>FR990137.1:2767036-4048097 GCA_905404295.2 Ochlodes sylvanus
TACTACCCCTTACTGTACGCACATTCGGAAATTGCTGGGCGTGATTCTTTAACATGATATAATTTTTTTAAAGTTTTATGCGTTTTAAATTTATTATTATTTATTTATTGTGATTAGATAATTATATTGTTGTTTTAATTAGATATACATATATTTATTTATTTCTTTACGACATAAAAACGTTTTTGAATTTTTTGATTATTTATGTAAGTTTTATTTTATACTTTTATAGCTTTTTATTAAAATGATCACAGATTTTATTAAACCATGCGATCCCTACTCACTCATTCAATATGATAATAATGTTTTATTGACACATAATGTAACATTCTTCGCGGAGAGCTCGGATTTCCAGCAAAGTGTGAGCTGTCCTGAGAGGCAGTACCTTTTCATTGTGTTATAATTCAGTTTATAGTGTTACATTTAGATTAACTAATCTTATTAACAGAAAAAAGTAAAAGTAAAAGATTACCTACTTCAATTAAGTTTAAGTTAAGAAATAAACAGCTTTAGTTTTATATACACGCTACTTATTTATCTACTTTGTGACGCTACTAAGCACTTGTGTGTGTGAGCGTGTGCGTGACGTGATTGTCTCATGCTTCAGATTTAAATGCAATGTGGTCTCAGTTCAGAAAAAGTTTGGAACAACTGCCCAAAAGCTTTCGCCAGAGAAATTATTTAACATTCTGTTTCGCCGATAATTGTAATTTTATTCTGGCCAGTTATTCTCAAAAAGGCGGCCGATTTCAGGCTCAATATATTTTTGTGAATCCCGTATCTAGTCCACTAGCACACAAACAGAGTATCTTGTTTGCTGAGTGCTTTCTGTAAATGCATATAAAACAGAGGTTTTACTGAATAATTCTCATTTCGTAGTTTTGAAATCTTATATTTATTTAGGACAGCGGTAGGGTAGCCAAAATTCATTCACGGTAACTTCATCATAACAAGACTACTCATTATTTACTCATTATACTTATAATAAGTTTGAAAAACGTTTAGTTTAAAAATATATCGTGGGGACACTAATTTATCATTCGCCGACAACAAATAAATTGTTTTCTTTGAGCTGACTAGAGCTACTGATGTGAACTTTTTTTTAGGACTATGTACGCAAAGGATACAATTTAATATTTAATTAATATTTTTCAGGTGGGAATGTTGTCAAGCATTGACTTATCTTATGTAAAAAATATCAACGGGACCCTATTAAATAAGGGTACTATGTGTTCCGTATGTCTGTCAGTTTGTGGGACAAACTGACAGACATATACAGGGCTTTATGCCTTGAACTAAATTTTGGGTTCTTATGTTAATAGCGTGTAATCTAAGACAACAAAAATCCTCTTAAAATTCGCAAGACTATTTCAAAAACAGCATGTTTCATTAACCTGTGGCCAGGATAATGATATAGGTATGCTTTTCCTGGGCTGTTAAACGGAATAGAGCTTCTTCAACTCCTATTTTAATTTTAACGATGCTACTACGAAAGTTGAACGGAAAGCAAATAACAACAGTATACGTAAAAACAGGATTATCCCCCATTCTTCAGTAATGATACTCACTCTAGCCAGCGTAAAATATCTCGCTCTATCTGTTCGCGCATTCGCTTTGAACAATAGATGGAAGGCTGTGCAAAGAGCTTTATTTACACAAAATGAGCCGTAACGCTCCGCTACCTGTGAACCGAGCCTTATCTGTCAAACGATCCTGCGAAGGCTGCGCGTCGGTACTGTGTAAACCAAGTATTATTCTGTTCTTTGTTAATTTTCACAAATAAAATGAAAATATCAAAGGCGAGAGCTTGTTTGTTGCAAGTTGTTGTTGTGAAATGTTGTTGTAGGACTTACACTTTGGGAATTGTACGTTTGTATCTTGTATTTAGGTTTCTTGTATACCTATATTAGGTACTCGTATTTTGTATGCGGCGTTGTTTTTGATCATGACTTTTGCAAAGCAGAAAGAACACTAGTATAATTGCGAGTGTGTAATTTTAATGATAATGTGTGGGCTGAACACTTGTTCGGGCTACCTTCGTGGACTTTGTCTTACATAAAAAAAATATTGTAGTTTATTGTATTGTATTTTATTGTATTGTGATCACAATTAGTCATGTTACACATCCTACTTAATTGTGGAATAATTTAGTTTAACAAATTAACTATTACTAATAATTATTATTATACAGAGATATAGTGCCGACAAACTGAATAACTGCAAAGTACAACTAGATTTTGTTATAAAACAGTTACTCGTAATAATACAGACAGATAAAGTAAGGTAATAAATAACAGCATTTTTATGGAAACAAATAATTATCTCATGGTAAGTATTATTTGTTTATGAAACATACGCATTGTATGCGGGCTCACATCCGTTTCAAAGCTGAATATTTTCAATAGAATTACACAGTATTGTTAAGTAACAAAAAACAAAATGTAGCATAATTAAACTAAAGAATGGTGAAATACAGACTTGCCTTTATATTCCGTTTCTATTCACCTGAAATACAGAAAACTGTACGACGAGTTTCCGTTCCAAACGTATATTTCGCATTCGCAAACATTATTTTATATTCTGTTAGGCCGGTCGTTATATGCGTATTGAAGTACAGTTGCATAAACAATCGGTTCATCATGCTAAAACAGACGTGATTAAAGCATTCGACAGTTGATTTCTATCATTCCCGTCCTATGTGGTCCTGGTACTTTTTGTGTATGAATACCGGACAAGGAAATAGATGAATCGCTGATGGTAAGTGGGTACCGTTGGTGCTTCACCGGTGTACCGATACTGCAACCGGAACATATTATATTTGTAGAAGAGTGCTAGCAACCCAAGCTAATAAAAACTAATAACTAGTAAGTCATTAATTTTTATTAGCTTGGGCCGGCAACGCGTTGGTGACGCCCCTGGTGTTGCTAATGTCCATGGGCGACGGTGATCACTTAACATCAGGTGACCCGCCTGCTTGTTTGCCTGCTCATGCTAATAAAAAAAGTCAATCTTACATGCCGCACTGGATAATAGCTTTTTTAATTGATTTACGCCTGATTTTATTAACAGTAGGTACCGTACCGTACAGAAAAATGGTGAAAACTGAGATTTCATCAAACCCTTACGCTTATTTTTCCACTATACCACATTGTCACTATGTAAAAAATCTGTCAAGTGCAAGTTGGACTCGCTCACCGTGGGTCCCGTACCACAAAGTGATCCTATAAAAGTTCCGTTTTTTATTTTGAGATACGGAACCCCAAAAAAATATTTATTTTTTGTCACCACTAACCCATATTTCTTATCATCGCATTTCCTTTTCCTGTACAAAAAGTTGCCTGGAAGAGATCGCTACTTAGCGATAAGGCAATTTTTTAGACATGTTTGTACTGAAATTCATTGCCTATGTTTATTTCTGGTATACAAATAAAGACCTTATCTATCAGCCTATCTATCAAGTAGGTGTCAGTATTGAATAAGAATGATAAACAATCAAGAGTGATAAACATATTTATTTATCACAGCAATAAATTGATAATTATTTTTCGCTATAGAAGTGACTTCAGCGGCTTCGTCTACTCTTAAACTATATGAAGGTAATTGAGCAATTACTGTGATTTTATGAACCTTAAATCGAATCGTAAACATTACACTAACGAGGGCTTCGGTCTTGCGGCCGTAGCTAAATGTTCCGTAAGTGGATTAAATTGTTTTAGAGACCCTTAACGTTACTAGTGCATTATCGTTTATATCTTCCCTTGTTAACCTGTGAAATATTACACATATACTCGTATGTATCGTTATTTTACGCTTTGTTAAATAACCGCAATAGAAACTTGTTTTTTATCAGCCTATATAAATGTCCATATTTTATAAAATATAGGGTATTTTATAAATTATCATTATAATTTACTATTTTATAAATGATAATTAAAATTAAATTATAATGATAATTATAATTTATAAAATAGTCTATTAGACAGCTAAAAGAGAGCTAATCGAACAATTATAACCGAGTATATCTGTCCTCCAGATAATCCAGATCCTTATAATGCCTTATTCCATTTAATTCCGTTTATCAACTTAATAAAAAAAATCCTAAACTCCGATTCCTCAAAAAAAGAATACTTAAATGCTCAGCGAATAAAAGTTAGTTTGAACTTAATTTTTAACTAGAACGTTTTGTTTCTAAGCTAGGCGTGTGAATTACGAGCCGACTTTGGAACGGCCCCCGATAAGGGGCTGGGCTGTAAACACATTATACGTGAGTACCTAAACTAGCTGCGGTTACTGAACTAAGTCAGGCTACTATCTACTGGGCAACGAAAAGGAAATAGGGTCAAGAGTTTGGTACCCGAAAAGAAAATGAACTTTCTAAGAACTAAAAACTTTTAAATAGCTGTTAATGGATTTGAGGGTTGCTGTGCTCGGACGCGTCTTTGTGAGTGTGTGCGTGTACCACTTATGTATGTATGTATGTATGTATGTTTGTATGTATGTATGTATGTATGTATATGCATGTAGGTACGTGCTTTTATTTTTATTAAAAAAAATGTGCGCACGTGTTTGTATACGGTCCCGTGTTTTTGAACGTGTAACCAGATTAAAAAGAGATGGGTGTTACAATAAAAACTTTATCAATTATTTATCAACCATATCAATGGACTATCAATTTGGAATGCCTTTTGCAAACGAGCCAATTTACGCTTCATTGGGAAAAGGTTAACCGTAAAACCCAGTGAAGCATGGCATATCAAACGAATTTTATGAACTCGCCGCCTAGGGAAATTGTAAGTGTGTTTTATTCGTGACTACTAGCGAAATGAGCCACTGAAATTCGGATGAGTGGTTACTGGTTTTGTTCGGAATGCAAATTTTGTATCAACTGGAGTCAGAATGCAGCAACAACATAAGGCTTATTTACCCGCCTGTTTGAAGCGTCATAGGAGGGTAATGTATATATTATCTTGTGTATGTTTGTTTATTTGATACTATTACCGTGCCGCCGGGCTGTAAGCGCTTCAGTATATTGTTTAAATTGGTATAATATTTGTCTATGGTAAATAAAAGCCAAGTGACACCCTCGGCGTCAGTATCTCAATATATTGTTATATATAGGGCTTATACCATAAACATACGGGGTTACTGTTGTTTTAGGATCGGGACAACACATTGTTAATTAACGATATGTTATGTTTGGCTTTACAACTTACTTGTAAGATATATCTAGGTATTGATGAACAATATTTACTGCAAGAGAGCCATTATTATTATAATAACTAGTTTTATATACAGATAATGTTGTGATAACAAAACCCCACTTTTATCAAAGTGTAGAAGTATAGATGATATTTTATACAAAGTAAATAACCGATAAAAGAGCAAGGGAGCTAATTTAAGGCGTTTTTTATTTATTTTATTTTAAGTAACGAAGCCCTTAACACATACTTGTAAAACACTTTGTAACACATCTTTGTGAAAACTACACAGAATGGCAGTAATATGCAGTACCGAACTGACTTATTTATGTTTTCCTCGGGAATCGGCAATTTGTAGTTTGACATTCATCGAACTCAAAATTGTGAAACATTTTTAAGCTCCTCATCGCAAGATTAAGAGGTGGACTGAGTATTGTTTATGATTTCGATGGTGCGTGAGTGAGATGAAAAGATTGCAAGAAGCTGCTTCCACGCCTTCATAGTTAAAAATAACTTTAGGTAAATATGCATCCAAATATCCGACCTCTACTAATAATAATAAATAATAATAATAATTAATAACTGACATTTGTAGCCGACGTTAGCAAATCTTGGTTCTCGCTTCGACTTAATCAACCTTCTTGGCCTTTTAGATATTTCATCTGAATGTTTTATGCGACCAAAGGTTGGGTACACCTGGTTGGAATCATTCCTGAACGGACACCTTCTGACTTATTAATCTCGGAGTTGGATAGTTAATTGGCAAGGTACACTGTGTTTAAACGGTGTTGGTTGATTAAAGAAGGCCAAATTGGTTGTAGAATTAATTAAATGTCAAAGTCCTTTATTAAATACACTCATTTTTTTGTACAAAGGGTACAGAAGAATATATTGTCCGATCCGTTTTTTATTTCAGTATTGCTTTTGTAATTCTATTATATGGTTTGGATGTTCGTAGCTTTATATTTTTTCTTCTTATTTATTTGAACTACATTACCTATTCAATAAATATTGTTAAATTGCTAAGAAAACATGTACCTACGATAAACCATATAATTTTGCTATGTAAATATTAACACGACGGGATTGTTTTAATTGACATTAGTATTTACTTGTGGACCTATTGAAATAAAACTGAATATTCACCTTAGCTGACATACTTCGTAAAAACCGTATCCAAATCTGTGTAGACATCAAACGCATAGACAAACTGGCAAATAGATCTGATAAAAGATCTAAAAAACTTTATTACGGGATCTATTGCGGTACTAAATAATTAGCTTCAGTACCAGATTTCTCTAATAATTATCATCCCTGTATCAGTTAGAGTTATCACATTATCAGTCGACATCAGTTAGAGTTTTATTATGTATAGATAGAAGGAATATACTTTTTAAACAATGCATCCTTTTTTGTAAAAATAAACGTTTTTATTTGGAACGAGCTGTGCCCGCGACTTCGTCCGCGCGGAATTTAACAAAAAAAATCTAAAATAAAAGTAGCTTTAGTTACTCCTTATGACATCAGCAATCTGCCCCTACAAAATACAGAACCCTACCGAACCGAAAATTCATAAACCTTAAAACTACAAAGTTATCCTTAGGTATTAGTGGTAAAATGCTGGCGTACGTATTGGGTAAAGACTGAATTACACAACTGAATAGATTGGAGAGCTTTTATAAGATTAAAGCTTCAGGCCTTAACGTAAAGCTCTTCCTTAATTTAACATAACTTCCCATTCAGTTTGAACGTACACGTGGGATCATGATGGAATGATCCTATATCTCATTAACTCAAAGGGTTCTATAGCAAGTTGAGCTCAATTTCCGTTGCTATGAGTAATTTAATGTAATTTGGAAAGAGGTCCGTATCTGGTCTTATAATATTTGTATTAATCTCGATTTGAAGGAACAACTGGTTGATCCTTCATGAGCAATCAACAGTTTTCTAATTAAAATTTTAAATATTTCTGCTGCCGCCCATGACAACTGTGACCAGCTTAGAATAAGACTCAAATAGGGACTGGGATAGTTAGTCCAGTTAGGAGGTGGTGTTAGAACATTAGCTGGTTAGTTTATTGCATCATATTGTAATGTATTGTACGGCATTGTACGGTATTGTATTGTATTGTTGTTAATTCCAGTGTCATTTCGGGAGTGACAGAGGGTGTTCTCTGTGTAAAACGCTGATTATAAAGATGAAAAAAAAACTTCGGTAACAATATTCTTTAAATAAACTGTAACAATGTTTCTGCTTTGGCAAAGCTTCAAATATGAGACGATGTTCTCAGTATGCGGACACATTTCACTTCTGCCGCGTCTTTTATTGCAGCGCATTATTAAGTATCACTGTATTATCCAAGATACAATGCATTAAGTCGTTGCTTTAATCTTTTGTACGAGAATTATGACTCTTTGTTGAAAACCCTGTTAAAAATACAAATACATTCTTTTTAATCCGGACTAAAGGGTATTTAGTTAAATTAACTGATTTAGATGCAGTTCTCACAAATATATTTGTGAAAGGTTGGGTGAGGTATGCTTTTAGTGTTAAAAATGTGCAATTAAAAAGAAGTGTCTAAATAAAAGAATCTGTCTAAATAATGCTGTAATAGTGATGAAAAATAAAAATATAGTACTAAAATTTTACAGTAAAACTATGCCAAACAGCGTCATGAAGTCCCTCGGTCTCATCGGCCTTTGGCTACCCATACGTACTCTACCCTCGATAAATTAGGCAGCAGATATTCGCTTATAAGCTCGGAAAAGTGGAACCGAACAATAGCCTGCCGGAATTTCAATAAAATTGTTATCGAGAGATGAATTTTAGTGTACGTAACTACGTAGTACGAAAGGTATCGACGTGCATTGCACGAGATATTCCTTCTATTTAAATGTTTGATAGTATTTTATTTTAATAGCCGAGAAACGTAGTTACCGTTGCCTGTTAAGGCATCAGCGATACGTTGCTGGCCAATAGGGAAACGGGATATAATCATTTCTATTACTGACTTTCCGCACTGTGACCAAAAAATGAAGAAAGTAGGAATATAAGGAAGCTAGATGGGTAAGAAAACCAAACACGAGTACGATTAGTGCACTCGGTGGTATGACCAGCGATATCCTACAGGAGGAACTTGGTGCCATAATTTCGCCAATGGTTTAGCATGCAAAGCAAGTAAGGGAGTTTGGCTTGAACCTAAGAATGGATAGAACCCTTTGAACCTTGGTAAATAAATTTGTCAGAAATAATTGTCTGGGGAAACTTTCCGCTGTAAAAATATCGAATGATTTCTTTAATGACACAATCAATAAAATCCAAGTAGGGTGGGAAAAATCGCTTGTACGTTTTACGAGTACGTACCTCACAAATACGATTCATGAAAATCACATTCAAACAACGAAAATGTTTACCGAATTTCGGAATTTCAAACTGAAAACGCAGAAAAAATCTCGTAAGCGAAAGCGTTCCAAATACGAACAGAACAGAGCAAAAAGATATTAATGAAACCACAAATTAAACAAAAACAGCGCGCGTAAAACTTCTGTTACCCCGCTTACGAGAAACGGTGAGTTTCGTAAAGACAGTATCAGTGCTACGTCGTAGTCCGACGTAGCAGCGCGCTCGGACGGCGTACGGCGCGCTACGTAACGCTACGAATATTATTTCGCGACATATTTTGCACGTTCGCTGTAAAATAACATTATAATATCTTTTTAATTTGAAGATATCTAAGTTTTAATGTATCCAAGTTTTAATTTTAACTTGCATAAATTTAAGTGAAGTTTAACATTAAAGTAGGTAAATTAGGTAGCAATAAAAGTATAATAAACTACAAAGTTAGAAACGTTTTAAAACTCAATTACAATTAAAATGAGTGTTGAACTATTACGATTATTCAAACATGAAACGAAAACGGCCCAAGAAAATTCAAGTGAGTAACTTTCAACTGTATTTTTATTACTTTGATGAAAATCGACATTGTAGAAAGCAACATTTGAATAAAAGCAATTTTTTAGGTAAAAGCCGCTTTAAAATGTTTCTTTCTTTACGATTTTCTTTTTGAATTGTTGTCTATAAACGGTCCAGCTTTGCGATAACAACTGTTTATCTATTCTCCATTTTTTGTCTCGAATAATCACTTACTATGTGAGTAGTAAGCACAAAGTCAACCACGGTGGCCAATTGTGAAGTAACTCGCTGCACACGGTTTAAAAAAATATCGACAACTCGTTAAGTATGCAGGTTTCCTTACGGTAAAACTTCACATACCTTTAAGCAAATGAAAAACTCGCACGGACACTTTTTTACAATCACTTACAATGATGGATTCCAGGTGGATTCAAATCCAAAACTGAAAACGTTCAAACCGTGTCAATTAGTTAATTACATATTACTACGTGCACGAAAATCACTTCTGAAAATTTCAGAAGTGATTTTCGTGCACGTAGGTACTTCGTCTTCTACTTGTTTCATTACATTTCTTGAAATCTATCTATTTGAAATTTATAGTGAATCCATTGTGAGTTTGTGTATGATAATGTAGTTTCCTAAAAAGAATGTGTGATTACGAAAACATTAAGATTGATTGTTTATTAGATAGAGTTACATTTAATTGTAATATAAATATTTGTCGTTTTAATATAATATTTTTCTTTTATTTATTTACATGAATACTTAAAAAAGTAAACAAAATAAATATTGTGTTTTTATATAAAAACTAAGTATTGAAATTATTGAATTTATAAATCGCTCGTAAGCGATAAGGCCGCCCATTGTATTGTGCCTTTCATTCAAAAATGTGTACCATTTATGTTACGGTTTATGTTACGGTGTGGAATCAATAAAGAGTTTAAATAAATAAATAACTGATATCTAATAAGCGGGTCTGTGAGACCCACCCCAACGTCCGTGTAACACTTTTCCACCCCAAAAAAATGGCACTGATCTGTTTTCTTTGACTAAGTATTTATTTGTACAGACTTTGAATCGCCGCGCCGTGGCAATAACCTTATGCCCAAGTTTAGGCATAGGTCTACACAGATCATATCTGTAATTAAGATTTGAACATTACAATTATAAATTTTAAAATAACGATCGCGTGGTCTCTAATTGTGGTCGAGGAATGAAATAGAGGTGAACGTAATTAAGAGAAATACAATCGTAATGAAGGTTAAAATAATCCCTACTAATATCATAAATATGAAAGTAAGTCCGTCTTCGCTGAACGGATTTAGACAAAATTAGGTATGGAGATAGTTTGAACCCCTGGAAGGGACATAGAATAGTTGTTATCCCGGAATTCATCACTTTACAGGGTGAGAAGGGGGGTGAACATTTGTATGGTGAATCGATCATGTATTGTGTCTAGTTAGGAATATAAAACTAATACTAATATATAAAATACTAGCATTCCCCGCGGCTACTATTGCCAATTTCCAAAAATCTGTTTATCCCCTTTTTTATCCCCTTGTGGGGGGAATTGTTCTTGCGTTCAGTCGTTTCGGCTGTGCGTGGTCTGTCAGTCACTCAGTAACGCAAGAGTTTTATATATACTTATCAGATTGCGATACGATCTAGGACACCCGTAGACTACGACCTGGATTGGGAAATATGATTCCCAGTAATAAGCACGTTTACCACTTTCCACGCAGGCGCAGCCGCCGGCAAAAACTAGTTTTAGATATGTTAGTAAAATTTTAAGTCGCCCATTTTACACAGTAGCAGAATTTAGGTTGTGTAAAACTTATATGTTTTTCTCGTCTATGTATCCTATTAATATTATAAATGCGAATGTTTGTGGCTCTTTCACGCAAAAACTACAGAATGGATTTTGCTGAAACTTTACAATAATATAGCTTACACATCAGAATAACACATAGGCTATAAATTATAAAGATATAGTGTGAATTATCCAAAATATATAAACCGAAGGAATAAGTTTTATGAAGCGAAGCGAGGGCGGGTCGCTAGTAAGTACATAATTATAAAATACGGTGACAAGGACGCCATGGCCTACCAAACGAAAGCTGGCCGAAATCTCTGTTTCCCAAGGTATAATTATGTTAAAAATGTCATTCCCAATATTTTAATTTGAATATAATAACGCACAGATTTAACCTAAGAAACCGACGAATATACATAAATACTTAACGCCATTGTTATGGGATGTATTGCGTCATAGAACGATGGTTGCCTGGAACAAAGCCGCAATCGACAAAACACTATTTTACAGGAAATATATTTAGTGAGAATAATAATAACCCCCCGCAAGTGTTGTGCGCTGGTCTGAAGTAAGTATGGCGAATACGGTAATGGCGTTTTGCAGTGATATTACTAGTGAAAGCTTAAAATATTTGTACAGCAATATTTGTTGTGAATGGGCATACAAAGTTTATTTCGCAGAACAAAGCCGCATTGGCCGTCACTAGTGGAAGGTTGAAAGACTTTTATAATTGCACATAGTACGATTATTCCGTCGAACAAAATTCAAATGATGAACGGGGAAATACAAATGCAATACACGGGTATTTTCAGCAGATTCCGATCTTTTAATGCGCTAAATCAGGCAGTTTATATTTAAAAAGGTGTATCCGGGTCAATACGAAAATGGCTCAATCGGAAACTGCCACCATGGCCATTGCAGCTTTTAATCCAGTTATCGACAATAACCCGATAATATTTTTTCACAAATATTTTCCATCCATAAACAGACATCGATCAATTACAGTTTTTGAATGTTTTTGAATCTTAAATGACTATAAAACTCTTTAAAATCAGAATATCCTAGAAGAAGGATGATATTTCATATTCATCTTTATTCTACCGGCTCTTTTCAATACGCTTTTTTATAATAGGGACTTTTACTCGTGACAGCGACGGCAAAGCTTTTCAATAGTCGAGAAGTGTTTAAAGAAATTAGTTTCGAATATCATTGTTATTTTAATGGTGGTTTTAAAGGTGGTTGAATGCAATTTAACTTTATCCCTGAACTCGCACAAAAAACGGTTTATAAGAATAAAAATTCTTCATGCGCTTTTACAAACAACAACCAGTTTTATATATTATTGTTAATACCTGTTGGTTGAATACAATTAAAATTTATCCCTAAACTGGCATAAATACGATTATAACGGAAAAAATATTTCATGGCGAATAAATCTTTCGGTAAAAAGCGGTATCCGTGGGAGCCTACACCGCCCAGTTGATATTTCCTAATACCGTCCCATTCATCTTGTTTGTGTTTTATTTTCACAATCTTTTATTTATTACTTGGTTTGCGTCAGCAATTTCCACCGAAATGGGGTTAGGGCTTAGGACACATACGAACCGATTCATCGACGTTCAATTATTGACCCTGGTCAAACATCAGTCTCGCGGTGACCGGAATTAATGCAACCGGATTATCGGTATAAAAAATTCAAAATTGTGAGTAGGGTATACGTTGTATTTAAAAAGAAATCCTATTAATATTATAAATGCGAAAGTTTGTATAGATGTATGTATGTTTGTTACTCTTTCATGCAAAAACTACCGAATGGATTTTGCTGAAACTTTACAATAATATAGCTTACACATCACAATAACATATAGGCTATAGTTTATAAAGATATAGTGTGAATTATCCAAAGTTTCCCTAAGCGAAGCGAGGGCGGGTAACAACTAGTATCTAAATAATTTTAACATTTTTGCAAGTATTTTGTTTATTACATCATGCAAAAGAAAATAATATAATTTAAGGATATTACTTCTGAAATCTATCGGTTGACGAGTTGTCTAACGAAAGATGGTCACCGCCGCCCGTGGACAACAGTACCACCAAAGGCACCACCAATGTATACCAGCTATGGGAGAAGAGAAGACAGATAGAAAGTTACTCAAATATCATTGGGAAAAGTAACTCTATAGTAAGTTACTTTATGGTTGGGATCATACCATGCAGCTTAATCTCAATGGGATACATAGAGCACTTTCCTTATAACAACCAAAAAGTTATCTTTGCTTGTTTTTGTCGGAAAATGTTTGCTGATCATTTCTCATCATGTGGCAATTCTGTTCATTTAGTCTCAGTTTAGAAAAACAAAAGAAAATACAGAATACAGAAAAATTGCTTTGTAAATTGTTCTCAGTTGCTAATATGAACATGATATTGTAACAGCCATAAAGATGGCCTATAAAGTCACGCCAAGGGAGCAAATTAGCAAAATTATAAGATATCACGAACATAAACCGTTTTTACCTTAGATCCTGTCGTTTATAAAAATATAGTTGATCGAAGTCTGTAAATTGGGAAAATTTATTGTTCGTGTTAATTCAATAAATATCAATTATTTTATTCTTTTTTTCTTTACGTCTTTTGTCTATTTTTGGTCTCAGAACCGAATTACCTATTAGGTTCGGATGCGATTTTTTAAAGTATAGAAGTAAGCTTGACGTAATATAGTACTCTGTATTTCATAGTCAATTCACAAAAAAGTTTCGTTTACTAATACGTAATCATTTTTGTGTATCACCGATCTATCGACAGTCATAGATTACTCCATCCATTTATCTTTATCAGTTTGTAATCACTAATCATTGTCTATGACCAACGTCCATTAATCATTGCTCAATCAAATTAACCACTTAATCGGAATGTAATGCCTGTCGCTACAAATTAGATCGTCAAGCGTTCTCATTGCATAAATTGAATTGAGTTACGATTGGAATCGTGCATGCTCTTTCCTGCCTTTGATTGAATGTGACTATTACCACAGTTTTGCTTAGGTGCCTTTAAATATTGAATTTTAAATTTTACATCTTAGAGGAGACAAGCTGTTCCCGTGACTTCGTCCGCGTGGAATTTTAATTGTTATGGGGAAATTTCTAAAATAAAAGTAGCCTAAGTTACTCCTTATTACATCAACTATCTACTATTGAAAATCCCGTCAAAATCGGTCTAGCCCTTCCAGAGATTAGCCTGAACAAACAGACAGATAGACCAAGGGCGTTCGTTGCCACACAATTTTCTTGCCACTTCTGCTTCCAGAACCACTCATGTTCGGGCTTTGTTTAACTTTCGAAAGTATTTGTAAACTCTAATAAAAAATATAAAATCGAAATGTTTGCAATTCACACGTGATAGAAGTGAAACTTCAATACAATAACTACTATCTGTCTGAATACTGTCAGTCCAAATATTGATGTTTTGCTTTGCTTATGTAAACCGCCATTTTGACTCTTTGTCATTTCCGTTTCGTTTAATTTGCGCGTAATTTCTGTTTCATCTAATTCCAAATCACAACGATACTAAAGAAGTTTTCACTTCAAAAATGTGTACCATTCAAAACATAGTTTGAAAGATCGTGGTTTCATAAAACCATAAATATTCCCCATGTTTAACAGATGGGTGTTAATCACAAATGTTATTATGTAGACATGAATAAAATATTATTGGTATTTTTTATACGTTGCACGACCTATTGCAGTAGAGCGGTTTTTAGCAAATTCATCACCGCTTTTAACAAATACATCAGAGTCAAAAGATAGCCTGTGAATGAGAGAACAGCACTGCTGACCAAGCGCGGCGTGCGAACAGAATTGCAATCACGTAAATGCTATTGTGTGCCTATAGGGGACAGAAAATAAATAGTGAAACAGCAATAATCACAATATTTTACTCAAGTTTTATAGTGTTATTTGATAGCAATTTTTTTCTGCCATTTTATAAACTCCTACCTCGTTTCGTTTTGATTTTTAAAATTTAGACGGGTTTCTTTGAATTGAAGTATCCTTTTTGTGACCAAACAAATCAAAAATATTGTTATGACGTCATGATTGCGTTAATAATTACTCCCGATGATAGTTCTTTCTCAATTACTTCTATTTTAAGTATACAAACATCGACAGTTACAATTTTAGTATGATCTGTTTAGATGGCTCTGATTGTATAGTTATATTACCTTTGCATTCCTAGGTCTGCTGGTAAAGATTTACAAAATTTCCATCCTCACATTTCATACATGCCCTACACATGTCATTACATACAATACAATAATAAATTAAAAATTAAAAAAATGCCTATAGCCGTGACATAACAAAAGGCACAAACAAGATTCGTCCCAAACCAATGTTAACCAAATTAAACCGATATTTAAACACCGTCCGAAAACGCTGACTGCAACTGTTCTGACTGAATTGAATTCTTATTACTGAATATTCATGCATTCGCACTCATATTCTGTCTGTATTTGCACAACTGATCATTTTATTTAATCTAAAATTTCAATAAAAATAAATCCATAGCTTCGATGACAGAAAACATTGTGAACAAAGCTGCAAATCTGAGAGTTCTCAAAAATGGAATTCTCCCAAATTCCCAATCCGCACTTGCCCAGCGCGGTGGCCTATAGCTTGAACCCTTCACACTTTGAGAGGAGACCCGTGCCCGGTAATATAGTTAAGGGTTAAAAAAAGACGCAGAGATGATGATCCAGGGGATGTAGACAAACGATTAGTCAAGGCACCTGACGTTAAGTGGTAACCGTGGCCCATGTACATAAGTAACACCGAAGGCGTTACCGATGTTTTGTCGGCTGGATGGAAGAAGGAAGAGGAAGGAAAGACTGCACTGGCTCTCAAACTCCCAGCCGGAACTCAAGTCGTTTGATGTGAACGTATATTCACCAGTACGCTTATTCAATGTTAATATTCGCTTCGAATATTCACAGTAATATTATAGTAAGCTTACCTATTCAATGTTAACATGCATTTCGAATCGAATATTCACAGCAATATTATATCCTTAAGAGGAAATGCTACGGGTCATTTTTCCATACAAACGTTCTCGACTAATCCCGCGCTGGTTTTTGACTCTAGATCAATAATTTTTTCACACAAGAATAATATCATCATTATCTATGTCGGTACGTTTTGATTTTTTTGATATTTTTGTTTTCAAAAGTTTTAGGCTACTTCAAACAGCGCTTAAAACGGCCAAATAAATATGCCGCAAACAAACGCCTAGTACACAAATTGTATAATAATTAGCACAAAAAGCTAAACGGTCCGACACAGAATATCTCCTTCCCATTCAATTTCCAAAATTTCGTTAAGATTGCTTTAGTTTTGGCGGGGGGATTAGTCGAGAACGGAACCTTGATTTTGATGATTTTTGCCTCGGGTTTTTACACGGAGCTGCAGTTGTCCCTATCGCACTGACATACACGCCGCTCGCAAGCGCGACAGAGATATTGAGTGAAAAAATCCCAAATTTGAAAAAGGGTTCGCGTGGTATTTCCTCTTAATCTAACATTTACTAAACCTACGATAGCGTGATACAGGTTTCTGGTGCATCTTTGATGTGCGATCAATGTGTGCACGGAATATTACATCAGTCCTTTACTCCAACCATAGTGTAACGTAACCTATTTGTATCTATACGTGTATGTAGGCGAATATGAGGTCTAATTCAATAAACAAATATTCGTCGTCACAACCCATAACTGTCCCACTGCTGGGC
Organism: Ochlodes sylvanus; assembly: GCA_905404295.2. Taxonomy (NCBI): domain Eukaryota; kingdom Metazoa; phylum Arthropoda; class Insecta; order Lepidoptera; family Hesperiidae; genus Ochlodes; species Ochlodes sylvanus. Next base: position 2,783,735 of record FR990137.1, read on the forward strand.
ACGGGTCTCCTCTCACAATGAGAGGGGGTTAGGCCATAGTCCACCACGCTGGCCAAGTGCGGATTGGCGGACTTCACACACCTTTGAGAACATTATGGAGAACTCTCAGGTGTGCAGGTTTCCTCACGATGTTTTCCTTCACCGAAGCAAGTGATAATGATTTTTTTTTTTAAACAAAACAAATATTAAAACAAATATTAAAGACTGTCAATCTAAAGAATCGTATTTCAACATTTATTTTAAAAAATGGCATCAAATGAGGCTGAAGATTTTTTGTTTATTTGAACGCGCTAATCTCTGAAACTGTCGGTCGGATTTGGAAAAATATTTTTGTATACGATGGCCACATTCATGATGAAGGCTATAGGGTAAAATTTTTTATTACTTTTAATGATTTTACCGAAATTAGGCGAGGGGGGACACTAGTACTAAATATTTTGAAAACGTAACACATAGGCTTCCTGAAGCGCTACGCTATTTAGTCGTTAAAAGAAATTAAGAGTAAAAGCTTTGACTACACAGTCGTCCTAATAATTAGTCTTCTTAAGTTACTTAAAGGCAACTGTTGTCGTAACTTTCCGAAGGAATTCTAAAGCGGTCTTATCTTCCTACTTAAAATTACATAAATTCAGCTTAGTTCATTCCCCGTAACGTAACTCATTACATTAATCACGAATTTCAAATATTCACGCAATAATTGATGTAATACAATCCAACCAGTAGGTAGAGACGTGACGCCATTCAGCTCCTATTTAATATTTAAGCAAGGGAAAACGGTTACGTGACAATAATACTGAAGTTGCTCTTTATAACGGCATGTAGATTGATGGATACCCCTCCCGCCCGCCTAGGTACAATTTGTGTACCGTTGATATTTTGTAGTAGTGGTTCTCAAAGTATTTAGCTTCACGGTCTTCACGCTTATGCAGTTATTATCATCTTCTGCGATGAACCACATTTGTCCCATTCCACCCGAGTCTCCTTACAATGTGAAGAGTATACTACGCTTGATGGGCATTTATTTTGAGACATAATCAATTTAATTTGTACCTAATTTTAACGACTATGGTTCTTATAAACATTTTCAGTGTTTTAAAAATTAGAACGATAGCAAAAACCATTCTAACGTAGCAATAATTACCTACTATACTAATTGTTTCACACATCCTCCATCCATATATGCTGCGGAAACATATCTGTTTCTCGGCATCAAAATAATCCAAATAATATTATAAATAAACAATTATTCCAAAAAAACATAAGAACGTAAAATAGAGTGATAACATAATAAAAATTTGATTTTAGATTTACATTTTTGTGACCGTTTCTCAAATATGTTAACAACATTTATGATCTGCATGTTGCATTAAAACGCTTTGGGAACCTCTGATTCACTATATAATTAAACGAGATAGACGGTAGTTGAATAAGATGAATAATACTTTTATCATTTGTGGGTACTCTCTTTATTTCTAAGACATTTTACTGCCACTCTAAGATATTGTACGATCATCTGTGGGCGCTTCCTTTTCGCAACAATACTTTAAAGATTAGGTAAATTAGAAAAGTAAAATCAGGTAATATAAAAGGTACAAAAAATTATTCATTTTGTCAACTGACTTTTTATCATCAATAATTTTATTATAAAAGGAAATAAAGATTTTCTCGTGATTAAAATTTTGTTTACTTTCCATGTACAGACGTCGATCATTTACTGTTTTAATATTTATGTGTGTATAGATTTTCCCATTGTGCAACATTTTTCATTGATGCTCCGCTCTTTGGTCGTAGTGTGATGTTATATAAGCCTAGGTATAGCCTTCCTCGGTAAATGGACTATCCAATACAAAAATAATAATTTTTCAATCCGGACCAGTACTTAGTTCCTGAGATTAGCTCATTCTAACAATCAAACTCTTCAATTTTATAATATTAGTATAGATTACAACCCTATATAACTCTGACACAAGCACCTTGAAGCCACTTATTATAATTACTTGAAATAACCTTTATACCAGTAACCCAACACATGACTTTATTCAGTTTGCGTTGAAACTGTAACTATGTGTAGTAACAATACGGTTTAATATTTGATAGCTTGACCAAAAGGTCTCGCTCCAGCCGATCACCGTCGCGTGACTTACAAATGGCATTTTATCATTCGATATGTCGAAACTATACTTTTCTATTGATTTGGTAGCGGGTGCAGTTCACTGGTATTACGAGCAGAGTTATGATCATGATCGAACCTACACAGTCATTCCGCGGACGACTTGTGGTCACAAAATATTGTCACGCTAATACATTATGACTGTAACCCATTAATGTTCCACTGTAGGTTTGGATCTCTCCTCATACCATAGCTATGAACAAGCGCGCAAACAAGCGCTAGATCTCCATAGATCTAGCGCTTATTCCACCACGCAGCTCCAGTGGAGATTGGTCGAGAGGATTATTACTATTATTTTTATTGCTACATCATTTACCGTTATTATCATTGCAAATTCAAAATAATAAAAAAAATGTTGTTATGGTAGTTCTTAGGTTAATAAATACCCTTAAAATAGTTTCTGTCAAACGTCTTCACAGATTGAGCAGTTAGAATTTTATTTAGAATATTATATGGCAAACAAGCAAAACATTCAGGTTAGTACCTATTAACGATCGTGAAACATGTAATATCATTGGAAATTTTAAAGAGAATGTTTAATTTGAAACCAACCGACAAAAGGAATATTTCATGCGGCCAAATTGCCGCGCGAATATAACTTTGTTGTCCCAAATCAATCCTATTACGGAACATAAATGTACATATTAATCCCACATAATTGTACATATTATTGGCCACTGTATTCAGAATTTAATTTGGAAATGCTTTTAGTTTAATCGATCGCGACCTGTATGGCGCAATGAATGCCATGCCAGGTTCGATTCCCAGCGAGGCGGAAATTAATATAATTTTTTTTTATTAAGCTATTGCATAGCTTTTATCGCGGGCCTTGAGCGTGGGAACCGAATCCAGAAATTCTGTAACGAAAAAAACCTAACACCCCCAATCAGCGCCATCTAGTACCTTAATACTAATGTCAATGTGATGTCAATCATGTGATGTCAATTAAAAAAACTACATTAAAAAGTCTGTTTTTAATCTTTTTCCGATTTTGCGCCCAGTCTTTGCAGTTTATTGTTCAGTTGTTTGTCACACTGTGCTATTTGCGTGTATAAAGAAAAGAGCTTTCTTCTGAATATTTAATTCAAACGCGCTCGATCGACTAGCAATGCGACCTTTAACGCCGTCCGATATTTCTATACTCCCAAATATAAATATGTCAATAGTAAGTTAAGTTGAAAATGTGGCTGAAATGCCGCGACCTCAAGAAATGCGAATATATCATTGAAGATATATGTAAGGGGCGGCTTAGAATACTGATAAAACTATTGGCTGTGTGGTCGGTGGGCTGGAGGCTTGAGTCAGTACTGTATTTCCTCTCATATAACTTGACCGGCCGGAACATCGGTGGTACCTTTGGTATTGCTGTCGTCTACAGGCGACGGTCACCACTTCCTACAAAGTGGCTCGCTTGCTCCTTTATAGGTAACTAGCTGTGCTCACGACCGTCCGCGTGGAATTTTATTTGTTTTCGGGTGATGGGTGTTGGTGATGCCAGCCAAGACAATAATTCTAATATATATATATCATATATATACATTATTGTCTTGGCTGGCATGGATACATATGTTAAGAGTTGTCCACCCTAGATTTTTTTTATGGTAAAATTTAATATTTAGCTTACGTGGATGATATTTTCATCACAATTTGGAAAAAAGCATAACTCAAGAACTACAAGGCCTAGTTCTGTAAAATTTAGTATTTTCGTTAGATAATAAGTACCACTACTCCCCATAACCCGTTGGTCCACTACTTACGGGACACCCTGTATAAGTTATTATAATATAATTCTAATAATTCTAGTGCGGGGTGAGTGTGTAAGCGTTTATTTATTTATTTAGGTAGGTTAGGTTAAAAGTAGCAAAGAAAAGGCCTTTCACAAACACGTCAATTACCCGTCTTGTTCTGCCCTCTCTCGATCAGAATTCAATTTTAACAGCTCTTATCTGATTTAACCGAAGAACCGGCGCTATAGACGTTTAATTATATTTAAAATTGAACCCCTTTGCTGGATAGTTAAATTAATTACAGGGGGTTCGGAAATGGTCCGTAAAGCGCAATTTACGCTCATTCAAATAATCCCGCTACTAACGAGTGTTGTTAGATGGATTTATGTTTTCTTGTTGTGTTACGAATGCGCTAACAGGTATTTTGAAGGTATTATGTATTGAAGTTATTAAGTATCTATTGAAGTTATTGCGTATTGAAGCTCTTTGTATTGAAGCTTTTATATATTGTAACTGTTATGCATTGAAGAATAGTATTAGATATTAAGTCTAATTATGGCTAACTTCACTCCATAATAGTTATTAGGTATTAAAGCTATCATGTACTATTCTTATAACAAGTAGAACCAACATACCTAGGTGAACTTAATTGGATTGTTACTGAAATAATATTTTCCTTTTAAATTGTTACTCACGCTCGTTGTATGGTCGATATTATGGCTTGATGGTCACGGCGAGACCATGATCAATGTAACTGGGTCTAAATATCGGTTTATAACAATCGTGAGTACCTACGCGTTACAATGTAAATGGCAGATATTTTAGAAAAACCACATTATTTCTGTTGGTATTTATTGAACGAATAGATCTCATAAATATAAAAATTTTAAAATGTTTTCTGTGTGTCTGTGCATTTGATCCCGGTATTTTCTGTAACGGTTTAAATAATTTGGATGCAATTTTAACTAGTTTCGGTTAACATTTTATGTGTTTCATTTCAATCGATTTTAAACACAAACGAATATGATTTCAAATTAAATAATCCTGTCTCACCGTTTTTCCTGTGTATGTGTGGTACATACAGCCTTATTAAGACAAGTTTTCCGAAGCAAAACGAGGGCGAGATAAGAAGAATAATGGCTTTAACCCACTAACGATCTATAGGGCACGGGTCCAAACTTTTAATTGAGTGGACATAGGTTTAACATACTTCACCACACTGTTCTTGTGCGGATTGATGAACCGATTAGTAGGTACGCTACCCAAATCTCAATTATTAATTTTATATTACGATAGCTTTTCCAGGTTACCAATATCTTAGAAGCCGTAGGGCGAGCGCTTCAGAGATAGGTTGTTTAATTTGAGTTGAGTATGGTCTTCGATAAATGCATTATACGTAGGTTTCTATGATACACATCACATACATCTACGTACGGAAATTCATGATTGCGTTATCTTAGTTAACCCTCTAGTGGCGGAATATGCGAAAATGTATTTTAGCTAACCTACCTACAAACTACCTTCCTATAATATATAATTTTAAAAACACAAAAAGTTTTCAGTTTTATATGAAATCATTATTCGCATCCGCATTCGCATTCGAGAATATGGAAAATTATATCGTTACGTCAGTTCTAATAAACGATAGAAATAAATCTTAATATAACAAGTGCACATAAAAATGGTCTACGATAACTGCGCTCATTTTACTTAAATTAATTCGAAACGGTGGTATTTGTATAGGGAATGCAAATGAAATGGTTTTAAAATACAACTGCTTATTGGAACAATGCGGTTGTTAGAAGCATAAATATCTCTGTTGAAAATAGTGTTACTAAAAGTACACAGTGTGTATTACAACACACTCGTAAATACGTTCCTTCAATTCGCTGTATTTGCTAATTATAATAAAATGTAGAAAATAATACATCTCAGAAAAACGATTGCCTACAAAATAAATGATAATATTAAAATAAAAAATAAAATAAATAAAAGAAATGAATATCTTTTTATTCAATATAAACTTAAATAATAATAAAAATAATAATACTAAGAATATAATAAATACTTATAATTAACATATAAATTAGACTAAAAAAGACATAAAAGATAAAAGATAATAAAAATAATAAAACATAAAAAAAAAGATAATATAAAAATAAAAAATAAATAAATAACATTAAAATAACTTAATATTGAGACCATCAAATGAAAAACACTACAACACAAGCACACTAACCTACCATGCAGGACAAACTAATCATACGAGTACCTAATTTATAAACGCTATTCCTACGCAAAATATACCTAAATAAACCCTGTGGCGTGTGTGGTGTCGGGGGTGTACACTGTACCTATTATTGAATTACCTGATGTTTCATAAATTATTTTCATGTGCTAAATGTCACATCATTTAACTTCTAATTTTTTTATCCCACAGCACCTTACGCTTTCAATTTAAATTGGATTTAAAATAACAATTTAATTCTTAAGGATCTATAATCTGTAGTTTAATGTGGTGAAATACACTTCAGACCTCTTCAATAAACAATAAACAGTCCTATAACCTATCCGAACCGTCGAAAACAGATAATATTAAAGTAACTAGCTATTTTTGCAATTCAATAAACAAAAACACTTTTTTATACATGACAGTTGTATAAATCCGAGAGGCTATCTACGAGTATTATCGCAAATAAGAAAGAAAAAGCAAGTTCATATTAAACAGATTGCGCTGTGCTGCTTCTGGGAAGAAGCCATGATTGAAACAATTAAGTTTCTCTCGACTTTTTCCCATTAGAAGATTCGAAATAGGAAAACAATAGGAAAGAAGAAAAAACGATTCAAAAGACTCTTTATTTGCATAATTGAAATCAAATTCAATTTGAGTTCACTTAGGAGACCACTGGGAAAGCTAAAACGGTCTCTGTAAAAATATTCCGCAGAGATTGAATATACCATGACTGCCGCATGAACTGCGAGGCATTTTCTCATTTCTGCATTTCACATGTCTATCGAAAGCCTCCGGGAGTTGGGAAGGTACGTGAATCTATTTAATTCCTTCCTTGCAAATACTATTTGCAAGGAAGGACTTACCTATATTATATGTGGGTTAAGTAGAAAAGACTTGCTTGAATCTTCTAAGTGCGACCAACGAGGTGAGGTAAAAAGTGACCTGTACCTACTCTACTCAGGTATCCTGGTCCTTTTCTCTCGCATATAATAAGTGCAATCAACAGAAGAAGTGACATCTTCTATTCATATCTTAATATACATATATAATTCGAGTGTGAGTGTGTATGTCACTGAACTCCTCCTAAACGGCTTGACCGATTTGGTTGAAATTTTTTGTGTGTCTTCAGGTGGATCCGAGAATTATTTAGATTCACAATTGGACCCGGTAGGTAGCATTGCTGTCGATATATCACCAAAACATTTTTTAACGACTGGACCGATTTGGATGAAATTTTTGTGTGTGTTCAAGGGGATCTGGGAATGGTTTAGATTCACAATTGGACCCGATAGGTGGCGTTGCTGTCGATATATCACCAAAACATTTTTTAATCATAATGCGGTACGAAGTACGCTGGGACAACTAGTTTATATATAATACTAGCTGACCCCGCGAACGTTGTTTCACACCATTAAAAAATAACAATAATAAATAAAAAATTTGTCCAAAAAATTAAAAAATTTTTTAGGGCGAACCACCCTTAACACTTAGGGGTATGAAAAATAGATGTTGGCCGATTCTCAGACCTACTCGATATGCACACAAAATTTCATGAGAATCGGTCGAGCCGTTTCGGAGGAGTGTGGTAACTAACATTGTGACAGGAAAATTTTATAATATATAAGATTTACTATTTATGTATACATTATCATAATTGTTATAAACCATTTGATTTTAAAATACAAAATTGTGTGCTAATTATTTTGTAAATAATGGAAATCAGCGGTTATCTACTCCCTGGAAACCATTAATTTCGCAAACGATCCCAGTGATTCGACAGCTCACCCAATAATAAATTACCCGTAGCGTCATTTTAAATGTATGCGTTGTCCAGACCATTAATTTTGGTATTTTCAATACCTATCTCAAACTAATTATACCGATAACGACTTTATACTATTACCTGTTCATTGCAGGCCTTGTAATTAAAAGATCCTTTAATTAAAAGAGCTAGAGCATACCACCATGCTCTGGTCGATTGTGGATTGAGGTGTTATTGGTCTGAGAGTCAGACATGATTTGTGACAATCAGAACAGTCATGGCTTTACAGGACCCACAGAGCGTCGTTCACTTATCCGACTGCCGACTGTCGACAATTGCCGACAATTTTCATTTAATACAAGACTCATAAGTTTAGGGGTGACTGTCTCCATATCACCCCAGTGAACCCATTCATATATCGGATTCAAATATAAAGGAGACTGGTACGCTTTCATACAATCTTGGGCCTGGATTGTAAAAAGATGAAAGTAGTGCCAATTAATAGCTATTATATTATTAACCTTTAATTGAAAATAAAACGGAATTTGTCAATCTGGGAGTAGTGATAAACGAGATTTAGTAAAAGTGAGGTTATAATATGAGACTACCTATATACTGAACAGCTGATTTTTGAAGTTCGAGTATTTTATTCTTAAACATAGAACATTAATATTTTGACGGCGTCCGTGGCGCAGCGGTATGCGCGGTGGATTTATAAGACGGAGTTTCTGGGTGCGATTCCCGGCTGGGCCGATTGAGATTTTTTACCTGGTATGGCGTCGGGCAGAAACCTAAAGGGCGATTTTATCCTACGCCTAACAAGTTAGCCCCCTTCCATCTTAGATTGCATCATCACTTACCATTAGGTGTTGACTGCAAGCACACTTGGTGTTGACTAACTTGTAGTAAATAAAAAAAACTTTTAGAATGGGAGGATGATAAAACGTAAATGACTGATGAGATCATAAGTAAAGGTAAAGAAGTGGTAAAATAAAAAACACTTTTTTTATTGATTTTTATTCCTCTCAATTATAATTAAAATATTGTCTAAGAATGTTTGTCTTGATTGTATGCGTCCCCGAAGTAACCACAAGGTATTTGAAGCTGACAGCTCTCGAAGTAGGCTACTGCTGACCTCCCTGGACACTTCTATTACATAGCCATTGTTACCCCTTACATGCTCGCCATAATAAGATTGTGCTTTATTTGATATATACCTAATGAGATAAGAATTAGTTCACTCACTTGTTGTGACTCGGTTGTTCTATCTGCAATAAACCTACCTCATCATTATCAACCTATTGACAGCCCACTACAGGGCCAGACCACCCTCCTTATAGTAGTCTAACCTCTATATAGATCCCCTATATGGAGCTTAGACCCACTGCACTGCTTCAATGCGGGTTGGTGGGCTTAAGGCAATAATATTTGATTACTTAATGGTCACTATCAGATGTTAGTAATAATGACTGAGACTGACAGCTTAACATGCTCTCTGAGGCACAGGAATATAAAACAACTAACTCAATTCCAGGGTAAGAGTAAGGTTCTTTTCTTATTCTATTTATTTAAAACACTTTATTGCACACCCTTATAAAACAAAAATACAAAGTAAAATAAGAAAAGAACCTTATGAATAAGTCGGTCTTACCACCACAGTGATGTCTCCCAGATAACCTTTGCAAAAAGGAAATATTAAAATAGCACAGGTTGGTGCGGCAAATAAACTTACTTAACAATCTACATTCTGTTTTACAATAGTACTACATGGCAATACTAATAATACACAAATAGCTATAAGAATATAAATATATACATATATTTATGTATATACATACAACACTGTTACATATTATAGATAAATTCTTGGAAGAAAGAAAAACTCAGTAGGTATCATTTCACAGCCCAACCCATGACTTGAACCCAGGACATAGTAATCTATGTGGCATGCATAAGTAATAATGAACATTCATTTAACTTACAGATCGAGGTATAATCCACTCTTGTATTACATTATATATTCTCAGTTCATGAGTTGAGCCAGTGTCAAGCAGATGACTAACTCCTGATGAGAGTGACCACAGCGGAAGCAAACATTACAATGGCCAAGTTGTCTTGGTTGATCAACAGCTGTTGGTCTTTGTGGCAAGTCCCAGAAAGCTTGACAAACATGGTCACAGTTGTTTACCTGAAATATGAAGTTTTTTACTTCATGAAATCAAGACTACTGAAAAATATACTTTCGCCAAACCACATTGGAGCAGTTTGGTGGGTCTTTGCTCGGAATCCCTCTCTGCTAGAGAGGAGGCCTGCGTCCAGCAGTTGGATGTTAATAGGCTGATGATGCTACTCAATCGATTTCGGTATTTAGTTAAATGTTAACAATCTTTATCTACCTTTTCAAAAAGTATAATTCACTTTTAAGCATACGGTTGATAATAAACAATATAGGGAATCCTATAGGCTAGCATGGTAGGTGCCAGTTAGCTAATAAATAAGTGAGTACTTACAGGCTGTGGTGCACGCCATCGACGAATCACTGACAAATTCATTTCATCATCTATAGCTCGTTGATAGTATTACTATACCACAGTTCACACAATGATCCATGGATGGTGTCAATATCCAATCGATAAGCCGGCCAATAAATCCAAAATAACGAGCCAAAGTCAGACGTATAAGTGTAAGACGGTGTCGATTGATTTTAGACGGGACTTCTGTCATTCATTGTCATTATTGTCAAGTGTCAACATAGACAAAAATGAGCAGTGATGAACATCGATTTTCATTTACAAAATCGATTAATGATCGATTGTTCGATCGAAAATTGATTTTGAGATTTCACTTTATTACATAGATAGATGTCTTGTTTCACAGTAAATTAATTTATTTGTAATAGTTTTAATTATTCTTAATGATTGAAAATAACATCTCATGAAAAGCCTTTTTATATTTTTATATAATTGTTTGCACACATTCTTAATATAATCGATTATAATTATCGATTACCTATTCTATTTTTGATCCTAACTTATTTTTTAGATTTTTCATCTTCCAGATTGTAAATTAAGCTGATTTTTTAAATATTATAATAGAAAAAAATAACGCGTTTTTTAAGCTATATTTCAACTTATTACAAATTGGGCCCAAAAGTCCCCGTCTCCTTTGGGTCTAATGAGTTCCAAGCTCCAACATCCACCCAGTCCGACCCAACCTCCTTCGGTCTTAGTGCACCCTGCCGAACAACGGATGTTGTTGACGATGTTGGAAGCTACTAGGCCCAGTACCACCCACTATTATCCTGACGGTACTCATGGTATTTTCTTGCCTGGCTAGAGTTACCACCATCCAACACCGAAGGTGAAATGATTTTATGCATCTTCTTTGCCGGAAAACGCGTTGGTGATAACTGTAACGCAAAAGTTTTATATAATACTAGCTGCCCCAGCGAACTTCGTACCGCTCTATAATTAATAAACAAATAATAATATGGTGACATATCGACAGCAGCGCCACCTACCGGGTCCAATTGTAAATCAAAACCATTCTTGGATACACCTGAAGACATACAAAAAATTTCAACCGAATCGGTACAGCCGTTTTTGAGTTTTAGCGTGACTAACGCACAGCAATTCATTTTTATAATATATGATATAGCCTATGTCACCCGGGGATAGTGTAGCTTTCCAACAGTGAAAGAATTTTTCAAATTGGTTCAGTAGTTTTGAAGCCTATTCGATGCAAACAAACAAACAATCAAATCTTTCCTCTTTATAATATTAGTATAGATATAGAAGTATAGAAGTATAGATCATAAATGAGACAGTTGTACTCATTCATATCTCCTCATTCTCGCAGTTCAAATTCAACCACCAATTTTCTATCGCTCAATAGCCAAGAAACCACTTCATTTTCCTGTATTTATTAGAGAAATGCCTGAACAGCCGGGGAATTCGTTAATGAAAACCTTCGCAGTATTATTATTGTGCCAAGGATTTATTATGTCTCCAATAAGGTTATGCGCGATATAATCGCAAATCTAATCTACTCTAATCTAATCTTCATTATATTCACTAACGCGTTTCTTTATTTACTTGAGTAAAATTCAGTGGTATGTTTCGAAGGTCTAAATCTTTAGTATAATGTTTATGAATTTTAATTCACATACATACACGCACACGCACACACACACACACTCATATATTAGTAAATAAGCATACATAAACGATTTGTATTCAATGGAGAGGCGTGCTAAGAGGTTTAAAATTAACTGTGCCCGGGATTTCGTTCGCGAGGAAGCTATTCCCGTGTTATTCCTGACCCGGTGAAACTTTCAGTATAAAAAGTAGCCTATGTGTTGCCCTATAACCCTTTATCTTCCAGTGAAAGTCCCATTCAAATCGGTTCAGCTGTTCCAGAATAACCCGGACTAACAGAAAGGCAAAAGTTAAAAAAATATTGTTTTTGTTTTAGTGTAAGTAACTTAAGCAGTTGAGAAAACACAGTTATTTTCAAATCACAGACAGACACTTCAACTTAATTGATAAAGCGGAATAGAAACTCGTGAACGAAACTCGTCTTAAACAAATATTGTATTATTTAGTTATTTCTCTTATTAAACAAACATAATGTATTACGATCCTTGTTTCTCACTTCAGACAATTAATCATGTATAACAATAGAGATTCCAATGAACACTCCTAGCAGTCATATACACGCGAGTCTCGAAATCGGTTCATTGTGTATATTGGTTCGAACTTTGCCCCTTGTATGACAAGGGTGCGCAAAGTTGCGTACCTATTTGTAACTTTGCGAAGTGTTTCCAAAGCTATCTCTTGACTTTGACCTCACAATGCCTACAGCCTTATTTTATATTTGACGACCCTCCATTTAAATAACATTCTCATTATTTTCTTTCTATGTTTAGGGATTTTTTGCTTCTGAAATACTTTATTATATCAAATAATGATGAAAATAAATAATCATCAATTCACTGTTGCTCCTTATTCGTTTCGTTCTTAATACCCAGAAAATGCCATTTAGGTACCATCTGATACTTAACTTGCAATGTTTGTAATGTTCGGATCGAATTTTTCACGCTTAATCAGAACAGAACTAAGTACTTCATCCTACTCTACGGACTTGAAATCTTGCACTACTTGCATTACTTTAGTTCCGATAACAATGCAATTTTATGTCAATCATGACCGGAAGAATTTAATTATCACTTGCTTTCGATGAAAGAAAACATCGTGAGGAAACCTGTTCACTTGAGAGTTCTTCATAATGTCAGCAGACTTGTTAGATTTTCCGTATGGAGAACATTCAGACCACTAGCTGAGGTAAGACGAGCGGGGAGACTGGCTAATTCAACGCTGTGATTGGCTAATGGCCACACGAAACGTTGGAAAGAAATATATTAATTTAAGCAACGGGAAAGAATGAGACGGCACGAATTTATATCGGTACTATAATACTGATTGCCTGTCTGACTGACTGCCTGTTATTAGGAGTTTAGTGGCTGTGTGGTCGGTGCTTTTAGTAGAGTTGGACTGATAGTTACAGTAAGTTCTGTTAGTTGTTGTTAGTAATAGTCCAGTTAGTAATTGTTATTAAGAGTCTCTTTATAATTCGGTCACAGATGTGTTGCTACCCTTGAGGACTGAGATGGTCGTCTCTAAAGAAGTGTAGCCGGCTCCACACCTTTCTTTCCGGAACAAAATTGCTGTTACGACACGGTAGAAATGGTACTAAGTAGGTACCTTGGCGGGCGGTAGTGCTACCCCGGGCGAACTCTAGGCTTTACTACCTAAACTTCGTGTTGGCAGTAAATTAGAGTAAGATCGATGAGATTACTGATAACCGTACAAATAGTGACCCAGCAACACAAAACTAGTTAAATCACATCACAATAGTAAGTCATTGCCAGGTTATAGGGTTTTTGTCAACCCGCATACTTACTCGTATACTACTCACTACTACTAGTCAATCGCAACTCGCGATAACTGGTGAACTTTCTCCCAGAGTTCAAACTGAGAGCCATACAAATGCGACTAAATATTAAGATACGATTTACTGTCACGCCACACACTTCAATCTTATTACAAGGGATTATAATACACACAAGCTCACCGCACTGAACCTGGTTGAACTAGGTTTTACACGTTAAAAAGTGAAGACATCCATTGCAATTAATCTTTTTACTGTACTGAATATTTTTATTGTGAACCAAATTTTTTAGGTGAAACTTCTTAGTAAACTTTAGAGTCGGTTCCATTAACGTTCTTCTGTGGTGGAACGTGAGTCACGAGACTGGAAAAGAAGGGTATTGATTCAGTATTTGAAAGAAATTTTGATAAAATTGAAATAAACCGTTGTATATCTCAAATTATGTTTTACCAGAATCCAATTGTTAATGTGTTAATGGTTTTATTGCATTGCCTTACTCATGTTTACTCTGTCTATGTATAATTATTTATTATGCTGAACTTTTTATCCTGTTTTTGAAGATGCCACCTTGATTTATGATCCTTAATATCCATAATGAAACTTTTCACACATGATCCATAATGAAACTTTTCACACTACCTAATGTTTTCTTTTAAATTAGGCATAATGAATGTGACTACAGAAAACGATTCGTTGCTACGATATTTGAACAGCGAATCGGTAACGGTATTATATATGTATATTTGTGCCTTTGTATCGCTTTAGAGAACGAGTTGTTCGATTTGGATGATTCTTAACTCAATCTCTTGTGAGTATCACTAAAGACATGACAGTGATAAAAATTGAATATGGCGACAACCAAACATCGTATCGTAAATGAAAAATTTAAAGTCAATAAACTATGTTACAAGTGGGGTTTCATTGAATAGATATACATATATTATATATAATGATAGCTTCGTCTTCTCAATTTTCATTTAGAATGATTATAATCATCTATCACAAATATCACGATTTAAAATTTGGTTAGCGACCTAAATTTTTAATGTTTCTATGATGTAGTCGGATTTATAGTTTAATTCGACTTATTAATTCTCGTTTATCGCCAGGCTAGTTAACTAAGAAATACACATTCAAAAACTGACGTTCCAATCACGCTAACACGTAAGGTTGGCCTTTGTTCAAGCTGTAAACTGAACTATAAAGCTGGCGATTAACAATCAAAGCTTAGCCAATTATAAAGATTATACAGTAATCCTCAAGTGCAGTTTGCAAGCCTGAGGTCATTAAACTTATTTCACAACGCAGTCGCCGCGCCATCTCGTTTGCGGGATCCTCATTAATCCAATTTTATTCGCAGTTACGGCTATAATTTTATAACCGTTAAAGAAGTAAAACTGTTTTATATTATGTAAATATATTCAAAGGTCTGATTATGAGTAAGAGTAGCGTTCTATTAGTATAAGAATTAAAGTGGTTATTTAATCCTATTCAAAACTCTTCCAATTTCTAATTTCCTATTTAATTGCTTTGGTTAAAATCTCTTTATTAATTGACTTCTTATTACTCGTATCGTGGTATATTTCTTATTCTGTGAAAATAGATCCACTGATGGATAAAAAAATACCTATACCTAACCTAAATCAATAATACGTATAAATTACAGATACTTACGCCAAGTAGATATCATCTAAACCGCTGTTTTGTGTATAATACGTGCGCAGTCAACAAGCAGACGATCTAAAAATAAAAATAAACGAATGTCTACTGACAACAAAGAAACATTAAAAATTTTGAAAAAACATATAGATTCAATTCTATTCAATTCAATTCAAATTTATTCATCAAGAATATGTTTACATGTACATGGTGTTGGGTAATACATTTTTATAGTAAGTAGTCCAAATTAAATGTTCGTCAGCTGCCTAAACTGGGCGTAAACCTGTAATATAGGCAACTGAGATTCGGTTGTTCGGTGAGATTGATTCGGCGTTGATATAATTTTATTAGCATAAATAAAACTGTTTCGAAATTGGTTATTCATTTGTTCGCAATATTTGATTTGCTCTGACATCGTTTTTCGAATATGAATTCCGCCGTGGCCTCAACGCGACAATATTGCTGATGCAGCTCAGAGAATCAATTATTTATTAGCCTCCTCTACCCGTTTTTAGTTACATCGTTTCTATTCATGAAACTTTTATTAACATACGCCTGAACACGGTGGATAATAAAAGTCGATAATGATGACTTGAAAACGAATACAATAAAATTCCCTAATGAGACAATTATTTATGTGCAATACAGACACATATTGCCGTTCACAGATACAAACAATATCTATGCTACTCTAATGAGTCGAGGATGTAGCAGAAAAACTTGAAAATAATGAGTTTATTGGAGAATAGCAGGCTTGCAATAACTTTGATATAGATTTGGAATGCATGCAAACCTAAAGATGATTCTCAAATATCCGTTCAATGAACATTTAAAGTTCTTGTTATTTTTTTTTTGGTTTTACAATATCACCTCTGGTTTTCGGCATATTGAATTTTGATGACTTTTATATCTTTAGATACTTGCTCGATTAAGACTAATCGATTGTTAGAATCATAAAAATCGCGTTTGAATCTAGAGCACCACAAACACTGTTAAACAATTTACTGCCGCTTACGTCGTATAGTCGGATAAAACACTTGAATTGAACTTATAGATACAGAATTTTATTACCATGCAGAATATCGGTTCTGATTGTAAAATGTAAACGAACGCATTCGCGATATTGTCGAAGTATGAATCTGAAGTTGGCTCGTAAAGTGCCATCTTACAAATCGATTTGATATAATCTGCACGAAGCTAAACAAATAAGATATGGAAACCGATTTCAAATAGAACGAATACTTGAAATCAGCGCACTCATAGTCTCGAGAGTTAACCTAACAAATAGTAGAATCTATCTACACCTATTATTGTAAAACAAGAGGGAATTATAAAATTTTAATATGTAGGTACTATCTGCTCATTTTCGCTTCGATTTGTTGAATAGTACTAAGACTACAAATGTAGTTTATTTTGAGCTTTTTAGTTAATTAATAGTATTGTTATTGTAATGTACAACAATCAATCACTGTTAATCGATTGACTAAACACTTTTTAAATTTTGCTATGCATATTGTTTCAGTTGGCGGCAGTTGGTTTAGACGAAAAGAAATCTTGCGAGCGTATAGGAGTGCTCGCGAGAAACGGCGTACAAAGAGGCAAATAGGTGAGTTTATTGTTATACAAGGTGATTTTTTAGTCAGTTAGAATATTAATAGGGGGTACTCAGTATTCGATTCTCGTTCCAAATATGTAATAAAAAAGGGTGCTTAAATTTTGACGTAATTAACCATTACAAACCGTTAATGTAGACATACTCGACGGCGCGGTATAAACAAGGTCATTAACCCGGCCGCTGAGCCGGCCGGCGGGCCGGTTTAGTACCTACACAGCTGTTCGCCATACATTCCGCGTATTTTAAGATAATTTTGATTGCCACTTTTGAAATAATTATCGTGTAGAATTTTGACTTTATATTTTTAATCATTACCTATGACCATGTTCTTTCATGTCCTCGAGTATAGCAAGTGAATTAAAAATCACCTTGTATACCTTGTTGTAAGGAGCTCCATTCATATTTGTCCCATGCTTGTCCATGACGCATGTCCCAACACCCTATTGCTTGCAACAAGTCGTTTACCGTCAGTAAACGACTTGTTGTGTTTCAGCTGGTGGCTTGAGAGCCAGTTTTTCTTTCTTTCATTTTCTCTCTTTCTCCGCCAGCAACGTATGGATGATGCCTTTCATGTTGCTGATGTCGTCTGAACATAATTCAGCAAATAAAGCATCATTACAAAGTATTGATCGTCCGCTGGATAGCCAGCAATAAGGCTTTTGACGTCATACTAAACTCAATATGACGCCCTGTAGAGACATTCAGTCATGAATAAAAAACGTTTTTGAATGTTGCCGTATTAGGTCTCAATTGGGACATTTCAATAAAATAAAAAATAAAAAAACGCTAACACATTCGTACCCCCGCACTAGGATTCCCTGTGTCGCGGGTGGCATGGACAACACAAATAACTCATCAACACCCATGAGCCGAGAACAAACATTTAGCTGTCACATAAATATCTGTCCCGGCCGGCAATCGAAGCCAGGTGCCTTCGCTTCGCTGGCAGAGTCACTACCAGCTAGGCCACGGGGTTGACATGTTAATAAACATATTATTAATAACATTTTAAATCCCCATTTTTTTCAGTCGGGTTTTAAGTTCTATCTGTTTAAATATTAAGTTTATAGAAAAATGTGACTTGTTCAGAGTATTAGAGTGTAAAATTTCAGTTGTTTATAATCTAACCATTTCGGAAACATTAAAAGGAGCTTCATCTGTTTTATCTCTATTTTTAAACATAACATTACCGGCCTCATATTCTTTTCAATTTACCGTTTTATGTTAGTAAAGCTTTGAAGTTCCCTGAAAGTAATTGCGTGTTTAATGAAGAACCCCGAATTTGTTTTACACCTGACATAATAATGAACTCGCTTCGCTTAGGGATCATTTTTATTTTTGAAATAGTAACCGACTACGAAATATATTAATCATTTTATTAAAGACTGGTAAACCCGCCCTCGAAGACTCTCGACGACTCGGGACATGTTTCCCATGTCCCTTACGCACATTCGGGCTTGATTGTTTAAAATGACACGAGACCTTGAGTATGAATACAAGTTTAAAGCCCAATTTTAAGCTATTAATCTCACTTAGAACCCTATCTACTCAACACAGTTAAAACGCCTAAAGCTTCTTTGAAAAATAACAAATCCTGCGTTCCTATTTTGGTCGTTATGGACCGTTTTATTGCGTCTATAAAATAGCACTTATCCCAGAAACTATGATTGTATCTGGAGTTGGAACACAGATGACCTGAAGGTAATAATTTGTTATTGGCCTTCGATAGGTTATTACCTTCTTTCGCGTTATTTTATTAACATTCTGGCCTGTTCCTGTACTGGGTATTGGGTGGCGACTTGGTTTAACGTCCTGATTACACGCCCGTCAATGTCTACTGGGGGAAATAAAAATTGATTTATGTAATACGCCCTGTCAAAGCTACCGGGGTTGAAAAAACTACTTGATTAGACCATTCTGTGGCTTAAGGTATAATCATGATGGCTTCAACCCATTAATGGCCCACTACTACGTGTCTTTTCTCATTGAGGATCATTGAGGAGACCTAGAGTGAACTCCACCACGGTGCTCCAGTGCGGATTGGTGGGGTTAGTGGCCAACACAATTATCGGAAGTTTATATGCCACCCGAAAGCCCCCGACATGGCTAAGCGACTGCTATCTAACGATAACAACCGAGATCGACGGCTTTACGTGCCCTCTGAAGCACGGAAACTCAAGATTTTTTCACTCCCAGAAGTCACCCATAAATTTATCGAATACTAGCTGATCCGACAGACGTTGTCCTGTCTTAATTATGAATAATTATTGAATTTGAATATTTGCAGCAAGCATTCTGTCAATGTTATGTCAAACGCCATAAGGGTACATTAAAAAAGTTTATAGTAGAAAATCATTATAGAATGTAACATGGTGGTTAAGTATTCTTACATTTTCTAATTTTTCGCGCAATTTTCTTATTTTTTCTTTCATTATATTCTTTTCCTGACAATAACAAACACAACAAAAAAGAATTAGCGAAATCAATCTAGCCGTTCACGCGTGATGCCGTGCCAAGGGAAATAGGGATTCACTTTTTATACTTATATGTACAGATTGACATAAAATATGCCCTTTTGTTTTCTAAGAATCGCTGTAAAATCGAAAACCAGGTCGAATTTTCGATTCACGGAATTGCTGTATCGTTCTCGGAAACCAACCTCCTTAATTCTATATTTCGATCTGTCTACTCACACGTCACCTCGACCCGTGACCTCCACATATGAAAGTGACCACACCAAAGTTCCCACTGTGCCATCGATCGGTTTCAATCCGAGGCAATGAACGGTCGATAGTTTATTAATGATCTAGCCGGTGGTATCGTGCTCGTGCCATAGATTATACATTCGGTAATGAGTATAATTGTATTGTTGGTGTGGTATTTATTTATATTCGGTAGGTTGAGATTTAATGTGACGTTAATTTGGTTTGGAGGCATTAAGAAATTGATGACAGAAGCTGTCCAGATGGTCCCTGCTTGCTAAACCTAGTCCCGAGTTCAGTTCCGGTCATGACAACAAAATTGAACCAAATTGTTAAGAAAATAAGAAACAATAGGAAAAAAAGCTATTATTTTTTGTTTCCCCTTTGCTTTTGGAAATTTACAGGACTAGCCTCATTCGTTACTAATTAATTGATTTAATGGAGCTAAAATTAAAGGATATTGTATAAGCTTACAGTTAGGTTTTAAGCGCTGTTTGTAATTTCCATGATGAATGATAGGAAATGCGTCATATTAAGAAACGAGTTATCTGCCTCGTCACAGTTTATAATTGACGTGACACGGGACGTCACGACACACTGAGATACGCTTCCTTAGAGAGTGCGCGCACGGGGGACTTTTGTCGCCGTGACTGTTTCGTCGCTAAAGCTAAGGAACAATTTAAAACTAGGTGTTTATATTTTCTAAGCGTAACAGAAGGCTGAGTGGGGTTACCATTAGGCCTGTAAACCTGAAAAACTTTTAAAACCGTTTACTTACTCATCACGTTTACTTTGTTATATATTACTTTTCCTTTTTTTATACCGCTGTACACCCTAGCGTGTACGTATGGCTAGCCGTTATTCTAATCCTGAACTTAATCCATCGCCGCTGTAAACAGAGCTGAGTACCTGCTCGTACAACTACTTAATTACCACTCGGTACAACACAATTACTCGTAGCGTAATCACGACAAAGTCGTGATTCTTCGCGCATACTCGAACTTGATACTTTTGTTATCCGAGTTAATTGTGTTATTTTATCGCGCAACCAGAGGTAACTTTAAGTTTAACTTCTCCAGAGGGACCTTAAAGGGCTGTTATTTTACAACTTTACTTAAACTTTGTTAGCGAGTTCTGCGGTGTATTGTGAGTCAGTTAACCTCGCCAACTGGGATGCCGCAATGGCGTCAAGTATCCTGTTGTAATTCAATGTGATTCTGCTTAGTGGTAGGGTTGAAACACGGTTGGCTACCCACGTGCTCGAGTCAACGGAACAAGACTTGTCGTGTTCCAGCTGGGAGCGTAAGAGACAGAACTATCTTTCTTTTCTTTCTTTCTTGGCCGGCAGCGCAACGGTGATAGGTTTGGCGTTGCTGGTGTTTGGGCTACGGTGATCAGACCATCAGCTAGCTCGTCTGCTCGTTTATTGGCTATTAACATAAAAGCCCACGTAAATAGGCACTGAGCCAATTCCATGCCGGCAGTCCATGATATCATGAAGCGAAAGAAGCCGACTTGCTTGGTGATAGGGCTTCGTGTAAAGATGATTTCATTCATATTATTATCATTAAGTAATTGTATATTGTTATCTATTATATTGTTATCTATTGTTATATATTACCATAATTCCGTGAAGCCTGTCTGACTAACTATTACTCGTACCTTGCTTGAGGCAGCCGCCCACCGACCACACAGTCAATAGACTCCTAATAACAGGGGAATGGCTTCTGTCAACACTTCTGGCTTATAGTAACGATATAAATTCGTGCCATCTCATTCTTTCCTGTTGCTTAAATCAATCTATTTCTTTCCAACGTTTCGTGTGGCCTTCAGTTAGCCAATCACAGCGTTGAATTACCAGTCACCCCGCTTCGTCTTACCTCAGCTAGTTGCCAGAATGCATACAATACGAAAAATCAAACATTAGGTGTCTATTGGCTGTGAGGTGCCGTCGCCAAACTATGAGTTATTGAAGTCCGTGGGCGACGGTAACCACCAAGTGGGTTGTCTTCTCTTTTGACAACTTTTTACATAAAACAGGTAAATATCTGTTTTAAATAGTAATTCACGTAACGTTAATAGCTGGTGTGAAAGATGAATGTTAATAATCATTTGAGTTTAGTATCTACTATTGTGTTGAAATGTCAGAAGGAGAAAACATTTACTTATTAAAATACAATTGTAAAACCATTCTCATTGTCAGAGGATAGATACAGCTGTGTTGATGACCAGATCAACTACAAACAAACAGGGACTCTATCAAATAAACAACAAGGTCGTATGTCATAAGTGATATAAACCTTGGAACGCGACGTTTATTTTTCTAAGCAACGTTAAAATAAATATGACTTTAAAACGCTCTTTAAGTTGTGTTTTATACGAGTAAAAGTCAAGTTGAATAAATGTTCTCAAGCGTCAAGTGTAAAGCTCACTTTATCCTCCACTCTGAGATAACACATTTCCTCTGGCAAAAATTTATTTGTTGAAACAATATTTATATAAAGAATAAATGTTGGTTGTCTTGAATAGAATCCATGATGTATGAGTAATCGGGTAAGGAAACGGGGTGTGAATAAAAACGTAGTTCTTTACAATTGACCGGTACATTTTACAATCGCTTCACAATCGGATTTTACACGATGACACGATTTACATCTTGATATCACTAGGTATGTACCACCAGAATAAATAGTGTTATTTTTAAAGGTAAAAAAAATTGATCCTTTACAAGTTTACAATACTGGTGGTAGATACTATAGCACCCTCCTTTAAAATCGGTCGTGAAATATTTACTGACGTGTTTCCGACACAGTTTTGTATGTTAGTAGCCGGCAAGCAGACAAGCCTGATGATAAATGGTGATATACGAGTAAGAGAATAAAGAATAACACCAACGGGATCATCGATTCGTTGCCAGCCAAGAAAAAAGGAAGAAAACTCAGAGAGCGTACCGTAATGCGGGTCCTTGCTTCTTTTTGGACTGGAAATGCTTGTACGATTCCATTTCTGTTACTCTATGAATAACAATGTGAAGTATTTAGTATACCATGGTAGACCATTGCAAATCAAATTGCACTTTACATTGTGATTATCCGAACTGAGCAGTTAATGGATTGTGATTTAATAAATCAATCTGAGGCAGATTTGGTCCAGTTTACGACCTCGATGAAGTTTAGGATTCGGGTTAGGTGTTAGTGATTTTTATCACGACACTCCGCTAAGCCCAGAGGAGCTTCGCTTGCCAGCTTGATCGATGGTTGGTCTCCTAACCAGGATTGATGACACGAGCTCACTGACATCATGACCTTTCCGGGAGCTATCATAGATAAAAGTTGGAATACCGTCGGAAATAAAAATACAGTCCTGGACAAGGAATGGCATTCAAGTTTTAAAGCTTGAATGAAATCAAATTTAGACAGGTGTCAAAAAGGATCATAGCTATCCACTACTCACAGAACAAACATATATTGCACAAAGCACATGAAATTTTAAAATCTTACTTAGAAAATAGATATCAAATAGTAAAAATTGGAAAGTACCATAGTCATAGTGAACCTATAACATACGGAGTCCCGCAAGGATCGATACTCGGACCTTTATTATTTTTAGTTTATGTTAATAATATTTATCAATCTGGCCTACGGGGTAACCTTAGTCTTTATGCAGATGACACGTGCTTGTTTTATTTCGGACAAAATATTCAATCAGTGGTGCAAGAGGCTCAGCAAGATTTAAATATACTCGAAATTTGGTTCCGGAGTAATCTTTTGACCATTAACACCTCTAAATCATCGTACGTAATTTTTAAAGCAAAAAATAAAAAAGTAGCTGACCATACTGATTTGACAATAAATAGCACAGCCCTACGCGAAAAAAATCAAGAAAAATACCTTGGACTTACCCTTGATAATAAACTAACTTGGAAGGCGCATATCCAAAACATTAGGAAAAAACTTTCATCTTTAGTAGGATCTTTATATAACATCACCCGATGCATTCCGTACAAAGCTCGCCCCTTGATCTATAATTCCCTTGTCAAACCGCATTTACTTTACTTGATTGAACTATGGGGTAGTGCAGCTAAAACTAATTTAAAACCTATCCAGACACTACAAAATAAATTAATAAAAATATTATATCACTTCGATTATTTAACACCATCAAATACTATTTACAAAAAAACTAAAATAATGAACATCAAACAGCTTTACACATATTGCACATGCATCCTTATTTATAAAATCATTCACAAACTCACTCATTCAAACGTCAGTTTTACACTAAAATCACAAATATACAAATATGCTTCAAGACGATACAACCATGTAGTATTACCTCGTATCAGAACTAAAACATATGGCCATAATTGCTTTACATTTGCAGGAGCACAATTATATAATAATCTTCCAAAAAGTGTAAAGGATGCGACTTCACTAAAGACTTTTAAGAAAGCATTGCAGGAGCACATTTTTAATGATAGGTGGTAGTACGCTTTATCGCCTCTAAGAAAAAAAAATATGATATCTTACCAGTATCTAACTTGGACCACCGCCCATAACTAACTTATTGGACTCGCATCTTATGATACCCACAAAAATGTTTTTTTTTAAGTAAGTACCCGCACCGGGTTTACTAACAAATATTAGTTTTTATTCTATGCATGTTCTCATGTAAGTGACGATATCTATTGTCTTTATGAGAAATAAAGTTCTTAAACCAAAAAACATATATTGTTGTCTGTCTGTCTATGAAAATCAACCCAGGACCCTGCGCTCGGTAAGCAAAGCCACCATTAAGACGATGATGTTATTGAAACCACGTTCGTTCTTTCTTCAAATGCTGATTTGACAGCATGTCAAGATAAATCTACGCGCATCTTTGTGACAAAGACTCCAATAATCGTATCACCAAAAAAATTAGGAGGCGTCTGTCAAAGTTCCCCCTTATCAGATAGATATGAGGCCCAAATTGGCCCGTTATACGAATGGATGTCAATTCGGGAGCCGTTTTCATTAAACGTGGTTTCAGCTTGTTACAGTAATTGGCTCGGACGAGCGAATCTATTGCTAATAAACTATCGCCGGTTATCTATGATGAACCATTTAACCCATTGATTGCTACTGAGTTGAGTTCAAGGTTAATATAACATAATAAAACTACAAAGAAGTAAGCACTCGCTTCTCTTTGACAACCATAAAAAAACTTTTACAACCGCACCAAAAATATGTATCGTGTTCATGTTTTTTATGGATTTAAGATAGCAAACGAACATGCAAGGTTCAACAAGGTTCAGTCAGTTCGTTAATACGTATAAGTCAGTTCGTTAATACATATAAGTCAGTTCGTTAATACGTATAAGTCAGTTCGTTAATACGTATAATGACGGGCCCTCCCACAATTTGACCAAAACATGTTTTTAGGAGGGGATCCTGTCAGAGGAATCTTGATTAAATTAGTGACCCAGAGTCCAACGACCTCCCAACAGGAGGGACATTATTCGTAAAATAAAAGAGTAAATTAAAAGAGGAGACATTCGGGCCCTACACTTCTAAATGTTTACTTTTCATAGAAAAACTTTATTTAAGTAAACCAATTGGCCTAAAGAAAGACGTTTTGGTTCGTTATCTCATTTACGTAAACAATGTCTCATAATAACATCATAATGTCAAGCGGCCCGCCCCAGCCTACCGCTATCTCTAATAATGTCTAAAACAGACTCCTGGGATAGAAATTTACAAATGAAACCTGGGGAAAGTATAAACTCATTAATTAAACGGCCATTTTACATGGAAACACATTTTAACGATAATTTCCCAAGGCCCCTGTCATTCATTTACCTATGTCACATGACAGTTGGGGAAATTTTGTAGCACTGATCATCTTTATATATATAATTTTTCTGTCCGTATATAATGTCTCTGAACTCCTCCACCTATTTTGATAGCAAAATTGTGTGTATTTGAATGAGTCTCTGAATTGTTTAGAATTACATTACATACTTATTACTTTTGGCATTGTTTAAATTTTATTGTTAGGGATATGGATTTTATTTTCATGCTTATTTTATTTTTAATTGTAAACAATATTATTTTCTGTGTTAATAAATAATTGGATATAGGCCGTGCTTATTAACAATAAATAAATAAATAGAAATATAATTTATATATAAATACAATTGGAAGCAGTGGCGCTATCAGCCAATCTATTGAAGACATCGAGTGCAAGACAATCAAGTGCTGTCATAGTAAACGTTATTGCATTTGATGAGAATTTTCTAAAGGTATATAAAATCTGGAAAATAAAGAGCAGAAACTTTAACACATCATTTGAATTTCCTCCGTGCCGGAAATCGAACACAGGACCATAACCATTTCGCCATGCGGGTTGTGACCCACATGGTGGCAGAACTCGGCACTAACAATGAAACAGTTTATATACAATGGATATGTGATAGTTAGGTGATGATAATGATGAATGATGTCTAAATATGTACATTAGATGTCAACTTGGCCCACTTTTCACGTTTAAGTTTTTGATTGGACACAATTTTTCTTCAACCGAATTAGGAAAGCTCAGAGTAACAAAGTGGAACAGAGAGCAAAAGAAATATTCCCGAAAAATGATAGAATGAATTACAAAAGGCGTACTTCATAACAACACTTTGAAAGTACTTTATTCTTCAAGCAAGTAGGGTTCGACCTTAGTGCAGCGCGTAGCGGACGGCGAGAGAATTTTATAAATATATTACATCAAAAAGACGACAACCAAAACACAAGAAATTGTAATCTATACCTATAATAAAACTGTAACTGGTCTATGAATGCACATAAGAATATTTATGAAAAAAATATATAAAAATAACCAAAAATCTTATTATTTTCAGAATTTTGTACGCGCATTATTTGCATGAAAAAACTACTGAATAAAATTTTATACCTTTATCCCATTTATGTATATAGCTGGAGGTGTAACTTAAAAACTGGCGTAAGTTTCATCTTAATTCACCGCATATAACCCGTGATATTTACAATAGTATACCTAACTTAATATGTAGTTCATCCGAGCACATAATTATATCCTACGCCGCTTTCCGCGTCGCTCCTACTACTATGTTCGAACCCTTAGCTCTTATAGAGCTATAAGCATAAAGCAGATCTGTCTAATTACGACGACGGGATTACAATTTCATTTTGTAAACTTGACTTTCATGTCA
Organism: Ochlodes sylvanus; assembly: GCA_905404295.2. Lineage (NCBI taxonomy): Eukaryota > Metazoa > Arthropoda > Insecta > Lepidoptera > Hesperiidae > Ochlodes > Ochlodes sylvanus. The sequence continues at coordinate 2,810,765 of FR990137.1, forward strand.
GAAAAGGGAAGAAATTTATTATATCTACAATATTTCTGAAATACCAGCGCATTTTTAGGAAATCCAACCTTGTAAAGTGTTCTCGGTGTGAGATTTATTTTTGTGTTTTTTATCTACCCGGCTGTAGATACTGTGTTTATACACGAGACAAGAAAAATAAATCTTTATACTTGAATAGTACCTATTTAAAAAAATCTAAATTTGCTATTCATTACATTCAAAGACATTTATAGTTGTTTATATTATTTATTATTATTTACATTTGTACATTTACATTTATTTACAAACGGACAACAAACATACGAGTCCACTTTGTCATCTGTACATAATAATATATACTAACCTAGCGACGGCGATCACTTAGCATCAGGGTGACCCTTGAAAAAATACCCTAATGACACGGTTATTCTACGAAAGTCTAAGTCACGGGTGAAAAATCTAAAAAAACTAGCACTAAGTAAAAGTGATAAAAAAGTAAACTTAAGCAAAACTCGTAAAACGTCTCGTTAGTAAAGAGCACACAACAACGGAGTTGGAAAGACCAGAGCATTTCCAAATGACCTGGAGCGAGTAGTTCGATAAGTTGAATTTTTACTCGTTACGAACTTTTGGAGATAGGAACTATAACGCTACAGAATTTTTATTTCTAGGTTTATTCGGCAAAAATGTAAAAATATTTAGTCATTTTTTTATGCAAATAACTAAAAATTAGTTGACAACCCTACTGGTAATCACCACCGCCCATGGATTCAAAGACTCAAGGCCATTCAAAGTGCATAATATATTTATTGTCAAATGCCTACATAACAAAATGATTTTGAATTTAACGATAGAACTATCCGCGCCGTTTAAAATTACATCAAGCCCACTGAACGTCAATATTGATTCCTTATCAGAATCTGAACCAAAAGTGAGGGGAATTCCGCTTTACATTTCCTTCTGTGTCGCTCGAAATTGAGTTTCAGAGTCACGTAGCCTCGACACGAAATTAGGAGTTTATCAACGTCAAAACTTTGTTTATCTTGGTAACTTTTACTTCGAGTTATAAACGTTTAGTCCCTTTAATTTCATGATTTTTGTCTTTGTAAAAATGATAATTTTAGCTAACCATCCTCGCTTTGCTTTTGTAAACCTGTGTAGTAAGGAGAACGAAGGTCCACGAGTGGAGGTCCCTTCTCAAAAGAAGGAGCACAGGACGCCTCCCGACCAGGTGGACTGGACCAGGTGAATGCACACAGAATGATGGATTAATGGACTGTATAAATAATACATAAATAAGTACCCGCACCCAAAAGATTGCTACTCATTTATTTCAGGCACTGCATAAATTTCATATTAAGATTTATTTGAGTAAGAAAAGATTTTTACTGCTTTATAAATTCGATAGATATTTTTAGTCAAAATATTGTTTACGTTTTTACGGAATAAAGGATATAGTATATTTATGATTTAAACATAGCAATACTTCGGTTAGTATATTAGAGACTTTAAATTTGCCATGTAAGTAGGCCATTACCATTTTTTTAAATTCCCCTGAGATGGGAAACAATTTCATTAAATTATTTCTGTAACCAGAAGGCTATTTTGAAATCCACGCGAGCGTAGCCGCGAGCTGTATTGTTAGTAGAAAAATTAATTTGCTTTGGAAATTATGTTAGGTTAGGTTAGAGGTTAGTAATTTAAAATGGATGGAGTTTTGCAGAAATGCCGTCATTATAATAAAGGACCAACGTAAAACACTGTTTACTATTACGTGTCTGCAAGGTGTTCTCGTACATAGAATGTCATATATCACCAACTAAACAAGTCAATGTAATTCGGCTACAAATTAGTTTCACTGTCAATGTGGGGCCTCAAATATAGATACGAAGACCTAATGCACAAGCAAAAGCGGAATTACGTTGTAATTTAATATTTTATTAAGAAAGTAATGTAACACTTGAATCTAATTATGAAATGGTTATTTAAATTGAAATAGAAGTAAACTGAACCTAATAAGTAAATAAATGAAACGATAATAACAAATAAGTAAATAAATGAAAATAACAATTAACGAATATCCGTGGAATATTTTTAACAACCTCTAAGGACAAAAAATAAAGGATGAAATTTGTATAATGTAATTATCATTGCGCTCAGTCAAATTCAAATTAAAATTGGCTTTTATTTTGTTAAAATTTTAATTATTTATGTTATCAAAAATAATATAAGTTAATACAATAGTTATTCTCCTTCTCGCTACAACTCTTATCCTGGAACCGCAGAGCCAGTCAGTCATTTGCGGCGCGGTCGAAACTATTACGTCTAATCGAGTAGACAAGTTCGTGTCAACTTCCACCACGAGTGGGGTAATGCGGCTTTTTGTTTCTCACCTATAATGTTACCAGGAGACCATACGTCACAAGGACAGTTTAATGGCCCCAAATAACGATTTCAATTACGACTACGATCGTAGATATTATTACAGAAACATTACACGTTACGTGTACTTTGTAAGGCAATATTTCATGTCAATAGCCGATTAACGAGCGAGCGGATCTTAAATGGGTCTGGTGAGACCACGAGTGGACGTAATACCCAAGTCATTAACGATTTTTTGATGGCCAAGCAACAGGGAAGAGGGTAATTGACTCTTGTATACTGCAATCGTAAAACAAAATCCATGGTATCACCGATGTTCTAAATTCCTCTCCATTAAATCCGTAATTCATTAAACCCGTACGTATGGCGCAATAGCTACCATGCTATAATTGGCGCCCACGCGTATATGCGCATATGTAGTTAAAAATCATCATCATCATCATGTCAGACTTTATCTATCCACTGCTGGACATAGGTTCTCCCCCAGAGCGTGCCACAGTACTCGATCCTCCGCTGATCTCATCCAGCCACTACCACCCGCCTTTCTAAGATCGTCAGTTCATCGGGCTGGTGGACGGCCCACACTACGTCTGGCGGTTCGTGGTTTTCATTCGAGAACTCGTCTGCCCCAGCGGCTATCGGTTCTGCGACATATGTGTCCAGCCCACTGCCACTTCAGCTTGCCTTTTCTTTATGCTAATTCGGTTACTTTGTCGGGTCTTTGCCGGATCTCCTTGTTTCGGATGTAGTTGAAATATGGGCAACTAAATAAGGTCTTTTGTTGCAGAAAAAGCTGTTACTGATCAGCCGGAGGCCTCGTCGTCATCCTCGGAGAAGTCGCGGAAGACCAATCCTCCGACGTCCCGTATCTCCGCCGGTGAGAGTGGTAAAATCTATATGATTCATACAGGGATAACATTCCCGTAACTCGTTCCGCGTAGGTTAAGTTGCTGTCTAATTGTTATAATTGTCTATTTGAAGCCAGTAATGTTTCACAACAGAAGAATTTTACAAAAATAAGATAATGCTTGACATTAATCCCACCTGATGGTAAGTGGCGATGAAATCCTTGGTGTTAAGATTACTAACTAAGCAATAGCCTATTCACCCCCCTCTACGTGCACACTAAGTCAGGTTCCAGTAGAAACTGGATTTGATACGACACAATTTTTTATGCGAGATTTTTTTATCCAGAATGGAGCGGTGCGACTGGCGGACCACCCGCAGAGGTGGTGCTGCGATTGCATCCTTCCTCTACACATCTCAACCCCTCATCCACATTGAGGACCAATCTCTCAATGATTGATCTAGGCAGACCAGGTAATTTAATATTGATACATGAGTTCTTTATGTAAATAGCCGACAAGCAAGCAGACGAGCCCTGGCGTCAGATGGTCGCAACCGCCCATCATTAATAATGCGTTGTATGACCAGAAAGAAGAGGGTAGAAATAAAGAAATGTTCTTTATTTATGCAGTGCCATGGAAATAAGTAGCAGTCTTTACAAACCATTTGAACACAGAAAACAAGATGTGACTTGGTTGAATCTCCGGCAGATGGCAGTGGTGTGGTGGTGCGGGCAGAGGAAGCGTTGATCGTGGCGTTCGTGCTGCTTCTCTGGGTGGCGGCCATCGCGCTGTTCTTCAACCGCTGGGGCAAGATCAGGTGCGTCTATACACTGTACGTAGTTCCAATGTGATTAGATCCTACTAATATTATAAATGTGAGAGGAACTTTGTCTGTTTTCGTGGACAAATGTTTGGACAGATTGTGATGTTTAATTTGGAAGTTTGAAGCCTGGGCCTTCCTGAGAACAGCTGCTACTGTTTTTAATTACTTTTCAGCTACTTTGTAATTACCAATTGTCTGTGAACATGAAATTTACGCTGTCTAATAAAATCGTCTGTTACACTTACTAGTCGTGGTATTATTTTTAAACGTAAGGGAGGAGTTTCTGAAACGTTTCTATTTCTAACAGTATTCTGGAAATCATGTTAAGAGTATGCGCATTATTACCTACTATAATATTTTGCAGACAATCTGGTCTACCGTATGACAACCTTTTATACATAGACAGACATATACTACGTTTAGAAGTGTGAGTAATTACAAATTTCTTCGTTTTGCAGAATGCTGGAGCCATATCAACCAAAATTCCAGCAGCAACATCGGCAGAGCTGCGCGCTTGCTGAGAACTCAGTAACGGTTCCACCACACGTGAGTTTATCATTGTCATCATCAAGAACAACAACAACGAGCGGGTTATAAACAGTAGCGGCTTCCGGCCACCGGTGGCTGTGTCGCGATACCAAAAGATTCGCCACCACGCGACAGCTACCGGTGGCTCAAACTCAATCTCAAATCATTTATTTCATGTACGTATGATACATGCACTTATGAACGTCAATTTTTTGCATTTACCACCGTTTCGCTAAGGTGCCTTTAAATATTGATTTTTTAAATCTTTGAGGAGAAAAAGAAACAACGAAAGAAACTCCACATCTTTGAAAAAAATGCTACATTACAAATTTTATACCTACATACATACTAACATGAGCAGAACTGGTCGCGGTTGTCTATATCCAAGCATCTAAGCATCTGTCAATCAGGCTGTGATCGGAGACCAATTTGCACCGGCCTTAAGAACTAGATAGAAAATTAACACCCACATAAATGAAAAATTACGAGTGTGTCAGGATTCGAATCTGGGTCCGATATTGTAGAGAACTGTCAGCTTGCAGGTTTGCTAACTATGTGTTTTTCGAATTCGAATTTATTTGTATTTTTGATTACATACATACGCATGGAAACCACGGTAAACTGCTAGACTAATATTGACAATGTTATACTAATAGATTAGGATTTTCATCACGTCGCCAATGTAAATCAACGCTGGCCACAGCCGTGTCGAATAACCAATCCAGAGAAGATGACCTTAACCCTTTTCATACTGATATCCGCGTCCAGCATTAAAGACAGAATTGAATTTTAATAAAATTTGAAATGAAATATTAATGTCCGTTAAATAATAAAAGTTAAAATAAGTATAAAGACCTTATTAACTATTCCTGGCCACATTAGGTGTTGAAACGCGCGTTAAGAACCTCTTAATTCATTAATTTATAGTAGTAGCAAAGCGCGCGCTTAAAACCGTTAAGTGTGTACTTAGGGTTATTGTTTTACGTGTATAATCGTGGCTTACCTTACGTTTTGTTTGTCGGATTTGCCAGATCAGTTTTATACCATCCGAGATCCAATCTCAAGAGAGCTGCCCGCGAGAGAACTCGCTTGCAAGTCTTGCAACTGACGTAAAAACGTGAGATAATCCGGGATACACATGTAACGCCCCGTTTAGATACTCGGCGATAAAGGGCGGGAACGTGCGAATACGAGCATGTACACGGTCTATTCGATCATCTTTCGTCATTCTCGCATCGTTGTCGATATTTTGTTGCACAAAAGGATTTCTCGTTTATAGATGTGCGTGCATCATATTTTTTTTTTAATCTATGAAAGTAACAGATTTGATGAGAATAGTCACGAATGTGTAAACGGATGTGTTGTGGTTGTTCTCGTGCACGAACATTCGACTAGAAAATAGACGGAATACAATAAAAATACACTTTGTTTTGGGCCGTGTATCCAAATGAGTCGTAAAATGTATTGTATACGTATTCTCGCAGCACCGAGCTTCGTTGTCCCGTGGGTGCGTCTCATACGACTGCGGCGCGTCGTTCTCTGCTTACCAGCCCTGCGGTTACACGCCGCATCGCCCGCGACAGGTAATTAGGGTATACTCCCGGGGAACGACACTCCTGTGCGCCAATTAGGTCATTGTAACGCACTGCGTACGTTTCTTTTGTTTGTGCTATTTTATTGTATTGAATGGAATGACTATTGCTTTTATATGCTGGAGACCGAGCGGACATCACTTTGTTGGGACTACACATATTGCATGTACACAACGTGTTTAATGTAGGTCTGCACTAATGCATTACACTGTTAGTTACGGGGCTTTCGGGCTAAGACCGTCAGTTACCGTCGCCCGTGGATTTCAGCAACCAGAAGCTTCACCAACGCGTTGCTAATCAAGAATAAAACAGTGCATCTACTTCTTAAAATACTTAAACACCAATGTAGGAAGTTAAGTACCTACTCGTATGTCTATTCAACGTACGATTTATTTTCACTGTTAATCTTTATATTATAAATGTAAATGTAAATATAAGTAGAAATAGTTGTTATGTGATCTTTTGCTTTTATTAATTCCGCCAATAATAATGTTTGTTAAATCTTCCAAGTACAGACATCGAACAATTAAAGTTTATTGAATTCCATAGATTAGCTAAATCCTTCTACGAGTTCTACGATTCCATCGCAGAATAAATAGAAACCGTGTTGTAACTATATAAAGCTATGTCGCAAACATTCGTTACAAGAGATGGCCAAATTCTTCTTTATTAGGTTGACTTAAGCCCCCAATGTAACAATTTACGCGACAGAAATAAATAGGAAATCCAACAAGAAAATAGCATTGGTACAATCGGGCAAGGTTTGTGGAAAGCGGCAAATAAGAGATAATATTTTTACACTACTTAGAGTATTTTTTTCTTTCCTGTTACTTCTTTGTTTGCATTGGTGATGCCTTTGGTGTTACTGATCTGGATTCGAACCCGGGACTCCTCACTTCACAGGTAGTCTCTATCGACTGGGTTACCGGGTCGTCATGAACTTTCCTCGATCGACTTCTGTGTGCAATTTCATCAGTATACTTGTGTACAATTCCATCTGTCGACTTCTGTGTACAATTTCATCTGTCGACTTCTGTAATATCTTTCGCTAAGGGTGGAAACAACTTTTATACTTACAGCTTTGCGTCTTGACTCAACAAAGTTACTTGTGACTTTGAATTTTCCGAGGGTGACAGCGACTGCGTAACAAAAACTCCTTTAAAGGATTAAAAAACTAACTTTTATTTCGGATCGACCATTCCTTGGTCGACCGACATTTCGAAAGAAGATTTTGATTTGTACAAAGTAACTAAAAGTTATGTTAGAGATTACTATGAGAGCTTTATTGGTAAGCATAGGCCTTGCCCTTAAAGAAACGGCTTTGATTCTATTTTGGACAATGAAGTCATTTCTTTATCTTTACTACAAACCTGTGTACCTTCACACAGTTATACGGAAAGGATTTTTTTGTAGGGTAACAATGTGTTAAATACTTATTTTATTTGTAAATCTCGTCCAGTAGATTTATATGACAGATAATGTTTATTCCCGGGATTTGCTCTTTAGTGACGTGTCATTTGTTTAAGTTCGTCTATTTCAATAAAGGGATTCAATACTTAATAAATGAATGAGTAATATATGTGACTTCCATACATCTCTTATTCTATTATATAAAGAACGTTCGTTTCGTTCAATTGAAACAACATCTAATTATCTTCTCTTTACAGAACTCGGTGTTCGTTGGTAGCATGGCTTTGATACCGGAAAGCCCTCCACGGAGGTCCAGGTCAGCGGCTGACATCCCAGCTCTGGCGCCATCTTCGGAGATCCACCACGCTACTCCAAGGTCATCGAGAGCCGCCAGTCTTCACAGTGGAGTGGACTTGCGGGTCTACGGACCCTCGCCAAGGACGTCCAGAGCAGCCAGTCTGCATTCAGCGGTCGACATGCCCGCAGGTTCCATCCAGGTCCATGTGAGAGGGTCAGGGAGTAACCTCAACAGACCAAGGAGTCCAAGGAGATTGACTATTACTAATGTATAGTCCAAGTGAATGTTATAGTGATGAAGGACCAAATGTTCAGTGCAATTAATTTAGTTATACGAGTTTTAATAATTTAGTTAACTATTTTAGAACTGAAAATTGCGTTATTTTGATTTTTTCCATTTGTTAGATACTTTTATGCGATCTGTATCTCTAGCTCTTTTTGGAAATACTGAACAATTTCACCTTCTATTTTGTAAAAAGAAGGGGTGGGGGGTGGTAGCTTCCTATTGGTAGGTGAAAGCCCTCTTTGAGTACCGAAGCGATTAAACTGGGTGGTAAAAATATGTACTATTGACAACAGATGATCAAATTTCCAAAAATTTTATTGGTTTTGATAAAAAATTAGAGATCGGGCATTATGTATAATATAATATAGATTTTTGCTCAATAAATTTTATTTTGTTTGATGTTATGTACATAAGGAATTAATTTTTTTGGTCATAATCATCAACGTCAAATATATAATTATGTACGATGGCCATATTTGGCGTAGTCTAATATTTTACATGTAAATATTACTATTAGATATAATATCTTAATTGAAGTAATATACTAAATATAAAATTTTATCCCAGCCTAGCACCTTATATCTTTCTCTTCATATCTACATAAATATAATATTTATAATAAATATAATATTAAAGAAAATATATAATATTTATAATAATTAATATTATTGACGATTAATAATAGGTATGAAAAATAATACTAATCGCCTTTGAGAAAATGGAAGCATGGTGCTACTTTCCAAAATATCTAAATTTATGCGCATACTCTCCCTTTCCTCATATTCTCTCTCTCTCTTTCTCTATCTCTTCTCCTAACCACCAACTGTACGGAAATCCAAAGTAATAGCTACCACGAGTAATATTTGTGCTTTACAACCTCCATCTACTTAATGGATCCCTGAAGTTGTCCGTATTATAATGAACTTCTCCTTAATTAATTATAAAACTTTTATAAACAAAATTTCTTTACTGCCAATATCATTGTGGGGACATGTTCGCTATATAATAATGGGAATATATTACCATAAAATTAATTGAACCAGCGTATATTTAATTAAACGTGCAAGGGCGCTGCGAAAGATTAATTAATTTCTGAATTTTATACTGTTTGTGTATTCCGTGTACAAATTCTTTTTTAGTGTACGCAATTCTCGTTTCATATAATAATTATGTTTCATATAACCTGCATTTGTTATTTTATAACAATTATTTCTTAAGGCACTTACTTAAAGCAATCCATAAAATGTCACAAGGATGAGGAAGACGGTCAGCAAAGTGTAACATAATGTTTCAGGGGGTTCATAGCTTCGTGACGTTACATATAGGTACATATAAATGTCAAAGATCTACTAAAACTCTAAACAAAAAAGTCTAACGCCAAACTTAAAAATATTTTTAACTCTATCACCTATCTCTATATTCTATCACAATTGCAAAATATGTGACGTCACACCAGAGAGGGCGTCACACATAAGTGGCCATGTGTGACAAGGACTGGGTAGACTCAAATAAATGATGAAATTGTGACATCATTTATGGATGGCTCCTAAGTGCTAATACAAAATGAAAATTATTGATTATGTCATCGTGTGTGACCTTTTAATAAAATTCTCCCAAATCAAAAGAAAATAGTACCTATATATCGTCCAATTCCTAAGTTCACGATCTAAAACTACATACCCATAACATTCCATTAACCCTGTACTCGTAAGTCTTTCAACATATTTGGCCCTTTCGAATTCGTCCTTATTATATATTTAATCCCTACTATAAATAATCCCTATTTAATCTTAATATACGAGTAGATTGAACATGTTGTATCTAAGTCAAGACCATGCCGTTTACGCATTTTATACAGGTGGTGCATAACCGATGGTCTGAGTAAATCGTTTCGTATAAAATATTACATTTTACAGTAACATTTGTAAAATGTATTTCACAATATATTTGTATTTCATGTATTTCACAATGTATTTCACAACATCCTTAAATTGATCCAGTAATTAATTATGTAATTATGTTAAATGTAATTATCAATCATTATAGCATGAGACTCGATGTGTTTAACTATGCTAGGATAATAATTGTGCATTTACAAACAATCTTATTTTGTAGAATTAATGGTTTTTATTTTAATTAATGTTGTTTATTTTAGTGGACCTAGAGGAAACATATTAAACCTAGCCGTTCTACTTGCTATTTCATTAATTAATTGTATTTAAATTAATTGTAAATACATTCTATATTTGTTTGTCATCAATTTAAAGCAAACATACTTTATTTAAAACAAAAAAATACAAAACTTATATTGTGTCTAACATGTCCGGACTTTCTTAGAAATTTCTGGACTTGTGTAAAATATTAAGCTAATGGTCCGGACTTTTCAAAATTTGAGATGGAAACCCTATGCACTACCCGTATGAAAGGCCCGCCGGCCCGCCCTAACCTTAAAATGAATAGCAAATTCAATAATTACAAGACTAGTTTTGGCGTGAGATCGGATTTTCAAAATGGAGAATATTTACAACCTTTGGACTCTAGGAGCCTAGTGCGGCATAATTCAGGTACCTATTTAAATTGACCAACCAAGTGTACACCAACTTAAAGCAAAGCAACATCTGGAGTCCCATCTGGTACCCAACCCTCACCGAAGCAAAGATACCGTGTTTGAACTCAATGAAATGGTCTCATTCAGGGATGGCAAAATGTACTCATGATTACGGATTACATGAGTCTGCATAGAAATGCTCCCGCCAAGAACGCTCTAACTACTTTTTCTCAAAAGGCGCTCGCGGGGGGCTTTTCTGGACCTCCAGAATATATAAGTGTCATCTGTAATCATGATTTTCCCATCTCTGGTCTCACTGAATAACTTAGAGGAATTTTCTGGCCGCATTTTTGAAGTGAAACTTCTCAGTGGACTTCGGAGACGGTTGTGTTAAAAGTTTAACGTACCGTGGTGTTGGAACGTGAGTCACAGGAATGGAAATGAATGGGTCCGGTTGCGATGAACGTTTTACGCAACTGCGGAGATAATATTAGATACCTATTAACGGATGTATAATAATTATACACTTTAATTTACTGTAAAATCAATTAAAATAATCCGCTTTTGAATTTCATAATGTGAAATTTCACTTTATTTGCGCGTAGGGACTCCACTCGCCAGATTTTTATTTTAAATTCATAGTTGAAAATTTACTCGTTATTATTAATTAGAACATTTCCCTAAACTTATAAATAATAGTTACTAATATATTTATATTGCCAAAAATAAAGATTTTTGTAAATAATAAATTTGTAACTTAAGCAACTGACATAAGACTAAGTTACAATTAATATTTAAGTTGTGCAACTATTATTACATAAAAAAGTATAAAATGTACTCATTCATTTAAATTATGTATTTTAATTGTAATTTTGATGTATTGTACTTATATGAAATATATTTTAGTAAGCTACTAATTGTTTTACTATAGTCCCAATAACCCCACGCTCTACTTTACCACCTTGCTCTACTACACCATAACCTGTCATTATTGAGGGGTTCCGGGTTTGATTCCAAGTTGAAGTTTATATGACAGATAAATGTTATATTTTCATACTATAGTTAACAAAAAAACGAAAGATATAACACAAACCGCCCCCCGCTTTTAATAACAATAATTTTTTATTTCGATTTATTATAAAAGCGTGTTTATAAGTTTTTTTTGCTATATATATTTTTGGATTATAGTTACTCTAATACAGTAATTTCTTACTACATATATGATTTCTGTGTCATATTTACATGTATATCTTTGTCATCCGTGGATGCTGACAGAAGAAATTACATTTTTTTTTTCAAAAACATTATGTTGTCCAACTGAAGAAGAAGTTTAGAAGTTCCGCTAGAACAGCTGACATAATATACATTATGTCGTCAGTATGTAGTTGTGTATGTACATAGGTTGACTGTTTGTCGATACATAATTATAATGACATACATAATATGACCGAACATTATAAACATATTCTATCATACATTCTGGCTGAAATCATAGCCCTTCATTTTGACTTAGTCGTTGTCGGGTAAGAACAAAGACACTTAAGTCGCAGTTTCCACGCGTGAATATTACGCGTGGAAACTGCAGAAAATCAATAAATCATAAAAATATTACACTATTATACTAATTATTAAATATTAAAGATCATCATATTATACAGTGAAGTGGGTACGCAGCGAAGCGTTTGGTAGTGAATAAAAGTGACGCGAAAAAATTATGTAACTACCTAAAGCCAAGCTGTTGATATCATTTATTATGTTCAAGATATCAGAAAGTTCTCAGAAATGACGTGGGATCGAATTGTGAGAGCATCCTTTTGTGTTTTTATTGTATTCAAGAACGAAGGCAGAAACGATCAATTGACTGATGGAAATTTCCAGGCATATTCGTAAATCGTATGCTTTATAAAAGACAGACAAGTTTGATATTTAGTTCATTTAACTCTTAACAATGTTTAAATTACTATCGTAATCAATCATATTATTGAAAAAAGAAGTAAGTAGATATGTCGCTAGCATGCGTTAAGTAATAAATAAGCTGTTATATTATACGAGCATTCCCCCGCGGCTACGCCCGCCAATTTACAAAAAAAATTTTTATCCTCTTAATTTCCAAAAATCCTCTCTTACTGCTTCCCTACACTCCCCTAGGAACATAATTATGTACATCCTAAATTTCAGCTTCTTGCGTTCAGTAGTTTCGGATGTGCGTTGTCTGTCAGTCACTCAGTAACGCAAGAGTTTTATATAAGTATAAAGACTAGCTGTCCCGACGAACTTCGTCCCGCTCTTTAATTAACAAATGTTTGATAACTTATGAAACACTTGTTACATTATCACGAAACAAAAAAAACACTGTCACGAAAAAAAAAACATTATCTATAATTCGATCCAATTGTTTTCAATTAAAATTTATTTTCCTTTAACTTTTCAAATGTTTTCATATTTATTATCCTATTCCGGACGAAGACAAATCCAAAAACACACAAGTCATAAAAAATAGTCCAGCAGTCCAGCCGTTTTTGAGTTATAAATAAATAGTGTAACTAACACGGCTTTCTTTTATAATTATACATAATTATATAGATAAGTTATGTAATGACGTTGTAAGTTGATAGTTAGAGTTCTAAAGGAAAAGTTTATTTTATTCTTTTAAGCGAATAGAAGCTTGTTTTAAAAAAAGTTTTTTACTAAGTATAATACTCGGATACAGTATAAATTGGTACTCTCGTAGAAATAAAAAAGCTTTAATAGCTACACACTTCTCAATTACAGTACGTGCAATTATATGCAGTAAAACTTGATGCCCTTAAATAAAGATGAAACGATGAAGACATTTTCTCAAATCGTTCATCTGGACCAGTTATATGAGATCGTAAAATACCGATCGTAAATCCTTACGATTTCATCTTTACGACGCGAATGGGACGACATGGGAGCAGTAGCGACATGTTTCATTGTAAATATTTGGTAGATTTCTGATAAGGACTGTTCATCATCACAACCCATATAACTGTCCCACTGCTGGGCATAGGTCTCCTCTCACAATGTGAGAGGGGTACAGGCCATAATCCACCACGCTGGCCAAGTGCGGATATGCGAACTTCACACACCTTTGAGAACATTTTGGAGAACTCTCAGGTGTGCAGGTTTCCTCACGATGTTTTCCTTCACCGAAGGAAGTAATGATTAATCGTTTAACCACTCGGCTATCACTGCTATCGCCGCCAATGATGACTCGCTTCATCATCAGCTCATCGTCGGCGACGGCTCTTGATGAAGGACCTCGCAATGGTCCGAAACTAGTCGGGCGAATCCGACAGTATAAAACGTGAGGTAAGCCGCGATATATACGTAAAATGTATTCAAACACCCACGAATCTTTCAATGCTAAAAATTTATGGAGGAACACACAAAAAAATACAGTCGAATTGAGAACATGCTCCTTTTTTAAGTAGGCTAAACATACATACGGACGAAAAAACAAGGAAAACCGAGAACACACTCAGCTTAGCTAAAACACTACCGGTATCAGCACGTAAGCGGTTTATGTCCTAAAAGCTCGGCGCTGTACTATGTAGAGATTTCATCGGGCCACCGGACGGAATCCGACAGTCATCAAACCTCGTCGTTAAAACTACTGCAATCTCAATTATAACGGCGCTGAGACTGACTCATAAAAGTGACTCTTAAAACCGGCTAGAGAGCCTTAATTTTAGGTCTAGTATATTTGTATTTTATCAAATTCTGTTCAGTTTCCCGAATAAGTAACCGTGACGCAGTAATAACATAATTATGAATAGTTGAATATCTATATTATGAAAACTACTGAAAGCAAGATGCTGAAAATTGGCATGTATATTCGTTCCGTATGTAATTCCCCCCCCCCCCTAAGGGGATAAAAAGGGGGTAATCCCCTTTAAAAAAATCTTCAATGGATTCACTTGAAACGTCGTACATGGGTTCCTCAAATGACTTGAATAAGCAGTATGTAAGGATTTTTGGAAATTATGATATTTGTAAAAGAAGTCAGAAGAGTCGTTGAGTCGTCGAGTTGTCGAGTAGGTACCTACATTAAAATGCGCGATCTTTGATTATATCAAAGTGCGCGATATAAACGAATTTCAAGCGAGCGATAGCAAAGCCGTAGACGGAAAGCTTGTCAAGAATAAAATGTAAACAACTTCACGGGTGTGGTGTACGAATACCTACTTATAAATACTATATAATGTATATTATTTAGGTAGATATATTTTATAGGTTTTGTTATTTATTACTTTGTGATTAAATGACTTACTACATAAGTATGAAGTTTCCTTCCCTCAATTTGATTTATGTAAGTATTTTATTCCTTCTGATGTTGTTAAATGAATGAAATGCGTTTTAAATAATGTTAACTTTGTTTTATGATCTATAGGTATATATTCTATAGGTAGGTGCTACTATGTACATCTCCGCCTACCTACTAATTTATAATATTTTTGAGAATTAAATTTAAAAATGAACAATTGTATACTATACGTTGTATAGCATAGTATAGGTTCTGATCAAGAGAAGACAATTTACAAAGTAATTGTTTTACGTCTAATTCTCAATTCATTTATATCCAGATAACGCGCAAATGTAATTTGTTCTGATTTAGAACGCTCAAGGGATTTCTACAACGGTGGAAGATGGAAATTTAAAACTGAATCCAAGTTAAATGTACCTATTTATTGTAGGTACATAATCTACTATTAATATAAATTTCTTAATTAGTAGTGTACCTACTTAATCGTGTATCTCCACTGGTAAGACTGATTTAGAAAATAAATACCGACAAATAATGACGTATATAAAATAAGTAGGAACTTCCATTTTTAAGTTGGTACTTAAAATACTTGCATTTATGAGGTGAAACTTCTATATCGACGTATTAGGAAAAAATGTTGTAGGGGGTAAAACATTCGTCACTTTTGTTTTACAACGGAAGTTGCGTTTTATTAAACAAAAAGTAGTAGGTACCATCACGGCTGATTTTTTGCTGCGTGGGAATATCAACCACCATACCAACATTGATTTTAATTAACATTACATACAATTTTTATTTTAATATTAATTGTAATATTTTGCATGCATGCCATAACAAGAAATTGCTGTCTGTGTGAATATTTTCTTGTAACAAATTATGTAAGTAACTACAATTACAGCAAATAAACCATTCATACATTCATTGTTTTTCGGATAGAATGGTGTTAGGGCCGGTGATGTTTACAATTGAGGCCTCAGTTGCATTATACCACAAATGGGGCTAATAATCCCTATTTTTTCGCATATGTTTTGTAGGTAGGTACTTTATATATTTCTTCTCCCTTGTTTCTTGCCTAACAACGCATTGATAGTGTCTTTGGTGTTACTGATGTTTATGGGCGACAACAGACTTTGTCCCAATTCATATTAATCTCGACCCCAGATACCCGCCACTAATTGGTCTTTGTTCGACAACCTTCCTAATTAAGTGACCTTTGGTACAAAAAATCCCTGACTTGGCACTGCTTTTTAGGATTTCGTACATTGGATGAACCCTAATAGAGTTAAGGCTGTGTTGTGACGACAATGTAGAGATAAAAAAATAACGCTACTCTCTCATAGCCCCACACTAGGATTCCCCGTGTCATGGGTGCCATGGACAACAACATACGCACCCAGACCAAGAACAGAAATTTAAACTCATCATTCAAATGTCCGCCTCGGTTAAAAATATATTTCATTTTATACCACCACTATATTGTTAAACCGATCGTTAGAGTCACCAGTAACGAGTCGTTCCATTTATTTGTTTTTATAGGACCTCTTTTTAGTTACGTCTCGTAGATAGTTCTACAACCCGTAAGCAAAACGACTCGTTTTTCGAATATAGGACCCGGGCATAAGCATGAACGTTCAGTTAAAAGCCTCAAGAAACGTCGACCAACTTCCTGCCGACAAGGAGTTTTGCGAGACAGTTCAGATATTGCAATCTCGCCTTTTACAGATAACGCAATTACCCCGGTCCGCGGTCGACTCCTGATTGGTTATAACTTCTTAATTATCAAGTTTTATTCGATTTTGGTATTGAATGGTAAGGATTTTTCGCATTTTGTATATAAACTAGCATCGCGATGGGCTTGTAAAATGCGATAAATCCTTACCATCCAATACCAAAATCATCTGCATTGACTTTAAAATTTACTCTAAGTGAACTGAAAAGTGTGTGATTTATAAAAAAATGTTCACACATACAACGCAGATAACTTTTGCATGCATAGATACTATTATAAAGCCAGCACCAGGTAGTGTTTAGTGGGTAGGCACGAGGCTTCACCTTGTGAATCCCACATAACCAACACAGACGGCTGTGTTGGTATGCATGAGCATTCACCACCTCCCTCCCGCGAGCGTGTCCATTCGCAATTTGACGGGACGCAAAAAAAAACGTTCCAACGATTTATTTAATCATTTTCGCAGAAAGATTTTTTCGATCCGAATCCGACCTAGCTAATAAGTGAGCTAGTTATACTTACAGTTAAAAATAAGAGTTAAACAAAAAGGCAATTTTACCGACAAAATTTTTGTGATTTATGAACTGTTAGCGCAAAAAGTATTGTATTTAGTTATTTAGTCGTTTAATAAAAGATGATAAATGCTTTGAAACTGGTCTGAGAAAAATGTGTTTCAACTCTTGATATATCGCCCGTTTCACTCTAGCGGGAAGTTTGGACGGAAAGTTAAGAACATTACTCCTATGCAACCTACTTGAAGGCGTACAAAGTGAAATAAAGAAAAGAAAAGAAGTAATCTGCTTTAATTTAGGCATGCGTTGGTGATATTTTTGGTGTTAAGAATGTCTATGGACAGAAAGGACTATCTAATGTCCCGGCTGTTTGTTTGTTTTAAAGATTTTAAGTTTCTATACCTCTACATACACTGGACAAGTGGGGATTGCTAAATACGCACATAACTTTGAAAATAAAAGATGCCTGCAAATTCCAACCCAGACCATTTCCTACAGGAAACTATTTCAGAACACGGGACTATTAACTGCTCAGGATATAGCTTTTATCCAAATACAGCAACATAAGCCGCTCAATAGACCCAGTAGATAGTACGGCACTTAACACCAAATGAACTCTCCGTCCCCAGTTTAGTGCAGTACCCTCATAAAAGCCCTTTTCACGCGTGACCAACAAAACCCAAACGATGTCTAAGAAAACTGCTACCTATAATTCATTTTATCGCCGGAATCGTGATTACAACTTGGAAGATTTACGACCCCGGCCTATGCTACGTGCTTAAAAGAAATAAATAGTCGCGTAGATTTTTCGTCGAGTTCCATGACATGCGCTTGATAAGTTCTTTATAATGTTAAAACCGTACGAGCAGACGAGCCGCCTGATGGTAAGTGGTAAACGTTCCCCATAGAGTTCAGAATCGCCAAAGACACCTTTTACAGTCAACGGTAAAGTTTTTGTTGTTATTTAACATGTTTCGATTGCAGTCCTGAATACTTTGCTGGCTTTTTGCTTGGTGGTAGGACTGTCCGGCTGGCTGGCGTGAGTTAGCCACCAAACGACTTGTAGGGCTTTACCTATAGTGCAGGGGGTGCGGTGCACCCGGGCGCCGGTTGTTAGGGGGCACCGAGAGCCACTCGCGACGGCAAGATCTAATTTAATTCGACCGCGCATTTCGATACAAAAGGGCACCAGGGCAATGATTGATTGAACGAGCGCTACATGTGCTAGAACCGCCCCTGCAACTTGACGTGATCAGCCTGGGAGCATGAGAGCCAGTAAAATAAATAACGCTACACACTTATAGCCCCACACTAGAATTCCTGTGTGTCATGGAGTTATCCAATGTCCTTTTGTATGAAATACAACACAAGAACACACACACCCAGAAGAGAAATTTAAACTCATCAATCTTTCCGCCTCGCTGCGATACGAAGGACCCTCGGTACGGTGATCTGGCATGTTAACCATTGCACCATCCAGGTCGTCGAAGCCAGTATTTCTCTCTCCTCTTCTTTCCTTCTTAACCGACAACGCACAACGCAGACGGTGATCACTTACCATCGTAAGTGGTTACCGTCTGCTCGTTCAGGGGGATCGTCTGCTCGTTTGTCGGGTATTAAAACAGCAGTGGAAGCGTTATTGAAACAAACTTCTTTGTCGCACACTGCGCGAAGAAAATCTAATAATAAACTCAAAAATATACCGTCCCTACAAAACAACTAGGACAGGCTTGTTAAGTATTCTAAACCCTTGGGTATTAGTTATCTTTATTACTATGCAGAATGTCTTATCGGAAATAGGGTTCCCCAAACCCTTGCCTTTTGTAATCCCAAGAAATGATAGGAAAGGGATCTAAAACCAATAGAACGTTAACAGAACATGCAGAGAACACAAAACAACATGGTGCAAAGTTTCCTACGTACCACAAATGAACAACTTCCAAAGAAGTTGTCTTATTAGATGGTTGTTTAATTATTTGTTCTTAAAATTTGAAACTACTTTGTCGTGGAAAGTTTTACTAGTGGGCAATGTGTAGCACAAATATGTAATTTACTGTTCACAACTTAAATACTAAAACAATAATAAATTTTCATTGTGACCTACCTGAGGTTTAATTCCATACTATTAAATTATAGTCAAGTAATTATAGTTATTTATATCATAATATCATAACTATAGTTATTTTACACTATTTATTCATATTGTCCTTTGAAACAATAGTATTTAAATTAAAACAATAAAAATGTCTGATACAATAATAAAGAGACTAAATCGATACATTTTGTCTGAATTCATAATATTCATGTTTAAAATGATTTATTGCGTGAGTACAAAACTTTTATGGTTTCTGTTGTAGATTTTATCAGGTCAATCAACTCGGGCGTGGTTTCATGTTTAGAGTATTTTAACGATTGACATAATAGCAAATTAAATTTGACAAAAAACATTAAATCCAATAATAATAATCATCAAATTTCAATAAATAATCCATTAATCGAATTCCAATAAATACTTTTATATCTTAAACTAGTGTAATTGATCAAATTGTAAGTTTAACTTGAAATCTACAGGCCAGTAGCTATGCCAACACCGCTTGTTAAACTATGTTGTAGGCCGTTAAATAGAAGGACTAAATCGTTATAGGACCTATTCAGAAATAGATAACGAAACTTTCGTTATCAGCATGGTATAAATATATCATTTTACCTAAAATTTTCACTTAGTTAATTTTCGCTGTACGGGGACAAAATACACGATTCTTATAATATACCTACCTACTAAAAAATTGCCACGTTTTTATTTAATTAAGTAAAAATGATACAAGTTTGGCACTTACATAATCTTTGATAAATGGCATTATACATATATCAATGGCATTGTTGATTGTTGATGCAGTGGAATGCAATACGATCTAAAAAGGCAGAGAGTAATTTTTCGGAGTTCTGTAAACTAATGATGTTACTTAGTAAAAGAGGTGCAAACCATGATAATTCAGTTAAAAATTATCAAGCGAAGGAAAAACAGCCGGTTTTTTTCCTTTTTGCTTTACACGGGTGGCAGCGTACGTAACGTGCCCTTAAAAGATCAAACAAATAATGTTTGCTCGGTGGCCTCGAAATATTTATGGCAAGCCATCGCAAACTCGTAACCTTCTGTAGCAGGTTTGACGTTCTCTCGCACGTCATAAAACAGTACTGCGTATGTGAACGCACCTGCGTTTTTGTGCGTAGGTACCTACCACCCTTCCTTCTATATTTTACACACTCGTACATATAATAAAATGTAATGCAGATGTCCGACGTGGAAGATAACGTAGATAATGGATATAGGATACATAGATAGATACATACGTAGTTATTGGAGTATAATGTGGGAGTCTTCAAGGGGAGAGTGAATAGACTTTTAATAAGTTAGTGCGTCCAACATCCCCCACTACATCGCCACTTACCATCAGGTGGGATTGTTGTCAAACATTAACTTATCCTACGTAAAAACAAGATATTTGAGAAAAACTGTTCGGGGGTATATTAACACAATAGATCTCATAACAGTTGTTTTAAGATTTTTTGCCTTTGCCGGTAACTTTGTAAACATTTTTTCACTTGAATACTAAAACTTAGGATTCCGCAAGGAAAGCGAAGTGGTTACACACTAGTTTGATGACACTGATGTCCAGCGGTTAACACTTAACAAAAGACTCGTCCACTTATTTTCTGGCTAATAATTAATGTAAAAAATATTTAACTTTAGAATATTCAAATAGGGTACATGCAACTTAATTCCGTACACATTTGAAACCCTTCAGTGGAATCTCTGCAGTGAGAGATAAGCGCGCAAATTGGCCGAGCGTGCGCGCTGCATGCGTAATGGGGGAGATTTAGTGCGCTCCGCCAATTTCACTGTTACTTCCTTCGTAATTTATGTCAGACGTTCATGAATTGCTATTACTAAAGATACTAGGAATAACTTATACATAACTGCTTACATTACGAAGTCTCCCTCGTTGTATTTAGCGCAAGGGGCTTTATACATTTTCAGTCCAAGCCAACCTTCCCCTAGGTGCACCTTGTTGAACAACGAAAGCGGTCGTAGCATACTGGTTTCTTCTCTTGGAGGTTGCTAGGTTCGGTTGGTACCGAACCGGGATTGCACTGGGTGGTCCCAGTGCAGTCCCAGGAAAATTCTTGTGTGGCGACAGGTATTTTTAACCAACTGGCTAGATCCCACCATCCTTTTAAAAAAGCGTAATTTAAAAAAATATTAAAACCAAAATTTTAATAACTGTGAAAATTAAATTCAAACAGAATATATTTCACGGAATAATAAATTATTTTGCATGTCAATAAAGCGAGCTTATTTAGCTAAGTGTACACATCCTCGGTTGCATAAGTTTTAATTAAGCGGCGTTATTACTCGGCATAGGTTATTGCAACGCTTGAAACGTTTGTCTGCATAACGTTTAATGAGCTTCAGAACACGAGAACACACGGAGAACTTCGGGCGGCATAAAAACTTTCCAAACTTCGGTTGGCCACTAACCCCACTGGAGCAGCATAGAGAAGTATGTTCTAAGTCTCCTCAGTTATTACGAGAGAACAGTAGAGTACCTGTATGCTCATGGCTTGAAGTTATGTGGAGTTCGATATATTCCAGCTGATCCCGTATTCACGTTTTCGCAAATGCACGTTTATGTAGATTGATGCACGCTGCATAGCTCGTGTTAGCCAGGTTTACCAGAATTTAGATAATACTAAGCGGTATAGCAATTTGCATGGGATCTCTTATTAGCAAGTACAATTGCCCCCAAGAGAGTTATGTCAAGTTTGTGAACTGATATTTAAATGGATGGCGTATTGACGACTCCGTAGCCTAGTTGGTAGTGACCTTGCCTGCGAAGCGAGGTCCCGGGTTCGATTCCCGGCCGGGGCAGATGCTTATTGTGACAGATAAATGTTTGTTCTCGGGTCATGGGTGTTAGTGGTGTGTAATTTGTATTGTTCATGCCGTCCGCGATACAGGGAATCCTAGTGCGGGGGTATGAGTGTGTTAGCGTTTATTTATTTAATTAATTATGAAAGAAACTACCTACATAATTATATGAAAAAGTTGAGATTTGTAAATGTTGAGGAAAACATGAAGATTAATTTTCATATAACCAAGACAGAAATAAAAAACAATGCAATGAACCTGACTCTAGAAGTCTAGAAGAAAAACCAAAAGAGAATGTAACCATGAAATTGATTTTGTTTTTATTAAAGCGTAAAATGTTTGTATAGCGGTCTGCAGCACATTCTGCCGTTTTCATTATTCATCTCATTATTTCTTGCTACTGAAATATGCACTATGCTGCTATTTTAACCACCACATACCAATTTTTTACCTTGTAGGGTTCTGCACTCAAGTGACGTTCTCGGCCGAGGCAGATTCTGAGATTAGCGTGTACAAAACCACAGACAAACAGTCATTATTTTGGGTCCTATTGCTGTAGTGAAGGCCCCCAATTAAAGATTTTCTTTTATATCTTCCATGATATTGGTGCCTGCCTGCCGAGTTACAAACTTATAAAACCCTACCACGAAACACGACTAGGTATTGTATAAAACCCAGCGTCCTTCAGCAGGAGTGACACGGAACCTCTTCCTCGTCAGTGGTCCAGCGGGGCTCCACAAGCAGATCAGGTTGACCAGACTCAAGAGACAGAGACAGCCGGTCTTCTAATTCGCAGATGCGCTCTCTTATCCATTGCGAATGGGGACTGCGGCTCTCAAGGATCTCCTTTTTACCCGTGCATGAACTAGTGAGGCTGGCTGTAGGCCCCGCTGTTGAGCGGGGCTCCCTATCGTCTCCCTATCCCTGGTCAGTGTCGCAGTCAGTCGCCCCCTGATGGTCGGGGGACACACCTGACTCTAGGAGCTCCAGCGGAAGCGGGTGAAATTCAGACTCAGGCATGAATGAAGGCTGTAACTCCATTATAACAAGCTCAATATGTAACACCATTTTCTCTCTGAAACGAATTTACATATTATCACATAAATTGAAACAAGATTTAATTTACTAGGGACAGCGGCAAATTACACCGGATAACATTGTATTCACTAAACTGGGCCGAAACTGTCTGAATATAGCGATTTAAACTCAGCCCCTAATTACATTGTCGCAAATTTAACTATATTTTGCAACAGAAAATTTCAACTGGAAATTGCAAAACTGGTTACCCTTTACGGTATGGGAATAAATGATTCAATGAAACCAATGATCGGGGCGTATAGCAAAGCGGTGAAACTGAGTAGTTGAACATTCGACTCCCGAATCGGAGGGCACATGTTGAAATCCTACACACTCTCATTTTCAGAAGTTATTTGATTTTAATTACCACTGGCATCGATGAAGGTAGACATCGAGAGGAAACCTGCACACCTGTGAGTTCTCAATAATATCCTCCAAGGTGTGTGAAGGCCGCCAATCCGCATTTGACCAGTGTGGTAGACTATGGCTTGTACCCTTCACATTGGGAGGAGAGTACCCATCAGTGGGACAGTTATGGGTTGTGATGATGATGATGAATGATCTGGACTACAGTAGACCCGGAATCCCGGAACCGCCTTGGATTGGGTTCCGTATTAAAATTTACAACATTGAATTTTTCCTTCATAGGTACGTTGGAAAAAAACATACATCGATCAGTGAGAATTGTATAATACCTATTAATAGATGTTGCCGTTAGCTAAACCCTTAAATGACGTGGTAACAAGTATACTCTCTATACTCAATCAAAGTTGGTTTCAGATCGACTCCCCATTCCCCACAGACTCTTGACGTTAACGATCACTTGGAGTATTCTGGTCAGCGTAGGGCTCTTAATGTCATTTGCTTAACGACACTCCCAACGAATTGAGACCATTTTGAATGATTTAAACGGCCGTTTTCAATATTTATCTACCCACTGTACTCGAGATAGTTAAAGGAACCGTCAAATAGTTACCGATATTGTTTATTACTTTACCTACATGCTATACATTGACGGTTGAAAGTACCTACTTTAAAATTGGTTTTATATCGTTTTTAAACATGTATCATCCCGGACACTAAACAATTTAACTTATCTGTCATTAGTGGTTGTCGAGTTTCAATAATTTCTCCCCGCCACCACAGTCTCGCCGTGGCCATGGTCCATGCAATTGGGTCGGAATTTTAATATAAATAACAAAAATCGTGAGTTTCCGTCACAATTAAATGGTTTCATATTGTCCTGCATCACCATAATAACATATGACCACAATATCATGTTCTAAATCATATTCTTTTCTCGTTTTACTGAAAATTTAAAACAAATTGTCAGTGTATTTAAACACGTTGATCACAAAGATTCCTATACGCGCTTTTTACCGACAGATAGAAATATGATTTACGAGAGAGGTTGTACGGTGTAAATATGAGAAATAAATAAAACCAGTACGTAACAATTTTGTTTCTTGAGCATTTTGTGCTATTTTTTTGAGCTATTTTGTGACACTATTTGTTGACACAAAACATCTTTCGCAGTTTACTATTCACTATCTATACGACTTTATATTGAAATTCCTCGCGAGAAAACTGCAGACAGCCTTGAGCTCAATCCGTCAATATCTATTATTATTAAATTCTGCTGTTCTTTATCTCTGTGCGAGACCAAGCATACCTATAGTTCCTTACTGACGTCTCAATGTATGTTACAAAACCTTGAGAACCTCCTTTTTTGAAGTTGGTTGGGAAGTCCGTTCGTTTAGGGGCTACGATGCCACATACAGACACAGTGATACACAGTCACGCGGACACGCCAGACTTATAACACCCCACTTTTTGGGTCAGGGGTTAAAAATTACTCAGTTATACATAGACGTTTCTCGGTAAACCATAACGGCTGTGTGCCCGACACAGCCTTTTTTAGCCACCAAATTTTTAAGTTAGTGATTGATTGGAAGTCGGATGTTCTAAAAAGTTCTTCAGAACTGAAGACGACAGTAAACACAGTTCACCCGAGGCGCTAACAAGGCCGGCAAAACGATCTATTTGTCGCGGTGTCGCGTTGCATTGGGAGGAAAACTTTTATTCGCTCCATTACCGAGAAACACAATATCTCACGCCGCCCGCCCTGTTGGCTAGTGGAAAGTTTACAGCTTATAATATAAACTAGGATGTTAAAGATTATGTTATGCAACTGTCCAAACAATACTGAGAAGTCGACCAAATAATTCCAAAAAATGCGATTATAGCTACTATAATAATCTCTTATCGACAGTAAGGGATGCCGCAAACAGACGATCTAGTGCTCATGTGGTAATATCTTCTTGTAAATGCATCAGTTGACACGATTTGCATATAACTCCCTACAGTTCATTCAATCTTCATTTGCTAAACTTAGGAGTTGGGTTACTAATTGGATTCACTTCGACCTTAGAGACTTGGAGATTAGTAATCTGAGGATGTTTCAACCGGTAATTTGTGAGTGCTTGATGCTTGTTGACTCATTAATATCACCACTCGTAAATATCCCACTGCTTGGGTCTCCTTTCATAATGTTAGTGGTAATACCGTAGCCTACCACGCTGGCTACCTGGGGATTGGCAGACTTCATGTAACTTTGAAATCCGTTTCACTACACTATATCACTACATCACCAAACGCATCTTACGTGTAGCCATTCAAAAATTAAGCAAAAAAACCATTTTGAAACTGGCTTTCCAGCTATTTCTATCTATTTCTGAAAACTTTCTAACCGCGGCGGCAATGTATCGATAATGCCTTTACAGATTTAATGAAGTCCATTAACGATGGCGTGCATTTACCATGAAGTGGCACGTTTGCTTGTTACATTAATAATACAAAATTCCATACAAAATTTATTCATACAAAAAACCGACTTTAAAAATTTTTCATTTTACTTCAACAAGTATTTAGTTAGGCATAACTCAAAACAACAACAAGCTTTCGAATATGAAAAGAAACATCAAAATCAGCACACACAGTAAAAAGTTATAAGATAACGCACAAATAAAAAAAGTCAAATTGAAAACCTATCCCAGTTGAAGTCGCTTAATAATGAATCATCAAATAAAGATAGGTTTCAAGAAAAGCCAACCTACTTTCGGCGTATGGCCACTATTTTCCTTTTAGTGGAAAAAGTGAGGTCCATTTTAAGTATTGTATTTCAGATAATAGATGACGGAAAATCCGTTCCGCAATCGCAACTTGATATTACCAGCAAATGGATTTTTACTCAGTTAACTTCAATCGTCGTTTACTGAGTAAAGTTGCCATTTATCACTTTTTCTTAATGTATTTTAACTACATATTTACCATTATTATGCATCGAATATGCATGCTACTTCAATGGTGGTAGTGGTACTAAGTGGTTTGAACGGAACCTCGAACTCCTGAGAATTCTGCAAAACGTTGTCAAAGGTGTCTGAAGTCTATCAAATCATGCTTAGCGATTGTGATATGTAAGGGATACAACCGTAGGGTTCACAACTTATACTTGACCGAGTAGACTTTGGAGGCCGAGACGACTTGGCTTTACACACCTTGGAAAACATTGGAGAACTCTTAGATGCGCAGGTGGCAGGCGTGCGTTCTTCACGATGCCGCAACGTTTTCCTGCACCCTACGCAAATAATAATTAATTTCTTGACTGTTTAATGTTTAAACGCGAAAGAATTGTCGTTCACTGACTAAACACGAAATCTTGAACACGAATCTCTTTTCGGGCGCTAATGTCATATCAACTTCTGTTTTACATGTAATATCATTGCTATTTACATATTCACAACTCGTATGTGTACTGTCGCACGTATATGTATAGGAGGCCTTGTGGATACAGTAAATAAGCTTATATCTCTCACACTTAGTCGTGTCCTTGTGCGCCTGTGGCCCTTCCCACGCCTACATACGTGTGCGATGTTCGAAACAGTCCATTAGGGCGGAATGTCACATTGCAGTTCTGTGGATTTTCCGTTTCCATTAGCGGAGATATTTTATGTCACGTATTAACTCACTACGATCCAAAGCTGGATATATTTTATTTATCACTACGCTTTTAATAATATATCAAAAATTGTACAATATTTTGTACAATTTTTGTCTGTCTGTTGATGTACGAGTACGACTCATCAAATTCGGTCCACACGTTTCGTCTCAAGAGTGACACATAGAAACAAACGTAACTACATAGGTTGATAAACACATTATGAGACTTTTCCATAATGTTCACAAAGATGTGTAAAGTTCGCCAATCCCCACTTAGAAGGCTAATCTTGGTTCCCCTGATATTGTGAGCGGGAACCCACGCCCACCATTGGGACAGTTTCAGACGCGCATACTTACACAAATAAATAATAAATAATATTATTGCTTGAAGCCGTGTACATGTACGATTTAAAACGTTTGTTTTTATAAATGCACATTAAACATCCTAATGTACGTACGCTCGCGTCGCACGAACTCAGCCACGCGTAAAATATTTCACGCTGGCTAATGGGGAAATGCTACATTTGTTCAGTAGTGCGGAATATTCCGACATTTAAATACATCACTTGCGACCTTCTAGAGATTTCTGTTGCGACCACACTCGGTAATCGGTAGTGTCACTTATTTTATTTACTGTTCGACATCTAGCCTAAAATATTCCAGAGTAAGACAAACCTAGAGTAAATTATTATATTAATCCAAAACTCTTGAAATAGGAAAGCAGAGGATAAAATAGTACCTACTTTTAGTTTTTTTTGTTTTTTTTTTCGTTTTTTTTTTTGTAATAGGTATGTTATGGTTAGGTATCAATATTTTTCAGGAAATTAAACTTACATCAATATTGTAATTTTTTTGTGGTAATAGTATATCCAACAAGGTCCTCTGCGGTTTAGGTAAATCGTAAATTGTAAACGTTAAACCGAAACAGCGCTAGGCACGGATTATAAGATTAATGGGTGACTGCTAGCAGCAAAACCTAAGCGTTTCTGTTCCGGAGAGAGGGCAAGGATCTTTGTTCTCTTTAAGTACTTAGTTTGTAAACATTTCTGTAATCATGCTACATCAATCGAGAGGGGTCCTACGAGACTTATTGATGACCCTATTGGGTTAAATCGGTCTCCAAAGCTTTGAGCACAGTTGCAGAGGTGCAGCCTTCCGGAATTCTAAAGCAAATATCTTAGAAAGTGCTGAATTAAACTGATCATATGCTTGGCTTGATAAATTTGTTGAGGAAGAGTGAATAGCCTTCTTGTATCGTGCGCCTTAGCACTCAAAACCACTTGCCATAAGGTGCACTTGGATTGAGTGAATGAGTAAAAAATTAAGCAATATATTAGATAACTTTGTAAAATCTCTTATTATTAAGCCTAATTATTTTTAAGTTTTTTTTCGTACTGTAATTTGGTATTATGGCAACCATAATAAAACTTTGTGAAAAGTTTAGTTGTCTAACTAGATAGATAGCTTTTTAACAGTAACTAATAGATAATATATTACTGTTCAAAAGCTAAGCCGAAAACAAATGGATTTCTTGAACATCCTTTAAATTTATACTCATACATATTTTTATTGTTAGGATTTTATTTAAATGGCTAAGAAAGAAATCCCAAAATGAGTAAAACGTATCCTAGTTTACACAGTTGTAGTTTGCTGCGGCAAATACTAAACAAGGGCATATAATGTTAAAACTTTAGACAGAAACTACTGCCATAACAAGTTTAGTAACAGTGTTTGACACTAAAACAAACTTTAGAAACAATGTTTAACACTAAAACAAATTGCTAAGGAAATGCCTTATCAGAACTAGCTCCACACTCCAGATGGCAAGCAACCGCAAGGAGCTATAATTTACGCAAGTTCCGCAACAATTGTACTACTGCGGGTGACGCGCGACGCTCTTAGCTCGTAGCTCGAGTTAGCTAATTGGAATTAACATGTTAATTACTGTGCTACTATTGAGTTGCCTTTGAGAATATCCGGAAGTGATAAAGAAGAGAACTCAAATACTCAAATATAAATCGTCGGGCTCGATTAGCACATTCAAATATTTCATCATCATAACCTATAACTTCCCCACTGCTGGGCCTGGGTCCCCTCTTGGTGGACCATGCCACCAAGTTGGCTTAGTGCGGAGCGGCTGACTTCAGATACTTTTGAACACATTATGGAGAACTCTCAAGTGTGCAGGTGCTCACAATGCTTTCCTTCATAAAAACAAGTGATAATTAATTTCTAATATTCACATAATTTTTGAAAATTAGAGGTACGTGCAGAATTCTAACCTAGGCCCCCTGTTTCGGGACCGCAAAGGTCTGGAATAACTTGCCTGCGACGGTGGTCCCGGTCGATTATAATGTGGGTGCCTAAATAGGTTTTTTATAAGTTAACGCGCTTTACCACCTAAGGGCTACGTCACCACTTACCATTAGGTGGGATCATAGTCAAGCGGTAACTTACATAATATTCAATAAAAAAACCACTTGGCACATGTTGGCACATATCTCTGTACTTGTCATGTATGTTAAACATCAATACGATTTCACATCATTTATTTTACGTACCTACCCTCTATTGTTAGAGAAAGAACCTTGATGAAGATTCCGTCAGAACGCTCAGAGTTGTTACACGACGTCGTTCGAGGGCGAACATGATTGATGAAGAGCCTCTCGCCGCTCTCGGCAGAATGTGAAGGGCCGTTGAGTAAATCTATTGACAGTCTCCTCAAATCAGTTTGAGCGACGCGGAGGAGGAAAATTCCGATATTATGCATGATTGCTTCACGGAACTACGGAAGTTAAGACAATAACCATCTGTCTTTTTTGTCAAAATGTGTACTGAAAGTGGATTTATTGTAACAGGTCTTGATTAATAGATATAGAGGTACTTAAAAAATATATAAAAAAAACATAAAATAAAATTGTTTAAAAAATTACTTAAAATTCAATGTTTAACCAAATTTATCAAAATGGCCTGTATTTTAAAAAGTTCGCAATTTTGTAGTAGTTTGAGCGAAAATTCTTATTTGGTTAATGATTTTTTTTTTATTTCCTACAAAGCCCTTGAAGACCGCAGCGAAACAGTTCCATACTTTTAGTTCCTTTTCATTTTGGATACCTTAACAATTCGTCCATTGGATAACAAATTCTCTTAATTGTGGACTCTTAATTGTGGTTGAGATAACACTATCAACAAATATTTAAATCCGTTTCTTCCTTTGTCTATTTCTTTAACATCATTTTTCATTAACCCCAATTCAATGTATAAGTTAAGAGTTAAGATATTTTTTTTGGAAATCAACTAAAGGCCGGTATTTGACGGTATTATTTAGAATATAATTATAATATCCATTATAAATATAATGTGATAAGCAAAGTATTTACCGTAATCCGTTTCCAGCCTCCCGAGAGCTATTAAACTGCAATATGAGGGCGTCGCTCGCTGAGACTTATGTTTTCAGTGAAAAGAAACATCCTTATTGAGCCAATCTTTTAATATTTAACCTTATTTTCACAAAATTAAAATAGCAAACAAGCATGCTGTAGATAACAATAAATAAATAACATGATGTGCTGTGGCCTATTGAATTATAAAATTATATAATTATCTTTTATTACTATCCGAATCCTTTCTTTGTATGACTATCCTAAAGATATATTTATTTTAATCTAGGCATCTACACCCTTAGATGTATAAAGTATATCAATTAATAGATTAAAAAAATGGATGTGATTTGATGTGGATTTAGGTAGATATAGCACGACATTTATATATTTTTTTATTTGTTAAAGTTTGGTCGCATAAACATATATGAATAACAAAATGGCGTAGCTTAAGCATTTCTATATCTCTGAGTCAAGCCGATACTTCTTAACAAATCCCAAGGTTGCTTAAAACAGAATTAACTACTTAAAAGCTCTAATATTTTACTGTTTGGTTTTTATTGTATTTCTGCTGAGGCGAAGTCGTTTTATCTTACAGTAGACGGCTCGCTAAATAAATGTTTTATTATTGGAAATTTTCTTCCAATTCTGAACGCGTTTTTTGTTTTTCAGTGATGTGTGTTATTTATCATTGCTTCGGTGAAAAACATCGCGAGGAGACCTGCATACTTAATCATCCATAATGTTCTCAACGGTGCACCTTGCTCCGTAGTTAGCCAACTTGGACTACAACCGTATAGACCATTGGTGAAGAGATCCTAACCTAGCAGTGTTTAGTTACGGGTTAAGATGATGATGAAAATTGACATAATTATTCTAAGTATAACACTAATAAACCTTAACAAGAGCTATTCGTACTCACAGCTACATTATAAAATGAAGTAACAAAAGAAAAAATACATACGAAAAACATACCTACTTCAAACATATAACAACAATATAACATAAACAATATAACATCCTTAAAAGTTTAAGCTTAAAACCTTTTTATTCCTGGCGACCTGAACGCAATAAAGGGATAACTTACTGCAACCCAATCGTGATGTATTTTTTTTTATTTCAACAACCGACAAACGAGCAAAAGTGCGTTGAGAGCCAAAAAGAAATTAAAGTGAAAGATTTCCGTACATGCAACGATTTAACCAATTAAATGCTATCATTGTGTTGTATTGTGTAGCTAAGACACCTTTATCGTTAAAAAGGGTACCAATAAAGACTTCATACGAACAAGACGTCTTTCCATGTATAATCTATGCGTCTTTCACCGAACCAGCACACGTCAACACATGGATCCTGGCAGGGTCGCCATGTGGTAACGTGTGCAAAGCCTAATGTGTCTTAGCTACACACTGCATCATAACCATGTTTAAAACACAAGACGTGGAACTTTTGACAACGTATTTACGTAATTTTATTAAAACTTAACCGAATACCGCCGCATCAAGCTAACCAGATTACCCTTTAAACGAAAATCTCGTTTAAGTGCATATGAGATTCAGGTGATTTACATTTTGGCTCATATTACTTCTTCTTTCCTTTGCTTTCCATGTCGCCAGCGATACGAATTTCATATAATGTTAAATTGAATTTTACTTTACATGGTAACTGCCCTGAAATGTAGAGTGCAGACTGATCCGTCCTACAACGCCAAATGGTTCACTCTCTGCACAAGGATTCTCCGTGTCACGGGCGTGGACTACACAGATAAGACATCATAACCAAAATCCACTGAAGCGCTCATAGCCTAGCGGCTTCCATCGATCCTAACTGATTGACAAAGTTAAGCAACAGCGGGTGCAGTCGGTAGTTGGATGGGTGACCGCTAGTGGCAAAATATTTTTGAGTGCTTCCGTGCTTCGGAAGGCACGTAAAGCCGTCGGTCCCGGTTGTTATCATTTGGTATCAGTCGTTAAGCCATGTCGGTGGCCTTCGAGCGGCATAAAATACTTCCGATTACATGGGTTGTACACTAACCCCTCCACCAATTCTATAGGAGCAGCGTGGTGGAGTATGCTCTAGGCCTCCTCAGGTATGAGGAGAGACCAGTGTTCAGTAGTGGGCCATTAATGGGTGGAAGCCAAGCAGTGATACCCATTTGGTTTGAACGTTAACTCCCGAACAGGAGGGCCTGCGATCGAATGTCGCAAGCAACTCTACGAGTAAGTTTCAAAAACATTTCAGTAATTATCAATGTAACAAATCAACAAACCATCAAATAAACTAAGCATTACAATATCTAGAATCAAGCCTTTATAATTTTGCATTTTGTCAAAGTCCTACTATTTTGTCTTACTACTAGGAGGGTAAACTAAACTTCTCGCTTTGTCTCACTGTACCACTTTTCTTTGTTTCAGTTTTTTTTTGGAACGAAGTTCCTTACGGCAGGCTTGGAGGGGATAGGTTTTGCTGCGGCGACCGAACTGAAAAATATGTGATAGTAAAACCGTAAGAAAAAATGCGTGGAATAAAAGCGTTAAATGAGACGTGCGCAGGCGCGACAGTCGCATTACAAGCGAGTAGTGTACCTTTCTCTTTCTCCCTCTTTCTTTTCGTTCGCCGTTGCCTTCATTAGCCGAAGGAACTTCGTTCCTACCTGGTGTCCCACGACACCACATCATTTTTTATTCTTCTTACTTTTCTCTTGCGCAAAAGATACATCATTAAAGTAAATTTGTTTCCGCTATTGAAACCATTTTTAATACGCTTTGTTATCTTTGTAATTTAAACTTTTGTTACATATCATTTTAAAAACCTTAAATTACAAAATATAAAGTGCTGTTATGAGTAAATATAATATCATAATCACTATCAGATTTCAAAGGGCCTTTTAAAATTACATTACGCTCTATATCAGACATTATATTAATCATCCGTCTTATTCTATCGCCCTTTATGAAGTACCTACTATTCACAAAGTTTTATAAATAGATGTTCATTTTATTTAACTTTTGAATTGTCCCTCAAGATATATCGGTTTCTTATCTTTCAAGACCATATTCATCATTAAAATTTCCGTCCCGCTGGAAATCGAAACCAGGACACTTCGAAAGGCGGTCCGGTAACTATTTCGCCACATGGGGCAATAAGGTTTTGATTAATGATATAAAATCAAAATTCGGTCCCTAATCATTTTGCCACCGCTGGTACTCATAAATATGTTTGAATATTTGTCAATGGGCTTTGATCAAAACTCTACACAGAATCTACATTCGATAATTAACTTAAGTATATCGACATTTTCATATTCCACTCATAGTAAGTACAATTTGCTAACTCCTTGGAACAGCGGGGCTAATTGAGGCTTGAACTAGATTCCATTTTCATTAATTAATTGGATTGCCAAAACTTCGGTAGTTCGGCATCTAACCGATTATTTTGGCAAATTAATATCTTTAACAATCCTTATCTAATGGTTCCAACCTATCAATAGCTCACTACTGAGCATGAGTCGCTCCTCATAATCGAGAAGGCCCAGAGCTGGCTCCACCACGCTTCTCCAGTGCGTATAGACTTATGGTTATTGGCCAACCCAAGGGTCGGGAGTTTTAATGCCACCTGAAGGTCTCCGACATGACTTAACGACTGTTCTCTGAAGATAACCAGGAGCGACGGCTTCACGTGCCCTCTGAAGCAAGGAAGCGCCAGTAGGATTCCCTATGTCCCGGATACCATGGACACACACAAAGAAAATCAGACATACACACCAGACCTATCATTCAAATTTCCACCTCGAATCGAATCGCACCTAGAACCCTTCGAATGGATGTCCGAATTAGTAACCAGTGCGCCATGCGGGTCGTCATTATACATAATAATAGATAATTATTTAGTTATATTTTTTGCCTACGAATAAGCATTTTAAAACCTAGCCTCCTATCCTTAATTTGTATTATGCCAATGATATAGTGTACTAAGTTAACTAATAAAATACACTGAGTCGTTAGGAACTAACATCTCTAGCGGCTTGCATGTTGTCGGACACACACGGCTACAACCGTTGATAAACAAAGAAAATACCCATATTAATTATAGTTAATAAATACTTCCATATTAATGTAATAAATGCGAGAGTAAATCAGTCTGTGTGTCTGTTCGTATGGAAGACTACATCACCACTTACCATCAGGTGGAATTGTAGTCAAGATTATTCCTAGTAAGCGCTTTGCAGTTGAAATTCGACCGCAATACAAATTGTGAGTACCCGTTACAGTAAAATATTTAGTATCCCCGATGATAACAGTTTAAATCAATAGATTGTTTTGCTTGTTTTTTTTTAGTTTTTATGGAATTTAAGATAGCGAACGAGCATGCAGCACCACCCTTCCGCTGCTGCCAATGACATCTGTGACCGACACAGAACAAAACTCAAATTGGGACTAGGATGGTTAGTCCAGACAGCAGACAGTGTCAGACGTTTGTGGTTTAGTTCGTCAGTAGGTATATGTAGTTTGCAAAAAATATTACGGCTACACTTTTTAGAGGCGACCATCTCAGTCCTCAAGGGTAGGTACACATCTGTGACGAGACTCTTACTAACTGGACTATTACTAACAACAACTAACAGGACTAACATTCACTAACAGTCCCTGTCCCAGTCCCCATACTTACAAATAACCAACTAATGTTCTAACACCGTCACCTAACCGGACTAACTATCCCAGTCCCCATTTGAGTCTTGTTCTAAGTCGGTCACAGTTGTCACGGCGGCAGCAGAAAGTGCTGCATGCTCGTTTGCTACCTTAAATCAATATTAAAAAAAAATTACCAAAGCTTGATGTCGGTACCGTCAGTGAGTCCATGTTGATGGGCGGGCGACACGAGTACTGGCCAACAGACCGCTTTGAGCTCGATATTAGCTGCAGACGGCCCTGTTGCGTGCGCTTTGTTGCCTACTGCCTACATTGGCTTCACTAAAACTTCACTGCAGCGTTTCTAACTTTAGTGGAGAAACGAAAATAAGTACCTAGTTCCAGTGGAATTTTGGGAAAATATTCTTTGTTATAATAAACTCAACCTTATTGGGTTAAAATAAAACTATTTTTTTTAAGTGTTTGCAATGCCAAGTATGAACTAATTGAACGCACTCGAAACACTGTTACTCTTTAATTCCAGAAACCTTTTTATTAGGGGGCATTTATATACTCTCCATATTCTTTATCTGTTATCCCGGAGGAATAAATCAGTTTCCGGAATGAAACCTCCATAGAAACTACGTATGTATGTACGAGTACCTATATCCATGAATATGCACTTGGCATATTCAGATAGGATATTCAGTGGTTTCTGGCTGAGGCCCGAGTATTAAATCTAAAAACATGATTTGTGCCATTTCAAAAGAGTGCGTATTTGATCGATTTGTAAAGTCAAATTAAAAATGTGACACTATAAAATACACGAAATAACTTGACCTGTAAAATCCACCAACACAGAACAATATGCCCGTTTCAGCCTTTAACGGGGAACTGCTGACGGGGTTAAGCCATTGGGAGATGGGACTAATCCTAATTCACAGCTGGATTTAACATGAATTTGTGAGGTGTTAGTTTAACCTTACAAATGTTACGTTTGTATAATGCCCATCTGCCAAAATCTATGTGCAGAGAGAACAATGGTTTGAATAACTGCTTCATCATCAGTACTCAACACGGTCCCAAAGGTTGACTTAGTGTCCTTTCATACAGTTTTATGTTCATGACCAATGGTATGGTACGGTATTTTTTGGTTTAAACAAAATCTGGTTGGCTGAGTACGGATTGGCAAACTCTGCTTACCTTGAATATTTAAATAACAAAGGTGCCAAGAGCTATAGATGCCAAAGAAAACTAACTTAGAAGTGTTACTTTGGGACACTTATGGGGCCGCAAATCATTTTTGTCCATAAAAAAAATGTCGTTTTTTTTTCATTTTTTCGACGTAAATAAACGGCGCTACGGAACACTAGTGAACCATTCCAACTCGCTCCTGGCCGGATTTATTATTCAACAAATTTTAACACTAAAAACAAAAATATTCCTTAAGAAACTCTAGTCGTCTTGCGGGAAACATTTGAACCCGGAAATGTGTGATTTTTCTCCCGTAGTTTTGGCGCAAGGTCGTGCTCACAGGCTTGAGTGTAGCCTTTTGTGGAGTTTTGGCAAGATGGTTGTTGAGTGGGAACAGTGGAAGCAATTTCAACAAAGAAAGGAAACAGACTTTGTTTGCGAAAGTAATGGGTATCTCGTGTAGTCGAAATTGTGTTATGCCTTATTCCACTGATTCTCTAAAATAAAAGTTGACTTGAAACCTTTCCGTCTTCGATTCATCGGAAATGAAGTATTGTTCTAAATTTTTAACAATTGTACGAAGTGACACCGGTAATACTTTTGAATCTTATATTCCTGTGAAATAAAATTTGAATTTACAACAATATTCGAAGTCACTTTATTCTCAACTGCATAAAATTAGAATTACAAGTCAGGCAAAAGTGCTTACCAGTAGAGGTCGGATTATAGCTTTGGTTGATATCACGAGAAAACCGGTTTACAAAATATATCCGTTCCCACAATTTAGATAAATTTAACAAAGAGCTTTTCGCATCAAAGATATTATTAACTACAGGAGCGTTGTTCATACAACGCGAGTTGCACTTTTTGATCTGATCGAATGACATTATTGTAACTGTGTATGCGAAAGATACATAATTACGAAATGTACGAGACAGAAAGAGATAAGTAAATGAAAATTACAACAATTAGTTGAATTGGACTGCTTCACTTTTCGCACGCTTTTTTCTTATAATATCATTGTTTCGCATGTGTTATTATATAAAAGCTTCCGCGTAACTGCCCGCTTCCAAGTTTCTTCTGACACTTAAATACTTTAATTATTTAAGTTATTTTCTCATTGCATCGGCAAATAAATATTATTATCTGTAACTTTGTATTTAAAATTGTAGTCACAATTTCAGCCTTACTGTTTAAAAATATAAAGTAGACTAGTGGTCCCAGCGTACTTCGTACCGCTTTGTAATTA
Organism: Ochlodes sylvanus; assembly: GCA_905404295.2. Lineage (NCBI taxonomy): Eukaryota > Metazoa > Arthropoda > Insecta > Lepidoptera > Hesperiidae > Ochlodes > Ochlodes sylvanus. The sequence goes on from FR990137.1 coordinate 2,848,444, forward strand.
AAAAATGTTTTAGTGATATATCGACAGCAACGCCACCTACCGGGTCCAATTGTGAATCTAAACCATTCTCGGATCCACCTGAAGACACACAAAAAATTTCAACCAAATCGGTCAAGCCGTTTAGGAGGAGTTCAGTCACATACACACGCACACAAGAAATATATATATTAAGATGTGTACATGCAATTACACTTCCATTATGCACAAATTACACAATAAGAGGAGAGTGAATAGGCTTTTAATAAGTTAGTGCGATCAACATCTTCGACTTCATCGCCACTTACCATCAGGTGGGATAGTTGTCAAGCATTAAGTTATCTCATTAAAAAAAAAAAAAAAAAAATAGAGTGGAATTTTAGTGATAAGGTCCTGGACCCAGCTGGCTAGTTACTAGCTACTAGCCTTTTTGCTTGAGTCAGTCGCCAAACGACTTGTCGTGTCGTGTTCCGTATGGGGACTTGAGAGTCAGTTTTTCTTTCTTTCTTTCCTCTTGTTTGCTTCTTGGCAATGCATTAGAGCATGCAATGCATGCAATGCATTAGATTATATGGCAAGCCTTTATTGGCTTAACATAAAAAAACATGCCATTTTCTACATCCATATCTATAAACATACAAAATCAATTCATATCCAATAATAGAGTCTGATGCGGGGGCATCAGAAGTCCTAAACTAACTTACTCTTGGAATATCAGATACATCCTGTCAATCTGTCCGACGAACACTTTAGCAGAGATTAAACTGGCCCGTATTTGCGAAGTGCTGTGGAACGTTCCGCCAAACTTCATAGATAGTTGAAAGCTCTAAATTTAATCAAAATTGCAATCTGCTTTATAGTTTCAGAACGTATCGCACTTCGCACAGCGTTGAGAGGTACAGCCAATCACCAATATTCAAGGGCCAAAAGCTTGAAAGACGTTTCTTCTCTTAATTCCTACTGGGTATTTTAAAGCGTATGTGGGAAATTTATAATCCAGCGCTAAGGGTGGTTGTAATTATTCACCTTGGAAACGTCCCGGGCCTTTAAGATCTAAATGTATGTCTAAAAAGGGTTGAAGTGATTTAAACCCTGGCTAGGTTTGGGATCTTTAATTTGTGTTCCTAAGTGGATCGCGCAGAGCGAACCTTTTGATGCCCGTATAAACCACAGGATATAATGTACACAAGGTCGTTAAGAACTTAAATTAAGTACTTGAAAGTGAACTTGCGTGTAAAACAGGTCAACGGCAAATCGGACTCGGACTCTTTTTTAATCTTAATATTTACTTAAGTATACTATATTAAGTACCATATTATTATACCATCATTACTATACCATATTACAAAACGCTTTCAATCTCTTATTTCAATTGTGTCTTGTTGAATACGCCTGCGAAACAACTTTTCATCTGAATCGTAAAGCGAATTTCATCGAGACAGTAAAACGGAATTCTTGTTCAAATTCAACTTTATGACTTAACGTTAAAATGCGATTATTTTTGAGTGAGGGATGAATTTTATTTGTTAGAGCATAGAAACGCGCTTCTTTGTGTGACTCATTCTAAAGGACTATAATATTTATAACTCTCTGTTACGCTGTTTGCTAGAAATACCATGGAGATTTATTTGATACTCTACACATAGGTGTAGAGTATCAAATAATATATTTAATATATTTAGTATCAAATAAATTTATTTGATACTAAATATAAATATATTTAGTATCAAATAAATATATTTTTAATTATTATAGAATAAAACTGTAAATTGTCTATGTCTCTTATTCACACATTTCCCATACGCAACGCATTTCAAACACGACGCAACTGAAGCAAATTATAAATTAATAGCAGACCTGGGCCCCAGTTGTCTTTCAGTAATATTATCAAATTGGTCATTTCGTGAACCGTGACGTCACAAAATGGCCGAAAATTTGCATGAAATTGTCAAATTGAAAAGGAAATAGAACGGGCACCCGTTGATAGTGAACGAGTTGATATATTTCACCAATGTTTATACGGCCTCGCGTGAAATATAACTGTTGGTGTACGTTTTGCATTCACTTTACATTCGAAATAGCCGCCTGTAAACAACTCTGTTATCTGTTGGAAACACACGGATTTATGGGATGGACGTTTCGCTCTTCGCTTATTTATAACTTTTTTAAATAACCTTTTGACTTTAACCTCATGCAAGGTTAAAGTTAAAAGGTTATTTTAATATTCTATTTATACCTTTTTTGTAAATTTTATGTTAGTAATAATGCTTTTTACTATTTATTCGTGGTATGTTTTTTGACTTCCGGTATTCTCTTATAACTTACCTATTGCAGTGTGATAATGAGAAATTGTGGCTGGTGGCAACAATTACAATAATATAACAGTTAAATATTAAAATTACCATAAAAAGTGAATTTAACAAAAGACAACACGTTGCTTTTTTATGCCTTTTTACTGTTTTGTAAAAGACTTGTATCAAGGGACGGTAAGTGGACCATAGCCCATGTACATTAACAATAAAAAGGTGTCACCGATGCGTAGCCGGCCAAAAAAAATATAGTGGCCCCCAAACTCCCAGCCGGAACACAACAAGTCGTTAGGCAACTAATTCAAGCAAACGGGTGGTAGCTAGCCAGCAGAGTCCAAAGGCTAGCTAGTCACCAGGGTAGGGTCCAGGGAGGCTACTTCAATAATTTTGATCAATTTTCCGAGCCACCGCACCGATACACCAATGCACACTATAACTCTAGAAATTGTCATAGAAACAAACTTTAGAAGAAGAAAAACTACGGTCAAACTAACTTAAGTAAGGGTGTTTTTAATTGTCCAACGTGGATGTCAAACAGCTATAGTAAAGTATAAAAACGAGAGATCTGTACCATACCGATCGTTTCCGAGCGATTTCTCCCCCTTTTTAGCCCCGTAAGTTTAGTAAAAGCCAAACGTCCGAACGGTATGTTCAATTATTTCATTTGACAGTGTTCTTGCTGTATGCAGACTCGTGGTGGACGGACCACATTATTTATTCCGTTTCATTGAGCCTTTAATTTTCCTGGGCACCGGAGAATTCGGTGATATATTATTCCAGCATTTCAACTAGTAGGACTAGTAGGACTAGACTACTAACGTACCCAAAATTCTGTCTATGGATAAGTTAGTGGGTGAAGTAACGCTAACACTGTATGAAACTTTTTGACAGTTGCTAGGCAACTTAGTGAGGATTATGAATAGAAAGAATATTGAAAATAGCCATTAGCAAGCTCGATACGAAAAGACTTATCTGGTAGGCTTACAGTATTTTCTGCTTCACCGCTTAGCCCGATTTCAAAAACATTCAATGAATTTTTTTTTTGTAAATCTACATTAATAACTGAAATGATGTCCACTAACTACTAAAACCACTATAACCACTAAACATTGATCCACGATTCTCCGTGCTTATGGGAACCTATTCAGAGAATATATCCTTTAGAAAAAAGCTTCAATCAATCAAAAGTCCTTTATTTCCAGTAAAATTCGTCACCAAATACTACACACACACGTGCAGGCAGGCAGTCACGCATGCACACATACACAATACATTTACTTCTTTCACGTTCGAAAGATATTTCATATTCTTTGTGAAAGCTTTGTCGTTTGTTTTGACAAAAATTAAATAAGTGTTGCGACTTAACTTTCCACATGGTTTATCGTCCAAAACAATACTTACTTGGCAATATTATTGTCCAAAAGAACATTTTTGATATCGAATTTAAAGAACTGCGGGAGCGTGTAAGCATCGCTTGCCAAAACTAGAACAAATGTCACCAGCACTCTCAAGTTATTTTATTTTATGAAACCCTAGTACCGCTGACTGTACTATAAAGCCTACTAACATTTTTGGCACGGATTCATAAAGAAAATATTTGTTTTTGTATTTTTTATGATGTGCATGTGTAAATACCAGTTTTCACACATGCACATCATTAACACAAAGTAGGTCATTACGATTAACAAATAAAAACTAACTTTTCGGTTAGCAATAATGAAATACGGGTTTAATGATTTTGAAATCAACCCAAACAAAATTTTTGAAAATTAAAATAAAAAAAATAAAAACAGCTTTTTATTATGGACGAATCCGTAGCCCAGTTGGTGTGACTACCTGCCGAGCGAGAGGTCACAGGTTCAATTCCAGCCAATGGAGGACATCCTCTAGAATGCCATATTTTATTTGATTGAATATTGATTGAATAGTTTTTATTCATGACTATGTACCTAGTCATGAATAAAAAAACAAGCAAAAAATATTCCCGTACCATTGAAAAAAAATCAAAACAGCTTTTTATTACTGACGATTCTGTAGCCAAGTTGATATGACTATCAACTCAAGCAAGATCAAGATCAAAGATCAAGCAAGAAGTCAGAAGAAGGTTTGATTCCGGCCATGGCATCTTATGATCATTGAAACTCGGAACGTAGATATTTCATTTGGTAACATGTCTAGTAATAAATTATACTAGGCCTGAAGTTATTCTTTCCTGAAGTTCTTTTTTTATAGCCGGACGGGCTGACGTAAAAGCAGACGAGCCACCTGATGGTAAGCGGTCATCGTCGTCTATGGACACGAGCAACACCAGGGGAGTCACCAATGCAGCTCCGGCCCTAACAGAGAACTCTTTATACACCTTTTTTGAAGAACCCTACATCTGAAATTGAAATTGCGACGAAAATCTAGGTGAAATGTCTGGGCTGAGCTTGTACTAAAGAATAACTAATTCATTTAAATCTCACTCATTCATTATCAGTAGGTACTCCTTTTACACTTAATTACAGAAATTTATAAAGATTTGTGCCGGAGTTTCGAGCAAGCATTGCCTAAATATCAATTTAACACGCTTTTAGAGATATTTATAAGAAATAATTTTAAACTTTTATCATAGCGGACACTATAAACATTTAAACCATAGTGGGTACTTTACTATTTTGACCCGTCACGGAGTCTCATCAGTATAAACAATACAAATAGTGAGTACCCTATACAGTTAAAATATTTATAAGAAAATTCGAATGCGTATTTCATAGATTTTAAGTAAAGACAGAAAAGAAAACGAGTTTCACTTCTCGCTTTTTAGATAGAGGATTAACTTCGTTACTTCGTAATTGCATATAAAAAATTAACATTATGTAATTTACATTTCAGCTTTGTTGGAGCAACGAATTCTACTGTTAATTCCTTCAGAAACATTGTAAAAAAATTGTAATTCCAACAATGCTGTTGATTTATCAAAGTTTAAATCCTCTCTGAAAATGTCTGGAAGGGAAAATTCAAAGGGAGACTTAATCATATCGGACGGCATTCGAGGTCACGATAAAATTTCCTTTAGTCTCCAACTTTCGAGTCATATTACATTATGTTGGCTGCGTGCCAGCTTTAAAACTTTTAATAGTAAGCTTCTAATATTCCATTTAGTTAATATTTGAGAGACATGTATATGCAGGGTCGTTTTTCATGCACGACTTACTTAACTCTAGTATTTCTATTACCCAAGCTTATTTCTAACCAGTGATAGCTCGTATGGAAGTAGTTTGTATGTAAGTTTCTTGCACGTAGGATTTCTACTCGATTCCTGCGTTTGATATTGTTTGATTATATCTTATTTTTAATTAACAATGATATTTTGTATAATTGTAAAATTCGAGGCTTTACCATGACAACTGTTTTCCATATTCCAATTAGTAAATTTTTGAATAATTACAATGTATAGTGCTACCTTTGAATTCTTACCACTTACTGAGATAATTTAGCCTGTTCAGGTACCTCGTAGTTAATTAAAGTACGAGTGTTCAGCGTCTTTGAGTAACCTTATCTGTGCTATTCATAAAACATCTTTCGATCAGAGTTTCTTTCGTTTCTACGTCGCGAGATTTACTTTCAAGTAAAAATGCCGATTAATTTATCTTTATTTCTGTGCCTACAAAGGTAACGAAAGGTAAAGTACTTAATTAATAAAAAAATCTTATTTATTATGATGAAAATAACCCTATAATTTGCATTTTTTAATATTTATAATTAATTTGTAATTTATTACATTATTATTTTCATGTTACTTAAACGTATTTTAGTTCGATTTTCTAAATCTCTTTTTGGCGGGAGCTACTCAAAGACGTTGGTTACAAAATTATAACCTAAGTATAAACTCAAATGGAGTATTCTAATTAACGCTATTTGCAATTAATTGCATAACCAGTGGTAACGTTAATGGTTCCTACTCCCTGTGCCAACAAACATGAAAGTTGTAACGGGAATTAGTACCGATGCTGCTCCCAAAACTCAGTTCGTGGGAACAATGGGTACGTCCATGTACCCAACCAAATAATGCGGTGCATGTATCGCATTCAAATACCAGCCGTATAAATGCATTTGTTGAATGGATAATTAATTGTTCAACCCCCAATGGATACTGTGAACTATGTAACTGTGTAAATCTAAAATGTGACACATTTAAACTTAAATTATTACAGGTGTAATACGGTTGATACCCTTTTTTGGAAAAAAAATGTAAAAAATTGTGTAGTAGATTCTTTTAGAAAAAATACAGTAGGTAGGTACATGGTTATGTTGAATGGTTTATTATTTTGCTCTAACTATTATTAATTTTAAAAAAGATAATAATTAACATTATAAATCAACAAATAATCAATAGATTTCACAATTTTTTATTAAAGTAATACCTACTAAACACTGAAATGTAGGCGACTTATGGACAGTTACTTACAAATGACTATTTACAATTACAAAATAATAAACGAATTGTAAAACCATTATTTAAGTCGCATACAAATTTTTATCACTTTAGTACCACTTCAAATACTATTTTTGGTCTATAATTTTTTTAAACATTTAATAAACAATTTTATTTATGACTTATGTCCACACAGACCAGCACAAGGCTGCAGCAGTGGTGGTACATTGACCAAACAGCCCTGAGCCCTAAAGCATTTTTCCCAATGCGAAGCGAAGGTGGGTTTACTAGTTATGTAATATTAAGCCGTGTTTATTTAGGACTAAACTTCGGGTTGGTTAGTTGTTAGTAACGATAATAATAATATCTACCCTTTATTGTACTTCAGAGCAAGAACATTATACATAACAATGAACACATAGTTGAGTACTTACCTAATTCAGTAAATACAAAAGACGGTATTATCGCTAGGTGCAATTTTTTCTAGATAATGTGTAATTATGAAGATAAAGAAAATATTCAAGACGATTTATAATATTTGAAATAAATTATTTAAAAAAATAATCAATTCCCGTAAATAAAATAAATTAAAATTAAATTGAAGTATCTGTCTGTGATTTCAAAATAACTGTGTTCTTTAAAGTGCTTTATAGTTAATTACAAGATACTTAAACTAAAACAAACTAAAATAATTATTTGTGTTTCTGTTTTTCCGGGGTAACCTCAGGAAAGAAATTTCACTGAAAGATAGAGGAGGTTATAGACATACTTTTTATCCCGGAATTCGGAATTTACGCGAGAACAACTCCCACGCGAACCAATTCGCGACCACAGCCAGTTAGAAATTAGAATAAAATAAAATATCTATTCAGAAAAAAATATGCGAGTTAAAAACGAGAAGGGTTTTTATCAGAAGACATCTGAAGGCATCAAAGGAGGCATTGAGCCATTTAATCTCAGGATGCGTGCAAACCCCAAGCGATCTACCATCCAAAAAATACTATTATGTTGATTCACCAACCGTTTTCTTACCGCGTGTCTGCTCAGGAATCTGATAATTTCGCCGCTACATAAATTTCACGCCGCGAAAAATGGTCTTCGTATTATCACGTTCACTTGCTATTTTTAGACGTAATTTTTATGGAAAAATTCTTCAAGCCAGCAGGCAAGTCGCTTGGCAAATGATCAGTGCTCCCATGCGCACCAATTTATTGTCGACCAAAGGCGCTACGTTTAGTAAATAAATATAACTGCATTACTGCAACTTGCGGCTTGTGGTGTAAGGGATTTCATCCATAATGAGTCGACCTTCCACTGTAGGATGGGTACCCCGCTGAACAACAAATGACTCGAAAGTGCCAGTGCCGTACTGTTGGGGATAGATGAGCTTTGTACCATCCACTTTCATCCCGACGCTACGGCCTACTGTAGCGCCGGGACAATGCCCATCTATCCCCAATCTATCTATGGCATATCTGCATCCTAATGCAGGGCGGTAGGATTTTTTACCCACCAGTCTCTAGCTGTTTGTCTGTCTTAGAATAACACATAGTTGTAGGGTGATGCTGCATGCTCGTTTGGTATCTTAATTCCATACGAGAAGCTCCAACGCAAGGATATATAAATTTCAAAAGCACCTACATCAGTGACGATAACTTACCATGTTACGACCGATATGTACACGTTGGGCAGCTGCAAAAAATAATGTTGTAATAACACTTGTAGCCCCATAATAAGATTTCCATGGACAACACGCTTTCAAGAACAAACACAACAAACCGAGACCAGAAGCTTAAACTCATCATTCAAATTTCCACTAGGAATGAATTCCAGGACCCTTCGAACGGGACTCCGACATGGCAACCAAATCGAAGAAATGATACGAAGGTTTCGAACCGACAAAGCGATACGAAGAAATGGTTCCATTTTGTCGGTTCGAAATATATTATAATACTTGTCTGAGTCGCATGCAGCTACTGATAACAATAATTGCACGGTATCCATGCGCCCGATCTCCCATCTCGAAGCACAGACGGAGCAATGGCGGTGATTCGCGCCAAATGTCTCGGAAAGCTCGGATCCTCGGGATATCCGAACGCTTCGATGATTCTTTGATGATATCGTATTGGGGCAGCACTGTACTTCGCACCATCAACTTTTATTGACGTTAAATAGCATAGATAGGTTGGTAGGTATCTTATATCTTTAAATGAGCAATTCTTGTATATATATAATTGGAATCTCGGAATCGGCTCCAACGATTTTCATGAAATTTAGTATATAGGGGGTTTCGGGGGCGATAAATCGATCTAGCTAGGAATCATTTTTAGAAAATGTCATTTTATTCGTGTTTTTGTAGTTCCAATTTAAACTGAAAAATGTGACTCTTCCTGACATATATTGGCGAATAATAATACTTTTTTGTGAGCAACTAATTGCTTTAACGAAACAACAGCAGATGGCGTTGTTAAGTTACACGAAGTCAAAAAACACAATTTATAAAAAAAAAAAGTACCGAGCAAAGCTCGGTCATCCAGATATTGTATATTAAAGATAAAAGTTTAGTGTTTGTCTAAAAGTTGATTATGCCGGTCCCAGTCAAGCCTTGTAGGCCTTCGGGTGACATAATATAATCTCGCGGAAATCGTAAATTGGGAATATTGTTACTTTAATCGAGGTAATATTATAAATAGAGCTTCCATACCGCTTTATACGATCACGCTTAATTTGACTTCAATGCGCCATTTGTCGTCAGTCCCTGCAACTTGAGGCGTGTTTTTACATATTTTTACGCTTAATCCGAATTGTCATCCCTTTTAATACGGTAAGAGGCCCTAAGTGACGCTAACGAAATTGAATAGGAGTCAACTCCGATTTTTTCAGCAAGACAGCCATTATCAGCAAATAACGATTTAAGGCGCTATATTGTCTTCTTTGAGTCAAAGCTATGGTGAGCTGTAAAAGTTATTAGGTAAGTACCTATTTTCAGTCTTTTGTAAATGATATCTCTTTGTCAAACCAAAAATGAGCGATTGGGTAATATAATTAAAAATAATGATACGTAACGTAGTTTAAAAATATACACATAACATTTTAACAACTTTCTAACAAAACGAGTAGTAGGTACTTAAATATAAATAATGTTTTAATTACCCTATCCCGCATAATAGGTGCGCTTAATTTTTGCTTAGGACCCTTCGTCATCGTCTCGGTTTTACTCTAATTACTTATTTAATGTAGGTACCTTATTATAATTTACAAACAGAAAACATAATTAAAGATAAATTAACGTCAAGCTAGTCAGGCAGATATTTGGTTAACAATTAAATGATGAATTTGACCGAAATCTGCAAACAATTCGTTTTGAACAATGAATGTTTGTTTGCCAGAATTCATGATAAGTAATACGAGTATTTCCGTGTGAAATTTTGCTATAATGACATGGAACCTAACTACAACTACAATATTGAAAGTTCTTTCACCGATTTTTCTCCTGATGATAAATCAGCTTTCCGAAACGGTGTTGATTAAATAAATGACAGTTTTTGATAATTAAATATATGAGCTTTAATTAATGATTACCTATTTATGTAGATATAATTACGAGAAATATTACATAAAATAACAAACCACTTCAATTTGTGTAAAACAATTAACACGACCCGTGTAGAATCGTATTGCAAAACTCAGAAAACAATTACTTTATCGAAATTGAAAAACAACATTGTATCAGCAGAGAGCTGAAATACAAAATATAGGTCCACATTTGCCTTTGCTTTCAATAACCGTTTCCAATCATGCTACTGGTTAATGGAGGTAAATATTAAAGAGAAAAGGATTGTTCAACCTTCATTCAATATTGATGAAGCAATGTTATAGCTTTTCAACCACAGTAAATCAATTTGAAACCGTTGATTGCATTGCGTATTTTAACAGGATGCAAAAAAGAGGATCTTTGTTTGATCAGTATTTTTTGTGGTTATCATGAATGCTCAGTGAATCTATAGATACAAATATTTAAATAAAATTGGAGTGTCTGTTTGTAATATTAAAATAAGCTGTTTTTACTAAATAAGTACATATAGGTATTATGGATGTATACACGGTGCATATACCAAAATAACATTTTTCACAATTTTTGTCTGTCTGTCTGCTTGTTTGAGCTACTTAATCTCTGGAACGATTGACGGGACTTTCACTGGCAGTTGCTGATGTCATAAGGAGTAACTTAGGCTACTTTTATTAGATTTTTATTTGTTGAATTCCACGCGGATGAAGTCGCGGGTACAGCTCGTTTTTCATATTTATCGTATTTGTTTGCATAATGTTAAACTTAGAGTATAATATATACTAACTTCTTCGGATAAATGAGGTCCGCACTATCGTAATCGGGACTAGGATGGTTTTAGTCCAGTTAGTAGGGAATGTTATTTAGAACGTGAGTGGGTCAATTCTTTAGTAGTTAGGTAACAAACCTGGGGCAGGGACCCAGGGACTCTTAGTCATAGTTAGTTCTGTTAGTTGTTTATTTTTAATATCGAATAGTTGTTAGTAAGTCTTATTCTACACCCTGAATTTTCGCATCGTCAGGGCAAGTTCACTTAAGTGAATAGCAAACTTTTAATGGACTTCTGCAAACTAAAGCATAACTAATATCTATTTACTAATGATTCTAAGTAATACATCAATATTGCGTCTAAAGTACTATCCTAAAACTTTGTAATATTAAGCTTCAATTCCTACGAGACAAGCAACAAAGTTAGTAATAAGATTTATTGATGTATGTATATTAGCCAGAAAAATATTTATGTTATGGGTCTCAGTGTCTGATATAAAAGTAAAATAAAATAAATAGCCTTATCTTCTTTTATTATTTATTTTATACTAGTAAACCCGCCCTCGCTTCGCTTCGGGAAACCCTTACCTCACTCCCAAAAATTGTTAGACGTAACCCGCGCACATAGCCCGGCGGCTTGCGTCGATCTCAAGTGATCGACAAAGTTAAGCAACAGCGGGCGCGGTCGGTAGTTGGATGGGTGACCGCTAGTGGCAAAAATTTCTTGAGCGCTTCCGTGCTTCGGAGGGCACGTAAAGCCGTCGGTCCCGGTTGTTATCACTTGGTAGCAGTCGTTAAGCCATGTCGGATACCTTCGGGCGGCTTAAAATTTCCGACACTTGGGTTGGCCACTAACCCCTCCACCAATCCGCACTGGAGCAGCGTGGTGGAGTATGCTCTAGGCCTCCTCAGGTATGAGGAGAGACCCGTGCTCAGTAGTGGGCCATTAATGGGTTGTAGCCAAACCCGCGCACGAGTTTATGTTCATGCGCGTAAGTTTTCATTTTGTGATAACTCCTAAGACACGGTAATAGTATCATACAGTATTGTGACTCGGCCCTGTCCTTGAAATAAATGCCTACAGCCCCGCGCGCTACGGCCGCCTCTTTCTAGTTGTAGTGAATGTAAGTAGGTAGGTAATACGCACGCTTCCTGATTACAAATCCACACGTTCGATCACTCCCTATGGCGGCGCTTCTGTGGTTTGTCTACTAAACTCCGAGGCGCGTAGGTATGATTCACGTTCCGATCATTTGTATGAAGATGGAATACTGTATGATAATATTACCGTGCCTAAGATATTCATTTAAATTACTTACACATATGGTGTAAAGGCGTATCATAATGTGCCTGTAATGCTAAAGGTAACTAACATATTTAAGTCGATAAGGATTAATACAGAATCCCTCTAAATAGCCTTTCAATTATCGTATTACACGTAACCATTTTTTTAAAACTTAGAATGGGTATAGTGAGCTATCCTTAAAAAATAGACATATAAAGACCTTATATACCTAAACCTTCCTCACGAATCCCTCTGTCTATTAGTGAAAACCGCATAAAAATCCGTTCAGTAGTTTTTGAATTTATCGTGAACAGATAGACATACAAAGAGACAGACGCGGCGGGCGACAGTTTTATAATAATAGGTATTATTATATGATATTAATATTACGTTTAGTTTAGGCAACAAGACCCCTACTTTAAATATATTATACACACTAACATAATAAACATACATAATATTGTATAAATCAATATTATAAACTTATAACTATGTAAATATACACAATAAGCACATCATTGCTGCATTTCAATGTGAATACTTTACAGCTCAAAACATTTTTCAGCGTCCATGTCCATTGCATTCCCTGCCAAATAATTCCAGTGAAAAGTTTCAGGTCAAAGAAAGATATTTTTTCCTCGGATATTTTCAGCTACGTACTGTTTCTGTGTAATTGTTACAGAATTGTGTAGGTATACCAGCTGACCTGATACCAGCTGACCACATACCTTTTATTTTGTCCGAGACATCATATCGCTACATATTATATAACAAAGACTCCGCTGCGTCTGTCTGTCTGTTAAGTTTATTTACTTTGTTGTATATGTACACTACGAATCCTTAAATATGAATAATATGAAATCAGTCTAATCTACTAGTGCAACTCGCGTTATTAGGTAACGCATATAATTATGTAGATGCGTTTATCCTATCAATATTATAAATACGAAAGTTTGTATGGCTGTCTGAATTTTTGTGGCTCTTTCACGCATAAACTACCGATTGGATTTTGCTGAAACTTTACAATAACATAGCTTACACATCAAAATAACACATAGGCGCTATAAATTATAAAAATATAGGGTGAATTATCCAAAATATATAACTAAATCTTTGCAAACCGAAGGAAGTTTTCCGAAGCGAAGCGAGGGCGGGTCACTATTATTTACATAATTATTGCGAGTTTTCACAAAGAACAAAAGTCATCTACATTTCAATATCCAGGTGTCATCGCCTTTGTTACAAACGCGTAAAATACACACAAAATTGCAGAATTATTCAGACTACAAGTTAATCCACAAAGCGTAGGTACCACAATGTGACAACACTGACGAGTGCGAAAACAAAGTAACTGGAATATTTCATCAGCACAGTCCGACTCGTGGACAATAGCTTTATTTGGAAATAAACCGCAAGCTTTAATCAAAATTATGTCCAGGATATTTGTACTTTGGTAAACTTTTCGCCCCAGTAGGATAGAGTAGAAATAGGCAAATGACGTAGCTACTGTATGGAATTTTTGTTGGAGCTTGCAAACTCAAAACATTTATTTCATTTATCAAAACGCTTTATAAACACTTTTGTTAAGTTTGTTAAGGCTCGACTGCGAAACGGGCGAGAGGGGCAGACTGAAAGATCAATTATCTTAAAAAACCCCGAGTTCAATAATTATTTATTTTATACATCGACAAGTAAATAATAAAATGAGAACATTATCAACGTAGTCGAATTAAAATATATACGCATTAAAATATATAGGCATATGATAGCAATAACTTCAAAACTACTCGTCTGATTTCCACATGATAAGAGGTTACACGAGGTGTCGGCATTTTGTTCCCGCTATTCTTATAGACGCCTAAACCGATTTAGATGTGGTTTTGCACTGATGTATAAGTAAGCGTGGGATAACATTCCGTGTTTCTTTAATTTCAATGAGTAAAAAATAGATGTGATAAAATCAATGTTTCAGGTGTATTAAGTTATTTCTCAAAGCGAAACAAGGGCAATTGACAGTTAAAAAGTTAAAAAATTAAAACTATTTACATGTTTCATTTATTTTACGTCAAACATATTTTTATTTCAGTTAAGCTCACACATGTAACGTGCGATATAAGGAAACAGATGGATGTAGGATCGCCGTGCTCGCAAGAACAATGTGTCTCCGCAAAGGGTAAGGAACCTTAGATCGTATGCAAGAAAAGGTCTCCAGGTGTCTGTCTATGAAATGTAGCATGATTGAACATTCTGGAAGAAGCACTCAATCTTGTAAAGTACACAATTTTTCTCACGTCTCTCAGACTTGCAAGAGAAATTTATTTCTTCACGAGCACATGTTATTATGACGGCAGTTCATAATAAAGTTAGAAAATATACGGCACAGAGTACCTCTACTTTTATGATATATGGAATTTAAATTCTGTTTTTTATAAGTAAACCCGCCATCGCTTCGCTTCGGGAAACAATGTCTTAATACTCACACTGGAAACATAAAATTTACAGTATCAGTAATTTTAAATGATTACCATCGCGATAGATGGGTTGATAACATCGCGGATTTTTCTGTAGATATTTTTGATATACACAACTCCAAGGTACATCATTGTGATATAATTCGTAAAATTTAGTCAAGGTTATTTACAAACACATTTTATTATTTACAAACTCTTCGAAAGTCAAACTACACGATCGCTTCAAAAAAATCCCTATCGTGAGTGGACTCGGAAGAAGAAGCAGCAAGAAACTCCGAAGGACTTTTTTTCCTACTCACAGACAGACAACACTTCCAACTACGTAAGGCTATATTACAAACTCATGTCCAAGCAGTTTCTTTGAAGGAATTTCCAGTTTTTAATAACCCTTCGTCATAAGAATGCCTTTTACGTGAGTGTTTAATTTACACTATGGAAATATTTATCTGTCGCTAAATATTTGGCTATTATATTTATGTATTGATATAAATATTTTGATTTAAAATGTGTTGCAGATATCTGTCTACTTTGAATAAACTTTTAATCAAGTACCCTTACATAAATTTCCTTGATATGAACCTATACTTGGCTTACCCTTGACAAAGGTCTAGATAAGGTCAGTGGCCTGCCCCGGCTTGAGTGGGATCTAATCGGAACTGAGGATGGTACTGATGAAGTAATCAACCCTCCTAACAGTTTTATTTATGAGGGCTTGCTTATGTTTTGAAATTTCTGAACACAAGATATTTAAACTATTCGTAGTTTGATTACTATTCGCATCCTTCCTTTCCATTCCCGCAACTCACGTTTCTTCACCACAAAAGCGTTAAACGCAACCGTCTCCGAAGTCCACTTGAAAGTTTTATTAAAAAAAAAATACAAAAACACAACACATTAAACTACATACTCAATACTCAAATATTAAAATACTACTAAGCGGATGTCCATTAGGTTTTCACCAATAGACAGAGAGATTCGTGAGAAAGGTTTAAGTGTATACTTTATATATTTCTTGAAATATGACGATAACTGTTAAGTATTTTAGACTCAATTATGATAAGGCGTTACACCATAATATTATTTAAATGTAGGTATATCTTAGGAGTTATCGAAAAATTAATAGTAGGTAACACGCGTGAAAATAAATTCGTGCACGAGTTACGTCTAACAATTTTGGACTGATGGGTATTAGGTACTAAATGACAGGTTTCCCGAAGCAAAACGAGGGTTTACTAGTTCATTACAATCTGTTTATGACACTACCCTTATCAACTTTTCCGTACAAAACAGCTGCTTGAAAATATTGGAGTGTCAATAACATACTAATCAAATCTAACCTTGTTTTGTCCGAGCTCATTGGTACCCATCTGTATCTACATTTTTCCATACAGTTGGTACCTATGCTGCATTTTTATTGTAGAAAACGTCTCATTCTCAAGTTCAAATAAAAAATTGTTATAAAGCCCACCACGGTAATAGTATGATAATTACCGTGCCTACACACTCCCCTATTGAACAAAAAAAAAGTTTGGCCTATGAAGATGAAATTTGGCAAGGAGATCTGATAACAGCAAGTAATCACTTTGGATCGTATTGTATATTTTTTAATTTGGATGATTGCTGATTATATGAATTTATATAATTAAATGCTATTAACTAATTTAATATTGTTGTCTACACATTTCTACATGGTTGATAAACTTGGCTGAATTATACTGTGTTATTATTGTTATTGACTAAATAAAGGAACAGCCAATCGATCACATTTCAATGGTCATTGACAAAGGTACTCTGTGGTCATTGACATTGACTTGACATGACAGCTGAATACTGACATTTGACACTGTCGTGTTAACATTACCAGTGGATGGAGTGATCATGTCACTCAGTGACATTAACCGCAATAAATAACCGCTGACAGTTTTGACTTCTGTCTGCCAAGTGCCACTAAAACTAAATAAACCAACAAACAATTTGATAAAAAAATGTAATGTAAAATTGTAAACTAGAAATTTCATTCGTAATCAATATATTTCACCTATTTAGGTCCTTAAATTACAAAGTGCACAGTATGAATAAAAATGTAATGTTACATTAAATAAAGAATCCAACTTGAGCCAGCCAACTACTTTGTGATCAGCTGATTTCGTGCCAGCTTATGTGTTTAATCAATGAGCTGCACGATCAAATTCAAGAATAACAACCAGGATAGACAAATTATCAGTTTTCGTCCTAGCAATCCTTTGATTTCTGTTTCGAAAATACAATTTGAAGCCATATCAGTATACGAGCAGTTACTCAACGACATTATCTTATTCGATCAAGTCTTACTGTGAAATTTGTGAATCTAAATATGGGTGATTCACACAAATCATCTTTACGAATAGATTGGTTCGATGGCACGCTTATGGAAGACACGCGACCAACGACAGCTTCAGCCTTTGCAGACGAAGATCAGCCAGAACCAGAGCCTGCCGCTAAACCGGCGGAAATAGAGAAAAAACCTATTGGATTCAAGAGGCTTCTTGACCTTTCGTTATTAAAGCCTCCAATTTTGAATTTAGAAATTGGAAATCGCCCTGGCTTCTGGCTTTTACTGGATGGCGAATTAAAGGGAGATTTTATAGTTTTAATTGTTAAAATTTTGGCAAATGTATACAGTTCCTTACAGCCAGGAGAAAAGAGCAAAATTTCGACATTGCTGCGAGTGAAATTTGAAAAATCTGGGTTTTTACATTTGCTCAAAGACTACATTAGTGGGTTACCTAATGTTAGAATAGTGGAGAAAAAAAAGAATTTACAACTTTGGAATGACATAGAAACGTTTTTCTTTGATGTCCTTGAACTGTGTGATGGGATTTTTAAGTTTGGAACTAGTGGTTCGGAACAACTGCAAGATTTATACAATTTGCTGGAAGCTATGGAAGCAAGTGCTCTTGGTGTACAGAAAGAACACTTGGAAATATTCAGTGAGGTATTTTATTCAGAGTTAAGGGATTTAAAATCAAGAATTTTGTTATATTTGAAGGTGAGAAAAGTAAATATAAAATCAACATAATGAAATAATGCTGTGCGTGATAAACCAGACAAAAATGAAAGATCTCATATAACTAAGATCTGTATGCCATACTGCCATATGTCCCGACCCAGCATGAAGTTTTCTCAAATGGTAACTTTGCTTTAGGTCACAATTTTATTACATAATTGATTACTACTTCAATTAAACTAGAGGTAACAAAATGACATCTTGAATGTTTTTTAAACTAAGTAGTAAAAATCCACAGACTCAGTGGTAATGATGGTCAAAGTCACCAGTAGAACTACATTTATCATTATTATTTATGAATTAACTCATGGCCACTGCAACCATATTAATCCAACATGGACAACAATAACGGCAAATGAAACAATATGGTTGTGCGGGACATCATCTCTAAGGGTACGGTCAAACAGCCGACGGGGCGGGACGGCGACGCGACGCTGGCGGGACGTGAAGAGGTTGTAACGTATGAGCAAGTATGGAATATGTCACACAGAGCCGTCGCGCTCGGCGGGTCGCGTCACGTCGCGCGCAGTACAACGCGACGCTAGCGTCGCGTCGCCGTCCCGCCCCGTCGGCTGTTTGACTGTACCCTTACTTTAACACTGCCAAAGAAAGATGTATAAAACATGTCAGTTTTAGAAACAGGGTTTATATCCTACTTACTAGAATACTACCACAACGCATGTACCACCATACCACCATATAACATGGAGTAATTGAAATTTTCAGAGACCCAACCAAGGCCACAATGAACCAATAATACAGAAAAGTACAGACCCGGATAATTTTAGAAATCTGCTAATATTTCCCGATAAGAATGATTTGATTGGAAATACAATAGTTAGTATTCAACCAAACATTATAAACGGTGCTTATTCGAGTGTTGAGGACTATCTCGACTTGCAATTCAAACTGTTACGAGAAGACTATATTGGACCACTACGAGAAGGAATTGGTAACAATCATTATTGTTATTTCCAAATTTTTATTCACTACAAATATTAAAAAGTAATCAATGTAAAATAAGTTTATGAACATTTTCAGTTTTGTTATTTATTTTTCATTATTTAATAAAATTTAAATTTGAAAATTGAAACAACAGTATATTAATAATCATATTACAGATTGAGATAATTAAGATGCAGCAAATGTTAATCATCAGTCTTACTTATCTTTAAAAAAATACGATGTAAGTGTTGGATCACTTAATTTTCCTAATTTATCTGTTAATTTTATACCATAATTTACCTTCAAGTGTTTATTTTACAGGTAAGTACTTGGAAAATCCATCAAAGAAGAGACATGAAAATTTAAGGTGAGTTATGAATTATAAAATATAAAATTATATATTTTACAAGATTGTGAACACTAACTTTAATCTCTTACATTGCATCTCCATTCCTGGGTCTGCTGGAAGAGATTTCTTCAGGAAATAAGCAGGACCTATGTACAATATTACCTATACTGTTTCCTTTATAGTTTAAGGTGTATATGAAAATTTAAATTAATAAATAAATAAAAGTCTATGAAATATTTCGGATATTTAATTCCATTTCTAACTGTATATTATTGTTTCTTGTCTGTGTAAAATGCATTATATTTCATCAAAAGTATTGAAGTGCACAACTTAATTTTCTAAATGATGTTACTAACTACAAAGCTTCTTTTTTTATTCATCTTAAGTAGGAGACAAAATTAAATCTTACTAATGCAATTATAAAAAAATATGTATTTATTTTCAGGGTCTATCCTAAAGTCCGCATAATACGCACGTATGTTAGCAGTGTCAATAAAGTCGGCCATCTTGTTGACATTGCTTGGAATGAAAGATCTCAAAATGGCGCTGTCGACAGCAGGAAACTCGCTCATAATAAGCGCCTTATGTTTGGCTCTTTACTACTGTTCACTAGTGATCATTTCAAGAACATTCTCTGTGCTTCTGTGTTGGATTCTAGCTTTAAACTACTCAGTGAAGGCTATGTATGTTCCACTGTCTCACTTTGTACCTAATGTAATGCAGGAATGTGTTTCTGATAATTTTATTTTAAATTCATTATTTTTATTTACAGATTGCAGTATCCTTTCAAAGTCCAGTATCAAGTAAGATTTTCTCAGAAGCTTATCTAATGGTCGAAAGCGAAGTGTTCTTTGAGCCATACCACAGAGTGTTGAAGGTTTTACAGAACTCTGCATCGGATACATTGCCCATGAAGAAGTATATTGTGGATGTTCAGGTACAATTATGTTACAATTTTATGAATGTTATTTAATCCAAAATGTATAAATCCAATAAGACATTGTCCAATAATTAGAATAACATTTAAAATATTATCCAATACTTTGTCCTAGAATCTTGTTTGCCTAAATGTGTTTAATACTTTTCGTTCCAGACTAAAACAGAGCCCCCATCTTATTTAACATCAGAAACAATATTCTGTATACACAATTTGAAGACATCCGAAGAAATTTACTTCCCAGTACTTGATACTAACCAGTGGCCAACCAAAGAATGTTTTGGCCTCGATGAATCTCAAATGGAAGCTTACACTTTGGCATTGACAAGAGAATTTACAGTAATACAAGGCCCGCCGGGTACTGGTAAAACATTAATAGGGACTAAAATCGCATCTACTCTGCTTAAGAATTTATCTTTAGAAGGCACGCCTATGTTGATAATCTGTTATACTAATCACGCTCTAGACCAATTCCTTGAAGGTATATTAAATGTGACGACAAACCTAATAAGATTAGGGAGCCAAAGTAAAAGTCCACTTATAGATCCTTATACTTTAAATAACGTTAGATCAAAAGCAAATTTAAAATACTCTCATCTATATTCAAAGAAAAGAAAAGAGTTACAAGAACTTTTTCATCAGATGACGTATGTACAAAATGATTTAGAAAAATGTGAGAAGGAATTACTTTCTTATAAAACTTTGAAATCATATTTGAAATCAGGTGACAAAATTTACAAACTTAACGCTGACAAAGAAGATTCAATATTACCCTGGCTGTTTAGCCATTTAGATGATAAATCAGCATCTATTAAGAAAGACGAGATAGAAGAAATAGATGATTGGGAAAAACAATTAGAAGATATGGAGTTAGTTAATGAAAAAATAGACACATGTTTTTCAGAACAATATGCTTTAGAAGAAATAAATCAAATGAAGAAGAATATTGAATACGTTAAAGATATTACGGAGAATAAAATAGACAGATATAAAATGAACGAAAAATTTATAGACAAAATCAGAAAAATTGAGAAGAGGTTGGAGTGTTTCAGGGTAACATATTTGTTCCATTTATGTTTTATCATAAGTTCTTATACAAAGTTGTTTATCTAAGCTGTATGCTTGCTGTGTCCTACATAAATAATTTTGATCATATCTTACAGAAGTACATGATACGGGGTCAAAGTGGAGAAAAAGTTTCTTTGGAAAACATAGAAAATTTGTATGACTTGTCACCGGAAAAGCGATGGCAGGTTTATTTCAATGTTGTTGGTGAAATTAAAGACGGACTAATGAAGAAATTGAATGAATTATTGGTAAGTCATACTAAAAACTGAACAACACGTGAAGCGGCAAATAAACACAAAATTATAAAGTCGAAAGACATGGAATAGGTATCAAAACAGCAAATCTGTAGCTTAAATTAGCCCAAATGTATACCGTGCCTACTGAGTATTAATAATTAATTGTTGTCGTAGTCTAGGTCAAGTAAAACACTGTCCCAAATATCCAAGGTAAGTAGTTAAAAAAGTCCATATTGCAATTTTATTGGTATTATACATAACATATGAATGAAATAGATGTCCTTTGCAGGGATAGGAAAATTTCATAGATTGTGATACATTGTTTTAGTAAATGTACAAAAATACAGCCAGTAGTAGGTGGCGACATTGTTTGATACATTTTTTATTTTAACTGTAACGGGTACTCACGATTTTTTTGCAATTGGGTCGGAACATCGGTATAAATAATGAAAATCGTGAGTACCCGTTACAGTAAAAACTTTAATGTCCGCGATGATAAAAGTTTAAAAACATATTAAACAACTTCAATATTTATAACTATGCCGTATTACAGGAGCAACACAACGCGTGCAGTAACGAACTAGACGAAGTGTCAACCCTCATCGACAGTGAGGTGATGAGGAGCGCTCGAGTGGTGGGAGTTACCACCACGGTGGCGGCTCGTAGGCATGATCTGTTGAAGAAATTGTTGTCACCTATAGGTTAGACGGATTTTTATCTATAGAGTGAAGGTCATCAACTGAATAGTCTGAATCTTGTGTGTGTATCCCAATGTGGCAACCCTGACATGACATACAGATTATAAATGAAGCGTCGCATGTACTTGACCACAGAGTAGCACAGTATGATATTAGGTGGTAACTTTGAAACAAAAATTATGACTGATTCCTTAAAATTATGATTCTTTCACTATTAAATAATTATAAGCCATCTTCACCGGGATAACTGACAGATAGACCAAAATACCAAAAAAGTATAAGGCTACCGACCTGTATAATCTATACAAATAAATAAAATTAGAGTGTCTGTTTACTAAATACATAATATTATATATTATGGATGTATACACGGTACATATACCAAAATAACATTTTTACAATATTGTCTGTCTGTCAGACTGTTTGTCTTTCTGTCTGTTTGTTTAGGCTAATCTATGGAACGGCTGGACCTATTTTGACGAAACTTTCACTGACTGACTTATTTATTAGAAATTTCCTCATAATAATTAAAATTCCACGCGGATGAAGTCGCGGGCACAGCTACTGAGAAATAAATAAGTTTCTCGCCTAATATAGACCTATTATGAGTTGTGGTAATTTTCCAGTGATAGTAGAAGAGGCCGCGGAGGTTCTGGAAGCGCATATCGTCGCCTCGCTCACTGATCACTGCCAGCATCTCATACTTATCGGTGAGTTAATCTTTTACTCTTTAAACCACCGAGCTATAAAGTATAGATGACGCCCATCCATACAAACAGTCATTCTATAAAAATTTGAGGGTTTCCCCCGATTTCCCTGGGATTCCATCATCACAGCCTGACTTGGTGGCAGTTGAACCACCTCGAAATTACGTTCTTTCAAATAAAAAAACAGTAATCAAAATCGGTTCACAAATGACGGATATATCGCTGGACATATAAAATATATATTCGTCGAACATACAACCAACCTTCTCCTTTTTTAAAGTTGGTTAAAAATATAAACTTAGTTATTCCCACTTATTCCCAAACTTTACAGTCTGAAGATAATTATATAGAGCTTAATTCAATCTGAAAACCATTTTCAGGCGACCATAAACAGTTACGACCGTCAGCGGCGAGCTATAGACTAGCGAAAGATTACAATCTAGAAGTGTCGTTGTTCGAGCGAATGATTCGCAACGGTGTACACGCGCGCACACTCACCACCCAACGACGGATGCGACCGAACTTCGTCCAGTTACTAGTACCCGCGATATATGACAAGTTGAATTGTCACCCTAGCGTCCTGTGCTATCCTGATGTTAGGGGAATGAGGGACACGTTGTATTTCTACAGTCACACTGTTTGGGAGGATTCGGAGGTATGTTTCTATGTAATGGCAAATGAGCTGTTGGGCCTGTGATGGCAAGTGGTCAATTGTGGTGAAGAAGAAAGCGATGGATACGAACTGAGATGTGGGAAATTCCATTCCACAATTCTGGTTTCTGTTTCCGGAGAGTGTCTGGAGATCTGTAAGACAGGTCTCAGATCATTTTCCTTACATAATGTTATATTTTAGAACTTCTTAGTTTTTTTCATTGAATGAATGTAAGAATAAATAAAGATATTGTAAATTGTTATTTATAAGTTCAGGTGTACCTTCAACGCTTGCAGTACAAAAGTTTAATTTGGTGAATGTCGGCCTTATTTGCCTCACATAAGATCGAAAATCGCTTGACAAACAAGAAATTTTCGCCTATCGGTACGCCTTTTTATTGCCTTGTCAATTTTTTATTGCTCATTGATAAGGTAATAAATTATCATAACAATATGCTATAAGCATGTATAATACTACTTTTTGCAATTATTTCTTCGCTTCGGCTCTTCCGCGGCGGGGAATGAACCTGTCATTTACTCCTTCTAAAACATTATTAAGCTATTGCATAGCTTTTATCGCGGGCCTTGAGCGTGGGGACCGAATCCAGAAATTCCGTAACGAAAAAAACCTAACACCCCCAATCAGCGCCATCTAAGTACCTTAATACTAAGGTATGGTACGTATGTTTTCTACAAACTAGATGGCGCTGTTCTGATATAACTATATAACTTCTAATAATTATAATTGCATAAGTTGATAAAAAATGCTATGCAATAGCTTTACCACGGCAGTCTCCAAGTGCCACATTTAATTTTTTTAATTTTTAAGGGATTAGAGGACAGCTGGAGTCACAAAAACACGTACGAAGCGAAATGGTGCGTGTCATTAGCAAACTATTTGCGAAGCATGAACTACTGCGCCGCTGATATCGTCATATTGACCACTTACACCGGACAGTCGACGCTTATAAACGATGTAAGTGCTTATTGTACTTGAAACAGCCCGTTGCAAAGTTGGTAGTTCCGGTGCTCGAAAAGCGAGCGGTACCGGGTTTGAGTCTCGGTTGTAGACAGTTATGTGACACATGAGTCTGAGTGAGGAGGGCAAGTATTTTTATGATAATAAAACTTCCTTCGCCTGATTTATTCGAAACATGAAATTCTAAAAAGTAACTAATATAAAACAAATTGTAGAAAATTTGGAAATTATTCCTGGAGATGGGTGAATTATTGTTCACTACCTTAATTCCTTAAAATATAGTATAAACAGCTGCATAAGCTGCGGATGTAGCTGTTACATACATTTTACTTTGTTGTGTTAACATTTTAGCTAAGCAAGACATACAAACAGCTGGATGGCGTAAAGATCACCGTCGTAGACAACTACCAAGGCGAGGAGAGCAGGATAGTGATATTGTCGTTGGTGAGGAGTAACAGAGACGGCAAGATTGGGTTTTTGAATGCTGCAAACAGGATTTGTGTCGCTTTGTCAAGAGCTAAGGAAGGTAAATATTTACTTTTGTGTTTGGCGAAGGTTCCTGGTTCTATTCCCGGGACAGGCATAAATGTGAACGTCGACGACCCCGTAGCCTAGTCCCTGCCTGCGAAGCGAGGGGTCGTGGGTTCGATTCCCGGCCGGGGCAGTTTATATGACAGATAAATGTTTATTCTCGGGTCATGGGTGTCTAATCCAAGAATGGGGAACATGTCCTTCACAATAATGGAAGACCTAGTGAAAAGTAGGTATTGAATTATCCACATATTTTTATGTAAATAGCCAAGAAATTGGCATTAACAAGTGATATTAATTAAGTGTGTCATAACTTGCAGGGTTATATATATTCGGCAACATGAACGTCCTGCAATCGGCGAGTCCTATATGGCGGACCATAAACATGAAACTCGTAGATCAAAACGCGATTGGCAGCCGCCTGGCGCTGGCTTGTCACAGACATAACAACACGTCACATGTAAGGATTTAGGCGTCGTCCTAATTGGCAGCGATCGTACGATGGCGCGATGCGTTCTCGTCGTGCGATGGGTATTTCAATACAATGACTTGCGAGGTTAAAATAGGACACTCTGATGAAATTTCTATGTTTGAGCCCATCGCACGACGAAAACGCATCGCGCCATCGTACGATCGCTGCCAATTAGGACGACGCCTTACGCTATACAGATCCGCAGACTTGCCGTTCTCAGTATACTATCTGTCCGCTACACCGACCACACAGCCACTAGACTCCCTAATGTTTGATTTTCCGTATGGAGAACATTCAGACCACTAGCTGAGGTAACACGAGCGGGGGGACTGGCTAATTCAACGCTGTGATTGGCTAATTCAAGGCCACACGTAACGTTGGAAAGAAATAGATTAATTTAAGCAACGGGAAAGAATGAGACGGCACGAATTTATATCGGTACTATAATACTGATGTGTTGTTTGAAACCATTCGCCTGTTTTGAGGAGTCTAGTGTCTGTGTGGTCGGTGGTCCGTTATCTTCAAGTCAGTTAGCTGCTGTCAAAAATTTATTATTGCTATGGACGGACGTTGGGTCCGCGCTTAAAACTGTCAGAGCCTAATGAGCTACAAAACGCAAACAGCTACAATCGAAACTAAAGCGACTGCAATTGAAATTAAAGCGTAATGTTATGATTTTAGTGTTTAAATTACCTTGTTAACATTAAATTTCTATTCTTGCGATGGCTGGCGTTCACGACTGCAATCGAAATTAAACCGTGATTAATGATTTTAGTGTTTAAATTAACATTGTTTTTCTCGCGATGGCTGTGACTGGCACATTTTATTCGCGATTTTAGTATGGGACCCGACGTCCATAGTAATAATAAGCCAATGGTTAAGCCGATCGTTTTCAAGTTACCAGTAAGGAGTTCTTAGTCTTTTCTTAACATCTTTTTTATAGGGTATCTTTTTAGTTACGCCTGGTAAATAGTTCCACTATCTATAAGCAAAACGAATCGTTTTTTCAATATAGGTTGCGGGCATTAGAAATATTGTGACATTGACAAAAGTTCTAACTAAACCTGTAAAACTTCCATAGTATGAAAATTACATTTTATTTCCAGGTTGACAACGCAGAAGATTTGGATGCTATTCTATCAGGAGCATGTCTGAAAACGTGTAAAGATGTTTATAAATAACACAAACATAGCTTAAATAAATAGTTTATTATTTTAAGTGAATTTTAATAAATTGTCATACAAGCACAATTTGTTCATCAATTTGTTACTGGGAATGTACAGTGATACTATGTATCTTTAACTAAAATTTACGTAAGAAACCAATTCTTGTTCTTCGGTCAACAATAATAACAAAAACCGGATATAGAAATATACATTACAATACAAAATACAATTAATACAAGCGTCAGTAATTGTTATTTTACTACGCTGCCCTAGATTATACCCATTATGACACTGATCTTCATATTATAAATACATTGGATGGACAATCGTCGTTATTATTTGTATGTATTAGCACATAATTATATATTATTTATATATATTATGGCAGGATTATCTATGGCCTAGCATTGGTTTTTGTCATCCAAGACTTGTGTTCTTGGAACCATACATCAGACTTTGCTCTTCCAATCAAAATTTAAATTAAGGTTTTTTATGAATACATTTATACGCATTGCATAATTAAGATCTATTAATTAAAAAAGAAATGTTGATTTACATTGTAATTTACGAAATAAATATGGAACACCAATTGAATTCCCTAATAACCTACTACGTGGCGTATTGCAAAAGTATTACATATTTATTAAAATAAATCCGCTCACTGGCCTAACAAATAACTAGTCTAACCAATATATTTTAATTATGAAAATCAGCGTTACATCACAACAAATGCACAAGCCATGCTAATTTCAAACATGAAAATAAATTAAAATTGAATCACCAAACGTTTCAAACATGGCGTGCATTTAACATGTTTAGATATCTCTACAACGGTCAGTTAACAACAAACAGTAAAACACTTAATAAATTGTTAGGTATCCCTAAAACCCACAAACCATTAAGGAACACTAAAAATATTAACTACTTTTCCAAAAACGGTACCTAGCTAGGTAATTAAAGTAAACACAATTTATTTTCATCTTGATTTGAGCCTTATCTTGGATGAAAGTAGAGGAAATGCGTCAAAGTATTACATATTGCTAGTTAGTTAAGACACTATTTTATATTGTATAATTATGTATTAAGTTTATACAGCAATGCAATCGGATATTTGTTTATTTAAAGATTTGATTTGAATCTATAACAACCAATCAATCACGTCATATGTATTTACCAAAAAATGTCCAAATACGACTTTTTGATATGAGATTCTCATATCCTACCACAGGCATTTCACATAGCTTAGAATATATGCGTCTATTAGTTGTTTTCTAAAATATTAAAAATATTAAACCCGTAAAAGAATTCTGTAACAAAAACCATAATCTTTTGTCAGCTTATATTATGCACGTTTATAGACGTTATTCGTTCCAAACATTTAACTTAGTTATTACATTTGGAAGCGCGGAAATCGCTAGACACAATTTTAGGGTTCCGTACCCAATGGATGTCAACGGAGCCCTGTCTCTAAGGCTCCTCTGTCAGTCCATGACTAAGTCAAAATTAAATTCCACTTTAATTACGTTTAACAAAAAGTTAATTTTAAAATTAGCTTTTTGTATGAGTAATGAGATTTTTTGTGTGTATCTATCATAAACCTAATTTGATGATGTCAAATAAACCCGTGAGAAAAAAACGAGATAATATTGAAGATCTTCAGGAATTTCTCACACAATTATTTTGTTCAAGCATATGGGAAGGTTTTAAATATGTTTTAATTCACAATAACTTTTGTTTAATGTTTTAGTTATATGTAAAATAACAAATATATTATTACTTTCCTATCTTGAATTATTTACCCATTTAACAAAATAAAATTTTCGACTAAGTTCGTTTAAAACATGCATATTCCCTATTGGGTATTTAATACATCCGTGTCACTAACTCCCCTTAAATTAAGGCACACATTCGGCGATGTCGATAAAATCATTCCAACTACATCTAACAACGGTTAAATTGTTATATGAAGCAGTTAAATGATATTTATAGCAACGATAGTATTGTGCAAAAATACCTACCTAATGTTTAGATGCTTTACGGATATAATATTTTCGATTAAACTGTAATTTTTACTACGTACATATATTATCTATACCTAAATACAGCTTTATAAATAAACATGCTACGTAATTTAGCGAGTTATACTCGATTATGAAATTTTAATTAAAACGTGTTTCTGTACCTCATGTACACTGCTATCTTATTATATTACGTTATGCTATCTACCTGTATAATAAAGTCATTATCGCAATCCATGTATACTTACAAATTCGAATTTTATTCAATCTTAACAGACCATTATAAATATTACATAATACACTATAAAACCAAGAAAATTACACGAACATTACTCAATAATGTATCATGTTTATAATAAATGTTTATTTTGTTCCATCAAATTTATTCACTGCTATTTTTAAACACAAATTAAAATTCAAACTGACTTAATATAAATAAACATTCTAAAATTGTAATGAAATTATCAGCCTTGGGTTATAATGTAAATTAATCTATATTACTAGTAGCAGACTATTTTTTACTGAATATGTAAGTTACCGCCTGATTACGATCCTACCTGATAGGTACAAAAGTACCTAATAATAGCAGATTAGTAACGCCTGATATTATTCATTGTTAAAAATAATACGAATGTATTTCAATACGGAACATCAAACACTAGGCGTCTATGGGCTGTGTGGTCGATTATCGTAACACACCACCAAGCAGGAAGTGTAAGGTTAGTGCGGGTCAATCGCTTTTTGTATTACAAGTATTCAGATTAAGGCTGCCTGTCCACTGAAGCGAAGCGAGGCTGCGGAGCGGAGAAACGGAGAAATATCGACTCGCAAATCCCTGTCCACTGGAGAGCTGAGCGGAGATTTTTCTGCAATCCTTTTGGTGAATATTTCTCGGTTTCTTCGCTCCGCAGCCTCGCTCCGCTTCAGTGGACAAGCAGCCGAATCCGCTGAATGATAATTAATTCGGCATACAATCCCCAGTGCATAGATACTAACGAGACATGAACGTTTACCAGTGAGTCAGTGACCGATACATATTACCAATCCTAAACATTTAGGTGAATATGAATCCTTGTCCACATTATTGTTACACACTCTCAAATATTTATTATTGTAACCTTGCAAAGTTTACTGTCAAGATTTTAGATTTTCAAAAACTTAATTTATCGTATCGTATCTAATTACGTAACCATAATTTAAGTCACCTTTTGTATTGCGCTCGTATGGGACAAAAAGTCTTAATTAAATCATTTATTTCTTAAGAATTGAAAAGCTAACTATCAAACTGATAATTTTGTCTCAACATGGTCTGTTAAGAGATTATAAATATAAGTAAAAAAATCAAAACGTTACTTCCTCGACGAATATTAATAAAATTAAATAAAGCTACAAAGTGTTAGGCATAAAACTTTTGTATTGCGTTATATTTTGTAAGTTTTTTCAAATTTTATTTGTAATTCATGGATTACAATGACAATTTCATACAAAGCAGACTGCATACAGTGCAAACCCTTTGCCATAACTACAACAGTCCACAAAGACAGAGTTGTGACCATGCATGTATACGAAAGTGTTGTGTTATATGATATACATAACAATAACAACGACACAAAATGTATTATAAATATATTTGGCTAGACCACAGTGCAATAAATAAAAATTACTCGTGTGTGAACTAAATCTTGTTCACAAAATTTTGCC
Source organism: Ochlodes sylvanus (assembly GCA_905404295.2). Lineage (NCBI taxonomy): Eukaryota > Metazoa > Arthropoda > Insecta > Lepidoptera > Hesperiidae > Ochlodes > Ochlodes sylvanus. Next base: position 2,878,742 of record FR990137.1, read on the forward strand.
GATATAAGGACGGACTGAGCCTCAAATGTTACAATTATAAGTAAGACTAGCACGCCTACGAGAATTTTTCTACATTTTTTTATTAACCAGAATCATAGCTCAGTTAATTGAGTATTTTGTCTAATAAATCCCATAATTTTCTCAAATCTAAAAATGGCCTAAGAACATGCATGAAGTCTGGCTGCAACTTGTCAATTCATAGCCGCCCATCTTCAATATTATTGACAATATTTAATTATTAATGTCAATATTATTGACAGTAATATTCATCAATATTTAGCAAAGAGCCTCCCGCCAGACCAGCTGCCGTGACTGGAGAGAAGTTCAAGTTCGAAACTTACGCGGGCGGTGTAGACAACTTCGATAGCGTAATTATGACTTGACGTGACTTCACCGTGTGACGTGTGCTATGTCGCCATAATTACGACAATACGGCCAATTTAGTTTATTGTAAATAACATTGCGAGTGTGCGGCTGGCTAGTCTATCATTAGTGTATTGGCGATGGGCCAATACACTAATGATAGACTAGCCAGCCGCACCCGCCGAATGATGATTCGAACTGATTTAATCGTCGCATGGAGCCAGGGTTATTCTATTGTGCTCTGACCTACCTACATTACTATGCATCACATTGCGTATCACAATCTTTTAAATAAGCCTAAGCAAAAATTACCTAATATTCTTCTAGAAAATCTTCTATAATCGGCGCTATATTTTCCGGGGCGTTCAATTGTACGTGATGTGTCCCATCGACTTCTTCGAAACGCGTGTCGGTCTTTTCTTTTAGTTTTTCAATCACTTGCAAATAGTAATCTAACCTCTCCCATTTCTGACCAGGAATGGCCCTAATGTTTAAGACTTTGCACTTTACTTTGCCAGCGTATTCCAGTGCTGTTTCAATCGACATCATCGCTAAGCCAGCAACTTTCAGTCTCGGGTCCCGTTTGAAGAAGTACCCCTTCTTCTTCATATGAGGCGGCGTTGGCGTCATTCCCCTTTTCATGAGCACTTTACAGTTATCTCTAGACACCGAACCCTTATAAGCATCGCAGACGATATCGATCATTTCCTCGTAATCGTAACACGGTATTTTGTCTTCCGTCAAATTTTCATATTCCAAAACTTTATCGATTGCCATACCTGTGTTGTTTACCATGTGCTCCGGTGCTCTGACTGCAGGGCTTGCGATATCTACACATATAATTCTGTCAACGTCATCAGGGAATGATGCCGCGTACATGAAACTCAGAGCACCTCCGAGGGAATGGCCCATTAAACTTATCTTCTCCCACTTATAATACTTAACGATTCTTCTCAATAGAGCAATACCATCCCAGAAGACATAGTATATCATACCTTTTGGATAGTGCGAAGATAATCCGTGACCGGGTAGATCTATACACAGAACAGAGGTGGAAGCCGGCAGGAGTGGTATGAGGTTATCCCATGTACCAGCGTTGTCTTGCCAACCGTGAATTGCAATTAGAGGCTGCTTGTTCCGAGGTCCCCACCATCGGCCAGCAACATGGCCCCATGGTACGGGAATCTCTACTTCTTCGACCTTCACCCCGATTGGTAAATCTGGAACAGATAAAAATAAAATTTAAAGTAAAAGTAATGTGAAGGTCGGAATTATGAGGTTTGGAAAATTGGTAAGTATTAATATTTGTCACTAATTGCTGGCACGATTTTACATCTAGGTCGTGAAAGATATCAATGTTGTGCCTCATGATTATCGTAGTTATTACAGTCAGAGACATTTCCTTATCAAAGTAATAGCCGTTAATCAAATAAAATATGGACAATGAGTAGCAATTTCATCGATTAGTAGTATTCAATGCCAATATTATGAGCATTTTATCATAGTTTAAATTTCTTCGAATAAAGCCTGTTTGATTAGATATCGATCGACGCGCTACGATTAATGTGACCTTCAACTAATATAAAGCAGTATGTTCAATATACCTACTGTAGTAGGTAGTAAGGCTGTTGACTATTGAAGTAGTTACTGTGTCTTCAAACGGTAGAAACTAAAAACCTTTGGGAAAATCATTGAATTCAGTTCCGTCTCTACCATTAGGGCACGAGGGCCCATGTTGCTGTGTTAAAAGATTGTGATACAAAGGATGAATTCGTTTCATTTTCAATTACAAAGACCTCACCACGAAATCAGACTTAATTACTCATGATTACACGATTACACGAACCACGAAAAGGTTACCTCGCAGATGGAGTTCATACACAACCAGTTTTTTACTTATCAATAAAAATATTCCATTTAAAGACTCAAAAGTAGACAAGGAAAAAAATGGCAGCGGAATTGTCGAATGTAGCGATGAACTTTGGACTGGTTCTAAACGACGAACAAACGCAAGAGATTAATGACATCAGCATAAACTCTTAAGTGGACTTCACGGATACAGTACACCAAGGTACCATACATTCCAATAAAAGCGATCTTTGAACTACCTATCGCATACATTATCAAGCATCTAAGAGCTGTATAGATAACAGAGGTGTTGATAACACCGGTTTGCAATACGGACCAAAGATCAGCTGAGGGATTATTCTCGTTTGAAATAATTTTTACATTTCAAAATGTAATTGTCACTGCATTCTCATCAACGTCGATGTTTTCCTTCACCGAAGCAAGTGATATTTAAATACCAATACGCACATAATTTTTGAAAATTAGAGGTACGTGCGGGGTTTGAACCCAGGCGCCCGGTTCGGATGTCCAACGTTCTACCACTCGGCTATCACGGCTCACTATCACTACATAGTAAATACTAATTTATGACTTCAAGAGACACTGAAAACTAACGTTATCCGCTAACAATAAGGATATCTGTCTTACGTGGGAAGATATATTGTTTTTGATAATCATCGTTCGTTAACACAGTGTATGCTGAATAATTTTGCTCAGAGGATGCATTTGCGTGAGCAAAAACTATATTTTCTCGAAACAATACGTCTTAAGGGCAATAATCCTTTTTATCATCTTTTAAAATCCCAGATTAATAGAAACCCGCTTTTTTGTCGAGGCAAAGTTATGTGACATAAATGTCAGTGCATCAAACGTACTTCGAATCAGAAAAAATGCGCTGCCACGAGAATAAGACCCCTGCTACCATCATTTTAAGTATGTTATACTGATCGCGTGTCTGACATACTTAATATGTAAATATGCACTATCGTAAGTTGAAGTTCAACATTACAAGGCATTTTTTTAGTTTAAACTTCTACAGAATAAATAATTTACTACCTAAATCTACAGCTCAAAATAGAAGTCTACATTTTTATAGCTACTAGCAGGGTGTCAGGGCGCTCTGCAATCGAAATTCAGCCATTTTTTTAATATTAATGCGATCGGGTTTTTTTTAATATTAAAAATCCAATTTCCAAATACACACAATATTTGCCAAAGTATGAGCATAAACAAATGTTTTATTTTGTTTAATTAATTTTTTTCATAAACCTCTAAGTATGTAATAGGTACCTATTTTACTGCTACGCTAGTACACTTTATACTTAAAATGGGTAGGTACAAGCGGAAACGTTGTAACCCGCACCTATGACAACTTTTGATGTGATAACGCCTTATAAATTATGAACACCGGCAGCGCGCACGAAAAAGTGTCCCGTTCCGTCTGAGCCTATGGGACAAACGAGAGCGCGGAACAAGCGATAGAGAGCCATGATTGGCCTAAACGTTCGGCTTCCAACACAGGAGATAGATATCCATTATGACATTATCACGTAAAATTACCGTCCGTAAACCGGTCCGTCCGTAAAAGTGGGGTATGACTCAAAACTAAACACTAAAAACTATCAATTTATTTTTTACATGGCATAAGATTGTGCTTGACAACAATCTCACCTAATGGTAAGTAGCTATGAACTCCTTGATTTTGCGCACACTAGCTTAGTAAAAGCCTATTCACTCTCCTCTTGAACACTCCCACATAATATTCAACAAAATTATACAATGGAAACAAATCATAATTATGCAAGATGACAATAACATATCCCTTGTGTATCAAGTGAATGAACAATGGGCAATTGTACTCGTATTTTATATGCTCATCATATTATCTCTAAAATTAAGATAACAATTTAATTCAATGACCAAATTAATATTTTTAACTTATTTTATATTTAGAATAGTTATTTTAAACTTCTACTTTATATTCAGACTGTTAGTAATAAAGTGAGAATCAATTAAACATCACTTACAAAAACTGCAAAAGAGAGCTTCAAAGATTACAATGTTTACTTTGATTTAAACCTCTTATTATATCACTAGGGTAGTTTTTGATCAGTTGAGTGTACATAATTATGTATTTCTATTTTATGGATATTATTAATAAATAGTTCACATTAAAATTATTTATGATTACTTTATTTCGAAAAAATAATAGTGTGAAGTAATAAATAAATTGATTTATTTATAAATAGCATATTTCACATTAATAATAAATAGTCAAATAGTTACAGTAATATCAAATATGTTTAATCTGGGTGGTACTGGAATATGGTGTTGGATACTTAAAGCCAGTCTATCAATGACCAGAGTGCACCACAAGAGGGGGTGAAGGACTCAAAGATTCATGGAGCCTTACACTCTAAAAATTATATAATGCACGATGTTAGGAATTATACAACACAAGATATTACACATTATAATAACATTTATCTAGCCTAGCCCCAATTTGTTATTTTCATAATTACTTTACAAGTAATTAATAGTAAACTTCACTTACTTGTTTTTGTAATGCACATTCATAAATGATGTAATAATCCATTTAAAATTGAGAAAAATTTAAAACCTGGACGATTATAAAATAAGATTTTTTTTGACTTGATATCTTGTTATTAAAATTCAGATATCTTCTGAATAAACGTTAAATATCTGATTTTTTTTCCAAATTTATTAATATAATCAATGTACTCACCTTCATTAATTTTATCTCCATTCACCTGTCCTGACATTGCGCGTGTTTAACCACTAAGTAAATACTTAATTGAAACTAATAACTCCACTTTTAATTTATAATTTAAAAAGAGCACTTGGCCCGACGAAAGTTAAGACAAAAGAAATACTCAATTTTAACCTTTAATAAGCTTATATCAGCTGCGTGCTTACGCAGCTTGAAGCGTTATGTAAGTTTACAAATTTAGTAATATTAATTTTATTCGAAGTTAGAAAATATTCCAATTCCGTCGCAAACACTGCACAAATTTAATGAAATTAATTTGATATTGACTTATTGAGTGATTGAGATTGACTTGAAAATGAAATGACTTGAGTTGAGGAGTGAGGACTTGAGCTTGACGTCTGATCACTCTGATCTGACATCTGAATCTGACACTGACAGAACCATAGATTATACAGACAGAACAGAAGTCAGAACAGAACCTGCACTGCACGCACCGTCCTGCAGTGCAGACGCAGAGGCTGGGCGTATGCTGGAACGCAGGCGACGCAGTTCCACGCAGCGCAGAACTGAGCAGATTTTGTAAAGTATGGAACGTCATTGAGCTACGTATGCTACGACGCAGGCAGGTCAGACGTTGACATGTGTCAGTCCTGCTGAATGGATTTTGCTGAAACTTTATAATATAGCTAATACATTAGAATAACATAATAGGCTATAATTTATTAAGATATAATGTGAATTATTGAAAGTTTCCCGAAGCGAAGCGAGGGCGGGTCACTAGTCTGTAATAGTAAGGTGCACATGCATAAAATGAGCATGCTCTTTAGCTATACCTACATTTGCTTGAAATAAGTCAAATAAGCATGCTCATAGACAAGGACAATATAATTTTGTTTATGGAGACGTGCCTTCGAGTACGTTCGAGTTCACTGTTCCTCTTCCGAACCTACGACTAAAGAAAAAGAGATTGAGATTTTTTTTTTCTTTAATCGTAGTCCGAACTAACAGCAGGTATAATAATTATGCTCGATAAACGCACGGCTATTCACTTTTGGGCTGCTAAAAATAAGCACGCCTATTTCGAATAAAGCACGCACAATACACATGTTTGTAAAGTAACAAGCATTGAAAGCACGCTTTAATATGAATATAATTAATTAAGTATATAGTTGTAGTGGTTTCTGTACTCTGCGAAAGTTCGATAAGATCAACAAACTTCGATTACAAAATCCACAGAGTAAAAAATTTTGTCCAGTTCGCACTTTTCGCAGCTTAGAGTATAAATATTACGCTTTACTTTTTACTCTAACTAAGGTTCGCAGGCTTCACACTTCGCAGTTCGCACTTCGCACTTCGCAATTAGTTCGCATCAGTCTGCCTACTGTCAGTGTGTCAGTGCTGTCACTTTCTCACTTCAGTCAGTTCAGTCAGTCAGTCACGGTCACGTCACGTCGCTAGTCAGCAGTAGTGAAAACTGAAAATTGGGGAAAAGTGTTTTAAGTCCAGGAAAACCAGAATCGCTACGTTGACAAATTTTAAATACAATGGCAGACAAAAGGAAAACTAAGAAACGAAAAGAGGTACGTGTGCAGTTCATTCTCCGAGTGCATTTTCCAGTAAATAAACCCTCCTTCGTTTGCAGCGAGTACATATTGCATATATAACATATGCAACTCGTTTTGTTTTCCGTTTTCTCGATGCGGTGCATGGTTTCCCATTTGAAGTTAATAGAATTTGAAATTTTACACTCTAGCATGTTTTTTGTTTGTTGATTTGTTATGGATAAACTTTCCTGACTTTCGTTGTATGGCGCAGTTACAGTTAATCACCTTTTGTTTACGAGGCCGCTGAAAATTTTATTACATCAACCTATAATTTATTTTTTCTATGTTTAACGCCGGTCATGACTACAAGTTGATCCCGATTAAGTGAATATTTAAACACGAAATCAAATAGATAATTAATCAATGGATGATGATAAAGCAGTAAAATATTTTCATCAATTTTATAAATAAACTAAGTCATTCCCGGCGTCCCTTTGTTTGATGCTTGCCAACTACATAGTAGTATGTTCTCATGAATATTATTTTATTTGTTTACAGCGGAAAAAGGTTTGATATCCTTTTTACTAAGCACTGTTTTACTGTTTAGTTATTAATATCACTTGCATTAGTTTTTTGTGTATATAGACTATTAAAATGGTAAGTTGATTGATTAAAACAATTTAAATAATAATATCAGAACCATTGATATCAGTCAGGTATCAGTATTACAGTAGTTACATTATAGCAAATTAAGATGAAATGTTAAGCGGTGAATGAGTTTTAGGCATCTTGTTGTGGTGTTTCTAGTTTAGTAATAAGTAAGTGAAATAGTAATGAAAGCAGTTATAACATAAAATAATTTTGGGTCATTATTATTTTACATACTGTTATGATGGGAAAGATGGTAGTTAATAATAAAAATGCTGTACTAAAATATTTTATATTTTGGTAAGACTTTCTAAAGTATAACATAAATCAACAACAACTAATGTATGTATACCATGAAATAAGAAAAATAATATTATAATAAATGTTGTACTTATAAAGAACTGAGAAACTTAGTAAGGGTCATTCAAGTATTTACGACTTCTTCAATTTTAGCTGCTAGGTAGTTTCGCGAGCTCTATACACCCCTGTTACTAGTTTTTGGATTTCATCAAATTAATTTCATAATTTCACAGAAAATAGCATTTTTATTAAATTAAATAATTACAAAATTCATAACTCTTTAAAATTTACTTTGACATACCACTGCGTGGTATCAAAAATTGCAAATCAAAAAAATTTCCAAAATTTTAATCCAGTTTTGTAGCCCTTGTTGAGCCCGACCCTTAGACACCTCGCGCGTCTCGATCCGACCACGTGAACAGCAAAAAAAATTGATTTAATTTTTTTTATTTAATTGGAATAGTTTAGGGCTGGAAACTTATTTTGTGTTTTACACTCTCAAAACCATATCCATTTTTCCTTATATTGTTTGTAACAAACGTCTATAAAAACACTATTTATTGCCTTTGTATATATTTTCTATTTACTTTATTTTCTAGAAAATAATAAGCATTTGTCATTCGCTTACAAGATGGCGCTACTGTCATGCACGGTCCCTATAATCAATAGAGCTGTTTGGTGTTATCTATTATGATACAAGGATTTTTGAAAAACAAATCAAGTTTGCATATAATAATAAGTCTGTACTGGTATATTTATTCAGTTGTGTACACAAATAATTATGAAAAACATTGAATGTCCCGCACAACTACAACTACAGTACAACTACAGTTTATCTTAATTCTGTCACAAATGTTGTTGCTACCCGTGAGGATTGAGATGGTCGCCTCTAAAAGTGTAGCTGGCTCCACACCTTTCTTTCCGGAACACAATTGCTGTTAAAACAATTATTTATTACACTAGAAATAAATTAGAAAAGGTACTAAGTACCGTGGCGGGCAGTAATACTACCCGGGAGAACTCTAGGCTCTACTACTTTCAAAAATTGCTATACATATTTCAAATAAAACCATTATTTTAGAAACGAAAATGCGCATATTGACGATCCTGCATCCTAGATGTTAGTGACCTTACTTACAAAGCGAGAGGAACCTGCGTCGATTCTCGGCCGGGGCTAATTTTTATGTGGTAGATATTTTCTTTGTTCTCGGGTCGTGGGTGTTGGGGATGTGTTCCGAACTTCTATTGCGGGGGTATGAATGGTCGTGTTAGGTTTTAAGTATGTACTTAATTTAAAACAGAAAATTAAACCCGTACAGTGGGTTTCCGCTGAGCTCAATTAACATAAACACCCTCCCCCGATTTACTAAAAATATATCTTTTGAAACAAACTTAGGCTTATAATATTCTCGTACCTAATTATGTACATTTCTGAAACTTAATTTCCAAAATTGCCTTCATCGGCGATTAATCGATTCAAGTCAATTAACCACAATTTCTGGCTTACATAAACGAAATGTCGACATACACCCGTAAATTTTAACATTCAGTATTACCGGACATTCAATCAATCCGAAGGACATTTTGTATTCATATACCGCATTTTGTAAATCCAGGCTATGTCTACTCAGAGATTTGTATAGGTAGGTAATTACTTAGTGATAAAAAAAAAATTACACTACCACGCTTGCTTCTTTATGCGTAATACGAGTAATGTTTACGGCATGGAATATCCATCCTTCTGTTTGATATATATTCTACGGCACAATACTTTCTTACTATGATTACCTGTGATAGGTAGGTATATGTTGTGCGTTGTAATGTCCCACTTTCACCGGCTATGCTGACCACAACTGTCACAATAGCCTAGCGACTTAGTCCACTAGGTGGTTTTATGGTGTAATTGTAATAATGGTGAAGGAGTACGTAAGTAATGTTGTTAATGCACATAGTTATTGCCGTTTAATTGTGTGCTTGTGTGTATCACGTGTGTTTTCTTTTTGTAGTTAGCCAGTGATTCAAATGTTTGAATTTGGAATGTGTAACGGTGATCTTTGGTATTGGTGAACCGTTAGAGGTATTTTTATCGATTTATTTTCTTTGCCATCTGTTCAAACAGTGTAATACAGGATTTTTGCTATATTTGTATATTATATTAAATAACGATTTTATTCATTCTACGTCTGCATCCTTATAACAAATTATTTTCAAACTATAAAGAAATATATTAGTCTTTGTCCATAAATGAAATTGTTAAAAATTTCTTTTTAATTTGACCTTGTTTGTTTATATAACAATCCCTACTAATATTATAAATGCGAAAGTAACTCTGTCTGTCTGTCTGTCTGTCTGTCTGTCTGTTACGCTTTCCCGCTTAAACCTCTCAACCGATTTTGATGAAATTTGGCACAGACAATCTTTAGACCCTGAGAAAGGACATAGGCTACCTTTTATTGCGAAAAAAAGGGATGAAGAGGCTAAAATAGAGGTTGAAAGTTTGTATGGACCGAAGGAATTAGTTTCCCGAAGCGAAGCGAGGGCGGTTCGCTAGTGTTTACTAAATTTATAGTAACCTATTACAAATTCTGGCTTACTACCTAACTCTTAACGTATTTTTTTATATTATAACGATATTATTTTATAGTAAATTGAACGTACCTATGTAATTTGATTAATCACAATCATTAATATCCGATTAGAAATCAAGTTTAAATTTCTACTTAATAAGTTAACTATTGGCTAATGTGATTCTTAATAGTTAAATAAAGATATCGTTAATAACTTTTCCATGACCTTAGGTACCAATCTCAAGTGCAAAAATGATGTCTATAATGCTGTTGCCACCTTAGCTATAACGACCGATCACGCTATAACGACATTAAATATTTCCGAATGCCGCTGTAAAGAACTCGAGTGCTCGAGTCGTAGTTTTGAAGGCTCGAGTCAATAATGCAAGACTTAAGTGCGCTAAAAGGCTGGACTAGAGACTTAAGTCTCATGTAACTGTTGTACTGAGTCGGTGTTATATATTCATCATCCCAGTTGACAAAAAATTTGTCTCGAGTTCTTTGCAACACTACCTGCTAGTCAATATACCAGCGGGTCCTAAACATTTAAAAGCTTCAAAACTAAGAACATTATCTTTTAATTTTATTGAACCCTACGTTAAAAGAAAGACGTTGCTATGTTTTGTTTTTTATTAGTAGAAAACCTTTATATGAAAAACGTTTAAGTATAGAAGGTAATTATTGAAGGTATTGTTACAATAGTTATTTAACTATTAAAGACTTTAGTTTAAGTTTTAGTAATTCAATTACCTCGACAAAACGTCAATATATCGTCTGTGAAACATTCGAACCAATGTCACGGTCGTTTTATATATACGTAACATTCAATTATCTTTGTTGAGTTATTTACTCGGCATATACCTTAACTTGAAAAAACATAATTATATGAATCATTCAATCAATCAATATTATATAAAACTCTTCCGTTACCAAGTGACTGATAGACAACGCACAGCCGAGACTACTGAACTGAACGAAACTTCTACAGCCGGGAAAAGCTAGTATTTTTTATTATTTATATTTTTAGGGGGCTGATAAGCTGGGTTACGTTAGGTTAGATTTTATTATTGCGCCGGGGCAGTGGAGCGAGATTAGCACACAGTCCCGGCACCAATGTGGTAGGCGTCGACACCGTGTGGTTTTGGTGGGTTCAAGTCCCACATACCTTTCCGGCTTCCCGTGGCCGGGTGGACGAGACGAAGGTCTTTCCAGACGTTAAAAAAAAGGATTTTATTAAAATGGGAATTAATTAAGTATCTACACGCGATACGTTATTTTTTTGAGCCCAAGTCCCCACTAAAAATATTGAGTTTATAATTTACACTAAATTTAAAATTACCCAGGATGACTGTATTAAAACGGTATCGCCTTTTCTCCAGCGCCGACTGACGTAGACTTTATTGATAAACTGATATAGACTTTTATAGATTGAAATTTAACCTAGTTTAATGCAACGAAAGATGAAAAAGTGAATGTAAGGCTTTAAAGGCAAATAACGATCGCCACATTTACTGTTTCGTAAAGGGCAAAGGGCGCGATAGGGCAGGCAATGGTGTTTGTTCTCTGGAGACTACGATTTCATATTGCGCACTTAAAAGGACTTAAATATGCGTTTTCCAAATGTAGAAAGCAATATTAAGGTTGTCAAATTAGATATTGTAATATTGAATGTAGAACAATCTACCAAAAGTGTTTTTGGGACAAACTTGACGCTATTAGTCCATGTTATTATTTATTAGACAAGTAAATTTAATGACGTTGAAACAGGAAGGCTTTTTTTTATTTTGCCAACTTTTATAGTAAATATTAATTTGTTCTTCGGTTTTTTACTTTGGTAAATCAAGAGTTGTTGAAACAATTGTTACATAACAAATTTATCAGAGCAATAAGAAAATTAAGTTACGGAATTGTTGAATACAGGATTTATCCAAGCTCCTTCTAGTAGATCCTAGTATCACAATATTATAACCATGTTTTGTTCATGACTTTGCCATTTGTAAGATTTGGAACTCGTCCAGGGTTCAATAAATGCCTTTGAACTCCATGTTTTGATACCGACGCGTGTGGTGCGATCGAAATAAAACACGTGAAGTTTTCCCTGGCTTCGTCCAACTTTTTTTGGATGCCCTACGGATGAAACGTGGATACTAATTATAGAAGTAGGACGGAGTGGAACTTCGCGTTTTGTTTGGAAATAAATAAAACTGCAATAAACATAGATTTACCAGGGATTAGTTGCCATAAATACTTTATATCGAGATTTAGAGCTTTAATTTTGCGCAATTTGATTATGTACTAATTCGTGTATTTGTCACGTTTTTAACGTCACATTTCAACCTTATAGCCCCTTTTTATACCGTCATGACCTTTTTGAAGTTCGGAGACTCGATGAAGTTTGTATACTGACTTACCCAATATATTTTAAAAATAAACCCATTTACAACAATTTTTGTTTACGCTATATGCTATACATGAGGTTCCCACTGTTAATAATTATAAAATGTAGCAAATTTTTATACTTCAGCCATTACATGTATATTATAGGGACGTGTATTGTATACCATATTTAGACTCGTCCTTACATACAAACGCAATACGTTGGAACTGACGTACAGGCAGACGCAAGTGTTTCTATATATAATCCTGTCATATTTCGTTTTTTGATCGCGTGTATGGTAATCTAAAAATAGTGAATTTCATTTATTTCAACATTCGTCATAGCTCGCAGGTGAATTGATTACCGCGTAGTAAGTAAACGTCCGTCGGTAAGATTATAATGTTTATTTCCTTTTGACCCTAGCCTGCGTGCAGCAAAGTATGAAATAAATAGAAAAATGTAGGAGTTAACTCCTACCGTTAACGGTATGAACCATACAGACTCGAGAGGTAAAAAAAAAATCGTTTAAAATGCAAATTATAAATGCAATGCAATAAATTTAGTTCCTGTGTTGTAGCGGTTGTGGAGTTGTCTGGAGACAAACCTGAGCATAGTATCCGGTCTTGCTTGTCATTAAATTGCATTGTCATCGGAACTAAAGCAATAGGCATGCAAAATCAAGCCCAAAGAATAAGCGGAAGTAGTGCTATTTCAGCTTGCAAGATATGACCCGAACATACATTTTATACGAACAAACATTGCAATTTCAATCAAAGCTTTTAAAAACTAAGTACCGAGACATCGTACAAGTAGGTTTTTTTTGTATGTGTCATAGGTACTTTTGGCTCACTAATTCGCATAAAAAAAGTCAAAAATTGGTTTACCCAGGTTGTGCATAAATTGTATTCAACATTATCATCATCATCATCGTAGCCCATTACTGTCCCACTGCTGGGCACGGGCACTCATCTCACAATGTGAGGAGTTAAGCAAGCGACAATTCAAATTGTAATACGCACAATATTTTTTAGAGGTAGTTATATAAAGCACAATATTAAGTATGTTTATGTTGGTGTTTCAGGAATTTGGGGAACCTCTCGAGTCGGAGAAGCCGACCAGCGAGGAGTACGCAGTGGCCAAGTGGTTGAAGGCCAACATACCCACCAAGAAGACCAAGTTTTTGAATCATCACGTCGAATATTTCACTGGTAAGTCACCAGATATAATATCTTTCACACTAAATGTCTTATACATTGGGTTGAAGCCTTTGCCATTTAAGCCATTTAAAAAATTATTGTTTAGTTAATAGAGATTTGCAACAATTACGCGGTTGAAATTCATCGTATGAATGAGTCAGCATTTTTACCATAATAATTATTGCAAATGTATGTGTTTGTTTACTACGTTTTCGCGCCAATTTTGATGAATTTTAGCACTGTGATAGATTGTACTCTGTAGAAGAATGTAGGATACTTTTTCACTCTTGCGTACCTGATGAGAAACGGTAGGGATTAGCCAAACTAGATATTGAAAAACCTCTCTACTCTCTTAATTACTAATTAATATTTATATATTTACAAAGTAGTACCCGTCCTCCAAAACGAAAAACATAACAAATTTTTGCCTTGTCAGTATCATCGAAACAATACACGCATGCCTACGAGTTATTATAGATGTCTCAAGCTCCAACATTAGCTGGTCGTAGTTCCCGTTAATTGCTTACGGTATGCGGGTAAGAACAATAGCTATTATACATACCTACATACACGACCGTTTATATAGACTTATGGTGATGCAAGTAAGGTTGTCATGTCAGATGATCGGCTCATCCGGGAATGTCACGAAAAATGGTCTATTGTCTCAAGTCCCGATTACCCTACCCCCCTACTACGTATTAACTCGCTAATAGTCCCTGCCAAAGTCGTGTTAAGTACTAACGAACTGACTAACTAACATTCTTAATAACATCCTCTACTAACTGGATTAACTATCCTAGTCCCGATTTGAGTCTTGTCCTGTGTCGATCACAGTTGACATGGATGGCAGCGGAAGGGTGGTCCTGTTTCCACATTTGGTACCTTAAATCAATAAAATTGTCACATGCCCCGAAATGGGTTGTGTAGTAGAAACCATTTAGTTTGTAAAACCCTGCATTCACGTGGAACATCAATTACGTACTCCATATATAACAATTACTACAAACATGCGAACGACATAACTCACCATGGCAAAAATACATGCAGTCTAGACACTGCAAAGCATTTTGAGTTTTAAATAACAAAGTTGAAGACATGAAATCTATAACAGTTGCTAATCAACAATTAACCGACCTAGTATTTAATAGGTTATCAGTTATCACGGGGTTTGTAACACTCGATTGTTTATACAAGACGCGGAACAGTGTTAATCTGTCGCTAATCGTTTGTTGCGATCGTTTGGTATTGCGTCGTATTGTTCTTAGATAGGTCTTTGTTATTGCGAATTTATTACTTTATGTGTGCGATTCTGCACAATATACGTTGATATGTAGAAGCGCTCATAGCCCGGCGGCTTGCGTCGATCTTAAATGATCGACCGAAGCAACAGCGGGTGCGGTTGGTAAGTGGTAGGGGGTCGGTAGGAATGGGTGACAAAAAGAAAAAAATTCTGGAGCGCCCATACTTTGTAGGACACGTAAATCCATCGGTCCCGGTTGTTGTCATTAGGTAACAGTCGTTAAGCCATGTCGTATTTCTGCGGGCGACAAGAATAATCCGACACTTGGGTTTAACACTTACCCCATCACCAATCCGCACTGAAACTTCGTGGTGGAGTATGCACTAGACCTCCTCAGATATGAGTAGAGATCTGAACCCAGTAGTGGACCATTAATGGGTTAAACTCGTCTAGTTGTGTTATAATTTGAACGCAATATTGTTGTTGTAGGCGTAAAAGCAGTAGACGCACTGCTGACATCCAAATGGGCGACCGGCAAGAACCCGATCTTCACCACCCGGCACGAGGTCACGGACTTCCTCCATCAGATGTTGCTGCACAAATTATTCCACAGAGCCAAAAAGGTATACATACAATGTTGCAAAGCATACAGACCCACCTAATAATTCCCTCTGCTGCATCTTCTCACTCACCTTTCCTCTTAATCAATCGGTATTTCTGTCTCTCTTTCTCCTTTCCTTTAGCTCTCGCTCTTACACTACCCCTCCCTTATGAAGAATAACATTTACATACAAATAATAATTATTGCATGGAACACTCTATACTTTTTAGTTATGAATCCCAAAAAGCATCTACTCACCTATATCAGCAAAAATAAAGTTATTGGTTTGTCTGGACAATAATATTTTCTATATGGCATCATTGTAGGTCCCAGTAAGCGAGCAAGAGTTGAAAGGTAAATCGAAGAAGAAGGAGCTAGAAAAGACAAGCAAGAGCGGCGACGAAAGGGACGGAGATAAGAGTCAAGTTAGCGCGGGGGAGGGAAAGGTATGTATGTAACTGTGATGGCACAGTTAGAACATTCATAGTGTCACCCTCTTAGATATAGTGAATGTGATTGGACCACCTGAGGTAGGTTGGTTGGACGATTTAGTCATCACAAGCAAACAATAACCAAACCAAGTATATTTACCTTTACGTTTACGTAATTATATATTTTTCCATTGTTTTAACATTTGATTGATGCTTCGCTCCCATAGGTTTTATATAGCCGTTCTCGATAAATGGACAATCCAACATAAAAATAATTTTTCAATTCGAACCAGTAGCTCGTTCAAACACACTCTTCAGGTTTGTATGTGTGTGAGTATAAATTGTGAGTGGAGAATTGAACCCGGCAGACGAATCCCAATCGAACCCATTAAAATTGTATCGATACCGTAAACACAAACAACAATTCCAGGAGACAAAAGAGGGCAAGGAGAAGGAGAAGGACAAAGAGAAAGAGAAGAAGAAGCGCAAGATCCGGCTGGAGATGCACCTGGAGCAGGTGTTCCTGGACACGGCGGACGCGTACGTGTGGATCTACGACCCGATGCCCTGGTACTACTGGGTGTGCGGCGCGCTCGTCGTCGTCGGGACCATCACCGTGTGCATGTTCCCGCTGTGGCCGGCCACCGTTAGGTGAGATCGCCCACTTTGTTTGACAGTTCCGTACCCTTAAAAGTAAGATTTAGAAAAACTCCATAGACGTAGACGCTATGGTTCCCATGCCGGATTGTTCGAAGGGTCCTGGGTACGATTCTCAGGCGTTTTTAATAAAAAAAGTAATTAATATTTTATAAATACTCAATAAAAATATAGGTATATTCAAACCAGTATTTGTCAATTTTGACCGCTTGTAGAGACTATTAGCGACCAATACTATATAGCGACCATTTATATCACATACATGTTTGTTCTTAAACCGTCAGCGTTTCTAATGTTTCATATACACCACGTAATCTATGAGTGTGATTATTTATTAAAAAATCTATACGAATATTTAGCAAAGGGGGATCTCCGGCCTGGCACCTGCCCGGGAGGCAGTGAAGCCCCGACAGCCGAGTTGTCGGAACTCGTATATATGCGAGCGGTGTAGAAAACTTCGACAGCGTGATTCAGGCTTGGTGACGTCACCGTTTCATTGCAGGAAAGGCGTGTACTACCTGAGCATCGCGGCGGCGGCGTTCCTGGTGCTGATCATAGCGCTGGCCGTGCTGCGCGTGGTCGTGTTCTGCCTGGTGTGGGTGCTCACGCTCAGCCGGCACCATCTGTGGCTGCTGCCGAACCTCACCGAGGACGTGGGCTTCTTCGCCTCCTTCTGGCCATTGTACAAGGTGACTGTTTGGAAGTTTTACTGGTGGCGCGTTTGGAAAATGGTGTGTTTTCAGTTTGGGCAGGTGGGCCCGTTGCACGTGATAGCATCGTTGTGATTTGAGAGTCGATGAAACGAAAAAGCGACGGTAAAAAGAGACGGACACATTTTAACGTGGGAGAAAATGAGATAGGAAGCGTTATTGGAGCTTGCGTGCTCCAAGGTCGGGGTCCTAGAGCACTACCTTTTACGGTAAAATGGCGGCTTACGTAAGCAAAGCAAAACAGCAATATTTGGACTGACAGTATTCGTTGTTTCATTCACTTTCATTTCGTTTCATTTCTACCACGTGTAAATTGCACACATATTAGTTTTTTTTATTGATATCACTGTGCGCTATACTCGCACTTTATGCCACGGTTTGCTGTCGCTGAAGTAGTCCCGTCAAAATCGGTCTAGCCATTCCAAAGATTAGCTGAAACAAACAAACAAACAGACAGACAGACAGAAAGGCGGACAGACAAAAATTTTTAAAATGTTATTTTGGTATATGCACCGTGTATACATCCATATGCATTTAGTAAAAAGCTGTTATTTTAATGTTACAAACAGACACTCCAATTTATATTTATATAGTTTATATTTATGTTTATATAGTATATTTGAATATCACGCAGTACGAGTACCGCGGCCCGGGCTCCGACAGCGACAAGGCGTCCAAGAGCAAGAAGAAGCGCAAGAAAGACAAGCAATCGGACGACGAGAACGACGAGAGGTCGCCGCTCGCGCCGGAGGCAGAGCGCGCGCCCGCGGCGCCCGCCGCCGCAAGTGTCGCCGCCGTCGCCGACGCCGCGGAGGCTAAGTGAGTGCGCACTTGCGGTGGTTGCTGTACGGTGTTCTTGGGTGTTGGATGTTGGTTTTTTGTTATTTGCAGTTTTTAATGGACATAAATTAATGTTTAATGTGTGAAAAATAAGTATTTGATAGCTTATAGATTTACAGTTATCAAATATTATCAGAAATGTTATTAAATTTTATTGATAAATCCTAATATACTAAAACCTGCTTGTAAGGAAAACTGTTTAATTATCAGTTGCTGGGAAAGCAAAGCTCCAAACCTGTTTAACAATAACATCCTTGTAAACAGTGACTTCATGTAAACGTCTCATTTACATGATTTCTTTTGTGAGTGAACGTAAAATAATATCGGTTGTCTGTAAAATCGGTTTATAATAGTTATAAATAATGGCTTCCGTCGAGGTGGGCGCGGGTTGTTGTAAAAGTTCTCGAAGAAGCTCGCGTGGTGGCGTTCCAGTAGCAGAACTATTCCAACTGCTAGCTCTGACGTCACCGGAACGGGAAACCTTTTCGTGCGCGCTGCCCATCAATTTATAAGACGTTTGCACGTCAACAATTGGTAATTTATCTATAGATTGTAATGACTCTGGATGGATACACATAAGGATGTTTATTTAATCATTTTGTATTTCAGGGCAGCGCCAGACGCGACGCCGGCAGAAAAACTGTCGGAGTCTGAATCCGAGAACAGCCAGCGGTCGTCGACGGACCGCGACTTCGAGATGGTGGAGCCGGGGGACGTCGAGCCCGACAAGGACAGCGCCACCTAGGTCGGGGGACGCCGGGGTGTGAGGATACTACGTTTCGATTTTGGACTACGCTTGGCTCAGACAGATTAGACTCAAATTCTATCCGTATGTAGATAACGGTACTTTTAAACCGGTAAGTTAAATTTCGGTTATGCTTAGGGGATACCGGCATTCGTTTGTAACTCTTGGCTTAAGATGTACAATACTTTGTACATGCAATTATAGCGTTATTTGAGTATGGTTTGGTGGACAGTATTACGGCAGACAGTTTAAGCATATATCCTTACCGTAGATAACGATACTTTTAAACCGGTAAGTTAAATTTCGATTACGCTCAGGGGAAACCGGTATTCACTCGTAACTCTTGGCTTAAGATGCTCTATACTTTGTACATGCAATTATACCGGTATCTGAGTATGGTGTACAGTATTACGGTAAAATGACATCACTGATAAATATGAGTGTTATAGGCCCAATTGAAGTTAACGTTGGAAGAGTTGTAAAACGAAAAAACATTACCGGTAGCGGTGTCTCTTATAAGCGTTTTCCAAATATCGAAACTAGTATCTGAATAAGGTCTAAACCAAATACGGACATAATAAATGAAAAATCAGTAAACAACTTGTAGAATTAGAATCGATTTATGTATTGTTTAAAAATATTTCTTAATCATGAACTCGGATGTGTATTGATGCGTTTTTAATATTGTAGTTTGTTTCAAAATTTACGTGGTAAACTCGAAAGTGAGAATGCGGATTGACACCCGTAGTAGGGCGGTTGTCGTTTTGATGTAAAATGTTACTAAATATGATTTTTAATTGATATCATCGCGGACACTTAACATTTTTGAATGTAAACGGGTACTCACGATTGAATTGTTTTACCATTGCTTACGGTAAAACAATTCAAAATCGTGAGTACCCGTTTACATTTAAAAATGTTACTAAATACTCCATACCACGGAGATCAGAGTTGGAACTGTTTGTTTAAACCAAAAGTACACGGTTCAAGTTGATTTCTCATCTGGAATAAGAAACTCTGTATCGGTAAACATAATGAGGGATTAGTGGCAATACTTTACATATTTGTGATGACATACAAACACATGAAAAGATGACTGTCCCACTGCTGGGCACGGGTCTCCTGTCACAATGTAAAGGGCACAGTCTATAGCCCACCACGGTGGCCAAGTGCGGACTGGCGACGATTTTATTTTTATTTTTAATAATTGCATTATTTACATGGCCGTTGGCGTAAGTGCTTTTCTGAAATATTAAGAATGATGAATAAGTCATCAAATTCTTTTTATGGCAGTATGGGTCTATGGGTCAAAAGACCTATGGGTCAAGTGACACCAATAATTTGGTTCCAGAAGTCCAATGGGTCAAGCGACACTAACATTATAGTACCAGCATGAGATGGTCCATTTTAATACTCGTATCTGGGATCTAATTGGCTGCAATTATTTGTCTTTGGATTGCGTTTCTATACAATTTATTAATTCATTTACACCTAAAAACAATAATAAAGGGTGAAAATATCAAGAATGTGAACAAGTCAAATTGAACAGTGTATTTTGAGCGTTAGAGCAGAAAGTCGCATGGTTGTCGGAATTAATTATTAGCACAAAATAACTGTATACATAGCAAGTAACAATAAGGTTGAATCTTGCATTTCATATCGAAATTTTATTATTAGAATTCATAAGCATTTTGTCCTCGCTTTTCTTGCATTTAGTTTACTACCAAATTCTAATTAACATTATACCCTCATATTTGTTGATAATTTTCCGTTATCGATTTCAATTTTTTTTCTCCATACCCTGCATAGTTCCACAATTTAAATTTCCTAGTTAAATTTAACCAATGTAACCCAGAGTATATTCATTCCAATTTTAAAAAATATCAGAATTGTATGTAAATCTTGGATAGAGTAGAGATAATATACTAAACTAGAATCCATAATTAGACGAACTATTTTGACAACTCAATGTTGCCACAAGGGCATCACTGTTCTTATAGATTATAAAAAGTTACAGAGGATAACTGTTATATAAAATCGATAATTGTATTCACTACTTTTATATAAATGGATGATGGATGGTCAAAGTTATGTTTATATCGATACTTACCCCATCACTATTAAATTTTATAAATACAGTCATAGCCAAACTTTGTTATTTGTCAAAGAAGTTCGGGTAAATATGGATTCCACTGTAACGCTTCAGCCTACACAGCAATGTTGTGTCACTACTATAATTATCACAATTATATTATTATTGGACTGAAATATATGTAAACAATTTGTGTGTGTCGGTCTGATCGCTATCACGACGTCACACCTACGTCATAGTAACACAGCTGAGATCGTTCTATAGGCGTTTACGATAGCAGTTTTGAACTCATGATGGGCATGAACTATGAAGTAACTTACGATTGTCGGCTATTTAAGTCTTGTATGTAGCTTAGATATAAACAGTAGTCTAAATTTTGGACTATCGTTTATATATTTATTAGATTCTTAAATTTATTATTATCATGAACCACCGACCAAACAACCCATAGCCGCTGGTCGGTGGTTAACAGCCCATAGACGCATAAAAAGAGGCTAATGTTCCTGTCAACACATCTGGCTTATAGTACCGAAATAAATGTCAAATTATCGTGCCGTCTCATTCTGTATAATAGTTGCCAGAATGTATTTAATACGGAAAATCAAATGTCATCAACCCAGCGGCCATCGTTCATCATCAGTCAATATTATAGTCAACACGACTGTCATCAAACTCAAACTCAAATCATTTATTCCATGTAGGTATTTAGAATACACTTATGAACGTCATTTTTTGCATTTACCACCGTTTCGCTAAGGTGCCTTTAAATTATAAATCATAATGACTATCATCGAAACCATCATATACAATCGTGGTAGTTATCCCAGTACAGACTGATAGACACAGATTGTTTTTATATAACGGAAACAACGGCTGTATAAACGTAGTAGTTTATGAGAATTAAACAGTATGTACTTCTAAACCCCCTATCACAAGTAGAACTGTTATAGGTGTCACGGAATAGTATAATTAAATTATCATATATTTCTCCGAGGCGGTCTGCTATAGATTTCTAGTGTGGACTGAGGTTTTGCGGATTTCTTTATTTATAATGTTTTTCGTTTTTTTTTTTACATTCCATTCGCCGTTTGTCAATATGCCAGTACTTTTAGTAACGTACGCGCACGCAAATTTTGCGTGCTGACCGAATGAATATTTGATATCAATGAAAGGTTAGACAAATATTCTTGGAAATGTGTTTCTAAAAGTCAACATGCCTTTTTTGTTCTATTACTAAATTAATTAAAATCATTGTAAAACTAAAAAGTTTTATGTAAATAAGTAATATTTTTTTATATGTTACGTAAAAAGTTGCCATTTTGATGCAGTCATACTTGGAAACACAAGAAGTTTAATTATTAGTTCTATAGACGTGGTTTTCGATATTCTCTTGTTTATTTTAACTCTGATATACTGAATTCTCCATATAATAACATTGCTTGGTGTTACATCTCTTCTCGTTTGAATTCTATGAAATTGTAATCAACATTATACTAAACATTTTATCACAGATTAACACTTATGATTCTAGTAACTTCAAGATAACTCAAATTTCGAGAAGGTCCGTTTTGAACAGATTTTTAGTTCCTTTTGTTTATAATTATTATGTGTTTTAATTATGTTTTAGATGTAGGTAAATTACGAAATTATTATAAATATGCATGTACAATTTATGCATTTAATGAGCCTTCATATTTCGTCTATTGTTGTGTCCAACTAGAAATCTATCCGATTTAATCATAGGATTTTAGACAAATTATTGATAATAGTTGTATTTAAATTATGCGTGCAATTCTTATTTGCATTAAATTTTATTATTTATGTCCACTGGTTTTGTGATTTAACGTTTTGGTGCTGTCTTTGGGTGCGTTTATAGATGCGCAGTTTTCGAACTCTATCAATTACCTTATTGCGTACAAGTAATGACATTCGGGAAACTGCGACTTTATAACAGCACCCGTGTTCTTGACGTAAATTTTGCATTAATTTGCATTTTTCAACAAAGCACAGATTGAACAATTAACTAAAATTATTTGTTTAATCTATGGTTTGCTGTTTTGTGTTATCTTTGTTTTGTAAATACGTTTTGCTCTCGTATCAAGATCTAATCGGTGTTATGAAAATTTAATGACGATGTATTGGTGACGTCACGGGCGTTTATTCAATAAAACAATAATTATACTTACACTTTTTACTGTAGTTTTATTTAACAATACATACTTAGTAGTTAGGTACAAAAGTTTTTAACGTGTGCTGATGCATGATTTGATATCTGTGGTTGATTATTTATAAGTTCCCGCGTTTTTCTTGTTCCAATTCTATCGACTCGAATAGAGTTTTGAAATTGCCGGCACCGAAGCCCTGCAAGTAAACAAAATAGTGTTAAAATATTTTGAATTTGGTATAGATAGAAAAAAGAACATTGGCAACAGTCGTATTTAAGTGCAACTCCCTAACAGTGCAAAAAAAATACGATTATCCTATCCAATGATTACCGCCAAACGCCTCGTGTTCTAGCTAGCAGCTGGAATCTCTGTTACCAACGAGCTATAAAGTATAGAGGACGCCTTCCATACAAACAGTCATTCGAAAATGACACCAAATCACTCACGTGACTTAAACCGCTAAAAGTTCACAATTATTGGTTCTTATTTTATCCCGTATTACATAAGGCCAGCCGTGATTGGCTAATATCAATGTCAGTAAAAAACGGAAAGACGAATGGGCTGACGTTGCCTACTAGGCCGCAGCCTAGTATTAATTACGCTATTTTTGATCGGTAGTTACATTTCTAGGTATTATTTTTCGCTGTTTCATTACGTTACGTTACGGTTGTTAAGTACATCTTTCTTTTTTCTTGGCTGGCTATCGGTGCTACTTTTGCTGTTGTCTAAAGGCCATGGTGACCAATTCCCATCAGGTGACTCGTCAGCTTTTTCCGTAAAACTTACATTATGGTTCCTCCGCTGAATGACCTCCAAGAACAGCGTGGGTCTGTCCTGAGTGTTCTTGGTGAAGATCTGCAGCAGGTAGCCGTCGTCGTCGTAGTCGATGAGGATGTTGAGCCGCTCCAGCGAGTCGATGCTCTCGGCCACGCGCACCTTGCTCGCGCGCAGCCGCTCGCGGATGATCGTGTAGTACTTGGACGGAATCGAGAGGAATTCTACGCCGCGCGCGCGGAGGTTTTCGATCTGATGGAGAAGGGTGGATTAATAGGGGTTACCTAAAGTTTGTACAATCTGCAATTATGTTTTGGAAGTTCCTTGCTTTGTTCAAGAAAGGTATAGGTAAGATACGTTCACGTTAGCACTAGTATGCACTTACTAGCGTATCTATACCTTTATTCGATGGGATATTTTTAATTACAAAAGATTAACTAAAAAACTTTTGATTCACTAGATTAACAGAATAGTTTTCTTAAATTGAAAATAGAATAAAAAAGAGGGTTATGTTTTACCCTTTTAGTAACCTTTTGGTAACCTAAATTAGATAATCATCTTCGAATGTACATAAGTACCTTTGTTCTATGTATCGCATCGTATCACAAAAAGTGAGATGCAGGAGCAATCCTAACGAGTTGTGACCACTAAGACATTGCACAACCTAAAAAAGTTTAGTGCCGCCCCTATCTATACGTGCTTCACCGAACCAACTTATCTGCTAACACTCACAGTAGTAATAATGTCCTCGGTGTTTATAGCAATGTGCTGGACGCCAGCGCCGCCATGGTACTCCACGTACTCCTGAATCTGGCTCTTGCGCTTGCCAGCCGCGGGCTCGTTGATCGGCAGCTTCACCGTCTCCTCCCAGTTGGCCATCACCACGGAGCGCAGCGCGGAGTACTCTGTGCACACCTGCTTGTCGTCCACTGACCAGAATCTGCGAGTGGGGTGTTTTATGGTTAAGTTGCGCCAAACTTTATGGCCTTCCTGGCAGTGAAATACGCAGCTCGTACAAACATTTGTCACAGAAATGTCTGCCCGAGTTAAACCTTTAGGTACTCCCTCGTTCAGCAGGCACATCCCGCACATCGTTACCAAGTAGGTAATTTTATTGTCACATTGCCGACAACGTATCGGTGATGGCTTTTTACCACCAAGCTTCTTAATCGATTATAATTATGTGCATAAAAAAAGTACGCAACAGAAAAATGCTGCAGGATCCATCAATATATAGACCACAAATGTATCATCAATACTTACTCTCCAATATATTAATGGGATGAAATCCACATGGAAAACCTATAGTTTACCATAATAACTGAGAGTTAACTACCTGTGGAACTGCAGACAGCGCTCGTACCACGCGGCGGCCGGCTCCATGCCGTTGTCGGGCTGGTTGCCCACTACGTGGTCTATGAAGTTGATCTCCACTTTGGGCCTGAACGGAATGATATTTTTTAATTATCAATATTATCATCGCATCCGAAACGATAAAGCTGTTTTTTACATTAGCGGAAAAAAACGCACAGTTATTTATATAACCATAAAATACCATTGTTATGGGATTTATTTGGTCAATAAATGGGTAGGGTACCCCTAATAATATTTTTTCTGAAATATCTTCCAAGTACAGACATCATTCAATTAGAGTTTTATTATTAGCCCGGTTAAGTAATTTAGACATTTGAAATAACAATAATTCCCGGAAAGCCAAATTTTGGTCGAGAGCTAGGGTTTACCATTACAAATAAAGTGTCAAAAGTCCCCATCGATCCCATGTGTGCGTCAAAAGTTATTCGGGATGAAAGGTCAAAGTTTGAGGTTTTTTAGATTTATCTCGAAAACGGTAAGTATTACAAAAAAAACTTCAGGCCAAAGTTGTAGTTCTTAAAATTCTCTACAAAGATGGCTTATATGTAGATAGATAAAATTACTTAAACTTACAAGAACTTGTTGATCGGATCCTTATTCATCAGTTGGTACCCGGGCAGGAAGGGGCCGGTGTACTTAGATCTGTCTATAAGGGTGTGGGTGTTGTCTCCGTACTGAAAATACATAATTATTATGCATATAGATATAGGTACCTGTTACTTGGATAAAAATATCGTGAAACATGCGTGACAAATAATGTTTAAATTTAAACTAGGTAAACCAACTCCACTTTGATTCTTCAAATCTTATATTTAACCATTTAGGTACTTATTGATCTGACGTTAGACAAAAGGACGAAACCAACGTTAATACAGCTATTTCTATCTATTCAATTTAAACATCTAATTACGTTTACTAAGCAACTACTACCCTAGGTAGTCTAGGTACCTACCTATTTATATAAACATAGGTAGGTAGACTAGTGTGCTGTTAATGAACCGCTGAAGAGTTCCCTTGTCTAGAGACAATCCTGTGCGTAGGAGGTATCCGGTCATGCTTATCATTAAATAGTATTGTCAGAATACAGAATAGATATTTATTTGACAGCTAAATGTTTGTCCTCAGGTCTGACGACATAGGGAGTCATGCTATGACTAAATCCTTATAAGCAATTGTATATTTCAAATATTACCGTCTTCACAGTAGCCATTCTGACAACGCCGTGTTCATCCCTCTCCTCCCACAGGTCCCTGACCACCACGGCGCCTTGCCGCTTGGCATATCCCAGGATGTAGTCCAGGTTTTCCACTTGGAAGGCCACGTCCTTCACGAAGTCGCCGTGGCAGGCCACCTCGTTGGCTAACTCAGTCTCGTCGGGCTCGTACTGAGCTTGGAACACGAACACTATCTGTGGGGAATTAGATATTTACGTCACAAATTGGGTTCAATATTGGTACCTACATAAAATCAGAAAGGTCGTAAAGCTTAGATGGATGAGCGTCTGTTAAAATAGGCCTACTATTATGTGTACGCTTAGCAAAATTATTTCTAGCGCAAGTCATCGAGTTTAGGATGAATCTGCCCGTTTGCGTATCTAATTAATTAAAAAGTTTACAACAAAAAATATTTTCTGTACTTACTTAATATATTTTATTATGTAACACCTAATGAAGTTGGATTATTGGAGTTGAGTTCATGTAATGGGCACAAACCTTTACAGGGCGTTAAGGGTGACATCGGCCAAGATTTAAGGAGTGGTTTCAGTGACATATTCCTACCCCGTAGGCTGTAAATGTCCGTTAATAAATTGCTATAAGAATGAGGATCAAATTGTAGCAAGTTAACTATTTTACTATTTTTCTTATGATACGACCTTTATGCAAAGTGTTTATTATATTATTTATAACTTAATTAGCATATCGAGATCTTGTTATGCTCATTATCAAGGCAAGTATTGTAGAACTTGATTTTGTTTGTCATGTCACTATAACAACTACAATTTATGAGTATTTGTAAGCTTACCTCCTTGTAACCTACCTTCGCTTCACTTAAATAAACTTGATTCTGTTTAACACTTACAACCGCACCGGAAACAATTGTTTAAAATTCCTATTCGTTTTTGTATGGAATTTCATAATTTGTTTGTATATACTGGTAAAAATCGCATGTAATTTAAATATTTAAAATTAAGTATGAGACAGACACAAATACTTTTGAATGAATTCTCTTTTTTTTTTCTTATTTCTATTTTTTCTATTAATGTTGACAACAAAGGATATTCTTAGAGCAACATTATTTCGATGAACTGTGCTATAAAATAATAAAATGTATGAGAACCGCTAAAACAAAGCTTGAAACCGCCAAAGCAAAGACACTCTTTGATGTAGGATATAACACGTAAGACAGAGACAATCTTTTTGTGGTGCGAAAGATACGGAGTCTCAGTATTAGGCTTCCCCTGACCCCTTTTATCCAAACCCTACAAATTGGCTGTCGTCTGCCAATTCGCCCTTTGCCACCGAGTTATTAATTTATCATCATCATCACAACCCATAACTGTCCCACTGCTGGGCACGGGTCTCCTCTCACAGTGTGAGGGGTATAGGCCATAGTCCACCACGCTGGCCAAGTGCGGATTGGTGGACTTCACACACCTTTGAGAACATTCTGAAGAACTCTCAGGTGTGCAGGTTTCCTCACGATGTTTTCCTTCATCGAAGCAACTGACAATTAAATTTTTAATACGCACATAATTTTTGAAAATTAGTGGTGCGTGCGGGGTTTGAACCCGGACCCTCCGATTCGGCAGTCCAACGTTCAACCACACGACTATCACTGCTTCTGTTATTAATTCTGGTGATAGAAATGACTTCAACTGGAGTAGCAGTTTTATCCCTTACTTTGTTCAACCTGACAGCATGAGAAGATATCTTTCTGCTTCCAGTCTCCAGACCCTTGTATGCCAGCTGCTCGAATCCAAACCTGGACACATAGTAGCTGGCTGCCTAAAACAAGTTTCAGTGAAATATCATTAATTGGTCGATTTAAACAAGCCCTTTGCAAAATGGAGTACGGTAGAATTTCGACCGCAGAGCGGGAGACACTTACGGCCCTTTTTCAGTAATCTATCGATCGATAAAATTTATCTGCATAGGTTAGAAAGTAAATAATAATAACACTATAATGTTGTGATTTTGATGGTTGCTAGGCAACGTACTAGGGATTGTGGTCAGATAAAATATTAAAAAATTACCGCCGGTAGGTATAGGTATAGGCATGCTGTTTGTTATATTGGATTTTACATACCTACAAGTAATCTTAGCTGCATTCATTTTTGATTATTTTGTGATGATATAATCAAAACATAATTTGATTATATCATCACAAATCATGATATAATCAAATTTGTGATTATATCATGATTTGTGATGATATCGACGGTTAAAAGGCGAATTGATTCAAGCGCCATCCTGGGCGATATTGAGTTATATACATCATTGGAATCGGCGAATTTTTCCGCTTCGATTGAGCCAGGTTTGAGGTTAATCTGAGCACTTTTTTGGCGCTTGGCTCCATGACCATTTTGGGTATCATTTTTGCTTACGTGGTATCAAGTGTAGCGAATTTGGTTGTTTTTTTCAAAGCATGTATATAGACCCACGAAAAAAAAGGGTTTTTCTTACTATTTGTAATTTAAGCCATTTATCCTCGGATGGAATGAAATGGTATCGGCATTTGAATTATTTTTACTTGATCTTAAATAATTAAACAAAGGATGTTAATTCCTTTTTGCTTGAACCATATTTATTAGTGTATGTAACTTAAATCATTTTGCCTTGAACATTCAAACATTATCTCTGTCGCTTGAATCAATCTTACCTGAACTAGTATGTTGAAGAATATGACTTGTGCTAATTTTCCTTGACCAGTTTTAAGTCATATCATTTAGAATTACGAGTAGTGCCAATATTCGAAGGCTGATTATTACAAATATTACCAACGTTTAAATATACTTAAATTTAAGTAAATGAATAATTAAAACAAAAGTTGATTCATGAAAAGAATTGTTTTATTTTAATTCTTTCGTTGTATAAAATCTTGCGATTAAAACAATTTTTTTAAAATCTTATTACATCACTGTGTAATTTGAGTCATTACCCCTTGAACAGTTTACAACTAGGTGAGCGGTTTAAATCATTTATCCATGAACAGTTTACAACTAGGCGAGTGATTTAAATCATTTATCCATGAACAGTTTACAACTAGTTGAGTGATTTAAATCATTTATCCATGATCTGTTAAAGAAGTCATTGTACACTTGAATTATTTTGCTTTGAACAGATAAATAGTAATCGTGTACTAAGATTCCTTTTGCCCTGATCAGAGAATTGTGCAAAATGGCTCAAGTTACATCTAACTCCGTTAAAAAACACCTTTTATTTGTTATATATATACAAAAAATTAGCACAAAATATGCCGCTTTATGATTGGGGAGACTCGTCAATTTTTATTGTATACTTTAAGAATAGTGATTTTTTTTCTCAAAAAATAAACTTTAAAACGCTCT
This sequence comes from Ochlodes sylvanus, assembly GCA_905404295.2. Taxonomy (NCBI): domain Eukaryota; kingdom Metazoa; phylum Arthropoda; class Insecta; order Lepidoptera; family Hesperiidae; genus Ochlodes; species Ochlodes sylvanus. Next base: position 2,908,512 of record FR990137.1, read on the forward strand.
CCTTTAAAGTTCTCAAAATGGCGCTTGAATCAAGTCGCCTTTTAACCGTCGATATAATCAATTTAATATTATTATAAATATTTTTAATATTTATAATAATATTAAAAATAATATTATTCTATAATAATATAAATATATAATAATTTTATATTATTATAGAATAATATTATTTTATAATAATATAAAATAATATTATTCTATTATTTTATAGAATAATAATTATATTATTATTCTATAAAATAATAATATAATTATTATTTAAAATAATAATATAATTTTAAATAATAATTATATTATTATTTTGAATGCCAAAGTCATTGTTAAGTATATACAAAAATACACACAGCAGATTAGTATAGCAGTATAAAAATCTGGTTAGCTACGTGTAAATTCCGAAAGTGGGGTACGTAACTATCTTTCAGATGTTTGTGGCTTATGGCCTAATCTCGTTTCATTTGAAATACTTAAAGAGGTACGATTATAGTTGTGATAATAGAAGTAGGTACATACCTGTTTTGCATTGGAGACCCAGAATGTGAGGTGGTCGAATGCAAGGAATCTGCCATTTTCCGGTTTTTTACCCTTATCCGTGTACGTAGTCTGAAATTCATAGGATTAAATTAAAATTCCTGACCTATCGGAACATTTAGTAACCATTCATTATCAAAATCATTAATAAAATAAAGTAATTTCAAATGTATTCTAATAATTTAATAATTAAAAAAAACTGCCTAATTAAATAATGAAGCGTTAACGCTTCTAAAGTTAGATAAAAAAAAATAGTGTTTTAAAGGGATTAAAAGTGTAACTCTATCTCTATAATGATCATCATACGTCAAATTTAATACATAATATTAGCTTTAACTTAATTTCCCTGGCCAGGATTCGAACCTAAACCTTTCACTCAGTAGGCCATAACATTCTTGGGGGCGTATCGTTATTTCTTTTAGAAGATTAATTAATATTACATAGAGAGTGGATAATAATGCATAAGATTATTTTTTCAATATCCTGTCACAGATAAATATGAAACCTTACCATATTTAAATATTTAATTGTTCGATTAAATCGTCACTCAATGTCCTTACACCACTGAACTTAACATAGAACAGGATTGGAATCCGTTTATTAAGTAACAACTGGTCCGGGACTATTCTCGAATGGTTTTATATCGAGAGCAGGTCTTGGATACTGCGTATACTGATTAGCGATTTAAATACGAATTGTGGTAAGGGCGTGTTTATCTTCGTACAATTTTTTCCAAGTTTTCTTTATTTCTATATAACCTACCCGCTATTTGTGTGGTTTGATGAAGAACTTGATGATTTAACTGAATTGTATACATTTCTCTGCTACCGAAGCAAAGTTAAACGGCTGCTTTGAAAAATTGACATAATCGCACCTTTATAATTTAAGTGGCATTACTATTTTTTTTTAAATGACTTTTATAGATGTAACGACTCAAACATCTTTCTAAGTATATTATATTGTTTATAAGTATAAATAATTAAATTAATTATTGACTCTTAAAGAACGAGTCATTTTCTTAACATGTTGAGTTATGCCACTTCAATTCTATGTATAGTAGGTACTGCCGACGGTTCTAGGCCGCTCTGAAGTTAGGCTATCGGATATATCGTGCGCAGGTATTGTACTTTATAGAGAGATAGCGACACGAACACTGAGCGTGTGTCTGAAACAAACAATGCTCAAAGTGACACCCCGCGCGTCTTGCCACCATATCGACCCTAAAATTGACTTCTGCGCATCGATCCGAACAAAGTTCAGGGCGGCCAAGAACCGCCGGCCGTACTATAAAGGTGCGAAGGGGCTCTATCCATCCTTGAGTCCAAGTCGAACTCCACTGCTTATGATGCACCCTATTGAACAACTGACGATGTTATGGGGAACCCCCATAGCTTCTCTTGTTGGACGGTCCTGGATTCTGTACGCAAATAAATACTGAATTCGTACAACTTAGTTTAATTACGACGGTAGTAACGCATGGCCATGGGGGTTTTACCCATCTAACTACGCTCCTTCGACCGTGAAATGTTATTTTACAAACGGTCGCATTGTCGGAGAGCTAGTGAAATCATCGTTGTGTAAACGCTAGAGCTCATAATTCCGGTCTTCAAATGTGAACACAGCTTTATCTGATGATGGCGATGTTGTCGTGGCGAGGTGTCGAACCTGTTGGGGCGGGTCTACCGCCGCACAGTGGTTGGAAAATATTAAAAATGGAAAAAAATTGTGTACTACACATGTAGCTATTTTACGTAACCACTGTATTATATGTATGTATGTCTCGTAAGAACCTCATTTTTCGAAACAATTCCATTCTTAATATTGTCATGTCACACTTGCGATCGTCGTGTAAAAAAGCAGAAATTGAGAAATCTAAGAAAAATGTAAAAAATAACTAATGTAACATTAATTTTCTTTGTACTTTTTTGTCTTTTCTTCTTCTTGACGCGCAAGGCATCAGTGATGCCTTTGGTGTACTGATGTCCGTGGGTGATGGTGACCACTTACCATCAAATGACAGCTGCTTGTTTGTCGACTATTAACTTAAAAAATAACTAAAATAAAATAAAAAACTTTTCCTGGGGTTCTTTATTAACGCAATGGAAGCCAAAACAATTATTTTTAGAATTTTTGTCTGTTTTCTGTGTGTTTCAGCTTATCCGATTTGGTTGCGGTTTTCACTAACATATGGTGGGAACTGTGGTAAGCTTCACTTTGTGTTATTTTAATCGGCTGATAAATAAAAAGTTATGTCGGTTTAAAAATCACGTCTAACAATTTCCGAATGTGCGTACTGAAGGGACATGTTTCCCGAAGCGAAGCGAGGGCGGGCGGGTCCACTAGTTTAAAATATAACCATGTAGACGCTCGTAACGCTATGTAGCGCACTGTGCGAAACTTTACGTGTATGCAAATGTTATTCGCAAAGGCTATAAACACGTTAGGCACAGAAGCGGGGTGGCGCGGCTACTCCCATCGCACTTACCTATCACAACACAACACTTGTGACAATTCATCATCATTATAACAGCCCATAACTGACCCATTTGTGCTCGGGCCTAGTCACCATTGAGAGGGTTTAAATGCTAAGTCCACACTGGTCAAGTGTGGACTTGGCAGTAGCTTTTGCAGAATACGAGTATTATGGAGAAATCTCAAATGGACTACTTACTTAGTAATTTCGCCAATGTTATATATCTACCTATGCACTGTGTGATGTGTATTGTGTAGTTACGTCATGAGGTCATAGGGCACATAATATGTTTCCTACATTTTTCTATAAAAAATTATGAATGACAAACATGACAAAATGTAAAATCAGTAGACTTATTGTAAGCCCAGATGTTATCAGAGAGCACCCCATCCTACCACAGTAGGGATCATAACATCACCCTAGTCTTTATAAAGAAGAGATCATTATTGCATGATTTTTTATGAAAAAAAGAATTTTAGTGAGAGCTGTGACCGATTAGATTTAGATAGTAGATTTGTATTTAATTATAATTCTGGTGACTTGTGTCTTCACCCAAAATTAAGCCTCATTTATTCATATAAGTATTGTGTCACTACACTTATGCACTCCATTTTCTCCGACTCTACCGGCTTTCTTGAGTCTATCTAGGTATTATAGTAAACAATATACATATTTATATTTACACACGAACTATTCATTATGGATAAGTAGACCTTTTAATAATTTTAATAGTCTCACTGCGAAATTCAAAGTAAATTTCACGTGATATTAGAGAATTACCGCTGGATATTATATGTAATTCAAATGATTCCGACCGCTCTACCCCACTAGTGTGAGTGTGACGAGGCCCGAGGTCCGCCAGGTGGCGGTAGTGGCTGGTGACTTTTAAATCTTGCGCAATTCTCAGGGTGACTTGTAGAATTTTCCACATCTTTCCACATTCCAACATGTTTGTATTTTCAATTGCACAAAACATTGCTTATGTTTATGCACTGTCATTTGTTTTGAAAAATTACACGTCACGTTACGATGTTAGGTACTTTGTAATATACTTGTTGTTACGTACTTTGTGTAGGTGTATATAGATAAAGGTACCTACGGAACTCAAAAAAATAATAATGTATCACCAGTATCTATAAACAACATGTAGCCGAAAATTTATTAAAACACGATGTTTAGTTTTTATACATTTTATTAGCAATAACTGTTCGTATAGAAATAGATACTTATATTCAAATGATATTTATACAACATGTTGGTTCTTATTTCTTATCTAACATAAGTAGAAGTCATAATTTTTTTCAGGTCCTTTCTATAAAATAAATCAATTTAATTGCATCCATACATGCATTATCTAGATAACATAATTTTTTTCTTAATAAAGTTATGTTTACAATAACTTAATATTCTTAGCAGAATACAAGACATATTCGGTTTATGAGTACCTACCTAGCTATTAAAAATTTAATTTCGATGTCGGCATTTTATAATGACGTACGAACGAACGAACACTTTCAGATTTTTTTTATTTAATGCTTGACTACAATCCTATCACACGGCAGATAATATTTTTAGTTTAATCCGTTAAGTATACATTTTATTCGGAGATTCGTGTGATATTTATTTAAGAATTTTCAGTTTCTGTTCCCTCAGTTTTCTTATTTTCCAGCGCTTCGATTGCTTCAAACACCCATTTGTAATTCATTGCTCCGAAGCCCTGAAATTATCAATGAAATGATTTAATTTTTATAAAACGCTATTATAATTAAAGAATAAAATATCTCAGACAATTTGAAGATTTTTGAAAATATCCAAGAATTATAAATTTTCAATAAGAAAATTCCAATTATGCAAAATGAAATAAAGGCTAAATATGAAAGTTAAGAAAACGATTTTCAAAATTGTTACTTTAGTTAATTCACAAAAGTTTTTGGTTTATTTGGGGAAATGCTGGCTACGAAGAAAAGCTCTCTTCTCTACGAAGAAAAATCTCTTTCTAATATGGCCGTAAATCGGTGGAAAACAATTATCCAATTTATTTTTAGGAATTATAAGTTAATGTTTAAGTGTTGAATTCAATGAGAGATGTATTATAATTAATTACTAGATATCTCCTCACTCAATTCTCACACAATATCTTGACTATGAATACTCCTCATGAGAATTGAAACATTAATCGGTGAAGAACAATCACTTACCCGATGATTCCTCCTCTGCAATATCTCCATGAAGAGAGTGGGTCGCGCCTGCACGTGTTTGGTGAAGGCCTGCAGCATGTACCCTCGCTCGTCGAAGTCTATCAGAATGCTGTTCTGCTTCAGCTCCTCAATGGTCTCCGCGACCCTCACTGGGGACTCTTTCAGCTTCTCCCGGATCAGGTCGTAGTAGGTTGCCGGCCAGGTTATTATCTCCGCCCCTCGAGCTTTTAAGGTTTTCATCTGGGATTTGAATGTTATTTGTTAGTATCGGCTCTGTTGTTGGTGAAGTGTTGGTTGGTTGATGAGAGATTTCAAGTAAAATAATTGTTCACTATTTACTCGTAGCTGGTCTCATTAATTGAGGGTTGATTAAGTCCAATGTTATCTTTCTATGTGATCTGATTTTAACTGAATTGTGTTACAGCTATTTTGTAACCTAGATCAAAAAAATTTAAGTAAAATAACATTAAATGTCTACTCGTCCATCCTCTAAGGTCCCTGGGATGGCCCGTTGGATTGACTTTATGTATGTATGACAAATTATTATTTTTAAACATTCAGTTTACCTGTAAAAAAAGCTAAAGTAAGATAAGACAACATGATACACAATACTTACAGTGGAGACAATATCATCAGTATACAGCGCGACGTGCTCCACTCCGGACGAACCGAGTGCTTTCACGAACTCTGTAGCTTTGCTGGTCGGGCGCAGGCCCTTCGCAGATTCGTTCAGCGAAAGCTGGATAAGTAATTCGATTAAGTAATTTCACTAATACATTACTGCCGTTCCGAATAAACTATCTAATATCTGGTAATGTTGCTAGATTGTAGATTATGAAAAAACAAAATATCAGGACGAGGCCTATTACTATCCATCCTTTAGACTTTATCACCAGATTAGAACAATAGAGAAAAACTCGAAGAAAAGCTCAGAATAAGCACAAATAAACAAAGAAAATGAAAAAGATAAAATTGAAAATAGTCGAAAAAAGTATCAAATCGATATTAAAACCAATTATTGATGCTATAACTCTCAAGGAAAATTCAAATGTTAATATGATTAAGAATGAAGCAAGGAACGTCAATACTTACGAGGACTGTTTCATCCTTGTTGATAACCGAAGCGGAGTTGATGCAGGAGTATGGCACCAAGTCGTGCTTATAATCAACGCACCAAAATCTGTTTTAAGATGACAGCCTCTTTTTACTTTTGTTTAAGACTTTAAAATTAATGTAAAAAATTAAGAAGTGACGTGGGAAAAAGAACCAGAAATAAAGTGAATAAGAGAAAGTTAAGTTTACGATAAGAGTTTTTTTAATATGGAAGAAAACGGATGGGAGAGGAAGAACAAGAAGATGATGGCAGTGAATATTATCAAATAAGAAAAAAATGACGTACTTATGCATATTCAAATTCTTTTCGTACCACGACACGGAATCTTCTAGAGTGCCGTCAGCCATATTACCCTCCACATGGTCGATATAAAGAAGATTTGTATCTTTCCTGCAAATATCAAATCAAAAATATACTAAACTAAACTTAAGGCTTTGCATGAAAATAAATGCCTTATAAAATTTGTTGCGGGAAATCCTGAAAGATTTTGGAACTTACAAAAGATTATTCAGCGGGTCATCCTCGGATGGTGCGAAGCCAGGGAACAGCAAACCCTTGTAATTACTGCGGTCTACCAGAGTATGGGTGTTGTCGCCGTACTAAAATATCAACAAAAGTTATAAAAAAATCAAAAAAATATTTATTCCAATTTAATTTTGTTATTGTATTACGTACTTAGTACCTATTGATACGGGAAATTCGTGTAGTATTTTTTAGCTTCTGGCTATTTTTGGACTAAAGCCGATATACTTACCTACATCCTTAAAATTGGACAATCATCGGAACTACTCGTATTACGAGAACTATTGTAGGTCTTCTTGACTGCTCTTTAACATTTTGGAAACCATCCTTATAAACTTAATTCGGTCAGAAAAGTTAGTTTAAAAGTTTAATATAGAATTTAGTTAATTCAACAAGCCACTTTTAATTATTCCTTAAACCTTTACACCTACCGTTCTCAAGATCGCGTACCGAACCACTCCATAATCATCTTTTTCTACAGTAATGTCCTTTACAACGGTAGCGCCCTCTTTCTTAGCTTGGCTGACCAGCGCATCCAAATTGTGGACTTCGAAAGCCACGTCCTTCACAAAGTCACCATGGAGTGCCAAGTCCTTGGATATGACACCGTCATCGGCGGTTGGGGATTCAAAAATGATTGTTATCTAAAAAGTTATTATTAAAAACAAATATGTTATTGTTTTGATAAATACCTGTATTTTTTAAGTTGACGACGCTAGGTAAATTGAAATTATAGGATTAATAGTGAAAAAATCTGTAGCGTTCAAATAATTGTTCTAATTTGGACCAATCATTTCAAACTTGGTTCCAAAAACTAAGAAGAGCTCATGTGATTTGAATACTATAAGTATATTTTATTCCAATAACAGGTAAGCTTTACTTACTTTATTTAGTTGAACCGCGTAAGACACTACCGGTCGGGTTTCAGAAGATTCCCGTTCTGCCAACGGCTTAAAACCGAATCGCGTTACAAAATAACTTGAGGCCTGTGAAATTTTATAATAATATAATTATATATTTCATTAAAACAACAACAATAGTTGAAGAATATTTTTGCTTGAACGGGCGAATCTTTAGCCTCTTTCATGAGAAATGCTTTATGCTATCTAGGACCTAGATAGCATCATAATTATTATCATAGTTATTTTGAACTTTAATTAATGTTGAGGTCTGTTTAATGTTGAGTGTGTGAAATTAATAAAAAAATAAACTTACTGTTTTCGCATTGGCCACCCAGAATGTAAGATGATCGAAATTCAAAACTTTTCCATTTCCCGCCTGTTTCGTATTATTTTCTTCTTTGTTAACAGTCATTGTGATCTGCGTTAAATAAAAAACATACTGGCTTAATTTAGTCTGATTTGCATTTATATAGTGAACTTGAGGTGTTATTAGAGTAGCCATAAGCTTTAATAAAAGAAGTATTGAAGGTCTGAAAGGTAACCATTAATTTATTAAAACTGCAATACGAATCTTGTTTTACAGATATTGCTGTTTTCCTCTCTGCTGTTTTTTTTCTATTAAATTGGATAGGATAGATGATTACAATCTTGCTTCAATGTTGGGCAGTACTGGTAAGTATTTGAATTTTTCCTTTTAAGTACGTAGATAAATTAATTAGCAACTTAAATCGTAAGTCAAAATTTATCATTTTTTAAATTATCATCACTGACTCATTAATAATTAAGCAGCAGGGTTGAATTTTTTAAAGGCTGCAAAAATACCTTCCGTGCATGTAAATAGTATTAGGTAATTGTGTTAACTATTTAGTGAACAAAATGACTGACGCATTTACTTTATTGGTTGGTATAATTTCATATTTTAAAGCTAGTGTTTATTGCAAAACTAGATCTAAAGTGATACGTGAAATGAATAGAAATAACCAGTAATGGCATGGTTGTTACTAATTACCTACTAGAAATACAGTGCTACTACACATAGTGCTACTAGAAATACAGGCCTACTTAATATCGAATCATTGATTTACAAAGTAGGGCATAAATACCTACTAGGTACCTACCTATTTTCCAACATGATCTGAGAAACATAATTTTTAAGAATGAGCAAAAAAATTTTTTTTTTGAGATTTTGCGTGATGATTTTAGATATTATTGTTAGCTAGTAAATTTTTTTTTAACTTATTCACAGCCATTCATTAATCCCAATCTGAAGGTGGAAAATGCAGGTTATTTCAGTAAGGTAACCTACGATATTTTATATACCTACTTAAGCAGTATTTAATAAAAGAAATATTGGCGCACATTTTGAAGTATGGAAAAACCCAGTACGCTATTAAAAATATCAACAAAAACTTAACGTGGGAAAATAAGATGATTGGCCTGTTATACAATAAAAATATGTGTGAAATAACGATGAAACATGACTGAAAGTTTCAATAAATTTAATAACTTTAATACTTAGGTACATTCAATTACTTTTATAGATAGGTACCTATCGAATAGATTAAAAAAAAATAAGAGCCGAGAAAAATCTCAAATACAATGAGTATTTAAAGTAGTTACCTCTTATTGTATATACCTACATATTATAATTAACATTATTTTGTTTTAATAGTTAAATTTTACTTACCGTGTGACGCTATTATACACAGGATTTAAAATGGAAACTGCAGTTTTGTTTTAGGGTCGAGTATTTATAACGTCGCCAAAGCTTTTATCTCGCGGCTTGATCTGTTTCCAAATTAGTGAATTCTAATCGACGTATTAAAGTCGCTTAATTATGAATTAATGTCGTGTTTACATGATTTTAATTACGATTAAACAAGGCTGATTAAGAATAGATTAACTTGTGATATGAGATGAGATATGCAAGAGAACTACCTAAATGTTTCAATCTTTGAAGATATTAATTTCACCTATCGTACGCTTTCGTAAAACTAAACTGGGAAAATAAAGATTTTCCAAAGCTACGCATAATGTAAAATTAATTGATATAAATTAACTCCTGTAATTTTTGATTTGCGTTGTTTTTTATATTACGAGTTTTAACATAATTCAGTAGGTACTTTCTTATAGGTACGTAAGAAAAATGATTCTTTAAAAAGTCTCTACAAACTCTCTAATTCTACCTATGTACTATTGAAAAGTATTTGGAAATGACATGTAGGTACTAACATGATAATTAATTTCTTTTGTAGAATATAATTTTATTATCAGAAATTGTGATACACCTGCGTACCTGCTCTAAAATTACTATGTATTCTGTGGCATTGCATGGAGGATAGAGGATAGAGGCTTCCGTGTAATTTTATTTAAATTTTTAATATTTAACTTTATATTGACATACATTTTTCTTATCTCGTTAGATTATCGCGCGATAAACTTTGCTTAGATCACATTATGAATAAATTTATACGAAAATATTTAAGGTCACAGCTAAACACCAACACATAGACCTATGCTGTTCAAGTATCTTTTAACGTTTTATATTTTTAAACATTTAGTCAATGTATTTGGTATTGTAATAAATAGGTGTATATGTGTAAGTGTAGCGTTTAACGAATTTTAACGTTGTCATTCGCTTTGAGTAATCTGTTAAGCTATTTCTTAGACAGGCAAATAAACAAAAAATCTGAATGAATTACGATGGTGTTCTGAGATCTATTGCGTAATTAAATATCTTTCTCAAATATATTCCTAACTCAAAACTCAAACTCAAATCATTTATTTCATATAGGTATTTTTAAATACACTTAAGAATGTCATTTTTTTTGCATTTACTCAAATTAATTTATTCCACGTACTGAAATCAATCAGTAACAGTTTTATATCTATCTTATCTACTTTGTGGTATAAACTATATATGTTGGTATTGAGGTGAAATAAAAAGATAATTCCAGTAATAAAATAATTTCATTTTATTTATACATTATATTTACATAAATTTGCAGGTATATTTATTATCATTAGGGAGTATTTTTCACTTGCACCTAGGTTCGCTTACAACACTTATTTAATGTAAGGCACCTTTAGGAAGCTTATTTCTGTTCAACCTTTGAGTACATTTCATTGATTTATATGACAAATTATACAATTATACATACAATTATAATTATTCCATTTAACAACTTACATTAAAGAACAAAGTTCATTGCCTAAATGAATAAGTCAGATTTATAATAATTATATACAAAACTTATATTTGTTTCGAAACTTAGAGAGATTATATTCACGAGCAGAAAAAATTACACAACTTGAATAATCTGTGTACAAAAAATCAACCATGTGAAGATGTGGATTTTGAAATTCGAATTTTTAGTGAAATCCATTGAAAGTTTTAAAAGCTTCAAGATACAGATAAAAAGACTAGGCAATTCCTTCAATGGACTCGACTGCTATTCCAGTGTTCAACAACAGGTAACAACTTAATAATACCATATTTACAAATATACGCAACCATATCGATAGGAAAAGAAAGTTATGACTTATAACGAGATATACCAGTTGTGACTTATAACGAAAGTTGGCTGAAAATGTGCGATTATTTAAAAACTGATGCTAAGTATACTACATTAAAGAATTACCTACTTATACACTTTATTGCATTATACATATAAAAATGTTAACAGTTGAACACAAACTAGCAAATGAAGCCATTCGGTGAATAAATATTTTTTGTAAATGTTTCTATACAAACAATGACATTAAAAGTAAACTTTTTACTATATATCAATCACTGTATACAAATATAAATATACATAAAGATAATTGTATTTTTAAAACGGGTTTAAAAACGGCACATATATACCTAAACAGTTAAAAAATGTATGGTATTTGTAACAGACTGTATTAGTTTAATAGTTATTCTTAGATAAAAATATATAACAATAGCTTCTTCAATTGACTAATTTAAGCTCCTTTGTTTATGTAATTATCATAATAGTTGGACTATTGCGAGAAACGTCCGCACATAGGGCGATGAGGGTATTAATCCTCATTGTGTAATTTTCAAAATTAATTAAAAAAACAATGGCGTAAAATAAACTTCTGATTTACTTTTTCAGTCTTTAGTTGTTGTTGGTTCAAAATATCATTAGTTGATTTTACGTCAATGTTATTCCTAGGTCGAACCAAATTGAACTAATTGGGTAACTGAAGTCCAATTTGGTTACCTGACCCTTTTTACCTTACTTGATTTATCTTTTAACATTAGGTGAGTTAACATATAAATTAGATCACAACATTCGTGTCAGAAAAAGATACTGCTTGCTGTATATAAATAGCTTGTCTATTTCATTAATATGGTAACTAAATATGTTATTTCCTTTAAATATGTGTACTTGTTTTATTAATAGTCTATAGTTGTTACTTTACACGTACAAGGAACACGAAGCGCTTATAAAAATAACAAAAACATTAAATTAATATACAATGTGGTACATTTGGTATGTTTGCTGAGCAGGCGTGGACGGGATGCTACTCAATCTGAGATCAAATTACTATAAGATTCATTTTTCCATCGACTTTTATACCCCCGCGATTTATAAGGCACTTTATTTATTACTAACTACACTTATACATTGGATTAAATTATAATTTTCAATGAATTATACACACAATTTATTTAGTTATAAAAAGTTCATTTCCAAATTTAATTATACTAACATACAATCTGAAATTTAATTCGTTATAAAAATAAATTATAGATTTATTTTCTTAATTTATTTTAAAATTTGAGATTTTAGTATTAATATAATACATTCTACGCTCATGAAAATGTATTACTGAAACAGAGCTTCAGCTTAAGTTAATATTAAAATTTGTTTCTGAAAATAAATTAATTATTCATCATAAATTGTGACAATTTCCCTTTGTTTATAATTTGAAGAGTAAGTAACATTTTAATTTAGCTTTTCTAATGCGGTTTAAAAGCCTTAACAGAGAAGCTACTTATCTAACTTTTTATTATTTCTTTCTTACCCTTGAAGGACTTCCATTTACAAAGAATATCTATACAAGATCAGATCACCTTGCGAATTACTTCCAAACAAATTAAATCAATCATGTCTATGTAAAGCTTTGTGTGGGTACTCGCAATTGACGAAATTCGATGGTTGATAGATGGTTGTAACACCAATTACTGTACTGTTGGTATGATTATACATAATATAGGGCGAATTTGGCGGTAAAATTTTAGTGATAATGGTGATTGATGAGTAGGGACGGTGATGAGTTGTGATGATGGTGATAGTAGTGATGATGGTGACTGATGAGCAGGGACGGTGATGAAAGTAGTGATGATGGTGATTGATTAGTAGGGACGGTGATGATAGTAGTGATGATGATAATTGATGAGTAGGGGTGATGATGACGGTGATGATAGTAGTGATGATGATGAATGATGAGTAGGGATGATGATGACGGTGATGATATTAGTGATGATGGTGATTAATGAGTAGGGATGATGATTATAGTAGTGATGATGGTGATTAATGAGTAGGAATGATGACGATGAGTAGCGACTACAATAGTAGCGATGATTACGATAATGAGTAGTGATGATGAAAGGAGACATGGTCATAATGTAGGTAGTTCAAGATAGCATACGCAATATCTTATTCTTTTTAAAGTTATTGTAGTTGCTAATAAGAGACATATTTTTAGGTTACCGTACCCGTTCGTACGTCACACGGCTTCATCTCCTCCACCGTAACAGGTAGAAACTCGAAATATTTCCAGCAAGTACCCCACACGACAGCCTTACCCCCTACAGTAGCGTGACCAGTCCACGGCGCCAGCGGTTACAGTCTATATATCACAGCGGGGCGGGCAGCTCCACCAGCTGCGCGCGCTCCACCACCAGGCAGCCGTCCGGCGTCACCAGCAGCGGCGCCGACGGCCCCACCCACACCTTCTTCACGTCTACTGAGTCGTGCTGCGTTGGAGACATGTAGCCTCCTCTGGAATTTGAAAGGGATTGTTAGCTTTGGCAAACCGAAGTACTAAGTATCAGTGACAAGTTTAGGGTGGGAAACGATGTTGTCATAAAAGGATTTATTTTCTACTTAAGTTGTTACTGAAATGTTGGTTCAACCACAATTGCCAGGGATATAAATTTCGGGATCGAATGCACAGGTAATGGTGTGATGACGCGCAGAAAAAGCATGTGACGAGAAGAGTGATTGATTATGAATGTGGTTGAAAGATAAGGGAATGAAGAAGTGAAAAGCTAATAGGTAAGAGTATAATAAAAGGACATTTTGCGCTGATCCCAAATAATATTGGGAATTGGGCAGGAATATGATAACAATCCACATCCGTCCTAAAGCTTAGATCTGCTGTCTTCTCTCACAATGTGAGGGGTACAAGCAATAGTTGACCACGCTACCGCGATGATCAAATGCGAATTTATGGACCTTTCAGAATGTTACGGAGAAATCTCAGGAGTGCAGGTTTCCTCACAATTTTTTCCTCTAATTACATTGTATTTAACTCTCAGTTACCTAGCTCTCAGCAATTAACGAGTAAAACCATTTGAACTGCATTATACGAGTATACGGCCATGGACCACAATACCAACAGGTGAACTAAACGCTATTTATTTCCATAATTACCAGCACATAAGCCGTGTAACACGCGTAAATCGTAATCAACTCACAGGAAACTAAAATTGAATTGGCATTAGAAACGAGACCGACCACTTTGCAGTTGTCACTGAACTAGTCCGAGTTTTGATTTAACAGCTTTTTATGGTTGCGATAACCTGTTACCTTTGATTGGTATCGTGGTAGAAATAGTTTCGAACAATAAATAGTTTTGTTGACTTGATATAGGTATTTAATCTACTTGATCGTGGTTTTACCCGCAACGTGTTCTTCTTGAGTGAAAAATTCTTTAGGCGCATTAGACAATTTTTGGTAGGGGATTATTTTATGGGTTCGCGTCATCAAGCATAGACGGAATAATTAAGGAAAAAAAAATAAAAAAATATATATAAAAAAATATTTCTTTTTTTATATTTAGATTCTTTCGTGTTGTCGGTTTCGAATAATTGTTTTTTCCGTGGGAGGGTTGTTAGCCCGCCGCACAACCCCCATTATGTAGGAAGTGTAGGAACCCACACTCCCACACTCAGAGCTGCAAACTATTAACTGGCAAGAGATTACGCAGATCAGGAACAGGGTCAGTTCGCGTTTTGAAGGCCAAGACTCACTTTGTGTCTCTGCACCAGTGGAGAAAGTATATCTAGATCGTATACGATTAACGAAAGCCGTATCTAAAGAACATAAGAATAAGTCGTATACTAAGACCGCTTACATCTTTGGGCATCATCGCCACTTAACATCAGGTGGGACTGTTGTCAAGGATTAACTTAGCATCGTTAATGACCGTAAAACTCACCTTAATTTCCTATCAGCGTGCAGCAGCGCGTCCGCCTTGAGCAAGCGGACTGCCACAGCGACCAGCAGGAACAGTATAAGGGCCCCGCACACCGGCACCGCTATCGTGGCCGCCTTGAACCACACCTCGCTGTTGTATCCCCCGCCCTTCGCGCTCGACACTGGACTGCCGTCTGAAACGAGGGGAATTACATTCATTACAAGGAAATAAACTAAAAATAATATGTTGCGTAACCGCAATACATTTATTTTATTTTAACTTGAAACTTAACGTAACTTGAAAGTTGGGGGATAAAGACAAAAGACATTTTGCCATTGTGTGTTAATCTAGCATTTACCACACTATAATGCTAGCAACAAAATACCGTCAAGCGTTTTTCGCGCCCTCAACTCGTCACCGCATAACTCATACCTCAGCAAGTACACGCAACGTCAACTGAACAGGCATCTCAATGGCCAGTGTGCTGCAATAACGATGGGCATTTATGACAAGAAATGTTTATCTGATCGGAATGTGCCCCGGCTGCCTAGCGAGAATCGCGCTGATATAGTCCAATAAAATATAAAGCGGCTATTCACTTCGCAGAAAGTGCATCCTGTTTGACAGGGCTTGTCAACCTTTTGTACAGCTCCGATGCAGATAAGCTGAAGTCTGATTGGAGTATAAAGACACGTACCCCTTCCATATCTATATGGCGTGAAATGATTATCTGTCCTTTAGAATGCCGTTTGATTGGTAGCGGTTCGAGCACTCTTGTTGATTGACAAATTTATATTTTTAAATGTACTTGAGTAGAACCCTACTCAAAAGTACATACATTTTTTGGAATTCTCATATTCTCGTGTAAAGTTTTACAATAAATTTGAACCTTTTTTTATAAATAAATAATAATCTCATATTCAAGACATTGTGTTGAACTGTAAGTCGACTGGATTTTAGTCTATGTAAACCCTTACTTTTTAAATAACATGAAGGATATCTCAATTACATAATAAATAACTCATCAATATTATTTATCGATAGGATTATGGCTAAAATGCCGCAACAATATGATGTTTTTTTCTTTCTTTGTTATATCCATTTGGTTATAGGTATACCTACTACCTGTGGCACAGTTATTCCTAGTGTGGTGGAAGAACTTTTTCATTTTGCTGATACCAAAGGCTGACGACCCCTGGTGATGGTGGAGTCGAGTGGGTAGCTACTAGGAAGCAGTAAGTGTGCGGACGTAATTATATTATCGAATTCACTAATGGCACGGCGAGACAGTTGTTTAATGAAATTGATACATACTCATTATGATTTCGTTGGACCAAGCACAGGATTAACTAGTACCGAACTGATTGAGATGCTTTAGTGGCGTTGGGTCTATTATTGTGATGGTTTTTCTTTTACTCACAAATCTCAAAAACAATTTTAAGCTCAAGAGTATATACATATAAGAATCATTAACGTATGTGTTTTTTTTACCAAATTATTGTTTAAAAGACTTATAAAAAGAAGCTTAATATTTCGTAAATGTGAACCTACTTTAATAGTTCTCGCTCAATTTATCTCTGAAATACATTTTTGCGTGGGAAAATCGAACCCGGGAACGCTTCGAATTTACGTAGACTACCGTAAGTAGCAAAATTACACTATTATTATAAGAACGAAACAAGGAAATAAAATAAAAAATACAGAAGTACCTATGTACAAACCTAACCTATACAGGTTTAGCCAGCGACGCAGGCTTCTAAGATTAACGAGTACTTTCTTCAGAACGAGTTTGATCGGCAATGGAATAAAGGGAGCAATTACATAAAGTATTTTAGACCGTATTCCCCGACATGGAAGGTTTATTTCAGGATGCATGAATAAAACCAATCTAATCAAAGGTACGAGAGCCGATGTTACGTAACTTGAATTAGCTGCATCGCATTGAGGATAGGGTTGTCACGTTAGTATTTTTTATTTAAAAGTATTATTCTATATTATATTAATATAGCGTAACTTAAGGACATGTTTCCCGAAGCGAAGCGAGGGCGGATCCACTAGTTCTAAATAAAATATAACTTACAATAAACGTGTAGCTAAAACTATGTACTACACTTCATTTTATTAAGTTACAATTAAGAAAATTAATGAGTATACCTACCTATATGAATTGTGTTATACATACGAGTAATAATACAGGAATTATAATTGATAACAATTTATGAACATTTATGAATGTATTATTAATAAATGGCAAGCAATCAACAGTTAGTATGGCAATAACAATTTGTTATTAACAGGTATATTAACATTTAATTGAATATCTTAACCGGTTTTTTCTGTTAATACAAAACAAATAAACTTTTAATTTTATTCCTGTGATAACCCTCAAGTAAGTGTCTAAATCTGCTTGTCAAACGTATGAGCTGGGGAAAGAAAATGTTCCGCAATTCGGTTCAAACGCTGCAACATAATAATTTAGTTGGCGATGGTATTATTTCATCGACTATATTATTATCAGATAGTAAACCGCCTTTGCTTAGCTTCTAAAACCAGACTAGCTATGATAAACTAATCAAATTTTCAACAATTTTTTCAATAAACGTTTAGGTGGGATTCATTAAATCGACATATTTTTTTAATTTTGAATTAGTACTAATTGCAATAAGATGATGTTCCTTCAATCCTACCGCACAATAATTGACGACCATAGCCTAGTTGGTGGACCCTGCCTGCGAAGCGAGGGGCCCGGGATCGAATCCCGGCCGGGGCAGATGTTTATGTGACAGATAAAAAATGTTTGTTCTCTGGTCATGGGCGTAAGTGGTGTGTAATTTGTGTTGTCCATGCCACCAGCGACACAGGGAATCCTAGTGCCCCCCGCACTAGGATTATGAGTGTGTTAAAGTTTATTTATTTATTTTAATACATTAGCGAAAACATCAAGTACCTATCCAATCGGTAGAGGTTAGCGTTAAAGAGTAACTAACCATTATCGGTATCAAGTTAATAGTTTTTCTCCAATTTTATTTTCCATCACAAGATCGGTAACAGTTTAATGTAGGTATAAATAGATCTATAATTCTATACCAAACAAAGTTAATCACAGTCAAAACCGACCACTTCTGCGTCGACAGCGCCACCATCACCAAACAACTGAAACCCACACACATTGTGCAAAAACAATAAAAAACATGTCCTTGGAAGTCTGGAAGCGTGTAACCAATGAGCCTACAAGAATCTATTTATAAATTAGTTATTTTTATCCGTTCAGCAACAAATAACACTTGCGTATGGTAACAGTGACGTCATAGAGTGCGATACGATATCGGGCCTAGAATTACATACAATTTGTCTAACTATGCTACTGGCAGGCGCCGTCACGGTGCTAAGGAGGTACCTATCTACTGTATCACGTGTCTTTCGAGGTTGATTTAAATTTGGAATAAACTTAACGATAAAAGAAACATTAAGCTGCCAGTTCAATAGATACGTGGAAATGATTTTGACGAGATTAAGGAACGAATTTAGCAGCTCGTTACTGTTAACTCGAAAACCATTGACTTATTATTACCATGGACGTCGGGTCTCATACTAAAATCGGGGAAAAAAGTCCCAGTCACAGCCATCGCGAGAATAGAAATGTTAACAAGGTAATTTAAGCACTAAAATTATTATATCACGCTTTAATTTCGATTGCAGTCGATTGCAGCTCTTTTTGCGTTTTGTTGCTCATTTGGCTCGGACATTTTTTAGCGCGGACCCGACGTCCATAGTACTCAAGTCATTACCGAAACAGACGACTCGCGTCTCATAATTCGTTACCTGAAGCTTTCCACGTCGCTCCAGCTCGAACTGGACTGTAGTGTCAAAGCCGAGCAGTCAAATAATTACCACCTATTTATACTGTATACTGAACAAGAAACCACACGCCAGCAGGCGAGGAAGTCGCTGTTTAATGTAATGAATGATGCTATTATCTGGAGCAGACATACCTCGGTCACTGCAAAAAGTGGCTATGAAAACATTATGGCCATCTTGATTCGCAGTTCCGTTCGGACTAACTTTTTGCGAGCTGAACTGTGAACAAGCCATGCGCAATAGTTCATAACTACTGTATAGGAATGACAATTTTTTACTGCAAACTGAATACCATAGTGGAATGGTTGCGCCATAATAATGTTTAATACTTAGAATAATAACTTGACTTTACTAATTAACTTAGACACTGTTAACAAAACTATACCACAAACAAATACGTATGACGTACCTAAGCCAGAAAAGACCCTTTCTCTATCTCTAAACTACGACCACGTCCAAGCATTGCGTCGCAGTCTAATTTTAGTACATCTAAGTGGTACAACAGTACTAATTTATATGCCACATGCTCAGCGCACTTAAAATTCTCGAAATGCCACTTGGAAGACGAAGAAATATATTGTCACGCAAACCAGATACCAAGTGTGTAGCGGGCACATTGTATTAATATCATGTTAAAAATTGGGATCATCAGTAACCACAACTATGACACTAACTCACTACTGAGCTCGGTTCGGTCTGGAGCAGAGGGCATGTTATGCCATCGGTACAAGTTCTTATGGTTACTTAGCAATTTTTAAGCCATGTCAGAGGCTTGCAAGCGATATACGAACTTAACACTCGAGATGTTATTAATCTAAAATTTAAAACTATCCCACACTAGACACGCACATACAAATATCACGCAGTACGAATAAAACAATGCTATTGAGTGATTGACGTGTACTTCCCGAACGTACAAACATTCCGTTCCGCTTTCCAATTCCGCGTATCGAATAAAAATTTCTAATAACCAATCGACCGGTACTCTGAAATCTATTTGATAGTTGCCAGACTATTAAGGATATATAGGGTGCCGCAGGAACATCGTGAATGGTTGACATACTGGCAGTTGACATACTTGGCTTTTTTAAGAAGTATAACTCTAAAATCGGATGCTTTCATTTAAATCTATAATCGGTAAACTTATTTCATTTAGTTCCAGACCTGATGAATTTTTGTGATGGCCATTTATTTCCATATCAATAAACAATATCCCCGTGCATGCAGGAAGTATCCTTCCTACCCGATCGCCGGACAACGACGTAGCCTATAGAAACCAGTAAAGCTTAACCACATCCTTCAGTAGGGATTAATCGGAGATCTCAATATCCAGTTTGTAAAGGAAGTTCCCATCAAATACTTTTCAGCCAGTTAGGGACGTGTGAGAACACGTTTCAAAATAGTATGGAGAAATTCAGGAATGTTCGTTTCTTCATTCTAATTCTCTTTCCTTTACCGAAGCACGGTAAAAGTAAGTACATAATTAAAAAATATGTGGAAGAGAATACTACTAACAAGTAACCAGAATCCAAAGCGTTCATTTTTTTTCACTTACTTATCATACGACTGAACACTCCTAAATCCTAAAGTTGCTTAACAGGCAGAGTTAACGAGTTGACGAGAGTTGTGTAAGTATAATGGTTACCTATTAGATGACAGTTTAATGGAGAACATAAGACAGTAATAATTATTAGAAGCATAATGCATTTTATAACTTAACGAGAACAATTAGACGATATCTAGCAACAACCGGGCTTATTATAGATTTTCTTGGAAGTTGTTATCAAAACTATTCTACTTTACGAGAGTTCGCACAAATCACCGCACGCCCATGTTTCCCTGAACAACGATATTATTCTAGAGCTCTTATCTAATATAAACACATTGGGAGTCGAGACCTGCCGAGAGCCATGACTCAGCGGGCACTGTAAACTATAACCGTTTGAGCATTGCATCATGATTACATTTGGGAGCCAATCCAGTATCATCAAAACTTTTAACAGATAAGTAATTGTAACATACCTTCCTACATTAGACAAGTATCAAAAGATTTTGAATACAATAATCGTCTCCTTTCACTGGAGAAGCTCGAGTTTAAAACTTTTGCAATCATATTCTTGTTGCAGAAAAGTTTATAAGCCAACGCGCACACACAGTCACATACGTACGAGTAGGTACATACTAAGGCAATGACATAATGGTTTAGAACATCAGAATCTCTAAATTCAAATATGCTTATCTGTCTTTATCTAGTTACCAAGGAGAAAATCTAGACTATTAACTAATGTTCCTATTCATATAAACCCAAACTGTAGCTATTTAATGAGTGGTTTGAGGTCTATTGAAGATATATCCAAACGAAATAGTTGTGCTTTTAAATGCCTACATACACTTCACATGATCCACTCTCAGAATCTTACGGATAAAAGTTCCTTTACTAGACGTAATAAGTATCTGGCAGGGTATCGTGTCTGTAAATATTGTTAGGTCTTACCAATATCGTGTGCAGTGAGGTTGAGCCTCTTGCGCGCGAGGGGGCTGTCTTCATGGTTGCAGAGGTCCCTGAAGCAGCATAGCAGCAGTGAGTGCTCTCTGGGTGGGGGCCCCCCATGTGATGGTGCGTTCTGGCAGTGCGATAACGCTTCCTCTTCCCTGAAAACATTTGAAGTTAGGATATTAAGTATTTGATTCCGAAGTCGCGTACTGGGAATAGAATAAATATTATCGTAAATTAATGTGCATGTTCGACATTGTTGCATTAGAAATTGATAAGATTTATCGGCTAATTGGCTGCTAACGATGGACGGTTTAATATGACCTAAGTTTCTATGAAAAATTCGATGAAAATTTAATTTGTACGCTACTGACAGACGACGGAATGGTGACAATACTTCTGATAGTATACCTAGTGAAATGTTCCAGAAGATGAATGCAGCCTCAAGTAAATATTGTCTCCAGAATTGTTTTCAAGTCATCCATTGTATACCCCAGCAACATTTACACGTACCAGAGCTAGCCCGTGAGTAATAAGGACATGCGATGAATTGTAAGTGAGGTAGTGATTCATAGAGACCGTTCTCACGAAAAAACAAGAAATTTACATTAAACTTCAATTACCTGTCTTGTACAGTGTGTATTCTGACAGTACACAGTGACATTTTGCATTCCTTAAGGTTAATTTCGAGGTCCAGTAGAACACACGTCTGACTTTTAAAGTTAAATTTTGATGATATGCGAATTTAACGTTCAAAATATTTTAACCTAATTTAAAATATGCTATTTACAAATCGATTACTTAGATATCTAATTCTGTTATTGTTTTTCATTATTCGGCTTTAAAAAAGAGAAGAATCGCTTTTTCTGAAATACATTATTTTAATACTAGACTTGATATCCCCTAGTAGCAAAGGACGCAATTTATTTTAACAAGACAAATAAATACGATAAACTATTTTATGAAACAAAAGGAGAGAAGGTGGCATTTGATGATACGAGTAGGATATTAACCGCCAAGTAAAAGCTAGTCCATAAACGAAATGTCAAACTCCAAACGACTCTGTTTTAGTAAACCTGTAATATTATCCTTATCCGGATATTATTTTCTATTTCTCGGCATCACATTGACGTCGTGGCGGTTTGCAGTTTCCCTTTATAGAAATGTAACGTTAAGAAACTGTTCTATTGTTAAAACCGGCATTTCAAAACACTGACTTGCAGGAAACACATTTTTTTAAATACACTATCATCTTCATCATGACCCGTTAGTATTTACTGCTAAAAACAGAGCGCCGGAGAATTAGTTTTGCCATAGATAACAAATATAACAGAGATTCCAGAGAAATAGAGGTATTCAACAGACAAACGCCTATTATACTAAGATGAAACGTCAAATTTAATGTTATGTGTCTAAAGTGTGTGTGTAAGTAGTGTGTACTAAAGCTACAACTCTAAATGAAGGAGAAGGATGGATGACGCCTATAGGATAGGCATTTAGGTGATCTTCCAGTGAACTTCTAACACGCTACACTCTAACAATATACATTTGTTCAGCGACTCATTAACTAACAAATCAAAGTATAATCGCTGAAAAGATGAACATTTTTACCATAAGTAATCGGCCAAGTTAAGCAACTTTAGTCGGCAGTGGGTATGATGTATGACATACATAGTAGGTGTAAACGATAAGATGGATGATTAATTTAAAATTCCAAATTTTCATAATGCTCTCGTGCTTTTGGCAAAATTGCAGTCTTTTCGGGTTATCATTAGCACTCTTCACATAATGACGCTTTTGGGTAGCATGAGGATTCCTGACTCTCGTTTAAGCACCAGTTAAATCGTTCGATTCGTCAGTGCACTGAAGCTGGAACCCTACTACGAAAAACAAAAGTCGACGTTTCGGACGACGGATCGTACTATTTCTTACTGTTACATGTTTATTACCTATTAAAATAAATTTATATCCAAAAATGGCATTTAGTTTTCTTTAAAAAAATGCCATATGTTCACACGAAACATAATTTGGCGACCGTGACTGGTAGGAAAAAGTACGATCCGTCGACTTTTGTTTTTCGTAGCGGGCCTCCAGAGACGGAATACTCCCTATACCACCTCCTTAAAGATAGCTGTCCAGTGGGCCGCTAATTGATTAAAGACCAACAACAGCAAACACACAAGACGTAATTATTTACGGCCGGTACGCCGCGAGCCTACGACGCCGTGTCTATAAACTTATACAGATAACTAATTTGAATACTTCTGTCGTTTCTCGTGGGAACACATTGTGGCACTCGGCCATTCCAAATATTTGATCAGACGTTTTAATACACAAAGCCATCGTTTAGCCATTCTGATTGAGTGGAATTCTCGCTTAAAACGATTGCGGATTTATAAAAACTAATGAAGATTTATGCTACTCTTCGAAGTTTTGACGAGAGGGCCAATGGCTATAAAACATTTTATTCTCAATAAATCAGTTTGTGTTTAAAATTATAAGGAATAGGTAACTACGTAGTTCTTTTTCCAAATCACGGCTGTTCCGATGTTCCTTTTTTCACAGTATATTAAACTAAATTTATTTATCTATCTACCTAAATCGTTTGTGTCATTTTTTATTCACGTACTACACGGTTACAAAACCGATAGTAAAAATGACAGATGATATTAATATCATCCCCCCTCAAACATCCCAAGTTATTACTTGAACAAGCGATGAGTCTTAAGGGATTTAATGTTAAATAAAACTATACAAAATTATTAAACAATCATTACCTCCTAATCATGATGCGGGCTAGTTTAGAAGAGAAGGTCTACTACTAAGTTAGTGCGTTAAATAACTTACACTTCTTCATCACTTACTTTCTGATGGAATTGTTATGATTTACTTATTTTATGATTAAAAATATGATATTAAAAATATGACGAACTGTATTCCTCATTGCAATTAGACTAAATATTCAATGAGGCTTAGACCCGAAAATAAATTCATAAAGCCACGTAAATAAATGAAAAAAAAACAACATAAACAGCTTAATCCCTCAATACCAATTTAAAGTGTTGACTTAAACAAAATTAACATAACATAATATAAAAGTAAGACATTTTATTACCTTCTAAACCAAATAAGACCACACGTGTAATCCTGAGATACTGCGACACACACCGCAGCCGATGTCGCTCTTAATGTAAACGTTACTTTTGGATTTGTCACGCTTTACAAACAAAATCGCTTCATTCGAAAACAAATATTAAAGTGTAATGCAAGTGTTTACTAGTTTTTAGGGTTCCGTAGTCAAAACGTAACCCTTATAGTTTCGTCACATCCGTCCATCCGTTTAGCTACACGCTAGGGTGAACCGTTCCTGACAGGTTTGCCTGTACTGTTAAACTTATCAGGTAAACTTGAGGTACGTAGTGGACTTACATTCACAGTTGCGCAACTTACACGCTCAAGTTTACCTGCACTATTCAACTGTACATGTAAACCTATTCAACTGTACAGGTAACCCTATTCAAATGTACTGGTAAACCTCAGATATAAACCCTAGCATATAGCTAGCTTTAGAGACCTTTGGTACTAGAAAGCAGTAATTTGGCACGATTAAACATATTTTAAACATTTTTGTATAAAACTCTTACGTTACTGAGTGACTGACAGACAACGCACAACCGAAACTACTGAACGCAAGAAGCTGAAATTGGCATTGTATGTTCCTTGGGGAGTGTAGGGAAGCACTAAGAGAGGATTATTGGAAATTCCACCTCTAAGGGGATAGAAAGAGGATACCATCGTAAGGCTCGTAAGCTTAACTTAACAAGTAATACCTAATCGATTAGCTTACAACTGCGGAACCCTGCACAGCGCCTGGTCCAACACGCACTTGGCGGATTATTTAAGATTTTATTGCCTGCATAAATATTCAAAATGTAATAAGACACTTACTGAACAGGTTCAACTATGCCTGTAGTCGTGTTAAGTCTTCCCTTTTTAATGTTTTTATGTACGTAGCCGACAAACAAGCAGACGAACCAGTAGAATTAAAACAAATTCCGCGATGTACAGTCCGCCACGATTACAAATTGATACTTTTCATAATAGAAAATAAGTCTTCACTCTTAGACAAACTATACTTATAGTTTTAAAAAGTGTTAGATCGTTAGATACACTAAGCTAAACACTAAGTTATTGCCATTTTATTAACTGGATACCAGGCGTGAATAAGTTGATAAGTCGACTTGCATATATTTTTTTTACATCGTACTTGGCATTAGAATCAGGGTAATTCACAACACTGATGTGTGCTATTATAAAAGACCTATCGACTTACTGATTTATTCACCCTATAAAGCAAACAATTCTAATGCCAAGTACGATGAAAACAAAATATATGCAAGTCGACTTATCAACTTATTCACGCCTGGTATCCAACTTAACCATAATGATCACAGCAAAAATAACGCGGCACAAATACAAGCTCTGCTTCAAGTATGTTTACGGAAAACAGATGTGCTTGAAAAATGATACGAAAATTAATCGTACATACAATATAAACAACTAAACAAATATTACAAACAACTATATAATTAATACATAGAATAGTCATTAGTATAACTAACACCTAATAAATAAAGATAACACAAAGCTGCAGATTGTGAAGTTGCGTTAATATTAATAGTTAGAGACACCAAGTAATGTAAACACATTTAGCACAAGTAAAACAATAGATAAACCACGTTCCATGGCTATCAGCATAAGAATAATAGCAACGCCAAAAGGGTTGAAATATACTATTATGGAGAGATGTGACATTATCTGAAATCACAAGATACCACAATGTCTTATGTTTGATTATGTTCACGCGATTCAGGCGTTAATATAATCGAGATAAAGGGTAGAATCGCGTGGGACGGTTGTTTTAAATGTGACGCATCGGTCGGGTCGGCGTCCGCGCAGCTATCTAGGATCCCGACCTCCGACTCAACCCCAGGCATCCACCGTCACCCTTATCTCAACAAACGAGGACAAAGATCCGACGCCGCAATTTATACACACTATAAACAACTCCCGACAAAATTAATTAGCGATAAAAGCGAAGAATTTCAATTTGAAACCGATCGTGATCTCAGCGACTGAGTCGGCGATCGTTAACGAAGATAATGGACTACGGGAGATTGCCAAAAACGAGCAAAAATCGCTCAAAGCAAATAAAGGCGAGCGTGCCTCGTAGACGGAACCAGTTTTCAGAACAGGGCTCGGGACGACGCGAATAAGATAATCGACCGAGGCAATTCCGATGTAGAAAAACGGACGGAGCCTTCCTCTGCATAATTAGCTATCAATGAATTATTGAACTGGACGAAGAACAAAGACTTGATGATGGTATTCCTTCATTTCAAATTAAAGTCGCCGGCACGATACACCGTAAAGATTATGTAATTGTTTATACACACTGCATGAAATGATGTAAGAGTCACGGACTAGGCATTTCGAAATAGCCGAAGACAAATTGATTGAAGGTATTCGGAATGCAACCTATTCGATATTTAGTTAGACGGGCCGCGGGTTCTCAAGCATGATAAGCAAAATTGATGGATGACAATGCGTGTCTTAGTACCGCGCCCAACAAAAGAATAATTAATTCTACGATGAGAGTTAACAATAAACACAAGAAACTTTCGTGGTTTCAAAAACAAATCATAATTAACGTTATAAAAAGTGTTTCTAAAACGAAGATCGGATCTGTTTGTAATTAGACGACAAATAAGTTAAATAAATATTTAATGTGAACAATATTGTTATCTTATTTGAAAAACAATTTAATGAAAACCATTTAACGAATGCTTAAAGGACCGTAAAGGTTCGGTATAAGGGTTCATTTGGAGCTTACGTTAATTAGTTCGGAGTTGTAATTGAATCCGATAACATCTCAAAATGTATTCACAGGAATTCCGAAACGGCCAACTCTTTGATACTATCGAGACTGAAGCATTTCCAATTTTAATTCGAACATGTCTTGCATGTTACGACGAATCCGCAAAACATCAGTACGAAAGGAATAAATTAATTATTTCGGGCTCTTGCATCTTTATAAATAATGTATTACCACTAAGTAAATGAAATAAAAACTGTGCTTCTAAAAAGACCATTAACATAACCTGGAAAATAAATAAAAACTGTGCTTCTAAAAAGACCATTAACATAACCTGGAAAATAAATAAATTACGCTTAGAGTTGAATGACATCCAAAGAACAGAGACTATGCTTTTGTTAAACATTTACACATTCATCAGTCATTCAGTCATTAAGTCTTGTTCAAAATATAAAATTATAAATAAATGTGATAAATATTTGATTTTGTTTCTACAGATACGAAAGTCCGAAATGAAGGAGGCATCGCATCGAATGAGCGTTTGAAGTTAACTGATTGTTCGTTTGATAAACTTCAAGTCAAATCAAGTCTTATTTTTATTAAGTTTACACGGTTATTGAACTAAGTTTTCAAAGAGATTATCATAAAGAGATTGGTAAAAATAGCTAATGACAAAAATAATTAGTTATAGAAATAGACACGAAAAGATCTAAGGATAAAAACCAAGATATTTAAAAACCTAGAGTGAGAGTTAATCCTACTTATTATCCAGGTTATCGAACTTAAGTAGTTATTAAACAAGAAGTATTTTTGTGATACTACTTCAAAGGAAAAGCTCTATCACATCACCTTAACCAACTAAACTCAACCACAATCGGTATCTCCTGATTGAATTTGTCAAAGTTTTGTTATTTCTGCGGATTGTCATGTGTTGACTTTAGGTGTGAAGGATTAGGACGTCTCTGAATCTCTTTGTTTACCCTGACTGCTGCGCGAAGCGAGTGAAACAAACATTTTTATGAGAGATTCTCGTAAATATTTGTTCTCGGAACTTGAATATTTTTGATGTTTTGGGTATCCGGTATTTGGTAATCCGGTGGGTAGCCCATGCTACCTACCGGATTAAATAACAATATATCCTAGCGCAGGGATGTGAGTGTACGAACGTTTAAGTATTTAAGGCGACCATTTAAGGCGAGGTGACCTTCTCCTACTCAACAAGTCTGTGACCGAGTTAGAACGAGACTCTTACTAACTGGACTATTTCTAACAACAATTAACAGGACTAACTATCACTAACAGTCCCTGTCCGTCCCCATCTGAGCCTTGTTCTAGATCGGTCACAGTTGTCATGGGCGGCAGCGGGTGGTGCTGCATGCTCGTATGCTGTCTTAATCCCATAAAAAATCAGTACTCACGTTTCAGCTAAATGGTGCAGACAGCCGTGCCTCGCGTGGAGCCGCCTGGCGGGCAGCTCGCTGTAGCAGCCGCCACCACGTCTCGACTGGCACATATAGCTGGTGCTCACACACTGCGCAGTGTTGCAGTAACATCGTGTGCCTTCTGACTCTTCTGGTTTGGGATCTAGAACAAGAGAATTCATAATTATTATTGATTATGGATTTGCGTCATCGGATTCCTGCATTTTAAACCTTATATGTAAAAAAGGAAGATAAATATTTAATTTAACCGTCGCGCATCGTCATATTATTAAGAAATTAGGAATTAGATAAGATAGACGGGAATGGAAGTAAATTCTAAATGATTATTAAGTACGTCACGCAATTTAATATACATTATGTAAAAGAAGAGTGACAAATGCTTAAAAAAATACTATAAACACTAGGTATATGAAGGATCTTACTATCGCTCACAGTGACCATAGAATGATGTAATTCTGATGCAGCCGTGGACCGTGACTAATAAATGAATTTGAGTGTAGATTAAAATATCACATTCAAGGAATTACTGTTATTTAATTTTCACAAGAAAATAATACCTTAAGACGTATTGTGAACTTAATTCACTGACATAAGCTGCGAAACCCTTTATAGCCAACAATAAAATATTGTTACGACCAATGAATTTTATGATTTATACATAGGCTCGACTCGGTACAGGAAATTGTCATTGGTAATGCAAAGGAAATTCTGCAAATACTGGTGGCGAATCCAATCACGGACATCGACGTGGTGGCGCCTGCGCTCGTAAACTTTGATGGCAGCCGATACATTGCACCTCTACCTCTGCCACACATTTATTGCCAATAACAATTTACCATTACACTTTGATTTGTTTCCTGTTCGCTTGTAAATTTATCTAGGCATGCTTCGTGCGTCAAATCTCAAATTATGTTAACAATATCTTGATTGAAGCAAGCTTAGGCTATTAACTTCAATATTATTAAGTATTTCAAAACTTAAATAAATAGTTAAAAGATTCCTCAATTCAACTGCGGCCGAATCCAAAATTAATCGTAATACTCATCGCATAAGCGCTCTGCTTTCGGATGTTGGAATAATAAAAACATTATCACTGTAATATTTCGGGCTAGTAAAAAGAGTTCTGAGGCTGACGAAAGCCGATGAACCAGCAAAAATAATATACAGATGGTCTCTCTCTGTATCTTGTATGAATAATGCGCACGTCATACTCCTCAGGCCCCTACATAAATATCCTACGAGCGGCCAGCCTCCGACCGCATTCAATGTAAATGCTTCGGCTCCAGACGATGAAACAAAACGAAATTAATTTCAGAGGGACGCCGGTTTATTTGCTCGAGATGGGAAACTCGAGGGAGACCCCCCTTGAGGGTCCGCGTCTTTCGAATATCTGTTGCGTTCACGGAATCGACTTTATCACGACCAATTTTTGAATGATTAGTGACTCGCCGGGCGAATGACGGCGGGACATCGATTAAATATAAAGATAACGGATTTAACTGTTCTAAAAGCCCGCAGTGATGTAATTACGCTCCAGAAAGCTAATGACTAATCACACGACGACGTCGAATGACTCGAGTATTGAGAAGCTATGTAAAAAATTCGAAGCGCTCATCGGTTGAATTCAAGCAAGAAACTTTAGAATTCGGTCCATTTCGTTTCAAGTCGCAATGAAGACTTCGGGAGCAGCGGGAGGGCGGACTCACGACAAATAAATAATGAGAAGAGTAAAGCCACCAAACGACGAACAAAAGGCAGGGTTTAATAACGGAAACCAGCTCAAAGGGAATTATAAGATCAAATATAGTAGGTAGTATAAAGACTTCAACACGCGAAATGCGTCCATTTATTGCACGCCACGCGTTATGAAATCGAGATTGTGCGGTCATTAACATCGACCAACCATATTGTTTACGATACCTAAGTTTATCATTCGTTTTCATTTCTATTTTTAAAGCGAACCAAGGATCAAACGGCTTGTTCAATATCGCGTCAAATATTTACTCATTAGCAAGACAATTAGCATTATCGGTTCCCTGTACATTATGTTAGATGGACGTCATTAACTTTCCTTTACAATCAATTTCGGTCCAAAAAGGAAGCACCAAGCGGTGCGCCGAAGGATAGTAAGTAAAAAATAAATAAACACAAGAGAGAAAAGGCCCCGGCATGTTATTTGGAATTGATAAATGGCCCTCCGAAGACGAGCTAGACAGGGACGAAGCGAGGCGGGAAAGAGACGGAGTTCCTAATGAGTCGAAGACGGGATGTATAAGTATGGGATAAAATTCTAAAAGATAAAGCAAAGTGCTCCTTATCCTGTCCAAGATTTTGTTGTTTGGATTTATTATTTACATAGCCATTTAGTCCCCCGCATAGATCTTTTTTTTTATCTTGAAGACGGCGCCAGAGTCTGTTCACGGCACATTTGCGGCGATGCAAATGCGCTTGCGCAGCTTCACGGATATAAGCGTAATTCATCTGTTTGACTCCCGCCTCAATCATGCCCGCACAGCAATCAGTCAGAGACACGTGGCATACTCGTGGAGTTTAAAGCCAGATTTGTTCACTTTGTGCCTCTAATTATGATGATGAAAGGGGTTTTCGAATGAATAGTCGTGTATGCAAACGAGTTCAATCGTTTTTAAGGTTGATTGCGTTTCAAAGGAAATTTTAAACATGGATGGTACAGAATAATGATGAAATTACACCATTATATTGTTATATTGAATTCTACTATGAAGAGTAGACTGTAGTGTAGACTATACAATTGTATATTATTTAGTATCTTGGATTTGGTGATTTTGCATATACGGTAATAATGGCAATAAAACCATAAATGAATATAATGTAGTTATTATGGTCACTATTACATTATGGACTATAGTAATAGTCCATAATGGTCCATAATAGTAATAGTCCATAATAAGTAAGTAGAGACAATAAGTAACCCAAACTTTAAAATCAACATTCTCATTAGGAGAAGTTTCTTTATAAACTTTTGATGACTATAAATAAAGTTAATGGTTACAAATTTTACGAACAATCCAGTAACTCACTGGAACTCTCAAAGATTTTCCTTTGGTATCAAAAGACCTTTTCTAATACCTAAGACAGAATTCTAGAACTATTGTGCCAGTTTGTCACCGAGTTTCCAAATTACAAAATAGTGTACCTATGCGTTTGTTAAGTTTTTAACTCATATTATTAGTACCGCACGGCTCAGTCTTTGCACGTGAGACTGATTATGTAAATGCGGGAGCACGATCGGATCCTCTCGCGATTGAAATGTTCGCGAGAACGGGCACCGCAGATCTCGGCAAAGATACGTACCGCTTCTTTATAGAGCCCACGTCAGCAACACTGGATATTGGGTTACAAATCACATCAACTGTATTTACATTTTGAATTTAGATCAGCGGGATATACTTTAGCTACGTTTCGAAGTTACTGACATGACTGAAAACTTTAAGTCATAATTCTACGTATTCTAAATGATCATCCAAAAGTTTTAATAGGTAACGGTGATTACAACCATAAAGTTAAAACACAAACGCTGCAATCAAACACGAGTCAAACGTCAGAACACCTATCGGATAGTAATAAGCAACTAATGTAGCGACAACGGCTTTCTCTCCGCGTTCACACGCTGTCCGGGCCCGTTTTATCTAGTACTTTATTACGTTAATAATGTTCGTGGCGTGAGTTCAAGCCGGTTCGTTATTCAGATCGGAGCCATAACACTCCGATTGGATGACGCGGAAAGGCAAGGCTGTGTAGCGGCCTTGTTGCCAATCCGCCATCAGAATACGGCGGCTTCGTTTGCCCGGCGAAATTAACATTCCACTATCATTACACCAGACACGGCAACTCCTCGCAACTACCCGGGACTAGTTTTAATAGCTTGGCATATTTAATTTATATCGCTCGCTTTATCGCTCGCCGCTCGAATCACAACCGATCCTCTAATTGCGCTCGCTGAATTATCTACCTTAATGGATGTCCTCGTCGGTGCGTAATTATCCAGCGCGGCGCCAGTCATCTGGCCACGCCGCGAGCAATTTCCATCGGAATGCGAGCTCTGGATGAAGTCTCGGCTAAGTCTCCGCGGCTAGCGTTCCCTTCGTGTAGGTCGTCCCGTTTGTAAAAGATAAACAAGTGCCAATCCTTACCAGTTACTTATACCAGTCATTTAAGGATGGGTGGTTTCTGTTGGTGAATAAGAAACCGCATTTTTGCCCCGAATATTGGAATACTTTGAAATTCTAGTTGCAGCTATCGCGTGATCTCGTGTCTAGTCAAGCCAGATTTTCCCGTTGCATCTTGACAAATGGCATCGATAATCTCACGCTTCGCTCGCGTGAAGCGTTCTTAGCTTAGTGGCTCGTGAGAATTGTAAGCTATGAATCAAGTTTACTTCGATTGTCGGTAATTGTAAGGTCGATTGTGGCAACTAGCAGTTCATTACGGTGTGTTCACGCGCGCTTCCGTGGTTTGGATTACTTGTTAAAGTAGTTGACCTCGGATTTTAGCAGTTTAGAATTGATCCTACAATAGGTACAATTATTAAATCGTAAAGTAAAACCAAAGAGCTTAAGGTTCTTAAACTGTAATTTGAGGCCACTAAAAAACCGCAATTCTTTTGGCAAAAAACTCATACCTTTAAGCATTTTGCACGCTTTGCAAACACTATGGTAGTACTAACAGCACTCATCTATAGCACGATCATAAGCTCGAAAGAAGTATTTATCCAAATCGTTTTTTCTACTATAAACTTAGTAAACCATTAATCACGCGCGTAACGGTAGATGTATCAGATACTGCTTCGAGCAATTCGATAAGTGCTCGGTCATCAAAATTACTGACGGAAGCCTTACGTTCGGTTACTATGTGCCGGAACTGACCGGCAGATTTGTTTTGCAGCGACGCAATGGAAATGAGTGGTAGTCCGCCTCGATATGCCACGCTCACATTTCGAACCCCTGCATCATCGGCATAGAGTTCCTATTGGAAGCGAGC
Organism: Ochlodes sylvanus; assembly: GCA_905404295.2. Taxonomy (NCBI): domain Eukaryota; kingdom Metazoa; phylum Arthropoda; class Insecta; order Lepidoptera; family Hesperiidae; genus Ochlodes; species Ochlodes sylvanus. The sequence goes on from FR990137.1 coordinate 2,942,374, forward strand.
CAATAATTGCGCAGGATCTAGGCGCACGCCGTCTATCAGCCATTCTGAACACGTTGCGACGCCGGGGTTATCGCCGCTTTCAAGCCACGAATACACATTTGAATAATGACACGCGTTCGTCGAACTCCTAAAACTGCGAATGTTGAGTGTTCGATGAGAGCGCCACCTGTTTCGATGATTCGGTTATTCAATGGCTCGTTAAGCCACAATGGCCACGGAAGGATGCCTACCTGACCGCAGCGTTTTTTTTTCTACTTTTGTGCGTCGATGAGCGGGTCGGATACCCAATTGTGTAGTCAACATTAAACGTCAAGTTGACAATGCGTCGTATTTAATGCTTTTGACGGGTGAAATCATAACATCTTTAAATTTTCAAGTTCATTGATTAGTCTTGTGCTGCCGACTTTCCACAAACAGCCTTTTGTGTCTCTTTGGGAGTTCTGAACATGTTTATTTGGCGTTTACCGTTTCAATTTGAGGAGTAAATATTTGTGCAGCGCGACGGACGCGGGTACACATCTCGTAGGTGTAAACAGATGGTCCACGGTGTGGTAAAAGGGACTTTCGTGTAGAACAACTTTTTGATAACGTGTAAATTGAGTGGAAAGTTGGTACTGGCATCACGTTCGTATCAAACGCTAATATATAAAAGAATGTAGCGTAGCACAAAAAGTCGATATGATATTTCGACACCGACCGCATTCCACTCTTATCCAACGCTTGCCTTTCAATCGGTTTAATTAGATCGTGAAAAAATATTTGGAGCAATACAGTATAAGTAATGCGCGGGCATAATATAACGGCTGGCAGTGGTATGATTTATGAGATTGTTCGGCTGTTTAAGTACATGGAATGGCAATCTATAGCTCGTGTATGCGAGACAGCTGTCTCGGTAACTTAATAACATTCTTTTACATAGTAGGAAAAATTCAGTTTTTTGTTACAAAAAGCACTTGGGAGGTAATTTATTGATTAGATCACAGTAAAGTTAAGAGAGCATAGAATCTATTATCGACATTATAGAACGGTGCTCCGATTTCATGACCGAAGGCTGTATAGGCACGGATTTCTAGTTTGTCGGTACTTAATAAGGTCCGTATTATCTAACAGCTAATCCAAGACTGCTCTAGAAGACACGTAAATAAGCTGAAATTAGAGTCTTACTTTCCAAATAAAAGCCTAGAAAACTATACCTACCATTTTCTACTCCAACATCAAATTCTATTTTCAAATTTACCATAGAAAATCAATAACATACATGTACATAAAAGTAAGATTTGCTGGCCAGACCTAAAAACGCTTAGTTACGGATAGGAAAAAAACCATCCTTATGAATTTCGGACTTCACAATCAACAAGCTACAATCGATCGGCCATATAAGGCTGATACCTATTAGCGGTAAACGGAATGCACTTAGAATTTCTCTCGGTGCTAAGGGGAGTATCGAGAAGAGCTCGCGTGGAATGCGGTCGCGAGTCGCGGCTCACCGGCCGACTCCGCTCTTCAAACCTCGTACGGGCCTACCGCGGAATTTACGAGGTCTTATTACGGAATTGTTATGGATGTTACGGATGAGTTCATTCGAAAGTTCCTTGCCGATAAATTATGGCCCACACTTGGATTCTGTGTCGTCACATGGACCCAGGCCGAAACTCAAATTTTGGCCTCGCTTGCAAATTTTGATTTCGCTATAATTATGATAAAACTTAACTTAAATAAAATATTTTAAAAAATACCGACAAAAGGAATTTGCTCACAAAATAATTAAATTAATGATCATATTTTTTTATCCTATTTTACAATTAATGGAAAACTTACAGCTAGATAACAAAAATAAATAAATAAATATTCTGAGATCTATTTTGCTATAATAGGTAGATAATAGTTTTTCTCTGTCTTCCATCCATTCCATGCACAATTAATTAATCATCGATTACACTATTTTGCCCTCTTACTTGTGTTGTTGATGCTTATGTCTACCGATGTGAGGTCCAGTCAGGCGCTACTTAGAAATAAACAGACATAAACACACGTAACGTCATTTAAACCAAGTTTAAACCACTGCAAGTAGAACATTAGTTCCGGCAGTGGTTGCAAATTGAAAACAGCGTTGGGGCGGTGTTCTCAAAGCGCGGCGGCTCGTTTGCGAAGGCGGTCTGTACTAACTTGTTATGTTAGCTTAATACTAAAGTTCAATCATTAATGTATTAGGAATTAGGAGTTTGTATCTTAATTGTTTAGTTGATAAGTTACGTAGAAAATCTGTTAGGCTATGCATTTAAATCCATCCGTACTAATATGATAGAATAATGCGAAGGTAACGCTGCCTGTGTTTCCTGCTACATTTTCACGTTTAATACGTTTAACCGATTTAGATAATATTTGGTATGGAGATAGTTTGAGAAGCTAGAATGGACAGGATAGTTTTTATGCTGAAAATACCGTCCCTTGCGATAATTTTAATGATAATTGTCGTTTTCTGACTGCCAAGCGGACGAAGACGCAGGCAAAAATTAGTTTATAATAAATTGTAATTAGGCTTGCTGCCTCGATCGGGAATCGAACCCGGGATTTCTCTCTCTGGGAATAGGTTCACTACCAACAGGGCTACAGGGTTGTCAACTTATTTATATTATAAATTTCAGTTTAAATAAAATTAATAATACCAAACGACAGCACCGTACCTCAAGAGTCATCAAGATGTTTAGCAACGAGATTGTATCTAGAGCAATCCATCTCGCGAGACTGATGGCCACTGATCGCTAAATGAATGGGCCATTACTTACTGCAGCTGTTATGAAACTATCGCGAAATCGCTCACTACTGACATGACGGTGAGCTGGTCAATTTATAGCTTGTGGTTATTTATTTATTTCAGAGTAAAATTGTACCCGCGCTCCCTTCGCTTCGGTACACCTAGACCGAAACTACACGCATCCGAATGATAGTTGTCATTTTTTATCATTATACAAATTTTCATTTTTACCTCAAGTTATCAATTTCTTTATCAATATACAATGAGGTAAAAGTTATTTTTTTTGTTTTTTTATAAATTAGAAATTTTTTAATGTAGATGTACGTAGTACGTTTTCCCAAACAGGAAGTTGTGTTCAGTATACATTTTCTTATTTTAAACCAGTTAAAGTTGGATTCGACTTCAAGAGTCGAAAGTAAAAAAATAAAATAAAACAGCTTTAAATTAATTAAAAAAACAAAGTATCGTAAATATTTTCACATTGTACATGTCAATGTGTACACGCACATTTTTAAATGATTGCAACAAAACATTAATACCTTTTCACAGACCCTACATACTAGCTTTTAACTATTATCCCGCGGGAACAAATCCGTTTTCCAGATTGAAATATCAAGGACGGAGATACAACTTCCAAACATTCTAAATATCATCTGTTTCTCTTGAAAAGTTACTGCGACAAACCAGGTCTACCGAAGCAAAGGGAGGGCGGGTTCCTAGCCTCCTATATGATTAACCTGTGACCCTACCTTAAACGAATACATTTAATTAAGCCATTTCACAGTCCTGACCGCCTCAGTGATAACTTTTCACCTTTCCGCTAACGCAATTAAGCAATTCCTATGTATCAGAAAGCTTATACAGCGTGTTCTATTCGCGATGTTTTATGCAAAGATGTCACGATTTATTTGTTTATGTATATACACTAGCTGGTGCCCACGTCTTCTTTCGTGGTAAAAATATAAAAAAAATTGTTTACTCTTAAGCGATGAATTGTCAAAATATTCGGCAAAACGTTTTCATTAATACAGTTAAGAAGGCTTATTCAAAGTAAATTATTTTATACCTAATTTTACCCACCCTTTTTCCTCCTTTAGAAAAAAATACTGCAAAAATATTTTTTACAAGAAACCCCTGAACAAAGTTTCATGAATCTAATCCACTGTTTCTGTGGGTGCGTTATTTGTCAGTATGTCACTCAACACTCACCGCAAGTGTTATTAAGTAGATGTATTTATTCGATTTACATCAATTTATATGAACACAGAGGAAGATTTATTCGATTTACATCAATTTATATTAACACAGAGGAAGGAAATTTAATATTGCTTGGTAACAAAAGTATACCTTTCGTTTAAATAATGTGTATCGTTAAAAAATAAATAAAGAGTTTGAACATATAAACTACAGAATTAAATCGTGCAGCGTAAAGATAGGCAATAAAAAAGGTATAAATTAGGCATGACAAAAATAGTTGCAATTTGATACACCCTGTATAGTCATATAACGGCGTCGCAATCGCCAATTAACATATTTTATGTTTCTCTCGCGACATTTCTTTAAAATCATATTCAAATCGAATTTTCTTGCCTGTTTCTCACGAGTTAGTAAAGGTAGATTTGAAAGTATTATTAGCAATTAAAATCGTACGTATCCGATAATTACCCACGGTAACCGAACCGTTGACGTAAACAGCTTCTGAATGCATTTAAATACTCGTACATTACTTTTTAAGTAGCCCTAAGCGCAACCGTAAACCGAGAATCGATTAGATTAATCGATTATTTTAATCGGTTACGTAACTGGGATGCATTATTCATGGGAATTTGAAGAAGTGCAAGTAAGCAGCACTTCGGTTATAAACTGTCTGATTGAACTAATTGATCTATTAGGTATAATTTTGAGGGAAAACTAAATTAATGCTTAGCGTGGATGCAATGGATAGTAAAGATAAGCTATAAGGCGATTTTCTTTCTTTCTTAAGGAACCTTTATTATGCAAATATAATAAAGGTTCCTTAAGAACCTTTGTTATAACCTTAAGCTTTAAAAGTGTAATTTATGAAAGCTCCACGTTTCTATATCACACATTGACCGCATTGAGATTATATAGCCAATCTTATCATAGGAGAATCTCTTTGTAAGTATTTAAGGAGACCTGGTTTGTTCGTCACCACACTCTAGACCAAACTGGTGCTTTTTAATATACGGGAAAACTGGTTAATTCGCAAAAGGACAGATCCTTAAATTTTGAGGCTCAAAAGGATAAATCCACACTTGGTTAGATTTTCAAAAATATATTAAATTTGAAAACTGAAATGTATTTAACATCTCTGAATACATTTTCTTATATTAATTGAAACGGAAATAAACGATTATCTAAAAATGGGAAAACGTCACTAAAGAAAATACATTAGGGAACATCACTAGTACCGTTACAGTACCATCATTTTTTACGTGTTTGTAAACGTTACCTTTAAGCATCGTATAATACATTCTTTGGTGCGTGTTGCCTGATCACAGATTAAATTACATTAAATCATTTATTATACAGTTTCATTCGCGATTAATGAGTCGAATTACAATATTCGTGAAATGAAACAAAATTTATTACAAAATTAGAAATTACCAAACTGTTTTATCACCCTCAACAGTCGGCCGAATAATTTTGACCTTTATTTTTGAGTGTTTAAGGTGTACAAGTGGTACTTATTTGTTGTGGAGAGGTCGTTGGCTAGTGGCCATTGGCGAGTGTTTTGAAATGTTTTATTAATGTTTAGAACATAAGCGTTTGAATATTTTAGTATACGACGAGTCGATGGCGGTGAGTTTACTCGAATATAGCTGTATCATAAAGATACGCTAGGCTAGGATGTATGTCGCCAATATGGTTACCTAGTACATTTTAACATTCCAAATCATTGTATTAAATGGAAAACATGATTGTAGGCTTTACTAAGTTTTTTTAATCACTAAATAATACGACGTCTTCATAGCTTAGAATGGCCTAGCCCTAGATGGTAGTGGCCCTGTGCGAAACGAAGGGTCCTGGATTCGATTCGGCTAATATTTACGTGTCAGATAAATGTTTGTTCTCGATTTATAGATGTTAGTGTTTTTTACTTAGTAATATTTTTTATGCAAATTTATTATCTAATATTTTTTATAATTTATAAATGTTAAATTTAAATATAAGTAATAAATATTTTCTAACTGTAAATAGATTTACTGAGAATAAATTTAATATGCAAATTCATATCTAAATATATTTTTTGTAATTTATAAATTAATGCAGGTTATAAATACTCATTTCATTCATATTTAAATATGAATATGAGTATTTACTAACTGTAAATAGATGTAGGCAATCACAATTAATTTATTTAGTTATTATAATTCATGGGTTGTGGAATAAAGACGTTAAGTTACTTACCCACCTTGCATTGTTTTTCCTATTTTATTTTGATCATTTCGTATTTTAACAAAAACTTAATGGAGTCATTGATCTCTTGAAAACACTTTATAAATAAATTTTGAAATGAATTGGATTAATTAAAATAAATTAATATTCAGTTAGCTTTAAGTGTTAGGTAGGTACATTACCAAAATACATAATATAGAACTAAATTGTAAAATATTACAAAAATACATAAAGAATCTAGTAAACCATTGATTTTTTGATAGAATGTTTTTTATCAAATAAATGTGTTCTTTCTTGATTTTTGTTTTTGAAATGTAATATCTTATTTATGTTCGTATGCTTGCTCCGAAATACAAGGAATCATAATGTGGTAGTGGGGTAAAAACATTTATACATACAATCTACTCCACCTTTACCCTAGAGACAGTATGTTTTGACGTTTAGATCTGATCGGTTATAATGAAGTATTATCTATATCTATACTAATATTATAAAGAGGAAAGATTTGATTGTTTGTTTGTTTGCATCGAATAGGCTTCAAAACTACTGAACCGATTTGAAAAATTCTTTCACTGTTGGAAAGCTACACTATCCCCGGGTGACATAGGCTATATCATATATTATACAAATGAATTGCTGTGCGTTAGTCACGCTAAAACTCAAAAACGGCTGTACCGATTTGGTTGAAATTTTTTGTGTCTTCAGGTGTATCCAAGAATGGTTTTGATTTACAATTGGACCCGGTAGGTGGCGCTGCTGTCGATATGTCACCATATTATTATTTGTTTATTAATTATAGAGCGGTACGAAGTTCGCTGGGGCAGCTAGTAGATTAATAAAACTATAACAATTTATCGAATGCTTATTTCATCTTTATGTTTTTATTCACTTTTTTAATATCCGGACAAACTGGACATTTGGTAACCCTAGTTGAGTACAAGAGATCCTGTTCGCCGTATTATGTGTACCCACAATCTGACATCTGTACCTACCCTCATTACCGTCCACGAGCTACAATGACCACTTAATCAATTGAACCGCATGCCTATAATACTTCGTTACCATAAAAGCCAGTTGAAATTTGCAACAAAACCTCGGCCGCGTTCGGTCGATTCATCTTGTAATGATAAATTATAATGGAGCGACTAATGAGCTATGGTAATGAGTTAATTGGAATCAACTGAAACATTATCATAAGTAGAAAGTAGGGATGTTAAGGGTTTTATGACTGGGACTAAATATAAATCTAATGTTAACAAGATAAAAATGCTAAAACTGTTTTTCAACGACTACTACTAATATAATAATTTTATAAATTCGAAAGTAACTCAGTCCGTCAGCTACCTTTTCACGCTTAATCCGCTGAACCCATTTAAACGAAAATTTGGTATAGAGATAGTATCAAACCCTGGAAAGAACATAATAGTGTTACTATCCTGGAAGCGTTGTCGGCCAAAATAGAAAGAGGTGAGAAAGAAAAATATTTGCTTTCAAGCTACTCGTCAATAAAATTGATGTTACAATTAACGACTCTGATGAAAAATGTTGTATTATCCGAACTGACTGAAACATCCATAATGCAATTAAAAAAAACAACTTAGATTTCTATCTGTTACAGACGTAAAAACTTTAGCTATCAACCCTGGTTCAATGGCAAGCCCGGCAAGCCATGTTTTCCGAGGCGTTGGTCACGCACTCAACCGGGAAACGTGATCAATTGACTTTTTTAGCCAAACAGTCAAATGCAGAATTCATAGACATACTAATTGAATAGCCGCAATGAAATGGAAATGAGTTATAGCATGGCAATGATAATTCCATTGTGTTTCTTGATGATTTGAATTTCGAATCGAGGTTGAACTTTATGCCTCTCGACACACTTTAGGATCGAATCGGAAATCAGTTTTAATCTCGAATGTTCGCGTCGAATTATATAGGAAAGTTGTAAGCTTGTAAGGCTTAAAATGCTTAATAAAAATCAGCGACAGCATTTATCTAACTGATATATTTACGCTACAATAACGAATTTTATGTCTTAAAGAGTAATTGGGTACTAAATCATTCCCGAAGCGAAGCGAGGGCGGATTTACTAGTAACTAATAAAACCAAAATGTGATATAACAATCTCGTACCTGTGCAAATACATAGCGATCTCGTCATAACCTGGATAATGGCGGGCGGCGCGGCAAAGCCCTTCATTATATGGAAAATAAATAAGCCTCGGGCACAGGGCAGGCCTCGCAGGGTTGCCAAGTACGCTATTTTATTTTAACCCTCTGTTTTATATGTGGATTATGCTTCATTTACTAACATCGTCACAACCCATAACTGTCCCACAGCTGGGCACGGGTCTCCTATCACAGGTACATGTCATACTCCATCACGCTAGCCCATTGCAGATTGGTCCACTTCACACACATTTGAGATTTTTTTTCTTTATTAAAACGTAAGTTTGTACCAAAGTTAAGTTTAATTCAGCGAAAAAATATGTTGTTTATAGGATTCTGTCAGCAAATAAGCATATGGCTTACCAGAGTTTTAGTGTGTACAATGTTTAAGTTAACTATTTTTTATTAAAGTTAAAATTAAGTTATTATTTTATATTATGGTGTAGGTATATTTAACAAATTGTATAAATGAATACATTAAAAATAACATAATTATTTACAGTCAGAATGTTCAACTGTACTACACAGATTTGCTATTAGTGGCAACCCTAGAGAAGGGTATCGGGACGGTCGGCCGGTCAGTCGGCACGTAATCGTTTACCCATAATTGCGGATCGAGGCCCAAAGTAGCAGAACTATGTCCACCAGGCAGACAGACATTTAATTATATCTCGTTTATATGTATGTATATGTAAGTGATGTAGATATAATGTGTGAATTGTATCTGTTGATGTGATGTGTGTGTAAACCTTAATGATTTATGTTGAATTATTATTATTTATTTTGCATTTCCCAATCCGCACTGCAGCAGCGTGATGGAGTATGCTTAGAGGCCTCATCAGTTTGTAAGGAGACCCGTGCTCAGTAGTGGGCTATTAATGGGTTGAAGCCATCGCGTAATATATATAAAGGGGTGATAGCCAAAAGGATTGAAAATTGAACTACGAACAGGAAGCCAGGGATTGAATCCTCTAATTCTCAAAAATTATGTGCTATTAGAAGTCAACTTCAGTGAACATACTTCAGTGAAGACAAATATCGTCAAGTAATCTGCACACCTGCGAGTTCTCCATAATGTTCTCCATAGTGAAGTCTGCCAATCCGCACTTAACCACTGCTCAACCTCAATCTATGACTCAACCTATGGCCCATACCGCTCATATTGCACGAGGAGATCCGAGCCCAGCAGTGGGACAGTTGTGGGATGCGATGATTATTATGTAATGTGAACACAGAGTGGTTTAAACACCAGCTCTGTGGGACAATAATAGGTTGTAATTTGTAAATGAAGTAAAATGAACTTGTGTTTAGAAATCTTGGCCAATAATTTATCAAACATACGATTGTTAATGTCCGGTAGTTATTTGAAAGGAAATGAATTGTTATTTGTTTTCTATCGGTTAGTTTAACTTGATTGCATATTACATATTGATTACATATTTATCGTATTGAGGGCTTTTTGGAAATGAGGTTTTTTTTAATGTATTAATTTGTTTATGAAGTTTAACAACAATTAACGAAATATGTAAGTAAGTAATTAAAGATTGGTTACCACTAATTTGCTTATAGTACCTATACAACTACACAAATTATCAAAATGAAAAAAATATACCTACTTACTATAATACCATCATCATAGGAATAACAAAAATAGTAATAACAAATATTTGTTAATACCTACCATTAAAGTCATTAAATTCAATAACTTGACTTAAAAAGTTCAAAGGTCGTATTCAGTCCCAATAACTACGTAAAATAAAATCAATGTAAAGTATTAACATATGAAGTGTTTAACACAGTCCCACAAAGGCCGTATTATTTAAGATTCATCACCCTAGTAATGTGAGGGTAGCGAGTGGCGGTCAAAGCCGGGCCTATGCACCCGCTGCGATCGGATACACGTATTACATGTACCTAACAAGCTTGTTTGCGTGCCTTAAAGTGTACGCGGAAGCGAAATACACAACGCTAACACGCTCATATTCCCGCACTAGGATTCCGTGCGATTCGCGCGTGACATGGACAACACAACGCATTATTAGCACACATTACCCGAACAAACATTTCTAACACATAAATATGTACCCGGGCCGGTACACACATAAACAAACAAACATACTGCGACCAGGGTTAGAGTATTGTTAGAAAGTACGAGTTATCTTTATTTATGTAAACTAAACTTTTATTGTTAAAAAGAATAAGACAAAAAGTAAAACTTGTTAAAAAGAATAAGACAAAAAGTATTAAGTAGTAAATGCGTAATGCATGTTTAATTTTAATTGATTATGACAAGACTTTGGGTCTTTAACTGATTTTCAATCGAACGCTTTCGCCTGTGATATAGACCATCTACTGTTCAAATATTTGTTGTAGACGAGAGTTTGTTCGAAGGCGGTGCTCCTTGTGTGCCTTTCTACTTATCATTGGTTTACTGGACCAGTTCAGTGCGTACCAAAACTACCATTTTATTACAGTTAGCGTCAGTTAGTAGTAAGTAGACTAGTTTTCTTTCTTCCGCTCCCGTGAATTTGTTTCTGGTTTAGAGCTGTTTTAGTTATGTTGTAGAGCGCGAAATTCTATTTTTTAGGTTTTGGTATGAAGGCACAGACCACTATGAAGGCGAAGATATCCACATATTATTCGCGGAGTATTTGTTGAAAGTTGCATCATAGAATTCTAATACATATCAACATAATATGTATAGGTAACTACGGTATAACTATAACGTATTAAATAATTTTTACGACAAATTTTTTGCCTCTTCCAAAGTAAAAATCAACTCACATCAAAATATCAAAAACAACTGAAACGTCCGATCAGTCAGTGAGAAATACTCGTAGCGACTTTATTTATAGTAATACTACTGTATACCACTACACTATTAATAGAAGATCAAATGTCGTCAGAAATGGTGCTATTGTGCTTTCAACGAACGCTATACTTTGATTCTAACAAAGGATTGTGTTATAAAAACGTTGATGCGACAAAAACCGAACAATGCAACCGCCAGAGTACTGTGATAGCTAATATGCCTTTATTGAGAATTTAAAGACCTTCGGGTTAGTTTATTACAAACTTCTGTTTAGTATTCTTCTCAAATATTGAAGTAATTGCTTCCGAGTTTTTAGAAGAACGCTACACGGCTTGGGTCTGTAATTAGGGCTACGCAATTAACGTAATTAGGGCTACGCAATTAACGAAGATTGATGCGTAGGGTGCAGACCATATTCAGTGCCCTAGGGCCCTAGCAAGTAATCAGGCTAGAAAGAAGATTGTCTTTCCGCACTCTGTTGCCCACGCTTTCAATTCACGTCATTGTCAGCTATCGGTGGTGGGCCTAGCAAATTAGGTAGTAAGTACGAGAATGCCATTGGTCGAAAACAAATTCGACAATTTCGAGTTTCGACACACGACGACGCCGCCAATGTTGACGCTTTTCCCACCTGTCTCCTAGTGATCATTCACCATCAGGAGACGCGTCTGTTCGTTTGTCGACTGTAACAAACATTTTGGACACAATGTATTGTTATTTTATTGTTTGTTCTAAGCGTCATTGGTATTTTTCGAACACAAAGCCCATGACAAGATTGCCAGTGTGGTCAGACCTCCTACTACTGTATCGTATAAGGTCCCGAATGTCCTAGCCTAGCCCATCTCATCCTATCAAAGCTCCAGATGCGAGAATGAGACAAACAATAAAGCTGTAACAGTGGGAATGAGATAGAAGACCAACATTTATCCAGTATGGGGCATTGACAAGCAATTAACATTGATACGAAACGCGTGCGGTCCGACTGACAGCTTCGTTTAACTTAAACAGTACGGCACGTCAAGTTTATATTGATTATTGAATGTGATGTTTACAATCATTGACTTATTTTACAATACAATAATATTAGTACATAGTACCTTACTAATACATAATACATTGTAGAATCAAAATGGTGAAAGCGTTCCCTAGTTGAAGGGTTCTTAAATTTTTGATAGGTAAGTCTTAGAAGTATATAATATTAAAAAAACCGTTACCACAATATAAACCAAAAAAACTGTTTTCAAAAAGACCCGTAAAATAATGACATGATATTCATAAAACGCCTGCAACAAATAATTAATTAATTAATTAATAATTAATTAATTAATTAATTAATAATTAATTAATTAATAATTATTAATTAATTAATTATTAAAAAATAGTCAATCAGTTTGGATGATAGTATTATTAAAACATTAAATAGGTCAAGAACCGAAGTGCAGCTAATTAACTCGATATAAAAGCGATAATGATCACGATACCGAGTTGGTGTCGACAACACCTGGTGACCAGTTACAGCTTTCGAGTTACACACAATTTACAAGTCAAAGCGCCTGCGATAACTGACGAGCGACTCGCAGCTGCTGGCCGGCGCCGGGGCATCCACCTGCCGTGAAACCGCTGCTAGCCCAAAGAATTCCTTTGTAGACAGCCCGGGGACATTTCTAGACAGTGTGCACAGTGAGGACACTTCAGTGAGGTGTGCGGATGTCGATACTCGATAATTTTGAATAAACTTCATTTCATCCTTGACGCTGCTGCTAGCCTAAAGAATTCCTTAGTAGTCGACCCAGGGACATTTCTGGACAGTATGCACAGTGAGGAAACTTCAGTGAGGTGTGCGGATGTCGATACTCGATAATTTCGAATAAACTTCATTTCATTTCATTACAAGTTGGTAGTGCCAGTTATGTATGACATTACTTTTTACATGGGTAGTCACGTAATTTACATAGGTTCTTCACTCACTAAACTTCTTTATTAAAATTTTTAATCGGATATCCACGGTCATGTCAGTGTTAAAGGCCATAGTCTACCCCTTTGGCCAAGTCTAGATTGGCAGAATTCACACAATTTGAGAACATTATACAGAACAATTGGATATGGAGGTGTTTTCGTACACCTAAGCAAGTGATAACTTAATAGTTTCTAATACGCACTTAATTTTTTTTAATGAGAGGTTCCTGCACTGCAGCGTTTGAACCCAGACCCCCATCTGTTGGAGAGTCTAATGTTCAAATCATTCTGCTATTTTAAATAATTTTGACCGCTAATTTCATATTTGGGTCATATAAATTATACCTAAAAATAATGAGAAAAGGCGAAATAATGTTATGTTATTATTCACCTTTTCGCCGTGTAATTTGACTAGACAATAACCCTAAAATGCCCAAACTATCCCACAAAGGTTTTAAATTCGAAAATGACATAAAATCGTTGATTCGGTTGGACCTCATAAAAGGGTCTATGATTCGGAATTAACGAACTAACCGCCTGTAATCAGTGAGGCATTCCGCTGGGGTCGAAACGAACCAGATTATAGGGTAGCCGCCCACTGCCGAGAACGGCAGACCTCCTCTATATCCATTGTGTGAATTTGAGAACCTAGGAACGATTTGAGGATGTTTAATGGCGAAAATTACTTAAGGGTTTATGGATTCAGGCTAGATTATTTTTAAATAATTAACTTTTTTTATTACCTTCTATTAAGACGAATCGATTATGATTTTTTCAGGATAATTACCTACGTATACATCATATGTATAGATTTAATGTCCCGAGTTTATTTTGATACGTAATTATGTTATGTAATAGATAATAGCAATTAGTAACGTCACTGCGGTGAACGCGCTTTTGACTTTACATCAAAGATCTCAAAACCTGAAACACGATATTGAAGTTTTTTACACTGCTTGCAAATTATAGCAACACGTTCGTTAATGAAATCTAGCACGGCCGCCATCCAGGCATGATAACATAATAGCGGGAGATCTTTATTTGTTAAAATCTTATTTAATTTTGTGTAGTACGAACCCATTGAATCCTAATGAGAGATGTGTGTGTGAATGTGCGTGTGTGTGTTTACTACATTTATTTATTACAATAGACTACTGAAGCCAAGAATAAGAAGAAGGGGGTGCGGTTTATCATTCGGTATGAGAGTACCAGGAGGTACCGATCACGATTCGTCGTAATAAGCCGTAATCTAGTTTGGTCCGTCGAGCCTCCCAAGGCATTTAGTTGCGTGATTAGACGGTCGGTTCGGCATCTTTGTATCTCACCTAAAATTATTTTTGTTATTCGGGCATTTACCCTGTTGTGTATTGCATAAATATGCAGCATTGGTTTAAGTTTATTGAATTTAATAATCCGGTTTATTGAGTTAAGCAAGTCTCCCAGTTAGATAACATTACGCTTATCTGGGAAGAAGGATTCATGAATAATTAATTGTAAAAATGGTCTTTAAAAATACATCGTATCCAGTTATAAGCAAGCAGTGATAGCCGTGTGGTTGAACGTTGGACTGCCGAACCGGAGGGTCCGGGTTCAAACCCCGCACGCACCACTAATTTTCAAAAAATTATGTGCGTATTAAAATTTAATTATCACTTGCTTCGGTGAAGGAAAACATCGTGAGGAAACCTGTACACCTGAGAGTTCTCCATAATGTTCTCAAAGGTGTGTGAAGTCCACCAATCCGCACTTGGCCAGCGTGGTGGACTATGGCCTATACCCCTCACACTGTGAGAGGAGACCCGTGCCCAGCAGTGGGACAGTTATGGGTTGTGATGATGATGATGATCCAGTTATACTCATTCTTTCATTCATATCCAATTGTATTCATCCAATTGAGTAAGTAGGTTTTTCGGTTTTGCTGTGTAAACTAAAACCTCACTTTGTCGCTATAAATTAAATTAATAGTTTGAAATACGAAAAACATGCTTGCATAATGCTAAGTGAATTCTAAATGCCAAGGACTACTTTTAGTCTTCGTACCCATACTGACGTACAAACAAACATTGAAAGTTAAATAAAGCTTCTAAATGTAATGAAATCGCTCTATAAGTACCCACCTGTTTACTTAAATAAAAATATCTGGAAGCCGTAGCCGGTTTAATTTATAGAATGCGATTATTTATTAATAGCCTATACCTATAACAGAAATGAGTAGATAATTTCTATAAGTTAACCATTAACTCATTTTAGAGGGCACCTAATAAATAATTAGTTGTCAATAAGCGTTAAGCCATTAGCAACATGTTATTGAAAAATACATACGCAATGTAAACAAATGTAAACAAACTAATATTTCACAATTTTGCTAAAACATTATAAGAACAGAAGCTCGTTAGCGGGTTTCCGAAGCGACGAACATCACGCTAATTCCAACTTTAACTCTAGCATTTAGGGTCCATTTTAGACTAATCAGACACCGCGATAATTATTTACACAGTAATTCTCTAACGTTCTTCTAATTGACATTAAACGGCGCTTGTTTATCATTCGCTGTTGCTCGCCACTTACCGCCCAGGATTTAATTAAGGTTACTGTAAGAGTTGAAAGCACACGGAATAACTTTCAAGTGATCGTTAGTGGAGAAACATTGGAATAATTATGGTAAAAGAATCGTTACACAATGGAGAAGCGTCAACGCTAGCGACCACGCACATTAAGGACAAGTTATCTTCACAGTCTTTGTTGCCAAGGTGTGCACCAAGTATGTACACACCGTGAAACGCACACAAAATCAGTCTCAGTATAGTCCTCAGGCCGCCAACGAAAATCTTTGTGTGTGTTCTAAGGGCGCGTTCATAGAACGTCCGTTTTACTGATCAGTTTTAACGCGTCAGTATTTCCGTTGTGTGTGGGATTTTTTACTGGATCCGGTATACTGGATTCTGTGTGGAATCGCTCATACAACTACATACGCTAATAACATATCCGTTTAAACGGATCCAGTAAAACGGATTGCTGTTTATTTTGTTGGATCGGTATTTTTTACTGGATCCGGTATTCTGGATTCTGTGTGAAATCGCTCATACAACTACATACGCTACTAGCATCTAGTATTGCGGATCCAGTAAAACGGACGTTCTACGTGAACGCGCCCTAAGCTGTGTAGGTACATGACGGGACAGCGACATGCTTACCAAAAACCCTGTATGTACCTTTGTTTCAAGATAACATATTTGTTTTAATATATTTGGCTAGCGACAAAACATGACAACAAAGACAGCAGAAGAAGATTGTCGGTTTCGTTTATCGTTAGCAGTCGTTAAGCTATGTCTGAGGTCAGGCCTAAAGAGGCCAATTTTGAAAACCGAATCGAAATTTAATAATCCATCGACGGATGGCGGTTTAATTCTAGAAATATAATTCGAGAGACAATGTTTTAGGGCCTATTACTGCGGCCGGTACAAAGAGACCGCTTTCTGAACAATAATGACACATGATTATAGTAGTCGGACTATTTAATCTATATTTACGTTTTCAACTGTATAAGGGTCTTGTTTAATCGTGGGCTGATAAAGAATAGGTAGGAAACGGATTACCGTTTCCGTTCCCGTTTCCGTTTCGTTTCGAGTATTAACTCGTAGCTGTCTATTTGACGAAATTTATCACACATAATATCGAAGCTTGATTTGAGGTTTAGTTTGAAATTAGAATTTGTTTTTTGTTTTTTAAACCTGCAAGTAGTTTTTTTTCTGTAACAAAAAACAAACAAACAAACGAGCAGACGAGCTACCTGACTATAAATAAATAATAAACATTTTAGCATAAAAAAAAAATAACAAACAAAAGGTAACACACTCGTATCTAACCCCGCACAAGGATTCCCTGTATCTGATTAGGAAAACTAATATCGCATTGTAAGTAGTGAAACCTGTACCTTGTAGAGGTTAAGGAGTTCAGTAGAAAAATTATTACGCTGAATGACATGTTATTATTATAATTATCATATTTGAAATGTTATTTTCAGTCGAATCTTTTTATTACACGCTATCCGTTGGTTTATGCAGAATTGATTGTTTTTTCGTTCCTATTGTCAATTGGAAAAATACTCAAGAGTAGTGTTAAAATCTTGCGATTTCAATTCAAAGAGATATATTTTCTTTTTAAAATATGTACTCGGTATTAAATAGCTTAACCAAAATTATCAAAACGAGACCATACCATTGGTTACATGCCTTCTTATTTATACCTAAAGTTTAATTTACTTATAACTACTTTATATAAAACGTTGTCAACTCTGACGTCACAGCTGGGTTGAGCTGGGGCGGGCGTTCCGGCCGCTTTATTAGCGATGTCACGAAGTGGTATTCTTGGCAGCGATGATGTAATTTTTCCTAGTAATTGGGCTGAGCCACCATGGAAGTACTGTTCGCTGACGTTCTAAATAGGACGAATCTAGCACTAACTGACACAATTAGGTCTTTGTGCATTAAATAACAATGAGTAGACGTTAATTCCAGTATAAGAAGACGTATACAATCTGACAAAGCAATTCGGTTTAAAGTCGTCGTGTTAAATTTACGCGTACAGTAGATACGAAAGTTCAGGATTACTGAAGTTAAGAAGACGTAAATAAAATGACAATGATTGACGAAAGTACAGGTTAATTCCTTCTAGAATATTGTGGGATTGGTAGGGCATCAGACTCGTCATGTCATGGAGGAGTACCCAAATTTACAATTATTGTAACTGTCGGTCTATTTTGAATTATGTGAAAGGAGCTGCATCCATTCCTGAGCCAAAGCCTTGCTTGTGGTGCACTTTGCCGAATCATCAGTCATCAGTATGGTTGGTAAGTCGTTGCATTCCGTTGTCAGTAAGTGTTACTGATGTCCGATGCACCACTTACCAACCTACCATCAGGTGACTCGACTCCTCGAGTGACCTAGATTTGTCTTACTACACCCCGACACTTGAACCACCTTGACTTACGGGCGTAAAAAATAGTATTTTCTCAAATATCACCTACATCGATCACTTATATACAGTATTATTAGGACATATGAAAAGATCGTTATTAACTTACAATGTTATTAAATCACGATGTTCTATCTTAGAATGTTAATTAATGGTGTCTGTTCAATCAAGCGCTCGGAGCTACAAATAGCAGCAAGTGCACCAATTTGAGCACATTTATCGCCGACCTCAATCGCCATGGTATTCGGAGTTCATACCGTACAGTCAGCGTGTATTTAAACAAGCAGGCTATGCTCAATCAACGGTACCAGCGAGGCTTGTTTGTGCGCGCCGCTGCGCCGCCATGTATTAAGTGTGCAGCTTAGAAGCACACAAAGATTTGAGTCGGACGTTTGAGGTTCTACGATGTGTACGCACAAATGTAAATGGCGGGGCGACGCGCACACGAACACGAACAAGCCTCGTTGGTACCTTTGTTTGAAGTTAAATTATGTATTGTTATTTATGTTTCTTGCTAAAATCGCCGACAAACTGCAGTTAATGGCTTCATTTATCATAATATCACGGCATTCAAGGTGAAGTCTGGCGGTCGCATAATTTTTGTAAATTACCTAGCTATATGTTAGTATGTGCCAGTATGTGGGTAATCGTGCATATAACCCATAAAATCCGTACGAGTTTATCTCGTTACGAAGCGAATTCCTTCTTCTCTTGTTTGGTAACGCGTTGGTGATAACTGATGACTTTGGTACTACGTAGGCAATCTAACATACAATGGACACTCTGAGGCACTGATCAATTATGGATGTAAATCTTTTTGTAAGGTAGGTTTAAAGGCAACATTATAAAAAAATCTTATACAAAATTATATGTATAAAACGTTGCCGGAAATATCCTTAAATACAAAGTAACAACAAACTACAGAGTATCATTCAAAACCGAGCAATCATTACTAATGGGCGCTCTGAGCGCAGCGCCAGCGCTGGACATATCAATTAAGGGCAGGCTGGAAGAAAATGCCATAAAAACAATTTCACGGGCCTCTAATTGGTCCGTCTGTCTGTAGTGTCCGTACGTATACTCTTCACTTGTCGTAGTGAAAGCGATTGTGTGGAAGAGATGAATCTTCCTTTGTGCTCGAAGGATCAAAATAAAATTCGGTTTTGTGTATTCTTAGTCGATAGATGACATCGACACGATAAAAGATTTAAGATTAAACCATTCTGTAACTTTAATAAAAACATTGTTAGGGGAATTTACAAAAATATCGACAACGAATCGACTCGCGATCTACCATGTGGAAAACGCTGCTATAAAGGATTCTCTCTCAAGAGAGTTTTCTAACTTAAAACAATAGTAATTCAACTTCGACTGGCCTTTAAACTCCACGGTGAGGAATACTGTCAATGTGTCAGAACCTCAAGATTTGAGACTTGATAGTTTTAATATCTCTTCTCGTTTAACAACAGTCAGTCGGACACTGGCCCATGATGGCTGGCAATCAAAAGTTCGATATATGTTTATTTCTGTTGATTGCCTCGTTAGGGCCGCGTACCGTTGCCAAACGGTACCTACTTTTAACTAGCATGAGAGCCAACTAAGCTGCAATTATCGTCATTACTGATTGAAAGCTGGAGTAGCTTTGGATTGGGTTTCAAAGAAAGGTTATTTCTCCGAACAATTGATTGGAAGATATGTATGTAATGTTTTTTTATAGCCGGAAGGGCTGACGTAAAAGCAGACGAGTCACCTGATGGTAAGTGGTAATCGTAGCCTATGCACACGAGCAACACCAGGGGAGTCGCCAGTGCAACGCCGGAACTGAAGGAGAACTCTTTTTACACCGTTTTTGAAGAACCACATCTTATAGCGTTACGGGAATACCTTATAAGCTTGCTTCTAAGATACATATAATTAAGGTACACATAATTACTATTCCATATCGACCGCGTATTTTGATACAAAAGGGCGCCAGGGTATTGATTGCACACGGGCGCTACATTGCATTTACTACATCCGAGCCTGCTTGAATGACCCGTGTTCAACCCGAACATAGGTAAGTACCTACATACAAACATGGCAAGTTAAATACTTGTAAAAGGTTATTACCGTGTAGTTAATGACGAAAATACTTGTAAATATTCAAATAAGACAGAGGTATCAATAAACCATTCAAATGTCTTAAAACAATCTCCGCACATAGATTACTGAGTCCTGTGAACTCTGGGCGCGAGTTCCACATCAATACAAGTTTTACCGACGTAAGCCACGCAATGGCCATACTAATAACATGCTTAGTATAATATAGATAATAATGCTGAATACATTTATATGAATCCTTATTTTATATCATGTATTCGTGTATTATATTACTTGTTGGATGGGTGACCTCTGGTGGCAAAAAATTCTTGAATATTCCTGTGCTTCAGAGGGCATGTTCTGATACTGGTTGTTATCACCGACTCATTGTCACTAACCCCTCCACCAACGGATTTACGGATTGACACTGCCTCGTGTCTTCACATTGTCCCTAATAAATACTTAAACCCTTAGAATAATAACACTATAGAAAGACAGTCTTTATACAAGCGCTCTGTTTTGACAAATCGTCATAATTCTTTTTTTTTTCGCGAGACACGTTTGGCGTGCGTTGACATGAGCTGCCCGGTGTTTGGAGTTATTTCTGACTCCAATGAAGGTGCTTCAAGACGGCCGCGCGGACTTCGTTTCTATAGTGTAATTATTCTAAGCTTAAACCCTTATTTATAACGTCAGTTCCTACTTGGTTCCTTTTCATTATTGTTAAAATCAAAAAATAAAATAGTTATCGTTTTAATTTATGATCTAAATTTTGATGTAGGTACTATACCGGCCTATGCCCAATAGGCCACTATAGATCTCAAGGCCTTAATATCCAAATGAATTAACATCACTCACAAAAGTCTTCTCCGGAGCCCTAACCGTATAATCCAGGAAAAGACCGATCGTACTTTCCGGAGCCATTAAAAACCCTCGTGCACACAAATCAATTAACCCTCGCAGTAATTCAGCCGCGTGAAAAGTTATTATCAACAATCGATTCGAGTATTTCAGCAGTGCATAACTCAAACCTTGGCTGATGGCCGAGATCCAAGTTGGATTGCAATGGCACAATCAGAGACCGCACCCAGTGAGATGGACTAATGTCATGCTGCATTTTGAATGAGTCATCAATTACTGTCAAACTATTTTAATTTTTTTTATTATTTAAAACCGTAGCTAGCGATTTTGGTGAATTCAAAAGTTGAAAAGGATGAGAATTTTGTTTAAAAAAAACAGTAACGATATTTGTAACGGTTTTATCCTTTGTAGTCTGTTTTTTTTAATTATGATCAAGGTAAAATTACTAATTGTGAATAGTTGTAAAATGATCATAATGTAATCAGCTTTAAATACACGTTTTAAACTTTGGTTAATTCAGATGTACATGTATCCTATGAATGATATAAAATAAGATACTATGCCATCTAGGGACCATACTGCAGGTACCTACCCGAGACCTAAATAGTACATTACGATACGTGTGCGTAAAGTAGCTTATTATTGCACGGTGTGAAGTTAGCGCACGAGCGGAGCGAGTGCGCTAAACACTGTACAAATAATATAGCTACTTAACGCACGAGTGTCGTATACTATTTTATAGCACGAGTGACATAAACCCGCCTATACTCAAGCATATAATTATTTACAGGGAAATAAAAGAAAGGAAATGTTTACGAAGCTGCTGCCTGCCTGCTTTACCGACATGTCAAACGTCATTCAAAAGTATTATTAGTTTGTCTGCTTTACCGACATGTCAAACGTCATTCAAAAGTATTTTAATTTGTCTGCTTTACCGACATGTGAAACGTCATTCAAAAGTATTTATTGTATGTAAATTGTTTAAAGTACCTATTTATTATTATAGGAATCCTATCCTCTTATCTAATACCTTTAAACGAGCAATTCTTGTATATATATATATATAATTGGAATCTCGGAATCGGCTCCAACGATTTTCAAATTAAATCGATCTAGCTAGGAATCATTTTTAGAAAATGTCATTTTATTCGTGTTTTTGTAGTCCCAATTTAAACTGAAAAATATGACTCTTCCTGACATCTATTGGCGAATAGTAATACTACTATACTAATACTAATTGCTTTAACGACACAACAGCAGAATAGATGGCGTTGTTAAATGAAAATCAATTGTTTATTTATATTATTTGTGTCTTCTTAATATTATTATTCGTACTTAAATATAATTTCCAAAAAACACAATTTATAAAAAAAAAATACCGAGCAAAGCTCGTCGATCTAGCTAGGAATCATTTATATAAAATGTCATTTTATTCGTGTTTTTGTAGTCCCAATTTAAACTGAAAAATATGACTCTTCCTGACATCTATTGGCGAATAGTAATACTACTATACTAATACTATTTGCTTTAACGACACAACAGCAGAATAGATGGCGTTGTTAAATGAAAATCAATTGTTTATTTATATTATTTGTGTCTTCTTAATATTATTATTCGTACTTAAATATAATTTCCAAAAAACACAATTTATATAAAAAAAAATCGAAATCGAAAATGTTGCCCATAAACTTGGTGGGGCGTACTTTTGTGACAAATGCGCAAAGTATGCCAATAGGACATCTTCACAAAAAGAATTTGATTTGTTTCCTCTGCGCCATTTCTTAAATGCATTGTACGCTGCTGTATATAGCCTTTTTGATTTACTGGGCAACAAATTTAGGGTCACCGATTTTGCTATTTCTTTTATAGCGTCTGGAACAATTTCATCAATGCCATCTTCACTAAACTCACTATCCGAACTACGAGTATTCATTTTAGCGAAAGTTATAATAAATGTACAACTATGACTTTGATAATAATTATTAATACCGTTTCGTTTTGACTTACTTAGTATTTCTACCTACCCACTTCTCTTTTGATATTTTTCCCCTACCAATTTGTAATTGTCAACAGTGTAAGTGTCAATTTGTGCACGGTATGAAGTTAGCATCATAACCCGTGATATAATCGACTACTTTACGCACGGAAAACCGTGGCATAAATGCGGGTTTAGGTCACAGTGTGCTATAAACAATATTTTATCTCTAAACTCAGGACTCTTTTTTATTCTAGAATTAAGTTGACTATTAAAAAAAATTTAAAAAATCGTACAAAGTATTACGCAATAAAATAAATTTCCCCAAATTCTATGCGCAATACACACTCATAACAAATAAGCGGTCCATTAATTTAAATACCGAAATTCTAAATTCAAACTTCACAACAACATAGATTTTGACAGATGGAAAGATAGTTGCAGCCATTGTCGGTGTTTTGATGTCGAAATTAATCGCGCCTTGAGAATGCTATTGCAGTTAGGATCGCCAACAGTGTGGATTTGTCCGGACATGTCCGGAATTTTTGACTTCTGTCCGGCTTTTTTGTCCAGATATTAGAAAAACTGAATTAAAACTTTAAAATGAAACTTATGTCTAGGTATGCAATACACTGCCATAATTATTTTTACTAAATAATCCTAATCAGTGTCACCTCAAAAACGATCGACTTTTAACTTTAAACTCAAATAACAACATTTTATTTTGAGACTGAAATATCCGGACATTTTATTATGCCCGGACTTTTTTTTAATTTCCGCACATTTTTAGAAATGTCCAACTTATTCCACCTAATATCCAGCTAATTAAATAACATGGCAACCCTAATCGCAATGGCAGACGGCCAAGCAGCCGTGGCGCCAGAGTCGGACAATTACAGATACAGTGGGCAAGTAACACGAGCCGCGAAATAAAACCAGTGATTAATGCGACGCCGCTGCACCGCTAATACAGCTAATGCTTGAAAAACAGTGCACGCATTCACGATTTTAATGGTTGATAGTCATACGTTGGTATGAGTAATGGCGGGAAAGTAAAAGGTCTCATCAATCTGGTTTCAACGCATTCCAGAACACCTGGTCGCCCACCTTTCTTTGATATAAAAAAATTACAATTAGTAAAAAGAATAAAAGAAGAAGTAATAAATTGTAGGTTAGGTAGGTTAACCTAACGATCAATTATCTGTTTTATGAAACTGTTCCAAATTCAAATTCCTTTTTTTAAAGTCGTAGTGCATAATATATCTAAGTTTGAAACACGAGATGGCTCCTTTTTCGTGTGTCTGAGGCACAAGATTAGAGTTATGAGGAAGACCGAAGAAACGTGAAAGATTATGGTTAAAAAGAAATGACTCTAGATTCGAAGAATGACAGAGAGACACTTAAAATGAACAATTGGGAAAATGTAAAGTAAAAGAAGTCATAGGACCTATCTTAAATTCAAGCAACTCATAATATTTGATCTCTCGCAACTGACGTCATTGGTTTATCCAAAACAAATATAGTACGTATTAGCATAATTTTGGTTGCAAACAGATAAAAGGCGAATTAATTAGCAAGAACAATTAGCGCTCCGACTCCTAAAGATCGTAGTGATGTACCGAACACAATGGGCACAATGGATTGTGCACGAGAACTGTCTAATTGCTAACACAATGAAATACACTAAGTAAAGGATTAGTGATTGGTTAGACTATCGTTACCCAAGATTCTAACGTCAAAAGGTTTATTCAATCCAGGACTCCGTTCAGCCAAGCCAAGAATAAATCGTTAAAATCCACATAAGATTAAGCAGGTAAAGATTATAAGTAAATGAAGACAATGTTTCAACAAAAATAAACAGCAAAATTTCAAGAACAATGTTAATGTTATTTATTACCTAATTTTCTTAAAGATAATGCGAATATTCAAATGCGCAAAGATGCAAATTAGTTATTCGCTCACAATTCTAAGACTAGAAGCATATAAACGCCCCAATGTACTTGTTAAACCAAAGAGGCGCCTAGTCACTTATCTGCCAGCGATTTTCCTAGTTTCTCCATTTAATTTATGCGTCGGCTTGCTTCGCCGTCGCGTTGCTACCAGTTACATTGGTAATATATTTTGTGCTGATATTTCGCTAAGTGTTATTTAGCAACGCTCTGCGGTTCGCGGTTCCGGAGTGTAACACATACGATATTTTGTTTTAGCAACATAAAGTTCTAAATTCGTGCAGTTATCATATTCGTAATGTTTTAGGATAAATAATATGTTTGTTTTGGGGTCGTGGGTGTTTAAGATGATTCATTTATTAAAATCCATGCTATCCGGGAACACAGCATACAGGTACACAGGAAATACTTACTCAACTTATAAAGTTTGTTTTTACATGATTTGATAATGAAGAGGTTTGTTTAACGCTGCAGATCCCATTCTTAACGGAGAACAGTTTAGACAATGAATCTACTAACACACTACTGCTAATAATACATCCATATTTAATCAATGGGTTCCTACTACCAGGAAAAGTTTATTTATCAACAATGACTGCTCACAAACCCGAACATTAGATTGGAACACGCTTTGGTCTATTTCAGCCTTATTTTTGAAACGTTATTTATTAAGTTGGTTAATATTTGACTTTCACCTCAAATAAAACCCTAAAATAATATTTATAAACGAAGATGTGCAATTTAAATTCGTAAATTATTATAAGTGCGCATTTATCGATACATCAGGTACTCGTAGATTTATCGAGCGTACCCACTTACCGTCTGCAATCGAGATAATCGTTGCGATGCAATCACGTTTAAAATAACAAAGTAAATGTCATCTTGATTAACCTGCAATGTGTTGATAAATACAGGGTAATGCAAATAAATACTTATAGTGAAGATTAGTGATTTCCAGTTTAATACGGCCTCTATTGCGTATAATTATTGTTATTATGCGTTGATATACGTAGGGATTGTAAAAAATCACTATTGCAAATCAAAATTCTAATATTGCAGGACTAAGACCGGTGGCAAGAAAACTTCCGACACTTGTGTTGGTGTTTTAGCCAACCGCACTGGAGCAGCGCGGTGGAGTTCTATGCCTCCTCAGTTATAGGTAAGGCCCTGTGGTGAATCGTGAATAAATTGAAGCTATTACCGTTTTCTTAAACCGTCTGGCTAATAAAACGTACTGCATCTATTCACCACTGATCCTATAGTATATCGAACTTTAAAACCAACGTTTATAAAATTTTTACTATAATTAAATTATTTAAAACAGGGTAGCTCAATTGTTATTAATGGCAATATGACGAATGATGGGAATAAAAAAACTATACTGAAATTAATATTTATATGAATTGTCTAGCTGCAAAAATGAGCTTGTCCACTCTATAATTATGGGACACCAATATGTTTATTACTCTTTAGAGTTGAGCATATCCATAGTTTTATATTAAGTATTACCTGTATTGTGTTATCCTATATACAATTAATAAATACAAAGCATCGTGGTTCACATCGAAGCAATGAACGGTGGCACATCACTAGCGGATGCGGCGGGCGCCGGTTGCGCCGGCGCCGCTTTGGCAAACAAACCGTGTCCTTTCCACCATTGCTTCGGAAAACCGCCGATTGTTAATTGTTATGCTAATAAAAGATTTCTATCGCACATTTGGTATTGTTTGTTGCGCTGCCGACGTTTATGTCATACTTTTATTGTTTTCTTTTTAACGTAGCCATTGTTTAGGTGTTTGATGTCAATAAGTGTTGTAAGCGGTTCATTGTTCTTTAAATAGGCGTAATCCTTCGGATTCGGAGATTTTAAATAGAAAATTAATTTCAAAACTAGGATGTTAGAGCACTAAGAGCGTATATTACACCTAAAGTATTTACAAACTAGATCAACAGATGGCGTTGTACGAATATAAACATCCCTTTTAGATTTTTGGGGACGATATTGGCAATTTCATTATTAGCAACATTTTGCTTCTATTATTTGTGATCAATACATAGTATAACTATGTAACACGACATGCATATAACTACATTATAATACCTATAAAGCTTTTGTTTAACGTTGTAAATGCTAATATTCAGGTAAGATAACATTTAAGAGGATTAGAATAAAATCCTATTCAAAATGCAGGAGGTGTACAGCATTATGTTACTAAGGGTGTAATTCAAAGGCTTAGATTGTAGATATTCACCATTGAAACCAGTCTAAGCTGTACTTACGCGCCCCGTTTGAGTCTCGATGCGTGCACTGCGATTGTTTTGAGGCGACACGAGGTTTTGCGACTTACCTGCAACAAGAATAAATACAAAATGATAAAAGATGATAAAATATTATATACGATAAAACTGACCAGTATTGGTTGTTCCGTAAGTGTCGAAGTTGAAGCGATGATTTGCTTGCTTCCTAACTAGGTCTAAGTTAACTTAATAAAACAAATAAAAACAAATCTTAAAAAAAAACTAATATTGTCAGTCCAAGTATTGATGTTTTGCTTTACTTACGTACGAGTAAGCCGCCATTTTGCCAATGCTTCCTATCTCATTTTCTCCACGTTAAAATGGTCTGACGTTGACGTTGACGGTTAATTTCATTTGCGCGTCATTTCCGTTCCATCAAATTTCATATCACAACGATACTATAGAAGTATTCACGTCAAAAAAACATGCACATAACAAAATACACATAAAGACTAAAAATCGTACGACCTGATTGTACGAAGCCCAGCGTCCTCTAACAAGAACGTAATAATATTATTGGCTAGTCCGTTCTTCAATACCTCTATGAGAAATGAGAAGATTGAATTGACCTAAAGTTACATTTCTTACATCCCAAAAGCAAATGACTGAGGGATTTCAATAGCCCGAATTCCATTTCAGGTGATGAACTACTACTCACGTACCTACCTGCTACTAGGATGGTAGGTAATAGGATGTGTAGAACAAGTAGCGACGAGCGACAGGCCAATTGTTTATTGTTGTAACCCGCGTATTATAACTCGTAAACAATCTCCTATTTACACGCCACTGTGCGTTGTAAACAAACACGCGCGTTGTTGTACGGTCTGCACAAAAGCAGCTTCGTTTCGGTATAATACTTATATTTGATACTAGCGAGATACTTGTAAATCGTTTGTTATCTGCGATTTGTGATGTCAGTGACATTTCACGTCATTTGCACACATTAATTGTTGTGTCCTCTCTGATTTATATGCCCTTGTAAACCAATAACCGGTAATGATGGGCCTATGTATGTATGTATGTATGTACGTCACTCTATGTATTTGATAGGACCCCTTGTTTAGGAGTACACCTTTGTAAAATTCAAATTCAGAAACAATTTTATAACTTTGTATGAAATGAATTTGCTGACGCTACATTTCTTTTTTCATTACACATCCATGTCCGTCTTCGCGGCGCAGCTTTCAGCCATTTACGAAGATCCCTGCCGCCCCCCACTCTAGGGTCAACCAGGGTAATTCAGGGCGATGCGAGGGATCTTCATGAAGTGGTGGGAGCTTTTGAAAATATTCCCCGCGCTTTTTCAAGAACAATCTATTTAAAGTTCCTATCCCGGAGAGTTTATAAATAGTGTCGTGTGAAGAACAGATTTTTATGAAATTGACCGAATATTCCCCTAGTTACACAGTATTCATATGTTGATATTGGTATCATGAGAACTGCATAAATCGCTGTATTGTATATTGTATCGTAAAATCTATATAAATAAAAATTTATCGACAAATAGTATGTACCTCGCGTCACTTCCGAACGGCTGCACCAAATTTGATGAATCTTTTTTTGTTATATTTGAAAAGTCTACCAGAAAAGTGGGAATCCTGAGGGATCATCCAAACTATTGCAGATACTGAAGTGCTCCCATAGTAAAAGTGGTAGTACCTATATGACGGGCATTTACTAAAAGTACAAAAAAATTAAGGTTACTCGGAAACCCAGGTAAAATCCTAATTGATCGCCTAAAGTCCTAAACTATTATAGATATCGAAACAACTACCTCAGGGGACCCGATACAGGCAAAGTCTTTGCTTATTGAAACGCAACGCACTTTCTCGACAACTCGACAGTAATTCCCAGTTCCTATATCTAACCAATCTTTAAACCGATCGCTTTCGAGTAGCCAGTAACGAATCCTTGACGTTCTTTATAATCTTTTCCTAGAACACTTTTTAGCTACGCCTCGTAGACAGTTACACGGTATACTATCCGTAAGCAAAACGCTTCGTAGGGTATTAATCGGTACTAAATGTTTCTTTGTTCTCGAGAGTAGCGGTGACCTTGTGAACGCAGGAAGCACCACAAGCCGCTGAGACTGAGCTGACCCAGAAACCGCAACCCCAAGGCGACGGAACTACCATTCGTACTTGGAACAGTCATAACAAAACAGTAGGTTACCAACAACGTTGCGCCAATTTAGGCGGGGCTTGCACTGAACATTAGCGCAAAACATCTGTGACCAAATTAGAACTAAACTCTTAAAACTCTTACTAACAATTACCTACTTACTGGACTTTTACTAACAACCACAGCAACCTCTAACAGAACTGTCACTAACAGTCCATGTCCCAGTCCCCTAACAAACTAACCAACTAATGTTCAACACCGCTAGCAGGACTAACCATCCCATATGAGTCTTGTTCTAGGTTGGTCACGGTTGTCATGGGCGGCAGCGGAAGGTGGTGCTGCATGCTCGTTTGCTATCTTAAGTCATTAAAAAACTGTATAATTACGAAACTATGTGACCGACTATTTATAATGACTTACTTAACTCTACTACTAACTATTATTAAAACATAAAACGTCCTGGCTGGTGTGGTAAGCGGCTAGCACTAATACAAGGTCGGGCTAGCAAAACATGAAGCTCACGCGAAGCTGGTAAGCAAATAGGCTATATTTAACTAAGATATCATTACTAATGTAACGTTAACAATACAAACGTAAAACAATATTTAAGCTTCACACAATAAAGGACATCCTCGTATTTAAACAATCGTTAAACGGATCGTTTTCGGGTTACCATTACCAGTAGGTAACGAGTCGTTAAAATGGTTTCCTTAGGTATATGTAATCATATTTGACTTTCATCTACTATCCGTAAGCAAAACGAATCGTTATTTCCATACCTATAGGATAAGTCATAAGTCATTAACTTAGGGTGGGTTGCATATCACGTGGTTAAAGTAAGGTTATAGGTACATGTCGGTTAAAGTAAAATTTAACCGCCGAAAGAAACAAAACTGGGTTGCATCAACTAACCCTCGTTAAATTTTGACTAAAATTTAACCCTAACCGTAACCGTCCGAATGCGATCGGTCAACGTCAAAGTTAACCTTAAAATTGACTTTGTTTGACATATGTCTGTCTACATTTCCGATAATATTTTGATATTAATTGATAAATTATTGTTTTTACGTAATTAAAAATCGGTTACAATGTTTCAAAGCAGTAGAGTGATTCGATCTATGTATAATTGATGAAGATACTTCATCCAATGACGACCTTATCATCGAATACCTACATTACGGCAAGAAAAACAAACTTCTTCAGGACAAGAATTGATCATTTTCTCTGGGATGAGGTGGACTTTGTGGCGCGTTTTAGGCTATCTAAGCGTGTAGCTAGGTATTTCATTTGTATATTGGACACAAAAAAGTAATACAAACAGGTAAGCACTTACTTATTGCAATGGTCCAGTAAAATCGAAATTATGTGTATTAAGAATTCTATTTACTAAAACCTAATTATTTATTTCAGAAACCATGCAGTATCAGTAACTGATCAAATACTACTGGCCTTACAATTTTATGCATCAGTATCTTTCCAAAGATGTGTCGGTGATACAAAGGTGTACACAAATCTACTGTTTACAGGATTATATAAAATGTAAACGAACAATGAAACGAACGGAATTTTATTATAGATTTACATTTAGAATACATCTACCCATGAACGAGCCACTAGTTTTTCTGAGTCTGAAATTGGGTGCAGTCAGTTTAGCCTTGTTCCTAGTATTAATCATGTGAACATCACTATTCTTAAGGAAACTGTCATAGTATTTTAATAACATACATATTTATTATCAACAATATATTGTGAAACTACATTAAATATATTTATTTCTTTAAATAGATTTCTTAGCGAATCCCTTCCCTTCATCTTCCTTATGTTTGTCAATTAACAGTTTTCATTTTTTCTATTTCATCGGCTGAAAAATTAATGAAATCATTGAATTACTACACACAGTAAAGTAAAAGATGTGTAGGTACATCACAACCAAGATGACAATAATTTAACAAGAAGAAACGTAGGTACTCACTTTACTGACCTGTCCATATTAAAGTTGATTTGAATTCCTTTTTAGTGATTACGATACCTATTTAACTTCGATAATATTACGAAAGTTAACCTTTAGCGATGATCGATCAAAGAACAAATCAAAAAAGTACAAACAGTAATAACTATTGAGTTTAGCACCTAATGACAGCTTTGAGAGATGAAAAGCTGCCCGCACTGTCAATTTGACAAGAATCGTACGACATTTTAGCACAATGTTGCTAGTACAAAATATGTTCCAAACAAAACAAACTCAAAAAACCGGGAAGGGTGTCATAATTGTCATGGCAGCCCCATTAACCGGCGTTACTTTTGACGAGGGTTAAAAAAGGCATTGTGCAACGCTACATGCAACTTGACCTTCGGTAAGAGCTTGGTAATGGTTATAGCATGGTCAAAATTAACGTTAGTTACAACGATAGCTAAAATGTACCAAAAACCCACCCTTAGTAGTGACGAATTGACGATTGATCAATAAATTGACTTTTTTATTTGTTTGTTTCCTTCCTAATGTTAAAAACTTATTCTTGAAACTCCTAGGCATTTGACATGTAGGTATGTTCCGTAGGAAGTGTAGGGGAGCACTAAGAATTTTTGGAAATTAAAACGAAAAGCGAGCGGAAAACTTATAAATAAAAATAACTAGTTGTGTCGCGGGACACCAGGTAGGAACGAAGTTCCTTCGGCTACTGTCGCGCCTGCGCACGTCTCATTTAACGGTTTTATTCCACGCACTTTTTTCCACGCGTCTCATTCCACGCGTCTTATTCCACGCTTACGGTTTTACTATCACATATTTTTCAGTTCGGTCGCGCAGCAAAATCCCTATACCCTCCAAGCCTGCCGTAAGGAACTTCGTTCCAATAATTAGGTAGATATTTAGAAAAACTCCATCCGTGTAACTGAAAATTTAATAAATCCCAATTTTAAGAATTTCTATATAAATCTGTCTAGAAAATATCTGCCATAAAACAGATAAACATTTATACAAAATATCAGATGCTAGATAACGGCACAACAGCTTAAGGACTCCAGAGCCTATTATTTCGCGTCATATTTTATCGATAATTTATAAGGTGAGTGTAATTTATATACCTACAATATGATATCTTACGTCCAGTCATAAAGTAACTGTCTCGCACCTACATATCTCAAGTCAACGGACTGTCATACCGAGGTACCTGTTTTATAGATAAAATTATACTACTCATATCAATGGTTTATTATTCCCGATAGGCTTTATTCTCCGTTTGAATAAAGATATAAAAACTCCAAAATTTTGGGGATTGCTCCAACGATGTGTGAAAATAAGTTTTAATATAGGTACACCTCACTCGTTGCCAGATTTTTTTGAGGCAAAGCGCGATTTTAGTATAAAGTATTCTTTCGTTAAAAGCGGGACAAATAAATAAATAAACCCAGAAAACCGGGACTAAAAATCAGGACATCCCGTTGAAATCAGGACATCTGGCAACGCTGGTCGCTATTATAAAAGTGCTCATATTCCGACGGCTTTTGATCCGATGATTTTGTAGTTGGATGGGTGACCGTGCCCGCTGTTACTTACTAAGTGCTAACCGAACAAACTTTCTTGAGACGCTTTAGCATTACGTTATAATAACCCTGACTGACCGACGAGCATTCTTCTATCATCTATTACCTGCGTACTGATTTAATTATCGATGCATAATAGACATGCTCGAATCTAAGCTGAGCAATAGGTAAGTAGGTACCTACCTAATGATTAGATTACAAGCGAATTCTCCCGATGGGGAAGAGCCTTGATGTTACAACTTGTATCGTTACAGGATTTACAGGTTTCTACTCTTTGTAAGGAACTGTCTTTAACTGCCTTCGCTTTCACGTACCCCGGGATCACACACTCACACCGGAAAGAAACTCTTCGTTTAGCTATGCTGGTCTTTTGGCAGCATGACAACATTTTGGATTGGTCACTAGTCGACCAATATTCACTGAAAAAGTGTGGTTCTCGAACCTTCAAGCAGACCGCTAATCGGTTGAAGCGAGCCGTAACAATCGGCCCCAGTGGAAAGTAGATAGATACCTCCATAATTTATACGAGGATGCGTCAGACACGCAATAGAGTCATTAAATGACAGGCGCGCCCATAGCCAACTGCCAATTGTGACGAGAGAACAATAAAAACGACGAATAAAGCCGCAAAGTAGAAAATTACGTTCGCTGTATAAATGGCACATAAATTACAGATTTAATGAATAAATTATGAACAGCGTGGTACAGTGGGAAAAAATAGCGCTAAAGTGCGGCGCCGGCGCCAGCCACGACGCAAGGATAAGCTGAGCACGCGTCTACCGCACGACCAACACGACCCTAAACCGACACCTCAAATTGCACTTTATTCCAGCGTGTTACGGATGAAAATGACAAAACACATCCCGCAACTATGACGTTCCGTGAACAAGCGCCGGCTCTGAATGCGCTCATGCGACCGTAGCGAGTCATTACGATACTTCGAAAGTGCTCCTTGCTTACAAACAAACAAATAAACGCTCTATCACATTGCGATAAAGTCGTTCATGCACTATAATCGCAATGTCCCTCTCGTTTGACATACGAGCGAGTGAGAGGAGTGTCATAAAAATGTATCCGCAAACGCAACGATCCCGTTCATTTTGACACGTTACATGCGGCGGGCGATGTGATAAATATCTTTCGGACAGATGCCGGTACCTACGTAGATTCAATTTAAATATGGCTCGCGGGGATAGGCGGAAGAGCGGCGCCTTTCAGCCCCAAACACGGCATTAATCACTGAACAACGATACGTTAGCACCCAAATCTTGTGGACAAACCACTCGAAAGGCTCCACACAGAATAAATAAACCTCAAGCACTCAACACACTCTCAGTACCTACTATTAACTGAATAAACATTCAAAACACGAATCGATTGTCTGAGAAAATCTCGGAATGCGCATATCGATGTTGTAAGTGGTTGTAATGTAGCATCGTATACGGTTTATATTTATTCTCCTAGCAGGTGCGTTTGAAAGACGAAAAACATAAATTCAGTTTCGATAACAGATGCTAGCCAGCCGCCGTCCATACTTGAATATGAAATCCAGCGTATTTGGAACACGCCACTGTATCCGCGGTAAATAAATCTCAACGCTCGCTCGATGCAAGTACTTTTAAAACTATGGTAGTGTCTTAACTAGAGCGGCAAATCTCAGTCGCCGTGTGCTCGAGACAAATAAGCGACCGAAACGTAGTTATCTAAACAGAGCCCACGCCTCTAATCCCAAAAGATACCCAAACCTCTCGAGGGCCATGTTTTATTATCTCGAGTTGGGCCCGCTATCTCTGGAAGTTGTCCGCGGTGCCACAAAAACTACAAAATCTTATCGAACGACACGAACTTCAACTTAGGCCGATCCCTATTTTTACTCCTTCGCCGAAGCTTTCAGCCATATCGGCGTTTTCGGTCCCGGCGAGATTTATAACTGTCTGGTTCAATTTACAGGTCGCCGGAAGTCTACACTGGATAACGGAAACCTGGGAGTGCCCCGAATAGGTAATTTTAGACCGCAAGAGCCGAGGACACTCGCGATGCAACCGAGAAACTCTTAGATAATTTCTGTAAACCATTAACTTCACAAATGGACGGTATCTAATTCCCGAGCGGATGTTTTAAAAGACTCGTGGTTGAAAGGGGAAACGGAATAATTTATAAGTCGATAAGGCTAAAAGCTGCAGGTGCTCATAATTTTATTTATTTCGAGGACTAAGAAGCAAACATGATAACACTTATCAATCATTGTAACGTGCATGCAATTGAAAGCTCTTAAACCAACAGAGATAGGAAAGGGCTCTTGAAATCCATTAATAGAATAATGAGTGGTACAAGAATGTCAAGTGACAATGTTTGATGGAGAGGCTAGTTGTTAAAAGTGTCGTGGACAGGTAGACGATGGGATTGATGAGTCATCGTTAAATAATGTGGAGTAAATTAAAAACAATAGACCACCTCTATCTATGTTGTTGTTGTCTAAGAAAACTCTAGAGGCATCGATTAATTTAAAAATATTTGTTGACACATTTGATTGCTAAGGTATTTTAGAAGCATGGCCGCCGTAACCAATTAACCGGCATGTAGAACACGTTAGATAGGATCTTGTTGACAGCTTTAATAGCGGATATAACAGCCGCTTTTGGATCGTAGAAGTAATAACTCCTAACTTTACTAATTACTTGGACACTCCTTGCCAACATTACGTAATTTTTCAGCGAAATACTTAACTTTAAATCGACCTGTTAAAAGGTCTACTAGAAGAACAAAAGGGTCCCAGGTAAATTTTTTGCTCCAAAATATTTGGGAAAAACATCCATGGATTTGGCGAGACAAGTACAGGTAGGTACCTGTTGGAGATGGTCGAGAACAAAAGGGGCTCCTAGAGGCGTCGCCCGTTAATGGTAGTATGATACAGTGTGGGCGACTAAGTCAATTAGGCCATCCGCCGACGCCATTCCCGGAATGTCGCCGACAAATGAGTGCCAACGATAAGACCTTAAGATTGTATTGTGGTCCTTTTTGTCTTTTATCCAAATCTACCTTCGCCGTTTCTGATAACGCAACCTTTTCTTAATTGAGTTTCAGTGTTTCGACTTATCGGCAAATCGCATTAAGGATCCCACGACGCGCAGTTAAGTTTATCAGCAAAAATTAACAGTATTTCTTCAATCCCATGCTTTACAATGACAGTTTAACAGACGACGGAAAGCTCTTTTGTGCGCAGAATTAAAATATGTACCTACAAGTAAAGAGTAAACACGATGACTAATAGACTGCGTTGTTGTGAATACCTACTGCAATGCCAATAAATCTCGAGTAAAATCAAGTACTAAGACAACTCGACACAATTTCTTGCAATCTAGACCTTACAATGTTTCATCAAGAACCCATTACCGACTGACTGAGATCGGGTCTGCTCTTAGAATAAGAGGGATTAAGGTCATAGCCACGTCGAGTACGGGTTGGTTAGCTATAATGTTTTAGGGAATTATATTTTTATTTGAACTCATCAACATTTCATCGGACGCTGTACTCGCTATCTGAGCAGCATCCGTTGCGCATTGATAATGTGAAATAATATGGAATATTCCACTGATGTTGGCGAGGGCTACAAGAGCGTGTGCAAGCTATAAAACTCAGATAACATTCTGACTCATAGAAAACTAAGCGTGCTTTCGCTGAATCATGCCCTTATGTCAGGACTCAGGATATTGCGACATTGAGATCCAATATTTTGGGTATTTTAATTATTAATTATATCGGTATAATAATTGGAATTTGTTTATCCAGATACGTCACTTTGATATTAACCACATTTACCACCTTTCCAGGTTAATTCAAAACAAATTTTAAATTTTGGTCCCCAATGGTTTAGTTTGTTTTAAATAAATATTTACCGATGTAGATTTTTGACAACATTACATTTGTATTTTAAATATACATACCTACTCATTTTTTGTTTTGGTCTGTAGCTTCTCGATCCGACGGATTATTATATTGGTCGGATAGTTTTGCTAGTTATTGTTTGGTTTCTTTAACGTCCATTGAGTGTAAATGAAAATTTAACAATATAACATTTTCTTTATTTTATTTTTTTATCTAGATGCATGCATTTTGGCCCTGTTTCTGGTTATTTATTACGATAACCCAAATGTACAGAAGAGTACTATACATTTACGTTACTATAGGTACGTCACATCTGATTCACTCCGCGACTCCCCGTCCGCTGAAAACTTTGCTTTTTTTGGCCGCGGTTCAAGTGTACTGTGCATTTTAAATTCGATTAATACTTTTCGCTATTACACAATCGTTGTTTTAATTCTCACAATCTAATTATATCGGATGTACATCAAGCTGTTGACTCGTTCGTTGACTGAAACAAAAATATTTATTGGTGTTTTATTTTGACCGATCTCAAGGTTTTCGAACTCGTTCTCTGACAAGATCAACAAGTATCACGTGCTTACAGTTTTTTGTATCTATCAGAGGTAAAAACTACATACACAAGGTTTTAGAGATGATACACATTTGGTATGTCAATCAAATGTTATTATTTGATTACTAAAATTACTAAAAAGGAACATTCATCAAACAGTTACAGAGTGCGCGCACAGGGGACATTTGTCCGCGTGACATAAAAGTTTTGTCTCCGTCGCGTCGCGTTTCCAAAGTGGGGTGCGCTCACGAGGGCGACAGTGACAAAACTTTTTTGATATGGAAGCGTCATTGGAACGACGATCTGGCATGTTAACCATTGCGCCATCCGGCTCGTCAGTGTGAACGGAGAGTGACAATTTTGTCACCGACGCCGGTCGGTGGACATAAAAGTCACCCAGTTGTCGCGTCGTAACGTGCGCGCACCTCCATACATATCCAAGTACTTGATAAGAACGACGAAACAGTCACGGCGACAAAAGTCCCCCGTGCGCGCACTCTCTTAAGCTCTTGTATTGTTTCAAGAGATCTTTTGTTATTTATAGCTTTTTATACCACTTTCCGAAAAATTTAAATATATTTCATTATTTTTTATAACCTCCAATAAATAAGTAT
Organism: Ochlodes sylvanus; assembly: GCA_905404295.2. Classification (NCBI taxonomy): domain Eukaryota; kingdom Metazoa; phylum Arthropoda; class Insecta; order Lepidoptera; family Hesperiidae; genus Ochlodes; species Ochlodes sylvanus. The sequence goes on from FR990137.1 coordinate 2,980,334, forward strand.
ACCAGAGTTGTCTGCAATGATATTCCTGAGATTTACATGAGAAGCATTGTATCAAATTCAATACAACATCGCTATTTGTGCAAGTGCACTAAAAGCTAGCAATCAAGTTTTACTTTACTAGCTGCCAAAGTGCCAACATTAGCTTTGTGGCGGACACAGAACACTTTTGTTTTCTTTGGCTACATAACTGCCTGGTCATGTGGAATGGCTGAGCATCTGTCGAGAGCACTCGTTTAATTACATCGATATTAATATCTCATTGTGAGATTTAACTGTACGTTAAGATAATGTCTGGTTAGTTGGTCCGTATGATCCGGCTTATTGTTAACCGGTTTATGTCGAGATTTATTAAAAAGCAGTTTGGTCTTTGTTGTTAAAAGGCTCACTAAGGCCTGTTCAGAGTTACATATTTTGTTGTTTTGATGTAACAGAAGTCTGCATAATGTGCATTTTGCAATAAAGTTAAATGTCGTTTATTCAATAACTTAATTGTTCTATTCGTTAGGAAAATCCATCAGATATAAAAGAAAGTTTCGTACAATCTTATATTTTGAACATCCAATAAATAAATATTAGATACGAAATCTTTTGTGAACCTACTTTTAGCTATAATGGCACAATATTTTATGACCTTTACGAGATCGTCAATCTAAACGTTTGTCTACAATAAATCCATAATCCACTAAGTGGCAGTTAAGTTGTATTGTGAGCCAGCCTTTATCATTTGTTTGTGTATAGAAATAAATAACCAGTAATACTGTAATTATAGGTGGCAACCACTATCCAAGTGGTGTTGCGTCGTCAGACGTGAAGGTGGCTTTTGAACTACCACTTCAATTTATTACTCCTAACGAACATCGATAGGGAAGGGACTGTGAGAAATAAAATTGGTTATGTTGAAAATACTTAATTAAACCAATTTGATTCACTTTGATTGAAACGCATTACGCTTAAATAAGTAGGTAATAATAGTAGAAGTGGTCATAACCCAGCGGTTTGTTTCCATTCTGTGATAGAGCGCGGTAGGATTTGAATGGGTGACCGCTAGTGCCAAAATTCTTAAGCGTTTCTGCGCTTCAGAGGGCACGTTAAACTATCAGTACGGGTTAATAGTAGATCGTTAGACAGAATCTCAGAGGATTTCAGGCGGCATAAAACCCTTCCTCGATGCAATGCCTCTTTATTAATTCAAGTTTGCGCTGTTGTTAATAATTCAAAATTGTGTCATATATTTTTTCGAACAATATTTTATTAAAGGCATGTACAAAATAAACAACCAATTACGAGTCAAGTTAACTAAGTTGAGTTGGAAATAAATAATTTCGTATATGCAATTACTTCATTATTTCTTGTTTAAAATAGATAAACCAATTTGCAATAATAAAACATAAAACTAATAACAAGTATATTTAATATTCATGCATTCCGCGGGGTATTACGTGGGGATCAATTATACTGTCTGTTGCAAATTTGATTAATCGCAACTGGAATATTAAGGACGGCTTCCGATCAGTATGCGGGTAACACGCCACTTGTCAACTGCTATGTATGTAATATTAGGTGCGTTACAGACGAGGCGTTGCTTTGTGCGACAAACAGATGAACCTGATTGACTTCCTTACCACCAAAGGCGACAAACAAATTGACGGGTAATCTGTTGTACGTAGTTACCGTCGCCCATGGATATCAATCAACACCAAAGGCATCACCGTTATCAGCTAAGAAAATGGAAAGAAGAAAAAAAGGTTCGCAAGCCTCCAGCCGGGACATGGCGAATTGTTTAGCGGCTGGCCCAAACAAGAGGTTGGTAGCTAGCTGTGCGATTTCATGAAAAATAAAACCAGGTAGTAATAATATTATTGACTTAACCGAAACATAAATTATGATAATATTGTATAATTGTATATGACAGGCAAAGTTTTATCGCCTCTTACGACACTGGTCTACCGGTCTATTTATGAACCTGAACTAGGTTCAGTAGATATTCTAGGGCGATTTAATAAGGGGCAAAAATTTAAATACATAATATTTTTTTATTATAAATCACCTGAATTAATGTGAACTATATGAAAGCCTCTGTTCAAATGAACTCAAATCTCAAAACCATTGCCTGTTGCGTCTATTCGTAGCGATTATAAATCGCATTCTGTCCGCCCAGTCTCTAAACGCCCTTACATTAGACGAATGCATTTTGCGTCAGATTGAAGCTCGGTTTTGTATAAATAACAGTATATTCTTAGAAATTAAATAATTCATTGGATGACTGTGCTGCACTTTATTGAAGTTAAGCCGTCTTAGTACTGCTTGGACTTACTCCTAGTCCTAGGGTATAAACGATTTTTTTATGAATCTTCATTTTAGTTTTTTTAGGACACAAAGCAATTTGGCTTGTGAGCCAGTATTCTCTTTCTATCCTCTTCTCTCTTTCTTGAGCAACAACGCATCTGTGGTGGTGGTGTTACTGTTGTCCATGGGCGACGGCCACCACTTACCACCAGAGGGCGCATCTGGTAGAACAATGATTTAAAAAAATCTATGCATTTCCTACCGCTAAACATAGAAACCTAACAAATTTGAAACGGGGTTTCCCCTATGTATTGTAATAAGCTTGAGACAACATTTAATGTTTTATTGCAACCGGTCACTAAATAAAAAGTATTATTAATAATTATGTTATTTAAAGAAACCAGACTAAATATTTATTATGAAAATTTCGTCAAGCTGAAAAAGGTAATTAATGATAAGGGTAATGTACCCTATTATCGTCAAATAACTTTGACAAGCACTATGGCTTTTAATTAGACTAATTCATATCATACATATTTCAATAATTTGATGCGACAACATCTCATCACTGATACCTACAGATAATGATAATGTTAATGACATTTCACACGCAACCGCCGCCGGTCGACAGATGTTTCGTCTTCCATTCCCCGATAATGATGACATAGCGATCGTTTGAGCTGAACTCACCATTAGTGCAATTATTTATTTATAAGTAACACAGGTATTTTTTTCACATCCGACGTATTTACTGTTGTTAATTGCCGGTGGTATTTAGATAGCATATTATCATTGCCGATCCTGGGGTTGTTTATTTTTAAAGTTTATTGCGCCATTATCAATTAAACACGGTTAAAGGTATTCCGACTTACAAACTCTGCCGAAGGATAACCGTACAATTAGCTAAAGCGCCAAGATAAACGCCAGGATTATCTAAAGTTATGTTATTTAATTAACTATTAATGACAATAATACTTTTTTTAACCACATTTTTTTTTTACTCTTTTTCAAGCGTGTGTTACCGCTAAACACAGAAACGGCTTAATCGGTCGGATACGGTTGCCACGAGTATATTATGACTCTTTTATCTTTAGGTAATATTTATTGTTTATTATTTCGAACCAATTTAAAGATATGTCTAAATTAATAATCTCATCCAAAATCTTGGTTAATAACGCATAAGTTTCCCGAAACGAATAAAGGGCGGATTACAAGTTCAAAAAAAAACAACGCTTTTAGCATGCTGGTATAATACATATTAGGTCAGCGGTACTGATAGCAGCTTAGATTGAAAGCCTAAAGGGCCTGAAATTTTCCGACACAGCTTAAAGCGCTATCTAATGATAACAGCCAATTGCATAACGTGCCCTTTGAGTCTAGTACCAGTCGCTATCAAACTGCCGACGCCACCTGCTCCTCTATTGCGTATCTCTCACGGCGATAATACTGGATTTAGCTGTCAAAGTTCAACTTATCTGTCGATAAAATTATATAGGTAAATCCGAACAACGCAATTTATGTGTATACTGCATTAACATTATCTTTAATTATAAATAGTTGTGTGCGCGACTTTGTTTGCGTAAGAGTTTTCCCGTGTAAATTAAAAAAAAATTAATAAAAAGTAGCCTATATGTTTACTTTTCTATTTTTTATTTACCAGCGCCCCATTAAAATCGGTTTAGCCGTTTCAAAGATTAGCCCGGACAAAATGAAAGACACATTTTTTAAGTTTGTGTTTAGTATCGCGTAAATAACTATGTATAAGCACTTGAAAAAGAGTTATTTTGAAATCACAGGCAGACACTTCATAAAGATTCGAAGTTAGTCAATGTTGGCGAAGTAAGGTGACCATCGCTTTCGGATAACCACTGGTGACACTACGTAACAGAATTGGTATTGCTTAAATTCGATCAGCTATATTTGCCACAAACTGGTGAAGTTATATCTTCACGTATGTAGTTAGCGGCAGTAATGTAGATGACCACATGACCAGTTTCTGAGTGCAGCTGTTAAAGTTGGTGCAATAATTAAAAATGACAATAAACCGGTACTCATTTGCATAGCATTGAGGCAGTGAGTAAGGCGGCGCCGGGGTACAGTGGGCGAAATAGATCAGTAATTAAATTAAATTGATATCATTTGCATAGTAACATAAATATGTTACGCTTTACTATTAGTAGGTAGGTGCTATTTTTATTGATTGTACGGAAGTACCTAGCGGACTGGTGATGGGCCATGAATCTATATCTTGCTCAAAGTCACAAATTGATCGCTGCTTAGTACAGTAGTTGGCTTTGATTACAAAACAACGCATACGAAAAATGGTCGCTAACAGTTAGCCTATAAATAATGTCACGCGGCGTTTTACAAAGCCGCCATGAAGCTTATATCAGTTAGGATATTTTTCTTGTATCACTAACTACGTGACGCTTTATATAATCATAATGAATGTTAGTGGGTGTCATATTGTAATTTTAAACATAAAGTTACAAAAATACCTTTTTCATAGTGTTTGTCGCCTTTATGTATGTATGTACATTGCTTCAACCAAGCAGTATTACGTTTCTAGTCCTTTTTAGCGTCCAGGTGGTGAAATTGCGTACAAGCCTGCTGGAAGTGCTGGAATCTACACAAGTTCGTCACAACAAACGTCACTATTACCATGCAACATTCTAATTTAAATATACGGTATTTTATATTGTTCTCTTAAGATAGGATAAATGTCAATACATGGCATAAGCATTGAATGGTAGTACCTAATACAACAATTAAAAATGTCAGTAAGCCGGTAGAACATTTCCATATCGGCGACAAGTGGGGTGGGGCGCCGGCGCATAAGTTGGTACAGTGGGCGACGTGCATTACTAATGAAGATAATAACGCAACATATACGACTTGTGTGCTATATGATTGTACGTACCTTTTGTTTTGGATACGGTATTTAAAATTAAAATTAGTATTACATCCAGCGATTTTGAATACATATTTTAGTGTTTCCTATATAGCTTTATTATATTAACAACATTGACTTATTATTACTATGGACATTTAATCTCATACTAAAATCGCGAAAAAAATGTCCCAGTCAGTTGTCATGTCATGTCATGCAGTTAACAAGGTAATTTAAACACTAAAATCATTCCACCACGGTTTAATTTCGGTTGCAGTAGTGAACACGGAATTGTTGCTCTCCTTGCGTTTTGTTGCTCATTTGGATCGGACATTTTTTAGCGCGGCCCCGACGTCCATAGTAATAATAAGTCAATGATTAACAATTACAATTTCATCAGAAGCTTGTTTTCGAGCCATTCAATTTAAAATTGACCGTTACAAATTGAACCAACATCTTATTGAAATATAATAGTTACTAAGTTCAAAATAAACTCGAGATTACATGTCCTACCTACCTAAAATGCGTTTTAAATTGCTTTCGATTAATATTAACCGGGCCGAGTGCACCTCAGTGGCTTCAATGCCAAACATATAAGGAATGTTGTATGTGCCCAAGTATCTTCCGCTGCATAACATTACATTGGTCAGGTATTGGTCAATTTATAGGTCAACACAGACGGACGTACACACATACTTCTGTTAAAGTTAAATTTTTCGTTTAGTATTAATAACCAACATGTCGATTTATGAAGATTTAAAAATTGTAATATTATGTTTAACCAATGTCATACTCTTCAAATGAAGTTTACCAGTGTTTAAAATCTAAACCAAGTTCTTAACAATTTTACTTGTATAGACAGATTCAGGTTAGAAGACCTCCGGCCCCTGTTTAATAAATTAAATTATTAATTAATAAGTACATAATTGTAATATAAACTTGTATTTGATATCTAAATCTATAGAAAGTTTTATCTTCTCTCTTGAAGTCTTGCCGGCGAGATTATTGTATTTTCTTGATAAAAATAGTTATTATTCTAACCTGTAGATATTAGGGACCCTATGAGTATACATAATAATCATGCGAACAAGTCGAGAGCTACAGTGGCGCCGCGCTCGCCCGTAACGTAAACAACAACTGGTTGTACGCAAACTCGTGTCTTTACCCTGTAAATATTGAGACGAGGGAAATTTACTAACTACTTGGTTTACTATTTACTTATTACTTAGTGCTTTGCATAATCGAGTGTTAAGTTTGATTATGACGAATAATGGCAAAATAGTAACCATGCCAAACTGTTGTTCGGGTCCTGGGTTCGATTCCCAGCGAGGTGGAAATTTGATTTATTATTACACTACTATTAGCTATTATTAGATAGATTAGCAACACTAAATCAAATTCACAATCAAATTTTACGGTAGATTGAATTCCACAACGCTTGCTTAACAAAAACAACGATAAAATTTAAAATACGAGTAATATCGGTTAAAACCTTGTCTGTGTAGTTTATTTTTCTGTGCTTCAGTGGTCAAGCAATGTGACGTTGTTCATGCACGAAACTCTAATCAGATTGACGCCTGGACTCGTGGCCGACGTCAAGACGATTTTCACGCAGCGAACGCCACAATTAGATTCGATCCGATTCATTAGAACCGCTATAGACTACAGCCATCATTACTATTAATTGCTGACGGGGAATATGTCTGTTTGTGTAACCGATAACCTTTTGTGATTTGGCAAGGGTAGGGTAGTGGCTAGTGGCTACCGTCCTGTCAAAATAAATAAATACACAGCAACCATGTGTCGGTCGCAGTTGTCATGGGCGGCAGCGGAAGGGTGGTGCTGCATGCTCGTTTGCTACCTTCATTCCTTAAGAAAATATGCAGTCGGAACTTGGCACGTCTAACGGCGCGTTCACATAGGACGTCCGTTTTACTGGATCCAGTATACTGGATGCTAGAAGTGTATGTAGTTGTATGAGCGTGTTCACACAGAATCCAGTATACTGGATCCAGTTAAAAATCCCACACAACGGAAATACTGACCTGTTAAAACGGATCCAGTAAAACGGACGTTCTATGTGAACGCGCTCAAAAATGCTGTGTGAATGTTACCTTCCGTTTTACTGGATCCAGTATAATGGACGTCCTATGTGAACGCGCCCTAAGACTAACGTTAACAACGTATGAAAAATTCCGCCAGGTTTTTGATAAAACAATACACAGCTTGCAATACAAATAGCAAGTATGAAAACTAGATTCAATGCAGCCAACCAAACATGGTAAGACGTGTATGTTAATTGGTGATAAACGTGTCCGATGTGTGGCAGCACTGATTTACACGTTGGCGTCATGTCAAAGTTGGCAACGCGAATGTTGGTCAATTGTATGAACAAGGATTACTGGTTTGTTCTCAAAATGTAGGTGTAAATTAGAGAAATGTGCAAATTGTTCTAATCTGTCTCACTGAGGGTAGGTGTATAAGCTATTTTATCGTTAGGTATCGCTCACATGGATACTTTTACCACCCCGTAACCTTCCAATTCCTTTCTGAATTCTGGCCGAGGAAGATTATGTTACGAGATAAATACATATTTGCTCTCGGATCATAGGTGTTAGTGATGTGTTATTCGTGCCTTCCGCGATATAGGGAATCCTAGTGTTTCGAATGAGTCTGTTAGCATTTTATCCAATTGTATTTATTTTATTTACACACGTAAACTATTTTTATTTCCTTTTTTTCATCGATATAAGAATATCTTCGAAATTTAGAAAACTATTTTTTTTGTTAAATGTTTACAACACAGGACCTACTACTTGGAGAGGTTGATTTTTTCATTGTTACTCTTATTAAATACTGCTTGTTTTTGCAATAGACGTCTGTAATACAACAATATTTAAACTTGTAATCAGACAAGTTCCTAACTTCCTAACACGCGCCCACACTAATATCCAATTATCGAATTCTACTTTTAAATTCTAATGGCGCCAAATCTCGCGACGACATTATTTATTCCGGTTGAGTGTGGGAAAGCATTTGTGTTTACAAAAATTTATTAGTATTTTGTCAGAACTCGTTGAATATCTTATAATGGAAAGGTATTTGACAAATTATAATCGAATTATCGGCAGGATTTGAATTTTAAATGCGTTTGAAATGCTAGAATGTGCTTTTGCTGGCGATGGCGGTTCAGTCGCGCGTCGCTGTTAATTAGGATTAGAAATAACATAAATGGAGATACTGATGGGATCCTTATTAATGTTAGCATCGGAGGTCATTCCGAAGTGATTATGAGACATTTAGTATATACATTTTATTGTCGTATCAATTCATCAACAACTATTTCTAACTGAAAGGGGTCAAGTGTGGGTGGATGGTGCTTATTTATTTGCTATTTTTTCAAAAATGATCTTACAAAATATTCATTAGGTACTCGTACAAATAAAAAAACTAAATGTGGCACTCGGAGACTGCCGCGGTAAAGCTATTGCATAGCATTTTTTATCAACTTATGCAATTATAATTATTAGAAGTTATATAGTTATATCAGAACAGCGCCATCTAGTTTGTAGAAAACATACGTACCATACCTTAGTATTAAGGTACTAGATGGCGCTGATTGGGGGTGTTAGGTTTTTTTCGTTACGGAATTTCTGGATTCGGTCCCCACGCTCAAGGCCCGCGATAAAAGCTATGCAATAGCTTAATAATGACAGTGTATTAATAAAAGATTAAATGAATTTAAGTACCTACCTACTAACACAGAACTTGGCCCTTACTGTAGGTACAGTTAAATAAATTATCTTCAAAATGTTTCAATGCATGACTAATCACACACCATGTTAAAAGCATGAGAACACCATAAGCGAGGTAGGTGTGGAAACTCAAATATGTACACAGGTTGGAATACTTGAAATGTTACCGACGAGTAGCGACCGCGACCACCCACCGCTGAGATCGGATGTGAAGATATACTTCCGTGATGAATTGTACCCTGCTTATGTGGTAATTTGTGCTGTAATATACATCGATATGGTCGCATTGAAGCGCTTTTTACAAGCTTAGGTTGGTAGGTTCGGATCAAATGTTGCAAGTCGAATTAGAAATACGTCCTCTTACTATACGGACTTGAAATTTTTCATATTGCTTTAGTTCCGATGACAGTGTAACTGAATGACAAGCATGCCCGGATACTACGCTCAGCGTAGTCAGCGTTGCCTACCTCAACGGTGAACAGCACAGTGACTAAACTAGACTAGACTAGACTCTTTGCTTTATAATTCACTAAGCTTCATGTTTGAAGACTTATAAGCTTTATGTTTTTATAACTATTAATTACGATTATACGTAATAATTATCGCGTTTAGTTAGAGAGAACTTTCTTAACTTCGTTTTGTACACATCACTTATATAACTAGCTACATTGATTATCAATGAAATCATTTTAAAGATAGTCTGGTTGAAATAGTTTTAACTGATCGCAGTGTCCAATGAATCCAGCCAATAGTGTCGAGTACCAACAGTCACCTTCGTCGGACGGCCAAGTCGCGCGCCGCATACATATCGGCTGGTTGCGACATGCGGCTCCGATTGAACAAGGACACAGGCTCAAGTAGAATCTAACAGAAAACCGAATAGGTTGCTTTTGGTTCCGTATATAAAGGGGCGAGACATCGTGTGGCTGACATAAGTCCCAAAGTAGCTAAATGATAGCCACGACCGTTCTGCCAAAAATGTATAGAATCTAAAAGTTAAAAACGGTACCCTAATATGCCTGTCTGGCTATCTGTCACAGGGCTCCGTCCCTTGAATTCCATCTCTTGAACGGAAATAGGTAAACACCTGAAATTTTCAATTTAACTGCGGCCGCTATCACAAGTTGTGATTCACAACAAACAATAAAAAAGTAAAAAAGCAGGCTCCCTAAGCGGGTCTATGATACGATGAGGCAATAACAAAGCGTATATCTTCATTAACTACTTAACAAAACTGTTATAATTGGTAATTACATTACATAATTACCTTGTATAATACAAGAAATAATCGAACATTGGCCAATTATATTTCGTTTGTAACATAAACATAACATTATCTTATCTCCAATCTTTACATTACAAATATCATTTTCGGTAATCAAATATCACGCGAGCCTGCATTTTCATAGAATCTAATGAGATATCGACTCGGATAATTGTTATCGTACCTTGACATTTAGATTTGAACAAGTTTAATATACCTACATATAGATTTCATCAATTTTATGTTACGTCACGGTTATTCTATTACGTATTTGTATGTATTGAAGGAATTAAGATAGCAAACGAGCAAGGCTTTCACCGCCGGCAACGACAACTGTGACCAGCAAAGACAAGTCACTTAGCAAACGGTGATAGTAAGAATAGTAAACACGTTTGTTTTAAAAAAATTGTCTTCCGTCACGCTTTCCCAATTCTTGTCTCGGTACATATTTGGCGTGGTAAACACGCGTTTTTTTATTCTCCTTCATTGAATATCCTAAATCCTAGTGTAAGGCTATGTATGAGTGTGTAGAGTTATTTATTTATTTATTATAATTGTACACTTTATAATTTGACGTTTAAATGAATTAATTAACAATGCAAGTGTTGTTTGTCACATAACACAACTTCAAAGCGAAGCACTTCCTCTTCACTGGATTGACTTGACGTATCGCTCTTATGCATATGAATTAATCTATTGCGAACTATTTTGTCTGGGCTCACACTACTTGCGTTACAACGAGACTTACCTACTAACAATCCTCATACGTACTACCGTACTGACCAATTTACATTCTTGATAACACCCTTTGCTAACTGGACTAACCATCCTAACCCCGATTTGAGTCTTGGCCTGTGTCGGTCGCAGTTGTCATGGGCGGCAGCGGAAGGGTGGTGCTGCATGCTCCTTTGCTATCTTTATAAACGTCAATAAATTGTTAAGATTGTTGTCAATGTCATTAATAAACTGCACAGATAATGCAATCACTCTTCATTTGCAAAAATAAACAGTAATTAGAAAGTTGAAGTGTTTAATTGGTTTGCGCTCCTGCGTGAATAAGGTAGCGTAGCGTAAAGAACATGGAATTGTTTTTAATTCAAAATCGAGGTAATATACATAATTAGAATGAGATATTCTAACGTTTCATATTATTAATGGCGCCAATTAAATTGAGCGTGAGTTTGTTGAAAAAAAATATTTCTACGGCGCGTAATTAGAGACGCGCCGTAGCGTTACGTCCGGGTCGGGCTGCGTTGTCGTCCCGTGAATGGCGTCGAATAAACGTTACATTATAGGTTAGATAATTATATTATTCGTTACTTTCTAACAGCCCACAAACTTATAACAGGGTAGCAGATGCGTTATGGCATCATTATGCATTTGACTTTTTGACAGCTGTTAGAAAACTTACGTTGGATTATGGATAGAAAGATTATTGGACAAGACCACAAGAGGATAGCGATGGACTTGCTTGACGAGTTTAACACAACAGAATATTATGCAGATTCATATGTATAGCAACAAGGTACCAAAAGTTACAACATTTAACACGTTGCTAGCAAAGAACTCTAGTTCTGCCGAACGCCCGCGGGAACGAGATTGGCGCCGCACTTCCGGCCACCAGTGCGCACCAGCGGAAGTGAGGTGCAACTGCCGTCGGCCACCGCGCCCTCCTGCGTTTCGTATCAGCTTACCGCAATTTCCATCACTATTAATTGCTCGCACAATTTGCATTGAGGATGCGTTTTGATGACGCCATGATACGGGTATAATTTCAATGAATAATGAAAATTTTAAAGCTTGCAGCTATAGCTTATGCATGATTAGCAACATCGGCGGTATTAGATTAGTCACAATTTTATGCCTATTATGTGAAGTGCCGACAAATGCACAGAAAAGCCTCATCCGTCGGCAATCGACATTAGTATACATCAACATCAAGGTATAACGCATTACGATCAAAAAGGATGCGCGTCAACTGTCATGGAATTTCTATAGACACCTGAAAGATTCCGAACCACGAAAGCTAAAATTTAGTTACTAGCGATTCCTTGCCTATCAAAATGAGAATGGGCTTGCTCTCTCTCTCTATCTCTCTCTCTCTCTCTCTCTCTCTTACACACACACAACAGGGTTACTAACTAGGTTACAGTGCCGTGTACAAACAACTATACACGGCTAATTCTAGTTATTCGGTTAATTTGATGTGAGACCACATCCCAAAACGTTGTGCTCCAGTTATTTTTGCAAGAATCTGTTGTTCCGCAGCCGTTGAAGTGATTCTTGGAACGCGTTTATTGTTCTACCAAGATAGATTGCTGATGACGCATTTATATTCCATCTAGGATTAGTATCCTATTTAAGTTTGTTATTAATTTATTTCATTTTCAAATAGGTACTTACCTACCTACTTAAATTTAACCGGTAGTAAATAGCTAAGACAATCATACATTAAAATAACTTGACAAAAAATCACAAGGCATATCAATGATTTGTCATCGATTGCTCCGGTCGAGACTGGAACCTGTGACAACCGAGTACCTACAGACATCTATTATTTACAATAAGAAAAGATCAAAGAAATTCGAAAGAAATACGAGTACTATCGTATAATAATTGTTTTAAAAGCAATTGTGTTCCAGATAGGAAGGTGTGGAGCCGGCTACACTTTTTTATAGGCGCCCATCTCAGTCCTCAAGGGTAGCAACACATCTGTGGCAAATAACAGGGCTTTTGGATTTCCTATGTCGCGGATGACATGGACAACCCATTACTTACACCTACGACCGAAGAACCAAACACTTATCTATCACATAAATACCTGCCCTGGTCGTGAATCGAACCCGGAACCCCTCCAAGATCCACTACCAACTAGTATGGGCTATAAAAAATAAAAACAAAGAAACGATGACAAGCGCTGACGTCAGATTACCAGATTACGCAGACTATGATAAACTGTGACCTTTGGGCTGTATTTTGACATGGCGGCCGTAATAGCGACGACGCCGCCTTGTTATCGGCTCTTTAGAACCACCGTTTAACATTGATTTGCATTTTATACCGATCGAAATCTATTCTCATACAATAAAATTAATATTAGCTTATTGTAAACTAAACTGATTGGTTTAGTCATCAGTTTAGGTTTGTTTGTTATAGTATAAATCTTAGTTACGTTTCCCATTGTTAGGAAGTTGTAAATATGCATGGTAAATTATAGATCGTTGTTAAATATTATGACATTTATAAATCAGATAAGAAATATGAGTCCAATTTCGTCTTGTTTGTAATGGGCTGCAAGAATGAAGCTTCCTAATTCGGTTGTATTTTTTTAAGTAAATACTTCTTTAGTATCGTTGTGATTTGAAATTCGTTGAAACGGAAATGACGCGAATGAAGCATCGGCAAAATGGCGGCTGATGAAGCAAAGCAAATCATCAATATTTGAACGGACAGTATACGTTGTTAATGTTGTTATGAAGTTTCACTTATTTGAACAACAACTTAATATTTCAATCTTGTATTAAAACAAACAAACAATAAAATCAACAATGATTTGAATTACTAATCGCCGCTAGACCTCCACATTCTTCAAACAGAAACAAGGTTGGTCAGAGCAGTCTATATAAGCAGCGGTGGACACGGAATACAAAATAACGCCATACTACATTCAGTATGTTTTAAATGTTTGACATTCCCTGAGCCGACAGGCGTCAGACACGATTGGGGTAACCATTTCAAAATTTAAAAAAAAATAATCAATTAGCTGGATCGTTGTCGCAACCCTGTCCACTGCTGGGCACCGGTCTCCTTTTACAATGTGTGGGATACAGGCCATAGTCCACCACGCTGGCCAAATGCTGATTATCGGACATCACACACCTTTGAAAACATTATGGACAACTCTCAGGCGTGCAGGTTTCCTTCCGAAGTTTTCCTTCATCGAAGCAAGTGATAATTAAATTCTAATTAATACTCACAATTTTTTTGAAATCTACAGATGCGTGCGGGGTTTTAACCTAATTACCCCAACCCCGGTTCGGGATTCTTACGTTCAAACACTTCGAACCACTATAAAACTGTTCATTAGTTGATATTGAAACTGGATTTTTAGCACCAAAATCCAGTAATTTTTAAAGAAGGTCCGGACTTTTTTGTGACAAAAAATGTATTTTTAATTTTATTCTTTTAAATTAAGCATGTATGAAGTTCTTCAATTGGAAGATGTAAGCATTAGCTTACATCTAATACTTGTTTAATTTCTAAGTTTTCATCCAGTTTTTGTTAATCCAGACAATTCTTTCAGTCCGGATATTAGACCAAAAGTCCCGACAAGTCCACACAGTTGGTAACCCTGGTGTCAATCGATCGAATTATGACGCAACGTCCCCGTATCGCGATCCGATAAGCACTTGCCTGGCGCCTAGCCGCTTGCCGACAGCGGTCGTATTAGGTATCTCTGTGACCGTATTAACCTCCAATACCTACATATTGTTATTTATGTATGTATGTTGTAGATATGGAAGTAAATATTTTGAGAAGAATTTTGGAGTCTTATTTTTTAAGTAAATAGCCGACAGGGTGACCATTAACTACGTATAATTACGTATGGAATTTGAGGGTGAGGGGGTCAAGACGATCGATCGATTATAAATTAGCAGTCTTATCCCCTGATGATAAGTAAAAGTAAAGTTAAATGTTTGAAACTCACATTAGGATTTACGAGAGGAGATTCGAACCCAGAAATGGCAGAAGTCTTCTAGTGCCTTCATAACATGAAATTAATCACAATCATTTGTTTTCCATATCAATAAAAGAATACCGGTTTGGTTTTACCCACGTCTATTTCTACTCTATCGCATTTGTGGTTGCACCCTTACATTGTAAAATAGTCCTTATTATCTTTTGTCAAGGTCCACATAAAACCCCGCTCGAATATTTTTTGCCAGGGAACATTGCCCCTTATTGCATGGTTCTAGCGTAGGTATATTCAAATACAACCCCACGTGTCGACCGGCGCCAGTGACGTCACAGACCTAGTGGTGAATCCCGCCGGGACTATTAAAATAAATGGAGTCACAAGATTTGCATTAAGTTTGTTTGGCTAACTATTTGGGGTGAGTCAGTAATAATTGGATTTCGGAACATGCAGTATTTTCCCCCAAACACTAGGTAGATTATCTATGCGTCTACTGATAAAAATAATGTGTAATTTGACCGGTCAAGGGCGAGTCGGACTACACACGTAGGGTTCTGTGTCACCGATTTGGTCAATAACACGATATGACATAATTATAATAAAGAGTAGAAAAACTCCTATTTTTATGGTTACTTATACTATCTTTCTTTCTATCTATCTTTTTATTATTTGTTGTGATAGCAGCCACAGTATCACGCATTCTATAAAAACTTCAGATGTCTACCTGTTTACGTTCAAGAGATTCCCTGCAACAGCCCAGACTCACAGCGCGCAGCGGAAGCATTTAATAAGGTTATTTGTCACCTATTGTGTACGGAACCCAATAATAACCACAGTACCATGAAGCCTACCGAAGCGTAATCAGAGTGTGATCGGTTTCTATCACGTAACAATCACTAGCAGTCATTTATTACCGAGAATGGACCAGGCAAACGAATTTTTTTTTACACGTCAAATAAATCTATAAAAAATTACAAGAAAAACTGTGTTTTTACTTTTTCCATATCTCAATAAATGGCTGAGATATTAACGATCAAAGTGCGTATTTACGGACGTTGGTTTTTTTAAAAACGCAGGCGGGCGGTCACTACTCGATGACGTCATCTCTCAGTAGTCGCGCGTAGTTGATAGGGATTTTTGACCGAAATGTTAATTTAAACTCAAGTAAAGCCGCGAGCAAACCTTAGTTATCAATAATAAAATAACATATATAATTCACATACTATCTACTACATCTATGCAAAATTTCAAGTCTGTATCTATAGAAATAAGAAAGTTATAGATTTTTGAACTGCATAGACCCATATTTTCTATACTTGCGCCGTATCATGCTCGCGGCCGAGCCACGTCGTGACGTCATAGCGTAAGCGCGGAAATTCAAAAAAGGGCTTGAACTTCTCGTCTTTATAACTTCGGAAATACTGCATGTATTGAAGTGAAATAAAAAGTTATGTAATGTATATGACCTAAGCTCGGATTTTAGGTGTATTTGATAATAATATTTTGACCCTTTTGCCTTCTCCATTGTTTTTATTAGAATTGCGTGTCGCGTCGCTCTCGGCTTTCACGCGTTCTTGCGAACGGCTCGGGTATTCGCTGGACGCTGGACGCCCCGGTATACCGAACCATTGAAAACACCGATGTTAATTACGTATTTTTTGCATCATATTATGTGGACTAATTATTATATTTTCTTTACAAAAACAGCGTTAATTGTAACTGAAAATGCAAGGCAATTTTGTAGATGAACCTTAATAAATAAATTTGACAACCCGTATGGCGCAATTGTTCGAGCCGCAGCACGCATTTACGCACGTAATTTACAAAAAATAAGATGAGCGTATTAGAATTAAATTTTATCACTTGCTTCGCGTGAAGGAAAACATCGTGAGGAAACCCGCACTTTTGAGTTGGCCATAATGTTTTCTAAGGTGTGTGACGTCCGATAATACGCACTTGGCCAGCGTGGTGGACTATGGCCTGTACCCCTCACACAGTGAGAGGAGACCCGTAAAGGTCCTGGGTGCGTTTCCAGCGAGGCGGAAATCGGAATGATAAGTCTTTTCGGCTCTTGGTCTGGATGTCGGTTTGAATAGTTTAAAACATTTCGAATACGAAACGTGTCAAAAATGTGAAACATTTTCGACTCGACGCAATTGAAGCATTTATTAATTAGCAGACTTGGCCGTAGGTTGTTCGTTTCTGTTTCTTGTTCGGCTAAAAAACAATTAGTTTTTTATTACTCAAGTATCACCTTGATAAAGAATGCAGTTAGCACGTTACTGGCTAATCGTAGCCAGCCCAATCATGTAATAACGTTGACAAACATCTCTAATTAAAAGTAACAAGCCCACTGCAAATGTAAATGAATCCAATCGGTTTATCTACACGACGATCGAATTCTATCTCTCGATAACGATCTGTGATGTCTACCGCAAATACCGGCTATCAGCGCTGACCGTAGACAGAGAAGGATATACAGATCTGGTGAGCGTGGCCAACATGAGATGGCACGAGAAAGTATAATAAAATTGTATGGGGCACAAGAAAAAATTCGACGGTCAACTGTCGTATGTAAACAACTGTGCTTTCCTTGAAAAAAAACCGACACGTAGAGTGAGATGAAACTATATTTAGTATAATTATATATGTATATATATCATTCTGTCTTGTTTTTTTTCGTGTCATTGGCGTAAGTAAGTAAGTAAGTTGTTTCTTTACTTCTGTGATTGCGATAGACGATATCCATTAGTCTATAATCTTTTCTGTCTACGCCGCTGACGAACAAACAACTTTGTTTTATTGCCACATAAAAGTTTAGTGGAAAACAAGTAAAAATCTGAAACTATTGATTTAGAGTTATTTAAAATTCTTGGTATCAATGGATGGACTTATACCAACTAGTCTACGGAGTCGTAACATTCACAACAAGTATATAAATTTATGGAATAACTATGAGCGTAACCTATTATCTTTAATTTCGCGATAGTCCAAAAGTATTAATTGCATATAGGATAGGTAATATATGTAGATTTATGAATAATTTCCGATTCGTTGTGCTGTTCGACCGTTCACATTAACATCAATACAGCAGTCGGTCTTGACACTACATGTAAAAAATGTAGGTTACGTATGATTATAAAAAGTGGTTGGAATGCAGATACTCTTTCATTTGAAATTGCTGGTTAGTAAGATATAGAAACTGTTACAACTGAATAAGTCTAGAGTCTAGACTAGACCATAGATCTTTAGATTTTAGAGTTTGTGTTCTTTTATAAGTACCTATAAAAAGTCTTCCGCTTCCTTCTGGGCCAGCAAGTCGTCAACGCGTCGGTGATGACTCTCACATCCCACATCAATGGGCAATGGCAGTTGCCATTGCCATCTTGCTAAGTTTAGCAACACGTGGCTCGATCGAGTCGATCGCTTATTTTTTGGCTATTTACAATAAAAATGTATGTATGTATTTTTAAATGTCTTTCGACAATTCGACTATTTTTGTTACCTCAAAACTTTCGATTGGGTGAACCGATTTCGATGATTCTTTTTTTATTTGAAAGCTGGTTTTATTTGAAAGTTCGAAAGCGTCCCGTGCGGTCCCATAATTTGGCCCAGTCCTGTCAATGGCATCCATGAGAAAAGCATATTATTATGTCTTAAATTTGCATTACTTTGTAGTCGGGTTTTTTAATTCTAAGATTATATCTATTGTCTATTCTATTTTTGATAGAAACAAGTCGTCATTTTTTATTGGATAAATTAATAGATCGAAACGTAAAGTGACAACAAAATGTTAAAGTCATTATTAACTTGAAAATTCACTGAGGTAAATAAAAAAACTTGACAGTATTGACGTCATAGTTTATTTTTCTATTGCCATTATCGAATCCTAACTGATATATTTGATCACCTAGTTTGCTGACGCACCGATATAATATTTGATCAAATTTGATGCCGATGACAAGTAGGATTGTAAAGCTAGTTAATGACAAGGATCATTTTGTCCCAAAATGTTTTGACAAAGTATAGCGCATTTTTATTTCAAAACATTAGATTCATTTCGAGAAAAATGAATTACAATAATTTCTGGAGGGTAGAGGGGAGTAAAAAAGACAGTTGTCATGGTACACACAATTGAAATAAAAGTCATTTTACTTTAATTAATTATATTATGTCTATTAACGGCAAAATGACGTTAAAAAATCAAAATGTGTGCAATTCACACGTGCTAGAAGTGAAACTTCATAACAACGAATACTGTCAGTCCAAATATTGATGTTTTGCATTGCTTACGTCAGCCGCCATTTTGCCGATGCTTCATTCGCGTCATTTCCGTTTCAACGAATTCCAAATCACAACGAAACTAAAAAAATATTCACTTCAAAAAATGTCAAAACGCCCAATAAAGGTATTTTGGATGCAATTGCTATTAATAACAAAGAAAATCCTGACATATTAAAACCTTATGACCAACATCAATGACGTGTTTCCGTTACGTCCCATGTCATTAGACATTAGACAATACCCTCTACCGCAATCCACGTTTAAGAACTTGGATCCAAAAAAAATTGTCCGAGTTATTACTGGCAGCTACGATTAAGATTATAAAAGGATACTGTTTATATATCTCGAACCTACTCTGTACTAAGCTTAAATACCGCAAGTACAACATGGCGCCTATTCAATACTTGTTTGCACAGATAATATCTGACAGTCCGCTACTAATCATACTGAGACATCACGATGCTATCGATTTTATCACAATTCATTATTTTTATATGATAAATTTATCAGTTATTAATTTAATAGGGGTTTATATTAATACCTAATACTTTTTTGAGTAAATAGCCTGCACACGAGCATAATATATCGCACCCTTAGTAATATAACGGCATAATATAAGTAGTTTTTTTGCGAGTTCCCGTTTGAATGATTCTGGACGAGACATTAATTTCAGCTTATTTTTCGTAAGGTGGACAGGCAGAGAATGCTGTTAGCCTTTGTTCCATCTATGTAAGGTACTACGTGAGTACTATTACTTATTCTGTGGTAAGGTTTAATACAGAATAAATAGGTAGATAAATAAATAAAATAGTAATTATTAGATACTATCAGCACATGAGTAGTCTGCATTACACGATAATTTTACAACCAAAATAGTAATTAACTCCTAATGAACCGTTGCAATTAATTTATGGCCAAAATGGAGGGCTCCACAACTGTCTGGCGCCAAAATACTTGAGGTGGCGCCATCGACAGCTAATACACTTTACAGCCCACGCTATAATCACCCTTACTTCTTTTAGTTAGTGGTTTGTTTGGCGTAATAGCTCTGTTTGCTAGGGGCGTCTCGGCGACATGGTGTCGCGCTCAGGGGTGAGGCAGTCACCACACCTGCCGTCTGACATGTGTCCGCGATAGTGTGTAATTGACCATAATCGCGGTATTTATTAATGACATTTATGACAATTATAAAGTACCTATTTATTGTTTGCGCGTGAGTCAACGACGCGACGGCGCCGTCTGGGGCTTTGTAAAAAAATGTGAAAACTGTTTACAAAAGTTTTTTTTGTTATGTGAAATAAGACTTTTAAATTAGGTACTAACAGTATTTTAATAAAGGTCTTGCTATGCACAATGATTGCAAGATCGGTCACTTCTTCACAGGCGACATGAACAACACAGTCATGATGATTGACACCTGAGAACACACACGTATCAATACGGGAATTGAACCCAGACCCTTGGCTTCTCAGGCAGGACTACTACCAACTACGAGTAGGCTAGAGGGCCGTCAAATAAATATACACCTTATTTTACATAATTATCTACTTAGTCCAAAAATCGAACCATTAAACCTGAGGAGACACTCTATTTCCAGCAAATCTTTCACACTTCCCCTTTTCTTTTGTCTAATCAGGAACCCAAAAGTAGTCAAACCTGACCAGACGAAACACGGTGGCATAACCAGGTGAATATGACAAATCAATTAGCAATCCCACAATGCAATGTCACCAGCACCTACCAGCCTAAAACACTCCCCGTCACCGTCGACCGTCGAGATCGTTATCGCTATAAGAGTATAAGCTCTAAAGCTGAGCTTTCGTTTCAATTAAATGATTACTGTATGACTACAATGACAGACCGACAGTTGTATAGAACTGTATAGAGTGACTTAATATTGACAGTAACAGCAACGTGGTTGTTTCGTAGGAAACCTTTTTATATTAAGGCGCGTCCCCGAGCACAACGCTGCGTTAGTTATTTACAGTTTTTAGAGGCTACTCGTCAGTTGAAATAAATACTAAATATTAAAATATACATTAAATTTCTACAATGCAATTTTTTATAGAATAAGTATCTTCTAGCTCTTCGGCCAGCGCGGGGACTTTGGCCTGATCTACCCCAAACATTGTAACAGCAGATCCGAGTCCATTAGTGAGGCTGTTATGGGTTACGATTATGATGATGATGAATTACCTAGGTGATCGTTTGCACGTTGACCCAAGCCGCAATTTACCTCCGTTACGTTTCACTACTTTTGGAGTAGTGTATGACTTCAATCTTTTATAGACCCACTATTGGCCACGAGTCTCTTCTCTTTGAGGAGGCCTAGAGAATACTTCACCTCGCTGCTTCAGTGCGGAATTGCGGGTCGGTTAGTGGTCGACGTTATTCCGCACGTAGTTTTTTAGTAGCGTAAGTTTGTGGGTAGATGTATGTGTCTACAATAATTTTGATGCAATAAGCAACACGCAGCAGCAATAGTAACAACATTTTTTTACTTAATTTTGTCAGTATTGTAACCAATTTATAACCATAATAAACATAATAATTATTATATTCTAGGGAACATATTTTTTTAATTTGCATTGTTTATGTCATAGGTGCCTGCATAATATAGGTGTTAAACCCTTAGAATAATTACACTATAGGAACGGAGTCCGCGCGGCCGTTTTGAAGCACCTTCATTGGAGCCAGAAACGGCTCCAAACACCGGGCAGCTCATGTCAACGCACGCCAAACGTGTCTCGCGAAAAAAAAAGAATTATGACGATTTGTCCAGTTAAATTGTGTCACAAAATATCTGAAAAGCCATTTATGTATTATTGCTAAAAACATATGGTTATCCGCAGCCGAAGTCCGGGAAAGTTTCGGTTTAGTGCTTCACTTTAGACAGAGCGCTTGTATGAAGACTGTCTTTCTATAGTGTTATTATTCTAAGGTTAAACCCCAACTTGAGGCAACTTGAAAGTTTTTAAAAACCTTCGCTACGCCAAAGCGCAACAACATCAAAATTATCCAATTCTTACCCGTCAGTCCAAGATCCGAGGACTTGGAAGCCGCTTCATCACTGTAGGCCGCCGAGAGCTGGTATAAAACAAGCACCAAACACACGCTAAAATTAACCACCGCCATCGTTTTGTCAATTACTATTCACTATCCACTAACACGGTGCAAACACCATAACTATAGTTCTAACACTTTCATCGTCAGTTGATCACCATGGACCTCATCATTATCACTCGTATATGGTACACCGAACGCAGATTTGTTTGTAAATAATTCAAGTTTAATATCAAGTGCACATAGTTTTAAAAGTTTACGCTAAAATGTGACACGCGTTTTCGAGGATGGATAACAGAGCGACGCATCCACTCACGAAGACGGCCAAAGCTCACTCTGTCTGTTTACTCTGTTTGTGGCGCGACTGGCGCGTCTGTGGCCGGGTGTGAGGAGTACGTCAAGAGCAGGATAGCAAATTGCACGCTAGCCGTAGTGCTGTCTTGTTGTTATGTCGATACGATATTTTCATCCTTTATTTATCTTTATTATGTATATAATATTATGTACTGTATTTGAAGTTAGAAGAGTTATAAAGATTTTAGATTAGATTTAAACTTTGAGGTAATATGGAAAATCATTATAGCTCACTTTGGGAGTTATTCGTAGATAGACATACGCTGATGATGCTCCGCTTCGGAGCGAAATACGTGTTGTTCTTATAATCTAATTATGTTAGTAATGTATGTATACTATGTTGATGTATATTTTTATTTATTGTACGTTTCCTTTGTAGGAGGCATGTCTTAGAAAATATACCAATGATGATCAGTATTTTAATAATGGTGGTTGATGTATGAACGTGTTGCTTGCGGATTGTTGGACATAAGATTAATAATAAGACTTTTAACTGTACTTAATTATATCAGTTATTTTTCAGTCCCCATTTTTATTACACCAACTAGCTGTGCCCGCGACTTCGGCCGTGTGGAATTTAATTTTTAAATTTCTAAAATAAAAGTAGCCTCAGTTACTTATTACCTACATGAGCTATCTGCCAGTGAAAGTCCCGTCAAAATAGGTCCAGCCATTCCAGAGATTAGCCGGAACAAACAGACAGTCAGACAGACAGACAAAAATTGTAAAAAATTGGTGGTTTTTGGAATATGTACCGCGTATACGTCCTTATGCATTTAATAAAAATCGGTTACTATAAAATTACATACAGACATTCCAATTTTATTCATTTGTATAGAGTATAGACTATACATTTGAAACTAATTGAATTAAATTTAAAAACTTACATCGACAAGTCGGATGCGAACAACACTACTTCAGAATATTCAATGCACACTCTTATCGACTAAGGAAATGAAATTTATACCTTATGACACAGTCATAGAGTATAGTTTTCTAGACTTGTTAAAAATAAATAGAGTCGAAATTCGTCAAAACAGTAGCGTTGTATTCTGTATGCATTCTTCTTCTGTTTTTGTTGCCGGCAGCTTTCTACAATGCACTCGGTCTATTATCTGTATTGTATAGAAGATGGCGCCCCCTGGGCCACGCAGACGGCAGACCTTGTAGAAAAAACACATCTGTCCCTTATTTCGTTTATCGTCCAGATTGCCGTTTGTTTTAAAATTTAGACAGGAATGCGCTTGTCCCAAGTTGGTTCTGTATTCTTTATTTGAATTTGTTTCACGACCCGGTAGTTCAGTAGTTGAATATGACTACTGATTAAGGTTCGATTTCGAGTTGGGAGTTTTTGTGATTGTTTAGTTTGCTTAGCACTGCAGATCCGTCACGCTATCGAAGTTTCTAAAATTTTAATGTCTATGACGACGACCCCGCAACCATAATGGAATGACCACCATGACCCATGCCTGCGAAGGGGTCAAGGGTTCGATTACATTCCAGGACCCGAGAGAAAACATATATTTGTCACATTAATATCTGCTCCAGCCGGGAATCGAAGCCGGGACACCTCGCTTCATAGTAGGGCCATTAACAACTAGGCTACAATCGTCATTGGTCGTTACGGTCCCATTATGCCCAACCATCAGACCATACCTACCATGAGATGATGATACCATATTATGGTATGGTATATTATACTCCATTTATATAGGTACCTGAATCATATAACCATATAGGTATATATATATAAAAGCTTATGGCTCAGTCTGCTTCTGTCTCTCTATCTATATTCCTTAGAAAGGGCATTTAATGATAGCCATAGTAATTAATTAACGTTTTATTTAAGTAAAGACGCTTGGATACCTAAATAGGTATTTATAATTATGTCACGTAATAGTTTTTACGTTATTGACCATTGGTAATAACGTTACCATTGGTAATAAAGTAAAAACCATTCGGCTCCATAAATGATGTAATGATTGGAAGACATGCCAGAAGATATGGTCTATTAATGATATATGTATGTACCTAGCACCCCTGGTGATACCCGTGTTTGAACGTAGGACTCGCGAACTGGAGGGTCCGGGATCAAACCCCGCACGCACCTCTAATTTTCAAAAATTATGTGCGTATTAGAATTTAATTATCACTTGCTTCGGTAAAGGAAAACATGGTGAGGAAGCCTGCACACCTGAGAGTTCTCCATAATGTTCTCAAAGGTGTGTGAAGTCCGCCAATTTGCACTTTGGTCTGTAGTCTGAAGCCCCGTGCCCAGCAGTGGGACTGTCATGGGTTGCGATGATGATAATGAAACAAAGCTTCCGTAAGGTTTCCTAAGTTCAAAGTGTGCCTACAGCTGATTGCAGATCCAGAGGTAGATTGTTCTTGGTTACCTATGACACGTATGGAGTCAGTTACACTTTTTAGAGGCGATCATCCCAGTCCTTAAGCAGTAACGCATCTGTGACCGAGTTTGAACGAGATTCTTATAAACAACTAGCTGACCATACCACGCGTTGCTGTGGCTCAGGATGACGAATCAACCAACAGCGCCATCTATGAGAAATCCATAGAACTAAACAATAAATGAACATTATTAATGTTTAATAAACATTTAATTTCCAATAAAAATAAATAAAAAACTATCATATCTCTCAAGTTGGACCAGACTGCTCACGGTGTGCCAATTTAATTTAAAATCGGTTAAGTAGTTTAGGAATCCATCGCGGACAAACATCGTGACAGGAGATTTATATATATTAAGATTATTAACTGGACTATTTCTACAACAACGAACAGCTAACTATCACTAACAGTCACTGTCCCAGTCTTACTAACAATACTAACAAACTTACTTACTAACAAACTAACCAACTAATGTTCTAATTCTAACACCGTTACAGGAACTGGATGAGCGAAGGAGACGCTTCACCCGCATTACAAAATGGTGCACTTAGTTAATTATACCTTTATAATCTCCCTGAAGTGAAGTACCCTAATTCCTGGACACAATTGTTAAAATTTAGTTGTAAAAGTATGAAACAATAGAATTCCTGAAATGGTTTAATCATTCATTATTCAGACGAGTTTTTACAAGGCCATTAAAGTAGCGATAAACAGTGGCGATCGAACAAAAGATATGTGTGTCTGTTTCTGTTATCTCCACTCTTGTTAAGACTTGTTGTAACAAGGAATTCCCCTGTTTTTATCATGCGTCATTATTATTGTCGTATTATTCTTTAGGTTTAACATTCTTCTTTGTAACTTTCTTGCAAATTTCTTTATTTTAGGTTAAGTTAAGCAACAAACTTGACTGCAATATTGTGGTTAATTTTGTTGGCCCCAAAGCAATGTCTTTTAATTCTTTATGTAGGTACTTTATATTGTTTTTATCAGTTTTGTCTTTTCGTAAAGTAAGGTGTTTTTATCAATACAGCAATCTTAATGCGGCTTACCTTTAATAATGATTTCCGAATTTTTTACTCATAAACTTTAAAGTAAATAATTAGCTGATGAACAAGCAGGAGTGCTGCTAAAAACCACCTTAAAATGTATATAACAACTCATACTCATAGATGATTTTGTAAAAAGTATGGCGATAAGCAGGTACCTATCGCCATTATGTTACCAATAATTATGTTTTTTTTGACAATACGCGCAATCGCTTTCGTTATCTAAATCGCCAGCTTCGTGGCGGTACGGCGCCTGTCTCAACACGCCCTATCTGATCAACAGATAACATAATGCCGCTAAGCAAACAATAAAATGGTTTGGGGATTTATGACTTGTTTCAACTTGTTCTAAAAGCACGGGTGGCATCATGGCATGTTACTTCAAGTGTTTTAACGTAGAAAGTGTCTTTGTTGGCTACTGCCTGTGTGCGTTGAAATGGAAATGGACGATTCAGTTTAATTTAAGAGTTTTTGGATTGAAAGGTGCATTCATTATTATTTGTAGAATATTATTTGATTGTTTTAGAAAATTATTAACTATGAAGCGTTTTACTTCAAGTTGTGTTGGTGATGTTATGTATGACTTGTATGGTGCAATGCTTACCCAGCCGTACTGCCGTAGGGTCCTGGGTTCGATTCACAAGCGGCATGCTGAGTTTATTTC
Source organism: Ochlodes sylvanus (assembly GCA_905404295.2). Classification (NCBI taxonomy): domain Eukaryota; kingdom Metazoa; phylum Arthropoda; class Insecta; order Lepidoptera; family Hesperiidae; genus Ochlodes; species Ochlodes sylvanus. Next base: position 3,007,045 of record FR990137.1, read on the forward strand.
TGTTCTCGGTGTTCGTGTGAGCGTTTACTTGACTATTTCAAGTATGAAACCTTACAAACCGATAAATTAGTCATGGTTCTCCTCACATCTTTGTAAATAAAATCCAAAATTTAAAACGCCCCGACTTTAAAGCAATTTTTCAGGTAAAGATTATTATAAAATTGCATTATTAAGCAATCTTGCAGCGGCACAAGTTCTCAAATTATCGGTGGAATTATTTGGTGATTTGCCCGCCCGAGGTGGAACCTGTTCTACACAGCTTATTACGGACAGACACGGTTCTCAACATACCGGACGAGGTGCAAGGAAAAATATGTGGCGGAATTTAATTGATGTATAACCGTACCTACCTACATTATATTCATACATGTATAATAACATAATTGTACATGATATTTATACACGTATATTGTACATTAATGTATAATTTGTATGAGTATAAATTATGTATCGTATGTTATTAAATCGCAATACATAAATTATCAAACGGTCAAGTCAATGGATGGCAGTTGTTATTAACAACTGCTATTTGCCACGTGTAGATTGTAAGCCGCTGTTTTGCAGTAAAAGATATTGCTCTAGGACCCCGACCTTGGAGCACGCAAGCGGATAATGCTTCCTATTTAACTTTTTCCTACGTTGAAATGTGTCTGTCTCTTTTTACTGACGCTTTTTCGCGTCATTTCCGTTTCATCGACTTTCAAATCACAACGATGCTAAAGATGTTTACACTTCAAAAATACTTCAAACTTCACAATCTGTTTGAGAACCACTACCATATCCGCGAGGCAAAATTTCATTTCCAAAACAAAAATAAGCGGCCCAAGTTCAAACAAACATTATTTGGGTCCGCGCTCGGATCCTTTGAACGTTTTTTGTTCCATCCTTAAAAACTTGTTAAACTTAATGACGTGCATATTCATGACGGCATGCGATGTCATGTTTGTATATTGATTTTTATTCACTTTAATTCGTGTTATGACTGTGCGTTTGTCATCCAGGACAAAAATGATTTCGATCCATTAGCATTCCTTTGCAAGGTACACTCACCACGCTAGTCCAGTAAAAGCAATGTACTTACTCCAACCAGTTCAGTGTTCTAGTCAGCTGAGCAGTAATGAGTAGAGGTGTTTGTGATCACCTTTTTGCCGGTAGTTCGTATGCCAGTTTTAAGCCATCGACATGAGTTACGAACCGAATTCTGATGACAGTAGACCAGAGTGGAGCTCCTTCATCTTTGAGTCCAAGACAACTATCCCTGTTCGTAGTCCTTGCTGAATAACGGAAGAGGCTATGACATTGTGTCCCTCATGGACACAATGTCATAGCCATCATCATGGACACAGTGGCATGGACAACATAAATAACACGTCGCTAACATCCATGACCTGAGAACAAACTAATGTTTATGCTGCCGGCCGGGAATCGAATCTAGGACTCCTCGCTTAGCGGGCTGGTCCACTGCCAACTAGTCTACGTGGTGGGGTTGTCAGTTTCATTTCGATGGTATTTGCATGGTATGGTTTCAAGTTTTTGAATGACTTAGCCTTAAATTATGACCAATTTGTTAGTGTTAACTGAATAAAAATAAATAAATCAGCTTTCTCTTAGATGATTTTTTCCTAAGTTTAACAATGTAAATTAGTTATTTATTTCACGTATATCATAAAATGTATCACCGGTAAACCTATGTCACACAGTTTTCTATAACTATTACACTGACGGTGTTACGTTAAGTTTTCATGTCCATCTGTAAACCTCGTTGGTCTTCTCGGCGTCTGTTTCTTTGGTGTTGTTGGCGCTTCTGTTGTTGTTGTTGTCGTTGTCGTAGTCGTCGTTGTCGTCGTAGTTGTAGTAGTAGTTGTTGGTGTAGTGGTGGTTGTGGGTGTCGTGGTAGTTGTGGGTGTCGTGGTAGTTGTGGGTGTTGTTGTTGTTGTGGGTGTCGTGGTAGTTGTGGGTGTTGTTGTTGTTGTTGTTGTCGGTGTTGTAGTAGTTGTTGGTGTTGTGGTAGTTGTTGGTGTTGTGGTAGTTGTTGGTGTTGTGGTAGTTGTTGGTGTTGTAGTAGATGTTGGTGTTGTGGTGCTTTTCGGTGTAGTGGTGGTTGTCGTAGTAGTAGTTGTCGGCGTGGTAGTAGTAGTGGGTGTGGTAGTTGTAGGTGTTGTTGTTGGTGTTGGGGTCGTGGTAGTAGTAGTAGTTGTTGTTGTTGTCGTAGTCGGTGGCTCCGTCCGTGTGGTAATTTTAAGTACAAGTTTCTTCGGTGTAGAAGAGGGCAGACCACCTAGTATAACTTTCACTACACTCAGCGGCATCCAATGTCCAGGCAAGTCCGCTTCCACTGGATTGGCGATAAATATTAAAGTATCGTTGGTAGGCTCCGTCCATTTTGTACGTTGACAACCGATGAGACTTAGAATAGTTAGTCCAATAAAAACATTCGGCAACACTGTAAAATTGTTTGTTTTTAGTATACGAGTAGGAGGAATAGCGCCCAAAATTGTCCTTTTTGTTAGACATGGTGTTTTACGACTTTCGGATCTACTACGATAGGCATATTGTACCACTTTGGGAATTATGAAGAACTCTCAAGTAAACCAGGTATACTCGTCTCTGCACAAATAGATACAGAATCCGAAGGGATCAGGTCCATGCATGATACATGTTAATAGAGGCAGTGTACATAAAAACATATGAAAGAATGGCCTGTGAAACCGAAAAGACGAAACTGTGAGAGAGGCGAGATACATATTTTCACACCAGTCATCTTCGTGTAACGAATTTTTAGTTTGTATGAAAAATGTATAAGGAATTGATTCATGGGGAATTTTCAATGCTATTAATGTGAAAAGCATTATAGGTCAAAATGTTATAGAAAACGACTTACTTTGTTAGCGGGGAATGTTTTTATGTATAATTGTTGCATATTTTTATAATTTGTCTTAAAACAAAAATCATTTTCCCATGGGCCTGTACAGTTATGGCATTAAAAAGAAATGCGTGATTTCAAATCAATGAGAACTTCTCATTTATGTCAACATGTTTTACGAGTGAAATTAAGCATTACTTTTATAGCACTTTATCAGTAAATAGAATTGGGCATCGTTTTGTTTTGTAATTAAATTTTCCTTTCGGTCTCTTCAGATTCCCCAGGCAAGATCTTGTAATTGGGTAAATTTGGCAGGATATCATTATTTATAGTCCTATGTCTTATGTTCATTGGAACATATGAAAAAAATATTAAAAATCGCGGAAGGTTTTACCATAACTTTCGTATTCCTAACTGTCATATTTCTTGCTTAAATGAATGGTGCTGTCTTTCATAATGAAAAAAGGTCTAGGTATAATATTGACAGGGCCGGCCCTAGGACAGATTGAGAGAAGCGGTAGGCGGATGCGCCAGGGGGCATGGGGCGCCAACAGTAGCGACCCTTGGATGGTGCGTCAACATTGGCGAACTTTTTCAAGTGAAACTTTTATTACATCGTCTCAAACTTTTTCGTCTGTGTGTTGCATGTCGCGTGACGGTCGGCCGCGGAGTAGGGATAAAGTGAAAGTCGCTCGTCAGAGCAGCCAAGGCAAATATGGCGGCGCCTATAGTTCGCAGCAGCTGACCGTATAGTGTATAGACTATTACTCATTTGTGCCAGTACTCCACGCTATTTTATTTGTTTTTGTCAGTGTTCAATGTAGTTCAATAAAAATATTAGTTGGGGACTTAGTCTCCTTTTATTATTTCCCATTATCATTCCAATTTTCCAAGTATAAAATTAAGATTGATAAAGCTATTTGTTATACCCTTAATGGAATATTATTCCAAAAATTTTTAGTTAAATGTCTATAATGTGAAAAAAGTTTTCACTTTTACCGTGGTTTCATAAAACCACACAATCCTTTTTTTCAATGGATGACACTTGATTGAATTGATCACACAAAACCGAAATACAATTCAAGTGAAGTGAAAGGGTCGATCAAATGGCCAGGACTATCCCGCTCTACCCTGGCCAAGGGCTAGGGCTAGCGCTTATGGCCAACTGCGGATGAGCACTAAAAGTACTTAGTACCTACTTTCTTGTTTTCTTTTCTTTTTAATTCTTTATCCCTTCGCCGATAACTACATCGATTACCTTTAATTTAACGTTACTGATATCCATGGATAACGGTAACTACTTACCATCAGCTCGTCTAGTGTATTATCGTATCTATTATATTATCATAATATGATCGTATCGTATAGTGTAGTGTATAGTTGTCGATAGTACCTATGCTCTCAAATGACTATGAGGACTTCGGGTTTGCACAATTGCTTCCGATTGTTATAAAAAGCAGATGATAATAACTTTCTACTGCGCGAATAACTTTGGAATATTATGGGTGTGAGAGACAGACAGACGTCATCGGTATAAACCACTCGATTATTATGTACTGCTTAAAATAGACTAGGTATAATAAAGTTGTTACAATTAAATTACACCTGCTCTTTTAATATTAAATATTTGTACACATTCGTCATTCGAGAATTTGGCATCGAGCGCCTAACCCGTCGTGCTGGCAATGACGTAGATAAACTTATTAGTTACGAAACATTTTTTCATACTTAAAATAACAATTATTACAACAACGTTCAAATTGCATATTGTCCGTCGAAGACGTTTAGAGTTGCAAAAAATGTTTTTAATAATATAGGTAATTGAATGTCGAATACGCTATACAGACAAGACCGGAGTATCTTCACAGCTTTGTCTGTGAGTTAAATGGACGTTTGTTACTTTGTAACACTGAATTGATAACATTAACAATAACAGCATTTCTGTCATCTAGATTTTTCATCTAGCTCTAGAGTTGCATTTAATCAGAAAACAAAGTTTGGTAGCATATTTGAAGCTAATGTGAAAAGCTGATTCCTAATAAAACAAACATTAATTATAATTCCAAGTTATTTATCTAATTATCTGTGATGATAGCTGCTGTAAGTATTAATTGTTATAATTATTATTACAGTACCTAACGACTAACGATCACCTGAAATAATAACTATAATTTAATAAGGTCTTAGATTTTGCTGCTAGCACATGTCATTATCTAGTTATGAGTGTTCAGGTAAACCTAACTCAAAAGGAAAGGATTTTGTAATAATTTTCATCTTGGGTCAAATTTACTATTACTAGAAAATGAATTATTGTCTTCTCATGTTATTGCTATTATAAATATTTAGGCGCTAAAATAAAAAATCGTCAAATTCATTTGACAAAATATGTAATACCCTACACACGACAGTTAAACAACCTTCTAAAGTAACTATTAATAGATGTAAGTGATAATCGCTAACATACGCATACCCCGCACTAGAAGGCCTTAATTGTGTGGAGGGTGGCATGAAAAATACAAATAACACATCGTTATCCCCCAATGAATCGACAAAAATCATTCATCTGTTACATAATATCTGCCCCGCCCGGGAATGGTACTCGCAACCGCTCGTTTCGCAAACAGGGCCTGGGCTTTCGAATGGAAGGAATTACTAGGAAAATTATTGTATATTCTGTATAATATGGGCTGTACAAAGATTTATTTGTCGGGCGAGTTATCGTGAGAGTCTATAGGTCTCCGGTTTGGCCTCCGTCTGGTGGGCGCTGGAGGGTCGGTTGGCTTCGGGGTTGTCGTCGGTGCTGGTGTTGTTGTTTCTGGCGGCAATGTCGTCGGTTCTGGTGTCGTTGTTGGTGGCGGGACTGTCGTTGTTGGTGGCGGGACTGTCGTTGTTGGTGGCGGGACTGTTGTTGTTGGTGGCGGGACTGTCGTTGTTGGTGGCGGGACTGTCGTTGTTGCGGGCGGGATCGTCGTTGTTTCGGGCGGGACTGTCGTCGTTTCTGGCGGGCTTGTCGTTTCTGGGGGCTTTGTTTCTGGTGGCGGTGGGGGAGGACTCGGTGGTGGCTCTGTGGGTGGTGGTGGTGCTTCAGTTGTTGGTTCTGGTGTAGTTGTTGTTGTTGTAGTCGGTGTTGTGCGTTTTGAAGGCAGGGCAGTGGTGATAAGTTTTTTAGTTGTAGATTTATCCAACATAACTTTGACTATGCTTAGTGGGACCCAGTGGCCTGGCATATCCGCTTCTACTGGGTTAGCTATGAACAGCAAGGGATCTTCTTTTACATCTTTCGCACATGTATATACAACCATTATTAGTGTAAAAGATTCGTACAGATGTAACATCACTGAAAATTAGATTAAAATAAATAAATAATCTCTCTGTTATCAAACAACAGTGACCCTCACACGTACGGTACAACAATTATTTATTTATCGGTTCCATAAAATGTCTGTTTCGTCTGGGAATCGAATCCTATACCCTTTCCTCAGCAAGCAATTTGTTATTACTCACAGCCTAAATATTACTACAGCTAACACCGTTATTGTATAAGTAATATGTACTTTCATAGTATTGGGTACTTATATGGGGTTTTCCAATAGGGACGGGTCGATTTTAAAATTGAATAAAACGAGTTGTATATGAGATATCAATAAGGTTTTATCTTTATTTGAGAGCCCTATCAATGACACTATGGGTGAAATATAACATCGTTCAAATGGCCGCCGCTGCTTCGCTGGGTAGCGCACATTCGAAAGGTCCAGTTATCGATGACTTTGGCGCATAAATCAACCCGAATTTGACCGATTGCATTGATTATGTTGTCTTTGAGGGCCGCGGTGGTTTGCGGCTTATTCGCATAGACCTGCAATCGACCCGCCCTTAATGGAAAACCCCAATAACGGTGACCACTTACCAATTTACCATCAGGTGGGTAGACTATTCCTTTGTTCAGATATTAATTGGCTTATAATTATAGTCTTCAAGGCATATTTGTATATTACTGCCATTCTAGCTTTAAGCTTTTTGATATTTTTTTACGCTATTAAGTAGGTGTATTAACACTTAACACCTACCTTGCTGCTAGTTAACTATTTAGCATTAGGTGCTTCTCGCGTGCCAGTATGATCGTTAAATTTTCTAAGGGTTGTTCCTTAAAGCTTAAACTATGCATGAGTATTTTTTCCGTGGGGGGCTTTTTAAAAATTTAATTTAATAAATGGTAAACTTAAACTTACTTTCACAGATTTGGTTTGAATTAACATTTTATTTCAAACATTTTGTTTGCTGCTGTTGTCGGAGTTACCGCATTCCGTCGCAGTTATCGCTAAATTAATATTTGAACGGTGAAATTAAATTGAGCGTGTCGGTTTCAATATATCCTGCCTTTGACAACACTCGTCGATTTCAATTCAATGTTTTATGAACAAATCAATTATTCTGATTGATTTGGGTACCTACTCGCAATTTATACATTATTGAGATTTTTTCTTTTTATCTGTGCGTATTTTTTATCACTAATCTGGTAAATGGCTAACCCTAATTGGATGCAGTTTTCATTAATAGGTCTAATGTCGTAAGGTTGGATAACGTTAATATTTGTTTTATTTTAATCAGTTCATAAATTAATTACAATTTCCCTACATAAACAGAAGAGTACAAAACATAGGTAGGTACTTAATATACCTTTTATTATAAAGTTCCCACGGGACCGAAAGATTTAAATCATTTCACAACTTATAACGCGGCAAACTTTGATTTTATTTTACTCTCACGCACACAAGTTTGACGGTGGCCTGTCTTACGCTCGAGTAACTTTAGAGTCTAACTGTTAGTGACTATTTTTCGCACCCACCCTTTTTTTTGGATACTCTTTATCTAGAGAGTAGGTATATTATATACGAGTAACTAGGCGGTGAAGTTGATACTTTCGTTGCCATTGAAATCCCACAGCGAAGCATGGGTTTAGTTAATTCAATTAACAAAGCAACATTGATTTATTCCATTAAACAAACAAACAACATTAAAAATATTCAGTCTTTGCGCTTCTAGCTGCTAGCTGCGCTGCCATGGTCACTTGTATAGCTTTCATCCCGCGTGAACACATTGTCCAAGTCCACATATAGTTGTTGCTGGGCTGTCAGTTTGTCCACTATCTGGGCAAACGTGGGCCTGTTGCGAGGTTCATCGGACCAGCATTCCAGCATTAGTTTGTAGAGGCGCGGGGACGCGCGGGCCGGCTTCGGGAGACGACCGCCTTCGGTGAGGAATTGGGGAATTACGGGGTTGCTGAGTTCTGCGTACGGGAACCCACCTGGAATGATATGTAAAGGATTATGACGTAACAAACTAACCAACTAATGTTCCAACACCATCTGCTAACTGACTAACCATCCTAGTCCCTATTAGAGAGTCTTGTTCTAGATCGGTCACAGTTGTCATGGGCGGCAGCGGAGGGGTGGTGCTGCATGCTCGTCTGCTATCTTATTAAATCCATTAAATAAAGAGTAAACGAGCCATCTTATAATCAAATGTTCACCGTCGCCCATGGACCTCATTAATACAAAAGTTATCACCGATGAGTTGGCTGCGGATCACGTAGACATCTTGTGTTTTTCCATATGAAATTACCGCAGCACCGGAATAACTCCAGCGAACGTGTTAACATAAAAAAGAATAGTACCTAAAGTAGCGATCTCCCACAGAAGGATCGCGAACGCCCACACGTCGCTGGCGTTGCAGTACTGCGAATGGAATATGGCCTCTGGTGCGAGCCACCGCAGGGGCACCGGCCGGGCTCTAGTGTGCACGTACACCCCGGACCTGGAGAGGCCAAAGTCTGCCACCTTGAGAACTCCTGCTGCGTCCACCAGGATGTTCCGAGCTGCTAAGTCCCTGGAATTTTTGATGATGTGCCTTAGAAACATTCATTCCACGTTCCATTCATGTTCCATTCTATGATTAAAACCGTACTATACACAGATACTCGTCGTATGTAGGTAATAATTGTATAATGTAGATAGACATCTAGAAATGCATCGTTTCCGCGCACCCCGCCCAATAATCTGCCTAGACCTTAACTTTGACATCTTTTGATGTCTTGACTTCTAGTAGACCTCTAGAAGTCTAGACATGGACCCACTGAATGTCAAACAAGTTTTATAGACTATAACTTCATTACACTCACATAGTTGCACACCAGGATTCCCTGAAACGTAGGAACAATGGACAACACTCAACACTACAAAACAAGAGCATATATACCAACACCGAGAACAGAAATTTCAACTCATCATTCAAATTTCCCCCTCAAGGAATCGAATCCAATCCCCTTCGAACGGTAGTCCGGCATGGTAACTGTGCCCTGGTTTTATCGTACAGATAGACCTACAGAGTAGACATAGTTATAATGATTTTAATTAAGATTTTTTGAAGCAGCAACATATTTTTATTAATCCACCTCGCAATATTATCCCCGATGAGGATAATCTGAGAGGACGGGGCCAATATTAATTTACATCCCCCCGACAGCAGCCCAACAGCAGCAGGGGATGTTTGTGAACAGTAATAGGTAATCTACATAACCTATCTTAGGTCATGTTTAACATGCTACATTATATTATAATCTGACCCTAGATATTGAGTGTATACAATACTAGAGATGAATATTATGTAATAACATTTAGTAAGCATTGTTCTCTATTTATGTATAGAGACTCAAACACATTTTGTGATATTTTATTTTCGATAGCGTTATAGTTTGTAGAAATAAAATAGGTTGTAATAGAAATTTGCATGTTCGGTAGTATACTAGAGTTTAATAGACGAATAATTGTTTGTGAGGCATTTGGTATCTCTGCTTTTAAAAATGTGGCCGATCCCCTGGGGTAAGATGGTATGATCACAGAGTACCTACTTAAAAACTACGATAGGTATAGATCGATCATTTTCAAGACGACTCGATGCTGACTATCCACTAATACTATAAATGCGAAAGTGTGTTTGTTTGTTCTTCTTTCACGTCGCGACGAAGCGATGTGATTGCCGTGTTTTTGTTGACAGGCGTTCGTTAGTGAAAATGATATTTCTCTATAATATAAGTTATAGATAGAATATAATATTAGTAGAACTTTATATTTTCAAGTGTACATTAACATTTATTTTTTTATACGAGGAGTACATTTTGTTTGTACAATTTATTAATCTATTTCGATAATTTTCCAATTTCGGTAAATCCAGTCTTCAAAAAAGTTTTACAATCTCATAATGGACCAGGCAAACGAATTTTTTTTTACACGTCAAATAAATCTATAAAGAATTACAAGAAAAACTGTGTTTTTACTTTTTCCATATCTCAATAAATGGCTGAGATATTAACGATCAAAGTGCGTATTTACGGCCGTTGGTTTTTTTAAAAACGCAGGCGGGCGGTCACTGCTCGATGACGTCATCTCTCAGTAGTCGCGCGTAGTTGATAGGGATTTTTGACCGAAATGTTAATTTAAACTCAAGTAAAGCCGCGAGCAAACCTTAGTTATCAATAATAAAATAACATAATATAATTCACATACTATCTACTACATCTATGCAAAATTTCAAGTCTGTATCTATAGAAATAAGAAAGTTATAGATTTTTGAACTGCATAGACCCATATTTTCTATACTTGCGCCGTATCTTGCTCGCGGCCGAGCCACGTCGTGACGTCATAGCGTAAGCGCGGAAATTCAAAAAAGGGCTTGAACTTCTCGTCTTTATAACTTCGGAAATACTGCATGTATTGAAGTGAAATAAAAAGTTATGTAATGTATATGACCTAAGCTTGGATTTTAGGTGTATTTGATAGTAATATTTTGACCCTTTTGCCTTCTCCATTCTTCGGACAATATTTTTTTACGTTACTCTAAAATACCAGCTAATAAATAGTCTGAATTGTTAAATATTCAAGTAAGATAGGCACTCGAGAAATTAAAAATAATAAAGGTCTCGAAGGACGCGTGCCAGATATAAATAAACAGTCGGGGGTGGAGCTCGCGCGCCCGGGTAACGATGTTCTAGGAAAATTCCGTAAAATTCTTGTAAATGCGAAGGTTGTTTACTTGGAAATACCTATATCTCTGTCTTAGTATCATTAAGGTTACATACCTTTGTACATTGTTTATACATTGTGGGCGTCAGTAACACCAAAGAAACGATATGTTTCTTTTTTTTAAAGTGAAACTTTTATTACATCGTCTCAAACTTTTTCGTCTGTGTGTTGCATGTCGCGTGACGGTGGGCCGCGGAGTAGGGATAAAGTGAAAGGCGCTCGTCAGAGCAGTCAAGGCCAATATCGCGGCGCCTATAGTTCGCAGCAGCTGACCGTGTAGTGTATAGACTATTACTCATTTGTGCCAGTGCTCCACGCTATTTTGTTTGTTTTTGTCTAAATGTCTATCATGTGAAAAAAGGTTTCACTTTTACCGTGGTTTCATAAAACCACACAATCCTTTTTGTTTAAGAAAAAGAAAGAAATTACTTTGAATTCACAGCGGAAAATCAAACTTTAGGCGTCTATGGGCTGTGTGGTCAGTGTTTGATACTTACCATAGGTGTGTTAGTAGTAAAAAAATGTACCTGTGTGTAATTCCTCTTTCTTCTAAATGTCTCATGCCCAATGCGACTTGCAACGCGTAATCCCGCATGGTACTACCATCAAGCTGCAGAGCTGGCTCTGCGACGTAATGATCCCTAGTTCTAGACTTCTCACTGTCAGTGTACAGTTTCTCTTCTGCCTCCGTCAATGCTGGATCCGAGTCACTCAGGTTCGTGTATTCGGCTATTCAAACAAATTGAAATTGTTACTCGTATTAAATTTATCAACATTTTTAGTAGTTCTTGTCTAATGTGAGAGTCTTAAGAAAAGAGTGAACAGTTACTGCGCACAACTAATTCGACTTTTATCTTGCACGCACTTAGTAGGTAGATAGGGTTGTCATCAAACATTAATTAAATACAGGGCTAATTTCGACAATCTTATCTTACTTAAACTGGCTTAGATATGTATTTCATTACATTTCGTGGGTTGTAGTACCTATATTTAGTTTCTACAATGTAGTTTTACTAATTATAAGCAGTAAACCAAGATACAGACCTCCTGGTCCACGGGGGGGCTAATTGTATTTTCGACGCAGATTTTTAAAGGGGCAGATTTTTAAGATTCGTAAGTACTTCATCCGAGGTTCAGGAAGGAGCTGATCCCCCTACACTACCTGGTAACGCCCATGCCCACAGACTTATAAAGTAATTGCTTATTTATTTTGATGAAATTTTGAACACACCTTTGTATTACATTATAAACATTATGTCCAAATCGTACCTATTATACGTCAATTGGCAGTCCGTAAACTTTACTCCCTATGTTGATGTAATAAAACTTTGCCCGGGCAAACCGTCAGGCGCTACTGATATTTCAGCTTAACATAACAGAACATTTCAGAGGTTAAGCATAATAAACAGATTATTTCAATGCCTGTAATAACGTTGTTATTTGATACTATTTATCTACGTTTGTTATTTTACACAAAAATATACTTTAGCATTCGTTCTTTACAATTTATTATTCTTTTAGTACGTAAGTATCTACTGTATAATGTAATCACGATTATTATTGTGTACCTACCTATTAAGACTATTAAGAAATTATGATTTAAAATAGGTACCCACTAGAGGTATGTCAGTGCTGGTATAAAAAAAGGGTTCTGTAATACCTATACTTTTGTAGGTACCTGCGTAGATACCTGGAAAACCAGCATACGAACCGCCTGCTTGCATTCATCAGGCCAAGAAAGAATGGCGAAACGAGAAAGAAAGTATATTTATTTAGCCTGTGTTATAGACAAGTAGGTATAGTATTAATTTGTTTTAATTAATTTGATATTTTGTTGCGGAAAACAGCGGCGGTTTCGTATGGCCCACTAGTTGGCTACCCATGGGCATATAGAATGGTGAACGAACGTTGTATGTAGTTGGAACAGTCTGATTGACATAGGTAAATAGATGGCACCTTTTAAAAAGTATTCTATTCACTTAAATTCTATTTCAATATTTTTAGTAAGCGACGAACATGCTTTGAAGTCATGTTTGAATTATTCATTTGAGAAATAAATTAAAGGAGACTAGGTCTTGCCATACAAAAACTTTATGAAACCACAAGTATATTGAATGTAGTTTTTGATGACTTATACTCACTATCAGCTTCCGAAGGTCGTCCTCCCTCGTTGGATTTTGTCCTCTGCGGTTCCAAGTTCCTCTTCCCTCTAGCAGCTCTGAGGAGACTGAGCAGATCCCCTCTGGGAGCGTGTTCTAGAAGGGCGATGAGGGGTGCTCGGAGCGTGCAACAGGCTACCAGCCGGATCACGTGTTTGTGAGAACCAACATGTTTTAACATGGCGATCTCCCGGAGAAAGTCCTGCATTTCTTCTTCAGTTGCGTGATCTATTGAGAAATGGTTTGTTAAATCTAAGTACTTCACCGTAACTGTCCCACAACTGGTCTCAGATCTTATAATGCGAGCAGTACAGCACCACGCTGGCCAATTGCGTTTTGACAGAATCACGCACCCTTGTGAACATTATGAAGTCATTCAGGTATAAGTAATTATGTACTAAACCACTAATACTAACACTATTGGGTGAAAAAGCCTATTTATTATAATATTATTAATTAATTCAAGAATTACAGAGTGAAGAGGCTTTGATTTAAGTTAGTGCGATCAACAACTAGGACTTAATCGCCACTTATCATTAATTAATGGGTTTGTTTATCAATACTTCACTTCACTGTAACATACTTACAGCTTACAAAACCAATAAGTAAGGCTGGATAATATTTAATCTCTCGTCGTGATTGGAGTGCAAATGCTACGAACCCAGTGAAACGACATTTCATCTCGTCCAACGAGAATAGAACTCGGAACATCAACTTTCATTTCCTAGAGCATCTTTATGTAATGCTAATTGTGCACGCGCGAATTTCATTAGCTGGTCACAGCGGTCGTGCCATTTGTATATAACATAATTCGTTTAATTGGAACAGACAGGGTAATTGAACCGGGATTGTTTGCTGGCGCTGTCTGTGAAGTAACTGCGTAATATTCAGATACTCCGCTTGTTATTCATTGGTGCGGATTAATTTCAATATGATTTAATTTATTATGTGAAAGGGGACCCGCCCTCGCTTCGCTTCGGGAAACTTGTTATTTACGTTAAATATTTTCCCATTTAAGCAACATTTTTCATGAATGCACCGCTTCTTTTGGTCGTAGTTTGACGTTATATAGACTAAAGGATAGCTTACAATACCCATTTAAACTTACTTTTTTTTTTAAATGGTCACATACAATGCGGTAATTGGAAAGCTATTTAGACGGATACAGTGTTAATCCTCATCTACTTAAATACGTTCGTTACCTTAAGCATTTCAGGCACAATAAAAAAAGGCAAAAATAAAACTAACGCGCGTGAAAATAAATTCTGGAGGTCTTACTTAAAAATTTGTGCATGTCTGATCTAAATACGCCGCTTATACAGGACAACGTATGCCAGATCAGCTACTTTATATACAAATCATAGTTACCCATTTCTCCGGAAAATATCTAAAATTCAAAATTAGTTAAGTTTAACATAATCATATGGATTCGTTTCGGACAAAGGATGTAATTATGGTTTCCATGTCTTTGATCTCGGGTTGATTACTTCTTTGTACTGAAAATAGGGCTGTAAACAGGATTTATTCAAATTTTCTAATAAATTCTACTTTCCTTTAAATCTTTGGAATCATCTACTTAACTTGCAATGTTTGTGCAAGTTCGTCATTTTAGGTCGAATTTCGCAAGCCCAATTAGAACTTCGTCCTATCTTATGGGCTTAGAATTTTTGCCTATCTTTTGCATTAGTTCCGACGGCAATACATTTTAATGAAAACTATGATCTGAAAGCTCAGCATTGGCATCACTAGACGAAGAAAAACTTCGACGGATAATACATCGAAGTTTTATTGGTCCAGCAAGAATCAGTCCAGGATATTTCATCAGTTCTTATGCTAAAATATCTAATATAGATACAAAGCTTTTAAGTATAGCTTAATGAATACGATAAAGAATTGACCAATGACTCAAAGCCGAACTACGGAAGCTCTTGTGAAATTTCGCCACTAATGATAGACCATCACTCACGATTTCGTCCGTATTGCATATCTCGATTGACCGTTTACGATTGATTCAAATCGTTGAGTGAATTACTGTAATCAATAATTATTACAATTATGTCACAAAATACTTCTAATGAAGCCGGTCAATAAGTACGTTATCGATTCGATGAGTATATTTATATGTAATAGGTATTATTGCCAATGTAGGTCAAGTGACTATAAAATCATCTTGTATGATATGTAGGTATTTACATATTGCTGTAGGTCTCTACTTAAGAGCAGAAGGAAATTGTTGCAAAATTAAGTAAGTGCGATTTATGAGAAAATGTCACTAGTAATTATGTGCAATACGTGTGTGCATTGTTTTCACTGGTCTTTCACGTAGCGTAGGTTTATTTATTATGCAGCAATGAAAGTTATGTGCGAAATATTTCAACTGTAAAGCCCCCGTTAGACGACGCTTAGCTTTCGCGCCGTTGCTCGGCGTCGCGCGTCGCGTCGTCGCCGCGCTACGATAATGCGTGTCATATAAACGCGCCCTAACTAACAATAGTCACTAAATAAATGAGAGGTGTCAAGGGACACCCGGATGGAACGAAGTTAAGTTTTAAGTTATAATTATTTCCCACTGGTAGCGTTATCTATCGTCAGTGACACTAAAGCTAAACCTACAAATCTGAAAATGTCAAGTGTGCACACTTGAAGTGTGGCACACTGCTGCCATCTAACAAAAACAACAAAAACTAATGACAAAACTACGCATTTGCTTATTACATAAAACGCTCCACGAGATGGCGCTGTACACGAAAAGTGTCGTGACAACTTTTCGTAAGAATTAAAAGTGTCGTGACAACTTTTCGTAAGAATTTTTTCCGTCTAGCCCCCTTTCACAACGCGCGATAAGGAACTTCGTTCCAAAAGGAATGTTACATCATACAATAGTCTTACATTAGGATTCCCTGTGTCATGGAATTGAATATATTTCGTACCGGTGAGCATTTTGGCAGCAACTGTGACAGTCTCACCCCCTGGCAAGTCAAGCTGCGCGATGTGGACCCTGCCGAAAGCCCCGCTGCCGATCAAAGAGCCGAGGTGCACCTTGGCAGGGCTGACTTCCCAATCGTCTTCGTACTTGGCACTAATCTATTGGAACAAGAATCAATGAGATCTGGCTTTATCTCACCAGGATGGCCTCAACTCATTAAAGGCTACTCAGCAAGGCCTCTCAAGAAATTATTTTTAAAACACAATTTTTGCATAAATAAATCTATGGCGCTAACGATAAATAATTAAAAAAATGTTTAGCATAACTGCTTTGTTAATTTTCGATGATTGGCATTATATTTGTGGCTGGGAGACCCCGTGATGGTAGTTATTGTAAACAGACGCAAAACTTGAAGGCCCGTCACATTTTAGCCGGCATAATGATTAAATTTCGTTTACCTCAAACTCCCTGTGAACGTACAGTGGGCTTTCCTCCACCTGACCCCGTGGCGGGACCTCATTATTACTGGAACAAAGAGATTAATTAAGTTATTTCAGCTGACACGGCCTTAAGTTGGTTGTTTTGGGGAATAAATAAATAAATAGCGTCAGGAGGATCGTAAACTGTTTGTTTGCCGTATGCCTTAGTGTGGGTAGACTGAAAAAACTGTTACGGCGAAATTATTTCATTGGTCAATAAAAAATATTATAATTATTATTTGTGAACCGACTGAAATAAGAACTAAAAACTAAAATGTTGCCCCAAGCTCACTACAACACAGTGAAAACCGCATTTAAATCGGTTAATCACCCACCCTACTCTGAGTGTAGCTCTAAAGCACCCGAAGCCGTTCCCTCGGTGTCTCAACACTCTGACAAAACACCGTACGATACCGGTAAGTACCGTAACTAATCATAACGGTTTGATTAAAAAATTCTCATCGCGCATGAATCTGGTAATCACGCTGTATAGCGCAACACGCAGTGATGGGCCTTGTTTAGAAAAACATCGATATTTTAATGTTACAAACTACATATAATGTTGTTAATAGTAATATACTAGTACTACTATGTATTAGAACTAGTAAACCCGCCCTCGCTTCGTTTCGGGAAAACCAATTTACACAAAACTTTAATATATTATACATATAAACTTTCCTCTTGAATCATTATATCTATTAAAAAAACCGCATCAAAATCAGTTGCGTAGTTTTAAAGATCTAAGCATACATAGGGACAGAGAAAGCGACTTTGTTTTATACTATGTAGTGATACCAGTTGTAGTAAGAGTTTATCTAGACATTAACTGAAGCTAAATGCTTATTTATTATGTGAGTGTACCTTTGTCATAATATTGTTAGGAAATTGCAGCACATGTAATGTAAAAACTAGAGTAGGATAGATAGTAGGATAGACTAAAGATCTTTAGATATTAGAATGAATATATTATCGATTTTTTATTTTTTAATCAGTCAAATAACAAAAATTGAAGTACCATGCTTTCCTTCTGTTACTCTCTATATTTTGTGACTCTACTAACGATTCACTTTCAATAAAATTCTGGTTCAAGTCGAACTTCTACTAGTTATTAAAAGTAATAAATTAACTGATAATTAACTGAAATATTTATATTTCTCTTACGTGAAGGACAGTTTTACTATTCTCGGTTACTACATTGTAAACATTTAATTTAACCGTATGTGTACAATACGCGAAACAAGTTTTACGACAAGCCCCCAACACTACGATGCGTGTCAGAGGTCGAAGCTTGCGGACCGTCTTACGTAACGCTTACGTAACGATATTGTGATTTACTTCGACGCTCACACATTCCCAATAAGAACGCTGACACTGCTGAACTAAAAGCCACCTTACTCCATTCTGATAAACACCACATTATAAATTAGAATGTGAGCAAGTTAAATGTTACTGTTAGACAAATTTAAGTCTTAAAGATATGTGATGGAGGGCTTTTTTCGATTATTGTTTTGTTCACTAATTTTAACATGTTTAATGCGTTTAATTAAATTGATAAATATGTATCAATTTCAGATACATAGTTAGAACTAGGGCTGCCAACATTTTATCGGATATAATTATGTGATATTTTTCAGAACAAAAGAAATGGAAAATATTTATAAAAAAAGGATTTTTCTGCAAAAAAATCATTAAATGATCATCTTTATTAATGATATTGGTTAAAAATCTAAAAACTAACCGTGCATTATGAAATTAACTTAACTACTACATTTTTGCGTCTTCTATAATTTTTTCAATAGTAGATATGAATAAGACACAAGTACATATTCACGAATTGTAGTCTATACCTACTTATTATGTGGATTGTACTATCCTATTCGATTGACAACCATAATAAATTAATTATAACCCATATTTATTAGTCTGCGAACTAAGTATAAAATGAAGAAAACTCATTATACTGTTATTTAAATTAAATAATTATGTATACCGTGACTTATCTACATGCGACTTATAACAGCTATAGATTAGCTCGAGCCTTGCATTAGTAGGTATACTGGGAGTCGAAGCCCGCACCTCAAACTTTTTTAATCTCTTCTTTTTATTTTCCCTTATTTCTATGATTAAAACATTCATATAAAGTTCTCCATAACCGTCCCACTGCTGGGAACGGGTCTCCTCTCACAATGTGAGGGGTACAGGCTACAGTCCACCACGCTGGCCAAGTGCGGATTGGCGGACTTCACAACCTTTGAGAACATTGTGGTGAACTCTCATCCGTGCAGGTTTCCTCACGATGTTCCTTGGGGAGTGTAGGGGAGCACTAAGAGAATCCTCTCTTAGTGCTCCCCTAATTAATTGAAATTAGTTTCCAAAAATCCTTTTGGAAACTAATTTCGGGGTTTCAATAAAAATTGATTTCTTCGACCTCAAATTACTGGTATTACAATAATGAAAATTATTCAGTAGGTATTCAATACGAAAGGTCAGTCAGGTCTGAATTAGATACATATGAGTTATACGTTGTAAATATGTATCTACTGTTCCTATGTTAAATAAATAATTTTCTCGGGTTTTATTAGGAGTAATAATTTTATTGTTTGATTATGTAACAAAACAGCCTGGAAATGAATTCAAACCACTAGGGAATCAGAGAAATATTATAGATAGAAATATGTTTTATTAAATAGCCAGACTCCTGTAGATTCAAACGTACCAATTCACCGTCACCCCTGGACATCAGATCCCAAAGCCAACGTTGATTAACTCGGTCGAAAATCAAGCGGGAACCCGCATTAATTTTGGTTTCCCCACAGCGTAAAAAACATTTCATGTTCGATATTGAAAGGACATTAAGCCGAGTAGTATAGAACCCATTGTACCACAAGAGGAGGGATCTGGCCTCGTACTTTGTTCAGCATTTGCATCCTGAACAAGGAAGCACCTTGAACTCAATGAAAGACGGAGCCCTCCCGTAAGTGACGATTAATGTGTTACGAGTTATGAAGTTGTCATATTAACTGTATTACACGCTACTCGCAATTCATTCACAATGATTTATTAATCTTGTTGCCGAGTTACAAATCTGACTTTTAGATGCGAAATATAAGTTTCGAAATTAATGATAGCTGTATGAATCATTTTAATTACACGTAAATCTTACCGCCCAAAACTGTGATCAAAAGATTCAATGAAATAAGCTTACTTAGGTATATTGTAAATGCGAAAGTTTGTGAGTTCGTATGTATGTATGTGTGTGTGTCGGTTTGTTTCTCTTTTACGCAAATAGAATAACATATACAATTTATAAAAAAATGGTGTAATTTGGCCATAATATACCTAACGATAAGTCGGAAAAAATCTTGGCATCTGAGGGCTATCTAATCTTAGCGTGCGCTGCCTAAACCGTTCGAGTTAGGTACACGAAGATAATGTATCGTTGGATTGTTTGTCTTAAATAGTTCTAAGTCCGTGACAGTATATACATCGAGCTGTGCCCGCGACTTCGTCCGCGTGGAATTTAACAAAAAAAAATCTAAAATAAAAGTAGCCTATAACTCCTTATGACATCAGCAATCTGCCAATGAAAGTCCCGTCAAAATCCGTCCAGCCGTTCCAGAGATTAGCTCGAACAAACAGACAGACAGACAGAAAGACAGACAGACAAAAATTGTAAAAAATGTTATTTTGGTATATGCACCGTGTATACATCCATATGCATTTAGTAAAAAGTGGTAATTTTAATATTACAAACAGACACTCCAATTTTATTTATTTGTATAGATAGATTTTATGTGCAAGCCACTATAATTATCCAAAGTAGTGATCTATAAACATTGACTAGTAATATGTCAATGTTTATAAATACAATTATTTTTGTCGTTTTCCGACTCCCACACAAGCGAAACCGCCAGCAAAGTCTAGTAGTCAATATTTTTTGAAAATGTTAATGTTGGTAGGCTTTGTAATCGATATACTTATGGGCCAATGTTTTTTGTTATTTTCATATATTTTTTCGTGGTTTATTACTCAAAACATGCTCAAAACCCACTGAACGGATTCGATGATATTTGGTATGTCGCAGCCAACTAGCTTACATAATCAGCCGTTCAATGAACAGCCTAGCCTCTTTACTAAAAAGCGCCCTTCAACTAGTGGCCTGACCTGAATGATATTCTCCTGAAAAATAATTTGTTCCCGCTGAATAACAAATACAATACAATACGCTTTATTGTGCACAACAAGAATTGTATACAGAACACAGAAAAATTATTAAGAACACAATAGGCGGCGTTCATAATAGTTTAGAGATTCTGTATAAAAATACATCTACCTAAATGGATAAAATGAGGTATCTAAACATGAAAAAGAATATTCATACTCGGGCAATAGACCAGGGTAGAAGCCTTGAAAAATAATAAAAAGTGAAAAAAAATCATAGTAGGATGAAACCCATTAGAAAAGGAGGGGAATATTATAAAAATGAAAGGAAAAATAAATTACGGGCGACCTTTTTACAACAATACAACTTACTTTTACTTATTACAACCTTTTTCTCTACCTTCAATTGTGTACCGTACTGGTACATCATTATTCTTTTATATTTTCACCGTCGTTATATATCAAAATAGATATTTTGAACCGGAAACTTTATTTTTGATATTGAGTTTATAACAGAATCTATTGATGTTTGTTGTGTTGATTGAGTTTTACTTTACACAAAACACAAAATAATATGATATACCTAAGTGATATACGTTTGATACAATGTATTATCATATTATTATTAATATCATGACCCCTATGATAAAATTATTGTTCCAGCACATTATTTAGATGACTGTAATAAATATGATGAATGAAGTTGTCATCTATTACGAGACGGTATGTATCATCCTTTTAATATTATAAATGCGAAAGTTTGTATGGATGTATGAATGTTTGTTACTCTTTCACGCAAAAACTACCGAATGGATTTTGCTGAAACTTTACAGTAATATAGCTTACACATCAGAATAACATATAGCCTAGGGGCTATAATTTATAAGGATATAGTGTAAATTACCCAAAATATATAACTAAATCTTTGCAAACCGAAGGAATAAGTTACCCGAAGCGAAGCGAGGGCGGGTCGCTAGTATTAACATAAATTAACTTGAAATATTATTTTATCCCAGGTTTACTCTTTACAAATACTAACATGAACTGTTAATTGTTTTATTACAAAATAGGTTAAGAAAAATTGGTTCTGATGCCATTTTAACTCATGGTCCCATACATCAATGAACATTGTTCTTTATATAATCTTTGAAATAAGATACAAGCGGTTATTGCTATCAGATCGCCCATTGTATTAGCTTCACCCTATTAGCATAAAATATTCACAAAGTCACCCGTATCTATAAATATTCGCTATTCTACATAAAATTAAGGTGTTAAAGGCGATTACTCCTACGTTAAATAACACTCACACGATGGATGTTTCTAGTTCATTAAGAGATATAAAAGGATATTATTTCCTTTGACGGTACCAATTTCGTTTAACCCAGATCGTACAAGGCGAGATGAGTCAGGCAGACGATCTAGAGCCGTACTCGTATGTGGACATCCAAAGCTCGATGCGGCTATCGGTAGCTCTCGGTAGCTCTTAGTTATCTAGATCGCCTCTCACTTGCCCTTTAGCTCCCGTCCGTTTTTTGCAGGTGGTCTAAGTTATAGGGGTAATTCGTATCACACTAACACTTACTGAAAGACAACGCCGGCCTGAAGCATTATCATCGCATCCCATAACTGACCTAACAAAACAAATATCCAGGATTTGGGATACGGCCCGTATGACAAAACAAGGGTTTGATTCACAGCGAGGCGGGAATTTGAACGATGAGTTTAAAATTCTGTTCTGTTCGTTTGTTCTTGTTCTGTGTGTGTGTTCTTGTCTTGTGTTGTCCATGGCACCCACGACACAGGGAATCCTGGTGTAGGGCAATGAGTGTGTGGCGTTATTCATTTTATTGGACTTACCCATTGACCTATGTCATACCGGATAAATTTGGAGATTTTACCGGGTCAGCTAGACGGTTAGAGTATAAATGGGTTTAGATTTACCGGCATCTTATTTATTTCCCAAATATCTTTTCTACGGTAGATTGTGATATCCAATTTGTGTAATATGTTCATCCCTCACGTAATTCACGAAAATGTCATCAGAACAAGGATTTTTGTAATATGTACGTCTATATAATTGATAATGTAAAGAGGCATGTAAATGTACCTAAGTGTAAATGTCGTGGAGGCAATCAAAACAAACCAATGATGACAAAATAGGGGGATACAGTTTGATTTTGTAGCTCTATAACATAATTCTATCAGAAATTGATTTGCACCAATCTACAGTTAATAGATCAAAGTTTTTTGTGGATTGTAAAGGCCACTTAGAAAATATTAGCCGCTACGTACCGTTTTCACGTTAAACACACGGCCGAGTCCAGGACACAGCCACACCCCGTTTTTTGTAAAATTAAGAACATATCCTAATATCGGCTCACAGAACTACGCGTTCCTTATGCAATTGTACCAAACCACCAGCCGTCAGCCGTCAGCCGTCGATCACACAAATCGAATGCTCCTCGTCTCCATTTACGGTCAATCGTCCCACATCACGCTTCTTTGACTTTATTCCGGTAATCGGAATTTAATTCAATAATTAATTGCCTTCAGATATTTCGCAATAGTCTACATTTTAATGATGCACATGTTATGGTTTGCACGCAAAAGGTGCCATAGCCCACGAGGTATTTTTTATTTTTGTGTTATTTGTCTGTGGGTTTCTTAAGAGTACTTATTTATCCAATTGACTTTGATCTCGCTAATCTCAGAAACTACTTTACAGATTTGGCTGCGGTTTCAGTAATGTAAGTAGTATGCTTGAGGGTACATTTAGTGTAAATTTTTTTCAACAGGTTGACAATTTAAAAAATAATATCAATTGTTTCGAGTGTGGGTATTAAGGCTTGATTGTGGTTCTTGGGTATGGGTTTTCCAAAGCGAAGCATCGGTGGTTATTTTTATCGGATCTCCTAGCACTAAACGCAATCGCCAGACATAATACGAGTACAAACGCAAAAAAAAAAACAAAATTAAAAAAAACCAATGTTCATGTGAAATTTTAGTATCTGCAGCAGTCAAAAGCATAAAAGCCATTGCATGCATAATGCAACCATTAACTCATGGCTTGCAATGCATTGCTTAATGATGTATATTCTCATATGAGATATTCGCACAATGGCTGAGCCTCGTAGTAACTTTATAATGGTGAAGTTCATTGTGCTATTTGCATCATTCTTTACTTGCTTAAACGCGCTGATCGGTGAGCGTTTTTGTTCAGAAAATTGTTTTTGACAAGTGTTGGACTAGGATTGCTTTTTTGATCTTTTTCGGGTTAACACAATTTTTACACGTGAAGTAGATTAATAAGCCTATTGTTGGTCTGTCCATCCATCTGTATGTTCAACCCTGCATTATTATTAAATGGGATTACAGCATTAGTTACATTACATTTCGAAAAGTGTGTGTAAAAATCAAATTTGAATAAAATTTATTTAGGTAATTTCATATAATGGACTTTCTTCTTATTATGAATAGCTCATTGCCGAATACTAGGATTCCCTGTGTCGCCGGTGCCATGGGCAATACTCAAAGATAGGAACCACACCAACACCGAAAACAGATAAACTTATCATTCAAACCGCCTCACTGGAAATCAAACTCAGGACCATTCGAATGGCAGCCCGGCAAGTTAACCATTGCACCACACTGGTTGATATAAGTAACAGTACTTACTTTCAGTAACTAAAAAATGTAGGTGATTCCAAAGTGTTTTCATCACGACAATCCTGCACCGCATATCTAAACAACATCAATACCAAATACCTCGTTTACAAAAAAGGAGACGTTCTAATATAGACATTTGCATGTGACGCTAATAAAATATTTCGTAAAACGAAATACCCAAAGCGTAGGACCGTGGTCGCAACACGCAACCATGGGTTACAACACGCCCCTCCTACTGCTATGGACAAAACGGCATTATCTCATGACTATCAACAGTTTAAATGGAGCTTCTTGCCATAAGGCAGTATTTCTTCATGTTTTTGTCACGGAACAATGCTAATAGTTCAAAATACTCGACCTTTTGGGGTACATTTGAAGGTTAAGAAAACATAAGAAAGGTGTCATTAGACACTTGATTGGAATATAATAAAATAGTCTTTATACATAAGTCTTTCGCGGCTTAAACATTACGGCGGTTAAAACAGTAAATGGCTAAATGATTGGAAGGATACTGGTAGCTGGTAGACAAACAATACCTAGAGTACGAATTATATTTATTCGTAGAGAGCGAAATGGCAAAGAAAATTATTTGAAACAAAAAAAAACCCTTTTCAAGAACAAAAATTCAGTCCATGAATCCCAAAATGTTTAAAATTTACGGAATAAATAACCACTCAACGTTTGTAATCATAAGGACAGGCCAGATTCAAAATCAAATTGATTTTCTATCTAATCTAACACCGGAAAGGTCGTAACATCGAGGAAAACAAATAGCAAAAGAAACTCCTCAGCACAATCAAGAACCGACACTCCAGGTGTTCAAAGTTGCCGGGTAGACCCCAGATACTAATAAGAACGGCTATCATTCAACGCTCCGTTGCCGCAGTTAAATCCACGTATTAGGCGTAACGTACAATATTCTCATACAGTTAGGTAACAGAGGAATCAATATCGTTTGCACAACTCACTCTAATGCCTCTCACGGGCGTCGTGTTACTTGTGTAATCTCTGCGTTAAATTATACGATTATATCTTACAATAATAACACTTTGATATGCGACGGCGCCAGGGCCCTTTTGGAGGTCGCTGGCGTTATAGCGTCCAGTTTATTTGAGAATCCCGTGTTTTTATGTTAATAGCCAATAAGTAGACAAGTTAAATATGGTAACTGGTCACTGTTCACTGGTCACTGTTGCCCATAGACATCAGTGCAACACCATGAGCATCTCCTATAGGCTTCAGCCTATTGTAGGGTTCAAAAGCGTTCAAGGTCAAAAAGTTTAAATTGGAGTGTTTCAAATTTTTGAAAATTAGAGGTGCGTGCATTTCATTCCAGGCCCCGTTTTCAAGAGTCCAACATTCAAACTTGGCAATCACAGCTCACTAGTGACAGCCGGCGTTGCTTAACCAAGTCCAACAATTATGATTGACACGAGCCACGGGGTTACGAGCGTTTTGCATTTGTGCAATGACCACTTATCATTAGTTGTGTTCATTTGCTTTTCGTGTCGTAAAAAATACTCGAATCGTTAAGGACTTGAACTCATTGCCTCTCACTGCTACTATAGATGGTTCAAACTGCGATCAAGTAAATAAACTTTCAAGGTGAAACTGAATGTTTCAACCACACTTAAGTTGGCACTTATTTATCCGAAATGACTGGAATTAAGAACTTACAGAGTATCGAAATAATCATAGGCTGTATTAAAAGCTCACATGCACTAGGATCACTTACAATAGTATTCCCTATGTCGTGATTGACACAAATGAGACGCTTTAAGCATTCACGACCCAAAAAAACATTTATCTGGCACTCACATTGGCTATCAGTTGAACTACTGACCCCTCATTGGGGTCAGGGCTATCGCCATCCAATATCACCAACAGCATCATCATGGAAACCATCTTGGTAAGGTCAATTTGTCACATATCATAATATGTATGTATGTAACAATGCAATTACATGCAATGCACGGAAGTTTTCACGAAATTTTGCTGTTAGCGGCCACAGTCCCTACAACTGACCTACTTTATACAGGATTGCAGGAGCAATATTTACTGTAATTATGCTAGAGATTGTTCCTTTCCATTCCAGTAAAAGATGTTCTTGAACATTTTGGAAAGGATGCATCAAGGTGCAACACCGGATACGATGAATCAGCAGTTGCCATTCAACGAACGCGCCGACAGATTGATAACGAATTACGCAGCGAATTTAAAGCGCAATGTAAGGATGTAGATACACACAATCGAGAGAAAGATTAGACAATCGTTTTTATAACTTCCACCAACTTTACATGAACACAAAGATAAGATGCAGACAAGGCAGAAAAAAATATATCTTACTGGTCAGTTGTCAACGCATTCTTTCATTAAGCTTGCCTATACCGTAAATGATTGTGATATTTTCAGGTAATATGTGTTGTTTTGGCGGATATATTATATTTTAAATCCCAACGGGTATTCGCGATTTTGAATTGTTTTAGGTGTCACTGGATGTCCATGAGCGACGGTGACCAATGGTCTTAACATCAGGAAATTCGTCTGCCCTTTGCCGGTTCTTAACATATCAGAAAAAAATGTAAACCTGATTAGCTTTTATAAGCTTTTGCTAATTTTGAAGTCAGTAAAAACAACTCAAGTGTAATCGGCACCTAATGCGTTCCTTTCTCACGCTTATTCACCGAATGACCCGGTAGACGTGATCCGAAGGCGAAATGGACGCTCGGATATCGACACAATATTCGACTGTGACGCAATCACTTTCTACGGGAAATGCCGCAACTGCACGAAACATGTGTAAACAACCTCCTGTACACAGTTGGTTTGAGATTTAATTTGATCGCTCCGAAGAAATACTCAAAACTCCAAATGAGGCATGAAAAAGCCAAAAGGATTCTCGATGATGATGATCGATAGGTAATTAATATGATCCTGGATCATAACCCATTCATTAAAATATTATTATGAAATATGTCAACCCCAACAACTTCTTAAAGCAAAGCAAGTTTAGGTAATTTATTTCTTTACCAGATTAGAATCCAATCCAAACCCAATCCCCACGGAGAAGACCAACATTGAAACCACAAGGCTGTTACGGCTTTTCGTTATTGATAATTCAGAGCTCTAATAAAATTAATAAAACTGCATGACTGCACATTTCAAAATCATTAGCGTTTTATGTTCGAATGACCATGAACTGAAATAACTCGGCTACCAAAATTTAAAAAGTTATTGCTATAATTATTGTTGTAGTAACGACGTCATCGTTGCAACCCATAACTGTTTCACTGTTGAGCTTTGAATATGTGAGGGTCACAGCCCATAGTCCACCACGCTGGTACAGTTTGACAGATTTCACGCACCTCTAAAAAACATGGAGAACTCTTAAGTGAGGTTTTCGTATGTTTTCCTTCCCGAAGCGAGTGATATTGAATTTCTAATACATATAATTATAAATTTTGAAAATAATAGTTGCGTGCACAATTCGAACTCAACTCCAACGTTGGCACTCATCGATTATGACCAACACAACTATGATTTTTTTTCATGACTCCCGCTCACCAGCGGGGCCTACCAACTTTATTCTCCCGACTTCAAGCCCGGTTTAAGACACTTGACTTGAGACCCGCAGGTCCCCTTCGCTACTCAACTCACTCACTCTCTTTCATTTTAAATCCGCGAAAAGAATAGGGTAATCACAACAAGATCCTTTTCATTTCAAAACGAGGTAAAAATGAAACGAAACTGCAATGTACGTAATAATAATATAAGTTTGTTTCCATTATCCTCATTGTTTTTAGTTCCTCATAAATTGGCAGCACAAAGGCTTCGAGCGACCAGCTTTCCAGCGGTGACTAGCACTTTACGTAAGCTGTTTAATGTTTGCCACTGAAACAAAGGGCCTGATATCTGTCGGCAGCGACGACAAACACGCTTAGTTCCGGCGTATTACATTATTTTAGACAATCGCAAACAGAATTTTAACAGGCAATACTTGTCTATGAAGTTAAGGGTCTATTTTCTGTTTGGGTTTAATGAATGAGTTTCCTATCGGACCGATTTTGAGGCAAAGTATACATTGATGAGCAGTACTTACTGTTTTCTGAAGGTTACCAGCACGAGTATACCAGCCTTTCGCAACAAATGGTGGTCCAGGACAAAATTTAGATGTGTTCTGATAGGATGACACATCGACCGACAAAGCAAAGAGCGAGATGAGGGAAAATTAGGAAGCTAATTAGTTTGCACTGAAATAGCACTGTACCTATTTGAATTACATCATTATTACCCTATTTGTCTTAGGTGAGTGCCGAATATGATACCTTTTACGAGATGTGACGCAGTTTGAATAAATTTTATTTTTAGATTTGGATACAGTTTGTGGGACATTGGATGACCAAAAGTTGTACCAAAATCATTTAATAAATCTGAAGATAAGTAGTTTAATATTTTTGTTAAACGCAAACTAACAACTTTAGTGTGTAATGACAAGCACGAATTTTTACAATGCCTTTTAAAAATTTGTAAGATAACATAATTATTTTGAGTGCTCGTATTATTTGGAAATATAAGTTTTAAGAAGCGAAGGGAGAGCGGTTAACCTACTTCGAAATAGTTAATTATTGTCGATATTTATAAGGTCGTACAGACTTAAAGTTTGTTCATTACAGGGCTCAGACAATAATATTTAGTAAATGAAAAAAAATAGAAGTATTTATGTATTGATATAGGATAGTAAGCAAGCATGCAGTACTACCCTTCCGCTCCCGCCCGTGACATTTGTTGTGACTGACACAGAACGGTTATTCTAGCACAGAGTTGTTAGTAACAGACTCGTTATAATTCGGTCACAGTTTTAGTGTAGATAGTATTTGTTTCCAGCGAAGCGAGGTAGGGTTGCTTCCATACGTTTTCATTACAAAGGCATCCGGAAAATTAAAGAATGAATAGAAATCCCAATGAGTTAACAATGACGCTATCTCTACGCGCGGGTACCGTCACGCGTCGCGACATAAACGCTAATTTCTATCCATTACACACCATGCAGTTAGCCGCACAAACACGGTTTGTCGACAATTAGTGTATCTAATTAGCCGACAAAAGGGTATTACGTACGATGTAATTGAATATTTTACGCAGAATTTGAAACTGTTACGTTCCTTTATGTTAATTGAATACGAATGGATTTACGTAAATGTCTAGCAGTGGTTAGAAATTATGTCTTCAAATTTCATTCCTGGTTTGATTATTTATAATATTATAATGATTGCTGTTTTATGGTAATTATTGTGTTACGAAGTATATTAAAAAATTTAAATATGCAGTGATAAGTCAAGGTCTTTTAATCAAAAGTCCATTTCGAATACTGCCTACATACACTCTTCTCATCTTCGGGTTCCATACGCCACATCGAATTCCATTACATCGAAGTTCATGACATCGAACACGTTACATCGATAGATTATTATATCGAACTATCATCACATCGAATGTTTATTACATCGATTGGTCATAACATCGAAAGCTTTGAAAATCGAAAGCTCATTGAATCGAATTTATAACATCGAAGCCTTATCACATCGATAGATCGTGACATCGACAGCTTTAAAACATATAGAACGGACATTTTTTTTTGATATATTAAATGAAAGAAAAAAAATCATTTTTACACTAACGTTTAATGTTATTCATACATACATGTATGTATGTATATGGGGTTCCATACGCCACATCGAATTCCATTACATCGAAGTTCATGACATCGAACACGTTACATCGAAAGCTTTTAAAATCGAACGCTCATTGAATCGAATTTATAACATCGAAGCCTTATCACATCGATAGATCGTGACATCGACAGCTTCATAAGATATAGAACGGACATTTTTTTTTGATAAATTAAAATGAAAGAAAAAAATCATTTTTACACTAACGTTTAATGTTATTCATAAATACATGTATGTATGTATATGTATGTATGTATGTACATGTATGTATGTATGTACATGTATGTATGTATGTACATGTATGTATGTATGTACATGTATGTATGTATGTACATGTATGTATGTATGAATAACATTAAAAGTTAGTGTAAAAATGATTTTTTGCTTTCATTTAATATATCAAAAAAATATGTCCGTTCTATATGTTATGAAGCTGTCGATGTCACGATCTATCGATGTGATAAGGCTTCGATGTTATAAATTCGATTCAATGAGCGCTCGATTTTAAAAGCTTTCGATGTCATGACCATTCGATGTAATAAACATTCGATGTGAGGATTGTTCGATATAATAAGCTATCGATGTAACGTGTTCGATGTCATGAACTTCGATGTAATGGAATTC
Source organism: Ochlodes sylvanus (assembly GCA_905404295.2). Lineage (NCBI taxonomy): Eukaryota > Metazoa > Arthropoda > Insecta > Lepidoptera > Hesperiidae > Ochlodes > Ochlodes sylvanus. The sequence goes on from FR990137.1 coordinate 3,037,733, forward strand.
GATGTGGCGTATGGAACCCATGTATATGTATGTATGTATGTATGTACTTTATTTTATATAACTAACAAAAATGTCCGTTCTATATGTTTTAAAGCTGTCGATGTCACGACCTATCGATGTGATAAGGCTTCGATGTTATAAATTCGATTCAATGAGCTTTCGATTTTAAAAGCTTTCGATGTCATGACCAATCGATGTAATAAACATTCGATGTGATGATAGTTCGATATAATAATCTATCGATGTAACGTGTTCGATGTCATGAACTTCGATGTAATGGAATTCGATGTGGCGTATGGAACCCCTCATCTTCAGAGTTATGTGCGTATTAGAATTAAATTGTCACTTGCTTTGGGAAAGAATTCATAGTTGTGACTGACTCCCCACGATGGTTTTACACGAGATTTAACAAAACAAAAAGAGCTTCCTTCGATTTCTCGGGGAATCCATGATCAGATCCTGACTCGGTGGCAGTGGGACCACTTCGGAAGTACGTTCTTTCAAATAAAAATAATATTAATCAAAATCGGTTCAAAAATGACGAAGAAATCGCTGGACATACTCGTACATAAAAAAATATAGTTAGTCGTCGGAACATACTTACAACAACATCCTAATTTTTTGAAGTCGGTTAATAAATATATTTAATTTGCGACAACTTTAACGTTAAGTTCTATGATTATAGATAGATTTTCGGTGAAATTAGTGTCAAAAAATTCTTATCTATAATAGTAATGGCTATCTACCATTATTATAAGTACAATAATATCATAATAATGGTAAAATTATTTATAATGTCAGTGTTTTCATATAATACGTACCTATCATTAGCATACTTTACATTTTATATTAGATACCTAGTTAAAATTTTATTCAAGACATGAATTAATTATACATTATTTTAATTACCTGCTAAGTTTACATTTTACTGGAAACATTTTATATCTTACACCCAGAAAATAAACAGATTATTTTTTATTTATGTTTACAATACTTTTCTTACATGTTTTTAAGCTTTGGACTGGTTTTATTGTTATGTTTAAAAAATGTGTTCTTTAATTTTCCAAGAACTACTCCGAATGGCTTTTACGCGCGTGAAAAGAATAAACATTTAAACATGCATGCGCAGTTTCTATAGACTGCCGTTTTCAAATATGTTCTGTGTAGTGAAATCACACACAAATAGCACTTAAATTTGCGTCAATAGTACGTAGCATCCAATTCTGTGACCATAACGATGTAAATTATCTATTGTAGTGTTTAAACATGTTTTTGTACGTAACAGTTACTGGGAAAAATTTAAGCGCTTCTGTGCTCTATAGAGCTTATTTAGCCATCGAATATCCCTAATTAGGATTGATGATTAAATCGTTATTAGAAAATCCTTTAATGTAAATAATCTACCAACGAGCAGAGAATTCACTCGATGGCAAGTTCACCGTCGCTGAGCAAAAGCAACACCAAAGGTATCATAAATGCTTGGCATGCCTAGAAAGAGGTGAGAATGCAGAAATACTGGCTCTTAAACTCCCAGCCGGAACATGACAAGTCGTTTGACGGCCAACTCAAGCGCGTAGGTGGTAGCTGGCCTTAACCTTCGCCCTGGCCAGTTGCTTAAGTGTAATCAATCTACTCCAGGCTATTCAATGAAAAAGCACCTTTTTTAATGGAATTAAGATAGTATAAGATGCAGCACCAACCTTCCACTGCTGCCCATGACAACTGTGACCGACACAGAACCAGACTCAAATCAGGACTAGGATGGTTAATGCAATTAGAAAACGGAGTTATAACGTTAGTTGGTTAGTTTGTTATCCTGTTAGTTGTTGTTAGTAATTGTTAGTAAGTCTCGTACTACTTCGGTCACAGATGTGTTGCCATGAAATGATTGACATGGTCGCCGACATCACATATTTTCGAAACATTACTAAGAACCACTAATAGACAGTACTTATCCGTAGAAGGAGCGAGAAATAATTTGCAAATTACGCATATCTTTGAATTTTCCTACTTACATGTTAATTAACGATATAATCTAAAGAGCTGAGTGAATCGGTTCCCTGATTTTATAGCTGCTTACAATTAACTCGCGGGGTCGTTGACTCGGAGGCGGAGAAATCCGCCAGTGCGACAATATACAGCCTTCCGGAAGAGATGTCGCGCACGCACGCATTACTTTGCTTACTGATTGCTTTATAGGTTTCTGTGTTCGTTACTTCTACTTCAACTAGGTAGTAGAGCCTAGAGTTAGCCCTACAGCCCGCCCCGGTGTCATTTCTGCCGTGTACAAATTATTAGTCTCCTAACCAGACTAACGATCCCAGTCCCCATTTGAGTCTTGTTCTAATTCGGTCACAGTTGTCATGGGCGGCGGCAAAAGGGTGGCGCTGCATGCTCGTTTGCTACCTTAATTCCTTAAAAAAACTTACGGCTGTTTTTAAGAGTATAAGGCTTTAAATTGTGTCACGGAACTCTATTGATACGCTGTCTGTTACAGGGCTCAATCGCATGAATGAAAATAGGTAAACGACAATAGGTAAACGACGAAGTAGGCCTGAAATTTTCACAGAATACGTGTCAATGAAAACGTGTGTCTTTAACACTCACAATTTTGTTGTAAAAAGCCAGCATCAGTTAGTGAAAACTACCGGAGATTTTCTCAGCGCGTACATACGGGCTAAGTACAAAACATGCTCTTGAGTGGCTTTTTGTGATATTTACATAACTAGTTGTAACGTGGAACCTTGGCAAATCGACACATGCAGGAAAATCGGAAGTTTGTGGTTGTACTGTTATATTATGTGTAGGGTTGGCAAAAGGTTTTATCCGGATATGTACGGATTTTTGACTTTTTCGCTGGCTTTTGAATTTTGCATTTTGGTTTCCAACTATAAAAAAATCTTGATAATTGAAAAGTAATCTTTTTATTAAATTATAAAATCCTAATCAGTGTATAACCATAAAGCTGAAGAGTTTGTTTTTTTGTTTGAACAGGCTAAACGTTTTCGCATTGAAAAATTGGCTATAGGCTTTTATACTGTGCAGCTAAGTGCCTGTACTTATTAAAATTGAGATGGAAACCCTATATGTAAATTGGGACTTATGTAATCTTTATATATCCTCTTATATCTTATAATCCTCTCGCCTTTATATTATCTCTGATTACTCCGTGTATGTAACCGCCTATAACTAGGTTGCTTGAAACTGCTGTTACGTAACAATGGAAACCCCTAATCTCATTTCCTGAGATCAAAGCTTTTGACAGTTTGACACAGGAAAACCGCTTACAAATAGAGTCACTATAGCCCGCGGGTGCTCCTTGTGAACAGCCAATTGTTTCTAAATATGTATTTCAAATTATAGCAAGAGCAAAATTTTACTGCGAAGGTTATAAGCGGTTGTTACAACACTCAGTAGCCTAAAGAATGTCACCCAATTTTTTATGACGTTTTTGACTGATCATCAATTAGGAAACAATTTAAATAAATATTTTAAACATGCATGAATTATGAGTTAATTGCTCTACCATTCATTCTCTACGTTAACGTATATCTTTGGCACTTACAAATGAGTCTCAGTTGTCAGTAGTAATCACTTTCGACATAGGTCCGATTTCCAAATATGTCAATGTCATTTTAATGTAGAACACTAGTGGAATTTTATTTTTTTCACTAGTGTTCTTTTTTATTAGTTTTTTATTAGTGTGTTTTTTTTTATTATATAATTGGTAGTGGCCCTGCTTGTAAAACGAGGGGTCTCAGGTTCGATTCCCGCCCGGGGTAGATATTTATTTGACCGATAAATGTTTGTTCTCGGGTCGTGGGTGATATGTTATTTGTGTTGTTAAGACACCCGCGACACAGGGAATCTTAGTGCGGGAGTGTTGAGTGTGTAAGCGTTTATTTATATAATTATGTACCTACTTGTTGCTACTTCAGAAAATTGTCTAGACTAGACTAGAAATTTATATTTATAAATTATATTTAGTTCTATAGTAAAAATTTATCCGATACTTTCTTTCCTTTCCTTTAAAATCTTTAAATCATACCTAAATCTTTAATTATTTCCGAGATAAGCGGGTACAAACGCACAGACAAAAATTCTAAAAATCATTGTAAGGTGTTGTTACTAAACACCCTCAACAACAGTTTTTCTTGAACATCTCCCATTTACAGACATCGGTCATTTACAGTTTTATTATGCGTAATGATGTCCTTGCCCATTTAACTGCACCATCATTACGATGGTACATGGCTGGTGGTCAATTGTTGTACCACGAGTATGTTACCAACTTTCTATTGTATGACTTTGCGAAAAAAATTCGGTAATGACTCGACCTTTTCATCAAAATCGCTCATAAGTGTAGAGTGACCTTTCTTGTGAAAGTTTTGTACGAACAAAACTGAACTTTAAGTGTTTGGTATTTGAGCTTAGTTACGAATGTTTTGTAAATATCTTTAGTTTAGGTCACTTGTGGTGGTTAGCAAATTATTTTGAAAGCTCAAAATAATTTAATGAATACAAACTTGTCTAAACACAAGTGACGAATGATTGACGCAAACTCTGGCAAGAGATGGAGCCTTAATCCACAAAAGGCTTCGCAAATTAATTTGTTTATTTACAAGTAAAATATTTAATTACAAGTAAAAGTGTGTAATTGAAAAGTACCTAGCTAGTTACTCATTATGTTACTTTTAATTTAAGTTCGCTTCAACTTCGCATCAACCCACTAATGATCCACTACGGGGCATGGGTCGCTTCCTATAATTTTATTAAGGATAATAGGGAAAGAGGAAAGATCATTTTTTACCACCTTAAATTAAAACACAACGAGACAACCCTATGTACTTTTTTATCGGATAAAAATACCGTATCTACCAAATATTGGTTCTTCGTGTACCTTCGAGTACTGAATCCGTAACCATATTTTTTCCTGCAATTGTCAACTAATTGTAACCTAAGTAATAGTCTTCATTGTGACTTAGTAACACGAACAATCGCTACTAATTGGTTATATCACTGATTCCGAACAAGAACTGAGAGATTCTAGAGCTCGAACAATTCGAACACATTGAGAAACGAGCGACACGATAATGTCTGAACACACAAGAGGGCGAAAGCAACAACACACGTCATCCACTCTCGCTATCTGCGGCCCGCTCTATACAACTCAAACAGGATCTTTTAAACACACATAATATTACCATACTAGAATATTTGAACATCTAGTCTGCACTTGTCTAGCGTCGTGAATTATGGCCTAGGGTTGTCATCCACAACATATTATTTATTTTATATATTTATAACACTATAATGTACACCATGATTGTAATAGGAAAATAGTACAATGCAAGTACGAGGTAATAACGATCGATTTATGGACGACCGGTCTGCTGCAGGCTGCTGCAGACTGACCACTGGGTCAGCATCAAAATTTGCCGTGAACTTTGTTACGTGGAGTCTCACTAAACTGTGGATAAGTAAATTTAGCAAAGAATAATTTTATTACCGAACTCTACTAGTCAATTTTGTCCAGTTACGGTTACTAGTTCATTCTTTACTAAAGAATCGACTAGTAACCGATCGATAGTCAACAAAACAATTTTACTAATAGGTACACATCCAATAAAGAAATAATATTATAACCACTAGTAGCAGTTCAATGAGCAACACGGAACCCTAAAATTAAAACAAGAAGTACAACAAAACAGAAAACATAGCGCGTAAGGACAACTTCAGTATTACCGTGCAGGCCAAGTAATACAGAGAAAGTATGATAGCAAATGATGCATACTGTTATGCAATGGGCAGGGGTCAGCCCGACCGGCCGGTGGTCGGAGCGGTCGGCTCGCGTAACCGCCCGGAAAGATGCATTCTGATCGAGATAGGGTTACCAACCAGCTGGCCCGATATGTCCCGACCTGTTCGGACTTTTGGCTGATTGGCGTTTTTAATTGTCTGATTATAAAAAAAATTGACGTAAATTATAGATTAATGCTATGCTATGCTATGCGTATACGATGCGTAAAAATAAAACAAGGATTCTATAAGGTGAAGATGTTTTATTCGTGAAAGTAGTCGTTTCTAAATATATTTTTATTAATAATAATAACGCTACACACTCATAGCCCCACACTAGGATTCCCTGTATCGTGGGTGTTATGGACAACACACAAGACAAGGACACACACACCCAGACCAAGAACGGAAATTCATCATTCAAATTTCCGCCTCGCTGGGAATCGAACCCAGGACCCTCGGAACGGTGATCCGGCGTGATAACCATTGCGCCATCGGGGTCGTAGTAGAAAAGTTATTTCCAATTCGTTAAGTAATAAGATTTTTTAATTCAATGTGTATGATTGACAACCGTTCGGATTTGTCCCCGGACTTTCGTCCTTCTATAAGTCAGATAAAAGGACGAAAGTCCAATCCGACTTTTAAGTTAAAAAAACAAAAAATAACCAAGTAAATTTTAAGTGTTCATCATTTCATTAAACTCTACAAATATAACTAATCAACGTTATATAAAAAATATTGACTTGTAACTTCTTATTCAAACATACTTAATCAAAAATAAAAATTGCGATAAATTATCAGGTTAATATTATTATAATATACATAATAACCAGGACTTTCATTTTTTGAAGCTGGTAACCCTAACCTCAGATAGCCAGACATGACGTTTTATATTTGGTACGATTTATTGTTATCGCTTTATAATATAAGTATAAGTAATTTTCCTTTCAACGATAAGATCGGTGTATGAACGATGATGTTTTTGGTTTTTTTTATATATTCAATGTGTTTTAGTAATAATTTTAGGACATGCAGCGGTTGCTTGCTGCCAAAGAACCCATGAAGGTCCACTAAAGGGCACGGGTGTGTTTTCATAACTGAAGGCAGCACACCGCTCCAAGTAGTTCCGCAGTTAAGACCACTGGTCAAATGAACTCAAGAGAACAACTATTGAGCAAAATCTTTTATTGGGGGTCCTCATTAACGCAAAAAACCCAAAACAATGAATTTTCGAATTTTGTCTGTATGTCTGTGGTTTTGTACGCGCTAATCTCAGAAACGGCTTAACCGATTTGTGTGTGGTGTTTACTTACATATCGTGGTAAGCTTATTTAATATTAAGTGTTGTTTTATTTCAATCGGTTGATAAATAAAAAAGTTATGTCAGTTTAAAGAATTAAGCCTAACAAATATCCGAATTTCACTGTTTCCCCAAGCGAAGCGAGGGCGTGTTTGCTGGTTAGGAATAAAAATAGAGCACTTCCGTGCTCCGGAGGGCACGTAAAGCCGATTGTTATCGTCAGATAGCAATCGTTAATCTATGTCAGACGGCTTCGAATGGCGTTAAAATTTCGGACACGTGGGTTGACCAGTTGACCACTAAGCCCCCACCAATCAAAACTGGAGCAACGTGATGGATACCATAGAGCACGGATCTCTCCTCAAAACTGCGGAGGCGTAGAGGAGGCCTGTGCGCTATAGTAGGATATTAACAGGTTGAAGTCAAACCAAGTCGAGCCACGTAATAAAATGCGCGACCAAAACTAGTCGGATGAGGTACAAGAGTATTCACTTGTCTGAATCCAGCGCGGAGTAAGCACGCCATGAGAAATGTAGATACCAATCACCGTATAATAACGATGTTACAACATTGACACGTGTATGGCATAATACTGGTAGCTGGTAGCTGGTAGCCAGCTAGGGTTGGCAAAAAATAAAATGCTGCAATAACACATTTTATTTTAAAATTCGGTCAGTTCTAGGACTCCTGTAATTTAGCTCTTGACACGTGGGTTGTAAGTCAATACTGTTTTTTTGGACATGTGGGTTGTAAGTCAATAGGTACTGTTTTTTTCAATATTGAGACGGCTTAGTAGTAGAATATTTTTTTACCCAGGAAATAAAATCATTCTTTGGATTATAACGAAGTACGAACAAAATATTGAAAAAAAAAATGTTTTTGTTGTACTATTATTTCATACAATAATGATTAACTGCATATAATATTTACATAATATATGACAATAGTTATTATAATATTCTTTTTAATTACACATAGCTCATTTCTCTGCAGAAATTCAAAACCTTTAATTAATGACCGTAATTTGTCTCTACATAATATTTTGGCTACTAATCCCTTAATGGGTTACTTTGACAGGCACAACATTTTTTCATGATGCTGACAGCCCTGAAAATTGCACATGGCGGACATCATATCCAGTTTGATAAATGAGTGCAGCGCGGCGTTGCTCGAGCGGAGAAAGGTTAATAGTGTACAACGGATATTGAGCCGATTTATGGACCAACACTATTGACCAGATCCATTACCCATTACCGGTGCTATTGCTGTACAGGTTTAAGGAACAGCAAGTCGGCCACAAACGACCAGACGAACCAACGAATGGTAAGTGGTTACTATCGGCATCCCACAGGACATCCAGACACAACTATACGACACACAGACACGAATTCCAGAGACAACCCCCAGAGGTATTACGAACATTATTTATTTTCCTTTCTTTCTTTCTTGCCGGCAACACATCGGCGATGACTTTGGTGTTACTAATGTCAATGGGGGATGATATTTACCATCAGGTGGTTCGTCTGTTAGTCTGTCTACTATTCACCAACATGAGAGAACGCGTTGACGATCGAAACGGAGTCTAAGGTTTAGGTATTCCTAAACCTTTTACTTTTGATAAGCTAATGCAAACAATCCTGAAACTGACCGCAAACTGCAGTCCAGGACGGTAAGCCAGTGACGTAGTAAAAATCTCTTCTAAAATTCATTACACTTCACCCTTATTTGAGCTGCCCGGATCACAGACGCAGGTAAGCTACTCATAAAAGTAGAAACAGGATTAAACGAAAAAGTGTCTTAAGACAATTAAAATCGAACTTCGTATTTATAATCGAAATTTGTACATGTCGTCCCCATAAGGAAATTGAATAATTAACATCCAGGACGAAATTCACTTACTACCATTGTTTAGAAGCCAATTTACGTCCATATTAGATATACGTCCATTTGAAGAGCTACAAGTATATAATATTGGCATATAAACAATATTTACACGGTAAATAACAGTGCGGGTATATGTAACGAGACATTGAAATGGCAGTGGAACAGAATCATTAAGACGTCTTATCGTCAAACGTTACTAAACACAGAGTACATACTAAACACACACTAAACAGTTACTAAACACAGACTACATTGGTTGTAGAGCGGCTATTAACTTACAATGGTGGGCATTACCTACTTGGAGAAGTAGTTAACTATCATTATAAGGCCAATTGTAGCCCGTCGGACTGACAAAGACCACTGTGTGGCTTCAACCCATTAATAGTCTACTATTGAGCGCGGGTCTCTCCTCATACCTGGGGAGGCCTAAAGAACTTTCCACCGCGCTGCTCGAGTGCGGATTGGTGGTGGTCCAACCCATGTGTCGGAAGATTTAAGGTCATTATTGGGTTGAAGCAATATGCACCGACAACACAGCCACTAACTAGACTCCTAATAACAGGCGAATGGTTCCAAACAACACATCAGTATTATAGCACCGATATAAATTCGTGCCGTCTCATTCTTTCCCGTTGTTTAAATTAATCTATTTCTTTCCAACGTTTCGTGTGGCCTTGAATTAGCCAATCACAGCGTTGAATTAGCCAGTCCCCCCGCTCGTCTTACCTCAGCTAGTGGTCTGAATGTTCTCCATACGGAAAATCTAACATTAGGAGTCTAGTGGCTGTGTGGTCGGTGGCAATATGCTTTCCCGTGTACGACTGGCGCACACCTGCAGAGAAAATAGCGTTGTAGTACCTACATATTCTTATGTCATGAATTCACAATGTTGTCTGTCAGCCTGTTGTTGAGGTATTTAAATCTGCTACAAACTATTTCTCATTATGTTGACCTACTATGTATAACTAAGTATATAACAAAGGGACCTTTCTGTCTTTCTATCTGTTCACGATAAAATCAAAAACTTCTGAACGGATTTTCGTACGGGTTTCACCGATAGGTAGCGGTGATTCATGGGGAAGGATAAGGTAAATAACTTATATTTTTTTGTAAATTAGTTGAAATATGTTGATAATTGTTGAAAATGTCGGAAAAAGTCAAGTTGCCTGGGATCTTTAACCGAAAACGCTTCTTAAAATCTTTGAGATATAACAAAACAATTTAGTTATGGTGGGTATTCTTCTTTTATACGTTTATAGAAAAGTAACTACTTTTAAATATATAATTACTCGTACAATACATAAGTATTATTAAATGGTCAAGTACAAAGCGGTATTAGTTGGAAAGCTATTTTGAATTTTTGACTGATACAGAATTAATTCCTATCTACTTAAATATTATATTGGTTACTAATAATTTCATGCACATTATGATAAACCATACAATTTAAGTGAATATCTCAGGAGTCACAAAATAAAAACTAACGCGTGTGAAAATGAATTCAAGCGCGGGTCTCACATCCACTTACTCTACACAACAAGCTGATGTGACTGTAGAGTCACATCAGCTTGTTGTCTACATATTATATTTTCTGTCGTAGGACAGAAAATATAATATGTAGACATAAAATGCTCTACTACCCGTGCGAAGTCGACTCGGGTCGCTAGTTATTTTTAAGAGGAAGCGGTTGATTGAGCACTAAAGGCTGGCCGTGTAATGGTTGCCGACAAAACCTGACGTTGTTAATGTAACATAATATTCCATTCATTACATAATGGAACAAGAAGAGTTCACGAAACATGTTCCTTGCGGATATTGCGCAATTATGGGGACGGTGAGTGTACATTTTTTTAGTAGTAACTGCTCTCGTTATGCGAAAGCTATACCTAAGCATACGAGTATATATGATATTCCTCATCATCGGAACCCATAACTATCCCACTGCTGGGCACCACGCTGGCCAAATGTGGATTGACGGACTTCATACCTTAGAGAACATTCAGTTGTGCAGGTTTACTTACGATGTTTTCCTTCACCGCAGCAAGTGATAATTAAATTCCTATACGCACATAATTTTTCAAAATTAGAGAGTGCCTGCGGAGTTTGAACCCTGACCCCCCGGTTCGGGAGTCCAACGTTCAACCACTTGGCTATCACTGCTCATACACGAGTATATATTATCTTTTTTGATTGAATCGCTTAAATTAAAACAAACATAAGTTACTCCAAGATTATTACAACACATCAGTGACAACCGCATTCGAATTAGTCAAGCCATTTCTGAGATTAGCGAGAACAAACGTACAGACAAGGAGACCGAAAAAAAATTTAAAAAACATTGTTATGAGATCTTCTGAGTTAATAAATATCTCCAATAATGGACAGTCGTTTTATAACTTCTAGGTGCAGATAGGTATGATTCCTTGGTTGCATTAGGTAACAAGTCCGACCGAGATTTCACATGTGGTCGAAGTACTTTTTTGTGGTAACAGCCGCCAACAGCAGACGCAACACCTGTTTGTGGTCATCGACGTCTCCGACAGCACCGAGCACCGACGCGTTGACGACACGGTACCGTTAACCGGCATTCTAAAACGATTTTTTAAAATTTCCATGGGTACTGAGAGGCATTTTTTATTTTTGGTACTCAAGAACAAAACAGTTATTTTTTTTTATTGATTTAAGGCAGCAAACGAGCATGCAGCACACACACACACTCTCGTCGTGTCTCGCGAAAAAAAAAGCATTATGACGATTTGTCCCGTTAAATTGTGTCACAAAATATCTGAAAAGCTATTTATGTATTATTGCTAAAAACATGATTATCCGCAGCCGAAGTTCGGGAAAGTTTCGGTTTAGTGCTTCACTTTAGACAGAGCGCTTGTATGAAGACTGTCTTTCTATAGTGTTATTATTCTAAGCTCAGATCATATATACATAGTATAGCCACGCTGCTCAAATACGGTTAAGTGACCAGGTACGAGAATTTTATTGGGCGTAAAAGCAAAGATTCGTAGCGTTATGTGAGTTAAGTGAGGCGAAATGCGTAAGCGTTACCGCCAAGCTATAATTGACCATATCGAAGAACCCATACAATTTTCGTAATATCCAATTTAGCTATACGCCTAGTAACATGGATATCAAGTTATAATTGACGGTGTCCCATATTGTTTCTCGTAGGTTCTATTCAATTATGCTAGACCCGTCGGTTTTAAGACAAAATATACCTACATACTCTATTGTGTGTATTAATTATTTTAAAGGTTTTAATGTATTGTTGAAACTAACAAACACCGCTGAAAAATTATAGTACTGTTATATAATTATACTCTTTGTTAACTTAATGTATGTTATTTTTAGCGCGAACCCGACGTCCATACTACGAGTAATAATAAGTCATGCTTTACCATCAAAGTCACCATGGTCACAACCCATAACTGTCCCACTGCTGGGCACGGGTCTCTTTTTATAATGAGAGTGGTACAGGCCATAGTCCGCCACACTGGTCAAGTGCGAATTAGCGGACTTCACACACCTTTGAGAACTCTCAGGTGTGCAGGTTTCCTCATGATGCCTTCCTTCACCTATGCAAGTGGTAATTAAATTGTAACACTAACGTGGCAATATATTTAAATTGTATCAGTTTCGCAATTACGTCTAATCAAAAAAGTAACAAATTATTTTGCCTTGTGTTCGCAACAAAATAGAATCTTTGATCTCATCTTCAAACCGAATGTCGGTTAAGTTTTAATTGTTACGGTTATGTAAGTAAAGTGATATGTCAAAACAATTTAAAAATAATTTAACTGCCACAGATTGACCAACCGCATTCGGTTGCGTAATGAATGATGATCTGGTGCAAGTGAAATATGACCACATAAACTTTTATGAATATACCACAGACTGAAGATGACGAATAGCTAGTAGTATTTTTGAACGTGAAATTTCACTTATGATGATTTCTTTAACAGCTAAATTTAAAATAATTGGTATTTTGGAGTCCTTTTTGAAAATTAGCGGTGAGTGCAGAACCTAGACGCCCCGTTAGCTACTTGGAACCAACGGTTAAATTAAACCGTTTCGCTAACGCTGATTTTTTTTAATAAAACTACCTATAAAATAAGTTAAATTACTTCAAATATTACCCAAATCAGTTCAGTAATTTTCACGTGATACGTGCTGCGCATGCAGACTTCCAAACACCCCGACAAAAATTACAAAACGATTTTAGGCCTCTACAGCCTACTTACGTTAAAACAAAAAAAAATACAGATTTTTTTCTAAAGGTCTTGTAGCACAGACTAAAAATACGTTAGAAATTCAAATATAGAATAATGGAACTTTCGATTTCAAAATTTACATTCAGATGCATCACTCCGATCTGATAAGTAAATTATACACTTAGACCGATGCGTGGATATGAGTTCTGTGGTTCAACGTGGTTCAACGTCCGAACTGGAGAAGCGATAGAGAACATTTGGTTATGCAATTTGAACTCAAAACTTGTATTCCTTTGCGCAACGAAGACGATTTTATCGGACATGATCGATTTGAAATTCGTAGTAATTTTTGACATCATTATATTTTAATTTTGTACAAGATTTGATGTTACTGGACGTAAAATTCGTTAGAAATAATGAGAGAATTATTATCAATAATTTATTTACAATCATGAGAACAACATACATTGTACCCAATTTAAATTAAATAGGTACGTAAACCTTGGTTCAAAAATTAACGTAATCCAAGAGAAGAGGTAGTAAGTATATAAAACATGTTTTTGTATACGCCGTTACAGCCGAGAAGTTTAGAGAGTACAATTTCGGTCAAAAACGACATAATATTAGTTCAGTAATTATGATCATTTACGGCTATTACAAATAACATTACACGCTAAAATGGAAACTCCCAAATGTCATAGTTTACGCAATGGATTGTTTAAGGAGTAGGTGTCGTTTACGTAATAAATATAAGCGAAACTCTTACTTTTTTCTATACATGTGTGGTAAGATGGAGCTTCTTTCTGAATTATGCAACTGGGGTCACGTCGGCCCGTGTTGCGCAACTTGTCGCCCACGATACAGAGAAAACACGACTTTCTACCAAATCTAGACACCTGTTCTTCGACTTGTTAATGTGAAGATGTTATAGGACCTTGACGTTTCAAAACTTATGATGTTACGTCAATGTTGCATTACTCTGCACTAAATGCTAGATTCGAAATTATAATTTTTTTTTATTTATCGTATTCGCATTTCAAAATATTTTAGTGATTCTAAATTTTATTATCGTAAAAATATTGAGTGTTCAACTTGTATTGACGAGATGAGTAATGGCGGGAAATAATAGATAATAAGTTTGTTTATCAAGTTTTTTATGCAAAAAGAATTTATAATACAACTAAAATTAAACATTAAAATTACTATTTACATAAATACATTTAGGCACCGTAATTTTTTCTCTACTTATAACTAAGTTCGTCGCCGGCGAAACAGGTATCACAAGTTAGCACGCTTTGTGCGATTTAGTATGGGCCGGACTGGCCAGGGGGTCCGTAGGAGGAGCTGACTCCAGACGACCCATGGCCACTGCCGCCAGAGATGCTGCCACCGCCGATGCTACCACCGCCGATGCTACCACCTGAGATGCCGTGACCACCGCCGATGCTGCCGCCGCTAAGACCGCCGCCGATGCTGCCACCAGAGAGACCACCGCCGATGCTGCCACCAGACAGCCCACCGCCGATGCTACCACCGCCGAGACCACCGCCGAGACCACCGCCGAGACCACCGCCAAAACCACCGCCGATACCACCGCCGATACCACCGCCTTCCTTCTGGGTCTTGTACTTGATGAAGTAAACTTCGGGTTTGGAAGGTTGAGTGGGGGCAGCAGTGGGGATGGTGATGTCGGGCTGTTCGTCGGGCTTCTTGACCAGCACGTAGACGAGGGTCTTCTCTTCGTTTTGGGCTTGAGCGGGGATGATGGGTGCGACGGGTGCGGGAGGAGCTGGGGCCTTAATGAAGATGATCTTGTAGTGCTTCTGGGGGATGGATCCTCCGGAGATGATCTGAGGGCGTTGTTCTTCGGGTTCTGGGGGTGGGACGTGGACGTAGATGTGCTTCTGGACGATGGCACCGCCTCCGAAGCCGCCGCCGCCGCCGGCGCCGCCTCCGAAGCCACCTCCGAATCCGCCGCCAGAGCCGCCTCCAAATCCACCACCGGAGCCGCCTCCAAATCCACCACCGAACCCTGAGCCACCACCGAATCCTGAGCCGCCGCCGATTCCGAAGCTGCTCGAGCTCAGGCCACCGGATGAGAATCCGCCGCCGAGGCCACCGCCGTGACCACCGCCGAGGCCACCGCCGTGGCCACCGCCGAGGCCACCTCCGAGGCCTCCGAGCCCTCCATGGCCACCGCCCAGGCCTCCGCCGCCGGGTGCGTTGTAGCTGTATCCCGCCTCGGGTCTCGCGGAGCCGAGAGCCGCTACGGCAGCTAATACCTATAAAAAAATGAACGCATTAGCATACAATCACTGTTTATAACAAATTGAACTGCGATTCGATCCACTTGCTTTGCGTCGCGAACACTGTATCAAAAAAGGGCAGGTCCTCGTTCGATTTTAAGCTCAACTTTTACTGGACATCAACTGATATATTTATAAAACAATAGGTCAGTGAAGATAAAAAATCATCACTTTCCTTTACGGCACTATTTGGAGTTTTACAGATTTGGACGAGCGCGTCGAAGCGAAGTGGAGCGATAGCGCACTGAGTCACAATTCCATAAGGAAGCACGACTCCTGCGAGAGCAGCGGGGGTCACACGGGTCACAGATCACTTTCACTGCACAGATACCTACCAAGAACGCTTTCATGTTGTCTTGCGGAGGTGTCGTGGTTGTATGATGCTCTGTACCTCATTGTGGTCGCTTATATACCGGCGGGCCGTAGACGCCTCTCTCCCTGGCTCTTCCTAAGATTCGGCCTTCGGCCATACGAGAATTATGATTTTAATGACACCCGTCCGGATTCATCTTCGGTGAAAACAATGTGGATCTCGCTATTGGACACTTTCACAGTTACCGTAATAAACATTATTGACATGTCAATAGTTTTTGCGGTTTGATTCAGTTTGAAGTCATTTTTGCGGCACCTTTTCCATGCAAATCGTGTAATGTTTTGCATTAACATTACAATTGCAAATGATCTAAGCTTTTTCCTTTGTAGATTGCAGACTGATTGTTGAAATGGTCAATTTGCGTCCAGCTGTATAAGGAATTAGATCTCATTATTTGTTTCCTCGTGAGAGGCTTAGTTCCAAACCGTGCATGAACGGAGCGATTCTCTTCCTTATATGTTTAAGGAACGGTTTTTAACTTGTTCCTACTTTCCTCAAGACAGGCTGAGACATTAGAAAGATGAAGAGGGTTATTACAAGAACAAAATTGTTGCCATTCGTTCCGTGTTTGTTACCTGTACCGAGATTGTAGGGCATAGGAAAGAAATGACATAATATAATATGATTAAGTGGCGGTAAATCGTAGTAGGACCCTTGACTTTTCCTTATTAGGAAATATCCTCGCATCACCGTCAATTGGCCCGTCTAATGAAAGCCTTGCATAACCTCACCTTGATTTCTAACATGTATGTACAATCATCAAAGTACACGCATATAGGGACTCATGAATGGGTAATTGGATCGCAGTATACTTACCTATGCAGCAGTGATAGCCGTGTGGTTGAACGTTGGACTCCCGATCCGGGGCGGCGGGTTCAAACCCCGCGCGCACCTCTAATTTTCAAAAATTATATATTACAATTTAATTATCACTTGCTTCGGTGAAGAAAAACATCGCGAGGATACCTGCACTCCTGAGAGTTCTCCATAATGTTCTCAATGGTGTGTGAAGTCCGCCAATCCGCATTTGGCCAGCGAGGTGGACTATGGCCTGTACCCCTCACGTTATGAGAGGAGACCCGTGCCCAGCAGTGGGACAGTTATGGGTTGTGATGATGATGATGATGATACTTACCTATGTTGTTTACTGCGCGAATTTAAGGACTTTGACTCACATAGTCAACTACTTACAGTGTTAAATTATTCAATAAAATCCTTTATCTTCTATAAGCCTAAATCACATCAGTGGATAATTATAAGGGACATACGACGACGTTTATTAAAACATTCAGAAAAGCGTAGGTTCGCGGGAGCGATAGACACGAGTATATAATTATTTACATAGATAAAAAATAAGCGTAACGACCCTTTTGGTAGCGACTTAGTAGTAAGTTGAACTTACGTAGTTAATAAAATTAATTTACGGGTTCATATAACGTTTTTTACAGATTTAATGGGTTTTGGTTCTCCTAGCATAGACGTTATATAGACGTTATATATTTAGGTATGAAAATTATTACTTCTTTTTAACACGAATGCCGTAACTTCATTTCGCTTTTTCGTAGATGTGCCAATATATTTACTAGGTGACGAATGTGTTTATTTGTGGGTCCAATGTGTCCAAGCCATCCGTGTCACAGAGGATTCTAGTGCGAGGATAGTAGGGTTGTCACTTTTTCGGCTAAGTAAAACGTAATACATTACTTTTCTATGGTATAAAATATAGTAAGTAAGTTACTTTTATTTATTCGCCCTAATACGTTTTCCGTCCATACGTCCGTAAGATACTTACATTAAAAATCCCCGACTAAGAAAATCTGTGATGAGCTGATGATCATCAAATGCTTGAACAGATCTTCATAAATTATAGCTTTTAATATTTAAATACTGGCACGCGTGAAGCACTTAATCGAGTAGTAATCATACTCCAAAAATGCCTTAAATCATTTTGGAAAAGAGCTGATACTCTTACACTGCTGGACCGGTATTATCCAAACATAGCTAAGAACCACTGCAAGGGAACTGGCTTTCAAATTAAAAAAATCGCATCGAAATCGGTCCATCCGTTTGAGAGATCCGCCTAAATATTTTTACGAGTGGGTTACTTAGACGTAGGTTTCTCGAATCGGTGCCAGGGTGGTTACTATATTTTATCACAATTATTCAAATTCATTAAATTATGATGTAAGTATTATATAAATGTCATTATCGCTTATAGGTACCTACTACCGTTTGAAAAGTTGCTTATCATGGAGAAGAAACGGTGAAAGCAAGGTATACCTATTACCTAATACTGAGCCGATGTAGTAAACTTTTCACCTTACACATTGTGAGAGGAGTCCAGGGCCTAGTGGAAGAGTTGCTGTGATGGTAAACATAATGTAAACACTAAACTTATACACTCATACCTCGCAGTAGGATTCCGTGTCGCGGGCGACCACACAAATAACACACGTTAGTGGTGTGTCCAACGACCCGAGAACTAACCTTTATCTGTGACAAACGTTTGCCCGGTTGGGAATCTAACCCTGAACCCCTTCGCAGTCTGGGTCACCACTAACTGGGCTAGGAGATCACAAAGTAAATGAACCTTATTTGAATAAAAACAACATATAGTCCATTACCGTGCCAACACGGCCATAATTTATCCGTGAAGTAGCATGAAAGTCGAAATTAGACGTGACCCAATGTTAGCTTTCTAATGCTAAACTCTAATACTAATAGTAGAAATTTAAACATGCATTGTACTTGATGTGACAGACAAACAGTCGTTCTAAACACATGATTATATTTAAGTTGTCAAGTAAATAACATTCGATTAAATTTGACTGAATTTTGAAGTTAAGTTAAGCTTGAGTCCGCCAAATCACATCCAAAGCGAATAAGCAACCCGTTGGTTGTCGGATGGACGATGGTTTCGAGAAGTTTCTTTTATTCTTCTCTCTTCTTAATAGGTTGGCAACTGGTTACTGGTTACTTCTATTTTAATAGTCATATTGTTACAGTCAATGATACTTCAATGAGAGAAGGCGTTATAAGGCTTACGAAGGCATGACTCAACGATAGATACGAGTATCTTACAAAAACAGTCGGACGCGCTAATTTTGCGAATACAGAGTGCTAGTGAAATTTTTGCGGTTACCCATTCATTTCACAACGGCTTTAGATTCAGACGATTTTTACATGTAAGAAGGTCAATCCATCAATGAGTCCAAAGCTAGCTTCCTTGCTTGTGGTCAACTGATGGACTTGGCAATGAAGCTGAATCCAGCTTTCAATCCTTCTCTTTTTCCTTCTATATTCATTTCGTTTTGGGGATTCAAAAAACTCAAAAACCAGCAAGTGTTGACTTGCTAGGTTTTGAAATGGTCAATGTGACTTGCTAGGTTCTTAGAGAATTTATAGGTGTTCAAATATCCATTAGGTATTTCGTAAGTTTCATATAGGTGTCTTCACTATTTAATGGGACTTAATGTGAAAGTAATAATTATTTAATAAAACGTTTTTTCCAAAAATTGTCCCTTACTGTGTTTTGGTATGGAGCAGCCGATCGGTGGTACGCTAAACCCGAAAGCAAGTATCTATAACATTCATATCTGACCCACATTAAAAACCCAAAATGTCGGAACTGTTAGGTTGCATACTCGTTTACGCCATTCGCTACGCCCAAACCAATAATTGCACGTATCGCACTACACATGTTAATTATGCCGTGACGTAGTTACGTTAACTGACTTAGTTTTACGGTTCCAAGGGTTGTACCTATTTGTAGGAGTACCTACCTAATCACAATATATGATTAGGAAGATTTTATAGCTGTCTGAACACGTGAACCCATCCACGCTTCGAATCGGCAACGGTTACCTTACCAACGAATGTGTTTTATCCATTCGTGGAACTGTTTTATACCACTAAAGCTCATAGCTATCAAACAAAAGAAAATTACAAACAGGGGAGAAATAAGTACTGAACTGTTTTGTCTTTATTGTGTCGAATAGCTGGTGTTTGCGATCTTAGGCAGAACAAACAAACCACACTTGTAATACACTTATAATACACTTGGATATTAAATATCAAGGGAATATCGCATTGCAATATGGTAGGTCACAGGTTAATTTATCTGTACAATTCAAACAATCATAAATAAATGCTATTTTAGACATTATTTGATAAGTAATTAACATACATACTTTTATATGGGCAGTGTTAATTATAATGCACTTGGTATAACCTTCGATATATTTGAACATTCTATGTGTATATTTTTTGTAAACAAAGCAAGACATAGCGTACCTAAATGCAAGTTATTACATATCGCCTTTTGAAAACAACATAACCTATAAGTTAAAAACCCCCCACTAGCATTCCCTGTGTCATGGGTGCCATGGACAACACACAATACAACAACACACATACATACATACATACACATACATACCCAGACCAAGAACAGAAATTTAAACTCCTCATTCAAATTTCCGCTTCGCTGGGAAGCGAACCCAGGACACTTGGAATGGCGGTCTGGCATGGTAACTCCTCGCTTCGCAGGCACGGTCCCGGGTTCTTTAGGTATATAAGAAGCTACGTAGACTCTCCTCATCGAATCCTGTTTTTTAATTAAAACCAGCTACTCTATATCAGACAGATTGCAAATAATATGTTCTACAAAAATCGTGAGCACCCACTACAGTTAAAATTTTAAGTGTCCTCGATTAGAAGTTTAAAATCAAAGACAAAAGTGGTATGTAGGTACACAGTCGAGAAAATAGGCCAGAACAAGGCAATTCAAAATAAATTTGAAATACATCAAGTTACGATTACGCCAGTCGGCATGATGTCATTTGAACGGTGTTTGAATAATTCCACTTTCCTTATTACACCTCGCCACTGAATAAGTATGATATGTCCTATGCGACTTCTTGTAACAATTATGTTACCAGTTTTTGTAACCGACTTCGATGTAATGAAGTTATTAAGCCCATTAGTGAATGACCGATCTTGTATGATAAAACCGAGTGTTGTATTGGCCGTGTTGGGGTGGCCCAGAATCATCATCATCATCACAACCCATAACTGTCCCACTGCTGGGCACGGGTCTCCTCTCACAATGAGAGGGGTATAGGCCATAGTCCACCACGCTGGCCAAGTGCGGATTGGTGGACTTCACACACCTTTGAGAACATTATGGAGAACTCCCAGGTGTGCAGGTTTCCTCACGATGTTTTCCTTCACCGAAGCAAGTGATAATTAAATTAATACGCACATCCGATTATAATGTGGGTGTCTTCAAATCAACAATGAATAAATAGGCTGCTACTAAGTTAGTACGCTCTACCACCCAAGGCCTCATCTCCACTTACCATCAGGTGGGATTGTGGTCAAGCATTAACTAATAATTAATAAAAAAAAAAAAATTTTTGAAAATTAGTGGTGCGTGCGGGGTTTAAACCCGGACCCTCCGGTTCGGCAGTCCAACGTTCAACCACACGGCTATCACTGCTTCGTCCTAGAACACTGACCCCTATTTTAGACTACCACTGGCAGGCGGTGAACCAGGGTCAACCTAAGAGTTGACAGAGGGTGAGTCAGCTGCCAAATGGCTTGTGTTCTGGTTGGGAGCTTAAGATCCAGTATTTCTTTCTTTCTTCCTTCTTGACCGGCAATCAGGGATGCCTTTGGTGTTACAGATGTCCAATGGCGACGATGACCACTTACCATCAGGCGGGTCGTCTGTTTGCCGGCTATTAGCATAAAAAAAGCAATTCTACAATTATTGTACGTAATTCAGTAATTTCGGTCGGTTTTAATTAAGTAATTCGTTCGTTCGTTAATTAATTCAAACGTTTTGACCAAGTACCCCATTTTTTTCACATTTCAATTTTATTTTTATTTTTCTGTAATGTTTAAAGTTTAATCATTTTATTGGTTAGTTTATTGTTTAATCATTTTTTGTACTGAGTATTTTGTGTACTTGGCGCGTCCTTTACAATAGTAGAACTGTTTTGTGGGATCGTCTAATATCACAGTACGGCTGTCTTATAGTAATTCTATTGTCTATCATTATTTTCTATTTTTCTTATAATTAAGTACATATTATGTATGACACTTGTATACACTTAATATAAAATAACTATTCGGTATGAATAAGTAGTTCTTTAGCATAATTACTCTGAGTTGTATAATTAATTAAAGTATTTAGTAACCATAATAAAGGAGCGCTGAGAACTTTAAATATTTTCCCAGGAAAAAATGAAGTCGTAATAACTGGTTATTACGATTTTATTATTTGGAGAATGCCAATATTCACTTAAATTTAAATATATTACATGCCAAATTTGTGGCTTTATGCCATGTTCACATTCACGAGTTCGCATTGTAAGTTATACAGTCATATTGTATTGATATGGACGTCGTAAAATAGGACGTTCGAGTAGCTCACTTGGCAATAATCCACGTTACACATGCAATTGAGTTGATTTACCATGTTGCTCAGGCTTTGGTACGATATCCTATCGAATCAGTTATCGGATTCTTCGTCATGTTATTGCAAAACTTTACAAGCGGTGCTAGTAGGTACATTTTATTTCCGAGGATTCAAACCGAAGGCTTTTTCATTTTTATTTTTGTGGTTATGTATAAGGAAATGAACCCTTTATTCAAGCTTAAGACATTATTATATTAAGAACTTTTACATTGTTTATATCTGATGTTGAGAACATGTAAATTACTGATGGTTTCAATCCTAAATAATATTGATAGATAGTTGAAAATGGTTTTAATTACTTAATCAATTTCTTTGTGTTGCCATCTACTATATTACAGAAACAACATAAGTTTTCATTAAAAAAGTAACATACTTGTTTCAAGCACAAGCACATATCAAGGCATACCAAATAGGTCAATTGCTAAATTGTTAGGTATAATTATGTTTTTGCAAAAAAATGTGAAATTAGCATAAGCACATAAATGAGAATGATAATGCATTATCATCAGGTAACGTAACAGCGAATATTGTTCGTGACACGAGTGTGCACAAGTCATGACATCTTCACCAATCGCGCAATGACGTAACGAACGGGGAAAGGTTTAAGTTGTAAAGTGAAAAGGCACTATCGAGTTAACGCGTCAGATCGTAGCATCCAATACCATATCGCGTCAGCTGTTTTATTATCGGATGCACACGTCAATTGATTATGATTTATGGTCTTTGTCTAATCATCTTGTTAACGGAACTACAAATACATTTGCAACGCAACGAGACGGGGCAATATTGGCTCAGGGAACTTACGATTGTTTGATTACTATCCCGGTCCCTTTCTCTCTCATTACAAGTGGAGAGACAGTAATGGTCAAATCTAAATAATTGAGAATCCAGAGAATCCTCAGTAGGGGGGCACGAGTTAAAAACATTCGGCTCAAAAATGTGCCATCTCGCGAAATGAAGTTCAATGCTGCTATTATTTCAAATTTGTTCATTTTTGTCAGTTTATGTGGTCACCGAATATTCGGTATTCGGGGTATGGTCGAATATACGTCGTTGCAAGTCCTATATCATCATCATCATCATCTAAAGCTTTTTTTACTTTTTTATTTTACTTTGTCTTTATAGATTGGCCTGTTGTTATTCAAAGTAAGGTTTTAGAGCAGCGTTTTCCTGTATTTGCTGAGCCCGATTATTGTTGTGTTTTCCTAATAGGGTAAAAGTCAACATCCTTGGGTCAACTTGTTGAACAACAGACGGGGAGAACTTCGACAATTTGATTGCTATGTCAGCAATAGTTAGCGGGTTCTTCCGCTCCTTCTCGACCACGTTAGTTTTCTTTTGGTCTCCAAAATAACGGTAGGTACTCATGCTCAAACTATGACTATACAGATCCTTAGAACGGGAACATTTTACCATGAGGCGACTGTTATACTTACTATCATCGCCTCTTAGCTCATTATCGAAACCGTCTACAAGTCCTAAACACAGTCTGTAGTAGTAACACACCCTAAGAGACCCTCAATAAGACCTTTCAATAAGCAAACGGGATTACGATCCAATTATTTCAAGGTTGGGTAGAGATCTTGAAGGATTTGGCCTGTAAATATTTAAGTACTAAATTCCCAATTACCTACAATCTAATACGCTTGATACCAAGTACATGTTCCAATATTGTTTTTAATTAAGGCTCAATAGTTTATCCGAGATAATTGACTAATATTTACAAAAAAAAACGATTTTGTGAAATTAAAGAATATACCATAATTCACGGCAGTACTTGATGAAATTACCTTTTTATAGGATCTATTCATGAGATCTTTCAAAATGTAACATGGCAAATTAAATGATTCTTCTTGATAGAGGGATTCGTGAGGAAGGTTTAGTTATATAATATATTAAAGTTTCGTGTAAATTGGTTGTTATAAGACGATAACTGTTGAGAGAGTCCAGGCCACCTGGGAGCTTTCAACGAAAACAATGTATGGGTGGAATAAAGTCCGCGATGGCATATTAATATGTGTATTTTTAAAGGATATTTATATCGTCCTTTATTATTTTTCCTTGATAGTTGTAATGTAATAAAGATAGTATCACTTGAGTCAATACAATCTTTGCAAGTTATAATTAATTTTTAATTTACGATAACTTAGCGAGTCGACCAAGGGTCGCTCCATACTTGTCAACGCGGAATCGTCATAAGCCGATTACAAAAAGCTTTACGTTTCTGGCAAAAGCGACGTCGCTTGGCTCGACGACATAATGCTCCAAGCTTATCTTCAGTTTGCCGATTTGCTTATCGCATCCATAAAGCGACGACATGAACGACGCGCGATGGTTGAATGACGCTGCGCGCGGCGACAGCCGAACGTACGGACGTTCTGTAAACACGCAACCGTGTGAAACCAAATTGGGGGTCATAGCTACCGCAGACCTATTGCGACGCGTGACGGCGTTATGGAGGATGCACCTGCCGGCCAGCAGTCGACAGCCGATCGGCGTTAATGGATAATGTGTCGATGCGTTTGCAAGCCGATTCCGTTACGATGTGTATAGGGAGACTCTTCGGGAATCTACGTAATAATTATTAATGTGATATAGCACACTAATTTAGTACATTATAATCGAACGGATGTAGGTATATGCTGGCAATTTATTTCAGTCGCGGTACGTACAATAAATGATGTAAAAAAGCGCGTCGTCTGTACCGAATTGATGTTTACGACGAAGGGATGAATACAACTCGTGCGTCCGTCGGGACGTTCGATGGTGAAAGAGATTGAGATTGATAGAGGTGATGGGGAATTAATTCGCGCATTTTTTGATTTGTTGGGATTTAGTGAGTCAAACTAAGTGGGTATCCTCATACTGATCATCACAACCTTAACTGTCCCACTGCTGGGAACGGGTCTGCTCTCACAATCTGAGGACTAGGGTCATAGCCCACTCTGGCCAAGTGCGGCGGACATCTTCATAATACTTAGTAATAACACATATCGCATATACACTTTGGAGTGTTGCAAATGGCAAATTTGTTGTTATCTTCGAAAGAACGGCAAGTGAAGTAATAGTTGCAATGTTTGTTCAACAATGTATACTTCAGTTACCTTTCTATTATTCAGCTGGTCTCCGTTTCGGTTGTAAATACCATTGTTTTACAATAAGGTGTAAATATTGAAAATACTGACATGGTTCTTACATGTTTGTTTTTGAATAAAATTTTATATTCAAAAATAGTATGTAAAAGTATATTGTGGTTAAATACATTCGGTAAATACGAACTTTTTGGATTGCTTTGTTTGTAGGTAGTATATTATAGCTGTAAAAATACATAATACATATATGGATGATTTTTAAATGGAAGTTCTAAGCTTAGTGGAGTGGATTAATTGGATCCAATTTACTTGATTTACTTGCATTTATGGAAGTTTATCCATGTGATTACGATTCTGTGTTTATTGGAAGCCTGTCGGCCTTCCAACTTCTTCTGCCAATTCCTTCCTTTGAAATCTTTACGCGCTATACCAACTTTGCTTCGGTTTCGTTCGACAAAAACTATTAATAATTTGATTCTATGAACAAGCCTTCAAGCCTTATAATATTAATATGATGTAAATATTTAGGTAAAACTTAATTGAAGAAACTCATGAATAAAATTTGAATAATGATTATGATGTCAATATTATTTGAAGCGTAGATTTAGAAAGTGTTATTATAATTTTTTCCTCTTCGGCAAGATTCAGCCTTCACACTTTACCCTCTAATCTTATAATTTAATTTGTATTTGTTTGCTAATTCGACCCGAAAGATACGCTTGTTTGGTTCACGTAATAATTTAAATAGAAATTAATGTTTTTTTAGTATTTAGTATTTACGCGCGCCGAATATGTATTTCTTGAATGGGGACTCCTGTAACTTTGATTATTTTTAACCGACTTCAAAAAAGGAAGAGGTTCTATGTTCGACTGTATATTTTTTTTTATGTATGCTCACCGATTTCTCCGTCTACTGTGGGCCCACTTCGATTATTATTTTTTTATTTTTAAAGCACGTCTTCCGAGGTGGTCCCACCGCCACCAAGTCAGGATCTGCTGATGGAACCAGGGAAGTCGAGGAAAACCCTCAATTTTTTTTTATCATTTGTCGATTTTGAAGTCGGTTTTTTGTTTACCAGAAATTATTAGTAGGTATTTTTTGTAGTTATCGTATACACTCTGAAAAATCCATTCTTTTAAGTTAGCAGTTTAAGTGAACATTAAATTACTTATTAGAAGAAAGAAGATAAAAAGAAAAGAAAAGAAAGAAAAGAGAGAAAAGAAAGCAAAGAAAGAAAAGAAAGAAAAGGATCTCAAGTTCCCAGGCGGAACCGGTTAGGACTAGAACACTGACGTGGGAAGTTATTGTGAGACTCAAATAACGATTTTATTACCGATCTCCGTTTACTAATCTAGCATTTAGCGGCGCAATAAATGACGTAACTTCGCACCTCACTACCAAATAATCGTAATTACTATTTAATCATCGCAATCAATACATATATATAAAACTCTTTCGTTACTGAGTGACTGACATACAGCCGAAACTACTG
Source organism: Ochlodes sylvanus (assembly GCA_905404295.2). NCBI lineage: Eukaryota > Metazoa > Arthropoda > Insecta > Lepidoptera > Hesperiidae > Ochlodes > Ochlodes sylvanus. Next base: position 3,064,684 of record FR990137.1, read on the forward strand.
AAAGCAAGCGCAACAAGCTGAAATTTGGCATGTATGTATGTTCCTTGGGGAGTTTAGGGGAGCAATAAGAGAGGATTTTTGGAAACTCCCCCCTAATAAGGGCCAGCGGAAAATTAGTCTGTTATATTACTCGAATAAAATCTGAATTCTTTATAGAATGACTTTTTTTAGTACGGGGCTTAGAAATACTTATGTAAATAAGATATGGGGTGCGATTATAACAATGATTTTTCTTTATTTTCTGTTTTCTGTACGTATGTTTACTCTCGTTAATCTCAGAAAAAGCTTACCTAACTGATTTGAATTCGATTTCTCAGATATATTGTTGTAAGCTTGAGATGTGGCGTTTAGTGATTGTTTTATTTTAGGGCCCGCAGTATCTGAGGTGCAAGCCTGTGGGATTTTGGTGTAGCATATTAACTTGATTAGAAGATGAAACATGTTGCAGAACAACGTATGCCAGGTCAGCTAGTGTATTGTATAATGTGACTTATGTCAAAGAGGATATAAACACTATGTTTTAACTTATGTAATACAGAAAGATTCCCGTAAAGTATGCTTATCGTATCATAATAATGCCATTTGATAGCTCTAACACGTTTATTACGCGCGCTACTGAGCATATGTTATGTAGGAATACCAACAATACCTTACTTTCTAGGACGTCTCACGTCTCAAACGTTCACACTCATGTTGTACTAAGTACGGATATTAATATCGACTTCGTCAACGATAAAAGACGGTAGGGAATCTTACGTATCTTTACAGGCAAGGCTGCGTTATGTACGCACCTCGGACCATGACTGCGAAGTAGTATACTCATATTGTTGTTGTTGTCACTATTGCTGCTGTCTGGTGTTACTGTTGTTGTTGTATTGCCTGTGAATGTTGTTATTTTCGTAATTTTGTTATCTTGTTATAGAATATTCGTTGAGTTGTCGTCGTCGACGAATCGAGCATTCGTCATGAATATTGTAGGTGAATGTTGTTGTATCCTGCTTTGGCCTGCAAAGTTGGCGAACCTAACGTAACTTATTCAACATTAACGGCGACATTTTAAATCCTATTAGCAAACGAATAAAGCCTATCCATTTCGTAATATCCTTAAGTAAAGTGAGCTCTTTTCTATTAAATAAATAACAGATTCATCGTGATTTTTGGCGCAACATATCGGTGATGTCCTTGGTGTTCCGAATGTCCACGACCGATGATGACTTATCATCAGGTGGCTCGTCAGCTGGTTTATGTCACTTTTAAGGATGACAGTGCGTATTATCTTAATATATATAAATCACGCGACACGTTGTTTGTACGCGATGGACTCCTTAACTACTTAACCGATTTTAATCAAATTTACACACCGTGTGCACTTTGATCCAACTTGAAAGATAGGACATTACTCTCGCTTACATCTCAATTTATAGTCGCAATATTATTTTATTGCAAATTAATTGTCTATTAATTATAGAGCGATACGAAGTTCGCTGGGACAGCTAGTTTTTTATGTTACTTTACTTTTTATAGAATTAAGGTATCAAACGAGCATGCAGCACCAACCCTCCGCTTCCACCAATGACAACTGTGACCGATACTGAACAAGATTCAAATCGGGACTGGGATGTCCAGTTAGCAGACGGTGTTAGAACGTTAGTTGGTTAGTTTTAGACATTCATTTATTCTTTTGTAAGACCTGAAGTTAGGTAGGACGACCTGGATGGCGCAATGGTTAAGATGCCGGATCGCCGTACCGAGGGTCCTGGGTTCGACTCCCAGCGAGGCGGAAATTTGAATGATGAGTTTTAATTTCTCTTATTGGTCTGGGTGTGTGTGTTCTTGTCTTGTGTGTTGTCCATGGCACCCACGACACACAGGATCCTAGTGAGAGGCCATGAGTGTATAGCGGTATTTTTTTTAAACAGGCACTTAATGGTGGTGGTGGCGTTCTCTACCAGTCAATCCATGGTAAAGGTAAGAATTTGTAGCAGGTGGAAACAATTAAATTGTACGAGATATAATTATGTATAGACATATAGTTCGTTACTAGGTAAAACCACGTACTTATAGCGTACCTACGGCTTGGATCAATTAAAATAATATCGCGTTCGATTGCGGCCTAAGGATGACCACGGATGTCACTTGCCTTGAAACAACTTCGCCTACATTTAGTACTTATACCATTTACATCATTGACCATCATTTACATGATTGATATATGAGAAATAAGTACACTGGAAAGGCTAGTCTCTTACAAATGACAGTTTTATACAGATCATTTGATGCAGCGAAATTAGGGATCTACAAGGAATTATCTTATTAGCCAAATTCCACTAAAATTTTAGAATTTTTATAGATTGTATGAAAACTATTCCATATTTTTTCTTATTAGGCCAAAGTTGTTTTAAAATTAGTTTACGCTTTTTTTAAATCTTTAGTAATTAGGTCATTTGGTATGTATGTGTCCTAACTTCTAGTAGAGGAGTTTTATAAATATTGGTCCGTTCTAAGTAATAAGAAATGATAAAATTCTGTTACCTATGACTTGTCTAATTTTAACTTTTTAAAATTAAATATATTGTAGAGATACGGCGAAAGAACAAGTAGGTACTTAACTAATATTAATGTGAGGATTTCTAATAATTAATTTTAATAGATAAGCCTTTCTAGTGTTTCTATATTATCTAGATTGTGATTTAAGTGGATTCTAATTTAGGATTGTCGGTCTCCAACGATTTAGTGGCCATGCAGTCCACGCACATCTAATTAGGTACGAGAAGGTACTTCTTACAAAATGATTTAGTACTTTATTTACCAATAATATGCAACCTCCAATGGACATTATGATGAGAATTGAACATTTGATAACCCACAGTAGAAAAAAATGTTTAAGGCGAGAGTCTTTAATTGTATGTAAATTAAAGGCGTTTTTTTTATTTGTGAACCGATTGAAATAAAACATACATAGACTTAATATTTCCCAAAGCTCAGTGTAGTCAACAACTCAGTGAAGGCTGCATTTAAACAGTTAAAACGAGAGATTAGCAAACACAATAACACAGACACACCGACAAATAGACAAAAGTCTAAAAAATACATTATAATGGGATGTATTGCATTAGTAAATATTCCCAGGAACACATATTTTCCTCAAATATTGTCTAAGGACAGACATCGATCAGTTATAGTATTTTATATGTACAGATAATAAACTTAACATGATGTTAGAAACTCATTACTCCCTGAAACATCGATTCATTTATTAAAGTGAATATAAACTATCCCTCGAAGCAATTAAAACATCAAAGTCTCCTGAAGACTTTAATAACAATATCTACGTGTACTTTTAGGTGAGTAGTATTTTACACTTAACATTTTAACTGTAACGGGTACTCACGATTTATTTTTATTATTTAAACTGAGAACAGTCTCGCCGAGACCATGATCCATGTAATTGGGTCGAAATATCGATGTCAATAATAAAAATCGTAAGTACCCGTTTCAGATAAAATACGTCTTTTCTGGTTCGGTGACTGTTGTCGTGGGGTCTGATAGGAGTATAGTGTTCTGTGAACGTGGGCGGCAGCGGAACAGTGGTGCTGCATACTCGTTTGCTATCTTAAATGTATAAAAAATATTCAGTTTTGAAATTAATAATAAACTTAACATTTTATGTAATTGGGTTATACGGCCAAATCTATATCTACATAATATTTTTATAATTAGTTACACAACACTTTTTATTGAGCAGAATCCAATTTAAATCTTTAATTCATTTGCATTTAAAATATGAAAAGATTTATTTTAATCGTAGATAAAATGTATTATAATTATGTATAAATTAGAGATGTGCCGACAAGTAAATGACTCACACAATCCATCCAATCCAATTTAGCCATTGTGTACCTACTGTTGCTATGTTAGTGATCGTGTTGAACTGTTGAATGACCATGGCTGCCTAATCCATTGATTCACATCACACATTGACAATGCATTGATTACTTATAGATATACAAAGATATTACCCTTTTTCTTTGTCTCTTACACTTAAATCAATACGTAAAAATTAAATCAATAAATAAACAAACGGTACCCCCCTTTTACTTATTTATTGATTCCCTGTGTCGCGGGCGGCCTGGACAACATAAATAACACATCACTAAACCCATAACTCCAGGACCAACATTTATCTGTCACTTAAATATCTGTCTTGGCCGGGAATCGAACCTTGTACCGCTCGCTACGCAGGCCGGGCCACTTTCAACTAGGATGCGGATGAACTGATTACTATTTAATTAACAATTACTACTGATTGGTAAATACCGCACAAAAATCTGTGCGAAAGTTTTGAGATGATTATGTTCAAACAGAAATGATAAGCACTATATGAATTTGAGGTATTCGTAATTACATCATTATTAATATATTAAAATATGTGTCGGCCATGAGAAAAAAAGACTGTAAATAAGAGATTCGATACGGTTTACGCAAAATTTACTAACACTGTTTGTTGCGCAATCCAATTTGAGTGCCTTGTCGTAATTAGCAAATGTTATCTTGAAATCTATTAATGTAACGGTTCGGTTAACCCAAAAATTTCCACGGCATATAACTATTAATTTTATTGATTTAACTATATGAATAAACTAACTGTTGCACGCGGTTTAGCTCAGTTTGGTACTTATAACTAATTTTCAGAAGCACTGCATTGATTACCAAGTGGCTTTGAATGTTGAACTCACAAATAGGGGCTGGGATCGAAACCTGCACGCATCTCTAATTAAAAAAAAGTGCATTTTAGCGCATCTTTATCACTTGCTTTGGTGAAGGAAACATCGTTAGGATGATGATTTTCAAACAGACTTTTAGCCCCTAGTGAACTAGGGGTGAAATCAATCAAACAACTATCACGGATTTATATAAAAAGCCATGCGCAGGCTTCTTATGGTCTATTCAAACAGCATAACCAAACGCATCGCAACCAGGAATCAACTTGGAATCCCTCATCAGACAGGGTCATCACAACTGGGCTATTGGGTCATCATGTCAATTTGTCAATGTTATTAAAAACGTCATAACACTATCATAATTCTATGAGTAAGTAACATCATAAGCTGCACTTTTCACCTTCTTCTATGATAATATTAATAACAATGTCCAATATACATATAGAGCATGTTACAGTTAGTACGTATGTTTGTAACTGACGCTGTTAATAGTATCACTATTGCTCGGCAGACGCCAATGATTTGTAAATACTTGAGAGACGGTCTACTAAACTATAAAGAACTACCTACGTACCTTTTACATGCCGGCCTGTTCTGACACACGGCGTTTTATTTTAGACGGAGCCTTTTTATTATTTGCAATATTCAATTAAATTTTGTTTTAATTCTAGTTTTTTAGTAATTGTATAAATAATATACTCGTATTTTATTATATAAAAATTATATATTTTCAGGGACGATGAAATGTGTTAAATGAATCAATGTTTATTGTAGGAGTATTACATCGTCTGTGACTCCATCGCTACAAAAAATTAACACACAACTCTACACTAGGCTTCTCTATGTCATGCGATGCCATGCCATGGACAACACAAAGAGACAAGGATGACATATCATGGCTAGACCCAGAAAATAAATTTAAACTCGGTATTCAAAATTCTGCCTCGCCGGGAACACAGGACACTTTGACCGAGGGTTCGGTATGGTACCCATCGAGCCATATGGGCCGCCTTCGGTAGATCGCTCCTGCTTTCTACTTGTATACGCCACTAGTGCATTAAACACATTCAACCCCCTCTTAGTCTAGTTGATAGTAGCCCTGCATGCGAAATAAGGGGTCCCGGGTTCGATTCCCGGCCGGAGCATTATTTACGTGACAAATAAATGTTTGTTCTTGGGTCAAGACCAGCCACCAGTTTTACTTAGTCTGAAGATTGGTACAATCAATTTAGCCTTATTCCTATTATTAATATTATGAACATCGCTTTTCTTAAGAAAGAAAAGAAGTGGTTAGCGTTAGTAATAATTTACTCAAACATTCGTAGATCGTCCATCCAGTATCGGTAGCGCAACCGGTGGTGCACGCTGCCCCAGTTGTGCAGGCGGCTCCAGTGGTGCACCAAGGGGATTAGTGGTGTGTTATTTGTATTGTTCAGGCCACCCGCGACACAGAGAATACTATCACGAGGGTATGAGTATGTAAGCGTTTATTATTATATAAAAGTTGTCGATCTTAACCAGCTCTTAACAAGGAAGCACGTTCGCACCGAAGCGTAAGACCGCGTAAGGCTCGTATCTCCCTTGCGTAAGTTCAGCGTTCACAGTTCACCACCGACGCCGACGGTTCATCCGATACGTTTTGTAACGATACAAGAACTTATTGAAATATTGCAACTGTGTAAGGAACCGTGCTAGTGCAGAAAGTTACGCGAATCGGTATGGAGAATGGCAGAATCAATGTAGGTAAAAGAATTAATGTTTGTAGTTATTGCAAACTCGGACGGAATTTGAATTTATTTATAGATAGTGTTAAGTGCTTTTCTTGCCTAATTATATTTATACTCGTAATAAGCTATGGAGAGGGTTATACTCTATATAATATAATATAGAGCATAATTTATATATTATATAAATTAATATAATGAAGTAAATAGGGTGTAATTAAAATGTACTTAAAGCCTGAAACAAAAGAGTAGCAAATTATATCGGGTGAGGGTACTGTGAAGGTAGTTTATCATAAATGTATACTAAGGCGTAGTTTCACTTCGTAAACCTAGGTTCTTTTAATACGTAACAGTTGATACAAAGTGTAATTATGCCATTAAGTTAAACCGTGGTTCTCCGTTCGTTTTACGTTGGATAACAGACCGACCATGGATCACGGAAGGCTAATTAAATGGTAAGCGGCAGAGGTTAAATGTTATGCGACGTAACTGAAACTGGGATCTAATTGCATACCATTACAATTGCATTTACGAGTATGTTCAATAGTTCAATAATTTGACCTGTATGACGCCGGTTACCCTGTTGTCAGTAGGGTCCTGAGTTCGAATCCCAGAGAGGTGGAATTTTAAAGAAATTTTAAATCGAGTTTTTCTTCAAATTAAACTTGTAAATCATTTTAATCATACAGGTTTTTGTAATACACTTACGTATTTTTTTAGCGCTGGAATACTTACTACATATTATACAAAAGTTCGTGCGTTATGAAACAATTATTCAACGTCTACAGATTTTACAGGCTTATCATTTGTTTTGGAGTCAAGTCGTCAACCCATTAGCAGTTCATTGCTCGGCACGAGTTTAGTCGTTGAAAGTCAAGTCATTGAATCGTTAACAACATTGACGTCATCGAGGGGTTGCCTTCTGCAATCTATGGTAAGTACGTTATGATAGCCGTTTTAACGTTTAACAAAAAAGTTTGCAAAAAGACGTTTGAGTCAGCGAAAATACGGTTAAAGAAGAATTTCCGTATCATCTTTATTGTCATTGGTTAGGTGCATGAGCAGTGATAGCCGTGAGGTTGAACGCTGGACTCCCGAGCGGCGCCGGCGGCCCGGGTTCAATCCCTGCACGCACCTCTAGTTTTCGAAAATTATGTGCGTTTTAGAATTTAATTATCACTTGCTTCGGTGAAGAAAAACATCATGAGGAAACCTTCACACCTGAGAGTTCTTCATAATTTTCTCAAAGGTGAGTGAAATCCGCCAATCCACACTTGGCCAGCGTGATGGACTATTGTCTGTACCCCTCACGTTGTGAGAGGAGACCCGTGCCCAGCAGTGGGACAGTTATGGGTTGTGATGATGATGATGATGAGTTGCAGACGTCAGAAAATTACAGAATTAAATGAAAGTGAGTACCTACGAATAGTTGCTGAGTGAGGTACTTCTAAATACGGTTTTGAGGCGTAAATTTCCCAGCTAAAGATAGGTATTGACCGGCTATGCCTAGTTAGGCAATAATTTGCAAGAATTAGAAGGGCAAATGCCCTAAATATGTGACGATTGCGTGGCAAAGGACTGAAAATATCAAATTTTGACCTTTTACTCTCACCGAGGTATTTGTTTCGTATAAGGTGTCAATTGTAAATGATGATCACGCAATTAAATACTGTACTAGTAGTTCACATACATTTCACATTATTAAAATAAAATTAAATAAATAAACACCTACATATTATGCCCGCACCGCACGTTTAACCCTCTTAGACGTAGATTTAATCAGGACTTTTTGTAATAATTTTATCTATCTGTGTTTAAAGCGTGACACGACAACTGCTAACTTATTTCGACGTCAGTTGACACGACTTATGAGAGTTTTATTTCGATAACTCTGAGCCCAGCAGAGGGACAATTTGGTTTCCCACTCCAAACGTGCGTTTCACGTCCTCTGGCAAGCAGCCAGCTGGTCTCTAGTCGTGACCCGGGAAACGACATTAGATGCAACAATGACCCCACGACAATTGCATCAAACACGCAAATACATTTTGCAAGCAGTAATCGCAAGTGTAAATCTGTGTTGTGGGGTAATCTTTCAACTTTGGTCACTGAACAGGTCACAGAAGGTACACTATGGCTAAGGCATGATCATGACTTAAAAATGTTACAGAAAATATGGCGTATGTAGCTAGCTTAACTTATTTTCTTAAAAATAAAAAGGCCAGACATCAGTACCCAGGCCATTTCGCCGTTATACCCGTGCCATTTCACCGTTATACCCAGGCCATTTCACCGTTATACCCGCGCCATTTCACCGTTATACCCGTGCCATTTCACTGTTATACCCAGGCCATGTCACCGTTATAACCGTGCCATTTCTTCGTTATACCCGTGCCATTTTACCGTTATACCTAGGCCATTTCACCGTTATACCCAGGCCATTTCGCCGTTATACCCGTGCCATTTTACCGTTATACCCAGGCTATTTCACCGTTATACTCCTGCCATTTCGTCATAATACAGTTGCTATTGCCACCGTCTCTACTACACGTCATCACCATCACCGTGTCCTCGTAACACCAACAGCCAACACCCCCGATAATGCTGTCTGTTTTACATATTTAGTGAGTTAGTATAATTGATTGCGAGCTCCATTATGTATCCATTTATTCCGCTGAGTAGGTTGAAAGCGAAACGACCTTCTGTCGACTTCATTTTGTTTTCTTAAAGCACACAAATAGCGCGTCAATGAAGTGATATTTTATAATGATTTGACTAAAGTAATACGTCAATCATCATTACGAGAGAATAGACAAAGATTGCTTGACGATTTCTTGCCATTTTTGTACGTATAATTTACTATGGTTATACCGTGAAAAGTAAGCTCAGTAGAGTCCGTTCTGTGGCTTAGTTTTTAGTGACTTGTCGTGCCGGGTTCGATTTCCCAGCGGGGTAAATATGAAATTGACAGATTTTTCGTCTCGGTACTTTTAAATGATTTAACAATGATATAATATCATAATATGGTATATTACTTTTTATGTTAATAGCTGTAGCTGATAGTTATATCAGCTAAGGTCGGGAATCGAACCCCAGACCCCTCGCTTCGCAGGCCGGGACACTACCTAGGAGGGTACGGGGTCGTCTAGTTTGAAGGAAGTGGAAAGGAAGAAACATCCTTATAAGACTTTATAGACCTTATATCCTATTAATCCTATTAATATTATAAATGCGAAAGTTTGTATGGATGTATGAATGTTTGTTACTCTTTCACGCAAAAACTCTACCGAATGGATTTCGATGAAACTTTACAATAATATAGCTTACATACACATCAGAATAACACATAGGCTATAATTTATAAAGATATAGTGCGAATTATTCAAAATATATAACTAAATCTTTGCAAACCGAAGGAATAAGTTTCCCGAAGCGAAGCGAGGGCGGGGCGCTAGTACATTATAATAGGCATCTACGAAGGTTCCAAGGTTAATTAAGATTCAGTGGAAGAGCGAAATTTGCACTCCAATGCACTATTCATCATCGTTGAATTATATTGCTGGTCGTGAGTAGAATGAAGACGTCAGCGGCAATCGTTCTAGGAGCCGCATACAAACATTTATTTTTACTCTGCATTTGTACACTTTACAGCCGGGATTTGCTTAAGTTGATGATTTATATTAAACAAAAGTTATTGTTCAGTTCGAACAGTCAGCTTTGCAAGAGGAAGTTAAGAAGAAACAAAGAAAGCATTTATTTCGTCGTCGTAATTGAATGAAGCATTTGGGAACCCTGACAAAATTTTACGGGATATATCAAAATGATGTAGGTACTATGGAATTTTGTATATCAACAACACCTACCGAAAATCCGGGATGGCATAAGTAAGTAGTAAGTAGGATATATATGTATGTAGTACATCAGGATAATAAAGGATATAGACATTTTTCGACTGTGGGTACTTTTTTATGGAATTAAGTAGAAAACGAGCATGCAGCAACACACTGCAGCTGCCGTTCATGACAACTGTGACGGTCCTAGAACAAGGCTCAATTGGGACTAGGATATTTAGTCTGGTAAGGAGACAGTGTTAGAACAGTTGTTTAGTTTGGTAGATAATCTAAGGAATGGGACAGACTAACTAGGTAAGGTACTAACGCATTGTTTCCCGAAGCGAAGCTAGGGCGGGTTTACTAGCGTTATATTATCAGGCACGCAACCTTTAAAATAAATGCTCTATACTAAGTCTTAAGAGCTTGCCTAAAATACTTACGTTAAGTAATGATTAAATACAGTTTTCGAACACGCCTTATTACTCTTTCATAACAAGTTTCGTCAGACTGTTTAATGGTTTCAGTACTACATTGAAATTAAACAGATGACCAATAAGCTATAAATAAATTTATGTTGCTTTAAAACTTGCTTGTGAAAGCGATGTCTCTACTGTTCAATGAAGAGGAAGTTTAGGTAAATACGTTTCAATCTGAAAGAAGAATAACTTACTACTCACATACGATTAGTATGTCTATCTTCATTAAGCTAGCGAAGAAGTCTTTCGATGAAAAGTTTACGGATGTTTATATAATTTTTTCAAAAAGAGCATGCAGCACAACCCTTCCGCTGCCGCCCATGACGACTGTGAACGACACAGAACAAGACTCTAATGAGGACTTAGTAAGTCCGGTTAGCAGACGGTATTACAACATTAGTTTGTTAGTAAGTATGAGGACTAGAGCTATTGATACTTAATCCTGTTAGTTGTTGTTAGTAATAGTCCAGTTAGTAACTTAAGTTATACAGACATTTATACGTATATTAACACATTATGTACTGTACAGTGATTCTACAATTTCTTATTGTCATGGAGCATGTAGCAGCAGGCCTATGCGCGTCTCGGCCATTCCGGCACACTACGTAACTTTCCCCCCTATCGATAATCGATAAATAAAAAATAATTTGACCATCACAGGCAGCATCAATACACTAAACCTATCAAAGGTGACATTTTGTCTGACTGTGGTGGTGACGGCCGCGTCGGTGACCAACTACCGTCCGAGCGCGGCGCGTTGGATGTCGCATTGCGATGCGCCGCACCATCCGACGGCACTTTCTAATGGACAAAAGCTTGTCTAGAATATTTTGTACCGAACCGACGCATAATTAGTTTGTAGCTAGATTAGTTGAAGAGATTTCTTTGGGAAATAAGCAGTTTTTACATAATTACTTTTTTGTTTTCTTGTACCTATGTGTTGTATACGTGTACATAAATTATAAAAAAAGAAAATACCGGAGATAAATGAATGTGTGAGCGTTTATCCTAAGGTAATTAAATTGTGTCGTGGCACACCAGGTAGGAACGAAATTCCTTCGGCTACTGTCGCGCCTGCGCACGTCTCATTTAACGGTTTTATTCCACGCACTTTTTTCCACGCCTTTTTTCCACGCTTACGGTTTTACTATCACATATTTTTCAGTTCGGTCGCGCAGCAAAATCCCTATCCCCTCCAAGCCTGCCGTAAGGAACTTCGTTCCAATAAATAAATACCTCTACGTAGAAAACACCTTTGAGTCCTTGCCGCTTATATATAGGTTAAAGTATATCGGAAAATCGTCCTTATTTATATGTATCATGAAGGGCGTCCTTATTAATATCACTAGCTAGCGATTTCAAAATCAAAATTATAATTTACGAATAATCAAAATGCCTTTGTCGCTTATTTCATTCATATTCCGTGCAATTTGATAAATCTTATGTGGGTTTTGACGAATTTTACCACTCCGTGATTTTGGTTTTTCTCTGTTTTCATCACAACATATAAATAATACATAATTTGTGTCATATTAAGTACACATGAAGCAATTTCCTTCAGCGGCAAAGTCCCTAAAATAAAATATGAAAATAACAAAATAAAAATATAAACCGATACAGAAAATTAAACGTAGGGTCAGAAATTTACGTTTTACTTATTCTTAACTATTCTATTCTGTTCTTTGCCATCGCAACTATTTGTTATGCACTCTATTCCACTTCACGAATGATGCAAAGTGAGATATTTATCTCATACTGCATTTAAATCCTATTACATAACAATAAATAACTGCTAAAGATACGGTTAAACACTCACGAAACAGTTTTTTACGAGAGCGAATTATTTCGGCAATGAAAACAATTGTTTCATCCACTTGTTCTCACGATGCTACCTACTCCCATTTCGTTACGTAACGTCGTATCTGACATTGATCTTTTTTTTAATTTAGGCTATATTACGTAAAGTTATGGTATAATTTCAAGTGCTCGTTTTGATTGAGTTAGGCGAGTTATAGTGAATGTATTATGCAAGCAAGATAGCAATCGATGGATGTTGGAAACGTGTAGAACTATCAGACTCATTGTTTTGAATAATGAAGTAGATTTTTTAAATATTCGTATTATGAACTGTTAATGTCCAAAAGCTGTTGTTAACTAAGTATATTTGTTTAATTTTTTATATCAATAGCTGACATAGCAGATCAACCGCGTTTTGGCAGGTGATAACCATCGCGTCACTGACGCGTTGGCGGCTAAAAAGTAAGCAGAGGACCGTTTAGCTCTCCGAATTTGCAAATGAAATGTGTAAAAAAATATTTCATCGTTCATTAATAATTCGAAGGCTTTCTAATCTTTAGCAGAAGGCTCTAAAAATAGGTACAATCCTGAGGGCGCGTTTATATGACACGATAGCTTTCGCGCGGCCGCAACCTGGTGCATAGCAAATTAAACTTTATTGAGTAGTCCACAACGTACAAATTATTAGCAGTTACCTAACTGCGCGCCTGTCGCGAAACCGCCGCGCGTGCGCCGCGCGGCCACCACGCGTGGATCCGCGCGAGAATTCTCATCACTTTCTCAGAAATCATACAGGGTGTAACGTCAGATTCATATTTAAAATGAAGTAAGTAGTATAGTACGGCCGGCGGATCTAGGCCGCTCTGAACTTTGTTCGGATCGCTGCGCAGAAGTCAATTTTAGGGTCGAAATGGTGGCAAGACGCGCGGGGTGTCACTTTGAGCATTGTTTGTTTCAGTCACACGCTCAGTGTTCGTGTCGCTATCTCTCTCTAAAGTACAATACCTGCGCACTATATCCGAAAGCCTAACTTCAGAGCGGCCATGATCCGCCGCCCGTACTTTACCTTCTTAGTAAATACTCCTCTAAAAGCCTTGTTAAGTGGAGCTTTCTTGAATAAATAAACGTTAACACACTCATATCCCCCACTAGGATTCCCTGTGTCGCGGGCGGCTGGACAAACACAAATTACTCATCACTAACACCCATGACCCGAGAACAAACATTTATCTGTCATAACTGCCCCGGTCGGGGATCGAACCCGGTAACCCTCGCTTCGCAGGGTCACTACCAACTAGACTACGGGGTCGTAGTATTAAGTAACCCTTTAGAAGCCTTTGTTTTGAGCATTAACTAAAATCAACCCGTAGAAGATCACGACAAGACAAATTGTTAGCGGCGTGATCGACAATGTCTATCATGACTTCTACGACAAGTGTTAGCAGCGTGACTGGCAATATCTCTGGCAATATCTCATGAATTCGCAATGTCCTAACCACAAGCATATCAGTCCATCTCGATGTTATGACTGCGCGGCCGGCTGACATACTTAGCTGTGTCATAATCGTTATAGTTACAGTCATATCTGTAACGGACGAATTTTATACCTCTACTAAAACAACAGCGAACAGGATCAGCAGGAAGCGGTGAGGTGTGGTGAAGCGAGGTGAGGCGTGGCGAGCTGGAGGTGCGATGTGGAGTGGAGAAGTGTGGTGTGGAGCTTGAGAAGAGGAGAGGAGAGACATGATGAGGAGGAAGTCTTCTAAAGTGTTCCGGCTAGTGCCCAAACAAAACTTTCGGTACTGGCAAACGAGAAGGCGATCTTCCACAATAGAGATGATTAATAAAAGACATAGAAGACGATTTAATGTTTTCAATATTGTAATTGAATAAAATGCCTTTGAAGACAGCGCAAGAGTATTTTCCGTTTATATCATTTGTTCGCTAGCAAGCCTCGCAACGGCTGCGTTATGGTTAATGATAACCATGGGTTTCTAACCTATGGTTGTTGCTCCCTTACCTATATTCCTTCATCCTTGCAACCCATAACTGTCTCAATAGGGCTATTCTCACAATGTGAAGGGTACATAACGCACCACACTGGCTACGTGCGGATTGGACTTCACACATTTAAAAACGTAATGGAAAACTTATTTTTATGGAATTAGGATAGCAAACGAGCTTACAGTATCACCCTATCGCCGCCCATTACTACTGTGAGAATAACAGAATAAGACTCGAATCGCAGCTGGGATAATTAGTCAGTTAGCAAACGGTGTTAGAACGTTTGTTGGTTACATTAGTCCTGTCAGTTGTTAGTAAAGTTAGTAATAGTCCAGTTAGTAGTCGTTGGTAAGAGTCCTGTTCTAATTCGGTCACAGAGTTGTTACCTTAAGAACCAAGATGTTAGCCTCTAAAGTTTAACCGGATCAAATTAATACATTAAAAGAAAGAAAGGAAATTATAAAACATTGCATGATATACATAAATGTTTGCTCTTGGTTCTGATTGTCACATTGTTTGTATCTCACTACACGTGACACGCCGGCTTTACCTCGTATTTGTTCACGTGTACATTCCTGGCACTTGCCTCAGGGCTTAACCTGTTTGTGTCTTTGTTACAACGTATACTTTGTCCGTTTGCTGTAACGTTCAGTTATCGTTTTGTACTAAGACTACTAAGTAACATACCATTAATCATCGTAAAGCTTTTAAACAAAAGGAAGTCTTGACCGCCTTTTCGGATTTGCGAATCTTGCAACGCACACAACTACCGCCTCTCGAATTTGATTTGTAATCTGGTGAATTTAAATAATGCAATAGTGATGTGCTGTTGCACACTGAGCTGATTATCGCGGTTAGCTCATCCGGCCGTTTTGTGAGAAAAAAACATTTCACTGTTTTGCAACGATTAAAGGTCTAAGTTAAGAGCAAAGGCGAATGAGATTACGCATGGTGGTGATGGCGTGATGTCGTATTTTCATTGCAATTAAGATGCTTTGTACGTATATGAAGCAGTGATAGCCGTGTGGTTGAACGTGGGACTGCCGAACCGGAGGTTCCGGGTTCAAACCCCGCACGCACCACTAATTTTCAAAAATTATGTGAGTATTAAAATTTAATTATCACTTGCTTCGGTGAAGGAAAACATCGTGAGGAAACCTGCACACCTGAGAGTTCTCCATAATGTTCTCAAAGGTGTGTGAAGTCCGCCAATCCGCACTTGGGCAGCGTGGTGGACTATGGCCTATACCCCTCTCATTGTGAGAGACGACCCGTGCCCAGCAGTGGGACAGTTATGGGTTGTGATGATGTACGTATATGATCAGCTGGGCAGCTTGGATCGGTCCTAAGTAATCAGCCAAACAACATCAAACGTGGCTAGTTAGATGCATAACCGGTGGACACAAAAATATCTTGCCCGTTTCCGTGCTTTGGAGGGCACATAAAACCATCGATCCCGGATGTTAGATGCCTATGGTTGAGCTATGTGGGAGGCCTTGCAGCGGAATAAAAACCCATTTTATGTACCAAGTTGGCCACAAATCACGTGCTCAATCCGCATTAGAGCAGCGTAGTGGACTATGCTCTAGGTCTCCTCAATATTACCCATGTCCTGTAAGGGACTATTAATTAGTTGAGGTCATAATGAAACATTTATGTGCTAAGTAACATACAACATACGAGCTAGAGTCGTCAATGAGTCAAATGATCAATTGAGAATCGCTATTTTTGCCGCATTTTAGCATAATAGCCCGTAAAGTATCAAGGGATCAACCAAGCAACCGATAGAACGCTCGTAAATTGTAAGAAAACAAAACCTCATTAAGCTTAAGATCAATGTCAATATTGTCTTACATGTTTGGCCCCTCCATGTATTTTGGTTCTTATTTGCGGCAGGGTCCTAATGATGTAAAAGATTTAATTATAACAGTGAAGAAGGAAAATCAAATAAAGGTTGTTATCACGTCGATCACCCATTTGGTAAATTCAACCACATAAGCGTGCTGTTCTTTCACCTTCAGACATTCGACCCTTCTTTATACTAGAAGAGTGAGAGAAGATGATGCGAGACAGAGAAATCTATATGTATCGATAATGAAGTCGTATGTAGTTTTTATATATTTTATATTATAATGTTATAAATATTATATATCTTCATATATTAAAAGCCGTACGAATTCAAAGCCAATTAAGTGTTGCCAACATGAAAGTAATTTCTATAATGGTTCAAATTTTGTGAAGTGTATAAAGTGCGAAAATCATAAATTATACTCTGAATTCAGCGTGAAATTTATCAAAATTATTAAGTCGCCATTTTTCATGAATGTCTGAAATCTCTAACTAATATACAATATGTTGACGAGACAGAAATTGGGTAACAAGCAGATAAGCTAAGTGAACGAAGTCCGCACACAATCGTTCATTCGTTCAATCGTTCAAATTCATCACTTTGAACCATCACACACTAACTATTAAACGTAATCATCATCATCATCACAACCCACAACTGTCCCACTGCTGGGATGTGTACTTTATTCTATAATAAATAATAAACGATCTTAATCATATCGTAACCCAAAATATTAATACACGTAATAGTACATTAAGTAATTCTGTCTGTAGGGGAGACAGTACCTACTTTACTTTTTGTTATTATTTTAATCTAAGTACTTTAATTTGTTATTTACTAGGCAGCCAAGCAGTTGTATACGATTTCCAATGAACACGTTTTAATTATGATTTGCTATATTTGAAACTTATATTACCTAGGATACTTTTAATCCTGATATATGTAAGTTTTTATGTGAGATTAGAAATAAAAGTTCTTTAACGTTACTTAATGTTTGTATGTTAAGTAATGTTTTGTCTATTTTTAGTAGATATTTTAACAAATGATTATTTGGGTACTATTTGTAAAAGAACATCGATGAATCTTAGCCCCTATTTGCTTCCCTCTTAGCCTAAGATTTATCTCAGAAGATTTATTTTATTACATTTTATCAAAAACTAAAAATCCAGATGGCTGCGAAGTGTTGTGATGTTCAATTAGACCTTTCTAAAGCCGTCAATCTATTTATCACCATTAAAATATTTTATTGCTGTGAGCAGATGTGGAGAACATTCAGTGTTAAGAAATAGTGAACGGAGAATGACAATAGGGTTGTCAAAAGTGGCAACAAAAACAAACGATAAAAATAATCAACCGTATAAATACATAATTATGTATAAAGGATAAAACGATACTTCCTAGCGTAGTAATGAAATTTGTCAGAAGGGGTTCCATACGCCACATCGAATTACATTATATCGAAGTTCATGACATCGAACACGTTATATCGATGGCTTATATCGATCTATCATCTCGATGTAATATTCTTTTGATGAGATAATAGATCGATACATTTAATTATCTTATATTCAACCATAATGAGCACGATATAAGGCTCATTCATATTTTGATGCTTTTCTGATTTTTTACTTTTATCATCGCGTACACTAAACATTTTAACTGTAACGGGTACTCACGATTGTTTTTATTTATACCGATATTTCGACCCGATTGCATGGATCCTGGTTACGGCAAGACTGAGGAGGTGAGGCTTTACTATGAGTTGAATCGAAGTCGGCTTAATGTAATGTGCGCAGACCTTTATTTAACTACGAGGTCAAAAACGCCCTAAACATACCCACCTCAACAATAATAATTACATTATGAACTTGTTGAAAACTTTTGAACTTGTGAGGTGACATTCATAATTAATCACTTTGCCTTCTAGTTTTAGCTGTTAATAGTTATTTGGATTAGGTAATAATAGCTGTCAAGAAATGATGAATAATTGTATGAATTGTTTAAAGTATTGTGAAGTTACAAGTGAAGGTTAGAAACTATCAATTACAGTGACTTTAAGTAAACCTGTAACGAGCTTAGAACAAATTACTTACCTACCGAAAAAGGAGATGTCTAAAAGTGGGCTTCTAATCCGAGAAATTCTAACCAAGATACTAGTTTGTCTGTTAGTAATTAGTTTTTAAGCACTATTTTAAAAAGATGTTTCCTTTCGCCGTTTCTTTCTCTCCTCTAAAATTTAAAATTTAAAGGCACCTTAGCGAAACGGCGGTAAATGTAAAAAATGACGTTCATCATCTTCCTGCCCATTTCCCAATTTTATTTGGGGTCGGCGCAATTTGTTTTTCTCTTCCATTCTTCCCTATTTACCGTTACTTCTACATTGACTCCCTTTTCTTTCATATCCTCTGTCACACAATCCATCCATCTTTTCTTTGGCCGTCCTCGTCCCCTTCGTCCATCCACATTCATATCAATCACTCTTCTCGTCACATGCGTTTCCTCTCGCCTCATCACATGCCCATACCACGACATTCGGCTTCCTTTCAACTTATCTGTAATCGGTGCTACTTTCAGACTTCCTCTAATATACTCATTTCTTACTTTATCCATTCGCGTAACTCCACACATCCATCTCAACATTCTCATCTCTGCCACATGCAATCGTCTTTCATCCGTCTTCTTTGCAGCCCAGCATTCTGATCCATACATTACGACAGGTCTTATAATGGATTTGTAGATTTTCCCCTTCAATTTGAAGGGCATCCGTGGGTCGCATATTGTTCCTGTGACCTGTCGCCATTTCATCCAACCTGCGTTGATCCGCTGTGTGATGTCCCGGTCAATGTCCCCCTCCTTCTGCACCCCAAGTGACCCCAAGTACCGGAAATCAGAGCAGACTGGTAAAGTTATACCGTCGAGCGTTATAAGCTCAAGACTAGAGAGACCGCCAAAGTCACAAAACAAATGTTCAGTTTTGGTTCTGCTTACTTTTAAGCCAACACTCTCCAGTCTTTGTCGCCATTCCTCCAATCTGCTCTGAACCACGGCGGCATTTTCGGCTACTAGTACGATGCCATCGGCAAACAGCATGCACCAAGGAGCTTCCTCTTGGATGTCCCATGTTAGTGCGTCTATAATTAATGTAAAAAGATATGGGCTCAGCGCTGATCCTTGGTGCAGGCCAACGGTCACATCGAAACTATACGTGCCTGCCGCAGACCTGACTTTTGTGCTGCATTGACCATACATCGCGCGGATTAACTGCAGGTATGTCCCTGGTATTCCTTTCTTCTTAAGGGCCCACCACAACAAAACACGTTCATAAGTCTATTAAAAATACCTACATGAAATAAATGATTTGAGTTTGAGTTTGTACCCTTTACACTGTGAGAGGAGACGAGCCCAGCCGTGGGACAGTTATGGATTGCTTGAACCACCTCGTCCATACATATAATAAAACTGTAACTGATCGATGTACAGACATGGGAATAATTAAGAAAAAAACATTATTATGGATATTTATTAACGCCATTATATCTCATAAAAATTAATTTTAGAATTTTTGTCTTTTTTCCAGTTTATTTTTTCGGTTTAACCAATTTTAATGCGGTTTTAACCAATATATTGTTGTAAGCTTGAGGTCATTTATTTCAGTCCGTTAACACATAAAAAAGATACATAATACCTAGATAGAAATAATTAAAAAAAACTAAGGAATCATAAAACTTTGCGAGGGCAATTATGATGAGGAATTCTTAAAAAAATATTATTATCATGATAAAATTATGAAAAACGAATGATTTTAGAAAGGTTCCGTATTTTGCCGAATATACAGAACCCAAATAACTCCACACACTTCATTTTAACGCTCAGTTTTACACGTCGGCGTTGACCATCGTAAATGTCTATGTGGTAGAACATTTTAAGATGCAGTTTCTATCGCTACATACATACTCTCAAAAACATCTTAGAAAAACGAACAGAACATAGAAAGTTGCTAATAAGGCTGTATATACACGTTCCACCACACCCGTAACGATAACTGTGTCAACATTTTATTAAAATGCATATTTTTTAAATATCATAAATAACCAAAGAGCATTCGTAAGTTGGCTTTTTATCTACTTTTTATTCTAATATAATTATGTCAAACAAGCTGTGCTAGTTAAAATAAACGCTCCGCTACTTCGTTCGCTTGGGAGTTTTTCGCGTGTAAATCCTGACCCCCGTGGGAATTCCGGGGTAAAAATTAACCTTATGCATGTGAACAAATATACTTCGTTCGATGTTGCAACTGCAGTTACCCTCCCAGTTACCAACATGATGAAAACGGGTCACTCAGAATGTGACGTGGTGCTACACCACGGCCTCTGATATTTTAGTGTGCCCGTCAGTGAGTCACGTGTGAATGTATCCTAATTTCCTAGTCTATTCTATATGATTCCAGTTTAAATGTTAACTAGAATCGTAATGTTTATACATTTATTAACATTTGTTATAATCTATAAAGTTATAAAAAAGCAATGAGATTGTGTCCACAAAAACGCTATTAATAAGTAATAACAGCCGCTAAAAAAGACTATTTGAATTTGAAATTTTATATTTTTTGTGAAATGCAAACTTTTACCTTAATTAACCTTAACCTTACCCAATAATATTAATAATATAATACAATAATCTCTAGGGCAGTGAACTAAATTTCAGATAGACTTAATGCAAGTTACTCGAATCAGTAGTTAGCACAAGTAACTGGCTTGTGTAAACAAGTCATCCAATGTGTTGAAACGTTCACAAAGTCGCGATCTATTAAGGTTTGTTAGATAGGTACTTCAGCGCGTCAATGTCGAGAGATTCTTAAGTGTTTTTAAAATATGTTGGTTTTAAAAGGTCATAGGTACGTTAATTTAGCAATTTTCGCAGTGAATGTCATATCGCTCTGTTTAACGCATTTCCATCGTTGACACTTTTATTTGACCTCAATGCTGAATATTGTGAAATATTGACAAAGTAACCATATAATAACGTTGTGTATTTTTAACGATGTAGGTATTGAATTGAGGCCCTTTTGTTATTGTCAGAAACTAATATTATTTTTATCAATGCCTTTTTTGTTATGAGGCAAACAAGCAGTACCTAAGCTACTGTTTGTAAGTGGTCATCACCACCCATGAATATAAGTAACATTCAAGGCTTTGACACATTTAAACTGAACCAACTATTGTGAGTCAACAGTAGAGAGTAACATTTATTTGAAAATAATACAAAATTTAAAGAAATGAAGCCATAAGTGAATACGAACAAGTTAAAAATCGTTCAAGTGCGAGTCAGACTCCCACACGAAGGGTTCCGTACCACCGAAAAATATTAGCTCTAAAGGTCAACAAAAAGATAAAACGTAAAACACCCCCATTTTTAAGGTTACTCCTATGGGAACCTCCTTTGGAATCTAACTTATTCATCGAGATATAAGTACTAACGTACTAGAGAAGACACCGTAAATTCATACTTTGTCCCGTTCAACTGCGGCGATCGCGCCACACCGTCGCTGCACCTCACTCAGTCGTCACGCGTAAGTGCCGTGATTTACATGGCGCTTAAGACCTTTTTGCCGATAATAAATACACTTCCGCAGCAAATCTAGCGCTGTGGTAAATTAGTTTTCGGTTTAGACAAATTGTTATTATTTTAGCGCTGCAGCGAACAAATTACAAATTACGAAGAATAGGACAATTCAGTTATTTGACGTAGCTTCTCTAGTACGTTAGTACTTATATCTCGATGAACTTATTTCTTAATTCTGTTGGCGGCCACAGTATTCTGTGAATTTTCCACACTTTACCACCCACGAATCGCTGCTTACCATTAGGTGGGATTGTAGTCGAGCATTAACTTATTATGTAAAAAAATAGTTTGGTTAGGTGTCATAACTATTGTTTTAGCGCTCGCGCTGCAGCGAACTTTAGTTCTAACGCTTGCTAATGTCGTTATCTCATTTTTCCCCAAGTTAAAATGTGTCTGTGTCCTTTTCGTTTCCGGTTCGTTTCATTTGCGCGACATTTCCGTTTCATCGAATTCCAAATCACAACGATAAAACTATAGAAGTTTTCACTTCAAAAATATTCAAGAGTCTACCTATTTCCTTATTATTATTTTATTATATAGGTCCTGTGACATAGAGGCGGTTAGCGGAGGCATATCATTAAGGTTTCGTTGTCACCCCCGAGTACGGACCCCTCCAGCCAGTCCGTGTATTGTTTGCACATTCTCATGTTACAGTTCCTGGGTGTAATAGAATGTAATAGGTTAATCAATCACGTTTACTGTTTGTTCAAACATGTCGTCACCCCTGATCGATGTAGCCGACCGTGTGCCCCGTGTGTTAGAGTGGAATGGTTTGATGCCATTACGCGCTGTCTTGTGTCAATAATTAAAATGTGTTTTATTTCATACAAGTAAAGTAGTAGTGGACCCACCCTCGCTTAGCTGCGGGAAGTACGCACACTCGAAATCATGTTGAACAAAGGAATCATTCTCCTCTTTCTCCATCAGTAGAAAACACTCTGATGGACAAAGTTAAGCAACAAGCAAAGTTGGATGGGTGACCGCTAGTGGCAACATTTTCTTGAGCGCTTCTGTGCTTCGGAGGGCACGTAAAGCCGTCGGTCCCGGTTGTTATCATTTGGTAGCAGTCGTTAAGCCATGTCGGATACCTTCGGGCGGCTTAAAAAATTCCGACACTTGGGTTGGCCACTAACCCCTCCACCAATCCGCACTGGAGCAGCGTGGTGGATGCTTCTAGAAATCTAGAGCGTCCTCAGCTACGAGGAGAGACCCGTGTTCAGTCGTGGGACCCGTGGGTCATTAGTAGTTGAAGGAAATGCCAATTATTTAAAAAATACCATAGTACAATTTTATTTACATATGTATGTAATATCGCGTAATAACCGTATTAACCGTAACCGTAAATACCGTATTTGTCCTTGTAATGCGCAAATTGGACACAAGTCTTATACGCACTTGTCAATGGGTGGAGATCAATCAGTTGATGGGTTGCGCAAGTCCACATCGGTATGATCGATGGTGCAATACGAGGAGATACGTCGTAAATTGTAAGCAATGATATTATAAAAAGAAGTAGATACGTCACTAGCGTGCGAAAAATGGGGCAGTCAAACATTGCTAATTGTCCTACCTTTCATATAACTATCTCTTTCTGTCACATGCGTTCCGTAATTATCTTACACTTGTGAGTATCTGAAAACTGCTCACCTGAGATCTTCATAATGTTCTCAAAGTTGTGTGAAGTCCGCCAATCCGGTGGCCAGCGTGGTAGACTATGGCACGTACTCCTCATTGTGAGACCCGTGTGCAGCAGTACATGAGTATCACCATTGATCATCATCATCATGGTTTATCCCCTATGTATCCCATACATTTATACCTTGATTGCTTTTTCCTCGGTCGTTCTTGCTAATAGGGAGACCTTGAAGCCTTGAGGTTCTAACTAGGGTTTGCTTTTTAGCAACATTTTTAGCTTTGTTAATGTTGTTAATGACTTACGATATTGCAACGACAAAATTATAGACGAGTAGTCCTTACGTACTAGTGCCCACGACATCTTGACAATTCAAAATTTCCTTGAAGGAAGAATTCTTGGTCAGCTACGCGTCAAGGACATTCGAGGACGCTGACATTGCATGATTTCATAAATAAATGCAATCTAAATGAAGTGGAACACTCGTCTGCAAATGATATGCTACTAATAAGTCAATGGCTACTAGCCATTAATCTAAACGTCTCCGGTAATGGAACAGCGTGGGCCAGTTTGCCGCACCGATGTAAGCGTAAACGTTAATTAAGAATTCATTCAACCATTCTTAATGACTTAGAGGAGTTTCAACTTTTGTTTTTATCTCCAATCTCTTGCATAACATCAGATAGACGGAAACGATCGGTCCATTGTTCGGGTTCGATTCCCGGCAGATGCAATCGCCGAGCTCATTTGAATATGATACTTTCACGCGGCGCTTCGTTAGTTTTTCTGTTGTGAGTACAAAAAGGTTCGCGTGTTTTAACGAAAGTGTACAGACAGTACAATGAATGTTCTTACTTGATTTTAATGTCTTGATCGTGTTCGGTTGTTGTAACGTAGGCCATAAGACTATTGTTTTTTTTTTGTTTTTCACTTATTTATAAGATAAGATGACGGCCCGGATGGCGCAATGGTTAACACGCCGGGTCGCCGTTCCGAGGGTCCTGGGTTCGATTCCCGGCGAGGCGGAAATTTGAATGATGAATTTAAATTTCCGTTCTTGGTCTGGGTGTGTGTGTTCTTGGCTTGTGTGTTGTCCATGGCGCCCACGACACAGCGAATCCTAGTGTGGGGCTATGAGTGTGTAGCGTTATTTATTTATTTATTTATAATGCTTGACAAAAATTCCACCTCCAACAATTGGTACCAATTGGTAAGTGGCGATAAAGTCCAAGATTTTAAACGCAAACGGGTACTCGCGATTATGAAATTTTTAACCATTATCACCAATATGACCATTATGGTCATATTTCAATGATTTCTTTTGAGTTGAATCGCTGAGTTGGAGTAGACTGATGTAATGTGTACAGACCTTAATGTGATGGTTTGTATTCGTTGGACAAAATAGATGTAGATTAAAACTTGACCGCCTAGTCTTACGTTGTTTATGTAAGGGTGTGTCATTGGGAGAAAATAACGAAATAGAGTCATTATTTTACGACCGCACGTTTCAACGGCTCGTCTGGTCGGTACATGTAAGCCATACTTATTGAAGTACGCAATGGATTACAAATTATCAACATCATTGTAACATTCCAGGTGGGAGCTTATTTTGGGATAACAATTTGAGAGGCGTATTTATCTTATGATTGAATAACAGAATGACAAGCACTTATTCTATGTGACCATCTGGCCTTAATATATAAAATCACACCCGTAACAGTCCCACTGCTGGTCTCGGTTCTCCTCTTACAATGTGAGGGGTGCCGGCCGTAGTCCACCGCGCTGGCCAAGTGCGAATTCGCACACTTTACACACCTTTGAGAAAATTATGGGGAATTCTTAGGTGTGCAGGTTTCCTTACGATGTTTTATTTCACCGAAGCAACTGATAATAACTATCTAGTACGCACATAATTTTTGAAAGAGGTGCGTTCAGGGGTTGAACCCAGGCCTCTTTTTTCGGGAGTCCATCGTTCATACCACTTGGCCATAACAGATTGAAGAAAGGCAAACGCATTGGTGATACTTTTGATGTCACTGGTCCATGAACAATTATGAGCGATATTACCCCTTGGGCTATTTAAACTGGTCGTTTCAATCATATCGATAATTTTTTTGAAATGTGACATGCCACTATTACGTCTAGCTTAACTATTTATATTTTATATCTATATTATAATTAAGATAAATAAATAAAGTGTACTTTGAAACTTTAAAGAAATAATATTCAATAGTATAAACTTACCTTGAATCAAAACAAACGTTGGACGCTCGAACGCCTGTCACTTTTTTGGAGCAAACATTCTCTGACGCTCCGGACCAAACGTTACATGTCGAACGAAAGATTACAGATATCTCTAATGTGACATCCCGAGAATAAGGAAATTAGGTTTCATTAGAGATCCGCCATGTTTTAAGAGATCTATATTAAAGATATATCGCTACGAAATGAGAATTGGGCGGCAGGCAGGAGTTGAGTTTATTGAATATCTGTTTTTGAGTTTATTTAATGAGCTAATGCGGAGTGAATATAATGAAACACGTTTTATCTTATTCTCCAAATATTTGCACCTTTAAGGTACAAACCAAAGGTACGGAAAAAAACCTAAATATTTGTTCATCTAACATTAATTTGGTATAGTATTTAAAGAAAGAAAAATGTCTATACGCAGTGTAAATACTATGCATTTAACTATCCTATGCACGAATCCTAACAAGATTGGGTTCAAAACTGAGATTAATGCATAAAACTGTTAACAGGTTCCCACATCATTCCATATGTAACTTTCTTTGTTTCGTTGCCACCGCACTTAATTTATTACATATCTGGTACTCACGTATGCAGCTGTATCGGGAACCAGGGCGGGCGCAAACTCAGCGGCTGAAGAGGAGCGGTGGAAGGAGCGCGGAAGGCCTTGAGGACCCTCTTGATGGCCCGCGCCCCTACCGCTAGCAGTAGCACCATTGCGAGGACTACCGTACCACCGAATACTGCCCATAGCACCTATAGGATATGGATCTTTTGTAATATGGATATGTATCTTTTGTAATATGGATATGTATCTTTTGTAATATGGATATGTATCTTTTGTAATATGGATATGTATCTTTTGTAATATGGATATGTATCTTTTGTAATATGGATATGTATCTGTTGTTGAACAAGCACAGGAGATATCACGGGACATGGATAAATGGACAACTTACTATGGTCATTCTAAACACTAGAGTTCAAAGTACTCAACTTATATTTGGTCCTCCGAACTTTATTTGGCCCGGTTAATGAACCTAATTTATTAATCTTTAAGCACAGCTGTAAAGGCCTAATCAAGTATTTCCAAGTTCTCGACAAAAACATTATTCATGAAATAATTGCAAGCCAGGATAGTACCAACTTTATTAATATTGTCTTATAAATATCATCATCATCATCATCATCACAACCCATAACTGTCCCACTGCTGGGCACGGGTCTCCTCTCACAGTGTGAGGGGGTATAGGCCATAGTCCACCACGCTGGCCAAGTGCGGATTGGTCGACTTCACACACCTTTGAGAACATTATGGAGAACTCTCAGGTGTGCAGGTTTCCTCACGATGTTTTCCTTCACCGAAGCAAGTGATAATTAAATTTTAATACGCACATAATTTTTGAAAATTAGTGGTGCGTGCGGGGTTTGAACCCGGACCCTCCGGTTCGGCAGTCCAACGTTCAACCACACGGCTATCACTGCTTATAAATATAATAATAATAAATAGGTATTTTTATTTCTCATTTTGACACATTAGTTATTGAAGATTTTTACAATTTTAAATTCAAGTTTACATGACAAAGGATTATAAATTATAGTCAAAAAAATTGATGGATTATTATTTCGGTTAACGATTTAAACAATTTTGTATGATATTAATTGAATAAAATATCCTTTTAATAGTTTAAGTAATAAGTATGAATGTTTGTTGCTCTTTCACGCAAAAACTACCGAAAGGATTTTGCTGAAACTTTACAATAATATAGCTTACACATCAGAACAACACATAGGCTATAAATTATAAACATATAGTGTGAATTATCCAAAATATATAACTAAATCTTTGCAAACCGAAGGAATAAGTTTCCCGAAGCGAAGCGAGGGCGGGTCGCTAGTATAATGTAAAAATTTAAATTTGTAATTTGCTGAAAATTTGATGAACATTAATTTTAAGTTATGAGAAATCTTCCAGAGGCCTTTACCCCAAGGCCTCCTCCAAGTAAGACCATCAGTCTGTGTATCTCGCCTTGTTAAGCCACATTTCACCTGCTACATATTATTTCATATCGTCGGCCCATTTTCTATAAATTAGTGGAACAAGAATAAAATTATAAACGATAATAATTACTGCTTTAACACAAAATGAGTCCAGTAGGTATATTATTTTCGGTTCTAAAGTACTCACTTTCTAATTATTAATAATATACAAGAATACAATACAACCCACAACAATAGAATAATTAAATTTTACGGCGTGTTCGTAGCAGGTAGCCAATGTTGCCTACGTTATTATTTATTTTTCGTATTTAATTTTGCTTATTCTCCTTGTATTGTAAAATGTTTTATTTAACTTAAAATTGTTATGTTTGTATGTATTTATGTACGTTTCACACATCCTTATATTTTTCGAACCAAGTTCATGAATAGATGTAAGATGTAATGTAATGTTACCAGCATTTTGAGTACTGCACTGCAGGTGCCTAGCTACATAAATTTATGTTAATTCATATGTTAATTCAAGTTAAATACTTTAATTTTATATATTTTCATGTGTTTGTACTTAACATTGTAAAATTCATTAATGTGACACTTACGTAGCTACCGATGGGCGTCACGGAGGCTTCAGCTGGATCTAAAATAATATTCAATATTAATAATTTCAAACTTCTTTATTCATAATACCTGGAGCGTTATCCACCATGTTCATTTGGTTTTGTTTTTGTCATTTGTTTCAGGCTACTTCGTTAAGTGTTTTAGTACATAACATTAGGTTAGATTACGCATATTGTCCTACTTTTATGTAAATAGCCGGCAAACGAGTAAACGAGGCCTGCTGGTATAAGGTCACTGCCGCCTATGGCATATCAGGCGTCGTTGACGGCTAACGTGAGTCTCGGAAGTTATTATGCCGTTAAACGGGTAACATTTAAACAATTCTATCAATAACAATCAAGGCCGATGGACGACTTGACTTTCCGAAGTATGGGACAGCGGAAACAAGTGCAGTTGGAAGCACTCATGGTACTGTCCCGACCTGACGTTGAAATACACGCTACAAGTGGTCTGGTCTTATGGTCTCTAAGCTCCGCTAACTTTGCAATGAGTTAAAGATTTATCTAAAAAGATCAGGTGTAACGTTCTCAAAGTCCTCAAGGAGTTTGTGGACATAATATTTCCACTAAACATTAACAGTAAACTGATTTTAATTATAATTCTATTTGAAGTTCAAACATATTAAATCCCATTAGGATACAAGCTCACCGTAAGCAACAGTATTCCCAGCTGGACCGACGCAGCCCCGCTCATCAATAACGCTGACCCGAGCCAATAACTTCATGTCCAACACTAACTTCGAGTCACTTCGAGGTTTATCTTTCTCTCCGCTCTTGTTCGCTTGCTCCCCGGTCTGCCCGCCTCGCTCCAAGCGTCGCTCAACAACAGACATCAGCAGCCAGTGGTTGTCGTCGGGCACTACGACGAAACCTGTCGCGTCTATGCGGCGGGATGTTGAGTGCGCAAACCATGGTGCAGGGTGGACGTTTGACACCATTTGTTTGCCTATGCTGTTGACAGTATTGAAAGTGTTTTCAGGTAAGGTTAGGTTAGCAGACGACGCGCAGCGCGGGTGGTATGCGAAGGCATTTTCCACTCGTTAAAAAAAGCAGACGAATGGGAACGGAGGACAATGAGACTGGTAAGAATGTATTTTTGTGGGGACATCTGCAATCTACATTTAATTATATTGGCCATGTTATTGGCCATCTTAGAAAAAAAATAATGTATTGAATTCGTAAATGGCGACAACTGTGTAAACAGGCTTTGGTTATTTCTCCCCACCGTCCATGCATACGCATAAACTTCGCAGACCTAAAAAGAATCTGCCTCTTAAAGTACTTCAAGTGCAGTTAAAATTTGGGATATATAAAAGAAGGTAATCTAAATTATGAGCTAAGGAAACGGAACTAACCTGACTAAGTAATATTTTTTCAAGAGCCTCGGTGGCAAGCGCAGCGGCTCAGCGGGGACTGGAAGGGACCAGCTCACATTCACGTACAGGTCCTCGTTCACGAACACGGTGCGAGCGGAGACCGTGGGCTTGGGCAAACGGCGAGCGTGGGCGCAGGAGCACACGCCCGCGACGCATTCTAAAATAGTATGAGCGCATTCTAGTATTTCTGGGGATTTTCAGTAGATTTCTTAAGGTACCATCTTAGATCCTAGCTATCCTTCCCAGCTCATGATGCACCTTTATTACATGAAATGTTCGTGCTGCAGCATAACGACCTACGAATGGTCCCAGCCTCAGCTTAAGCCGCGCGATAGCATAGCCCAGCGCTGATATTTCAGTCTAGGCCCCGCCTTCCGAGACAGAAGCCCGGTCAATCGTTTTGGCTTAAATTATTATCCTTAAACAATTAAATTAGGGCTTACTGACTGTCAAGTATTCAGAATAAGTGGGTACATCTATGTATAAAACGTTTGTTCAGTTAGTGAGAGTTAGTATGAAAAAAAGAAAATGAATTTAAGGACCTATGGACGCGACACTTATTTTACCTACAGAAGGCCACAGAGCTAATGGGTATACAATATAATACAAATAGGTAAGTTAGTATTTTATTAGGTAGACACCTGATTTTTTCACAGAATATGTGTGTTACTGTGGCCCAAAAAAGAGGTTCCCCATACCTTAAAACCATACCCATGCCATACAACGTTAAAAAACGGGGTTTTAATATTATAACTTGTTGATATATAAAATAAAATTAATGTTTATTACTTTGTATTTATCGAAGTCGGCGGGCAAAATAACTTTGAGTGCCTTTGGTCTACAAATGGTAATTTCACCGAACCGTCCATTTAGATAATTAAAATGATTGTCGCGCCTATTTGATTTCTTGTATTGCGTAAATAAATATTAAAATAAAAAACAACCTTCTTGGACACCTCTACAATCAAAATTTAATCTGGATTTATTTCGCTTAAAATAATTGAAGCAGAAATAATAATAGCAGAGTGCACAATGAGCAGGGAATTTGGCTTATACTTCCATTCTCATTGAATCTTTTCTAAATATAAACTCTTATATGTTAATGGTAAATAGAAGTAATGTGGTAATTAAAAACGAAACGGTGAAAGCCGAATAGTTTGAACGTGGGTACGGGTTCAAAATCTGCACGCACCTCTAATTTTCAAAAATATTATTC
This sequence comes from Ochlodes sylvanus, assembly GCA_905404295.2. Taxonomy (NCBI): domain Eukaryota; kingdom Metazoa; phylum Arthropoda; class Insecta; order Lepidoptera; family Hesperiidae; genus Ochlodes; species Ochlodes sylvanus. The sequence continues at coordinate 3,095,794 of FR990137.1, forward strand.
TTCTTATCCTGACAATAACAAACACAACAAAAAAAGAATTAGCGAAATCAGTTCAGCCGTTCACGCGTGAATCGTGAATCAGTGACCAAGGGAAATAGGGATTAATTTTTATATAATATCGGTGTACAGACAAAGAATATGAGTGAATGACAATGGTACCTTAAACTAGGGTTGACTATACACAAATTTACAAGTGTAGGGTTGTTGCTCTACTAATGAAAACATCTTGAGGAAACCTGCACACCTGAGAGTCCTCCACAATTTTTCCGCCAACACTTGGCCAGCGTGGTGGACTATGCCTGTAACCCTCACATTATGAGACGAGATCTGTGCCCAGCAGTGGGACAGTCGGTTGCGATGATGACTAATAACGAACCATCGAGCTCCACATCCAGGTTGGAGGAGGTGTAACCGTCCCAGGGGTGTGGTATCAGCCGCACGCGGTACGCGCAGCCCGGCCGGACCGCGCAGCCTTGAGCGACTGGACTCGCAAATTCAGGCACCAACTTCCATCTTGAGTCCTGTCAAGAATTTGAATAACGACAACGAATTTTATTAGCTTTAGAATAGGGTTCTTTTCTTTCCCTTAATTTAGGAGGTCTAGGAGGATAGGAGGCCCCTTCGTACTTTCTAGAGTGGCGGTTTGATAAAGGGGTTAATAACCGACACACGTGTCGATTTTGTTTATACAAAAAGATATCGATGAAAATAATTCATGTTAAAATTACACTTACGCATTCACGAAAACTTAAACATAAGACGCAACTTTGAAGGCAGCAATGGTCACGAAAAGGGTCTAGCTCTTCATTATACTAGCTGTCCGAGAACAGCTGCCGCTGATCTTTCACTGGGCCCCTCAATGATATTCGGCTTCAACCTATTAATGGCCCACTTCTAAGCACGGGTCTCTCTTGATGCCTGAGGAATCCTAGAGCGTACTCCACCACGCTGCTCCTGTGCGGATTGGTAAAGAGGGTGGTGGCCAACCCAAGTATCGAAAATTTTTAAGCCGCCCAAAGGTATCCGACATGGCTTAACGACTGTTACCAAATGGTAACAACCAGGACCGAAGCCTTTACATGCGCTTTATGGTGATATTATTACGTTTGGCCAAACAGTAGCTACACAATGTACCTAAAGGAGACGTGGACTTTTGGGCCTAAGAAATTTTTAATGACTTTGCTGTTATAACATTTAAAATATACGTACCCCTGGAATATTATACTCGTAGCACATATCTGAACGACAGTCCACAGTGTCTTTCATACTGTGCACTTCTACAGAATAGCTTCTAACTGGTGGTCCTAAAAAGGTACTTTTATTAATTTTTGTATCATAAATATAACACACAGTTTAGTTACACAGATCAATTGATGACAAGCTATCATTCCCTAACGGAAATGCCCGATCTTTGATTGGTAATCGTTTTGGTTCAACGTAGTTGTTTGAATTTAACCCATTAATCGCCCACTTCAAATCCTGCTTGCACCTGTAATTTTCAAAAACAATGTGCGCGTTAGAATTTAATTATCACTTGCTTCGGTGAAGGAAAACTTCGTTAGGAAACCTGCACACCTGAAAGTTCTCCATAATATTCTCAAAGGTGTGTGAAGACCGTTAATCCGCATTTAAGTGCCCAGAAGTAGGACAGTCATATGTTGCGATGATATTTTTATATACCAATAGATGGTTCCCATGTGATGTTGAAAGCCAGCTCATGGTCTGAGTTGGGCAGCGGCATGGGGTAGACGGCCAGGCCGCGGGGCAGGCCAGCGTGTATAACTGGATATAGATTTGGTGAATGTTCGTTGCCCTGAAACAATGAAGAAGATACTATGTAGACACATTCAATTTATACTTCTCCCTTTTCCTAACTTACAATAATCATTAGATTGACCGTGGGGATAGACTAGTAGGTAAGTGAATGTGCATTTAATATCTTTAATTTTATTATTAACCTATTGACAAATATACAAATTAACTACAAGTGAATATAACAGTATCTAAAACACAAACAAAACTCTTTCGACCTTACATTTAACGTCCCAGTCATTATGACGGCCGGCCGGCTGATATCGATACCGATAGCATATTGACGCAACCATTGACGATCCAAATAATAAATCATCATCAAACATGCGTTATTTATTAAGTACGCAGTGTAATTTATTGTTAAGTACGTCACCGACGTACGGCATTTGTTGGGCTTCAGAAAATAATTAGATATAACTTGTTTCGGTGAAGGAAAATCTTTAACTCGCATGTTTGGGAGTTCTTCGTAATGTTCTCAAAGGAGTGTGAAGTCTGACAACCCGCACTTAGTAAGCGTGGTGTCTACATAATTATATAAATGTCGGAGTAGTTTGACATATTTGGAATAAGAACTCGTAAGAATATCTCTCTGTTCTGTTCATACGGAATGTCTACGATGATACGTCGATACCGATACGACGCAATTGAAGCATTTTTAAATCAGTAGACTTTGGGCCCCTGGAGTGGGATACTAACTTTCTAGGAGTAGGTAGGTACATGCAACAGAAAATGGTGGCCTTATGGGACATTTAACATTGAAATTGATGTTTTCGAAAGAACTAGTAACAGAGAACCAAAAACAACTTCTGTCTTAAAACTTCGAAATTCAACTCGAATTAAATAAAAGGTACGTATTCTTCTGCGATGTGAATATTATAATTCATATTATTTAATTAAAGTTATAATGACCGGGCATAAAAAAAATTAGGTTTATACTTAAATTTATTTAAAGGTTTATAGAAACAAATTCCACCAAAACATAAACAAAATTTTAACTCAAACTTGTCCTAAAATAAACCAACTTTTCCAATAACACTCCAAATTAACATGTTAAACTACTCAATAAAATTTACTTATCTAATAACAGACTGAAGTTACCGCTAGTTAATAATGCTTTATAACGCATTATTCTATAGAGATCAACATTCACCATAAAAACTCTTTAAAATTAAACCATTAAAGACTTGGTATAAAATGTCTATGTTTAAACACTACGTCTTATTTATATAGCGAAAGTAAAATCTTAGAAATAATATTGGATCCCATGTTTCATCTTCAAGCCAACTTGTCAGTTTGTTATGTTTGTATGTAGACGCTGAGACGAAGGTGGAATCATCAATAAATATTTATAATAAGTTTATTCCAAATATAGCCAAGAGTGGAATTTGACTCATAGGATTCATTTTCTGCTTAATAAATTTAAGAAAAATCTGATTATTTAACGATTCTAGAGACAATGTTTTCAATTTGTTTCGTTAATTATTGTGTTTTTGTAATCTCGGGAATCTAATATTTTATACCAAAATTTCCCGAACTGGTATACATTCGGAATCCGTGGATCAAATTCCTGAGTCGTATTATATTTATCCATACAAATAAATAAATAAGAGTGTCTTTTTGTAATATTCAAGTAACCGCTTTATACACATACCAAACATATACCAAAATAACATTTTTTACAATTTTTGTCTGTCTGTCTGTTTGTTTGGGCCAATCTCTGGAACGGCCGGACCGATTTTAACGGGACTTTCACTGACAGATAGTTAATGTCATGAGGAGTAACTAAGGCAAACTTGCACATTTGAGAGCTCTCCATAAGGTTCATGAAATCTACCTACCCGCACTTTGCCAGTAGTTTCAAAACATAAAGGATTCATTAAAAAGCACAGTTAAACTCACGTCATAATTCCCAGACTCATGCATTCCGCTTCCTGATGGAAATTCCGTCGGGAAATCATTTTGTGAGACACTATACTCCAGCAAAGCAACCACAAATATTAACACTGTACATATTACAGAGCGCATAATTTCAACGTTTATCACTTCATTACTTCAGAATATTATTTTAACTGCACTATAACATCACATAATTTGATGACAGGTGGTTAACGTATAATAATCACTGTGCACGTATAAAACACTGAATCACTATCCCTGTCATAGCAGGAAATTCAGTGATACAAGTCGCTTTTCTTAGAAGCAAAACTTCAGTAATAGGCATTTCGTGATGCCTATGCCTTCGGCCTCTGTAATAATTAAGAATTCAAAACACTATACAAGTTGTAGAAAAATGTTTGAACAATTCTAAAAACAAAAATAAGTAATAGTAACGCGAGGCGATAAATGTAAAATGATAGCCGAAAAATATTTTATAGGATAGGGTGTAGTTACATTAAACTATTTGCTCTCGTAATAGTAGATAATTTCTTCAATTTTAATATGGATATAAAACTAAAATGGAATGTTATTTATTGTATCAGGCGTTACTTTGCGGAAATCCATTGTTATTTAAGGTGTATTTATATTTCTTTGCAACAATCCGCACACGTGGAACTTGTTTTGGTATGGACCCACCACCCTCCCTTATCTCCAGGTTAATTTATTAGTACACGACACGTGTTTCGCCCCAAAACAGAGCATCATCAGGTGATGTGGACTCTACAACGGTTGGTCGTCGAGTCCTCAAAGGTATCGATAATCTCTGTACACCAAGTGCTTGGTCGTGGTACACACACGTGGTACAAATGTTACTTTGGTAGTACCTGATTAAATTTTTTTTGTAGATTTTAATGTTAAAATACCCTTGAGGAAGAAAGATACTATATTGACGACTACGGCTTAGTAGAAGGAGAACAAAATGACTTCTGATGACCTGCAGAAGATAGTTGGGATCCATGTGCTCAGATGAATAAAAATAAAGTTATTTTTGTGATAAATTTTTATCTAACAGTGCACTTCCAAAGACAAAGAATGCAATGGGCAGTGAAAGAACATCATTCACTTGTTTCCTTATTTTATCAATTTAAATAATTAAAAGTAAAAAATAAATAATGAAATGTGGCTATGACCTTTTTTAGCAGTTCCTTATCAAAACCAATCGTCATCGAAGACGTTATATCTCTCTGATAAGATTAATATTGTATGAGGACAATTTTCAAACAACTGTTTTGAGCTAATTGAATAAATAATAAAATATAAGAACTTGTATTACAAGTGTTAGGTGTGCGGATTGAGATAAAATATCAAGAAGATTTTAAGATAACAAAAAATTATACTATAAAGAATGCGCATGTTCAGAATTTTTTCTTTTTTTTATATAAAAAGCAGGCAAACAAGAAGGCAAGCCATCAGATGATGGTGTTAAAGCACCACTGAGAGGCCAACCAGCTAAGGAGAATGGGAACCGTATATAACTCCAAAACAATTAAATAGAGTGAACCTGTGTCAGGAGTACGTCCGTCGGTTTATCGTGAAACGTCTATTTTATAGACAGTGAGTGACTTTCTACGCACGCTGTCACACTTTGCCATAAGTTTAACAACTTGAGTACTATGGCACCGTTCAATGACTTGTAGTTTTCTAGTATCGTAAGCTTTTACTAAATTATGCGTGCTTTGTAGTTCAAAGACGAGCTCAATAGAGTGCAGTGTTAACACTTATAATCGAAGTTATTTTTTGTCTTTTTTTAATAGCGCTATCTTATTCTCAAAAAGCATTCCTCAAACGGACGTGTGCGCAGCTCACGATCCAAATCGAAATGAAAGTCTTTTCTCGGTTGATTTTATAGAGTTATTACTTAGCAATAATGCATGAGAACAGTCCAAAAATTGGGTATTGTATAGTCCAGCGAACTTCATTATCCGTTGTATTCTTCCAGCGCTCTTTATAACCTTAGCTATGGCGAACCGTTCCTCTTGCTGGGCTCGCATTTGGAATTTAATATTTAATATTTTATCAGACTGTGTCAATAATTCCAGGGAATATCGAATCAAATCATTCACTTGTTTTCTCTTCTCCTTGATCAATTGGTGGAGGAAAATAGCGTAAATAAAAGAAAACCGTCGAGTGTTTAGGTGGGTATTATAAATATCATTTTTCACTCAGATATTGATATGAATATTGATATTCGAGCAGACACTTCAGTTTTATTTATTGCTTATAGATAATGTGTACCGATATACCTAAGGGTATTTTTGTATCTATTCACATTATATCAACTTAATTTAAGTAGAAAGGAATATAATAAAATAAAATGTAATTGAACTTCTCTGCATTAGGACTCTCGAAATATGTCCCCGATTGGCAAATATATGGGGGCAATCGGGGAATCGAACCCGGGACACTTTCTCAACAGGCGGGGTATCTGGGCTACAGGATATTATGCATTGAGTGATACTGACAAGCAAAGTTAAAACAACTTATTTGTAAACGATAAGATGTACCTTTCCAACACGTTGAACTTAGTCATTTACCGTACCTCAGCGAGCCCAAGGATCTCGAAACAAGAGTGTGCTGATTGGCACACTCTATCGTGAACCAGGCATCCTGGCAGTTTTGAGCGTTAAGTCGCTGCAGATCTTCAATGGTTTTTTTTTCCAGCCGTAGGTATCTGGGTCACGCCACGGGTCTACGACCATTTGGTATACCCAGACGCTTGATTTACCGCCAGATCCTCTCTCATCCTCCCATGCCATCATCTCCGATAATGAACCTTTGAACTTACCTGTAAATATTTATTTTGCAGAATGGACTCCGTCGTTGAAACGTGATCCTTCTCCATGCGTCTGTTACTTCCGAAAAGTTCTGAATGATCACTGTCACTATGCACTAAGGTTTTATTTATCTGTTCGGTTGCTATATTTTTATAAGAACTTCGTCGGACCTTGACCAAAGGTACCAATGAAATGGTTTCGACGAGCGTTTCGTTTGTGTTAAATGTTTTAAGATATTTGATGTGTTCTCGTGAGGTGCCAGATAGTGTGGAGGTTTCTGACTTGGCGTGTTTTCCCGGCCACACTAGAATGGCTACGTACCAAAGAGTTGATTGCCATTTCTTCATATTGCACTTTACATGATCACTAGCACTTTACCTACTAGGTTACACTCGTTACGCTCAAGCTCCGTACGACTGTCATCCGTCATACTAATTAAGTTTCTAGTCTTAATACGTATTAGGTAGGTAGTTTTACTAGCATTGAATTTACAGTATCATAAATCTTAAAAGCTTTCAGATTGTGTAAGATAATGTAATTCGACGTAGGTAATCGTTTCCGTGATATATTATTCAATCTTCATTTCGGTATTATTTAGGTTAATACTAAAAAGGTCAGACAGTTATTACCTACTACCTACATTATAAATATCCATTTATCGAGGAAGGCTATAATATAACATCACGCTACGACCAATAGGAGCGGAGCATCAATATAATTGAAACGTAAAAAACAAGTTTCCACCCATTTGGTTGAAATTTTTTGTGTCTTCAAGTGGATCCGAGAATGGTTTAGATTCACAATTGGACCCGGCAGGTGGCACTGCTGTTGATATGTCGCCTAATTTTTTTGATTATAGAGCGGTACGAAGTTCGCTGGGTCAGCTAGTTAATAATAAGCCGCCAAATTTTTTGGAATCAATTAATGAATTGCTAAAGATCAGTCTAAAATTCTACTGCGAAAAAGTGAGACTGTAAAATATTACCTAAGTACATGACCGGATGATGGATTTTTAAATCTCGTACCAAATTATCAAACGAGCTAAGTGATACAATTAAATTTGTTGCTGAAATAATTATTTTAGATTTTCAATTATTATTAGTAGCGAATCTTAGGTATAGGTATTTGCGTGTGACTAACGTTAGGTGATCGAATTTTATAATAAGTTTTATCGCAATGGGCACTGAAAAGATATCCCTCGCCCATTTAACAAATTTAATACCAAAAAGTAAGAAGTAATAAAAAATATATTGAATACAAAGTACCTACTCGTAATATTTATTTTTTGCTTTATTAAAATTTATTTTGTTAAAATTCTAATAAAAGACAATATCAATATTGATATCAGAACTCTGAAAACAATGTGGTAGGGGAGCCCAAGAGGGGATTTCGGGATTTACAGAAGCGCGGCAGATTAATATACAGGGCGATACCCTGTACCCGGTTAAGTAACTCCACCAAAAATGAGCCTCATATATAAGGCCGCCCGTGAAGGATACAGGATCAGATTAGTAAAAAAAAATTGATCATCAGACATTCTCGAGCGCGTCAGATTAAGGCAGGGTGAGTTAATTACCTCCTAAAAAGTGTATATTCCACTAATCTGACAATTTGAGAGTGACGTAAAGAAAGGGGAGAGCAGCAAAGTTGTAAAAAAAAAACGTCATCTTGACATTCTCGAGCGTAGTTAATTTTTTTTTTATTTTGAAGGAAATAATTCAAGAATAACGAAAAATATATAATCTGACGATTTCCGCAAGCCGAAATAACAAAAAAATCGTCGATAAAGTTAAATGCGTGCAGCTGCGTGATGCCTATATTTCCTTCTCCGCGTTTCTATTCCTCTCTCACTCTTTCTCTATCTATTACTCTCTCACTCCGTCCCCACTCCAGTTTCTGCTGTCATGACGCCATCACCATATTCCAGCAAAAATTTTTTTGAAAGTGGTTTTTTTTGGAATAACTTTTAAACGGCTTTATCGATCAACTTCAAAAACTAATCCGCCCTTGAGCTTGAAAAACCACGTCGATCGCCACCAAGTTGGTCAAAATCGGTTGATTCATTCGAGAGATATCGTGAACGAAAGAAACCCGAAAAAGTGTTTTTTCGGGATTACTCCGAAATTTTTGGTTCGTTCAATTAAAACTTTTAAATTACTTATGAGGATGATAAAACTGCGTCGAATGCCGCCAACCGCGTGAAAATTGGTTGATCCATTCAAAAGTTATTGCGGTTTGAAAATTCCAAAAATAGTGTTCTATGAAACTTCTATCAGACTTTTGAGCTGGGAGAGCTCAAATGCATAGAAATATTATTTCTTTGAACTCCGCGAGCTCAAAATAAATGTCATAAGTACAATTTTAAGCGCCCAGGAATGGAATTAGCGGGAAATTGCAGTGATGGCCTTTAGGGTGAACCGTTTTTTTTGTCAGATTAGGCGAATCCCTCTAGATAATCGTCAGATTATGAGACAGTACGTTTAGAACATAAAGATGAACCATATATATCTTAATCTGACGCGCTTGAGTATGTCAAAATGGCGATTTTTTTTGCATATTATGAGAATGGCCACGAGTTTGCGTCCCATCGAAATCGTCAGATTAGTGAATGAGAGCTTATTTTTGGTGCACTTAACACTCCCTTAGAAAATCTGACGCGCTCGATTAAATTTTTTTTTTTTTTCATTTTCAACCCTTACATACAACCACCCCCACCATGCAAACGGTCAGATTAACATACGTACATTATTAAAAATACGTAGGGCATTGATGCTATCAATATCTGACGCGCTCGATGCATCAGTTTTTTTTTACATATTTAAAAATCTATAGCCGCTTCCCCCACCGATGAAAAGGTATATATCATATAACATTTTTTTCTTCTTATCATCTAAGCTTTGCAACCCAATAGGTCTCTGTGACGCTCGAGTAAATCCCCATTTAGCACCACGGGCTCCCCTACCAATGTGGAAATTATTTGAAAGTTACAGAAGTAGGTACGATAGGTAGATGAGTACTAAGCCACGTTTCTGGAATCGCGGCAAATTAAAACTTTTAAAAGTTAAACTATAAAATCGATTGACGAAATTATAAAGAGTCTAAACTTCAGATTACTGTCGAAAACTATTTAATCATCACATCTCCTCATGTATACAACAACAACATTTGAGACTTATTTATTTTAATAACACAATTAAAATTCTATTCATAAACGAATTTTCTCAAGATTTTTTTACGCGAACTGCTTTGTTTCACTTTTATGAATGTTTAATTTCCATCAGTTACGAATAAAGAGTACCTACACTCACGGAAAGCTCGTAAGGGCGGGCGGTCTCACGAGATCCGAGGCTCGACTGCCGACCGCCTGGGCGGCCGCCCGCCCTGCCATTCGCTCTACTGACATCCTTGACTGACATCAATTTAATACTTGTGTAAATTTCTCCTGTCTTACACTGGACGTACTCAAATATAACGTAAACTACGGTGTTTACGTTACGTTTATTCATTTCTGTAAACCAAGTTTAAGTACCTAAGTATTTTTAACTGAAAGGGGTACGTACTCGTCATTTTTATTATTTACTAGCGACCCGCCCTCGCTTCGCTTCGGGAATCTTATTCTTTCGGTTTGCAAAAATTTAGTTTTATATTTTGGATAATTCACACTATATCTTTATAATTGATAGCCTATGTGTTATTCTGATGTGTAAGCTATACTATTGTGAAATTTCAGCAAACTCCATTCGGTAGTTTTTGCGTGAAAGACTAACAAACATTCATACATCCATACAAACTTTCGCATTCATAATTTTAGTAGGATACCGATAGTTGGGCAAAACTGGGTCAAACATGGGTCGAAATATGGGTTTATATAATGAAAATCGTGAGTACCTACCCGTTCCAGATAAAATGTTTAGCGTCCGCGAAGATAAAAGTTAAAAATCACACTTAAACCCAACTCATTAATGGCCCACTACGCGGCCACTCGCCAGTGCGGATTTGTGGAGGGGTTAATGACCAACTATAGTCACTATGGCCATTATCCGGGTAATCCATGTGTCGGATATTTTTATGCCGCCCGAAAGCCTCCAAGGACATAAAAAACTTGCGTAGAAACGTTTTCAAAAAAGAAAGCCGTAGTTCGTACAAAGAAAATTGGTTCATTAAAATAATGTTGCCCTCATTCTTGTATTTGGTTGGAACATCCCGCATGGTTGCCATGGTGATCTATTATACGCGGAAGTATTCCGCAGATACCCATAAGCATTCTTTCAGTTTTATGAATTTCAATTATGTACAAAAGTACTAACCTATAGTATAAATATTTATCGACTGAACAATATACGAGGCCAAACATTTTACGCGTAGCAGGATTTACTCATTTAACAACAACTTACAGAGTTACAGAAGTAGTCCGGGCCCGTCTTGATACGTAGTTACGAACTAACGTTCCATCTGCTACTATACAGCCTGTCCCAAAAGTTGTACGACAAACTGAAATGGGAGATAGCTTGAGGATGGACCTATCAGATGGCAAAAAATCACTTCAGTAAAAGTGGCACCGTTATCGAGATATTGACCTTTATTTTGTTTTTCGGAAATTGGGCACTCTTACCCTACTTTTATTTGTTTGAGTCCACAAATGAGCAGATATTTTAATACATTTTTTTTTCAGATACTCTCAGATAGTTGTACTACAATTTCGGAATATAATTTAATTAAAAATATAAGAAAATACTGAGAACTTAGGTTCAATTTTGAACTTTTTATGTTTTTGATTTTCTTCTATTCAGTTTCGACACACAAATGTGGAAAAAAATTGTACTAGGACCTAGGACAGTCCTAATAATAGGGTCTTTTTATGCGAAAGCATTTTTGTGGCGCTAAAAGTAGAAAACGCAGTTTGTTTGTTTGAACGAGCTAATTTCATTAATTTTAACCACCAAACCCACTAGTTTATTATATTTTGGAATTATTTTTAAGTAAAACAAAATTTATCAACGTAAAAAATTTATTTTTAATATTTTTCAACTACTTATATTCATGTTGATGTGATATTAGAAGATAACAAGTACTTTTAATTCTGTATTGATGTTAAAATACTAAGAAAAAAGTATTTTAAATATAAAATATGGATTTAAACATTTATTTATTGTTACGGCTATCATTTTAGACATTACCTAAACCTAAACATTACCTAACCTAAGTAAGATGCCAATTATTATTAGATCCAAATTAATTACAAGAATAAATGCAAATATATATAGTTCAAATAGGTAATATAGCCTTACCCTTTTTAGGGAAATAAACATCAAACGAACAAACGAGACACATTTTACCCATAGACATCAGAAAAACAATAGATCAGCTTTATGCATTTTAATTGCTCGTAAGTTGATCATTGAATATAGAAGAATTAAAGACCCTGTAAACCGGTTGGCTTAACCCTCACCGATGGGGTCCCGGGTTCTGATTCCAGCCGAGACATTTATGCGACATATAATTAAGGTTCTCGGGTCGTAGTTGGTATTGACGAGATTGATCATCTTATCTACCTCAACACTGCAAATGCTGTTTTTTTATGTGGGTGTCCATAAATTAATGTTTCTATTCAAAATTCGTAAATACGGAGCCAATTACACTTACTTAAAATTGAAAATAAAATATTTTATCTCAATTATTTAAGACACACAATATGTATTTTGCCTTACTGAAACTAAAATAATACTGTCTCACTTTCTTAGACTCCTAGGAATATTTCAATATATTTTCGGGAAGAGTCCTGTCTTTCCAAACTTTTGTAGATCATATTTCAGTTTATAATTATTAAAAAATAAAAAGGTCAAAAAGAAAAAAAAAATTATCAACAGATTGATTAACTATATTTAAAAATAATCTGTAAATGGCACAGAAATGAAATAATAAAAATAAAAACTCTATAAAAATACACAAAATCTATATTAATTAGTATTTAAGTATAGTTAAATTCGTTAGGGCAAGATTCATCTAGCTATGAACAGTTTCATATAAAGCGGTGAAAACAATCACAGAATACAATTTTTGTGCAAAAACTGCTGGTAATTATAATAATAAATTATTCACAATTAAATAATAAATAAAACCTTAATAATTATATTTTACACTTGATATGTTGTTTTCTTTTAAAAGATCGAGAGTTCGAATCAAAACTGAATTAAATTGCCCGCCACAGATGCTTAACAAATTGCGCGATATTATACACTATTAGATGGCGCCACTAGGTGTTGTAGCTATGTAAGGTTAAGACAATTGTCTAATAATATCCTGTTTAAAAATTCTTTTTACAATGTTGAAAAATGTTCATCACAGTCTAATATTGGCCTCCATTAGAACTGATTACAACCATTCTTATAACAGTATTCACCATTTGTGTCACCACCCTCACCGTCCGTTTTACTGGATCTGTTTTAACGGGTCAGTATTTCCGTTGTGTGTGGGATTTTTTACTGGATCCGGTATACTGGATTCTGTGTGAATACACATACATACGCTACTAGCATCCAGTATTCTGGATCCAGTAAAACGGACGTTATATGTGAACGCGCCCTAAGCCTCCACAATTATGTCAAACATCCATGTGACAATTTTATTTACATTCAAATCGGGATCAAATAAATTATCACTTTCTCATAAATAAACAAATAAATTAATTCTTTGGTTGTAAAAGTAAGGTTTACAGTCTTTGTTGACAAATCATTTTGTAAAACACGCTAATATCATTGTGTGATTCACAATCCCGTTTTTTAATATCAATATATCAGATATTCGAGTTTCATTCGCCACACATTTGCCAGTATAAGTGCACAATTACCACATTAGATAAATGCTGTGTGGATTTAAAAGTCAAATTTGATCCCTTTTAAGATATCAAGTTTCTACAGTCTACGAAAAAGATTTATTAATAATATTTTTTAATAATTACGTGAACTAAGTACAAAACATCTAAGTGTTTATCACTGGTATATTTTACAAAGTATGCATTGACATAGCATTAATTTGATTAGTCAATGCACGTTCATTTAAAAAACAGTATGATTTCATTGACAGATTATTCGTTACATAACACTTAAAGTTTTGTTAAAATAACTAGTAATAAACTTGCTTTTAAGGTGCAGCATGGACCTATGCATCTTAATATTCATATGGAATGCTTATATTTCGACGCATACAGAACACACTTCTTAAAAAATACTGTTATTATTTTGAGAGATGTGAATATATCTATTTATCTGCATATCTGTACAAATCACTTCCTTTTTAACTTGCATTGTCTACTTCAATAATGGTCTTTTTCACACACTGAACACTGCTCATAAGAAAAGATTCTATATATTTTACAAAAAGATGTATATAGCAAATGCAAAGTAATTAATTATTTAAAAGATGACAGTGTATATTTCATGTGTTTACAATAACCTTAAAACAGATGGACGTTATAGAAATTCATCCAAATCAATTATGCATGTATCATACAGGAAATTAAGGTACCTACTACCTGTAAACTTGTCTACGGTAATTAAAATTACTTAAAACTGGAATACTCTATATTCATTATATATATCAATTATATAAACTATCGAAAACCATGCTTTTTATATTGCATAACTCACTACGACCTGACAATAGAACACTAGATCTCATAAGGTTAAAATTGTCCAGATGTAATATGATATTAAATGAAATTAATAAACGTCATCCAAGTTTAGGTATAACTAGAATACTGTACTGTATAGAAAAGACAAAATGGCAAATATCTTGATTAACATACAGTCGCCACTACTAAAATGATTAAGTCAGTTCATGTTAATAGCGCTCCTATATACACTCGAGGTTAACTTGTCAAAGTAGACATACTATATACATTATGTTCTGAAATCTGTTTTGTTATACCAATGGCAAAGTTGGGCAATTAATTAGTAGAAACATAAACATTTTAACTTTCCTAGTAATTGCACTGTGCCCACCTACAAACACAAATTCCTAATATGAAACACACCTGTGACTTAACACACAGATCTTACAAAGAGCTTGAGAGATAACACAGTACGTAATGTACTGTACACAGTAAGTCATGAGAAACAAAAGAAATGATTACTTACTCAATTCAAATAAGATCGGTTTTCACGTAAATACCCCTCAAGCAAACCTTGCAATTCCATCCTTAATCACTACACACACATTGATTATTATAATTACTATGGACGTCGGGTCCACGCTCAAAAGTGTCCGAGCCAATTGAGTTTCGAGACACAAAAAGAGCTACAATTCCGAGTACGACTGCAACTGAAATTAAACAGTGATGTAATGATTTCAGTGTTTCAATTACATTATTGACATTTCTATTCTTGGGATGGCTGACGTTCACGACTGCAATCGAAATTAAACCGTGATATAATGATTTTAGTGTCTAAATTACCTTGTTAACATTTCTTTTCTTGCAATGGCTGTGACTGGGTAATTTTTCCACGATTTTAGTATGAGACCCGATATCCATGGTAATAATAAGTCACACTACACACTACACAATCACATCACTGCACTAACTCATCACTAGTAACTGTCACTGTCACTGTCTCGTCAGTGTCCGCAGTCAGGGGGCAGACCATTCGTCATAAGCACGACGTGATCTGACTGAAGGGTAGCAGCTATCAGTTGGACCCGCTGTCTCTCCTCGTGAGGCCCTTGGAGTAAGCCGCTTGGATACTCTCACAGACGAACTTGTATTGGCTCTGTGAAAAAATATAAAATTTATAATGTTGTACAAACCATTCGCCAAGCGTTCATCTATTGTTGAGATGTACTCAATTAGGAGTTGGTTCGGATTTGTGATGTACCGTAAACTGTAACCCTGTACTCCAGCTATCAAAAATAACAAACCATTGAATTATGATTACTCCACTTCATAATTATATAAATAGCGCTACACACTCATACCCCACACTAGGATTCCTTGTATAGAATGAACGCACAACATACAAAGCAGAGAGCAGAATGATGAGTTTACATCATTCAATTTCCACCTCACTGGTAATTGAATCTAAGACACTTCGATCAGCTGTTTTGCATGGTAAACCTTGAACCATATGTGTTATAATTATACTCACAGCGTTCTGTATACACATTGGCCGTTGGGTCCGCATGGCCCTGACCAGGTCCAAGGGGTACAGCGGCTGCCTCCTCGCCAGCAGTTCCAGCGCCGTCTCGGCCAGTATCAGCGCGCCCGTGCGGCCCACGCCGGCCGAACAGTGGACTATCATCGGCGGTTCTAGGATGCGTTCCTCTTCGCCGTTCGAGTCTTCCTCCGGCGGTATCACTGGAATAATTGTTTATAACGGTCAACTTTTAAAGTAAGGTTTTAACTGAACTGGTTTATAAAAGCATGAAAGTAAGGTAAGCAATTTTGCCGGTGCGAAGATTATAGCAGTTTCTTTGTAGCTTGTAAAAGCAGGAAATATGCGGTCTCTGTTCAGTGTCTAAGTTTGTTTGTATAGGTTTGTGAGTATTGCGAGATATGTATAACAGATTTGAAGAAATTTCTAGTCGCCGCTATACGCACAGTACAATTTTGTTGTGGTACAAATACACCACGCATTTGTATAAACGATATAAATAGAAGGAGAGAGAGGGAGGAGAGATGGGGGGGGGGGAGAGAGGTAGCGTTAGAGGGGGAGGACAGAGAGAGAGAGAGGGGTAGCGTTAGAGGGGGAGGAGAGAGAGAGAGCAAGCGGGGGAGCGTTAGAGGGGGAGGGGGCGAGATGATATAGACAGGCGGGGAGAAAATAGACACTGTGTCACAACATGTATGCATGAATACACAAGCATGCACGCACGCATTAGGCCTCTTTACATAATATCAGTGTGCGACCACGTAAGGTGTACCGTACCCGGGCGGCGGTTCCGCAGCAGCGAGCAGAGCCGCGTGAAGTCGAGGAACTGGGCGCAGTCGTCGGGCACGCCGTGGTCCGGCCACGCGGTGTACTGCAGCTGCGTCACGCCGCGACTGCCGCCGCCCGACTCCTGTTGTGCCGTCACCGTACAGTCAACTTTTTTAGAGGCAACCATCTCAGTCAACAAGGGTAGCAACACATCTGTGACCGAATTATAACGAGACTCTTACTAACATTTACTAACTGGACCATTACAGACAACAACTGACAGGACTAAAAATCACTAACAGTCCCTGTCTCAGTCCACATACTGACATACTAACCAGCGAAAGTTCTAACACCGTCACCTAACCGCGCTAACTATCCCAGTCCCCATTTGAGTCTTGTTCTAGGTCGGTCGCAGTTGTCATGGGCGGCAGCGGAAGGTGGTGCTGCATGCTCGTTTGCTACCTTAATGCTTCATGCTTCATGCCTTTGAACTTACTGAAGTCCATGGGCGATGATGACCATTTATCATAAGATGTCTACTATTTACTATAAAAAGTGGTTGCCTGTAACATTGACATAGTCTGTAAAGTCGGTTTACGTACGATAATTTTACGTGATAACGTCATAACGGAAGGGAGATAGATGCGTTGCAAGCCGAACGCGCAAACCGATCGTGCGTACCTCTATCGCTTGTTCCGCGCTCTCGCTAGCACGCTCGGCTCAGGTGGAACGTGACGATGACGTCGCACTTTTTCGCGCGAGCAGCCGGCGTTATAAGACTTTATCACGTCAAAAATCCTTACGTACCTTCAGAACCATCTCCCTGCGCGTATAATGCCCCAAGTTCTGCTCGCTGTTGGTGACCACGGTGAGGTTGTTCGCCTTGAGGGGGGACCCGCCCGGCTTGGGCCAGTACTGATGGCACTTGGTGCGCCCCCTCTCGGCCAACACGGTCAACATCACCACGAGGCTGCTCTCGCTCTGCCACACCATCTGCCAGAAGTCACCCACGGTCGACGCCAACGGACCTGGTGGGGGGGAATTTTAAGAGATGTGTTTATGTGACAAGCATAATATAATTGTATGAGTAAATAGGTGCTTAACCTCTCAACTGGCACGCGGCCATCTGCCGTGTTATCTGATTATAGCTATGTATATACTTGTAGTGTCATTACAAATTATTTCATAGCAAGGTATAAGACTATAGCTCAATATAAACCGGCAAAATAATAATAAATCTATATTCCTGTATTATTTACTTTTGTCAAAACTGGTGAGCAATGAAGAGCATTTGTATTGTATTTCAAAGGACGAGGTTCCAGCGACAGGACAGGTGTCCACTGTTAGAGACTGTTGTTTTCTAGGATGAAAAGTATAATGAGATAAAAAGTCAGATAGATACACAATAATTTGGCCACGATAAATGTCCACAATAAGTAGAATGTAGTAGTAGTAATATTATTATTTACAGACAAGTGCACGCTAAATTTAATTCTACATCACTTCTCCATTCCTAGGTCTGCTGGAAGAGATTTCTTTGAGTAATAAGCAGTACCTTTGTACATAGTTACTTTTTTCGGTTTTCTTGTATGTATTTTATATGTGTACATACATGAATTATAAAATAAATAAAAATAAATAGTATGTATGCACAACCAATTGTCTGTTAGTTACCTTGTGTCGCGATGTAAGTCAGTACCAAATCCGAGTTCGGTATCTCCATATTGATGTAGGAAGCGTTGATGTAGTCCCCCGTCGGTCCGTTGTTCAGTACCACCCTCGTGGAATCGTCTGGAAACATCACATTTCACCTTTTCTAAAAACTAGATATTTTTATGGGTACATTTTGTATGTCACTTCTTTACGGTTCCGTAGCCGAAGGGTGTCATTGGGATTCTATTTCCAAGACTCCGCTGTCTGTAAGTCCGTACGTCCGCCCCTCACTAGACTGTATCTCTTGAAGCGTAATATGTACTAGGTAGGTATTGTCCTAGCACTTAAAATTATACTTGTATGTAATGTTAATTTTTAAGTAAGCTTTAGTGTATAGAATGTTGGTGATTCAATAAATAAATAAATAAATAAAAATACCAATATACAAGGCGACAAATAAATAAGTAATTAAATAAATAAAGATACTAATATACTCACAAGGCGATAAATAAATAAATAAATGAATAAAAACTTAAGAGGTGGCAAGGGATAACCGCATGGAACGAAGTTACTTTCGATTAATTAGTGAAGGAATTGTAATAAAATTTTATTCCAAAACTTCGTTCCAACAACATTAAAAACAATATTATGAATATTTCCCACTGGTAGAGTCATCTATCGTCAGTGACGCTAAACCTACAAATCTGTAAATGTCAAGTGTGGCACACTGCTGCTATCTATTGGCAAACAAAAAAAAAACAATCGTTACAACTTTTCGTGATAATTCCGTCTAGCCCCCTATTGCAACGCGCGATAAGGAACTTCGTTCCAATAAACAAATAAATGAATAAAAACACCAATACACTCACAAGGCGCGATATCCCTGTATCTGTTCTTGTTGACGTTGCACGGCAGCCGCGCCGCGGCGGCGCTCTCCTCGGGCAGCCGCCGCAGCAGCGTCTCGTATTGCCGCAACGCCGCGCCGCTCGCCAGCCCGTCGCCGAGCAGCAGCATCGACTGCTCTAGCGCGTCCCGCTCCAACTGGTCCGACCAGAGCGGGACGAAGCACACCGCCGGCTCCTCCGCGCCGGCCTCCTCGGGTTCGTATACGGCTGGAAGGTGGGTTTGTGTTTATTAGTATCAGGGTTTAAAGCAGTGATAGTCGAGGGAGTCCGGGTTCGTACCCCCGCCCGCACCTACTAATTTTCAAATTGCGTATTTGAATTCAATTATTACTTGCTTGGGTGAAGGGAGACATCGTGAGGAAACCTCAACGCATGAGAGTTGTAATGTTCTCAAATACGAGTGAAGTGTACCAATCCGCACTTGGCCAGCGTGGTGGACTATGGCTTGTACAACATGTGACTTTTGTCGCTGTACAGAATTGTGATTAGTCATATCTTTAGCTGTACCCAATTGCCGTAAGGATCATCAAACACCGTCCCACGCGTTCGGTCATACATTGGTTGCTAAACACGTTCCCTCGTTTGCGTCGCACAGTCTGGCAATTATAAGTTATATAACTCACCATTCTGTTTGACGAGCATCGTGAGCACCCCGCGTGTGTTCCGGATCATCTGTACGACCTGCTCGTGCGACAGCTCATCGACATCCGTGTTGTTTATCGATATCACCTGCAAACGACAAGACAATATGACATTTTTTTAACATACGTAAATATTATTACGATAAACGAAAATAGATGTAAAATAATGAGATCTATATAAAAATTTTCAAAAAGAAAGAAAAAAAAATGAGAAAAAAATCAAAATGTGTGCAATTCACACGTGCTAGATGTGAAACTTCATAACAACGAATACTGTTAGCCCAAATATTGATGTTTTCCTGTGCTTACGTCAGCCGCCATTTTACCGACGCTTCATTCGCGTCATTTCCGTTTCAACGAATTCCAAATCACAACGATACTAAAGAAGTATTCACTACAAAAATATTTTTAAAGAAAGTAATGTCTACTACCAACCTGGTCCCCCTCCTGCAGGTGCGCCCGCGTGCGCGCCGCCACCCGCGACACGAGCACGGGCGCGCCGCCGCCGCCGCGCACGTTGAACCCGAACCGCCCGTCCGCGCCCGCCGCCAGCCGCACCGCCACTGCGCCCTCGCCCTCGCCCGCGCGCTCGCCCCCACCCCCCTCGCCCCCGCCCTCGCCCTCGAGCCCCTCGCCCGCCTCCGCGGTCCCCGACTCGGACTCCGAGTCGTCGACGTAAGATAGGGGGACTCGCAGAACGCGCTCGAGGAAGCCGCCGTCGCTACAATGTTTAAATAGATTCCTATTAATATTATAAATGCGAAAGTTTGTATGGATTTATGAATGTTTGTTGCTCTTTCACGCAAAAACTACCGAATGGATTTTGCTGAAACTTTATAATAATATGGCTTAAACATCAGAATAACATAATTATAGTCTATAATTTATATAGATAAAGTGTGAATTATCCAAAGTTTCCCGAAGCGAAGCGAGGGCAGGTCACTAGTATAATATAAATAAATAACGTTTAAACATTCACACCCTCCTCCAGAGTCTATTTTTTGTTTCCGTTTCATTTCATTTGCGTGTCATTTCCGTTTCATCGAATTCCAAATCGCAACGATACTATAGAAGTTTTCACTTCACTTCAACAAGCACTCACTCCTCGTTAGTAACAGCGTCGGCCCCGGCGTCCCCCCAGGCGGCGCGCGGCGGCGCCACCGTGTCCGTGACGCGGGCGCCGCGCGCGCTCGACGTCACCACCGCCGCCGGGGACGCGCCCGCCGAGCGCTCGCGCGTGCGCGAACTGCTGCGTCTGGAGACGTGCGCAACGATAACATTAAATATATCCTACTTTTGCATCAACAGAGTGTATTGACAGTAACAATTATGTTACTACAATATCATCGTACAATAACGTCGGGGTCACCAATGTAGGCGGAAGTCTGTTGAATGTGAGTAAAAGGGAATACATAAGTAATTCAATCAATTATATTAGTATTATGATAAGCAAAAATCGACTACTTCAGCAACGGTAAAGTGTGGCATAACAGCTGGTTTACGTCACAATACGGAAACATACAAATACATTAACTTTATCGCTGCGACAAAAAAAAACGTCATCCATCCCACCTGACAAAGCTCCGATTGGTGGGGCGCGAGCGGCGCGCGGCCTCGAGCGCCTGCGTCTCGGTGCGCGCGACGGCGGGCGCGGCGACGCCGGCGACGGCCGCCAGCGCGCCGAGCAGCGGGCGGCGGCGCGGCGCGCGCAGCCGGAAGAACCCGTGCCGCTCCACGCTGCAGCGCCAGAGCGCCTTCGCCGCGCGCCCCGACCGCATGTTGAAGCCGAGCACCGTGTCGTACGACTCCGACTGGGGTACAATGGCAATCGATCACTACACAGTATAAAACAAAGTCGCTTTCTCTGTCCCTTTGTATGCTTAGATCTTTAAAACAACGCGACGGATTTTGACGGGGTTTTTTTAATAGATAGAATGATTCAAGAGGAAAGTTTATATGTATAATATATTAAAGTTTTGTGTAAATTGGTTTTCCCGAAGCGAAGCGACGGCGGGTTTACTAGTTATAATATATTTATGACAAAATATACACTATTTATTTGTTTATTTATATATCAACAACAGGATATAAACAGGATATAATTATACAATATAACTACAAAAGGCTAGTAAGCTATGTGTCGATGGATTAATAAGTTATTTAACACAAAAAACCACTGCAAGCACTCACCGGCTCCCGTTTCAACTGTATAAAAAACTGCTTCTTCTTGAAGGAGATCTTGACAATCTTACTCCAAGAGAACGTGTTCACCCGTATGTTGTTCTGAAAGACCACTATACCGATTGACGTCACGCCAATGAATATGTCTTTGCCGTTGTAATCCTGAAAAATATAAAAAAATGGTTACAACTTCAACCCAACAGTCGTTTTTTGCATGGCAATTGATAGTTATTGCATATTCGTTCCATTCTCAGTGTTCCCGCCTAGCTATTACGCTATCAAACGCTGCAACGATTGGCAAAGGATTTAACATAATTTATATGAGGATTTATTTAGCGCTACAGAACACAATATGCCTTAGGTTGTGTGCTTAGCTTAGCGTAGCATGGAAACCAAGGCAGCAGTCACACTATCAAGAAATTTTAATACTCGTGATTCCATCAATGTTTGTGTAAACCAAGGGTATCCTATGGTTCAACCTTCCTATGGTTCGACATGTTGGGGACCAGATATAACGCTAATGGCTCTGGCTACAATACTGGCGAACGCAACAAATTCCCAATTGAACTAATGATAATAATAGTATTAAACTGTCTTTAGGCGAATTACTTATTATGCATCTGTGAGTGTGAAGTTAGTAACAGATTGATATTAGTACCATGTAAAATGGGCTTTAGTAACGGAAAAGCGTGGCATAAATCCAGGGTTAGGTCACAATTCTATAAATAGCTTCTAATTTATCTATGGAACTGATAACAATAACGTCATAAATTTATCAACCTGTCTAATAATGCAAGTACAGATAGATAAGGAGTGATGACTAACATTTTTTTGTACTTTATACGTATATTTATAGTCTGTAGTAAACTGTATAACTATATTTCAGTACTTGAGATTACCCGATGCACTTGTTCCTACGTTGATAAGATTTCACTTATCTTTTATGTAGTTGTAAGTGGCAATGGACCAGGCAAACGAATTTTTTTTTACACGTCAAATAAATCTATAAAAAATTACAAGAAAAACTGTGTTTTTACTTTTTCCATATCTCAATAAATGGCTGAGATATTAACGATCAAAGTGCGTATTTACGGACGTTGGTTTTTTTAAAAACGCAGGCGGGCGGTCACTACTCGATGACGTCATCTCTCAGTAGTCGCGCGTAGTTGATAGGGATTTTTGACCGAAATGTTAATTTAAACTCAAGTAAAGCCGCGAGCAAACCTTAGTTATCAATAATAAAATAACATATATAATTCACATACTATCTACTACATCTATGCAAAATTTCAAGTCTGTATCTATAGAAATAAGAAAGTTATAGATTTTTGAACTGCATAGACCCATATTTTCTATACTTGCGCCGTATCATGCTCGCGGCCGAGCCACGTCGTGACGTCATAGCGTAAGCGCGGAAATTCAAAAAAGGGCTTGAACTTCTCGTCTTTATAACTTCGGAAATACTGCATGTATTGAAGTGAAATAAAAAGTTATGTAATGTATATGACCTAAGCTCGGATTTTAGGTGTATTTGATAGTAATATTTTGACCCTTTTGCCTTCTCCATTATCCCCGATGTTGTCAGTATGTGTACATATGTTTACGATGGTATACTTTTGTTAGACATTATGCACGCCTGGTACAATTCACTTCAACCTCATTAATGGCCTACCACTGAGCACAGGCCTCTCCTAATAACTGAGGTCTAGAGCATACACTACCACGCTGCCCCAGTGCGGAATGGTGGAGTTGGCCACTATCAACCCAAGTGTTGGAAGTTTATATGCACCAGCAATAGTAATTAATTGTGATTGATGCACATTATGTTCTGAAATTTCACCTACTATCACTTTAATGCCTACAGCCCCGCGCGCTAGGGCCGAGTCTTTTTAGTTGTTGTGAATGTAAGTGGGTAAGTGAATCGCACGCTTACTGATTACAAACCCACACATTCGATCGTCCCTATGGCGCTTCTGTGGCTGTAGTGTACTTAATGTGTACTAAACTGCGAGGCGCGTAGGTATGATTCGCGTTCCGACCGTTTGTATGAAGATGGAATACTGTATGATACTGTTACCGTGGTATGGGCGCTGCAGTATGCACCAGCAATAGTAATAAATTGTGATTGATGCACATTATGTTCTGAAATTTCACCTCATTACCGAACTATATGTGACGCATTTATTAAATACGCACACAATAACATATTACCGTCAAAAGATAAATGTAGCTAAACAATTTACAGTAAACTCGGTGTAATTGCACCATAATTTTATTATCCTCTTACAAATTGTAGCTTCCACTATTGTTATTAATACGTTAGATAGTAATCTTCTTTTGGGTTTTAGGTGATGTTAACTGGCTGCTCATTGATGTCAAATGAATAAAATATGCGACAAAAAAAATTCATTAAAAAATTTTAAAAAAATATCTGGATAGGAATACCCTAATTGCTTAGCAGTATGAAATAAGCTTTACGTCCTATTCTCAAATCTATCAAATATACGAAAATATCATAAAAATCGGTCGAGCTGTTTCGGAGGAATGCAACCACTAATACTATGACACGAGATTTTTATATATTGGAAGAAGAAGAAAAAGATATGTACGTCTCTCACCTTAGCGGGATGTGACTCTACGCCGTAACAGTCCAATCTCTTGGCATGTTCTAGAAAGTTCGCTTCAGCATCGGCCGGCGCCTGGCCCTTGTGCAGTTTGTGAAGCTCTCTGATCCGTCTCTCGTCTTCAGCGGTTTGTTTCGGTAACAAACACAGCTCCGATAGATAGTTGGGTGGGTGTTCTGATATGTTGTAGTCCCCTAATTCCGCTGCAAACATTCAAAAAATTGATCTATTGAAATGGTGTACACTGAACAAGCAGTTTTTTGCATAAATAAATAGGAACTAATTTTTTTATTTAATATTTTTGTGGCATCCAGTCAATTAAGACTCATATATGTATAATTTGAACATGTATATTTTTTCTTTGTTAGGTAAATTTATGCGCGCCGAGTTGTTCGATGCGCGAGAATACACAATTAACTTTCGGGCCGCAAAAAATCTCAGTTACAGGAGTAAAAGTAAGACGTAAAGTAGGGTTAGCAAAAATTTTCAGTAAACAGTTTAAACTACGCTACATCACTACCTTGAACAGTGAACGAAGCCAGCAACAGAGCAGTATTCTTCGGCGCGGTCATCCTGCCGTCCAACAGCAGCTTCCTCAGCTGCAGGCACAGTAAATACCGTGTGTACTCCTCTGCTAAGCGGCAGGGCTCCGGTGGATAGAACCGCACCGCCAGCCAGAACTGTGCGTTCGCCCCTACTTGTTTCTTAACCGACTTGCTGCCGTCGAGCCAACGCTGTGGAAGACATTACGAGTACAATAATCGCTTATTGACGATTTCGTGGCCCAGGTAGTGACCCTGCCTCCAAGGCGAGTTCCCGGGTTCGTATTCCGATCGGTGCAGATATGGCACGTAAATGTTTCTTCCCGAAACATTGGAGTTAATGATGACTTAATGTCTTGTTCATGCCACCCGCACACAGGGAGTCGTAGTCCGGGGATATGACTGTGTAAGCTTTATTTATTTGCTGATCCAAAATAAAACGGGGCTTCGGCATTAAGGAGTGCGCACATTACACCAACTCGACGTCAACTCCACTCCGACTCCACTCCGTTTCAACTCCGACGTTCCGTTCCGCGATCAACGCTTCATCGACGTCAACTCGACTCCGTCTCCACTCCGTTTCAACTCCGACGCTAGTTACATTACGTCATTGTGTCGGCCGACGCGTGGACTACTCGTCTACGGTGAGTCGTCAACGCAACGTCGACGCGTTGGTCTCGAAACGGAACGGCTATGGGTGTAGGGCGAGCCGTACAGGGCTTTTAAGTATAAGTTCGAAATTCAACCTTACCTTCAAAGATATAAGGCTCATAATTGAATGTTAGCTTTGTCAAGGTTTTAGTCGCGTTGGCGTCGGTCGGTCGTGGAGTCGTTGTAATGTGCGCACTCCTTTAGGTATTCAGTATCAGGCAGATCACGGAGAAGGAAAATGTTTGTTTACTTGTTTTGATTTGTTCATATGGGATCAGCGCTCAAATTGCGCGTTCCTTGTACCCGCAAAACTGTATTCATGACACCATTTTTTATATTACAAAATTGAGTCAATCGTCTGAGTAAAATATGACATGTTTGAGTGAATATCGCTCATTGTTGAATTACTGTTGAGACTTTTCAAACCCCATTTCATACTCTCGTCTCTCTACTTTCCTTAACGTCAAGGACCCGTTTTATCTTCGGTCAGCAAAGAAATAAATAACGCTACACACTCATAACCCCACACTAGGATTCCCTGTGTCGTGGGTGCCATGACGATACACACGACACTGAACACAGGAATTTAGCGTCGTCATTGAAATTCCCCCCTCGCTTGCAATCGAACCCAGGAACTGTCTAACAGTGGTCCATCATGGTAACCGTTGCGCCGAACGGGTCGTACAACGATAATAAATAAACGAAACGAGTTCTATCGATGTTAACACCAGTCAGTTAACGTTGCAAACATGTTAACAAAAATGCAAAAAATCATGAATTGACCAAAATTACAGACGCTAATACCTAATTAACAAGTACTTCCCATTAATGCATGACTCAGGAATGATTACAATTAAAGAATGACCCGTAATAAAGGCGTGCAACGCAAGGATTAATTTCACGAGGTGTGAGTCATATTCATTTTTTAGGGGAACCACAGCTGTTAGTTGATGTAATTATGTACCTGCATTATAGGGCATAATGTTATGAATCCAAAATATGAATCATGAATAGATGTTATCTTTTTATGCTTTCATTCATACTTATATTGACCTACAGTTTTGATAATCACTTTGTAACGTAAATTGTAACGTGTTAAATCTGGTAATAATAAAAAAATGATAATTTTATTTAATGTATGTTCAGCATCTTTGCGGTTTACACCTACAGACATAACTATGTAACAACCAGTTCCAAATAGATTATAAATTGTATTCAAATGTGTATGAATTTAATAAGTATGCTTAGAAGTCTCCTTCACCCTTCCGAAACGGTGGTAGAATAAAAAAATGACAAGCATGAGTGTATTGACAAGGTATCAATTATTTTTTATGTAAATAGCCGACTAACGAGCACTTGATAGTAAGTGGTTTCCTGGACATGGACATCAAAGCGAGATGGACATCGAAGCGACATGGACATCGAAACGACATGGACAACGAAGCGACATGGACATCAAAGCGTCGCCGGCCAAAAAAGAAGGAAGAAGAGAGAAATTACTAAATGATTTTGAATTTAGAATTGTAAGTAAAACAAGTGCGGCATACTGTTATCTCCGTGTTGGTGGCACTGGGCGGCGCTCCATTCTCCGTAAACTGCAGTCCAAAGTAATCCTTCTCGACTAGTTCCAAATGCAGAAAAACTTGTTCCAAGAGGACATTGCCTTTGGCTTTTTTCTGTAACATAAAATAAGATGCATATCTACATATTAATACGTGAAGCAAAAACTTTGTACCCCTTTTTATAGTTTATATAGAGGAGTGCAGAATCCTAATATTTTTTAAAAATAATGCATAAAAATACATTTAATTAATAAATATAACATTAGACACACTAATGTTACTTACTCTATGCACACGAACATGCCTTTGAAACGACGTTTGAAATGTGTATGTTTATAGTGTCAACATACATTATACATTCCAATCACATTTCTTGCACTGTACTTAATATTTTTATTAAAGAATGTATTTGATGAATTGATAACAAAGAAAGATTACAAATCATGACATGTGACATGTCTTATCATTTTATCAATGAGGGCACTCCAACATTTTGATTAATTAAACTTATCAGATTTCTTTGTTGTTAATTGAAAGAATCCTGTCTTAACATTTTTTCTAGTGTAGATACTGATATACGTTATATAGGTTAAACGATACAATACAAACACATAATAATATCCAAAGACTTGATTATTATTCTAGTATTTAACAGTGCAGAAATAACTTATCTCGGTCATATATATCTGACCTATGTTCTAGGTAATACAATGATAAGTATTTGCAAATAATGTGTGATGTATACTCAATGGGTCAAGATAAGACAAAATAGGGCAAAATGATGCTCACATTCAGCCAAGCAATAAAATAAAATTTATCAGCAAATACTGTTTAATTTTAGGTCAATACAAATGAATCCAATTTTCTTTTCTCCTGGGAGCTAAGAGTATTTTTTATGTATGATACTATGGTTATTCCACTCATGAAAAATATGAAAAATCATATATTATTTATATATTCACATCATGCTGCACCTATCTGGAAAACCATATATTTAAATTTTATACTGCATTGAGATCGAAGGGTCCTGGTTTCGATTCCCAGCAAGTTGGGAATTATAAATAATTTTTGTTCTTTGTATGGCTGTGTGTTTTTGTGTTGAGTGTTGTCCATAGCACCTACAATACAGGTAATCTAGTGTGGGGCTATGCATGTGTTGTGTTATTTATTGGAACGAAGTTCGCGTTCGTATCGCGCGTTGTGAAAGGGGGCTAGACGGAAAAAAATCTTACGAAAAGTTGTGACGACACTTTTTGCTATAGTAAGCTATTGTAAGCCATGCGGCTTTCGCATGTTTTATATTATTAGTATAACATATATAATTATTGTGTATTGATTATGATTGAACTGTCAGTGTACAATTAAAATATAAAACATTATGTGGGTAGAAAATAATAAAGTTAGTTTTTGCTGTCATGTCAACTTGTAGTATCATTTTATTGGCGACTGAGGAAATTAATATTATTTAACACTAATATGGCTTTAAATTCAGTAAATATTGTGTTTCCTGGTCAATTTAACCCCAAAACAGATAGATGGTGTGATTATAAGGAACAACTACTATGTGCCTTGGAGGTTGTGGGAGCATGTGATAAAGACGTGAACAAAGCGCGTTCGATATTTTTATCGCAATGTGGAAAGGATATGTATGCATTGATAGCATCATTGTTAGTGCCTCAAAGACCTACTAATGTGGAATTTGAAGTCATAATTAGAGTTTTGGACCAGTTCTATGAACCTGATACCAATGAAATATTGGAAGCTGGGAAGTTCCACAAAAGAATGCAAATGCCAAATGAAAGCATTCAAGAATTTGTGGCTTCGTTGGGTCAACTGGGAGCAAAATGTAATTTCCTAGATTTGAAACGACAGTTGAGAGACCGTTTGGTGCTTGGTGTCCACGATGACCGGTTGAGAAGGGACCTCTTAAAGACGAAGGGCCTTGGGTATGAGCAAGCAGTTCAAATTTGTTTGAATCATCAAGCTTCGGTACAGGAATTGTATCCTGACACCTACGAGTCTAAGCAAAACTCACCAACTGGCTTAGTGCCAATGGATATTGGCAGGATTTCATCCAGTGAATGTCAAAGATGTGGTAGGACACATCCGATGGGAGAACGTTGTCCATTTGTGAAGGCTAAATGTTACTTTTGTAAGAAATTTGGACATATTGCACCAGCGTGCAAGAAAAGGCTTAGTAAAATTAATCAAGTTAACGACTTAGAGGCCAGTACTTTAAAGCTTAAGTCCGAAGAAAACATGATGGGCATTTATACTTGTTTGGAAGAGTTGGTGAAACCTATAGTGGTAGAAATTATAATTGAAGGGGTGAAATTGAAAATGGAAGTGGATTCTGGTGCATCACGATCAATCATTTCTGAGGAAGTCTACAAGGGATCATGGTCATTGCCCCCACCCCTGCATCCAACAAATATAAAATTAGTGACATGGACACATGAAACATTGAGAGTATTAGGGGTAGCTCATGTTCGAGTACTATTGGGTGGCAAAGAAGGACAATGTGAATTGTTAGTAGTGTCCGGCAACGGTCCAAGTTTATTGGGAAGAAATTGGTTTGACAAATTGGATATTCACATTTCAGGGCTGTGCTGGTCCGAAGAACAACTGATACCATATAAGAAAGAATTCCCAGATCTGTTTATGGAGGGTTTAGGAACATATAGAGGACCAGAGGTTTCCCTCCATGTTCGGGAGAATGCTTGCCCAAAATTTTTAAAGTCTCGTCCAGTCCCCTTCCCATTAAAGGAAGAAGTAAACAAAGAGTTGAACAGCATGATAACATCTGGCATATTAACTCCTGTTAAATATTCAAATTGGGCTACACCTCTAACAATTGTTAAGAAAGAAGATGGGTCATTACGCTTATGTGGGGATTACAGGTCCACTGTTAATGCTGCCATAAATGTGGACACATATCCATTACCTACGTCAATTGAAGCCTTTGTGAAACTAAGTGGTGGACGCATATTCAGCAAGTTGGACCTCAAGCAAGCATATACTCAATTAAAAGTTGATGATGAAACAGCGAAACTATTAACCCTGAATACACCTCTGGGTCTGATGAAGATGAACCGGTTGGCATTTGGTGTCAGTGCGGCTCCAGCAATTTTTCAGAGGTTAATGTCCACTGCTCTGGCGGATATGGAAGGAGTAGCTTGCCTACTTGATGACATAGCTGTAATGGGGAGAACTAAGGAAGAACATGATAAAAGGATAAGGATGGTGTTACAAAAAGTACAGGATATGGGATTTCGCCTTAATTTAAAAAAGTGCATTTTTGGAACTAATAGTATTACATTTTTAGGCCACATGATTGATGAAAATGGACTCCATCCATCTCCGGTGAAGGTTAAGGAGATACAAGAGAAGCCTGTTCCTACAAATAAAGAAACCTTAAGGGCGTTTTTAGGACTATATAATTTCTACGAGAAATTTTTGCCAAATAAAGCAAATATTTTGGAACCATTATACCGCTTACTTGATAAGAAGACACAATGGTCTTGGACGGAGAGAGAGAATGATGCATTTCAAAAGGCTAAGAATCTTTTGTCCTCAGACCTGACCTTGGTTGGGTATGAACTAGATAGAGAATTGTTGCTCATCTGTGACGCATCTGATTATGGACTCGGAGCAATAATTTCCCATGTAATGGATGATAAGTCGGAGAGACCAGTTATGATGGCTTCCCGTACACTGCAAGCTCATGAAAGGAGATACGGCCAAATTGATAAAGAGGCTCTTGCAATTATGTATGGTGTTTCTAAATTCCATGAATTTTTGGCTGGTCGACACTTCACTATCATCACGGATCACAAGCCGTTGATTGGGTTATTCAATCCCAAAAAGCCAATACCAGGTCAAATTTCGCCACGAATGTTAAGATGGTCATTAAAGCTTAGTTGCTATAACTATAATATAGCATACAGACCCGGTAAAGCTATTGGCAATGCAGATGCACTTAGTAGATGGAATGAACCTGGTGCATCAGATTCAGGCAGAGATGTAGTGAAAGACGTTCTACTATTGGAAGAACAACCAGAGGGATGGAATTTGGATGCTAAGAGAATTGCAGTTGAAACTAGGAAAGATCCACTGCTGCAAAGGGTTATATTTTGTGTTTTACATGGATGGCCTCGTTCAAATAATGATGCCACTATACAGCCATTCTGGATACGCAGAGACGCTCTTTCCCTTGATAAAGACTGTTTATTATGGTGTAATAGAGTTGTCATACCGACGTCCCTACAACAGGACGTATTGAAGATACTGCATACACCACATGCTGGGATTGTGCAGACAAAAGCATATGCCAGAGGATATGTATGGTGGGTAGGCATGGATAGGCAAATCGAATCCGTTGTAGCCGAATGTGAACAATGCCAAATAGTGAGGAATAACCCACCTAGAGAATCACAGACTTGGATCACACCTGACAAGCCTTGGAGTCGAATTCATGTCGATTTTGCTGGCCCTTTTCAGGGCAAAACATTTCTGGTTCTCATAGACAGTTATAGTAAGTGGATAGAAGCAGAGATTATGCCATCTATGAGTACTACAAACATTATACAGAGTCTAAGAAGGATGTTTGTATCACAAGGCCTGCCTGATACGTTAGTGTCAGACAATGGGAGAAGTTTTACATCAGATGAATTCAATGGATTTTTGAGGAAGAATGGGATTAAGCATTTATATTCCCCTCCATATCATCCTGCTACAAATGGACAGATTGAGCGGGCCATTCAGACTTTTAAAAATAAAGTAAAAAAGATGTCTCTGATGAATATTCCTTGGGCTGAGAAGTTGCCAAAAATCCTGTATGCACTACGCACTGTACCTAACAGTTGTACTAATAAGACGCCAGCTGAAATGTTAAATGGTCGAAAGTATAGAACAGCTGTTTCTATACTACACCCTGATACTATGCAGAACCCAAGTGAACTACAATTAGAAGCGGCGGCCCAAAGATCTCCAAAAAGAACCTTCATGGTCGATCAACCAGTATTGGTGCGCAATTATGGGCCTGGAGAGAAGTGGCAAAGGGCAATGGTTGAGATGGTAGAAGGGCCAAGTTCATATTTAGTGAGAACGGAGGATGGCGCATTATGGCGGCGCCATGTGGATCAGATATTGGCCAGAAGAACAAGACAAATTGATGACAGCCCGGAGAGCCCAATAAGAGATCAACTTCGGTCAAGATCTACATCACCTGATCCACCTATTGTCATACCACCTCCAGAACAGTGGCCAGATATTATTGGAATTCCTAGAGACAATTAACCTTACACTGTAGTTACATAGTTCACATAATGATTTAAAATACATTAGATAGAATAATAATTACTTGTCATATGAGGGGAAGGTATATTGTGTATTGATTATGATTGAACTGTCAGTGTACAATTAAAATATAAAACATTATGTGGGTAGAAAATAATAAAGTTAGTTTTTGCTGTCATGTCAACTTGTAGTATCATTTTAATAATAGTTATATAATTATATGTATGTGTATTTATATACATAATCTAAATATTATATATTTTTTTACAATTTCTTCACTAATTAATCGAAAGAAACTTCGTTCCATCCGGGTGTCCCTTGACACCTCTCAAGTTTTTTATTATGGTATGTGTTTTGTTCATAGCAAATTTAGCAAAGGAAAATTGTAAAGGGAGGAGAGATATGGATGCCTTGTTGGGTACAAGGCATCTTTATCCAAAAAATATATAAGAAATACTAATAATTTAAATAGACAAAACTTATACTAACTATACTATGCATATTTAATAAAAAAACTATGTAAAGAATTATGGCATTTCATGAACCTTCTGGAAATGTAGAACTCTATTTCTTATCATATGGGAATAGAACCACATCTCAGGATGAAAAGCATTCTTGATATGTTACAATAAATATCTATTCAGTGTCCTTCATACACAGATCAAAAGGCAACAATGAGACTAAAATTTAGGGGGTACTTCCGAAAAGCGCATACCACCGATTGATCTGAAATTTGGTATAATAACATATTTTGACCTCCTTGTCACAAATATCATAACGAAAATTGGCGCAATATAATGTTGATTGGTAATCTCAGATATGCATAGATACTCTTTTTGATGTTAACTCTTTTCTGTTTTGGCTTATGAAAAAAAGTATTATAATTATTTTTGAATTAAATTAAATTTGGAACAATAGATTTATTTCTTATGAAAGAATTCTGTATTATGTGTAGAGATTCCGTGAGACTTACTTGGAGGAGTAAGATGTATAGTTATCCGATATAACTATTGTATTTTATATGCGGTTATAATGTTTCTGGTTTCTATATATTAAATTCAAAATGTGTTGTCCAATAAACAGTTTTTTCGAATCAGTTTATAAGTCTATTTTTGGTGTGAAGTGATCCCAATGTACGCACTCCTTTAGCCACATCTACCATTCAAGAGGTTATGGGCCCAGAAAATTGTAATAGATAAATATTATTATATTATTTTAATGTTTGAAAGTCTACAAAATAACCATAGCAACCAATGATGAAAATGAAGAGAGTACAGACACGAATGAATATAATTGTGAAGATGAAGTTGGAGAAGTTCGAGAAGGTGATATTTGAGGAATTGATAGAAATGGAGTTGGTGGAGTTCGAGAAGGTGATGTCGGAAGAAGTGAAGTTATTGTGGTTTGAGAAGGTGATGTCGGAAGAATTGAAGTTATTGGAGTTTGAGAAGGTGATGTCGGAAGAAGTGAAGTTATTGTAGTTTGAGAAGGTGATGTTGAAGTTAATGGAGTTTGAGAAGGTGATATTGAAGTTAATGGAGTTTGAGAAGGCGATATTGAAGTTAATGGAGTTTGAGAAGGTGATATAGGAAGAAATGATAAAGGAAGAAATGAAAATCGAGAAGAAAGAGAAAGAAGAAAAGTATTGAAGAACAGATATATTTAGCGAAACAAATGATAGCAGAACAAATAAAGCAGTTTGTAGAAAACATATTTGGTAAGTGATAATTAAACAATTAAGGGGGTGATCATAAAAATATATTTGAATTGTAAAACAATAACCGTGAAAGAAGTCTTTATTTATTTTTGATACAGATATAATTACAATTGTTTTTTAAAAATTCTTTTATGTATTTTTTATAATTTTTGTTTTTATTGTTTTTTATTTTTATTTTAATTGTTGTTTGTTAAAAAACGGTCATGTCAAGAGTATGGATGAAGCGAAACTGGTATGTAATGATTGTAGCAAGGGGAAAGAAGCGTGATTATATGCATGTATGTATTGTTTGTTTGTTTTTGTTTTTTGGTTTTGTAATAAAATTATTAAATTGTTAATTTGTTTGTGAGTGAGAGAATGTGTGTGAATTTAAATTTAATTATTTTAATGTTAATGTGAACAGTTGAGTGGGAGTTAAAGTTTATTATAGTAGTCGAGAAGTAGATAAAGTAAATAAACTTGTAGTGTTTATGTAGAGAGTTGATTAGGAGTTAGTTAGTGGTTTTTTATGTATTGAGTAGTTTAGAAGGAGATAAGGAGTTTATGTAGAGGGTTGAGTAGGAGTTAGTTAGAAGTTTTTATGTATTGAGTAGATGAGGAGATAAAGTAAATAAACTTGGGAGTTTATGTAGTGAGTTGAGAAGGAGTTATAGAGGTTTTATGTATTGAGTAGTTGAGAAGGAGATAAAGTAAATAAACTTGGGAGTTTATGTAGTGAGTTGAGAAGGAGTTATAGAGTTTTTTATGTATTGAGTAGTTGAGAAGGAGATGAAGTAAATAAACTAGTTAAATTGTTTTATGTAGCGAGTTTAGAGGGAGATTAAGGTTCTTAATAAAGGTAGCGAGATTGGTAGTTGTTGGTTAATGTTGTATTAGTGTTGTTGGTTGATGTTGGATTGGTGGTTGTTGGTTGATGTTGGATTGGTGGTTGTTGGTTGATTTGAGGGGAAGTTTTTAGTTGAGTGGAGCTAGTTGAGTATAATTGGTTGTCAGATTTTAATGTATAATTGTGTGTGTATTTGTTGTTTATGTTTGGTGGTTTGTTTGTTGATAATGTTTAGATATTTTGTTTGGGTTTTCTGTTTTCTGTACTTAACTGAATGTGATGATGTATATCTGAGATTAAGGGGGTGTGTTGATTGGTAATCTCAGATATGCATAGATACTCTTTTTGATGTTAACTCTTTTCTGTTTTGGCTTATGAAAAAAAGTATTATAATTATTTTTGAATTAAATTAAATTTGGAACAATAGATTTATTTCTTATGAAAGAATTCTGTATTATGTGTAGAGATTCCGTGAGACTTACTTGGAGGAGTAAGATGTATAGTTATCCGATATAACTATTGTATTTTATATGCGGTTATAATGTTTCTGGTTTCTATATATTAAATTCAAAATGTGTTGTCCAATAAACAGTTTTTTCGAATCAGTTTATAAGTCTATTTTTGGTGTGAAGTGATCCCAATGTACGCACTCCTTTAGCCACATCTACCATTCAAGATATAATTCTTATATCAGTTTAATGATTAAAAAGATCTACTTACCAATGTTAAAATTTAAAGATCATTTCAAATAAAGACCCCTTTCAGTTTAATGTTGGGATAGTTTGCAAAAGCCACTGTCAGCATAGCATATAAGATTCTTCTAAGTAACTGAGAAAGAAATTTTCATGAAAAATCTGGTTGAAGACCATCTTAAGTTTTAACAAGACCAAGAGTAACTGCAATTTATATCTTGAACATGGAAGACTAATGTAGGCAATACAAAGCACCTGACTCTCTATACCATCAACTGTGACAGTAAGCATGTAAATAACTCCACAAACTCACCTCTATCTGAAAGGAATGCTGGGTTTCGTCCAAAAACAGCACCGTGACATTGAAAATATTCAGTTTCCGTTCCCGCGCTAGCTCGGAAGCGCGGACGTTGTAAGTGCCACTGGAACTACTGAATGCACGGCGTGATACACTCTCAATCATTTCATCGGTTACTCACTACCGGATTCCTATCAGACAAGTCAACGAACGGCTCGTTTTCAACGTAACGCGCACTCAAACGCGATTATTGTATTGGTCTCCCAAGAACTCTTTAACCTCGTGATTCATAACATGACCCTCAGATACGACTATCCTCACAGTATAATCAAAGAGGTATTCCCGAGCGGGTGGGAGAGTGACGTCGCTCTCTACGCAAATATTACGTACGCTGAATGTTTTACATTTTTTTATTACGGTATTTATTATTGTCGAATCGTACACAACAATTTCACTGCGTTCTCAAAGTTCTCATCGCACTGTCCTGTATAAGGCACGTATTTATCACTCTAGTTGTTATTGCTAAATCTGTAAATGGGATTATTAATTCGCTTATTAATATCAATGATATTTGATTTCAGACAGAGAACGTCAGAACTCAGAACGTTCGCGTATAGCATAATTAGCGGATTTGCCGCTGCCATATTGAAAAATAAAAATGGAGAAGTGTAGTGTCAGACGAGTGTTGCCAGATGGATTACATAATAATACGGTGCACAGTGGGTCAAATTTGACCGTCAAAATTACCAGAAATACGGTGTTCCACCAGCTTAAAGAAATACGGTAGATTTACGGTAGAATTTTTTTCAACTTTACGGCTTTTACTGTTCTACTAGTGACAAAAAAAGGAACATGCAAGCAATGTTTAATTAACTTTTATTTATTCTGATTCACTCTCAATAATTGACGACATTTTTTTGTATATAGAAGCGTTCATTAAGTGCCGATTTCACAAACACAGAATTTACACTAGAGTAGCTTTCCCAGTATAACTTAACTCTGTCGATTTATGCGATGGTTAACTTCAAATTCGTTTCACCCTTCTTACTCTCGCATAGTTATTCTGCGACTTCGAACGAATGAATTGAATGAATGCGTAATGCACCCAAGTAAAATAGATAGTTTGACGTATATTTACTTGCGCATTATCGATGTGTATTCTTTTATTTATTCGAATATACATAATACTCAACTGTCAGGTATAAATACTTACCTGAGCTCACCGTGACTAGTGGCAGAGACAGTGAAGTGAGCTGAAATCGGTGGTATATAATTTTACTCTAGTATAGTTTATTAAAGAGATTTTATCCCTAGGTTAAATGTTGGTGAAACGTAAACTACGTAACGTAACTACCCCGGGAATAAGACATAGACGACATTAATGAAATCGGCTCTTAATCCATTGATACAGAAGTTTGTGGTTCAATGTTCGTTGTTATATTGACAGAGTTGCATAGGTACCATAGACTATGACTGATAGACGCAGGGAACTAATAAATATGTACGTACCTACGATAGACGTATATGTGATATAACATTGACATGTACAATTTTACACTTGATTGGCGGAACTGCCGGCCACTTTGTTGCCTGGATACTAGTTTCGGTTAAAGTTCGGAAAAATACGTACATAATAAATACATACACCGTAATTTATGGTATTTACATACACCGTAATATATGACTACTGTAGGTGGCAGATCTAAACACAAATGTCAAAAATACGGCAAATCTACCGTAATTACAGTGCATATGGCAACACTGCTGAGACTGTCAGTCATGTCATGTCATACACAGCAGTTGACGTGTGGCGTTTGGTTTTTTACGTAGCATTATTTATGATATCACATCACAGGTATTTGTGGGATAAATGTGATTTGCGAAGCAATTTTAGTTGTTTAATAATATATTTATTGTGTTCTGATCTTGTAGTTTGTATTTATTTATTTTAATTTAAACTTGTAGTTTGATCCTCATTAAAAATGTAGTACTTAAGCAGCAGAAATAAAACGTTGATTTTATGTTGGCGGTTTTGGCAAGATTTTTAAAAATTATATCGAATTAATTATTGAATTGAGTGAGACTTGAGAGATGAGATTCTTTTCACCACGAAGGCATAGAAAAATACTTAAATACTACGTTACTCCTACGGGCTACAGGAACTTTTCTACTTTTCGGTAGGTACCGGGTAGGTTAGTACTTAGGTACTAGCCATTCGCAAAAAGGGGTTGTACGTTTCGTTTAGGTAGGTACTCTTTCTTAATAATTATTAAGAAATAATTATTATTATTATTTGTGAGTACTCACAAAAAATTTAAATTTTGGTGCGACAAAAACAATTAAGTAAAGTAGCGGTTAACATTAAGACGCCAGAGACACTACGATTATTATTAATACTTCTTAGTCCCACTGCTCACCACGGTATCTTATAGTACCATCAATACCATGTAATATTTGTTTCAACTTTTTTAGAGGCCTTTACATGATCCTCAAAGATGTCATCTGTGACCGAATTAGAATGAGACTGTTACTATTAATTACTAACAGAGCTAACTATCTCTGCCTTAGTCCTCATACATATTAACTGACCCATTAATATCCATAAGAACACCCGCTGCTAACCATCCAACCTTAGATTAGAGTCTGTGTCGGTCACAGTTGTCATGGGCGGAAGCGGAAGGGTGGCGGAATGGTGTTACATGCTCGTTTGTGATCTTAGATCCATAAAAAAAGACCTACTGAAGGGTCATTGTAGGTTAGGTGATTGAATAATAAAACTAACATTCAAACAGTTATCTGCCTTTAATCTGCATTGCTTCTCTTCATAAACCAGCAGCCATAGTCATCCATTCGGTACCATTACAGGAGAAAAAAGTAATACTCTATTATATACTGTTATAGTTTGGTTTGAATATGTGTTACAGATGAAGTTATGTGTA
This sequence comes from Ochlodes sylvanus, assembly GCA_905404295.2. Lineage (NCBI taxonomy): Eukaryota > Metazoa > Arthropoda > Insecta > Lepidoptera > Hesperiidae > Ochlodes > Ochlodes sylvanus. The sequence goes on from FR990137.1 coordinate 3,134,758, forward strand.
GTAGAATTGTATAATTGTATTTTAAACTATTATTATTATAGATATATGAAAACCAGGGTGCAACGCGATTTTGCAATGTAATGGTTTATTCATATAGGTAAGTATACGCAACGGACTAGCAGTTTACAATTAAATAATAATTATTTTGTACTTAGCAATCTATGCTCGCTATTACACTAGTGTTTGATGGGAATCAGAGTTTTCATTTGTAAAAAAATAAGAATCAGTGAGTACCACAGTCTAAAAAACTCTTGTATACAGTTGTCAATAGGCCAACGGAGGCTATACATGTCAGTTCAGCGGGAAATCTGGGGTGATTCATGACCCCGGACATCTAACAGCCAGGGACGAAAATTGACTGCAATTGCACAAATATGTACCACTCACACTAAAATTATTTAGTATCATGTGATAATTTTCATAATTTTAACCCAATGACGTAGTTTAGATCGTGCGGCTTTACTTCCGACATCACAAGCAATGGACCATGGTGGAGTATTGCATAGCAAGGAGCGATCTTAAACTGTGGTACTGTCAATAAAATAATGTATAATATTATCCTAGTAAAAGGAAACAAAACGCATTAACTGAAATACCTACAAATAACAAGGTATTGTTTTTGAACCATTTATACAACTGAAATTAAGATTTAAAAAATCAATCCTTTAGTCATAGAGTATGAATGATTTAAATGAATACCTGTGAACTATGAATACGAAATTAACTACAAGTTTAATGTTAAAAAAAAAATATAGGTACTCGACTATAAAATACAGAAGCAAAACATAATTATAAATCTGAAAGTAATACACTAATATTGAGTGGAATCAGTAAGTTTAATTCTTAAGTTATAATTAGCTGTGTAATGTGTAATGTAAAAATAAAAATATTATGTAATAGTGTCCATTTTATATACTATTCTACTTGCCTAGTTATATTTTATTTCGATAGATGGCGTTAAATTATTATAGTTGGGTTCTACTTTATATAAAATTGCCTGTACAAAATTAATATTGAGTTGAAGCTGCAGGAAATTGTGAGGCAATGAAAAGTCTGATTCCATAAATATAAGTACAGATTACGTGCAACATCGCATCGCACTATTGTAAATCACTGTTTACCTTACTGCTTGTCTGTGGTTGTAGTGGTGTGCTTTTAGTCGATAAAAAATTCCGTAAAGTGAAAATTTCGATTATGGCCAAACATTCCCTTTTTAAATACACATTTTTTTGCACTTGTAATAATTTTTGAAAATATAAATTTTGATAATATTTTTTCTTTGTTCCTAAATATTAATCCAAATAGTTTTATTATCCTTAATATTGTATTTACAATTTTTCAACAGCCGAAAAATATGTTCAATTTTTTTATAATATTATTTTTTAACGACTCTTGTTAAGTAGTAGGTAACAGTACAAATATTAATGATCACAAGTTGGTTTTCATTGGTCATTAACATACGTTAAATTACAGCCTTATTACTATCGGTAATACATTTAACAGTAGGTCTTAACTTGAAAACTTTGTAACTAAACTATTTACATACGCCACTCTAAGTGTTACAACTTTAATTCGTATTATTAATAATAATATCAATTGCGACTGGTGATTTCGTGTTGTTGAATGAACATTAAAGTTTCAATACGAAAGTTTGTAAAAGATATTTAATAGACGAATAAATTATAAACGATTGTATAAAATGTAACTATGCATATTTTTCGGGCACTTCAATTACTTAAAAGATATATAATTTTATTTTTTTGAGAATCCTATACGTATATATTTCAAAATCTACTTTCCAAATGCGAGGCAATTTTAATAGTTTTTTTTGTAGCTACCCAAAGAATATGCACATACATGCAACAAGTTTTAATCATTGAATTTCAAAACAGACCCGCTGTCACGTGTATTTCGTTAAAAAAAAACCTTTAAAGTATATAAAGGATAATAACAAGGAAATCAATTTAAAACTTTTCTCAAAACTGCAGTCAAATATTGCAACAAAATCCAACTTGTTTACCCACACAATCTTAATAAAGCTAAACTTAAAGTTTTGTTATACATACATAAAACTAATAATACATTTTAATAAACTAAAATTACGAGAACAATATTTACAATTTACGACAATGCATATTATTATAATAATTCTATACATATCGCTTTCATACCTATCTATTAACAAAAAACTATGATTTGAAAAAACTTTCAGTAGGCCACTAAGACTGACGACACATTTCAACTACTTCATATTATCGATAATTATCCTAAAACTATAAAGTGCAACATTCGCTAAGTAGAACGAAAAAACTCAGAGTATTTCAATAAATTAATGTTCCTAACAGCTACTTCTTTTTATCGCCAAGAGACAAAAGTTATTGTACTTATTTACAAAATGCAATAGTCTTTACAAATAAAGAAATAAAAATAAAACGTCGGACAATTACAAAAAATTGCCGAGTAAAGTTTGATCGGGCACTTCATTTCCCCTGTGACATTTAAATTCACGACATAATTTTCATAAAAGGACAATTTTTACGATCATTTCGATCAACAGTTTCCAAAAATGGTTTTGTTTTACAAATGGTTTGATTTTGACAATTACATAATTATATTACGAGTATTACTTAGCGACAATCACTCCATTTCTTTTGTACTAAACACCTATAATACACTACGTACCATTTATATCATTGTAAAAGTAGCTACGTCGAGACGAATATATCAGTCGAAATGTTCATTTTACAATTATTTTTTAATTAAAAACTTAATAATTTTCTAAGCTTGGCTGGAATCGCATCATGATTCTAATTAAGGCCAGATTTTTTTGTATTTTTAGAACAGTTAGGAAGTTAATCAGATCCAGCTTTCTAACTATTGATGCAAAATTATAAATAACAACAAGATAGAATCACCTGACAAAGTGCGGATCCTAATATTTTCAAACTTTATGCCTGTCACACGGTGAAGATACTATTTCATTCTTCAAATGAGTTTAACCAGAAAAATACCATACTATATGCTTCCTTAATCTGTATATTCCTTGTATAACATCGAAATATATAACGCTGTATATTGAACATTTTAATCCGTAATCATGATAAGTATTTCACTAACTGAAGTTAAAAACTGGTTGAAGATGTTATTTTTATAGTATCTTCACTGCTCATGCGACAGCAATATGGTCGAGTGAAAAGCTCACAGAAAATAGGGTGGTATGGTTTTGGTGACAGTTTGTAAATAATGTTAGTCCTTAGACCATGCCTTTGGACATCATTCGAACGGTATTCTTGAGCGCTTGCCGCTTGTTGCAAAACCATATTCTGATCACTTCTCGTTCGTAACCCAGTTGATGCGCTAAACCCGTAATTTCGGTGCCTGAAAATCAAAATTCAAGGGTTAATATATTGTAGTATTCCTTATAGTTCGTTCGTACTTTCACTTCTGACCATGACATCAGTAACTTTGACAGACACAGAATGAGACTCAAATCAATTATCAAATTAACGATAAAAACATTCATTTCTTAACATTTTCCGTTTTCATTATCGATATTTCATTGTAACATCACTAATTTGTTACAAACGCGGGAAATCGTGCCCTTTTAAATTATATAAAAAAATACCAATTAAATGTTTAAAGAATTAGGTACCAGATGGATGGGTGTTCCTCTCGAAGTGGGCATTCAGCAGTTCCAGCGCTTGCGGCGTGAACGACGTCCGTCGCTTGCGCTTCTTGCTTGGCTCCATGCCTATGAAGTCAGTGAGGTGGTTTTGGCCGGACGCGTACCTGAAATGAGAAAACTGACTTTAAGACGATGACGATTAGGTTTGTTTTATGTGTGATCGTGAATGTTGTTTTATGTGACTGATGGTACTGATTGCGCGCTGAAATTCAATACTTTAATTAAATATCTTTCGCATCAAATATCTCTAGCTCTTGATTCCTATAATATAGATTATAAAATAAAACTCAAATTTGTTTAGGTCCGTTACAATCATTTCGAACTGTTAGGTCATTCGCATTCGTTCGTATTCGATCCGTCGCATTTTGATTCATAGTTAGATGTCTAAGTACCTATACTTAATCGATTGAGAACTTCTTCTTTTATTATCACGTTAGCTGCTGAGAACGTAACTATTCGTACTGTTTTACTATAGAAAATTACGATCGCCGTAGCGAATGGGTTGCGTTGAATGGCCCACGACGTAAATCGTATTCGTTGGGTTCGGATTTCGAACTCGCCTGGCCAGTGCATACCGTCCATCTAAAATCGAACATGAAACATTTTTTTACGTGTCTGAGCAATGAAATTATGATTGAAATTTCCCTAAAATAAAGTAATTTTCACTAAGCTATTTCATAATGTCTCATACGTTCCGTAATTATCTTACGCATCCATAGAATCACAGTAATGTCATCGAAGCGCATCAAAAAGTGCGACTCGCATTGTGTGAACGTAACTATAGTTTGTTTGTAGGTACGCATCCATAGTTATAATATCGGAGAGACTAAACCGATTGAAATAAAACTTCTCATAAATACACGACACTTATAAACTATAATTTAAAAATCATTGTTACAGGTTTATTGCGTTAATAATATATATTTTTTAATTTAGTGTTCCTTATTTCTCAAATATCTTTCAAACCTTCGGAGACATCAATCAGTTGCAGGTAATTATACTGCAAATAATGCATTAACCACGTCGCATCATAACATATTCTTTTAGGCAATTCAAACCCATAAAGAAATAGTTCCCCGATACCGTTAACCTTACTAATGCAGTCGTATACTAAAATAGACCGTCTCAAGTTCATATCGAAAACCAAAATAATGTATCTATGTTCCGATATATATAACATTGGAAGTAATGAACCTCGGTCTGGTTTCATAATGCACGCGCCATTTGAATTTGTTACATAAATGAATCTTTAGTATTATGAGCAGACAGATCTGTTTTACATGCGTCGAATATTGATCGGGCCTATGTCAAGGACTGGACACAAGAATTCACAATCACAAACACACAAAGATGTTCTGAGGAACCCCGAACCCCGTACTCTAGTTGTGAGTGATAGGCCGAAGCATTTATGTGACAGGTAACTATTTGCTCCCAGTTCGTGATGGGTTATTTGTGTTTCAATGCCACCCACGAGAGGGAATCCTAGTGAGGGGTATGAGTTTGTAATGAGGAGTTGTTGTGTGTTTGTTTGTCCGATTTAACACCCGTGGTTAACTTCCGTCACCGCACAACACGATGTCAGAAGGTTCCACCAACACGACTTGAATACCTGGCGTTCGTCTTTCGTCGTCAGTTTAATTGTGGAAATGAGAACCTCTGACGTCAGAGAACTGAGTGCATTTAGGAGGATGCGTCATCAGCGTGGGAGGATACATTGGGCTCAAAGATAGACGGACCCAAGAAGTATAGGGAGAGAATTTGCGCCTCGTCTCTCCGGGCGAGGTCGCTTTCATAAATGGGGATGGCTCTAGCCCTGTGGCTTTAAAGCCTCCATGCTTTAAAGCCACAGGGCTAGAGCCATCCCCATTTATGTTTCTTCAGGCGGTGTTTAGTGGGTAGAAGTCCCACATAACCAACGCAGCCGGCTACGTTGGTATGCTATGAGCATTCACCGCCTCCCTGTCGTGGAAGGGGGGGAAAAAAAAAAAAAAGGGAGAGAATTTCCTTCAAAGCTGCAAGGCTCTTACAAATCGCATCTAGATGTAGATTAAAGACCGCAAGCCTTAACACAGTGGCCAGAGCCACTGATAGGAGACTTGAGTGACGGGTCCTGAGTGATTTTAAATCGCACTGGACTAGCGTAGTGAAGTCTGCTTCAAACATCGAGATATAAGTACTAACGTACTAGAGAAGCTACGTCAAATAACTGAATTGTCCTTAATTCTTCGTAATTTGTAATTTGTTCGCTGCAGCGCTAAAATAATAACAATTCGTCTAAACCGAAAACTAATTTACCACGGCGCTAGATTTGCTGCGGAAGTGTATTTATTCTCGGCAAAAAGGTCTTAAGCGCCATGTCAATCACGGCACTTACGCGTGACGACTGAGTGAGGTGCGGCGACGGTGCGGCGACGCGCGACGGTGCGGCGCGATCGCCGCAGTTGAACGGGACAAAGTAGGAATTTACGGTGTTTTCTCTAGTACGTTAGTACTTATATCTCGATGGCTTCAAATCTTCTAGTGTTCAGTTAAGTAGTACTTATTTTTTTATTATGCGTTAGTTGTATAAGTAGTAGCCTTTATGATCATCAATTTTAAGGTTAAATCAGCTTCAAGCAGGTGTAAAGTGTGGCAATACACTTTACTCTGCTTCGTTGAGTTTGTAATGAAGGAAGTCGCTTGTCTTATGCTTCGATGGGTATGAGGTCAGCGACGAATGAAGACGAGACGTCATGTCATTCCCTAGGACTAGAGTACCTAGTCTGAAACCAACCTTAAAAAATATTCTATTTGAAGTCGGTTAAGATGATCCTGGATTGTACTCATTAAATATTTAGCGAAGTTAACTACTTAGTTTTTTATTTCCATATCGATAAACAATTAAATATTCATTGAGGTTCCGAAAGAATTAATATCATAAATTGTTATTCTTGTAAGGCAAGTTTAAAAAGTCTTGTAAAACATCCACTAGAAAATTTACATTACCCGTTACTCACCCTAAAGATGTTAATTAAAAAACGATTCGCATTTCGTCTCGTAGGTACGTTAAAAAACTAGCTACCTTAACCCTTACACGCAGAGGGTTAAAAGGGTGTTAAAATAATTAACACTTAGTGCCACTATTAGATAAAGTGATTCCGGTTCGCACTTTCCCTTAACCCTAATGAAGAAGTAGGTATCAACATTAATTCAAGGATTGTCGTTACTCGTTACCAGTCATCCCTCGTTAAAAATTACCAAGGAGAGGCCACAGGATTGCAAATTCACGATTTGCAATGTTAAATTTGTCCCGTCGCATCCAGATAATGCATTTTAATGATGCAAAATGTAAAATCGATAGATCCTAGTGGTCTTAAATAATATTAGTGCGCGTCGAAGACTTAAACGACACCTGGTGTGTTATAAATGTTTAAATCGGATGTTTTGATTCTTCGCTCCTAATATAGACTGTTATTTAAATTACGTAAGAAATACATTCTAACTTTAAAAACTGACGGTTTTATGCCGATGACAGACCGAATGATATGATATCATTTGAAATGTTTTTTGTATAAATAACAGACAAACCGTTACAGGAGCTTCATGGTATGTATACGGTGTCAGCAACACCAAAAGGATCATTGCGTTGCGGGCCAAAAATGAATCAGAGGATTCGCATTATTTCAAGTTTTGTGAAAGAATAAACTATTTCAAAATATTTCTATGTAAAAGGATTATACGGTCGATTTTAGGAATAGGGGTGCTAGGCAACCAGCCGAGTAGAAATCACTGTGCATGAGTACCGTCGGGTTTAAACTGGTTGGCCACCTCCAACTAGGTATAACATAACCTATTGTATTTTGTATACGAAGGAATGTATCAAAGATCAATATTACTTTGAATTGGAGACAAAATATTACCCTTACCGAAAAGTATGTTGTGTTAATAAAGCTGTAAAAACGATCATCAATGCATGATTACACACCTTACAAAAAGGTGAACAAAGATGGTGATAAGTGCAAAATTAACACACAAGCAAAAAGTGTATTCACTTTACATATAACTATTACAATACCTTAAAATACGCATGCTTTATAATATACAAATACACAAATAATATACAACGGTAGGTATAATAAATATCAGTATGTTTTAGTGTCTGAGATAAATACAATATATTAATTACCCAAACCTTGTTCGTCACGTGTTTAAATCGATCTACGTGTAAAAATAAAGCCAACAACATAGGATAACCCGAGAAAGCGTAGTTAGTCCAGATTTGAGAAATGTTTTACGTCGATAAGCGTTACAGGCCAAATGTGGGACACGACACGGTTGCACAAATTACGTAAACTCACTCAAACAATCATATTTACCTCTCCTCGGCTTCCTTCATCCACCTTTCTAGCACCGGTTTGATTTTCTGCGCACTTTTTGGTGTTATATCCAATTTCTCAAATCTGTATCGAACATAAATCGTAATGTTAGAACTTTCACGATCCGTTAAAAAAAATCAACGCGGCGATAAGCGGGTTAAGACAACAGCGCATACTTTTATCCCAAATTAAACGAAGGCGAAACACAGGACATTGACATTGCGTTTACGATTACAGATAGAAAAAAAAACAATAGGCAATTTAGACCGGCAGGGTAATCAGTTTGATGAATACCGAACGTGGTAACAATAAAACGAATTCAATTAGAAACGAAAGGTAACGTATGCCAATGCCCTGGCTTTTGAATTGCGCAAAATGAATATTAATAAACATAAAGAGTAATGAAATAATACATCATGCTAGATTAGATGGAAAGCTTGAAATTACACGTCGGGACGGGACGTTACAATAATAAAATCTGATAATGTTCTCACAACAATTACTCAAAACGTCGAACCGACATGGTTTGGTAGTCGGTACATTAGTGCGGCGCGTTCGTCTTGAAACGTAGTGTTCGAGCCGATGCATAGCGCCTTCTTACTATAATTACGCGTATGTAAATACCGTATACGTGTGAAAAGGAAAAGAAAGAACGCCAAAACCGGTAATTATAAATAATTGTATGCGGGTTACATTCACGCGGTATGCACGGATCGCCGATCGAGATAAGATTACATTAAACAGCGTTGAAATACTTTGATTTAAAGTCAGTGTTCGTATGACGGGCCGAAGCGTGTGGTTAATGCATGTAACAATGTGTATCTCGGAAGCTATCTGCATTATTGAGGCGTTTTGGTAACGATAAAGGAGACGTTAAACAGAACTTGGTCATTGAACAGCATTCGAAAGGTATGCCCAAAGTTTGTGCGCTAATTCGATCGCCGCTCAATAATGAAGTTAGCTTCGTGTGTAGGGGTAATAAACAAAACACGTACATGTTTTGTTGCTGTGAAGACAGCTGAGCTGCTAGCATCTGCGAAGCCAGGGCACTGGGGACGGTAACAAACATTATGTTAGACTGTTTGCCCTTCAAACCGAAGGATGGCACAAGACAATAAATTTTTAGAAAGACGATAAAGTCGCACGCTTATCATTTTAATACATCACACAGTTGTAGTTAGAGAATTTCGTAATGCGGAATCCAAAAGTTCTCCCTGCTTTTTATTGGTTAAACTTGGTCCAGTCCACCTGAGCCTTTAGGTATAGCTTGAGTGTTTGGGCCTGAATGAGACATAATTATGTAACCACGTCACAGCGACATCGTCAACTACATAGTCAAATATTAATATATATTGAAATGTATGTAGCCAATATATTGCCACATGAGGTCGCCAATGTTGCCATGCGTTGCGTTACCATTGCATATTGTACTACCATTTCATAACCACTCTCAAAAGACAGTCACAATGGTCGCCGATTGCTTTGCGCTAGTAGCTGCTTTGGGAGGAACAGCCAAATTCCACTTATCACAGCATAAAGGACTGCGCACATTACACCAACTCGACGTCAACTCCACTCCGACTCCACTCCGTTTCAACTCCGACGTTCTGTTCCGCGATCAACGCTTCATCGACGTCAACTCGACTCCGTCTCCACTCCGTTTCAACTCCGACGTTCCGTTCTAGGTACATTACGTCATTGTGTCGGTCGACGCGTGGACTACTCGTCTACGGTGAGTCGTCAACGCAACGTCGACGCGTTGGTCTCGAAACGGAACGGCTATGGGTGTAGGGCGGGGAGGGGCCGTACAGGGCTTTTAAGTATAAGTTCGAAATTCAACCTTACTTTCAAAGATATAAGGCTCATAATTGAATGTTAGCTTTGTCAAGGTTTTAGTCGCGTTTTCGTCTGTCGGTTGTGGAGTCGTTGTACTGTGCGCAGTCCTTAAGGCCGCTGATTGGACGTTCGGTATCTAACAGGCAATCAATTAAGGATACACCTTTGTATCATTAGTAAATCAAAAAATTATCAGGCTTATTTCTATGTTGCGAAGTTTCTGATGTGCCAGATTTGTTACACTTTATTATAGTTTAATGGTGTCTAGATATCATATCAGATGATAAGGTAGAAATTTTAAGAGAAAATAGAAAACTCTTACAAATGATATCTACGAGTATATTCTTACTCTGCACGCAAAGACTTGGATAAAACTCTTACTAAATAATGGCATATCAATCATAACAATCTTATCTATCCATAATTCTAAGTGACTTAGGTAACATAATTTTACAAATCAAAAAACCACCTTCAATATCGACAATTAATAAAAATTGAGGGTTTCCCTCGATTTCCATGGGATTCCATGATCCTGACCTGACTGACTGAACCTGACTAGGTAGCAGTGGGACCACCTCGGAAGTACGTTCTTTCAAATAAGAATTTAGAATCTACTATTAACTAACTAATTAACTAACGCGCGTGAAAATAAATTCGTGCGCGGGTTAGGTCTAACAATTCTATTACCTTATTACCTTCGTATTCTACCTTTGTTCTACCTTTTAACATCTGCCCGTTACTTATCCAATCCCATAAAAACCAAAGTTAGTTTTAAATAATGCACTCCTATACATTAGCTGTACGTGCCTTATGCGTTGACGCAGTCTGTCCGTCTCATAAGAATTTGTAATAACATGCTTAATTCAATGTTTTCAAACGCAGGACGGCAGTGGCAATGACCACCAGAGCGCACACCGTTAACTCGGAAAACAAATTTCGAATATTATGTTTCCTAAAGCGGTTCAGGCCCTTTGGGCTCACTATGACATCAGAGCCTATGGATCTTAGGTATATATTATAGATTTTATGTAGAAGGGAAGGGTGCATGCTCGTTTGCTATGTTAAATCCATAAAAAATCACGTTATATACATGGCCATTTTCACAAGTATCCCACTGCTGGGTCTGGGTCCCGTCACAATATGAGGAGTGCTCCAGGTCCCAAGGTCCACCACACTGATCAAGTGATAATAGATGTTACACTCCAACAAAGTTAACATCAATATGTTTTTTGTTAATATAACTTATGGACACCTCAATATGTTTTTTGTTTTTTATTGTGATAAGTTTTTATTACGCGAATAGAGTAGCGTAACCCTTTCGGTCTATGTGCAGTCATATGTAGACCCAAACCAAGTATTGGAACAGAAAGGTAGTGATGTGATGCCTACATACACAATTATATCAAACAATACCGATTGTTCGTACCAGCGTAATTTATTTCTTGTAAAAAGAACCAATTTCTCGACAAAATTTACTAGGTAATACACTCAGCAATCGTTATTCGGCAGCCAAATAATAAATTCTAATTATAATTCACATTAATTGAGTCCGGCATAATCAAAGGGGTGACTACTTTGTACCGGCCGTCACAATACAAAATTGGGGGGAGTCGAAAGAAAAATTAATGGAAAATGAAATCACGACAAAGACAAGGGAATTCTACTCTTTTAATTACACGAAAAAAGTAATTACGGCAAGATAATTAATTAACTGGAACAGAAGTAACGATTAATGATTTTATTATACGAAGGAGGTCGATGGGGGCCAAATTGAAATTTTCTCTGAGTTGAGCTACTGTAAGGTTTCCATGCGGTTTGTGTTGGGTGGGAATGTCTCGTAATAAATGTCTTGGCAATCAATATGTATACTCAGTTTATATTTCACATGAAACCTTTTTTATTTTTTTTTCTTTCCTCTTCCTTCTTTCTTGGCCGGCAACGCATTGATGCCGTTGGTTTTACTGATTTCCATGGGTGACGTTGACCACTTACCATCAAGTGGCTCGTTTGCTCGTTTGTGGGCTTTTAGCATTAATAAATTAAAATATTTATGTGTATGCAGGCGCGCACACACGAACACACGTACGAAGTGAAACTTCTTACTGTGGTAAATTCTGCAGCAGTGTCGGTTTAAAATAAGAAAACGTATACTCAATACACAACTTCCTGTTTATGAAAACGTATTACGTAACTTCCGTTTCAAAATAAAGTAACGTTTTTATTTTATTTTACCCCCTACAAAGTTACTTTGCGAGTACGTCAATATCAGAAGTCTCAGTTCAAAAAAACGAGCACCGATTTCTCCAAAACAAAAGAAGCCAATAACATATTGTAATTCGCTAATAAATATTTCTGATGAGGGACTACAATACACCGACCTCATATTGTTCCGTGTATAGAACAAAATATCCTGTGTATATACTCAAAAGCTGGTGATCCCAAGCTAGCTACTATTTGCACCGAACTCTGCTTGTTCAATGGAAGGCGATTTCAATTATTTGATTTACATTCAATTTAATGTTATTAGCGTGTACGGTATTTAATTGTCGATGTAAAACAATACGTCCCCTTGCAATTACATTACTTTTCAATCACCGCTCTTGACATTTTTCACTTTTGCTTCATAAAACGAATTATTAAAAAATAAAATATCGAATCTTGTATAATATTTGTTATCTTAAACTGCATGTATAGATAAAAAATGAGGTTTTTATTGTTACTGTATTTGGTATAAAAAACGGATAAGCTTAATGATTCAGGCATAAATAGTAAAGTGATCTTTCAGTCAAAAGTAATTTTGAAATTAAAAAGTTATTGTTACTTAACCAAGTGTAAACTCGTATGATTATACAGAAGATGACGTAACTTAAAATCATGAATCACGCTGTATTTCTGAATCAAGAATCAATCGATAATATCTGAATCAAGAGCATCTCGGCATAGCTTACTTGTCTCTATTTATGACAATTTTTACGTAGGTATAATGTACCTATTTGAAGTCTCTTTTTAATAAAACGCTCACTGTTATTGACTGACAGAGAATGTGTATTCGCTGAATTAGTGGACCTAGAAACATGAAACTTTATACATCATCATCATCATCACAACCCATAACTGTCCCACTGCTGGGCACGGGACTCCTCTCACAGTGTAAGGGGTATAGGCCATAGTCTACCACGCTGGCCAAGTGCGGATTGGTGGACTTCACACACCTTTGAGACCATTATGGAGAACTCTCAGGTGTGCAGGTTTCCTCACGATGTTTTCCTTCACCGAAGCAAGTGATAATTAAATTTTAATACGCACATAATTTTTGAAAATTAGTGGTGCGTGCGGGGTTTGAACCCGGACCCTCCGGTTCGGCAGTCCAACGTTCAACCACACGGCTATCACTGCTTTTGACACTTTATAAAAGGGCGTCTTAAGGAGTGCGCACATTACAACGACTCCACGACCGACCGACGCCAACGCGACTAAAACCTTGACAAAGCTAACATTCAATTATGAGCCTTATATCTTTGAAGGTAAGGTTGAATTTCGAACTTATACTTAAAAGCCCTGTACGGCTCGCCTTACACCCATAGCCGTTCCGTTTCGAGACCAACGCGTCGACGTTGCGTTGACGACTCACCGTAGACGAGTAGTCCACGCGTCGACCGACACAATGACGTAATGTAAATAGCGTCGGAGTTGAAACGGAGTGGAGACGGAGTCGAGTTGACGTCGATGAAGCGTTGATCGCGGAACGGAACGTCGGAGTTGAAACGGAGTGGAGTCGGAGTGGAGTTGACGTCGAGTTGGTGTAATGTGCGCACTCCTTTATATGGCGCGGGGAGCACTATGGAAATATTTTTGATAATCTCTAAACGGCCTTAAATGGGAAAAAAGTTCACATAAAAGTCGCGGACGCCAGGAAGTAATACGTTTCAAAACGGTTTCCAAAAACAAAAAAAGGTTTTCATTGATAAAAAAATATATTAAAAATAAAAATCGATGATGTACCTATACAGTACGTCCAGTAATAAATTAAAACGGAAACGGAAGCCGAGGTCTAAATTGAAACGCTTTGAGCTTTGAGCGCACAACATACGGATACATCTTCGTGTTTACACGACAATATTATGAATGTTGTATTGATTTAAAAACAATTTTTATTGATATGGAAAGGCCTGTTGCTCCACACTGACGCTTTAGGGCAGCAGCTTTATCACAGACAGCGTAATTTCCAAATGACCCGCTTGGTGGTAGGTCTGAAACTGGCTGCCTACTTGACCTTGCCTTGAGTCAGTCGTAAAAGGACTTGTAGTGGTCCAGCTGTGAGATTGAGAGCCAATGCTTTCTTTATTCTTTCCTTCTTTGTTGGCCTTTGCAACGGTGATGCAGTGACGTTGATGTACGTACATACATACATGGGCGATAACGACCTATTTCGATCAGGTGGCTTATGCTGGTTTGGCGGGTTTTTACATTAAAAAAAACTGCAATTGTCTTATTGAAAATCAATTTCAAATTTAGAACAAACTGAATAAAATGAGCTATAAGCACAACAAAGGCAAGACTGACAGTAAAATAAATTGGAGTAACACCTAATTAGAACACACGCTCTGGCTTAAAAGAAATGGTCTCGACCCAAACCGGAACGGAAGCCGTCTGAATGGTAATTAATTACACGAATCGTAGGCACCGAAAGGAGTCATGCTGTTTTACAAATCACTTCAATTAGCGATATTAAAAAGTCGGTGTTATAACTTTTGTTGGCGTGACGAGGTAAAGGGGATTCCTTCTTGACTCATTTATCTGCGGATTCACGACTAACGGCCGTTTTCAATAATCTGTATTTTTCGTAAATTATCTCTGGATATCCAATGTCAAGAGGAGGATTATGGATAGATATTGAGCTATATTTTTCATTAATTTTGCGCTAATCAGAGCATCCAATTTTATTTTATAAATAAAATCAAACTGATTACATCATAATGTAAGAGAAGTAAACCTTGATTTAATTCATTGTTATTTTATTACTTTACTACTGCTAGTGATTTAAACATATTTAATTGAATTTTGCTAAAAAATTTAATTACTTGTAGATAGTAGAACCAATATATTTTCTTCAGGTACTATGACTGATTCAAAACAGCTAATTGTGTGACGCTTTCTTCGTTTGAATTTTGCAGCCGACAACACTTACAAATAAGTGTCTCGATACATCTAAACATACTTGATACAACTAAACTACACCAACTTAATACTAGGTGTTTGCAGTCATTTATTCTAAATGTATTAATTAATGAGACGAAAAAATGTCACGCATCTCAGACGCAAGATCGGTGCGATAAAGTCACGGTTGTGAAAACGTCCTAAGCTGTCGTGTACCTTTTGGGGAGCGATGAAATGCGTTGTTATGATAGCTACATATTTTTTCTTATCACTATGAAATATATTGGCCTGAAGTAGTTAAAAGTCGGGGATTAAGGAGGGTCTCCGCTTTGTTCTTTCCCTTAAACCTAACGTTTCGTAGCCTAAATAAATATTATTTTCGCTACAATTAGCTTAAGTTAAACACAATTTACAATTACTTGAATTGACAAGCGTGCGTCTTTATCATCTGAAATCGTGAAAATTCAAAAGTGTATCTTTGCAATCTTTAATTACAGTAAAGTGTGACTTCTGCAATAGGAAGGGTTATAGTAAGATTCTTACCTGCAGATTGCACTTTGGCTATACGCTGGTCCTTCGGTAACGGACAGCGCCTGGCCTACCTGGGTCTGCGTCAACCCGAGACCCAGGCGCCGCAGCTTGAAGGCCTTGGCGAACTCCTTGATGTCTTCCAGGTTGATACCGTCTACCACGTTGCCCGAAGATTGGCTGATGGTTGGTTGATCTAGGGAAAGGTAATTATATCAATTATTTATTATATTACTTAAGTTACAAATGCTTGGATTGGTTTGAACGTTGGACTCCCAAATAAGGGGACCTGCAGGTTTCCTCACAATATTGTCCTTCACCGAAGCAAGTGATAAATAATTAAATTCTAATAAAAATTGGTTAAAAAGTTAAAATGTGTAAGTTAAAAGAATGTTAATGAACTTTTATAACGTGACCGATCGGTCGACAAGTCCGATGTCTGGCTGTCGAAGTCTTGGGGTGGAATTATGGGGAGGTTTAGCGGGTAATTTATGTAATTAGTAGATGGTAGCGTTCCTAATTATGCGGAATGTCATTAGCGAGACGAGGCCCGCGAACCCCCTGCTTAGCTAACCGATGACAAATTACTTTCCCTATCTACCCTCGGTAGTTTGATACCCGTTTCCATAGCAACGGATGGTATTTCGTCTCTAGACGAGTTCCTACTGGACTAATCGTAGCAACTTTATATTAGTTAGTAGTTGTAGTTCTCTTGGTCACGCGCGTAACTTAGAAAAAACCTTTTCTTTCTTGACTAAAAGATACCCTACATTATAATCGAACGGGTCCACCGACGCAGGCAAGTTATTCCAGTCCTTCGCGGTAAGCATGATAAATGACGAACCAAAGCGCATTGTCCGTACCGTAGGAATTTTTACGACGAAAGGATACCCGCCGTGCGTCGAGACTGTCGATTTTAGAATGGAGGGAATTATGTCATGCAATTCTTGGTAGTAAAGGTCTTGGTAATTGTAAGCATTTCTTTTTTTCAAAAGATGTGCCGAGGAGTTTCTTTCGCCGTTTCTTCTCCATAAAGATTTAAAATTTAAAGGCACCTTAGCGAAACGGTGGTACATGCAAAAAATGACGTTCATAAGTGTATTGAAAAAACACCTACATGAAATAAATGAATTGAGTTTGAGTTTGGTCTAATTCGGTCACAGATAGCCAATAGTTGCCGTGTCATCCGCGGCCGTGGAGACAATCCCGAGGCAGTAGTCTGCACCAATTAAGACAAGGTGGGGTTGGTAAATTGGCAATCGTTCCTCCGTTTACCGGTGTACCAAACGCAGACGACTCCTAATTTCGTTTATGTACCAATGAAACCATATTGTGTTTGAGGGCAGCCTTGCCTCTTGTTTGGTCCGTAATGACTTTTCCGATTTGCGGAAGGGGGTTCTGTACACGTGATTGAATATTAATATGATTTTTTCGTAATACCAACGCTGATTGGATGAGACGAGATCACCGAATTGAGTAATTTGATATAAGTGTGTTTATTTTTGTTTTGCAAGGCTAACTTGGGGCCCATTGAGGGACATTATTTAATTAAAATTATCATTGTTGCGTGAATATTTTATTTTAGATAATGATATGATGAAGATGATGAAACAGAACGCTGTTAAGTAGGTATGCCTCAGTAGCGCCAATTGAAAAAATGTTTAGACGGGTTTATTGACATTTCTTTTTTATATGTGAACCGATTGAAACAAAACAAACTAAAGGTTGTGAAAACCGCATCCAAAACGGTTAAGTCGATTCTGATACAAGCGGGAACCCGGAACCCCTCGCATCGTAGGCCGGGCCACTACCGAATAGGCTACAGGGCGGTAAATTCATCTCCCTTTCGCATATTAGTTGAAGAACTGAAGAACATTTTAACAATGATTCTTAAACAGCATCAAAACATTGCCACAGGTTAAACGATTACCAGCTCTTACTGCCCAATTACTGCGCATCGCGTGATGAGGCGCGCCCATTAATTAAGTCGCGAAGATAAGTCAATTGGCCCAAGAGCAAAATGGCGGACCAACTCAATAACAATAAGTAATGCATCAGATAGACCACTCTTAATTGTTTAATACATGTTATAAATTAATTAGACACAATTACAGATCGCGTGTCGGTTCGTACGTTATTGACCCGAGTTACGTGTAAGCGGACAATTTAAAAAAAACTAAGCAATTAAGTATTTTCGGCTATTATAGTACTTTCTTTACGAATTGGAGTGTTCGGTATTGTTGTCGTAAATTGGTGTGCGAGATTCCGGGCTGCGTAATGTGTGTTTTTATTTTAATTGCTTTTAGCGGGGACTTATAAGTTCCATGTGAGAGACAAGTAAAATATTAATCTATTTTACATCTATATCATCTTAATATAATATATAATTTGAGTGTGAGTGTGTATGTCACTGAACTCCTCCTAAACGGGTGGACCGATTTGGTTGAAATTTTTTGTGTGTCTTCAGGTGGATCCGAGAATTATTTAGATTCACAATTGGACCCGGTAGGTGGCGTTGCTGTCGATATATCACCAAAACATTTTTTAACGACTGGACCGATTTGGATGAAATTTTTTGTGTGTGTTCAAGGGGATCTGGGAATGGTTTAGATTCACAATTGGACCCGATAGGTGGCGTTGCTGTCGATATATCACCAAAACATTTTTTAATTATAAAGCGGTACGAAGTACGCCGGGACAAATTGTCTATACATATAATAAAAATGTAACTGATCGCTGTCTCTACATGAAAGATGCATGAGAAAAACTATTATAGAGGGCCTTTGTTAACGCAGTAGAACCAAAACAATGCTTGTTAGAATTTTGGTGTGTTTGTTTGTGCCATCTGTTATTTTCGATGCGGGTAAAGAAATCGGTGAACATAAATAAATTAAAAAAATATACAGTCGAACATAGAACCTCCTCCTTTTTTGAAGTCGGTTAAAATAGAAGCCAGAGCGGGTTAGGCTGGTTGGTTTCAACCACCGTTCTGTGGTTTCAACCCATTAATGGCCCTACTACCCTACTACTGAGCATTGGCCTCTACCCATAACTGAGAGCGGGTTAAAAAGTTCGACGCAACACTTATAAAATGTTAACCAGAGCCGATAAACTTTTGAGATTCCAGAAGATAATACGAAGCAAATATTGTGATTAATTCACTGTACAAATGTTTCTATTGGTCGTGGACTTGGACCATTTGACGCAGAATTTTTTTCTGATTCCAAATCTGCTATAAATAAAGAAATTGTCACAGGTATACATAGGTAGGTTACAACTTTTTCCGCTTTTTTAGTTAGTTATATAATATCTGATAAACAACCTAACAGTCATTACTTTCACACGGCCATATTAATATAAAAACGAAATATTAATAGCTCGAACATTACACGGCATACCGCGGGTTTACTGCGCATTTCAGGTAATTAACTTAATACCCGCTATCGGTTGAATTTTACAAATTAGTTCCACTGATTAGAACCGGACACCTGCGATGCCGAAACATTATTGTTTATTACCAAATTTCGCCATAATTATAGTGTTTTGTACGAAAGGGGTTTATGGGCGACTGTACCGACGCTGTTTCTGCGATGTGTTACTTAGGTATGTTTGACTGTAACAATGATTCAAACATTTTAGGGTTTCGTAACTATACCTTTCATAAAACTGTAATATTTATTGTTCTGTTTAAATTGATAAAAAAAGAAAACAAAAGAGAATCAGACATAGATAAAAATAAAAATAAAAATCCGTCATGGGATATAATATAAATTAAAACCAAATTCAGCGGGGAAAAAACATAAGCAATCAACAACGGATGCAATATACCACTCGTCGAACTAATATCAAAATCGCTCTAAAGTTCAACAGCGTTTATCTAATTTTCATTCGACACTTAATATCGATTCTATTATGAAATGGGTATTTAATTACAGACACGCAAATGAAAATTCCTCGTCGATCGAAAACGTTGCGCCATAGAAAACTCGTATTCTTCACGAAAACTTACTGGAAAGCACTTAATGGTTACAGTAATAATACGGGTTAATTTTAATCGATATCATTAACAATTTAACGATGGAAATCGGGTAATCGTAACTGGAACACGATAAGCTTTGCTGAACGTAATTCGAAACATGAGCTTATAGTCGTATTTTCTAGTCCAGTTCCAACTTTTGTCTGTAAAAAATCGATGAATCTTTTGAATATTTCATTCAATTCAACACATACAATAACATCATTTGCATGTATGTCTATAATATATGTATATTCCATAAGTTTTTCTCTTACCCTAGTAGACAGAAAAAAATTGATTAAGGATAGACTACTGGTTTTATCATTGGTCTTATGTAGCTACTGATCTAAGTTCGAATCCTGTAAGCACCCTAAATTTTTAGTGATGTGAGTATTTAAAAAATAAGTATCACTTGCTTCGGCAAAGGAAGATATTGCAAGAACCTTAAAATTAAATTTTTAAATTTTAAGAGACTCTTAAAATTTAAATATTAAATTTAATATTAAAGAATAATAATTAAAATAATAGTATTAAAATAATAATAAAATTTAAGTAATTAAATTTTAAGAGACCTGGATACAGCTGTCCTTATGGCAGCTGTGTGTTGTGATGATGTCATCATCATTATCATCATTGATAATGATGATGACATCATCATAATAATATCTTTTTTAAAACAAACTCTACTTTCCCAATCCCAACCGTACAGTTATACAATCAAATCATAAAAAATTATAAGTACAAAATTAAAACATTGCAGACAAGCATTTTTGCCTGGAAGAGCTCTAAATCTAATGATTCAAATATTAATTAGAGCAATCGTCTCTTGAATTCGAAATTCATACGTCAAACTAATTATACTATTTCCATTTCTTTATTTTCTCGATGACAGCTCCTGTGAAAACTTGAACGAGCGTCTTTTTTACATTATGTATGCATTATTTTATAAAAATATGACGTTTACATACGTACAAGGTTATACCTGATTCGGAGAAACTGATAGGGATGGGCTATATCGATAAACGTAACACGATAACAGACCCGATACTTTTTTACAAAATGTAAGAAACTAATTGCTGCCGGATACTTTTGTACCAATTTATTAACTAATATTATACTATATTTCATTACAAGATGTTACACGTATTTATTCTTGTTTATTTCGTATTTATTCGTATTTATTCTATTAAAATTTTCGAAGATGTTGTAAAATAAGTAGGTATAGGTAGATACTCGACAATGAAACGTAATAATTATAACGACAGGTAATCTTTGTTTATTTATTTTAATCAAAATCTGATGAATTTAATATAATAAATATATGCGATCGATATCATTACTTATTTGGTCACAACACTACTACAGAACTGTCATCGAGAAAATAAAGAAATGGAACTAGTATAGGTATCTCGAATTTAGTAATAAACATGGATGCATGTGAACCTGGCATTATGATTAGGGCTTCCAAAACGCAAATCTGATATTAGTGGATCATTTTGAAGTGAACCATTTCGAAATATGCTTTGATAAGGAATTTCATGAAATGAAACAAATCGTTCGTTCGTGGAAGACCTCATAATACGATTGTAATGAACGTGGAAACACAAATTGTTAATGTTTCATTGAAATGTTTTCAATCAAGAGTTTGAAAGCAAACAATTCGAGTCGGGTTTCGAGTAGTAATAGGGTTGCTAATAGATAAATTAGGAATTCTAGTTATAGGTTGAAGTCGCGATGATCATAGATTTTATAGGGCGGCGTTGCATTGGAGACTCCTCTGGTGTTGCTCGTGTCCATAAGCGACGATGACCACTTACCATCAGGTGGCTTTTCTGCTTTTTCGCCAGCCCTTCAGGCTTTAAAAAAGGTAGGGTGTAAAGACTTCTTATTGAACTTCATAATGAACTACAAGAATAATTTCCGAGCAAGTCTTTAATTTGGTCTGAATGCTTAACTGAATGCGATGTTAAGAACGTGGTTAAACGCATTAACTTAAAAGTCTATTTACTCGTGACTCGAATCTATGGTAATATGTGGCTTAATTAAGACACTCAGTTGTCAAGGGCGAGTTTTGTATAAAAATAAACGAATGAGTAGATACCCGTAATTTGATGTTTGTTCCTGGGCACTCAGGTACTTATCGAAATGCCAGTTGCCAAGTGACTTGTGCAAGTCCTTATCGGAACGCCCTACTCTGTACTGGTGAGAGATATGCGATGAAAATATTTTCTCTCTCTTAAATTCTCCACGTTTTGGAGGCTACGAATGGTGAAAATGTTTTACGGTTTTAAACCAAAATACCTACAGTATTATTGTGTCAACCGTCAGTAATCGATTCAAGTAACAACCCCTCTAGCGTCCAGCCCTGGAGCAGCGTGGTGAAGCGTACTCCAGGCTTCTTCAATTTATAAGGGGAAACGTGGTGTTTTCGAGTGCCAGTAGTAAATTTAACAAACGGGTTGATTTTTACGTGAGCGCCTGCACAATTTTGATCATGAATATAATTTAATAGAGCAGTAGTTTGCTCTCATGAAATTATTGCTAGTCTGAATACACATTTTTGAATTTCTAATCCAAAAATATGAAATTCGTATCAATTTTAAACGATTAAAAATTTAGGGTAGGCAGTTTTTGTAAAGCCAGCACCAGTTATGTTAGTGGTTAGTGAGTGAAGTGGTATGAATTTAAGTAAGTAGTTTTTATGTTATGTAATGGGTTGTATATATATCTGAAACGTGTACGATCGTTGTAGCAAAACTGTGGCACTACCGGACGAGGGTTTCATTTCACAAAGTGCAGGTCTTCTTAAAATGTTTTCCTGTACCGGTACCTCTCAGGTACCTACACCCTAGCGTGTAAGCACAGTATAACCGTGGTGTAAGGGTAGCTTTATACTCGTACTCCCGATCGTAATGAAACCAGTACCTAATGCCGCCATCCCAACTCCTTGTCTTTCTTATCGATTGCGTTCAATTTTATCGGCAACGTTAATTATTTGTAATGGATTTTAATTAGTTAATTAATTAATTTAGTTCGGCGCGGGAATGCGCCGTCCTACCGGCTTTAACGTTCGGCTTCTTTGTGAATCATATATTTCTTGTAATTGTATAAAATCGTGTTGTACATGTGTTTTAATTTGAACCTCACTGTTGTAGATCGTGTGATAAGCTCAAGATAGATAATAATCAATTCATGTTAATTGATCTATGGAACAGACAAGAAATATATTATATGAAATGCGCTTAAAAATGTTTATCAGACGATATTTTTTTTCGGCCAGCAAACAGTAGGTATAACTTTTTTATTGTTCTATGTGAAGAATATATTTTCAAGTGCGCTTATTAACATTTAGTTTGACAACTGCTCTGATAGGGTCACAAAACTTACCCACTCATCAATCGACAGACCCACTCCACTACGTCACAGGGTCAACTAAATGCCTAATTCAATAATGATACGGTTTAAGCATGTTTAATCGACCTCGATCCATCTGTGCCCTATCAATTTAATATAGACAAATTAGCGCTGCCAGCAAACAGAGGAACTGAGTAATTCAGTAATTGTATCCACTAACAACGAATTAAATAGTAATCAATAGAACTAGGCCCCGGGCGCGGTGGCCTTTACTCATTACGATGCGGGTTCGACACGACTTACATAGCCTTTATTTGTACTCACATTTTAATAATAATAATAAACGCTAACACACTCATACCCCCGCACTAAGATCCCCCGGGTGTGCATGGACAACTCAAATACACCCATAACTCGTCAACAAACATTTAACTGTCACACAAAATATCTGCCCCGGCCGGGATTTGGACCCGGGACCTCTCGCTTCGCAGCTAGAGCCACAAGCAACTAGGCTACGGTCCTTTCATCGCTGTACTATAAAACAAATCGAAAAACAGCCTCGAAAAACAGAAACTAGGGGTCCCGGGTTCGATTACCAGCCGAGGCAGATATTTATGCGACAGATAAATGTTTCTTCCCGGGTTAAGAGCTAAAGTGATGTATTATTGTGTTGTCCATACAACCTGTGACACAGGGAATCCTAGGGCGGGGATATGGGTGAGTTAGCGTTTATTAATTATAATTATGTAATTAGATACTATAAAACAAAAGAATCTTAAAAACTGCAAGACATTTCATGTGCTTTTTATCAACAGGGCTTCGGTGTTTGGGATTACCTTGTCACAATGATATCGTGCGTGTTTATGTAAGGTAAAGTTTGATAATTATTTTACAAGTCACAAACATGTATTATGTTCGGATCGGATCATACTTTAGTCGTTTTTCAATATTTTTTTCCTAATATATGTTGTTAATAATTCCCGTAGTCTTGAGGTTTAAATACAACGTGCGGCTTTCAAGAGCTATTGTTTTAAATGGTACAGTGAACAACAAAATTAGATCACAAGGACGGTTGAAGAGGCATAATATGGTATTTAATAAAAGTTATAAATAGGAAATGGTAAGTATGTTTTAAATAAAAAAGTTTTTAATCTCTAAGAACCTAATAAGGATATGGCGGAAGACACTCGGTACCTTCTCTGGTGACGCTGTGACGTACTATTGTCGTTGTGATTTGTGGTTCAGTGGCTCACGTGTTTTCAATTAGATGATAAGACTGTATTTCACGAATACAGTCTTCACTTGGTCACATACAGACCATTGGTCATTCACGACTCACTAAGTAAGTTTAAACGCTTAAGCGTCTGGATAACAAGTTTAATTGGAAGGTGATCACAGTTTGATCTTAAAGAAAGAGAGTATTTGAACACGCTTCTTAGGTAGATATTACATCGATTGGTCATTAACAACGAATAAAACCGGTATGTAAGGTATATATTATCATGTCTTCTCTGCACGGGAGAACATAATGAAAGTTTATCACTATATTCATTTGTTTCAGAACTTACATTTTTTTTCGTAAACGTTAACACACTCATACCCTCCCACTAGGATTCCCTGTGTCGCGGGGGGAATGGACAACACAAATTACACATCACTAACACCCATGACCCGAGAACAAACATTTATCTGTCACATAAACATCTGCCCCGGCCGGGAGTCGAACCCGGAACCCCTTGCTTTGAAGGCAGGGTCTCCACCAATTAGGCTACGGGGTCGTCAACTACATTCGGCGTACTTTACAATTACAATTACTTACTTGAAGTTAGCAGCAAACGATATAAAGTCATATTTTATTAACATATGAAAGCAAATTGAGGAACAAAAACTTTAATCATTTAATTTCAATCACATCTTACGTTACGTGTTAAAAGCATAGTGTACTTGAACATTGCGTAGTAAATGTACTTGACCCTTGTACAAAGCCGGAAAGAAAGTGACGCGTAAATATCCCCCCGACTGTACCCCGTTCGGGCGCTAGATTAGCATGTTTAGGTTTATGTTTGTCTTGTTCCAGTAACCTTCTGTCTGATTGTATAACATAATGGCGTCTCTATCGATTTCGTATAATTAGAACGAGACGCGTGCTAGATACTGCCAAAAAGCAGCGTTCGATTCGAAGGTACAGATTTCCATTCGTAGATAATCTGATAGCGGTTATATAATTTGGAAGCGTGGCATTGATAAATATAATAATTTATTGTTAAAACAATGATTAAAAACAAAATAAAACTTTTATTCACTTGTCTGACAGAAACCAACAGTCCAAACTGCCCGACATGAAAGATCGCCCTGAAAACCAGCTGCCGTGGTTTTCTGTACCGACCTCATGCTGAGATCTTGCTCAAGCTTGTCTTAAATGTCAAAAAATTTCAATCATGGACATTTTAATATCATACCATACAGTGCTATACCGGTCATCTCAACTATCAATAAAAAAATCCATTGTATAAGGTATACCTAATTTGTGTGTTGCAAGTGCAAATCCGGCCCTGTATCAGGATCGCGTCAAGTAGGTACTAATTACCCGCGAGCTGAGCGGTTAATGTGCAGAAATAGCTGAA
The DNA here is from genome assembly GCA_905404295.2 of Ochlodes sylvanus. Classification (NCBI taxonomy): domain Eukaryota; kingdom Metazoa; phylum Arthropoda; class Insecta; order Lepidoptera; family Hesperiidae; genus Ochlodes; species Ochlodes sylvanus. Next base: position 3,160,312 of record FR990137.1, read on the forward strand.
ATCGATGCACTCATTATGAAACAATTTGTCGCACCTCATTCGATAACACGTGCTGAAATCAATTAGTAGGTTTAAACTACTGTTGGTATTTTTAAATGTGTCAGAGCCAATACTAGTTATATTTTTGGTCATGTTTGGCCATAGTTTACAAACTTTACATTTCGATGGAATTAAATTAGGAATGTAAGAACTATTAAAATGGGCCGAGAAGACAACATTTTTAACTTTAACATAATTGTTATGTAAGTACCTAAGTAAACCATTGTAGGACAAACTAACTATTTTGTGTTTAAGGTTTATTAGGTGTCAGGGACTCTATCTATTCCTGAGGCCAAGCCAACTGACAAACCGGGTTATGGTACACAGTCCCCCTTGTTGAATGTCGGCCAATACTGTACCACCCAGTTTTATCCCAATACCCATGCATGGTGGTAGGATTAAGCCTGACTAGTTAACACCCTCTACAAAAACGACCATGAATTATTTTACATGTCGCAGTGTCGGAGACAGAAATAACGCGGGTCACCTCGCTTATTTCAGATCGACAACGCATCAGTGATTTCTTCCGTATTTTCCGCAATGGGCGACGGTGAACACCATCACGATGACGGTGCTTACCATCAAATCTGTTTGCTCGTTTGTCGGACATTTTTCATATTTTTTTTATAAATTAGTGACCAATATTTACAGTGACGCCAGTGACGCGTACAGGATACTGATGTTACTTAGACAAGAGACCAACGAAAACCCACTTTCCTATGGCATTTGCCATTTGTATGTTATTTAAATACATTAACATAATATATTAACAACTAATACATGCAGTAGTATGACGTCTCAAGGCGTCTCATCAGATTCTAAGAGACACTTCAATACAGTTGTACTGGTACAAACAATCTAGGATACCTAGGTCATTCACTACGAATCGTTATAGGTCACTGTAATCTATACACGAGTGCCCTACACACAAATGCACTTATAAAACCAGATAGAATATTGTTATTGCTTTACTAGCTGGCCTGACATGACTTAGTTCAGCAATTTAATATTAAATCATTTTTAATATAAACTAAACAATTACTTCGATTAATGGTTAAATTATTATTTATCCATCCATCCATCCATCTGCCTTTTGTCGTCCACTGTTGGACATAGGCCTCCCCTAACTTTCACCACTCTGACCGGTCCTGTGCCTTCTGAATCCAACGGTTGCCCGCTGTCTTCTTCAGGTCATCAGTCCACCTGGTCGGGGGGCGTCCTATACTCCTTTTTCCGAGACGTGGCCTCCACTCGAGGACCTTCCTTCCCCAGCGGTTATCGGTCCTCCTAGCTATGTGGCCAGCCCATTGCCACTTCAGCCGGCTAATTCTTCGAGCTATGTCGGTCAGCCTCGTTCGTCTACGGATTTCGTCATTTTTGACTCGATCTCGTAGCGAAATACCGAGCATAGCTCTCTCCATAGCATAATTATTATTTAGTAACCGATAATATTTGTTTTTAATTAAATAGTAGATAAACGAGAGATATTCCACCTGAAGGTGAAGGTATAAGAAAAAAGATAAGAAAGATAAAGCTGTTCTCGGTTTGTGGTCGGGAGTATTTGTAATGTCTCATGTAATTCCACGTACCTTATAGTGTGAGTGGTTTTTAAATTTTTAGACATTAAATTGGTAAATAACTTCTCATCTATCTCCTTTGAAGAGAACATAACACAAATAATCTGTGAATATGATTGTGTAATGGCATAATAAATAAATACATTTTATAACGCCTGATGAAAAGAGTAGCAATTCTTCGAATTGGGTACCTAAGTATTTGTGAATAAATTCAACATTTTTCCGACTGAAATCTGTAGATACCTCAACTACTAGTTAAACTAAAGACTAACTCATCGCGACATAGCTGTGCGAACATTAGAAGTGTCTTTTTGCATGAGCGGCCGCCACAAACCTACTTTGCCGTAATCAACTTTGCGACGTTGCCAACGCACTAGCAACTCCTAACAATGCATCCTACTTCACTAACTCTTTATACCATTAGTTAAATAATGCTGGACATCGCCGGACTTCGCCTCGCCTAATGGATTGTCCCCCGGCTCTGTAACTTTGGGCGTAAGCGTTACAGTTAGGAACTTGTACGGTGCTCTTTACATGTAATTATAAACGTGATATGACGTGTAGTGTGATTATATAGATACTATTTCTATGCGTGCATATAATAAATCTGATGAATGATGTACAGTAGAGTAAAACTGTTACAGATATTTAGTAACGAAGTAGATATCAAAACATTGATTTTTCGAATTTTTGTGTGTGAGTTTGATCTCGATTAGGTTTGACAGAATCTTTTTACCTAATTTGTATAACTACCTTAAATTTTCAGTGAAGTATTAATTATTCAGTTTGGATTAACATTTAGTTTTTTATTTATTTCAAGCGGTTCACGAAAAAAAAAAACAGTTTTAAGAATATCGTCTAATTTTTTTTTAGAGTGTAGGTAAAGGTATAATTATGTTCCCGAGAGCATAGTCAGCGAGTTAGCGATAGTGTAGTTGTTATAAATATTAACTTCTCCGCATAATTATGTAAAATATGGAAAGAATGTTTATTTAATAAATAAGAATGTTAATAAAGAATGTTTATTTAATAATAAATTTATACTTAGGTAATTTTATTTAAATTTTTGTTTTTATTCTTATTATGTATTGTGTGGATAAAGTAGATAAAGAGTATAAGTGGAACAGTAAAGTATGATAAAGAGTAAGTTAGCAGAAAGTAGTAGAGTCAAGAATCCAAATAAACATTGGGCGGTATAACGAACAATTCAATTAAACATTGGGTAGTAGAACGAAGAATTAAATTAAACATTGGGCGGTAGAACGAAGAATTCAATTAAACATTGGGCAGTAGAACGAAGAATTCAATTAAACATTGGGGGTAGTACGAGGAATTCAAACTGTCGCTTACTTGGTGAATCAGCCAGGAGATCGCTGTCATCCTGGGACGGCGACTTGGCGGAGCCGGGGGAGAGCTTGACCGGCGCGTGGGGCGACGTGGTGGTGGCCGAGCCCACGCTGCCCGCGCTGCTCGCCGGCCCGGCCTGCGCGTGCGACGTCGTGATCGTTATCTCGCCGTTCGAAGTCGCTAGCCTGCGGGCGTGACAGGGGTTAGCGTGGAAATTAGGAGCGGAAAGAGATGGACGCAAAAGAAACCAAGGAGTTTCTTTTGCGTCCGTCTCTTCGATGATGCATTTTTCGAAAACGCGGGTGAATTAAATGACATAACAATGAAAAATTACTGAAAATAATGAAATAATAAAAGAAACTGAGGAGTTTCTTTTGCGTCCGTCTCTTCGATGATGCATTTTTCGAAAACGCGGGTGAATTAAATGACATAACAATGAAAAATTACTGAAAATAATGAAATAATAAAAGAAACTGAGGAGTTTCTTTTGCGTCCGTCTCTTCGATGATGCATTTTTCGAAAACGCGGGTGAATTAAATGACATAACAATGACAAATTACTGAGAATAATGAAATAATAAAAGAAACTGAGGAGTTTCTTTTGCGTCCGTCTCTTCGATGATGCATTTTTCGAAAACGCGGGTGAATTAAATGACATAACAATGACAAATTACTGAGAATAATGAAATAATAAAAGAAACTGAGGAGTTTATTTTGCGTCCGTCTCTTCGATAACGCAAAAGGAACTGAGGAGTTTCTTTTGCGTCCGTCTCTTCGATGATTTATTTTTCGAAAACGCGGGTGAATTCAATGACATACCAATGACAAATTACTGAGAATAATAAAATAATAAGCGAACGAGAATTAGCAGATTTTACACACCTTGAAGATCATATTAAGATTACATTAAGTAGAATGTGTTAGAACTATTAAGTGCCAAGATATTCTCACGATGTTTTCCTTAACCGAAGCAAAGGATTTGTAATAGGCAAAACTACAGGAAACTACTTAAAAAAGTGAAATGAAGAATTGAACTTTAGAAAAGACAAAAATTCTGCAATACATTTTAATGTGATCATTTTATTGCATTATAATATTCCTAATTGTGTACTGACATCGATCAGTTAGAATTTTATTATAAATATGTATGATGATATCAAAGACACTATTATCATCAAATGCATCAATGCGTACAAAAATAAAATCACAAACATTGTTATTCCGTGCGACTCGACAAGCGACAAGCAGCGACGTCGTTGGGTTGTTGGGTTGTAACGAAGGGTTGTACACTTGAGGTGAAAAACCCAGCCGGCTACAACAATAGTTAGTCGCGAGCGCAATATAGAAATGAGGTGCGCGCTTCATTAAGTGCCGCTGCATTAGAGGTAATTGCAGGCTAATTAGGCCTCATCCGTTGCAACACACTCGCGATCGTGTGTACGTTCGCTTGACTGTGGTGCAGTCTTTACTTTTGATTACTTTTCGGTATGAAGCTCCGTAGGCACTGAGGCAGGGGTTAACTGGAAGCAATCGTCATTTGTCTAAGTCATTTGTCTGAAAATTTGAACGTAAGTGTCACCGGAACCGCTTTTTTTTTCTTGAGTGTGTATGTATAGGGTAGGGGGTTATTTAGGGTACTAAATATTTCTATAATATTTTATTTTATTTTAATAGAACTGTGTTTAGAAATAATTACATAATTTATTATGTCCATAATCACTTACGTTTTCGGGGATAAAGCGTGATGTTATTTATGTTGAATGAATGAATGTTAAAAGTATTTTGAGCAGTAATAAAGTAACAATATCGGTAAGTAATATTTATGACAAAATATTTAAATTTAAAATGTATTACTAACTTTACTATAGTTGTCAATCGAGTAGCGAAGTACCACCATACAAATAAAAATAAAATGAGGTGGAACTCCTAACTATTGCAAGGACTAAAAAAAAGATTAAACTTATTTTAATATCGTTTATTATTTCAATAATTTTCTATACTCGTACCGCCTGCGCTATTTTTTTGCTTAAATCAAAAGTTGACTACTAGAGAATACATTTTACCACTTAGTTTTAAGGGTATAATCAAATGTAAATAAATATTTTTTTAATTAACCCCTTTTTCTTACCAGCAAAATAAATAAACCAGCAAAATAGGAACCAGATATTGTGTATCGATGAATCAAACCGATCGATAATAACGCAGCGTCAACAATGTTACGAGGACGCTAAAACTAATTTAAGTGTAAATTAAACTAAAACAATTAAAAACCATCTCGTTAATAAACGCACACCGGTGTCGGGGGAACATACAGCTTGTTCACACTCGCGAAGAATAAAATGCATACACGCGCAAATAAGTGTAAACTTGAGCACACCCACACATGGCCACTGCAACATTAATTGTTCCTTCAATTTATCAACACGTAGTACACTCGACGTCGAAACTACGCCTTTTCGAGATAATTATTTTGAAAATAATAATGGCGGTGGCAAATTTAATTACAACCTTATTTTCTTGTCTTTCGAACGCGACCTTTAATAGCATACATATACAATGCAATTGGTTTAGGGCACGCTGCGCTCCCTCGGCGGGCGACGAGGGGCGAAAGGGGTGAAAATTTTCCAAATTTTGAAATTAAGGACATTTTAGAACATGGTCATGAGACAATAAATAGCAGACCAGCCTCTTGTTGGTAATAGGTAAATTGAAGAAATAACAAAATAACCCGCTGTGTGAGAGTTTTGATATATAGACAGTTTTGATAATAGGAAGCAATACAGTTTTATCACAAAACACTACACTACACTCCCATTATAGGTCATAAGGCTCATTCTCAAAAGTGTCAGGACTTTGCCCTATAGTGTCTACTGGTGTAGATAACTGGTGGGTTATTGAAGAACTTAGCTTATCACGATGTGACATATTTAAAGACTTATATTAGTAAAAAAAGGTGCGATATGACAGATTATAGATAATTCTTTGAAGAAATTAAAAAATATGATTCATAACATATAAGTAAACTATTTGCACTGTTGTAATTTAATTCTACGTGTATTTCATAAAACATAAATGTAAATTATCAAACAGTCGATGTAAATTTCTGAGCGACAAAACTATCTACAGCCTGTCGCTCATCGCTCGTGATGAGACGTACGACAAGCGATGTACGAGACCGGTAGCCTTAAGGTATGGTTAAAGAAGTCTGTTTATTAAGGTCAATAATTGCTTTTTAATAAAGTCAATGCAAGCTTATAAAAGGAGAATTTTGACAGCCGGCACTTATTCAGCTGTTATTTTTAATATTACCATAAGTAATACCTTACTTCTTGTTTATGTTTATAGCCTAAAAAACTCGCGACTTAATAAATAAACGGGTTTTATAAACGGTCCTATCAGGTCCTCTTGCCTCGCTTCGGGAAACACGATCCTCGTATGTAAACGAATGTATAATCGAACCTGAAAAATTGTAACGTGTTTAACACGCCTTATAAATTTTTCTGTAACCTTTTTACCATTTCGTTTATCGGTTATTTTATATTATACAAATAACCTTAATTTTAGGAGTACATGTATGATTTACATCTATTTATACAAAGCAAGTAATAATTATATTTTTAGTATGCAACGGCCTTAAATATTTAGAGCCTGGATTCGGATCCTATGTGCGAGAAAACTTTAAAAGAAAAGTGCCACATTTAATAAAATTAAATATGGCACTCGGAGACTGCCGCGGTAAAGCTTGCATAGCATTTTTTATCAACTTATGCAATTATAATTATTAGAAGTTATATAGTTATATCAGAACAGCGCCATCTAGTTTGTAGAAAACATACGTACCATACCTTAGTATTAAGGTACTAGATGGCGCTGATTGAGGGTGTTAGGTTTTTTTCGTTACGGAATTTCTGGATTCGGTCCCCACGCTCAAGGCCCGGGATAAAAGCTATGCAATAGCTTTAAAACATAATCATACAAGTAAAAAAACCGACTTCAAAATAATTCAAATTTAAGACTTATATGGTTTTCTTATGGATGCCATTGTCAGAACTGGACCAAATAAAAAAAGAGTCATCAAAATCGGTTTAAACTAGCAAACGATGTAAGCAAAGCAAAACATCAATATTTGGACTAATAGTATTCGGAGTTTTTTTAAGTTTCACTTCTAGCACATGTGAATTGCACACATTTTGATTTTTTTAACCTTCCTTATAAAACATTAAGTTTGAACTTCAAAAACTAAGATTCTTGATTCTTTCGTAAGATTAAAATTTAATATAAAAATCATATTATTTTAAGTGTATTGTGTATGCTTGCGAGAAATACTCTAAAATACCATTAGGAACAATATTAATTATCTGTTGAACGTTTCTGTGTGTGTGCGGTCAAGGAAAAAGTCATTACCACCCACTGATTACGTCATTACGCCAGTGTTTAGTTAAGTTAATAGCTTGCTTAGTGTTGTCATTATTGTACATTTGTGTATTCGTAAGGCTCTACAGTTTAGCTTCTGGAATTTTATTCATTTTATTGAACTGTCCTTATTGTGCTTTCAAGGGTAAAAACACAGACAGAGACATAATTATGACAACCTATCTTGTGCAATGGTTACTATACCGGACTGTCATTCGAAGGGTCTTATGTTAGATTCCCAGTAAGGCGGGAATTTAAATGGAGAGTTATAATGTATGTAATGTCTACGACAAGGTCCTATTGCGGGCTTTCACTTATAGTCAGGTGGCACCAAACACTAACTTGTGATCATTTAAACTAAGGGTAATCGCACACTGACTAACATTAAACTCTAATACGCTCATTAACTTGCTCTAGGATTCTCTGTGTCGCAGTTAGCATGGACAACATAAATAACACATCACAAACACCCATGACCCGATAACAAACATTCATCTGTTACATGGATATCTGCCCCGGCCGAGAATCGAACCCGGGACCCCTCACTTCGCAGGGATGCCCACTATAAAGTAGGCTACGGAGTGGCGACGAAAAAAAGGGTACAAATTAAAAATAAATAAAATATGTTGAGTATCATCGTAAACTATAAATAAATAACGTAACACACTCATAGCCCTACACTAGGATTCCCTGTGTCATGGATGCCATGGATAACACACAAAACAAGAATACTACTCCATCCATCCATACATCCGAGAACAGAAATTTAATCTCATCATTCAATTTTCCATCTCACTGGAAATAGGACCTAGGACCCTTCGATAGTCCGGCATGGTAATAATTGCGCCATACGGATTCAAATGCACAGTCCACGATGAATTAAGATTTATATCAAACATTATCCTTTTCAATTATATTAATATCGTTTTCAATTCTCCTTCAATGTCCTCACACACACGCACGTACCGAACGGGCCACGATTTAGACGTCAGCTAAACAAGCCGTAGTTATCCATATTAAATTTAATCAGGGCAATTTATACGGTGCGCTGTTATTTATTAATGACACAAGACAAGATAATGCATAATTACTGCGTATACTGGATTAAAGAGTCATTTAATTCTAGCGCAGCTTGAGCAAGGATGTGTAGGCTAATCGGAGGATTGACAATTTCATGACAATATTGGTCATTAACAACATATGATTTTAAACTGATATTATCGCGGACACTAAACATTGTAATGTATACGGGTACTCACGATTTCGAATTGTTTTAGTCTCGCCGTGACCATGATCCATGCAACTGGGTCGAAATATCGGTAAAACAATTCGAAATCGTGAGTACCCGTATACATTACAATGGTCATTAACAACTTTTATCTTGCGATGCTTGGCATCCTTGATGTCTTGCAAGCTGATTTAAAACTACTTACTTATTTAAAACTGTTACTGTACGGACTTGGAATTTTATTGGGGGTATTTATTACTTTAGTTTTTAATCATAATGCAATTTTATGACATCACTTGATAAGTTGATACTACTCAGGGTTGTCACCAGGCAAGGGATGCTAATATGGATTAATTACCCATGCATGATGATTAACATTAAGATTTGAATGAAGTAGGTAATACCGATATATTATGTCAAGGCATGTAAGGAGCATACGAGAATGCAGTAGCATTTGTTATAGTGTTAAACGACAAAAAGCTTTCTAATCTCTTATTTCATGACCGAATACTTATTGCTGATTCATTAGTCTTAGTGGTGTTGGCCTCCGGGCGACGGTGACAACTTACCATTTGGCGGTTCATCTTCTTGTTTGTTGGCTTTTTACAAAAGGCATGAAACTATTTTCAAAGTAATAATATTTTTCTATATCGTCGTTTAATTTATATCACCACGCACGCAGGTTTTGGCGGCTTTGGCATTTTGATGCCATTCTAGTGCATTCTAGCTTGAGAATCGAGAGACGTTTCGTTTCGTCAAATCAGAATCAAGGTACGACCAATGAAAACCTTTAAAAATACTCCGCGTACAAAATGGAACTTTAGTTGTGTCTACAGAAAATTAATCGGTGATTTGTCTCTCCTGAAAAGTTGCTAAAATGATTTATGTGGTGACAGAACTTAAACGATGATATTACATATTGTACAATTGTTTTTAGCGAAAAATTGCATTGTTATGCAACTGAATAAAATAACAAATTGCCACAGAATAAATTAATAATGTTAATTCCTAACCTTTTATCATATGTAAAAATCTGTAATTACAAATAACAGCTATGTAAACTCAAATACTTATTTATTGCTTAATTTATCCTTAGATATATTCAAGTTAAATTAAAATTAACCTTAATGTTTTAGTACGAATTGTATTTCACAATGATTTAACTGTTTAATGCAACTTTAATAGACAGCAAATGACATACAATATTTATCTAGATTGTAGGCCACAGAAATGAGGTATTAAACTTAATTATGGATGCGAGAATTAATGCCTCTAACCAGTAATTATGAGGTCGCATTTACTTAATGTCTTTGAAGTATATACGCACACAGGCAAGGTAATGGTACACACACATCTAGGCGGCGAACACGAACGAAAGATTTTTAATAGCTCAATTACTGAGTATAATCTTACGTTACAAAGTTTCCGACTAAGCTTTTATCGGACTTAGTTAACGTAGCATTGGAATAAATAATTTATTTCTATTCTTGTACTGTGTATTTTAACATCATTTTACTTGCAGTTAAAAATTTCCGTTGTTAGATTTAACATTCCAATAGTTGAGAATAAAAGTCATTGGGTGTCGTATTGCATGATGTATATATTATAAAATGGAAATTGTTCTGATTGATATCTCTACATGGAAGATATAAATAAATATGAGAAAAGGAAACGTAACACGGTTTGTTTGTTTTTTCAGTTTTTCTGTGCGTTTATTCCCACTTATTACCTACTATAAATTTATAAGTAGGCAATAAGTAGTAGTTAGTAAAATGATATTATTAAAACGAATTATTATATTATGTAACAAACACTAAATAAAAATCACTACATGATATCTAGTTGTAAACTTTGTAATTTTTTTAAGGCTAGAGAAATATTTCCCCGTTTTGTAATTCGGTGTATAGCAGCTTAATGATCAATGCAGTTGGCAGCTAAACACTGTTGTGTAGTCTTGGTGTAGGGCAGTGGTTCTCAAACTATTTTGGCGACGGAACTCTTTTGGAAAACTTGTAAAGACTAAAAGGAAATAAATGTTAATTACCAAATTAAAACTCATAATTACCTAAAAAGATTTCCCCTTTCCCTAAACAAAATTAATTAAAAAGGCAAATCGGTGATTAATATTAGTGCTTGCAATGGACGAGAGCGGAAACTCGATCAAATCAGCGTATGTATGTCTAAACGGAGAATATATCGTGCTTCGTGCTTGTATTTCCGCTCGCCGCCGGCCGGGCTCTTTAATTACATAGTTACAGGAAACTATGGAAACACGATGACGAGAGAAAAATAGCAGGTAATACAGAATCAAAGGAAATTGTGAAAATGCTATGTCAAAACAGAACTTTCATAATTGCACTTCAGGACCCACGAAACACAGACCAGAGAGGGTATTTTTTTGGCTACAACCCATTAATGGCCCACTACTGAGCACGGGTCTCTCCTCGTACCTGAGGAGGTCTAGAGCATACTCCACCACGCTGCTCCAGTGCGGATTGGTGGAGGGGTTAGTGGCCAACCCAAGTGTCGGAAATTTTAAGCCGCCCGAAGGTATCCGACATGGCTTAACGACTGCTACCAAATGATAACTACCGGGACCGACGGCTTTACGTGCCCTCCGAAGCACGGAAGCGCTCAAGAAATTTTTGCCACTAGCGGTCACCCATCCAACTACCGACCGCGCCCGCTGTTGCTTAACTTTGTCGATCACTTGAGATCGACGCAAGCCTCCGGGCTATGAGCGCTTCAAAAATACCCTTAAATATTACTAAGTGAGTTATAAATACAAAGCAATAAATTTAGTCACTGTGTTGAACCCATGAGGAGTTTTGCTTGAATAAATAAGAAGTAGGTAGAAACTAGAAGAAGAAAAACAAGAAGAAGATGGTAAAAGCCGACTAACAAACAGGCATCTAATGGTAAGTGATCACCTACATCATCAGTAACACCATCACTGCGTTGCCAAGATAGAAGGAAGGCTATTAAGGTCCCAGTCGGAACAAGACAAGCCGTTTGCCGTAGTCAGCCGGACTCAGGCAAGAGGGTGGCTAGCTAGACTTCAGCTATGTCCATGGGTGACGGCAACCGCTTACCGTAAGTCACACACATTCAAAAATATTACAAAACAAATCATCCACAAGTCCCACGACCAAAGAAAAAACATTTATGTTCCTCTAACATTTAATGAGAAAAATGTATTTATATGGAGAGGATCGAATATGGACCCTTTTGCAGGCTGTATTACAGATATAACCACAAGTTATTCAAGTAGTATTACCACATAGGATCTATTTATCACCATTAAATGCAGATCAAGCGCATCACAGCGTTAACATAATTATGCGTTGGAATACTTAAAGTAATACCTAATTCTGTGCTCGCTTTAAACACGATTAGATACGATGAGCCATAAACTATTCTATTGCCTAGAGGTTTCATTGGCGGTCGATCGACTCGAAGGACCATGTTCGGATTTGACTAACTTTTGGAAGTTATGCAAGTTAAAATGCTGTGTAAAACTTTATAAAATTAAGATTTTGTTTTATGAATTAGAGGTGTGTGCTGGATTTGAAACCTGGCTTTCTATATGGGATCCGAAAATCATTTAAGACAATTTGCACTGCTTTTTAACAGGAAATTAATGTTCACACTCTCGCACAAGGAATTAATGTGTCACACACACAGATAAAACAATAAATATCCACGACCCGAGCAACATTTATTTGTCACATACATATCTGCGTCGGCCGTCAATGAACCTGGGATTCTTCGCATCGCAGGCAGGGTCGCCACCAACTAGGCTTTAAGATCGTCATGTTATGCCACAGTTTACGTATTCTATTATTTATTATTAAACAACTATTTGTTAATGAATTAGAAATTCAACTTCTGCCTATCAAGGGAAATGATAGTTACGCAGACATGTTTACGTAATTATAATACAGCCTCTCGGCCATTATTTGGTGTAATTGATAATTGGTATATAAACTAAGCAATGAAATTAATGTTTGTAGACTATTAGAAAGCGAGAAGGCGCTTTGCACACATAGGGGCGAACCAAGGGCATCAAACTTTTTGGAACGAAGGTTAGGTCCTGTGTTAGGTCCTAACTGGTAATAATCGTCTATAACTATATGTAGTATTAATATGTCTTCGGTCTACGCCTCTACGCCGTCGATGTTGGCAGTATCCATGTCATAGATTAAGTCTACGTCAAAAATTGTTTTATAAGGGATGACGTTTACCATAAAAATCAGTTCTATACTTATTTTTAATTTGTTTATATACTCTCGAACATTTCAACAATTGACGATCCGTATAACGGAGTGGTTACCATGCCGGGTTGCTGTTCCAAGGGTCCGGGGTTCGATTCCCAGCGAGGCAGAAATTTGAATGACTTTAATTTTTTTTAATTCTGTTCTCGGTCTGGGTGTGTGTGCTGTTATCTTGTGTGTGGTCCATGGTACCCACGACACAGGAAACCCTAGTGTGGGACAATGAATGTGTCGCGTTATTTATTTTTAGTTAAAATCACGTTATAAGACTTTAATAACAACATTTGTGCCTTTAATAATAAACCTTGTACCTGTCGAAAGTAATGAATGCATTTACATAAATTTGGCAATACAACATACCTGTCATCTCATGATATCTATTGATATGTGCGACACAGACTAATTAGAAATCATTACACTTCCTTATTAACACGTTCAGTGCGTTATGAGGTCGAAACGTCTCAAGCATGACTTCCCGCTGGTGCGGCAATCAAAATCGCGTTCTTTCACTCCGTGCGGGAGGCTACAATTTTAACATTTCTTTGAGTATGACAGAGACAAATACATAAAATTGTTTCTCTTGCAAAGTAGAGCCCAATGGCTTATTTAATAAGATATGAGGTCGAAAAGCCCTCAAACGCACTGAATAGAAAAAAATATGCGCCAGTGCGGAGTGAGGTCTAATCTGCCTCAAAAGTTGTAGGCCTCATAAACGCACGGAGTGAAGCGCGGGGGGCGCGGGCGGCGCGTAGTGATGCGACAAGTTTCGATACGGAAGCGCACTTCTTGTCCGCGCGACTCGCCTTATTTTTTAAGTATTTTTGTTATTGTTCGTCATTGACTTATTATTTGTGACTTTGATTTGAGTACTTTGACAGATTGACATTGACATTAGAATAGAAAGAACCAACAGCCATCAAGTAATATCGATTTTCATAATATACTGCATTTAAAATCTTTCGGTAAATAGCCATTTAAAAGTAAAAGTATTTTTATTGGATTTATTAACATCGATTTTTTTACTTAATAATTTCACTACTGCACTTGGTTACGTTTCTTTTCACGTAAAGTATTACGGCGAAGAGTAAGGATAGTAAATTGTAAAATTCAATAAAAAAATCCCACTAGCTACAATTTTAAGTTTTGTATCATAATAAAGCGTATAAGATGACTCATATAAAATATAAAATTGATTACTGTACAGTCTTGTACCACTTTGGCGGACCTCGTTTCATCCTCTTAACCAAAATGACCCCTACTAATAGCCAAGCTACAGCTAGCTAGTTGACAACTAAACTAATTGTACTCAAGATAATTTTTTTAGCACGATTTTTTAACACTCATCATTTATACGCATGCTGCTTACACTAACAAATCCTTAATCGTCGCAAATCCTATTTTGCTTTTATAATCTACACAATACTCAAATAATGATAAATATATTTCAAAAGAGGAAAATCAATTTAATACTCTAGATATTATTATTTTTTTCCTACCCTAGGTGTGGGTGTTTTCAAATGTATATTGCTACAACATGAATGTGGTGTGAAATATTTGATAAATAGCTACTCGTATTTTTAACTTCTGTATAGTTTATATTTCCGGTTTTTCAATACCAGATTCCTTTAGGTGAGGAAGTATATCTTCTCTTTTGTTCGTGTCTGCAGTGGTCATAGCTGTTATACTCAATGAGTAAGAGTACATACAAACACACAAATCTATCTACCCACTAATTACCATACAAACACACAACACAAACACACACACAACACACACACAATTACCCACCCATTCACACAAATATGCACACATCCATTCATACACATATACACACACATAAACTGACTTACATACTTTAAAACTAAAATTGGTATGTGTGGTAGGTGTATGGTACTTTAGAATCCTAATTTAAGTAAATATATGTTATATCACCTGCATTTCTATTTTATTCCCATCACTAGTAGAGACACAAATCGAACTTCTTTTCAGTGCGTTGTGAGGCAGAATCGATGGCATAATTCTTTTTTTCATTTATTCAATACCGAAATGTCACACCTACGTACGAAGCTAGATTCAACTTGAAAAACTATTTAAGTTTATAATGGTAAAGTTTCAAGCAAATATTTTCAATTTTGAGCTATATTTAAGGCGTTTTTTAGAAACAATATTTTGTGAGGTCGAAAAGCCCTCAAACGCACTGGAAAGAAGTTCAACTTTGTCTCGAAAAGACCTCATCCGCACTGGCTGAAAGTCCATCAAAAATAGTGACGCAGTGAACGTGTTAAACGGGTATAATACGCTAACTACTCCGGCCACATTACAATTTATATCGCGTTTATGCAAAACACGCTCGCCGGTCCCACATTGCACTACGTAGGAGTTACCAATAGCTATTCAAGATAATGCAGAATAAAAGGAACTATTATGAATCATTCTAACCCCGCACGCAACTCTAATTTTCAAAAATTGTGCGTATTATACATAATTATCACTTGCTTCGGTGCAGGAAAACATCGTGAGGAAACCTATACACCTGAGAGTTCTCCTTAATGTTCTCAAAGGTGTGTAAAGTCCACCAATCCTCACTTGGCCAGCGTGGTGGACTATGATCTATACCCCTCACATTTAATCGTTATCATTGTTTTAATTTATAATAGAATACCATTGTATAGTATTAAAGTTAAATGTAGGTAGGTACTCTATATAGTTAAAATTGTTGTCTCTTTACCTACGTATAGATACAATGTTATTAAGAATGCATTGCTTTTTAATACGATTTTATAATGAGCTTTTAGCCTTCTTATAAAACTATTTCTTTTATCGCTAATTATACAGGATTTAGATCCGGTAAAACATGACTGACTTCCACCACGTTAAACAAATACAGATAGAAAAAACGCATAATTATGCAATTAAAATGCAATAAACTGGCTGCAGTAATTCTTTAGTAATTATAATTTAACTTTCTAGACTGGGTAGAACCTGTTTGTGTTAATATTTAAAGGTAACAAGTTAAGACATTGTACGCATGTGGCGATTCGATGGCGCTTTTTAAACGCGCGGTTTTTTTCTAAGTTGTGGCTGTGTTGTATTTCTTTATGCTAAGTTTTAAACCAGTATCGAATTACTTTTATTGTTTTTTTAATCCTGATAAAATATTAATTGGATAAGTCTTTGGGCTAGTTCGTAGCGATCTTGTCCGCTAAGGAAGGATAGGTGTTGTGTGCTTAGATGCTTGTAATGTCTTATTTGTAGATGTATGTCATTTGCTGTTTAGGCATTAGTCGGTCTAGCTTGGTTTATTGTTGATCAAAAGACATTAAAATGATTTTGTTAAAATTATTAAAAAACAAAAAATTATTAATAAATGAAGTTTTTATTGAGGGTATAAATTTATGATACTATGAATGAAAATAAAATAATTTATTTATTTCACAATCCGTTTTTCACTAAACGTCTGTAATCGAAATACTAGGCGTGCACAAATCGCTCCATCTGAAAAGGGTCTAAGTACATTGCTATTTCATAACGTGATCAGTGACAAACTGCATGTTATCCATGAAGTAGAGATTGAGTGTCTTTAAATATTTCTCTTTCTTCATTGATCCTGTTTAATTTGAAACTAATGTGATGTTATTTGATCTAAGATAGTGGGTATTTTTCCCGTAGCAAACCGAGGGCCTTCCTTTCGTACGCATTATTAAATAATCTTTGTTGAATATCCTTCACAATGACCTCGAGGCCAAACTGATGTCACTATTCCACTAGCCTTTCCGCACTGCCACCACCAGAAAATTGTCCGCGAGGTGCGCCATTTAGACATGTAATTACTATCAACAGCACCATACATCCTGCGTAATTAGCATAAAATGCCTCATTACAGAGATAATAGTCTGAGTCCGCGTTTTCCTTATTATGTTAGCGAGCAATTGTGTTTATCGTAAACCTAGCCTTCGTATTGCAATTATAAGATAATTATAAGACACTAGTGGACTGCCCTCGCTTCGGGAGACTTGTATTCTACGTTTACAAATATTACAATCATGTTTTCCCATTTTTGCAACATTTTTCAGTGATCCTCCCCTCCTATAAGTCGTAGTGTGACGTTATATAGCCTCTAGTCTTCCTCGATAAATTGACTATTAAACATAAAACGATTTTTTCAATTCGAACTAGTGCTCCCGAGATTAGCTCGTTCAAACAATCAAACAAAGTCTTCAACTTTATAGCCATCAGGATATAAGGTTCATCATCCAGGATTTATAGTTCCTAAGTATTCACATCGTGTCGATGATGAAGTCAATTGGGAACACGTTTTTACAAATGTGAGTTATAGAATAACCTACATCGATATCTTTTTACCTCTATATAAAAACGACATAATAATATCAGACGAATGGAAGACTGACAGTCAAGTCGGAAAGTCAATTCTACGAGTATGTTTACAATTTCGTTTCCATCTTTATCTGTAAATCAGTTACTGCATTAAATATATGCATAATTACGATAAACACACGTATTTTGAAGGCAATTTTATTTCCGTAGACATTAAGTCATTTGCAGCGGTAGTTTAATCTCGAAGTGTGCCTAATTACATGTAATAAGCGGGAGCGCTGCCTTGGCCGATAGTATCACATTCTAATTTCTATTCCTTTTATAATTCTTGATATATTATGTAATTTCAATTATTATGGTAGTAAACTTACCATTATTATCCTTTTTATTTTTTTTATTGCAATGGATTGATGTGATAACGGTAGATGATAATATGTTTCGCTTTTAAAACTTGCTTGACGTATTGTAAATCGAGAACTGACAATTATGCACAATTTTGGTGACTTCCTCAAACAACGTACGGAAGTGTATATTATTATTCGAATTTACAAAACTATAAAGATGTTTTGCTAATTTAAAATAATATTGCCTGTATGGTGTCCCCCTTTTGCATCTAAGTTTTTTATTATTTGTTGTGATAGTGGATAAACTCTTGCGAATTATGTGAAAATTTCAGATGTCCACCTAAATTCGTTCTAGAGATAGAGTCCTGTGACAGACAGACAGAGAGACAGCATGGGATGTTATTAGGGTTTTTTATTTTACACCCTTTGGGTATGGAACCCTAAAACATTACTGCCGCAAAATAATAAAAAATAGAAAAGCTTTTAATCAACATCGATCTCATGCTAGCTACAATTCATTTTTCCTTATCAGTTCTTTATAAAATAATTATTCCGAACTCAATATTTAAGCATGTTCGTTATAAATTTTATGACGCTTGCATGTTTTTATTTCTATAGACTACTCGTAGCAACTGGATACTTAATTACGTAGTGCCTAATTACGTGTAATAAGCAGGGAGGGACGCGACGGTGCGATACGATCGACTTTTGTTTCAAACGAATTGAAATGCTAATACTGCGATACGACATTACTCATAAAATTAAAAATTGTAATTCACTTAATGTCATTTGTAATGAAATATGGTTCAGTGGCTAGTCAGTTATCGCGGTTTCTAATGAATTCTTTTGTTTAGACCGGACCCTAATTACTTACAAAATCCTAAATGACAAGTGTGTGACAACACAAAAAGTAGTGTTAATAATATTTATAGATATTTACTCAGAAATTATGTTTGTTAAAAACTTGTAAACAATTTTTTAACTTTGCTATTTAATTTCAATAATGTTCTTAGAACATTTCTCTGAGAGTCGGTATGACTTGGTTAGTATAAAATAGTGATATGTTTTTGTCTAAATAATAACAACGTACACGCTACATTACATACAGGGTTTTGTATACATATAATTCTATAAAATGCTTCCAATACTAGTAGAACAAGACCCGTTGATTAGTACCGCGCGGTGCGGGAGTGTGTGTCGAATAATTACACTCATTGTCGCATAATTACAGCGGGCATTTGTCATTGCGCCCATGCTGAGTCTAGCCTTATCTGTTTTAAAAGTACCACTAACCCTAAAACATAAGTCGTAAGATCGATATTTGTTTGAATAATACTGGGGTTAGTTTACGTGAATATTATTGGGTACTGGGGACAATCGACGAGAGATCACTATTGCGGTCAACGCGAAAAGGTTTAACTAAATTAATGATTACCATATTTACCATTATTGTCTTATGTGTAGTCTGACATTAACATTACACAATACAAAAAATATGTAATTTTAATTCAGAAAAAAACTTTTTTCTAAAAGTTTTCATTTATACCATAGATGCATACGCCCCGCTAGAGGCGTATTTAAATAGAAAATGTCGCTATAATTTCGTGGCCTAATGAGATTGAACACAGATTTGTTTTCTACGCTCAACGCTGACGCTTGCAGTGCAGAGCGAATTTAATTTGAGCGTTGGTTCTAGTGATCCTCTGGTCAGAATTAAATTTATTAAGATTTAATTTTGATTCAGAAATTATTTATCGATAATTATGATAAAACACAATTCTATTTTCGACTAACATTTTAACAATTAATAAAGCTAGTGCTGCTGTTCTAACGCGTGTAAGACAATAAAATTTTGATTATTTTCATAAAATAATCCGCAAAATGCTTCCAATACTGGTAGAACAACACCCGTTGATTAGTACGGAGCGGTGCGGGAGTGTGTGTCGAGTAATTACACTCATTGTCACATAATTACAGCCGGCATTTGTCATTGCGCCCACGCTGAGCCTAGCCTTATCTGTTTTACAATTATCACTAACCTTAAAACATAAGTTATAAGGTCGGTTTTCGTTCGAGTACTATTTTACTGGCATTAGAGTAAGCGAATTTTATTGATAGTCGTGAGAGATTGTTCTGTCTTTTGCGGTCAACGCGAACAGGTTTAACTAAATTGATTGTTGAGCATAATTATCGTTAATGCGTTCTAATAGTTATTTAATTTATTTGTCGGTTGCAAGGGAATGGAATGTACCTTAATTAGTTACATTTGGCATTATACATGTTGTGAGCGGTAGTTTATATTTCAACAAAAAAATGTGTCAGTAATTAAATTATGTAATATTTCATAGTTTTTGTAATTTTGTATTCAAAGGTTAAAAAACTAGGCTTTCCCTTAATTCTAAAATTCATATTATTTCCGACAGTCTTTGAGTTATGATGTCGTTATACAAAAATACAATGATTTTCTTAGCTTGAACAGCATCATCGACACTTAAACGAACCAGCGAGTAAATTTAAAGTAGAGAAAAATCTTACCTGTTCATGTTGTTCATAGAAGCCGCCGCAGCATTTTCCCTTTCACTCCTCTCTCTGCACCCGCTGACGAACCGCTCAAAGTTCTCCCTCTCCTTATAATGTCGATCAGGCCGCGGAGAGGACGACCGCCTGCCTTGCATCTGCTGCGGCAGGCTGTTCTGCTGCACCGTTTGCAGCAAGTTATGGTTCGCGGGCTGCTGCTGCTGCTGCAGCGCTTGGAGTAGCTCTTGGGCATTGGTCGCGCCATTCGACAGGAAGTTCGGCAGCCCTGGGTTCAGTAGCGCGTTCGAGAGCGTAGGGTTCAGCATGTTTGGTCGGATGTTCTGCTGCTGCTGAGGGTTCGAGTTGAGGAGCTGGTGAGGCTGCGCCATCGCCTGCAGATTGGCTAACGAGGTGGAGACCACCTGGCCGTTGTTGAGAGCCAGGTTCACCATTTGGTCGTTGGAGTTCACGTGGTTTACAGGTATCGTCAGGATGGTTTGCGTCGCGATACCTGGTTGAGGAGATACGACTTGTGAATACTTAATAATATAATTTCCAAAAAATAAGATTACAAATACCACGCGAAGCTCGATCATCCAGGTACTTAAAATGTTTAATAATTATTTCATAGAGTAATAATGTGGCAATAAAATACCTATATGGAATTTAAAACAGGAATAGATACAGGATAGAATACAGGTTGATTGGGTTGGAATTGTTGGTTAAAGTTGTGGCATTCTTACTGACCCTTACCTTCCGTAACCAACGTTCACTCAATAGGTACGTAAATCCCCGTTAGGTATAAGCTTATTAATTATTTAATTCACACAATCACATCCATTTTTCATTGCTTTGCGAGTGGTATGGGCACACACAAATGACACATCACAAACACCGGTAACAGAATCTAGGTGCTGGTGAAGTCTTACCCTGAGAGGTCGGTATCAACAGCTGCGCTCCCTGGATCCCTTGCACCAGCTGCCCTGAGGCCAGGATGAGCTGCGGCATCGGAGACGGCATGGCCGGCGGCAGCATGTTGTTATTGGTGACTGGGTTTGGAGAACCCATGCCTGGGGACAATACATAACGTTAGATTTGTCAAGACAAAAGGTGTATAAAGAGTTCTCCTTCAGGGCCGGAGTTGCACTGGCGACTCCCCTGGTGTTGCTCGTGTCCATAGACGACGATGACCACTTACCATCAGGTGGCTCGTCTGCTTTTACGTCAGCCCTTCCGGCTATAAAAAAAGGATAGAGATAATTAAACTTAGACATATTTTCAGATAACTGTTGAGATAATAAACTTAACTGCCGAGGAGTTTCTTTCGCCGTTTCTTTTTCTCCTCAATGATTTAAAAAGGCACCTTAGCGAAACGGTGGTAAATGCAAAAAACATACGTTCATAAGTATCATACCTACATGATAATTATAAATGATTTGAGTTTGAGTTTGAAAGTTTAGTAAATCTAAGGAAAGAATAAAAGATGTGTTTCTTCATTGGCAAGAATTGCCAAACTGGGCACCTGATTTACCATTAGTGTACGTGTGTTCATCTGTAACGGCATCACCACCAATGTATTAATAAACCAATCAAGGTTGTTGATCTAAAAAGTAGTAACTGACCAGTTTGAATATTAACAAAATATATTAAGGATTTTCCTTCCTTATTGGCAGACACCGCGTCGGCACGACCCGGATGGCACAATGGTTAACACGCCGGATCGCCGTTCCGAGGGTCCTGGGTTCGATTCCCAGCGAGGCGGAAATTTGAATGATGAATTTAAATTTCCGTTCTTGGTCTGGGTGTGTGTGTTCTTGTCTTGTGTGTTGTCCGTGGCACCCACGACACAGGGAATCCTAGTGTGGGGCTATGAGTGTGTAGCGTTATTTATTTATTTATTTATTTATTTATTTATATACTTAATTTTCCCCTTATGAAGACTTTCAAATTACAACATGACAGGTATCAAGGGGTGTCCAAAAGGTGTAAGCCAATGCCTTATGCTCGATTAGTAGCTTAGACATGTCGCTATAGCGTATTAAAGAATTGAGTAATCATGTCATAATTATGATACCATTCTAGATCCTACTTCTAGTTAGGTTAAAATTACTAGACTATTACTAACAATAACTAACAGGACTAACTATGTACGTACTAACAACCTAACCAACTAACGTTCTTAATAACACCATCTGCTAACTAAACTAAGCATCCTAGCACTCGTTTGAGTCTTGTTCTGGGTCGGTCACAGTTGTCATGGACGCCAAAGGAAGGGTGGTGCTGCATGCTCGTTTCTGTCTCAAATCCATACAAAATTGAGTAATAATGTCACATCCTACTCGTTGTTACGGTAATATCACTATAGGATATTGTAATTTGAGGCAATCCGATACAACCGAACGTTAGAATAACCCAAAATCCATCAGCAACCGAGTAAGACTAACACGCCGCGAACTAAACGGCCCCAACAGAATCTAAAACATTATCAGCGCCGTACAAGCCCGTTAAAGTCGGCATTAACATAACGCATTCGTTTATACCATGACATTTCACATTTTGTAATAAATGCTTTTTCCTACGGCGCATCAATTAAGAGCCGAAAAAAATGTATAATTAGCTCTATTAAGACAATAAAACTCTTAATGATACCGCAACAGTCGTAATATCCGTGCGTTCGTGAAAAAATATGTAATTATACTCATTATTTAAATAGGTTTTTTCTTCCATTAAGGCATGGCTTTAATGGGCGTGCTAGCCGTGCGGCTATCTCGGTTTCATTAATCGATTGGATTCGGTAATCACCTAATTACTGGCCACGTGATTTCCGTTAAGAGTTTTAATGCACAAACCGTGTCCCTCTGATTATCCCGATCTGTCTATTTCTAACCTAATTAGTGGTCTACCCTTGCTACGAATAGGAGACTATTTGAAATGGTAATGCGCTGAAAAACTGTAAATGGATACGGGTGAGTGTACAGTGAGTGTCGTAGCGGAGGGATTTTATGTGCAAGCGGGACTTAAGTAAAATTTGGTTGGTGTGTGTTTTGTGTTAAAACCGCCTAATCGTTCGGAATGTGTTATTTTCTAGTAGCCTTTGATTCGCTTCAGAAAACTTATGCGTTAGTAAGAGGTAGGTACTCGAAAAAATGTTTAAACGGAATTCTTAATTTGACTTCTTTTTTTGTAAACGGATTGAAATTAAACCAAAATATTTGTGTTACTTTTAGATGTTACCCTAAGCTGACTACAATACTTGTTGTTTCTGAGATTAACGATATTCGGAAGACTTGGCCACTAATGTTTATCTTTAACACCTTGGGAGGATGGTAAAATGTGGTAGCCGTAAGTTGGCTTGCTTTACAATATAATTGTTTTAATCTATCTTTTGTGACGAGTCATTAAAGTATGTGTGACGCGTTAAAAGGTGGTTAACAAAACTGTTTTAATAGTCTAATACTAATTTACACTATCCACCAAACTTACTCTCTACCCAAGTTTGCTAAAATAGAATTTCACTCGACTCCTATAATAAATGCTACTTAAGGAACCGGGCCCTAGCACTGCATTCTGAAATAGTTTTTAACTCTCCACATTTACGTTAATTTTGCAACTAATCACAGTCTATTGATTTTATACATAATTAGGAACCTTTTATCAAAGTGTCACATAAGAAAGTTGTAATGAAAATATAGGTAGGTATTAATTTTATTAATTTCTGCTAATTTGTTTGTAACGATATTTTCAGTTTATGTTTTATAAAATTATTCTTCAAACTTCATTCGGCAAACTTCGTTCAACGAGTTACAATTTTAATAATTTGATATACAGTATTTGATTTGAAGTACAACGCCATCTATTGGACACCATTATAAACATAAACCAGTATCGAGCAACAGTAAGTACCTACTGTATTTTTTGAATATGACCTCAATCGGTAAAGTCGTTTAGAATTTATTCAATCACAAACAAACGCACCAATGATATTATAACAATTATTTATACAGTTAGAAATGTAGGTTGAATTCAAAATGATGTACCTTGTCGAAAGATAATATCCCCGAAGTGCAATCGAGTCCGGTGATGATGATGAGTAGGACATTTGGCATGTCCGATGAATTATCAATGGCACGAAAATACTGTTTTCAATAAAATAAAACAGTGCGTAATCAAAACTCATCATGGTACTTTACTACACTTGGAAACTGATTGAAAACGTACTGCAAATCAAAATTCTGATATCCACTGGATCATTATACCGTTCAGAAATTACACAAAAAATATCGGTTGAGTTGTGTAATTAGAAATGTTTTTTTTAGGGATTTCGGTTTTTTGGTGTAACCTGAATATATATGTTAAAATAACTACGAGGGAAATGAAGCAAAATAATAAATGAATTTTTTTTATAAGAGGTGTGTGGAGGATTTGAACCGGGGCCCTCGGTTCGGACAAAGTTCAAACCAGTCAGCTGCTGCAGCAGCAGCATCAATGCTTGTGTAAGTTCACGTAACGATAGTCGCCGTGCGTTTGTTCGTCGGTCGGTAAATTACTTACCTGGAGCGCTAACACTCAGGTTGAGCGGTGAGTTGATGACAGGATTTGAGGGCATGGAGGTGAGGCCCTGAAGGTTGGCGGCCAGCTGCGACATTTGCTGCGACATCTGCTGCTGCGTCATCGGCGCCATATTCTGCTGCATGTTGGCCAGGTTTTGCAGGTTTTGGAACATCGACGCCACTACGGGAGAATGACATGTTTTAGATGGTTCAACAGGGAATTAAAATTGTTTTTTAGCTTTTTTAGTACTTTTCGTTATACCGGCCAGATAAAGCCCTGTCACTGACAGCCAGACCGACGGACAGCTGGGGTTTTGTACCACCAAAGGGGAACACCTCACCGTTTCGTGCCTTAAAAAGTTAAAATTTTATTGAATTCTTATTAAAAAGTGCAAAAAGGCAATTTCGAATAAAATTTCATTATTTCATATGTGGTGGTGAAGGTTCAAGCAATTTTTGCATCAAATTATTGAGAAATATTTTGACAGCATCATCATGGAATTTGTGTGTAAAATACTCAACTTTGTAATAAAAATAGATTTAAAATTTTTATAATTTAAATCAGTCAACTCTTACTACTTTTCAGACAGAATCATGATTTTATTAACCGAGAGGGTTAGAGTACTCGTAATTTGCATCGTCTTTTGAATCGAAATTAAACGTAAAAACAACTTAGTACGTCGAAAAATTACGACAAAATAAGTTCAAAATTAGTAGGTGGTACGGAATTTGATACGAATAGGGATTAATTTAAAGAGTCCACTTGGCTGTGAAACTTTTAATTTTGTATCTTTACAAATTTTACACTCCATAAAAATTGGAATTAAATTCATGACGTCATAAATGGTACATACTTCAATGCTTGCATATCAGGGTATACTGCTTAATAAGGACTACCAAGACTGCTTTTGCAAGACACTATAGGTGCATTTCCACTATAGGTGGAAATTTGAATAATTTGAGACACTCATGCACAGTTCTGTTACTTTTTGCACTCTTCCAGGCCATGGTCTTGCGAACTGTTCATGGACTTCCATTTGAAGTACTGCCATCGCTTTATATTCCATAGCATAAAGAAAACACTTCACGACCTGCAACGCCCTCGCAATTGTGTTGTCCATAGGCGAAGGTAAACACTTACAATCCTGGATCATATCGTTTGCATGTCTCAGCGTTAGGATCAATGTTTTCCGTTGCTCTGAACAACTCAACACCAGCTACATCCCTGTCTATTCCCATACGTTAAAAGAAGATATAACGTGTAGTACGAACTCACTGGAGCCATTCAAGTGCGGCTGGTGGGGGGTGCGCGCGCGCGGCGAGGGGGTCCGCGGCTCGGCGTGCTGCGCGCGCGCGCCCTCCGGCGAACTCGCGCCGCTTTCCCGATCAGACTCCGCCTGCTGGTGACAAACATACTGACATTAGGTACAGTCAACGCCTTTGTCATTCATCATCATCGTCATTGCTACCCATGACTGTCCCACTGCTGCACGGGTCTCCGCTCACAGTGTGAGGGCTACAGGCGATAGTCCACCCCGCTGGTCAATTGTGGATTGGCGGTCTTCCCACACCTTTGAGGACGCTATGGAGAACTCTCAGGTTTCCTCACGGAGTTTTCCTTCACCGAAGTAAGCGATAATTAAATTTTTAATACGCACATGAAAATTGGAGGTGCGCGCAGGATTACCCCGGGTCACCCGATTTGGGAGTCCAATTTTCAAACCACTCGAAACGTTTTTGGTGTTTAATAAGTATATTATTTTTATGTATGCGTATGTATGTATGTTATTATAATTACTGTTTTAAATAATATTGTATTTTATTGAACGTTCTCTTTATTAGTCGTACCCCTCCATGTTCTTGCTTTAAATCTGTCCTCTGCCTAAAGGTTGTCACTGCCGCCTTTTGCACTGCGTTATGTAAGCTGATGTCAGTTACGAATTTTTATGGGGACAATAAAGGGTATTCTACATGTTCTGTGCTATCTTAACGTAAATATCTATAAACATACAATTTGCAAATGCAGCGTTAATCTAAAGTCTGAGACATTTGCGTCTTAAAATAATAATTCTTACAAATGCTTTCAAAGGTGTATTAAATTAGTCAGTTTGTGCTTGACCAGCGTGGTGGAATATGCATCCCCCACATTGTGAGAAAATCCGAGCCTAACAGTGAGATTGTTATTGGATGATGATGACGTCAATTTATTTAGTAAATTAAATTTTATGATAGTTAGATTCTTGTAAACTAGAACATGAGGGTTGTTAGCGATGCATATTGTTAGAACATTCGTTATTAGTTTTAGTTTGTACGAATGACTCATTCAATTAAGATTCAATTACATCCTACGTAGTAGGACAATTTGCAAATGATTCTGTTTCCGATATTATACGCATTGAGTTTTACAACGAGTTGTCTATGAGTCGTCATTACGGGATATTCGTACCTCGGTTATAAGTCCTTGAAAAGTTGGAGGTAAATGATCCTCACGTTGTACTTGTAACTAACTTAAACCATTGTTTTGTGTAGGTAGTCAACAAACAATAATAAGCCACTTGGTGGTAAGCGGACATTAGTAAATTATAGGGATTAACGATGCGTTGCGAACCGAAAAATGAACGCGGAACCCAATACCTGATTTTAACTCCATACTCATTCGCCTTCGATGTCAACAGATAAACCTAGTATGAATGGATGCTTTTACCTTGGTGTCTTCACCATTTGATGGGACTTAATGTGAAAGTAATGATTATGTAACAAAACGTTTTTTACTGTTACCTACTTACTGTGTTTTAATTTTGATAACGTTTCTTACTGTTTTGATATGGAGCGGCCGACCTCTCTGTGGTTTAATTTATTATGTAGCTAATAATAAAGGTATCTTAATATATATAATTCTTCTGTGAGTGTGTATGTCACTGAACTTCTCTCAAACGACTGGACCTGGGAATGGTTTAGATTCACAATTGGACCCGATAGGTGGCGTTGCTGTCGATATATCACCAAAACATTTTTTAATCATAATGCGGTACGAAGTACGCTGGGACAACTAGTAAACATATAATTATAAATCTCATGCTATAGCATGCTATAGCTATAGTTTGTATTTATTAAAAGTATGTAAAAAATATGTAAACATCCCAAAAAAACCTTAATTTATTTATACTTTCTATTGGACAAGTCGAATTACGCTTAAATTATAAAGTATTCTTGTACAATAGTATCTATAAAAACTAATTTAAACTAACAAATCAACTATTCGATTTTTTTAACTAAAACTTTTAGTTTAAAATGTAAGCGTGTTTAGTTCCGTCCGTCGCCGCTAGATGTCATTAGTTGTTTGAAGCGAGAGCTTAAAGCTCATCTTGTTGCAGAGTAAACTTTTATGAGACTTTGTTTGGGATTTTACTTAAATTACCGCAAACAAATAACTATATTATCAAACGAACTAAACAGTACCTAATTAACGAGTAATACGAAAAACTAAATAGTAAATTGCATATTAGTGACAAAAGCGCTATTATATTAAGTTATAAGATTTATATAAGTTTATAGAAGAGACAGTATGGATGAATGAGTTTTGTTTCGTCATTCGTTTTGTGTACTATCAAAGTACGTCCGTAAGTCAAAGGTGACTAAGCTCTTAGCTTTGCTTTCCATGTCTGCAACGCCAGTTACTGTCAAAGCACTTTACTTTTAGTTAACGTCATTTTCTTCGAGAGATATATTGTTACTCAAGGGATGTTAGTTACAAATATTTCGTGAAAAAAGCAGAATCACGAAAAAACCCAAAAAAGGCTTTTTTACAAACGTACCAGCATCAAAGTGGTCTCTCTCATGATATTGATGACCACAAGGAAATATCGACTGCACCTCTATGTAATTAAACAATTACATATTATTTTATCGAATGCAAAGATATTATGTTTCTCGTATCACAAGGCCGAACCAGTTCTGAAGTAATTATTATAGTCATTAAATACAGTTTATTGAATTACTTCAAGGAAATATTATAGCATGTTAATTTATAATATAATTATGTGTTTTATATTATCTACTATGTTGTCTTGCTTGAGATTAGATGAAGTTATTTGATTTCTTCAAGAAACTACTTATCTAATGAACATAATAAGTAGATTAGGTATTTTGATACCAATTTCGGGTAACATAAATGATAAAATTAACTAAAAACAAAACGCGTTAATTAAATTCAACTAATATTTAGGTATCTATGACTGTGTAAAGGATTCTTATCGCATACATTATCTATTGTATGAGTACTAGAATGAATGCTGACGTGGATAAACTTTGCGTAATCGTCGGGGCACTTGCGTAACAGTAAATCGTGAGTACCCGCTTGTTACACAAATTTTCAAATATAAGCGTAAAAAGGTTGATATCGCAAAATATTTTTTTCCGGAGTGGACTAAAAGTTTATAATAATATTGTACTTTCTACCTGCTACAAGCCTACTATATAAATTAATATAGATATTATTATACAGCGAGTTTTTTAACGTATTCTGTACGCATGTACCAATTTTAAAATTACCAATAATACATTTTATACACGTTGACGAAATTATACGTGGTGTACAGGTGAATAAAATTATACATTACACTTATTCGTAATAGAAAATAAGTAGCCGTTACATTAAGCGGTATCGTATAAAGTTGGTTTATAAAAATCAATCCATGGATACAATATAATAAATATCAATGCTACAACTTATAGATTTGTAATTAAGTATGGCCTTGGCGGAATAATCGACTCGTATTGGTTAAGTAATTAATTTACGTACCTACCTATGGTATAAGCAGATAATTATGTTAAGACGGGTTTACGCGTTTGTTTATCCGGTTCGGAGCTATTTCTTATGATTTAAACTAATTATCGATTTGTATACTTTTGAATTATTGGTTTCCTGCTGCTACTAATTACATTAATTATCTTGAAGTTGTATATTATCTTAATGTATAATAATCAAACGTATTTCGTTAAATTAACAAGACTTTTATTAAATAGTACCTATGTTGGATTTAATTAATACGTACGCCTAACTTAAGGAATTTATTGAAAAATATAGGTTATAATAATAAAGGGAAAGTTATAAAACAAACATTAAATCATTTTTAGCTTGTTGATCGAATATTGCTGCTTTACGATTAATTTTTACTATTATCTATTTTAATAATTGGCAGATACGATTTATAACCACATAAATGATTCATCTTTAAAGATAAGTTAAATTTACATTTAAAAATAGAGTTATGTTAGTAACGAGAGATAAAAATAAACTTTTAATAAAACTGAACGATTTTTACGTTTCTTTATTGTAAATGTATAAATCCCAAGGATAGTAAAAGTTGTAATACTTACGAACGACAATGTCATTCTCCCCAACCGCGGGAGTCACGGGTAGCTTCAAATTACTTGTTGCTATAATTTCCTCATTGTACAGTTCATAGTTAATTCATAAAAATAAAGACACAAGAAAACTGCCAATGTCGGAACTTCGCAAAACTTTCTACGAAATTCACCGCAAAAATTCTTTCAATGTAGATTTACAATAGGTACAAATTATAATTTATTGACCGCAATTGTAATACAATAATATATTTAAATTAAATAGTCACTGGCCGCACACATTCCGTAAGAACAATTCTATAAAACTTGACGCACGTCAAAAGTTATATCGTTTTAAAAAAGTTTAGTTTCCGAACGTACGGAACCGCGCACTGTAGATACCGCGAAAGAGGAACAGAGGCACTATCGACAAAGCGTTCGCGTATTTTTTTTTCTATTTTTTTCTTTTTTATTTATTTATCAGCGGCCGGCACACATACAGCCGCGCGGCAACTTGCACGGCGCGGAATGAAAGCGCGTCATCAGTTTAAAAAATCAACCCCTTTGGAGGTGGCTTGAAAAAATGCGGCCCCGAGGGGTGGTGGGTGGTCCCACCGAAATCCTTGCCAAAGCGATCACCATCGGCTCGACTTGTCACTTGTCGAATAAGCATAATAATTAGAGTTTTCGATTAGTGCTTTAATTACTTTTTTATGTTTCCGTTCGCTTTGCCAGGTCGCTCTTTGAATAAATATCGGTAATTACTCAGACTCGCTTCGACAAATCTTGGCTCGTTGTCTCATGAAAAAATGTCTTTGTAAATAATTTTTATCGTTGTTTCATTACAAAACGGTAAAGTAGATTAGTATACGGTTATGATGTGTAAATGTATTCATCATTTCGGTATGTAACTACCTACTTAATGTAAAGTAGATTACCATCTAAACATCGTTTTTGATTTTTGAAACGTCATGTTTTATGTTGTGTTTGTGTTGTCAGTGAATTGCGGGGGTTTTCTTGATTCTGTCTGTTTATCTGTTGCGCTTAATTGAATCAATGAACAGCGAGAGCTCTTAGCTCACCGTGGGTTTATTTCTTTGGGTTTGAATTGACACTGATGAAAATTAACGTAGACTTGGTTAAATAACATGTTCTGTGCGAACACCAACATGTAATTTGGCACTTATTTGTGTGTGTTGCGAGAAATTATGTGGTTTTCTAAAAATAATCTTATAGTAAGATATTATTTGAAAATATAATAGGTGTAAAAAATTGTTATTGTTGTTATACGACAAAAGTTTATTTTAATTTTTTTATTTTATTTTATTACAGCAAGTTACAGCTTAAACCGGATTGTATTACATAAGCTTAAAACAACCGGTCAAATTATGACCGGTGTAGAAAGGGAAACACGGATATTCCACGTAGGTAGGTACAACCATACCATAGCTACGTTATTCAAACGTGAGACCCGAGAGCAGGACCGTCCCGCGCGGGCGAGTGAGCGAGCGGAAAAATTATCGCTAGCAAATAACATTCGAAATAATCAGTGGTACACGAAAAAATCAGTAATTATTCAGATGAAGTTGGACGAACGAAGGGGGTATGGGGGCAAAGGCCGGCCAAAATAAAAACGCCGTTGCGTAGGGGTGACACCCCCTCACCCCTCGCCTGTACAAATGTTATCTAACTGCGTTCGCTTCGCGCTTCGTCCGGAATTAGCGCGCTCGAACTGACGAATTTTCAATTTGTACTCCATTTTTTCCTCGGATAGTTGGTCCTAATGGAAAACGCTAGGCCATCAGGGATTCCGTCTGCCGCGGCCCACGGGCCACGCATCGCATCGCCAGGGTTAACAACGCGTTATTCGCCGTCAAAGGCGTCATCGCCGGCCACACGCATATATGTCCGCGCGCGTGTGTGTGTACATTTTTACTCATTAATTTTAAAACGCTCCGGATTTTTTTCAGGGCGGGTGCCAGGGAGTACGTGGGGGGTTAAAATTGGCGATGGCCGCCGGGTGGGGTGTCACCGGCGGGGGTTATTAAATAGATTGGTCCGCGGCCGAACGGAGCCGCCGATCTGCACTTATACTCGCGTCATTAACGGGTTGAGAACCGATTTTAAATCGTGAAATAACAGCCTGTTACAGGAAAAGTTGAGCGGGGCTTATCGCTCCCGTCGTATTCTACGAGTTTAATAGCATTCAAATGTCTAAGTTTAGTTAAACGGAGGACAAAATTTGGTTGTCTGCGGATGTCGGAGGTGCGAAGACGGCGGCCGGCGGCTCCAGCGCGCTGACCGGGTAATCAGCCCGAGCGATACACACACGCACAAAGCGTTTTTTACTGTGGCCGTTCGGGGGTGACCGGGGGTGTTGGGGAGACGAATTGTGAAAAATACTCGAAAAAAGGCGAAATTGTAGCAGATATATAATTAAAGTCCGACGTACAGTAACAGCGTACAGCGATGTATTATGCAGACGCGCGCGGGTGTCGCGCCTCGAACGGCCCGCAAACTCCGCAAAGCGAACGAGAAAAATTAATTGAACAGACAAATTCGTGTGTAGGGGAGGCGGATTATCATTGGCGAGTTTAGATGCTAACGGATTTTGATTAGCTTTTTACACATTCCTCTCGAAACGTTTTCGTTTTAGCGCGATTGGAAATACACAGTTTAGTCGTTCGTCTGCAAAGCCAATTATGTAGGTCAATTAAAAGTTATTAGGATTTAGTACTGCAATATTGATAATACCGTTGACAAGCTGGCTTAAAGTTTGTCTCTCAGTTTGTTTGGGTGTCGTAGATTAGCTAATGTGGAAGTGTTAAATGGCCATTAACGATCGCCTGACATCCCTGCTCGCCTGGTAATCTGTCTACACATGATTGTCAAACTATTTAAATTGTAAAGGGTACTCACGATCTGACTTTATATGTACCTATATATATAACGATATTTCGACCCATCAGTCACTCAACAGTCTCGCTGTAGCTGATTCGAAATAAAATACGAAGATCGTGAGTAGGTACCCGTTTCAGGTAAAAAATTTAGTATCCACAATGAAACAAGTTTAAAATCATGTAACTAAACATTGTTTTTAACATACGACGTTTATTTGTTTTTTAAGAAAATAAATTTTTCGGTTCCGGTACAAAAACTCAAAAACTTGACCTATGGCAGGAAAGTTAGCTTTCAACAACGTCAGCTAAGAACGTATCATATTATGTCGTATTACACCCCTAAAGGAGTAAACTAAAAACGAAAGTCTGAGAATCCACGAGAGTCAAACCTTGGTCAAGCTACTTTATTTATAAAATTTTGTCACTGTCCATCACGAGGCCTCTCAGATACCCCACACGCGCCATACACTTCCCACATCGCGCCGAACAAAACATCGCATTCTAAATTTGTTTAAAAGCACTTACCTTAGTAACAAGTAACGTAATAACAGAACTCATTGTCGATCGAGCGGCACCGCGGGGGGCGATCGCGACAGATGTTAGAGGGGGCTTACGATTAATTTAACATTAAATTCAATAATAACCTCCCATTTATTGCGTAATTTCCTTCCAATTACCTTTCATTTATCGCTCTGTAACCAGATTGGGATGTGATCATCGGACGAGTTGTTTTGAGCGATACGGCAATTGATTGAAAATTATTTTAGAAACTGCTTGTTTTTAAATTTATAACTATACCTTCGTATGACAAAATTATTATCACTTGCTTCGATGAAATAACATCGAAGAAACCTGCGCACTACAAGTTCCAATTACCCAACGATTATTTAGGTTTCTTGTTCATTGAGGCTGGCGAATGAATGGTTAGGATACCCACTAGTTTCCGCTTCCGTTAAGTTCCAAACTAACTATAGTTGATCCTCACGGATAGTTAAGGAACTATTCAGTTACGGATCTATCTAAGTGTCCTATATACACCAATTACAGTTGTTCCAAGGTTTGTTCTCAGGATCTGAGTCAAGTAAGCGCGTTTCACCATCTAAGGGCTACGCTGCCAGGTTGCCACTTGCCATCAGATGCTATCGTAGTCAAGCGTCAACTTATACAGAGTAAAAAATCTCTCCGTATTAAGAGCATTCCTCTGAAGAATGCTGTAACCGGCTTCAATTAAGTATGCCCTTGAGGTGTGAAATGGCCACCGTTTTTTCTTTATTATCTTATATCTTTATATCTCTATATCTTAATATATATATTTCTTGTGTTCGTGTGTATGTGACTGAACTCCTCCTAAACGGCTTGACCGATTTGGTTGAAATTTTTTGTGTGTCTTCAGGTGGATCCGAGAATGGTTTAGATTCACAATTGGACCCGGTAGGTGGCGTTGCTGTCGATATATCACCAAAACATTTTTTAATTATAAAGCGGTACGAAGTACGCTGGGACCACTAGTATAGGTATATATATATATATATATATATATATATATATATATATATATATATATATCTTTGTTGGCTAGCAATGCATCGGTGATGCCTTTTGTGTAGCTAATGTCCTTGAAGATGATGACCACTCACCATCAAATGACTCGTCTGCTCGCTTGTTAGCTATTTATTAAAAAAACTTTATATTTTTTAATCTAATGGTTTGGATGAATTAATTATAAGAAAACTAAGAAGAAACGACATAGGCTGCTCTGTAATTAACATTCAAATATTTGAAAAAAACGTCTGCCCGGCTATCAAACCTGGACCTTTCACTTCACAGAGTCATCATAAAAAATAAGCTACTAACACTAATAAATGAGACTCCCGCGCATGCGTCACGGTCCCTACTAACGGCCCCCGCCGCGCATGAGCACTTCTCTACTCGATTGTACGTTTTGTTCATTCGAGTACCAAATTTGAATTTACGAACTCCATTGTCGAATTTTAAAGTGGGAACGCAATTAACAACGTGCTGATTATTTTTTCCCATTTTTTTTTCTAAGAACAATAGGCTTAGATTTTGTAGATGGCCTTCCGAATTGTTTCACGGTAAGTATAACGCGTGGTGAACAAATTATATGTAATTGTTTGATAGCACATCATCAATTTTTTTTATAAACAGCTTTGTTGCTGCAACGGGTGTTTGATTATGGTAAAACGAATGACAACCAAATACTATTATTACTTACTACATAATATAAACGGCACTTACGTAACGCGTAAACGTAATAATAATAATAAACGAAAAAAACATAAATAATTCGATCACATTTTTTTTTCTTTTAATTTTTTGGATCAGGTGATAATTACTCGTGCCCTGGGACCTACTTGATAGTTAATAGGTTTCCATACTGTACATAAAAATATTAAAATAGTAATTATACACACTAACAAAAAAATACTGCGTATAACATTCCAAAATTGGGGTTAAGTTTTTTCACTATTTTAATTTTATTTAATTGTTTTTTTTATTTAAACATTAACGTTATACGTAAACTAGGTAGGTATAACGTTTTTCAAGAGATACTGTTAATTTATTTAATATTTTTTATGTCACCCGAGGTATCAAATCAATATTTTTTTTAATTCGTGGATTTATGCCCCGAGGTATAAAATATCAATATCCTTTTTTAATTCGTTGATTTATAACCACAGTTCACCCTTAAACGCAAGAGAGAGACGTTCTGTGCATAAAACACTAACCCATAGAATAATAATATCACTCTTCGGTTACTGAACTTTTACCAAATTATATAATTTTCAAACTTTTATTATTACGGAAACTAAACATTCTATATGTAACGGGTCGGGTACTCACGATTTTTCAAGTTACCTATACCAATGTCCGAGACTATAATGCACGCGATTAAGTCCAAATCTGTGAGTATCCCTTACACTATAAGGCTTACAGTAAAAAATTGCACCTAATCAACCATTGTTGACCGAAAATTTTGTATGGGTATTATTTGATTCCGTATTCGCCGGACATACGTTACCCTACGAGACTCAACTACACTCATAGAGGTACCTAAATAAGGTAAACTAATACCAACAAATAAAAGAAAACACGTTGCCCACTCGAATATACAGAGAATCACTCTTAATTTCTATATTTGAATAAACAAAATTGTGCACCGAACAGATGAACACGTGCAAAACTAAAACTTTTTGTACACCTACCCCATTCACGATCCTAACTCGTTATAATATGGTTCGAATAAAAGCGAGTTCAATCGACATACAGGGGTACTGGCTGTAGTTTTTCAAATATGCAATTTACTGATTTAAAAAAAGAATCGGGCGGGGACGGTCGCTCGGGCCATGGAAAATGGCTGCAAAAGGAAGAAAAAACACTAAAAAAGGACAGAAAAAAGTAGTATGCAGGTATGGTAAGTAGCATCGAACCGCCCCGCGCCCCTTCGAGCCTAATTTGTTACGTTACGTCCTGCATTTCAAAGGGGGATTAAGCACAACAGAGCGGTAACTTTTCAAAGTGAATAACTATTTTATATGATTTTTACTTAGAATAATTACACTATAGAAACGAAAAAAAGAATTATGACGATTTGTCCAGTTAAATTGTGTCACAAAATATCTGAAAAGCTATTTATGTATTATTGCTAAAAACATAATTATGACTATATATCCGCAGCCGAAGTTCGGGAAAGTTTCAGTTTAGAGCTTCACTTTAGACAGAGCGCTTGTATGAAGACTGTCTTTCTATAGTGTTTTTATTCTAAGGATTTTCATTTTTTTTTTTAATTTAGTAGACAGTAAGCACCGTCGCCGTCGTCCATTGACACCAGAAATACTCAAGGCATCACCAACGCATTGTAGGCTAAGAAACGATGAAGAATACGGAATTGGATCTCAAGCGCCCAGGAATACAAGTAGTTTGGACTTTAGCTCAAGCCAGGGGGTGGTAGCCAGTATAGCGTCAGCCCTAGCTACCACTAGTCTGTACAATGTGACTGACGACCCGGATGGCGCAATGGTTACCACACCGGATCGCCGTTCAGAGGGTCCTGGGTTCGATTCCCAGCGAGGCGGAAATTTGAATAATGAGTTTAAATTTCCGTTCTTGGTCTGGGTGTGTGTGTTCGAGTCTTGTGTGTTGTCCATGGCACCCACGACACAGGGAATCCTAGTGTGGGGCTATGAGTGTGTAGCGTATAGCGTTAATGTCAAGCGGACTTTTAAAAGAGAGACTGGATGCTGAAACCTCGTCCGTTATTCCAGAGCAGGGGAAGTCGACTTAGCTCGAGCTGGTCAGAAAAAGCTTTGTGTCTATAGCAATAAAGACAAAAATGATCCTTATGGTGCAATGGTTGTCATGCCGGACTGCTGTTCGAAGGGTCCTAGGTTCGATTCACAGTGAG
Organism: Ochlodes sylvanus; assembly: GCA_905404295.2. NCBI lineage: Eukaryota > Metazoa > Arthropoda > Insecta > Lepidoptera > Hesperiidae > Ochlodes > Ochlodes sylvanus. The sequence continues at coordinate 3,197,607 of FR990137.1, forward strand.
GCGGAAATTTGAACGAAGACTTAGTTCCTGTTCTCGGTATGGTTGTGTTTTCTTGTGTGATCGACAACACCAGGAATCCCACCTAAGTTTGTGTAGCGTTATTAAATTACTTAAGTACATCATTCGACCGACGCCGTATAATGCCTTTATTCAACCTTCTTTCAAAAGGCATAAATATTGAAGAATTTACACTACAATTAACACGACTATATAAACACACTTCATAACTTACAACTCAAACCTAAACATTTTATAACCTAGCATTTTATGTACACCCGGTATCACAAGACACTCTCTCTAGACAAAACATAACAAGCTTTTCCGGTCTTTAAGTCTAAACAAATAAGTAATGAAATACCGTACAGTTTTCCAATAAAGTTAACAATTTAGCTCGACTGTAGGATGGGCGAAAGGAAGTAGTTACATAATACATTATGGGGAGTTATTATAAGCACACAGAAAGAAACGTGGGCTGCAATTAAAAACAACGTTTGCAATTAAAATAATGGCTGTCACACCTATGAGACAATTAGGTGGCGGGAATAAATTCTATGTTTTGGTAGCCCGCCATGGGCTTAATTAGGGCTAATCAAAAAAAACTAAATGCATAGTAATGGTAGGTAATAGCTGGAACAGCTGGTGCTCAAAGTTTATGTTAAAGTAAGGACTTTTATAAACCTACCATTCTATCTACCTTTCGGGAGGGTTTAACTATGGCCCACTTTAGGGCACGGGTCTCTGCTCATATCTAACAAGGCCTACAGCATACTCACCAGGCTCCTCCAGTGCGGGTTGGAGGTGGTAAGTGTCCAACCCATGTGTCCATCACTTAAGATCGACACAAACTATGAACGCTGCTAAAAAATTAAAAAAATACAATAGTTATTCAATTAACAAAACAGTGTAATCCTGAGAACTTACGATTTACGGCCTAAATAGCCTGAAATATAGGTATGTTTTTTTTTTAATATTTTGTAGGTTACTAATATCTCGCGAAATAAATATTCCTGACGATTGGGGTTGAAAAAATGAAGTCCGTGGAATCATAACTTACGTGTCATAAAGAAATTATGATTATATTCATAATTAGATCATAATCAGTAAAACACTTCTCAATAACAAATTCTAAATTCAAACTAATATTGAAATTAAAATATTATTGTTTCAGAACGAATATTATGATTATGCGAATAATATTCTACGATACATTATGATGCATCATAGAATACTAGTTCGGAAAGTGGAAACTACGTAGCTAATTGTATTTAACGGTGAAACGGGTCGCTGGAGGCGAGTTTGAGGACCACTGGCCTGTAGTTTCGTGGTATCAGAGCCCGATGATAATGAATGCGATTCGGGGTTTCAGAAATTAGACCCACTGGGGTGGTACTTACCGTTGCCGTTCGTGGTAGTAATTACTTGTGAAGGCTACGTGGTTTTATTAAGATTTGGACGGTGACCTTAAATTGTTATACAAATTAAACTTTCTTTCTTTTCTCTTACTTCCATTATGTTATGTCTTTGGTGTTAAGTAGACCTGTACTCCTCACAGATAGTTCGGTTCGTTTAAAGATTCTCATACAATTAGTTTAAGTTCATGAATGGCAATTGGCAAATCGGGCCTGTTAAATAGTGACAAATTAATACATAGGTAAATAAAAGATGAAAGTTTATCTAATGCTTATTTTATTTTACTTTTTATTTTAACTTCTGGACAAATCACAAAACTTGACAAATTGAAAGCCGCATAGAAGGCCAGAAGTCCGGACAAGTCCGGACATAGCCGGACATCTAGTCCCTATCCTTAGTATGTATGCGGACTTATAATTATTACGTATTACTAATAATATAACAGTATAATTTAACTACGATGTCTATTACCATTATCAAGCTGAAAAACTATTCGATGAAACATTTGATGGAACCGAATTTGACCTGAATTATTTATTCTATTACCGATGAGGGAAATTATTTCAACAATCTAGATACACCGTCTAATGAAACTTCTAATGGCGAAATAATTGAACGCGCTACTTTTTAAATAATATGTTGGAAACGTCAATGATTGTTTAGTACGTTGGATAATTTCAGTGTAAGTGACTATAATGTTGCTTTTAGTGAGGTCAATATTGTTCTTCGCAACCATGTCCCACTGTTGGGCTCTGGGGTCTACTCTCACAGTATGAGGAGTACAGGTTATGTCCATCACGCTGTACAAGTGCGGAGTGATAAATTTCATTAAAACGATAATGCCATGTAACAATATTTAATGTCATAATTGTGTTCAATTAAAATAAGCTATGTAGGTATACGCTGTTGGATTACCGAATCTTGTTTTCTTAAATATCTACCAAAGGCCAGTTATTTTATTGTAGGTATGAATAGATAGTATAGTCACTGTTCCTCAGAATTGACTATATTATGTCAGAGATAGCCAATATGTAGTATAAATTCTTATACGCGCTTATCTCTTATCAAAACCCCAAAGCGTTGAAAATTTATCCGAGTAATTGCAATAAATACTCCCAAGTAACTGATTCTGTCTCACTAAGTTGCATAGTCAGAGTATTTTAGACCTTATGTTCCATGACATAAAGATCATTTATCTTCCACTTCTATACAAGGCATTATCCACGAATTCACCGCAGTACAAGTGTTAAGTGTGACTAAAGATAACCAGCTTGAACGAATCAATCACATTACGGAGATGACTCCATCACGCGACTTTTGAAATGAGCGAGTCGTATCAGTCGTATCACCTTACACCTTGGTTCTATAATTTTGCTGGTGTTATAAATTGCATAATTAACTGACCACACGATGGTAAAATTGACCTTAACATTGCTTTTGAATAGAAAAAAGACGTGCATAAGTGTATCAATGATAATTACCTATGTATGAAGAATAAACGATTTTGAATTTGAAAAAAAATAAGATATAAAAACTCTACATACCTACTACCATACATCAGGTACATTTTTATCTATTCAAAAAGTTCAAAACTATGTCGCACATGAATGTAAACGTAGGCTTCAAACGACGCACATTCTAGTAAAACAAAACGAGTAAAGTTGTCTGAATGAAATACATTTCGTTCTTTATTAAATCGACGTACTTCATTCATTCAAAAAACACGTGTCCCGGTGTCACTGGCGCGAAACAAATGTCACAACATTTAACACATCGATTCGTTCCTAAAATTAGGCCCTCCGTACCAAGAGCGGCGATGAACGACAAACATTAGTAAGGGGTTGCGCAAACGTATCAACATTAGATATTTACTGTTGTTTTTCATACAAGCAAGTTATTCGCAACTTAGTCGAAATACTTAGTGTAGGCTGATTTTTCCTGATGTTGATATAACTTTTCACTTAAAGACTACTGTATGACTAACTGACTACGAATAGGTAAAAGGAGCACACGTCACCTCTCAACCAGATGGAATGATCACCTGAAGATGACAGCCGGAAGACTGTTCAAATATCTTCAAATGTAAATGTTGCCGGAAGACTGTTCAAATATCCTCAAAAGTAAATGTTACCATGTTAAAATGTTATTGTTTGAAATTGTTTTTCTTGATACATCAACTGTCTATTAAAACAGATTATTATTAAAAACTAGATGTATTTAGACATTTTTTAGTGTAAGACAAAAACATTAATACGATACTTGTGTTACATGCGTTATAATTTATTTATTTCTTCTTTCTTCATTCTTGACTCTTCATTGGTGATGCTTTTGGTGTTCCTGTTGTCCATGGACAATGGACTACTTACTACTTACTAACTTAAGTGGCTTACCTACGGTCAGATGGCTAGTTTGTTCATTTGTCTGTCATTCACAAAAATCACAAAAATCATCAGTCTGAATCGAAATCATCAGTTTATTACATTGCGTTGGAACCAACGAATCATACGAACCACTAAAAGTAACAACGTTTGCGCCGTCCCTAAAGTGTCGCTGTATGCACCGAGTTATTTCATTATACAGTAACTTGCAGTGTCGTAATAGTGTCTGAGTAGAGGCCGGACTAAGCTATTAAGGAGGGGAAATTAGTGCATTATTGACTGATTTCCCTTTTCAACTAGCTGATAGACGGCACTTCGCGTCGGCTTTTCGATTTAAAATACGAACTGGCTGTTTGCTCCATTAACTTTCGGTTATATTTGGATGTTTTAGAAAAAGTTTGACAGTGACAGGCTAGTGAATTGCTATTTTGAATGTGTTCGGAATTAGAATATCCTTGTATGACACGGCTCTTTATAATTTTATTCTACTGATGAGATTATGATAGACCCTTTGTTTTCATACCATTTAATATAATTATAAATAAGTAAAGTGTATCTATCTAGTACGCATGGTTATTAAATAAATAAATACTGAGTGTATACAGTTATTTTATTTATCTACTATAGTTAAGTATTAACAACAGTCTTAGCGCAATTATCAATATTAAAAATTATCCATAGAGGACCATTTTTATTTCAATTACAGCTAAAATGTAAGTAAGCTCGACGCCGAAAACCATAAGAGGTGTTTAATGCCGAGTAAAATTCGTAATTGGTGAAATCAACCAAATAACATGTTAACAATCAATTTCAACTAACTATTACATAGAAAACGAATCGGCCATAAAGACCCCGATAAAATTACAAAAGAAATCTATAAAATAATTAAAACTTCTAATCGTACCAATTAGTGGGTGAATTTATGGTTTCACTTATTAGGGAGTTATGGACGCAACGCATACGATTGGAAATAATTGAAGGAACTAAGGACGTGGTTTGAATTTGGAATTCAAAATAGGCGGGAAACTTTTTCTTAAATCTTGTCAGTCACCTTTTATTTTGACATGACATTGTGTATTTTACGAAATGATTATGTTTAAACTATGAAATAATAACTAAATAATAATAAGAGTCAATGACGTTATAAATTGTAAAGCAAAACGAGTTGATACGAGAATGTCACTATCTTGCGAAAAGAGAGGAATTAAAATTCGGCTAATTGTCGTAATTTTCATCAAGCCCTCTTTCTGCTAAGACGATCCGTAATAAATGTAATTTTGTCATGAAGGTTACTGTCCACCATTTGATGCCTCGTCTTCTCGTTTGCCGTTTATTAACATAAAAATATATAAAAAAAAATATAAAAAGCTCGATCGGTTACCGGGAAGTGGATCAAATTTAATTTGAAGATTTGATGACAAACCATCGTGACAGGTGAAACTAAATAAAAGCCCGTAAAAATTACGGCCCTACGATTTCCTAAGAGAGAATGCGGTTCTCAAACGTTTATACAACACGTACCTAATAACCCCTTTTCACTTGGCTGTAATCGGGTAAAAATCGGCGCGTTAAAGTTTTACCCCACACGTAAGAAAACAAAAGTAGGTACACCCCCGCGCACGAAGACCGCTATTAGGTAGGCGAGGCATTCGCGCACTTTATCTAACACTCGGTGTAATTAAGCTGCTATAAAAACTAATTGGGATACTACGATTGGTACTACGGTTGGTACTGATTTTCGCTGATCGATGGTTGTTTATGTTCCAATGGATTTCATAAGCATAATTTGTATACTCGCCTTTGAAAACGTACGTTGGGGTTATTATACTTTTTATGAGGCGTGGAAGTCTGTTCAATATTCGAATGTTTTTATTTTAGGTCCCTTTAGGTTATTTTATGCAATGTCCGGTAGTCAGTAATAAGCTATTTTTCTCCAAACGAGTTGACGAGCCACCTCCCTATTCCCTGGCCCCAATGGTCATTCTTCTTTTCTTTTACTTCCTTGGCGTAACTGATGTTCATGGACGTAGGAAATCATACCATCAAGTGACTCCTCTGCTAGTTTGGTGCTATGAACATAAAAATCTTCCCAGTGGACACCTCATTATGATTGAACCCCACCTCACACATACAAACATGTTTATTCATGAACAGCACACATGCAAGCGCCGGTATCAATCACGAATACTTACATTGTGGCAATTTAATGATCTCAAAATAATGTAGTGACGTGCCGGCCTTTATTCAGCGGCCAAATTAACATGAGATGAAACTGTGCGATTATGGCCCTTGACGCCAGGAATTAAGAAGCTTCCATGTGCCAAATATAATAAGGCAGTGGATTTAACAGCGATGTTCAAACTGTGAATGATACTTTAATTGTGTTTATGCGTTCTCAATAATATGCCTTAGAGTGATGATGATAAAGATGTAAAATTCAGGATTAAAGTTTTGTTGCGATATTTGATTCTTATTGATGAATATGAAATGATATATGAAATTTGAAAATTTATATTTTGTGGTCAAACCGTTACCTACCAGTGATACTTTTTGCCTGAGGTTTGGGGTTTGTAGAGTTAAAGCTTGTAGAATCATGCCTTTTAGAGTTACAATAATGGCTCTTCATGAGATCTGGCATCTTTTTAACAGCGGACGTTATGAATTATAAGCTAAAGTTGTAGGTACAGTAGATAAATATTTTATGCTTCCAAAAGATATAACCTACGCACAGTCTCCTTTGTGGACAAGAGAGGAAAGGCATCTTCGTTCCACATTCTCACTATGCATACATATATATGTTGTTTTTTATTTACTTCACACACTTGCGTGTATAAAGACACATTTTAATAGACGGCCGAAACGACTATCATTATTAAAACTTTGCTAGCTTTAATATTTAACGTGGTTTTAATTTTGCTTTCACGACAACGTTGAAAAAGTTGAGTATCCGTGGCCACATGAGATCATGGTTGGCTCACTTGATTTATTCCTTTAACCGTCTTGACCTACATTCGTGTATTGCCTTTAATTGTTAATAAGCATAATTAAAATGCGTGTTAAACATATACGCACGGACGGACGGGAGGACAGGAGTGTTTTATTAATAAATCAATGAGTACGGGTCGCTCCGAGCGGTTTAGCGTACCGTGCGAGGTCAGTGCGGTTTGTGAAAAAATATTCTATTACAACAACGTAATGTATAATGGTCAGGAAAAGTTTTTGTTGTGGATTTAATTTTAGTAATATGTATTTCACCTTTTATAAATGTAAATCTATAGGGAGACACTAATTAATCTACAAATAATATGGCATAGCTCAATTGATATCATCACCACCAATAACTGTCCCACTGCTGGGCACGGGTTTCCTCTCACAATGTGAGGCGTACAGGACGTAGTTACCACGCCGGCCAAGTGTGAATTGGAGGACTTAATATCCCTAGCTTTATTTATTTTATGTCTAAAGGCAAAAATAACCGATGTACAATTATGTATCTACATAATCATTATTTTTACTTTATTAAATTATCGATTTTTATTCATTTTACTATTAGTTTTCCAGGGTTTTCCTGGAGGTAATAACCATGACAACTTACCTTCAGATTTTTTATTCTATGACCGGCTGAAGGAAAAGACTGACCGACTCAGGAAGGCCTACCTGAGACTACACGCAGTGTACGTCCTAAAAGATTTTTTTATACGATGCAAGTTAATCCTTGACAACAATCCCACCTGATGTTAAGTGGCGATAATGTTCAAATATGGTAAGCGAATTATTTATTTGTCTGCTATAATAATAAGGCTCTACTGGTCCTGATCGAAGACCCGAAATACAGTGTTATGTTTACAGAGACAATAAAAAATGTGTTTACAATATGGGATATAACACAGAAGCTTTTAACACATAACTGTTAATTAACAAACGTAGTACCTTTAACCTTCAGAGCAACCATCAATTAATTTACTTAGCAATCTAGCAGTACAAAATGTTTTTACGTTTCGTAATCCTTTACATGTCACGAATGCGCGTCACATAGCCATATCGCACAGGGCATAAGATCGAAAATGTGACAACACAGGCCTCTGTCAATTACGTAGTTTACAGCGTATGTAAGCATTCATAATCTAAGTGTGCTAATTAGGAACACGATAAGTATGTGGGAAGTGTGCTATTGTGCTTATAATAGTTACGTAGTTCCTAACAATTTAATTATGCATAAGTACGAGTAGAAATAACGTTCAGACAACCCTGAATAACGGAGAGGGTATCGCCTCTCTCCTGTTACAGGGTAATAGGTTTCATACTTCTTTTTTATTATTGGTCGGTAATAAATATCTGAATTTATACATTGTAGATAGCAAAGAACTAACTAACGTTCCATCCGCTTGCTAACTGACTAACCAAACTAGTAATTCTGAACACGGTTTTGGTATTCAGAATTTCGAGAAAATCCTAACCTATTACCGACTCAATCTCAAGCTGGGGACTGAATATTATTGTGCAAAAATAGCCTTTATTTCATTTCAAAGACGAAAGAGCACATGGGCTACATGATGGTGAGTGGGCACCGGGCGTTAACTTATCGTCCCCCTTGAGCGTGTAGCTAATATCTTCTATGCAGGGCCCAGCTATAATGTTTCTCCTAAAAATGAATGGGGTGATGCAGAATTTAAACCCAGCTCCTTTCAACTGAGGTTTAAATCACTACCCCATCACTGTACCTTGTGGCATGCGAAAGCAAAATTACCTCAAAATGAACACACCCTGAGGTGAATAAATAACTACATGAATCAAAAGTGACCGAGGCGCGTCCCACGTAACCCGCTTGCTGGACAAATAGAGTGGAGCGATCGAAGATTAATTAATATAACTTATTTATGTTCACCCACATAGACTTTGACATTCACTCATTTTATGAGAGTTTAATTTTGGACAGTAGAATACGAGTACAACGATTACAGTCAGGATAATTATGATGACTCATATTTTTTTAAATAGGAAATTACGTGTAACAAGTTGGTACGGTACGTTTTATACTCATATAAATTTAAAATAAAAACTAATAGTTTAGGAAGATTAAGTTACAAGCCAATTAATTATAGGAATTAACTTCTAGATTATTTCATGTAGGTGAGTATAACATTTTATAGACGGAATTTCTTAATTCTGTGTCCAACCTCAAAATTTTACAGGAATACAAATATGCTTTACTTTAATTCATCAATAACTTAATTATCGGTTTATGAAACAAATTCATCGTGTTATTGATAAAAATACAGAAGTTAACGAAATAAATGAGCAATTAATAAACACCTTGGATTTTTTGCACATCTTCCTATCTCGCTGACACAATCGCTTGTCTCTCCACTCCATCGCTACAACACACGGTTCACCGGCTAATTACGTTCGATTATGATCACGTCGCGACATTGAATATTTTATCGGTGCATTGTTCTTGCGCGCTTTGTCTGCAACTCTGCACCTTCGAGAACAGTGCGCGCTGGTTAAACTGTGATGCCGTTCGATACTTGAGCCTGTTCCAGGGATACTTGCTGCATTTTGCAGCAATTTGGATGTCTGACGCAAAGGTTACCAGGGATTGCCGACGGTCCTGGGTGAGGTTTTCAGCTAGGTGGAATTTAGATGATGTGTTTAAATGTCTGCTCTCGGTCTGGATGTGTTCTTGTCCTTGTGTGTCGTCCATGGGATAGACTTGCTGTTTTTTATACTGCCGTCAGAAGGAAAAAGGGCACAACTAATATTTTTCTCGAAATTGAGTTACATACATATTTGGAATCAAGATTTTTTCCTGATTCCAATATATGTATGTAACTCAATTTAAAGAAAAATGTTAGTTGTGCCCCTTTTCCCTCTGACAGCAGTATAGCAATATGGCCGTCTGTTGTAATGCTTACCATGGACTGCCGAGGATGCTGGGTTAGGTTCCCAGCGAGGCGGAGAATGATGAGCTGAAATGTCAGTCGGTCTGAGTGTCTGTTCTTTTGATTGTATGTTGTCCATGGCAGCACGACATAGGAAATCCTAGTATTGGGTGATGGTGTATTGGCTACAGTGGGATAGTTATGGATCATGATGATAATCAGAGGTAATATTATTTCCAATTGGATCATCTTATAGTGAGCAACAGTGATAAGCATGCGGTTCGAACGTTGGACTCTCGAACAGGGGGGCTTGGATTCAAATCCTTAAATGCCCAATTAAAAAAAATGTGAGCTTATTAAAAATTTATTATCACTTCCTTGGAGTTTTCTATAATGTTCTCGAAGGTGTGTAAACTCGGTCAATCCGCACATGGCCAGTAATGGACTGTCCAGCGTAATGGATAGTCTTTACCCATATTGTGAGAGGAGACCCAAGCCCAGCGCAGTGGGATAGTTATGGGGGGCAACGATGGTGATGAATTTTGTTACCTAAATCAAACGATTTTTTTTGTTGGCAAGTAGATTAAATAACTTGACTATGGTCTTCGGCAAAGCAATCCTTTTTAATCGATATATGTTTGGTAGTGATAGATAATATTTGTTCTCGGGTCGTGGGTCTTATTTGTGTTATTCATGCCACCTGCGTCACAGAGAACCCTACTGTGTGTGTGTGTAAGCGTTAATCTTATTTATACGGAACCCACGCTACTTTAAACGCTCCCGCTTGGATAAAAGATTTTTTGGGTTAATTATTATAATTAACGAGAATGATGCGTCACGCCACTTGTGGCTTATTTTGTTATCTTCCTAATCTTGATTTTCATCTCATCATGATACGCGGGCATTTTACTTTGTTCCCACTTGTTTGCTATGTAAATATCAGTATTCATTAAGGTAGTATTCACTACATCATTGTCTGTCATAATTAAAAATACATAAACTTTATGTATTTAATACATAAAATTTTTTATGTATTTAATACAAAAAATACATAATATATAATATTAAAGTAAAATGCCCGCGTATCATGATGAGATGAAAATCAAGATTAGGAAGATAACAAAATAAGCCACAAGTGGCGTGACGCATCATTCTCGTTAATTATAATAATTAACCCAAAAAATCTTTTATCCAAGCGGGAGCGTTTAAAGTAGCGTGGGTTCCGTATAAATAAGATTAACGCTTACACACACACACAGTAGGGTTCTCTGTGACGCAGGTGGCATGAATAACACAAATAAGACCCACGACCCGAGAACAAATATTATCTATCACTACCAAACATATATCGATTAAAAAGGATTGATGAGAAGTCACTGTTAACCTAATTCCTCATTTTCCTCTTATTAATTTCAGCAAAGCAACTTGCGACTCTAGCGAACTGCGATCTCTAGTGACTAGGTGACGAATAGCACTGCTTCTGTGAGTCACAATGGCCTATGCTAGATGCCTCCTAAAAACAACTGTTTTACTAAGCTAATTAGCTTTAAAACGCCTTGGACGTACATTTTAGTAGGTTAATGCCAACAACACATTATCCCAAACAAAACCACTATACCCACACAAACAAACAATGTTACGCACGTACCCACACATAGAGATAACGATACATTACGTACATTAGTAAGGGGGCATAATTATACATCATTATTACTAATTGTACAATACACCGACTAAGAAGTATTCGCGTCTATTAATGACAAAAGCAATTAGGGTGCACGCACACAGCTCTAAAGTGAGTGTGTGTGTTTGTAATGCATAATGTTCGTAGTGTCTGGCAGTAAATTGCTTTGAGGAAACGGACGTATAGTATACGAGTGTGCGTGTTATTATAAAGCATTTTTGATTTAGTTTCGAGTGATTTAAAACTTGTATTACATGTAGTAAACATTTCACAGAGGAATTTATACATTCCTGTACGTATATTTTTATATACAATTTTATATAGCTTCGTATTGACATGTCTGATGTTCGTCGTATATATTAGTTTGCCAATTTTTCATAGCGTGAAGTGCTATTATGGAGTGATCACTGTTGTACTGTTGAGTACGCAGGACCAGAGAAATCGCCAATGCATCTCCAGTCCTTTTTAGGACTTTGTATGTCATTCTTATATCTTCACTATTAGCCCATCTAGCCTATATATCTCGCTAGGAAGAGTTGTTATTATTTAAAAAGTTTGTAATTTTATTCACCATTACGTTTTGTGGATTTTAACTTACAATTTTCCTCTACCAACTTAAGTATATTCAAACAAATGAGTACGTAATCTAATCGCGTTTTTTGTTTGCCAAGCAAGTTTTTTTTCTATTAAGCCAAGACACAGATCTTTTGATAGGAGATTTGAACCACAGATTAGGTGGGCTGGTGGAAAATTATGTTGTTACTTAATGAGTTACATGGCAAATGGTAATTGTTTAGTTAACTATAAGTTTGTACGTCAATGACTAAAATAGTCCGCTTGTAGGGCTGCCTCCTGTCTAAATAATAATTTGTTCATACTAATATTATAAATGCGTAACTCTGTTACGTTATATCTGCTGAAGCGATTTAGATCAAATATGGCCTGGAGATAGTTTGTGACCCTGGAAAAGATATATGATAGTTTTTTTTCCGGAAATCATCGCTTGATCTGGTAAAAGGTGAGATTGGAAGTTGGCATAAGGAATCAATCATTTCTCGAGTAAGGGATGTAAAAATTATCTTACTAATCAGATTCAGTGATAAAATTTGGCACACGGGTAGGCCGTGACCTGGACTAGGTCATGGCCTCAACCTATTAATGCTTACTAGAGCATACTCCACCACGATGCTCCAGTGCGGATTGCTGAAGGGGTTAGTGGCCAACCCAAGTGTTGGAAGTTTTATGCCACCCGAAGGCACCCGACACGGCTTAACGGCTGCTACCAAGTGGTAACAACCGGGACCGACGGCTGTACGTGCCCTCCGAAGCACGGAAGCGCTCGAGAACTTTTGCCACTAGCGGTCACATCCACATCCATCCAACTACCGACCGCGCCCGCTGTTGCTTAACTTTGTCGACCACTTAAGATCGACGCGAGCTGCCGGGCTATGAGCGCGAGCGTGCGCGTCAGAGGGTTCTTTAATCTCGGTAATACCACAGTTATCATCTTTATACTGTGGTAATACGTTCCTTTTGGAAAATTTTAACGGTATGATGTCATTTTCTATCTCCGATGCGGGCAATGCGTTGCTTTATTTATAAGTATAAATATTATATACCTTTGAAAATATTATGGAGTAGGTACGTTCATCCAAGCAGGTTTTCTTTTCCTAGACCTAGTTATTAATTTTTACACCATTCGAATATGACGTGCAGAGTTCGAACCCGTACGTCCGTAGAAACAAGTTCAAACTATCAGGCCATCATAGTTTCTCAGTACTGTTAGCATATTACCATTAATAACCGAATTATACCCAGCACAGTGGCGGTCATTAGGCCAGCTACAGCGACATGATACAAGCGATAATTACCCTTATTGCGTTGACACAACAACTAAAGTTTAATGTATATTGACAACAACAATATGTATTGTACGCACGTACGTATTAATATTATTTTTATTTTTATTAGTATTAAGTGGGAGTTTCGCCGGATAGCTTGCACGATAAAATAAATAAATTAACGCTAACACACTCATAGCCCTGTACTAATATTCCCTGTGTGGCAGGTGACATGGACATAATTATGGAAAACATTTCTCTGTCACATGGTTAAATCGGCCTCGGCCGGCAATCAAACCAGGGACTCTTCGCTTCGCATGGTTACAAGGGCTATGAGATAAAAAAAAAATGAAACACCTGATGAAAATAGATCGTTCCAAAATGGGTTCACTCCTCGCAATAGGATTTAATGTGGTAGTTATATAAAGGTCATGTGAAACTTATAATTTAAGAACAACTTTGATGACAATTTTAGACGATATTGGCTTGGAGCTTAGCTTAAAAAAATAACGTTATAGGTAGACTGTACAGTGTGCATACTAAAAATAAGATAAGTGGGTTAACTAAGGTTAAATTGTTATAAAACTAGAAATAGGCGCAGGTTTAAAGTTATGTCTTTAACGTGCATGCGTCTTTGTACTCATATTTTCCTATTTTATTATCATCATGTTCAAGGCATTATCATAATCCCCATATATTTTGACAAAATTCCATCATCACTGTCACATTTTTATGTGTCAACTATGTATCCTGAAGAAGTGGACTATAATGTCTAACTTACGGTCCTTACGTCACATACATGATATATTCCAAAATTTTATATTATGTAAAATCATTATTAAAAATAAAATCTGAAATACATGTACCTACTCACAGATGTTGGGTGGAACTGATTTTCACATTCACGTACAATTAAAAAGTTGCTTAACATTTGGCGGAAGTGCCAATTACGGATGCGTTCGTATTTAAAAATGAACCAATGGGCCACGTGAGGAACGGCGTGATTCCAAATTCAATTTATTCTTTTTTTTAAATACCTACTCATAAACAACATACATTTACACAAAATACATTCGTAAAAGTCTCCTAATTTATGTATTTTTTAAAGTCTCTCCAATACATTTTTGTATACTTTCCTACAAATTATTATCTTTTTACTGTTTAATATATGCAATTTATTATACATAAAAAAGGCCAAGAAATTTTGCTGTAAAATAAATATTCGGCAATCCAAAATAAAGTAAATGATTGATATCATAATGATTAAAACCCATATAAAACCATTACATTTGGAAAAACTGCCAATTACGTACGGATGCGTGAAATCTCATAAAATACCCCGGAAGCCCACACGAGGAACGATGTTCGAAATTTGAATAATCTATTTTATTAAAAAATATAATTCGAAAGCATACGAGCATCGTTGCACACACGCGTAGCCCGTACGCATTAACACTCACACAATCGTACTTAAAATGCCTAATCAACAGCCGGGATTTTTCGGTTCGCAATCAAGCGAACGAATTTCCACAGCCACGGGCGGCAATTGGAAAAATATAATTACCAACATAATCCTCGGCAAATTGGATTAAAAGTGAAAAAAAGAGTAGAAAGTGTTTTAGGGTGCGTCATTATTTTTCCCGGGAAGGGATCGCGGGCTAATTACGACAGATGGATCGCTGTACAGTATGTAATAACGCTAATTAATCGATCGGTGTGATCCGATGTGAGGTTTTTTAATACCAATTCAAGGCTCTCAATGTTACACTTGTTTCAGCCGAGTTTTAGCCTGTATGCGATGTTCGGTTCGCGCGAGGGTACATGTACTTACAAGTATCACATTTTATTCACGCTTTCGTGCAAAATTATTTTTGTGATTGTCTATTCAAACTATAGTGTTAATGATCTATTGAAATAATATTATGATGAACCATTGCGTGTTTACATTGTATTCACGCTTTTATTCGAAACTGTTGTTGATTAAAATTAAGGTAGGTGTCGTGATTAGCGCCCTGTGTTAAATAAGGCCCATAGAAAAGGGGTTTTATTCGAATGATCCCCATAAGATTTACATGTTTATTAAAATACACCCATAAGAATAAAGATACCTCAAGTATTCTTACATGTAAATACGTTTGTTACTCAGGTAGTTTCGATAGCCATAATTATAATAACGTCTGTTATTAACACCCTTAAGTAACCCTTTCTAGCTGAATTTTTTATTTCCACGTGGATAATTACCCCTATAATTAGCTTCTATTAATATGTATTGCGAGGAAAGCGTGACTTATGTCAGCCCAAGGGATTAAATACTCGATAATTATAAGTTGAAGTTTTTAGCCAATCCTGGAGTTACTTGGTAGGGCAACGGCTCCAGTTTCGTTTTCTGACTCGAGAAAATATTTATGTTGTGGTTGTTTTGGATAAGAAATGTTTAATTAGTTATCCATATCCACGGATACCTACATGACGCAAAAATATTCTACCCTTTTTTACAAAAAATACGCGGAGTAGGTATGAAATTTGGCACAATATAATGACAAAATAATGCATAAGAAATACATTAAATGTAGGTATGTAATGTATATTATGTACATACTAAATAAATAAAACAAAAATTAATCAAACATTACACACACTAATATAAGTTAGGTAGGTACTCTTTGCACAATACCATGCATTTGTCACGACGCGACGTGATAATATTACGTTTGAAGTTACAGAATAAATTTCGGTCGAATTACAAGCGCCTCTGCGCTTGTATATGTATACTAGAGCGTAATACTAGAGCGAGTCTCTACCCGCTCTAGTATTAATTAATACAGCTAATAGTAATAATACTTTATTGTTTTTCGCTTTATATTCGACTCTGTATAAAACCCAACTTAACCTTTACCCGGGAAAAGAACCAGGAACTTATCAGTAGCACGCGAGGTTACTCACAATCCTACGGGTACCAAACTTGCGGTAAACAGAGCTTACACGTACAACCGTCAACATAAGTGTTGCCAGTCAGTCAAAACAAGAAATGCGCACGAAAAATTATTGGTTACAACCTATGAAGTGAAAGACATCAACAGAATGAGGGGAGCACGAATAGAACCACTTAATTTCACCCTCTACCCTTCATTATAATCACCACCCGCACATAGACACTATCGATCCAACGGCCTGTCTGTACACAGTGCGTTTATACAAGTGATTAGTGTATTTAATTTGAAAATGCTAAGTAGTTGCCTTGTTCTATCGCTGTGTTGTTCTGAGAGTGTGTGCGTAATGACGTGTTGGGGAGACTAACCCTTTGCTTGCCGCTCATATCGCGCCGGTCGAAAAGTGATCGCGATTATAATTTTACGATTAATGCGCCACTATTTTAGTTGTGTTTGTAAGACGCGGTCGGTTGAGATCTCGAGGTTTGGTTTGTCGATGTTTCGTTTGATTCGATTAATTTTGTATGGCGCTTGTACGTTCATCTATTATCTATTAAATAATTAAACTTTATTTTATATGGTACTTAGGATTTTGTATATTAATATACCTTATATAATTCAACTCGAACGATATATTACGTGTGTACATAATACATCCTTTTGAGTAGGAAAGTATAAAAGTTATTTGCCTCATTAATTGAACAGACAATCAATAATTTATAGTCCTACAAATAAATAATATACAAAGTAATCATTAAAATTATTATGAGTAATCCCTTCTGGATAGTAAGATTATGACTTACGATAGCAAAGGATTATTATTACTCGTATAACAGAATTGAATACTGAACGAAGCAATTAATAATTGTTGAATTTAGTCTGTGCCCTTGATGATTTTTTTAAATAATGTGTAGTAGCGGTATCACGGTTTTCAAAAATAATGTGTAAATATTCGAAGTTTAATATGCCATTACTTTCAAAGGGTTAGACCACAAGATCAATAATAATTTCTATTATACAGAGGTCTCTGTAAATTAATAGTAGTTCTTTCTACAATTGATTAATATGTATAAAAGTGAGGCACATTAGCAATTCGCAACAACACTTACAAGGGGGTAATGACTCGTCTGTCCATATAATCATAGAGCAGCCATTACTCTGTCCGTGAAGGATGTCCACGAACTTTTGTTATTATAGGACATATTTTAATTGATTTCCTAGTTTTCACAACATTTGCATTCCAGTTAGAAAGGTATGGAGCCGGTTACACTTTTTAGAGGCGACCGCTTTAGTCCTCAAAGATAACAAAACATCTGTGACCGAATTAGAACAAGAATGTTACTAACAATTACTAACTGGACTATCACTAATAGTTCCTGTCCCAGTCCTCATACTTACTTACAAACTAACCAACTAATGTTCTAACATCCTCTGCTAACAGCACTAACCATCCTAGTCCCCATTTTTGCCTTGTTATAAGTCGGTCACAGTTGTCATTGGCGGCAGCGAAATGGTGGTGCATGCTCGTCTGCTGCCTTATGACCATAAAAAGTCAGTTTTTTATTTTACTTATTAAAGAAAAGCACTTACACTTAGCATTTATATTTCATCCACAATAGTGTATTATCTGGGTCCGTGGTCCTGAACAAGTTACGAAATACCCTGCATAAACATAATACACTGTGAAGTGAACAAACTCGTTCACATATCAAGCTAATTAAGAAACCAACATTAACATTACTGAGTAATTAACATTTCGCAATTAACATTTTAGCGTTGATAATGTTAAAATAAATAAAAGATTCTCAATAATCAAGAGCATTAAATTACGTTTCAAAACCGGACAGTTCTCTTAAACCCTCGCTCAAGGTGTCCTTACACGGAGGGAGGGACGCAACGACATTAATTTCACGAAATGAACCTAATTTACATTTAAATAAGGACTCGCCTTAGCGGGGATAAGTTGTGAAACTAGCGGCCTGAGGCACTCTCCTTGCCCAAACCAGGGATATTTCATTACTATAATTCAATTCGAACGATATATTACGTGTGTGTACATAATACACCCTTTTGAGTAGGAAAGTATAAATTTGCGAGATTTACTCATTTGTTAATTATGTTGTTATCTCGTTTACTACAGGGTGTTCGTAATCATACGAGTTATTTCTTTTAATGAAACGACAATCATATCGCTGCAGTAGGATTTTGTATCGCGGGTAGCATGAACAACTCAAATACGATACTACAAACGCACCCGAGACCATAAAAAAATGTCACATAAACGTCTTCGTAGGTAGACTGTGAATCGAATCCGGGACTTCCATCGGTACCATGTCTTAATTGTGCCATTGTCAATGAATAAATACTAGTGTATATAGCATTTGAAGTGTGTATTAGGACCACACACTTAATTGTTAGGTGCTATAGTTTAACAAAACTGTGGTGAAATATACGGCTTTACCGCGTACGAATCAACATTTTTTTAAAACTTATTCGTGCCATTAAATATAAATTATAAAACTATTTCCCGTCCATATTATTGGATCAATGAATTCGTCTCTTTATGATTTCGCATAATTGGGCATTAAGGTTTGGAGAAAATTTTTGAAAAAATATTTAGCCATACTTGCTTCGAGCACCATTATAGAAAACCGAGTATTTTAATTGAGCCGTTTTTGAGAGCTTCGTAATATAAATAAGCGAATTACGGGTTAAAATCACAGCTCGAACTTCTGGGGAACTTTTTAACAACGTCCGATTCAATCGTACCGCGAAAGAGGGTCATCAATAACAAAATTAAAAATTCCCCAATTTGAATTTTAATTGCGTCCGATTATAATCGAGGCCCACGAATCGGCAGCCCTTGCTTCGCTTTTTTAAGAGCCATCTCCTAAATAATTCATCCTCTGAACTTGCTCAAACTAGTTACGTCTGGATTGAAGCGGTTCGGGCCGGCACGGCGAGGGAGTGTAAGTTTAATCCTTATAAATTTCCTTTTTACACAAAGCAATATAAGTAATTAGCATAATTTCGTTGAGTAAATGAAATATGGTAATGAGGGGAGGTGTAACCCCTTCTCGGGGGGAAGCCGGGGGGAGTCGGCCCTTCAGTCGCATCCTTATTGATGCTCGTCACCGCCCGATGTAGTGATGATTACAATTAAATTATCCGCTATTCAAAGACAGCCATTTTGTTTTGATTCCCCGCTTTTCAATTCAAATTAGGAAGTTGTCTTAAATCTTGGAACGATTTCGAAGATGGTTCCAAATGCAAATTGATTGAAACTAGTAAGCGCTTTGCTTCGGGAAATCTTTGCCTTAGTATACACACTAAATAAAATGTTAAGACGAGATTATTTAAATCAACACTTTTTTATTTGGCCAATTGAAACAGAATAAACACTAAATATTAACCCACATTTACATCAATACATCAGTTAAAAATCGCATCCAAATGAATTCAGCTATTTTTGAGATTAGCGGGAGCAAACGCACAGACTAACAGACGAAAATTCAAAAAATAATTGTTACCTACGCGTTAATTACGTACGTAATACCTACGTGTTTCTCAAATGTCTTCCATTTACTAACACCGATCAATTACCTATAGTTTTACTTTATGTAGGTATAGATAGTAAAAGTATAATGTAGTCAGTGAAATTTCACAGATTTCATGAATTTCTAAGCGATCAATCGCGATAGTGCTGTATCGAATCGAGCATAAGCTTATGCAACTGAGTCACGTCAGAAAACGATACTCGGTTACGCGCATTTACCGTGATTTACCATTTTATAATAGCTATAAGCGTGACCGCCAGTGGAAACATGTCTTAAAGCGCTTCGTGCTTTGGGCACTAACGTTCCTGAAATGTCCAGTTGTAGATATTACATAATTATATAGTCAGATACTTAGCAGTCGTCAATATATGTCAGAGGAAGGACTATGGACAGTGCAGTCCCGAGACCCGCGTTGGAACACTCCTCCCCTCTAGAATAGTCTTGAGACTAGAGGCTCCCTAGAGTCCCTAGGCCCACTTATGGGAACAGGCCATATTACCATCTATAGTATCCTTCCAACAATTTATTTTAACATGATTATTCTGTTCTAAGTAGCGTTAATTGAAAGAATTGCTCAGTAAAACCCGAGAATTCTACTTAGCCGTTAACGAGTCAATTATATTGAGTGTTTAATTAATTAACTACAATACGTGCTAATAAACCTAATAAACGTATACTTTTACATATATATCCGGAAAAGCTCACTCAATACAACACCAATTAAAATCTAAGTGCTAATAAAATTCGAAAGGAATCGAACCAACGAACGCTCCACTTCGTGAAATGCCTGCGCGATAAAAGGTCTTCGAAAACACAATACCGAGTTTTGTACCCTCGCCTCTGTGTTAGACAGAGACGGGTGCATCTAAGATGAGGCGCGAGCGAAAGGAACGGAGACCAATTCGAATTAATTAATTATAATTAAGTTTTAAGTTGACGCGCCGGTTACGAGTAAGCGTAGTCTTTCGTTTGTGTTGTCTGTGTGTGTGAATAGTTTGTGTGTGTTCTAGTATCGATTTGGAACTATGGCCAGAGATAATGAGGTGGGTTAGGGTGGCGTAATAAGTTTTTGAGGTCGATGGAGTTTCAAATGTTATCTTGTACTATAGGGCCCTTACTGCCTCGGCTGTTCTGTTGATGTGCTCCTCTTAAAATTTGCCGGATTATCTCAGGTAATTTTAGATAAACAACGTGTTAACTGATTTGGGAATATAATAATGGATCTTGTTGCGCAGTGCTCGTATTCAAATTCGATTCTCTGTGAGAGTACCTATACAAGAGAACTTTTGGTTTGGTTACGAAGCACATGGGACGGAGTTTTTGCGTGTACGAATTTCGTACTCGGAACAAGACTCAAATCGGGACTAGGATGGCTAGAGTTAGTCCAGTCTGGGCTAACTAGCAGAGTAACTAGCAGAAGGTTCGTTAGTTTACGATTAGGGCAGGGAATGTTAGTGATAGCTAGTCCAGTTAGTAATTTAGTTAGAAAATCGGACGATTTTTTTTATTCTTATACAAATTATCTCCCCTATTTGACCTCTCAAATAAGCGGTCATAGCAAATAAATGGTCGGCACGGAGTTGGGGTTTGTGTTCTAGGCCGCCCAAATATAACCAAAAACGGTTTAAATCGAATCCGAACGATTCCGATTCGAACGGTTTAGCCGATCCGTGGGAAGGATCACTGGAGGTTACCTTTACCAATTACTCAACCATATAGTGCGGACAATGAAACGAAAAAAAATGTTATCAAAATAATTTACAAATAAAATTTATTATAAATAATTGGAATAATTGTTTATCCGTTTCCCAATTGTCAGTTGCCAGGTTTGCCAGTTGTCAGTTTCGAGGTGTGCCAGTTGTGGCAAGTACGTTTGTTCTCGGTAGTATAAGGTTAGTTAAACCATTTGGGTACGGTTTTCAGTGATGTATGGTAATATGCTTCTGGTACCATTTGATGTGATTTTTATTTTAACTTGTTTCCAAAAAAAACTAAAAATATGTCAATTTTAAGCATCCTGTCTTAATATTTTTTCGATTGCAACCAAGGCAGTATCTCCAGGCGACGTGAGGGCAATTACTAGTGTTAACAATATATCTTTTTATCTAACAGGTTTTTTAATGTCTTTTATCGAATTATTCCGAGTTCGATTCCCGTCCGGGACATTAATGTCAATTATTCAATAAACTCACCAACGATAGCATTCGTATTTGTAACCGTTAATCAACACATCTTTCATCTTCCGTAGCAACATTCACAATAAACAGTATTCATATTCATCATTTATTCAGTGTAACCGGCTAGCTAGGACAGCGGCTAGCAGC
The DNA here is from genome assembly GCA_905404295.2 of Ochlodes sylvanus. Classification (NCBI taxonomy): domain Eukaryota; kingdom Metazoa; phylum Arthropoda; class Insecta; order Lepidoptera; family Hesperiidae; genus Ochlodes; species Ochlodes sylvanus. Next base: position 3,219,613 of record FR990137.1, read on the forward strand.
TAGCCGGGCCGAGTTCGTGCGGCTAAGCCATCTTATACATTTCTGTGCTACGCGCACGCACTGCAGTGTTCCGGTTTGAAGGGTAAGAAGAGCCGGCGTGATCACATGCATACGGCGTTACGAAACTTGGATGTGGCAACTATCCTAAAATAACATTAATTAAACACAGTTTTAGAGATATTACCGCATTCATAATTAAATTTAGAGTTTTGGTTTCGATTCCCAGCAGAGCCAAAATCTAAACAATGAGTTTAAATTCCAGTTTTTGGTATGGGTGTGTATTCTTGTCTTTGTGTGTTGTCCAAAACACTAACGCTAAATGCTAACACTTATACCCCTGCACTATTATTCCGTGTCGCGAGCGGAGGACTGCTCAAATAACACATCATTAATACTATGATTCGAGAACTAACCTAATTATCTGTTACATAAATAAATGCCCCAGCCAGTAATCAAACGAAACGAATCGAGGGGTCCCGTGGTTTTGCAGGCAGGGTCACTACCAACTAAGTTACAGGGTCGTCAAAATGAACCTACGTCATTAAAACATTTCAGAGTACGTAAATATTTTTTGTAACATTAACGACTCTCAAAATGGGAGTTGCTAACAAACCTAAATGACCTATAAAAATGATCTATAATCACATTACACTTCAATTACACACGCAAAAACCCAAAACACAAAAAATCCCAAAACAACAAGCGCACTAAGTACGCACAAACGAAACTGCACTCCAAAATACCGCATTCGCCGTTAACACCTGCCAGTGCGCTCCAGACGACAAAGATCGGGCATATGCGGGGGTACGAATTAGGAGCGGCCGACCTCCGCTATAACAACAGGGTGGCCCCCCCGGCCGCTATCGATTTTGGATGAGGAACTGGACTAGAGACATGCAAGCTTAATATCAATTCGAGATAACCTTTCGGCCGCTAGTTTTGCTCGGACCTCGGACGCCGGGCCGAGTCGAGGAGCTGGGGTTAATGCAGTTTTGCTGAGATATTGTTACACATTGTTAGACGTCATTTGAGAAACGTAGCGGTTTGATTGTGTCATTTTGAATTTAATTGGGTTCGATTTAAATTTTAATTACTGATAGGACTTACTTAGGGTTATAATACGTGCGGTTTATTTTAAAAGTGATCATAAAGTCAAAATTAATCTTTGTTACGGAACGTATAGTGAATCTACTTTTTTGTTGACTCTTAGGTGTTATTTTTATTTTCTTAATTTCGATATAAATGAATCGAATTCGTCCGTACAATATTTGATCGAATATAAATGTTTCACTACGGAAAGAAATAAGTACTTAATACCGCCTATATTAAGATCTACATTGAAATCTATAGCGAATTTTAAAATAAACACAGGAACAGACAAACAAGATGTATGTTTTATTTTCATATATTAATTGTTCATAATGTTCATAATTAAATGTAAATGCTTAAACTATTCCATGGCACAAAAGTTCAAAAGATTACCTAGACAGGTATTCAAAAAATAAGTCAGATAGGAAAAGATAAGTCAAAAGAAAATACTCGTAAACCAGTATCACTTAACAGTTCTTTTAAAGCACAAATCTCTTAATTACATCTAAATAAACAGCTCGAACACTGGCCGCTTACAAATAAGCGTAAGAAAACATTCCTCTCACTTAAACAACAAAAAAGATGTTTCGCAACGAAAGCGGGAAGCACTCGGCGATCAACGGAATGAATGGAAGCAAAGGCATTCGGATAAAGTGTCTAACATCGCGCCCGGACTCGCCGAGAAATAAATGTCGGGGTTAAGGCGTTTGTCGCACCGCTTGCGCCGGTGAATCAGCTAACATGTTATCGCTAATTATATTTTATAGCATCAAAATTATATGATGTAATGCCGTTTTGTAGTGAAAGTGATAGACCCTAATATCGACAGAACAAATGCACCTTTCAGTAAATATAATCCATTACTATTATAGATCCACCTTCTGGAGCTAAATCTAGCCAGCATGAATTTATTGGCTTATAAAAGACAACAAAAAAGAAAGAAGTTCTCTGTCTCTATTATTTTACATTATAAATTAAAAAGGAATCTCGGATTTTTATGCAGCTTCAATGCTGCACTTTAAATGTACTATTTATCAATAAATTTCCAAAACTGAATTTTGAATTAAATAAAAAAAATTAAGTAGGTAAGGCAATATTTTTGTTCAGGGTTTTCACAAACTTTTACCCCGTATTTTAACAAATAAGGATAAGAATTTTCGGAAATACTTTCTTACTGTTCCGTCACAATAGATAGATATAGAAGCAAATCTTGTACAAAGATTAATGCTTCGTCCACGGGCTCAGGCTGTGTTGTCAATCAGACAACGTTAGCGTTTTATTAGTAGAGAGCTGCCTAACCCAATCGCTGCTCTCTAATCGTTTACGATGTTTTACGACCTTATTCGGTGAAAATATTTACGCAGCATACACAGTCAAACTACACGAAATATCATGTTTGCTTACTGAACCAACATCAACACTATGAATTAGTTAAATAACTAAAATGACATTTATGACAACTTGAAACTATGATATGAAAAAAAAGGAATTTTTATTAATAATAAAAAGGTTTGGTTCCGTGTGATACTCTACTCTTTAAAGTTTAGGTTCGAATTAAGAGTAAGTATTGATAACCACCCACATGAAATAAATTAGAGTTTTGAGTTTGATTCCTGTGCCATAACGACAATAATCTGTTCAAACTGTTGGCCTCGGATGCTATTCAATCACAGTAAGAGGGGTGTGTCCCTCGTAGAGCTGTAGCTCTAAGGTGGTAAAATGCGAATAAGCAGACTTTTGATACCTTTTTATAGCCGAAATCCACGAGGGAGGTGGAGAGGATTACTTTAACTCAATACAGATGAAGCTTTACACTAGTAACTCACTCTCTACCAGTCATCATGCTATGTCACAATTTGCCACTAAAATTAAAACTATTAGCAAATCAGATGTCAATGACCACTTAATGTCATGATGATTACATACCGTTTTAGTTACATAAATATAATCAATGACCAGCGAGAGATTTAAAACTAAATCTCTAAAGACCGAAAGATCAAGATTTGCCCCGGGCGTTTACCTCCGGGACAAAAAACTGACATTCACTGGACACAAAGGCCTAGGACCAGTTCCACTGCTGTCGGTGTTTATTCTAAATTAGACTATAATTGAGCTTTGAAAGTAATGTATATTATGTACTTTGAAAGTACATATTATGTACTTTGAAATTTTATTTGTCTGTTTCTATGTACATAAATAGCCGACTAATTTTTAGTACATAAATATAATTTATTAATTTATTAAACGTGCTCAAAATATGACATTTTTATGTTATTGTCATTATTTTACATTACCAACTTATGTTTTATTTTACGAATTAACGACTTCTTAATATCTCCTCCTTGAAGATTTATATTAAATTAAATTAGTATTGTTAGTATTTAAAAATTTAGGTTAAATTACTAGTTACTAATTAAAATTTATAATTACTAAATAAAATATTAATTACTTTTACAATAATTTTATTGTATTACAAGAATCCGCTGTTAAGTGTTACATCGTTGTAATAAAATGAAACTTGCAAGACTTAGGTATGTTAAGTTAAAATTAATCATCATAAAATAGTTATATTCCTCTGTAACCTTACAAACTTAACATTAAATACAAAACTTATGTAAATTATGTACATTAATCTTAATAAAACCATTTTATTCATTTGTAAAACTCAATTAACTGCTTAAACATAAAACATTCTGAAATCTGATACCGTTACCATTAAACTCACAAAAAAAGTTATAAAGATCTTGTCAATAATATTTACTATTTATTTATAAACTTTATTCTTTGTATACCTCATTTTAAGTTACTTTTATTGTACACAACTGATTGACTTAACTTTCGTAATAAACGTTGTCAAATACACAGCTACCGTAAAAACCACCTAAAGTCATGAATATAAATAAAGTTCCGATCGTCAATGAACATTCATTTTAAGTTTTATTAATTTTAAGTTACTTAAAATTAACTTATAATTACTACTTATAATGTACTTATAATGTACAAAATTGACTAATTTAGAGGGAAATACTTAGGTACTTGTCAAATATGACACCGCTACAGTAATAACCAAAAAGGGCATAAAGAGTAAAGTAGGTACTAATCGTCCATAAACATTAATTTTAATTTACTTTTATTACACTAAGTGACTGATTTAAATGAAAAAAAAAGTTATTAAATACGACACCGCTACCTTAACCACCACAAACAGGCATAAAGTTCCAATCGTCAAAAATGTCCATTATAAGTTCTGTTCATTTTAATTTACTGTCAATTTACAGTGACTAATTTTAACGACAAAACTATATCAAACACGACACCGCTACCGTATCAACCACAAAAAGGCGTAAAGATTAATTCCACTTGACAAAAACTTTTTATATTTTAATACCTGGTCTATTACTTATAACTTAAAACATTTGTACAGAACTACAGAGTGAGTTAAACGAGAAAACATTGTCAAACGAGCGGGCTACCGTAAAAACCACAAAAAGGCGGGAAGCTATTCAACGCGGCCCAACCGGGTAAGTAATCCCTGTGATCAAGTGCAAGCTAAAGTTTAGACGGTGCCGCCGGGCCGGCGCGACCGTGAGCGCACATATTTGTACGCCACGTTTTTGACGCTACTACCCTGCCTCCGTTCAACTTTCTTAGGGTTGTCTAGTACTCTAAATTTAAACATACTAACCATTGACATTACTAACAAAAAAAATGGTTGTCTGTAAAGTCGGTTTATGGACGATAATTTTACGTGATAACGTCATAAGAGAAGAGAGATGGATGCGTTGTACGCCGAAAGTTTAGGCCGATCGTGCCTCTCTATCCCTTGTTCCTCACTCTCGCTTGCACGCACAAGCACAGGCGGAACGAGACATTTTTTCGTGCGCGCTGCCGGTGTTCATCAATTTATAAGACGTTATCACGTCAAAAACTTAATAATAATTTGCTGTGACATATAGGCTTGGAAATATTAGTTTTGGGACAAGCTCTATGACAACCGTAGGTTACTGATGCGTTAGAGGCAAACGTCATCTGTCATCCTGCCAAGAGTTTCTCATTCACATTGTAGTTTAGCCGTGACCATGATGCATACAATTATGTCGAAATATCGGTGTTAGTATACCTATAAGGACGAACCGTATCGTATGTGCTGGAAGCATTCTTTAAAATACATTACCTACTGCGATAGGACCTGGTAGGAGTAGACGTGTATAAGAGTATTGCCAATTTCTTGACAGCGATTAAATAGGCGATCTACAACTAAAGGGATGGCACAATCAATACTTATTAAATTAATAACAGAAATTAAAATTCATTTATGTTACGGTAATGCCAACGATTTCACGACCCCTATGGCGTAATGGGTACCATAACGGACTGCCGTTCTAAGGTTCCTGGGTTTGATTCTCAGCGAGGTGGAAATTTAAATGATGATTTCTGTTCTTTGGGTGTGTATTCTTGTGATGTGTGCTGTCCATGGCTGCCTCGACATAGCGAACCTTAGTGTGGGGCTGTGAGTGTGTAACGTTATTTACGTAGTAAGTATGCGTCGAAAGGAATTTAAATTCCATTTTTATAGTTACCAGTAAGTAACAACGCGTGAAACACCCGCATGTTGAAAGCAGAATTCAAAGACATTCGACAAGTTACATACGAACCACATACAGAACCTTAAAACCGAAAATAAAAAATTAGCTACAAAAAAGTTAAGCTAAAGTTACAAAGCCGACTTTCAAACAAATATGCTATTACAGCCTTGATTTAAGGAACACCTATAAACCAATTAAAATGTTAGGTTAACGTAAACATCTTAAAGCCATGGGCAGTACCAACAGTAAAAGTGTTTAACAAAGGCAGTCGTTAAACTGTGGCCCCATTAAAATAACTTAACAGCGGCAACCCTAGCAGAGGCAATGAAAAGTCGGTTAAGCTAATGTTATCGAGAAATAAAAATGTATAATAAAATACAAACACGGCGCGCGAGGAAACAATTTGCCGCCGGAGACTGGAAGATTTCGTGCCTCCGACAATCTTTAACACCCACTCGAAAATGAACCTAAACACTTTCTATTACGCTGGGAAATCAAGTGGCGCGTTCGAGCAGAAAATTCCTTAAATTTTCTCGCCGTCAACCTTTGTGTTTGGACTCTATGAAGTGGCGATACGGTTCATTTCGGAACGGAGGTGTCGGTCGACAATTCAGGAAGAAAAGAGAGTTTTCCGGCTCGTCGGGGCGTCGTGACATTTGTGTTAAGCGGGACCGGGGGAGGCCATTCATAAAGGATGCTCTCGGAGTAACCCACTACACGTTTGAAAGTAAACTTGTTGGATACATTGAACCTTTGTGGAATAGAGACTTCGTCTGGCGGTATTCTGCGCTTTCAATGTGGAATTTATATTTTTTTCAGCAAAAACCCGTTTAACGGATCACAGACCGTTTAGTTTAACCAAGTTTTGCTTGCGACCAAAACATTTCTTTCTTTAAAAATCAGCATACGTGCGAACATCAATAAGTAACATAATAATAATAATAATCAGTCAACATACATAGACAAGACATGTCCAATAAAACTATGTCACCGATACATTGCCAACAAAGACAAAATCCCATTCTTAAATCCGCACTGATAAAAAAAATACCACAAAATAATGACGAAACAACCGACTTAATTTCACTTCACCTAAATCGTCCTGCAATCGTGAACACAACTGAACATAAGCAATTTATAACGCAACTCAACAATTGACTGACTCGAACTGACCCCACAAAGACAAATGACCTCACTATCCCAAAAGAAGCACAAGAAACGAGTCAACTTTTTCTAATCGACAAGGACACGACGACACCTGTTGATCGGGTCACGTGACTTTTTTTGCCCCAAGGACGCGCACCTCCTTCGCCCATTCATGGGCGGGCGCCCCCCGCTCCTTACGGGGGTTAGAGATTTTTTGCTCCTACGTGAACCCCGAGGGCTTTCACCTACGTTTTCGAGGTCACGGCGGGGATATTCGTGGCTTTGTTTCGACTTTGGCGCGCCTCAACTTTGTTTAGGGAACGTTTTTTTGGTCGGCGCGGCGGTTGTCTGTTTAGGTCTTTCGAGTTTGTGCGTCTTGTTTGTTACCGTTGTATTAGTTTGTATCGAAAGTACTCTTATTCTGTGTTTGCGATGGATTGTGGTCGTTTTCTTAAACTTTTATAATGTTCATGATAATGATTTTGTGTTTACTGTAGATTATAATTTTAAAAATTTCTTCTAATGGCTAGATTGTTTAAAAAATGTCTTTAAAGTAACACTCTTTCTAAGAGTTTTAATTAAACTGATAGCTCTATACCTAGGCGAAATCTACTAAGCAGTCAATATAACAGCCACTTAATAATTATAAGCTTGTTTTAAAAGATATTTTTAAATATCACGTAATTAGTTTAATTCACGTTGCCGTTTAGGGTTCGACATTTAGTTAAATTCTTTGTCTAATTCTTTGTAAATTCTTTGTATTATCAATTAATTTTATGCCAACCCTTCTCAGTTTTTCTTGATACTCATTTATGAGTGAAGTCATTATAACATAATGTTATAATGACGTCACTCACCTCACCTCAGTCACTCACCTCACCTCAGTCAAAAGGAAATGATTTTAATATATTTTTATAACGGTCTTTGAGTCATAGTAAATTGCATACATTTTGCGAGCTGTTTGCCGATTTGATACGGCGCCTCGCGTAAGTTTTAACTCATTGAAATAAGTTACTCCGCGAGTTGCGCAAACACGATGTATTTTGCACGCTTTATTCAATTGAATATGAGCAACACTTGCATACATTTATAGTTTATTATAGGATTTGAACGAATCGAAAATGGATCCTGGTAGAGCGTGTCTAGTCGTGTCGTGTGCATCAACCATGCGATGTTCTTCAAAAATTCTTAGCAGAATTTCAATTGGACACAATATTATGTAGACTTCCACGGCCGAATCAGACTTGGGTATCGCAATCGCTAAAATCTATGTCATTACATCACGTTATAACACAAGAACTAATGAATAAGAATACTGGATAAAATATCCAACAAAGAAATATTTATTCGGCACCCACGTCAAAGAGAATATCTTCAAGAGTTTTATCAGTATTTGCATAACTAAAATCGAACAACGGTACATCTCGTTTAAATTAATGAAAGAAAGCAAAATATCATTAAGAATATTCTTTATGGAGCCTGTCAAAATAAAAATTATGCTTAAACCTTTAATAAGCAGTTTCTTTAATATTTAATGATTCTTCGAGCATGTTTCTCATTGTTTTCGTAACGTATAACTTTGATTTAAAATGTAATAAGGTAATGAAAGAAATGTCGTCAGAAATCGAAAAATGTGCAATTTATGCTTACTGCTTAAGGTTGGAGTTAATGATACTTCATTTTATATATTACCAATCTACAACACCTGCAAATGTTGTTAAGGTTTACGCACATTAAAACGTTGCGTCGTTTTGCAAAATCTACTTAAATCGTAAAGAACACATTTGTACGTCTGAGTAGGTACCCAGGTGATAGATTTCCCTGCGAAAAATAAACTTGTTGAATGATGCAGCATCATAATAGTTGGTATTGACTTTCCTGCGCGAGCGAAGCGTCTTAGATTCGATTCCCTTCTAGTTAAGTTGTGACAATGTAACACATAAATCATTATTCGTTCTCAACTGTAAGCTGCTGGTATTGTCTTAATGATGTAAGTTCAATGGTTCATGCCAATAGCGACACACGGAAAAATAAGCACGGCAAAAAGATGCTTATGAAAAAGTGAATAGATATAGTTTGTCATAGATGCTTCTTATTATTTTTTATAAATAAAATAGAATATAGACTCGGAACAGCTTGCCTGCGTCGGTGTTTCCACCTGCGTATAATATGAGAGTCCTCGAGAGTGAATACTTTTAATAAGTTAGTGCGTCCAACATCTTAGACATCGTCGCCATTTACCATCAGGTGGGATGGGTGTCAAGCATTACATTATCTTATGTAAAAAACAAAATTCATATTCCTATTTAAAATAATAACAAATTCATCATTACCAAAGAATCTTAATGCTTAACCCTTCTTATTGCAAGCAATTATATCTTAATATATATATTTCTTGTGTGCGTGTGTATGTGACTGAACTCCTCCTAAACGGCTTGACCGATTTGGTTGAAATTTTTTGTGTGTCTTCAGGTGGATCCGAGAATGGTTTAGATTCACAATTGGACCCGGTAGGTGGCGTTGCTGTCGATATATCACTAAAACATTTTTTAATTATAAAGCGGTACGAAGTACGCTGGGACCACTAGTAATAGTTATACAATCTTAAAGCTGACAAGAAATCCAATGTTAAGACGTACTCCGTCGCGGTGGCAATGTGCATGTATCTTCAATGCATTCGCGAATGTCAATACGGTAAATTAACTTTCTCGCCTTGCAACCGGTCTTCAGTACCGATGAAAGTGCAAAACACTTTAGTGTGATAATTTATTGCCAAGTGTAATCAAGGATTTTTAGAATTAGTTTAGAATTGTACCTATCTACGTAAATTAGCTCGAAGATCCGGAACACTTGCGCAATGTGGATTGATCTAAAAATACTATTTTAGTTTTCTTAACAAGAACGATTTTCACAACATTAATACTAGGAATAAGGCTAACGGTGTAAAAATATTTAAGCAAATTCCGTAAGGGTTAACGGAATACCATACTGTACACTTAAAACTCACGTCTAGGTTTGTGATAATAGGTTGATTATTTTAAAGACAAGGCTGCTTGGACACGAGTTTGATATTGTGAGGAGAAAAAATACTCCTTGGTAGTTTCTTGCCGCTTCTTGTTCAGGGACTACTCACGATAGTGATTTGTTGAAGAAATGGTACAGTTCAACTTAGGATATGTGTTTTAAACCCCAACTTGGAATAAAATAACATTTTCGACTAATAAGTGTGAGCGGCAAAGTCCGGGTTCGTTTCCCGGCCAGAACATTTGTTAGTATTTGTACATAGGTGGCGACATAAATGGTTGTATTTAGGTTGAGTAGTCTCATTTATGATTATCCATGCCACTTCTAATAGAGTATCTAACGCTGGGGTGTAAGCGTGCATTTATTTTGTTTATAATCGACTTTGAGTAGTAATAATATTTATCTAATAGGTCCCTACTCAAAGATTATTAGGTACCTAATATTCCCTGCATTACTTAAGATTCATTTTAGTTTCAATATCTTTATTTTAAAACAGAAAAAAGAGCACTGTTCAAAATACAGAGTAGCCAGCTGAATCTTTAGAAAACCAAAATGTCCACAAAACCTTACTCAACAATTCTCAAAACATTTATCGTGTAAGAAAATTTTCTTATACACTATTCTTCCAACTTGAATTTTGTTTTTCATTACCCACACTATTATTAGACTTAACCGGATTCTAATTAAACCTTGTCCCTGATAGTGCACCGTAGAGCTGTAGACTGCGTAATTTACATTAATCCAATAATTGCATGGAGGTTCCTAGTTAGAAATTCAAATGAGATGATGTAGTGGGGTGTGGGGCGGTCTTTAGGGAGGTTCGAGACGCGGCTACGGTGCGGTTTACACGCCGCGATTAGTATCTCATGTTGCTCGGTGTTATTGTGCCTTCGGAGTGGACGGGCGGACTTTGACGTGTGCTTAATCTGATTGTGAGCAAAAAGATGCTCCTTAAACACTGGCATCTACGAGTACGACTTTACCTACCGACACGACCTATGCCTCAGACGACTTCTTTTCTAGAGGTCAATTAAGATTGGTTATGAAAAAAGTAGGTTGTGTTAAAAAATAAGCTACCTACATCGAAACAATAAAGTAGTTTTGATATACATGGGGCATATTGCAGGTAACTTAGTTTTGAAATAGCGCTTTTTCCGAAAACGGAACTATTCAGCTTTTACTTACAACTACATAGAAACTGCCAGAATGCTTTGACTTCACTTCAGAGAACCTACGTTGTACCCGCACTTGAAAAAGTCTTTAAACAGTACCCTTTAAAGTCACATATCTTTTTGTTTGTGAGCTGAAATGAAATAAACGTTAAATGTTAAATCAGTGAAAACTGCATCCAAATTAGCTAAGCCATTTCTGATTTTTTTAAATCGCTTATTTAACCCAATTATACAATCGCATTAAGTCGTCACGATTTGTCGACTGCGGGGAGAAACAATTGACATGACGTTTGAATGACATAATTGTCGACGAGCTTGTCAATTTTATCTCTAGTTCAAAACTTTTGGACTACGAATTTTACCTCGTAACCTAATTCGTAGTGGCTCTGTTTGCGAAACCCCTCCCGAGTTCGATTCCCCCGATTTCGATTGAATATGACGTAGACATGTATTTATATTTAATTGTTATTAGAATTAAATACAGAGATTAATGACGACCTACCTAGTAGGTTTCGTACCTGCGAAGCGAGGGGTTCTGGCTTCAATGCCCGGTCGGGGTAGATAGGCATTTATTACCCTTGCAAGTATACATATTGTTAGTTCTGTTCAATGGTAGTAGCAGCAACTACAAAGCGTTATTTATCTTGATTTATCTATCAACAAGAATTGTAAAACCAAAAATATTTTCATAATTCACTGAATATTTAGTTGGAAAGTGTATTTAAATATAGAGTTTTTGGAAATTTGGGAAACTCTCGGGTATACGTATCTACATATACGTGACCTTACGATGATTTTATTGTTTTTAAAGCTGACTAAAACTGTCTATCTCTGACTAAATCGTAACATTCGTAACCAACATTCAGATGAATAAAATAAAATGTGGCACTCGGAGACTGGCGCGGTAAAGCTATTGCATAGCATTTTTTATAAACTTATGCAATTATAATTATTAGAAGTTATATAGTTATATCAGAACAGCGCCATCTAGTTTGTAGAAAACATACGTACCATACCTTAGTATTAAGGTACTAGATGGCGCTGATTGGGGGTGTTAGGTTTTTTCGTTACGGAATTTCTGGATTCGGTCCCCACGCTCAAGGCCCGCGATAAAAGCTATGCAATAGCTTAATAAAACTTGTGTATTCAAACTGAAATTAACTTAATTATACGTAACACAGCTCTTTTTCTAATCCGAGTTAGTTGAAGACGTCCGCGGTACAAGACCCATCGTAGATTACCATCAACAATAGTTGCCAGTTATTGTGTGTCTGTCCGGGGGTTGATTAATTAAATTGCTATGCTAATGAACGTGGGGATTTTTGGTCGATACCGCTATTAACTAGTTCTCGGATCGCTACTGAATTTTCGTCTGAATTAATAACGATTTACGATTAATTTGTTGGTTTATAGTTATGATTTTAAGATTAAGTGACAGGTGACGTATTATTGGTAATACTCCTACTTGCGTTGTTTGCTGAGGTACGTGAGGTGGTGTTCTTGTCAATAATGTTATGTTTATATAAAAAAAGAAGTAGGTAGGTCTAGATGATGTTAGCGTGCGAAAAGTGGGACAGTCAAATTTGGCTAATTGTCCTACTTTTCTTGTAGATGTCTCTTTCTGTCTCATCTGTTCCGTTATTATTTTCTTATCCATAGGTAGAGTGATGTCATCGGAGCGGATCCAAAAGTGCAAGTTGCGTTGTATATGTTTATCTACGTAACGTATCTATAGATAAAATATATTTGCCGGTCATAGAGTTAACTTCTGCTTGACTGTGTCTCGACATTTGCTTCTGTGTTTAGTATGTATTGTGTCGTGTAGTTTAGTGTCCAGGCTTGTGTGAATTTGATCAGAACACCTAGTTGCTAGCCTCTTGGTCGATTACCGTCCACCATGTTAGTAACCATGTTAGTAACCATGTTAGTAACCATGTTAGTAACCATGTTAGTAACCATGTTAGTAACCATGTCAGTAACCATGTTAGTAACCATGTGAGTAACCATTAGTTATTCTAGGTTCTGGTCTTTCCTGGCGATTTGATCGAAAATCTCGAGTACTTTATGTAGATATGCAAACGAAATTAGATGATTACGGAATCTGCGAACATATTTGTAATAGTATCTACCTAAAGAACATACGTGTAATCTTAAAATCTTGTGATTTTGTTTGAATGGTTTTACACTCGCTAGTAATGGAAGGTTTATTTTTGTGTCGCAGACGATAGCACAAATAAAAGTATCGCGAAGATCTATCATCCGACTGTTTGTTTGATTCGATTTGATTTTATAATTTAATACCTATTTATTTGTTATACATTTTAAAAGTAAATTGAAAAATTTATCAAAAAAGTATATTCATTTGCAAATTCGCCTAATTTTAAAAAATTAAGAAAAATGTTTTCCTCGTCGCTAGTTTCCGGCGCCGTAATCAGTGCAATACCATACCCACTGTAAAAGCCAAACGTTTCAACTTAATTTAGAACGAAACGGTTAATGTTCATTAATTAAATAAAAAATGAACTCATTAAGAGTTGTATTCGTTACATTTCATTAACTAAAGCAATAAAGTAAAAACAACGCCACAAAATTACCAGCTTAATGTTATGTAATTTAAATGTATAGGGTAACGGTGCCAGTGATTGACCGTCTACCCGAGACGCAAGGAGGGGTGAGTCGACGCCTTAGTAATTTCCGAAATCGCTTGTCGACAATCAGAATAGTGCTGCGACAGCGTCAGACGAATCCGAATAATTAGATCCGATCTGCGATTAATTGCTATGATTGTGATCCGTTTTGCGTGGTGTTGTGTTTTTGCTGCCATTTTTAACTTATTTTCACTGGAGGTTTGTTACAGGTATTTTTCGATTCTTGTTGAGCAGCGGGCGGCTCTTTTAGATAGTATAATTTGTATACCTACTTGATTTTTTAATTTAAGAGGCAGTATTTATTAAGTAACGTTAAAGTATGCACATTGTATTCGAACTAACAGTAGGATAAGGGAAATAAGTTAGTGATTCCAAATCTGTGTACAAATAGGGTTGTTGTGGTAATTTTGTAATCGTTTGTCAAATTATCGATAATGAAAGCAGTGGTATGATGCGGTAGCTACAGATAAATCGGAGTTGGTAATTAGATAGGCGTCTAATTGGAAATGATGGGTATCAGTTAACGGTGTTGTCTTTGATGTTTAATTACTTTCAATTCGTTTATTAGATAAATTGATTTTGTTAATAACATGAAAAAATATTTTTCGTTGTACTCTCGATTATATTTGTTTTTCTCCTGTGTGAAACTTTTACAGTGTAATGTAATTGTATTGTACTGAATTATTTAATATTTAGAATCAGTCAAGTCCCGGTCAGTCCTTTCATTCGTTTCTTTTTTATGTTTGCTCCCGAAAATAATAGCCAAAATTAAAATTATTTTATTAACTCCTTAAATTTTGTCTATAATTGGTTAATTGCTAGTTTCTTGAAAAGAACATTCGAAATTCACGTAAGATGTATTATTGATACATGGACACGATATTGACCTTGTGAAAATGAATAGGTATGTAGGTGATTTATAATGAGACCTAAGAATACCTAGTTAATAAATCATTCACAGACAATTAATAACAAGGTTTTTAAAATTATTAATGTCAATCATAAATTACTTAGGCTTTATAAATGCGACTTCTACGTTCATTAGGTACATATAATATTATCAATGAGTGTTGATATACTCGAGACAAATAATTATGTAAATAAATTCAACGATGGACGTGTCGATGTATCGTTAACCAGAACAAACTGAACGGCCGTCGACACGGGGCAATCAGAAATATAATTAGATTGAGGCCGACGCCTAATTCTGATAGTCTCAAGTTGCGAACCCCTAGATGCGTGGAACGTTCAAAATCGATAGCTGACCTAACCGGCCCGGTTACCCGAAAGGATACACGATAAATATGATTATTTATCGGTAATTGTCTGAGGTTGTTCTCATTGCTTTAGTGCAGAATAGTGTTTAGTTTGTCAGCAATCGGAATAATGTTATGTTAGAATACATGCGTTCATTTTTAGAGCTGGTTGACAGTCCTAACGCTTTTAGCAAAGCTTTTTGTAATGAGCCTACTGAGTAACGAAATCTAGGTTCGATGTCCGATCGTAGCCAAAGTTTAAAGATGTATTTTTATGTCTTCACTGTTTATGATGATTTATTACACATACTATATAATTATGCAAAACTTACAAGGTGTATGAAATCAGCTTATAAATGTATGTTTACATTTTGACATACAGACTCTGCATTAAGAATAAAATAAAAGTATGAACTAAAAGTATTCAAAAATATATGAACAATTTTATCAGAATTATATCCTCAATACAAGGGGGGATCAAAAAGTAATGAGAATCAATATGAAATAAGGATATTTTAACTAAAAAAAAAATCTGTTTCTCTACATAGTCTCCTAGCAAGTGAATAAATTTAGTCCATCTTTTTTCTAAACCCATAATTCCCTTTGAAAAAAATTCTTTGTCTTGACCCTCCAAAAACGCCTCTACAGCAGTCATCACCTCGCTATCGTCGTCAAATTTTTTGCCTCGGAGGTATTCCTTGAGCCGAGGAAAGAGGTAAAAGTCACTGAGAGCCAGGTCTGGCGAATAGGGTGGGTGTTCGATCAATTCGAATCCCGTTTCTTGAATGGCAGCCATCGCAATGGCGGCTTTGTGAGACGGTGCGTTGTTTTGGTGAAACAACACTCCAGCTCGGACTTTGCCTCGTCTTTTTTCTTTGATGGCCTCCCGCAATCTTCTTATTTGGTCTGCGTAGTAAGAACCTGTAATAGTGGCTCCTTTGTTTAAGTATTCCACCATTATAATTCTTTCAGCGTCCCAAAAAACGGACATAACCTTTCCTGCCGAACTTGACACCTTGAATTTCTTCGACGTCGGGGAAGAGGCTCGTTTCCAAGTCATTGACTGTTGTTTGGTTTCCGGATCAAAATGATGGATCCAGGTCTCATACATGGTTACGAAACGAGATAAAAAAAAAACCTGATCCGTCTGGAACTTTTCGAGATTCGCCCTCGAAATGTCGACTCAATTTTTCCTTTGCTCGGCGGTTAACATTCTCGGCACCCAACGCGCAGAGACCTTTTTGATATGCAGTTCGTTCGCAAAGATTCTTTGATCACTGCCATATGAGATCCCTATGACCACAGCTACATGCCTTATGGTCACTCGTCGATCTGCCAATACGACATCTTCGATTTTTTAACGTTTTCCGCATTGAGGGACGTAGATGGGTGTCCCTCGCGATGTTCATCTTCTGTGGATGTTCTACCCAGCTTGACCTCCTTTGCCCAGCGCGCAACTGTGGAATATGGATGAGCAGAGTCCCCCAATGTTTCCACTAGGTCGCTGTGTATGTCTTTGGTAGACATTTTTTTCAAACAGAGGTACTTTATGACAGCTCTGATTTCGTTTTTCTCCATTTTGATTTTTACTCTCCGACTGTTCGTATTCAAATGAATGTACCTCCCGTAAATCGTGACCTATTTATATGATTTTTTTATGCTGAACTAGTGGATGTATGAGGAAGCAAAAACTATTTTTTTTATATTATTATATGCTCTACAAATATCCGATTATCATTACTTTTTGATCCTCCCTCGTATATCTACTATTGAAACCGAAGTAAAATTTAATGCGCCCTTTGTGAATGAAGACGTTAGGGTCCCATAAACGTGTCGCCGTTAAACAAGCCCAGCGGCACTGGAACCTATAACTGTTCTTTTAACCGCTAATCACCCCATGAATTCGCAAACCTAAGGACAGTCCGTCATAATTCCGAACTTCAAAAGTAATACCATCAACTCGGTGTTAACTTAATTTGAGTCACTTTAACAAGTCCAATTAAAGGAATTTGTGTTTCTCTTATCTTCAATATAACATTGAGCATAATTTCAAATTATATTTCAAACTTTCCGATAATGAAGGGTGGGTGGAGAGGGTTGGGGGCTGCGGGGAGCGGCACTTCGCTTATTTCATTAGTTACATAAATTCTCCTATTGAGAATAGCTGGCAGAAAGGGGACGGTTTACCCTTATTACGAGAGTCTCCTTATCAATACAATTATTAATATAATAATATTATTATTGTAATAATTTCAGAGCGGAGTGGAAAGAGGAGTCGAAGCTTAACTTCGCCAGTAATAAAGGGTGGTGAGAGATAATGGAATGGAAAACAGTTTGAAGTTTTATTGGAAAATTGGTACCGACTAATTGGCAGTATTATCGATCAACTGGCGATTCAAGACGCGGTCGAGTTAAGTAAATAACGTTTATAATATGATATTTTGGTCATAATTAACTGTACATATTATTTATGCTCATAAAAATATTCTATATTGCTACGATAACCTTTAAGAATGTCATTAATTTTATCAAGTCGAATTTCTTGTGAATGGCTTTAACTTATCTAAAGATAAAAATTAAATGATTTTAAGTTCGAAAGTGGAGCGGACGAAGGTTTTATACAACTAAAAATAGATCTTCTGCTTAACAGAAGTGAGTTAAGTCATAACTAAAGTAACTTAAGCTGATTGTAGCAATAAGTGCTGTTTACGGTAATTCCTTGTACTTATATGATGCCACAACAATAAAAAAACAGGGATTTTACGAGTGATTTTGAAGCAAATACAGATAGCGCAATGGTGTTGAATTCAGCTTGTAACTTGGGTGGCTTACGTACGAACTTCATAAATTTTATGGGTACCTAGCAAAAGATATCCGCTTCACTAGTCAATATAAAATAAAGAAACATAAGTACTTATAGAGTTCTTTAAAATGTTACTGTCAATTATTAATGACAGGTATTAGTATGATACATAATTATCTTTAATCTGACTTTAATCATTATTCCGCATCACGACAGATTTGGCTTGTAGTTATGTAAAAATAAAATGTGTGATAGGACATTCGTAACCAAATTAAAAGAGGTCTATACCCCATGATATAAAACAGATGGGAAGATAAAGAATGACATAATCTCACATAATAACTAATGAAGGCTTAAACAACGTAAGATAATTACGTATAACAATAACGCATGAAAGACGATACAATCGCTGAACTAACGAAGCCTCTTAAACAGAAATTGAAACTAGGTTGAAGGTAATCCGGGCACAGAGGTCCATAAGTATAGCCATAATTCCTAAGGGCCACGTCTCATTATAACACTAATACAAGACTCATCCCGAAGTTACGGTGAATACATTAAAGGGTTCAATCCTTACTGATGAGACATCGGGAGGGGGCGCCACCCACCGAGGGGTCGCTTCGGGCACTGGCCTGACTGAGGGGGAAATAAGGCAGGCATTATAGGAGATAGCGTTCATTTACATTGTCCAATAACTCCAAGTAGTGTCCGGCCGAATATTAGTTTATGGCATGCGCTGCTCTGCCGACACAACTATACCCGTATATGGTGCGTTTACCCTATACCGTCTTCTTAATAAATTTTTTAGAGGGTGGAATAATTTTGGCTCTGTAATTAATTTGATTTCGTTTTAATTAACAGAACGCCAATTTCGATGTTGAAAAAATTGAAGTCTCCGAAGACTTTCTGATTACAAAATGGCGGGGGAAATTTTATTTTGTAGATCTTGATCTTCGTTCGGTGTTCCATATTTAAACATGGAACTTTTAATGGTCTTGTCTTGTTCGCATACCATTGTGGGGTTATTCAACGTGTTTTAATTCGGCGGTTAGGCGAATTTTACAACTTACGACATTCAATAAATGTAGTCAAGTGGTTTTTGGTTAAGGTTGACAGGCGTATTATTTTTATTGAATGTTAATTACTTGCTAAAAGCTTACGGACACTTATCTACATAAGAGCGAATTGTAAAGCACAGAAAAAAAAACTGAATTTAAAAAAATAATGTAACGTAAGCCAACTAAAACTTTAATTTGAATCGTGTGCTTATCGTGTTATGTTTAGGATAGTATTAATTGTATTTAATTTAGAGCAATTAAAATAGTGAGTACTTATTACATATGAGTAAGTACTTTTCTTTTTTTTTTGAGCTCCGTGCAACCGGTGCCAAAACAGATCCCTTACCGGATCCCTGCCATGTTTATCCGGCTGTTACTCCTATATTTTATTCTGAAAAAATCTCTACAATGAAAAAGTTGAAGTTTAGTACACATATTAAAAAAAAAATCAAGACTTAAAAGTAAAATGCATTATGTGACACTATAGAAGGGTTATTGGACACAATTTTATTATAATCGTATACAAAGCGTTATTGACTACCCATGGCGCAATGGTTATCATACCGAACTGCTGTTCGATGGGTCCCGGGTTCGATAGCCAGCGGGCGGAAAGAATTGATTTAAAATCTCTGTTCTCGGTCTGGGCCGAGTGTTTTTGTCTCTACGTGTTGTCCATCGCATCCATGTTTAGCGTTATTTATTTGGGAGGTCTTGTTTGTCAGACTTTTGATCACACAAAAATTAAAATGGATTAAGTTGAAACTTGTCAGGGTTATAGCCTATTATTATGAGTTCACGTATAGAATACTCTGTATCTCGAGAAATGAATCTAATTAAGCAAAATAAGAGAATGTCACAGTCAGCAGTTTTGGTAACATTAACAAAACTATTATACTTACTTATTGCAATATAAGTACAAAAACTATAGGTTCATAAACTGTCCCCAAAAATCGACACTTAATCCGGAGTAACGGGATTGCTAATAATTGTCAAGCGATTCTAATGAATTATTGCGAGTTTAGACTAAAACTATCAGTGTTGCGGTGTTACATGAGGGATAATAAGATAGGCGGGCGGAGGGGAAATATACGGCATTACTGCCCCCGACTGGCATGTGGACGAGCCTTCAGCAGGGCTGACGGATTTACTGTTTTCCTCTACAGTTTAGATGGTGCAGGAGTTTCAACGAACAGAGGTTTTGTTCGTTTGAACGTAACCCTTATACATTGTCTGTTGAAAGGTCAATAGTCATGTAATGTAATGCAATGCAAGTCATAAATAGTCAAGTCAAATGGTTTTGTCCTTTTGAGTCGTCTTACTAACTTCGTGGTATCGAGGAGATGAATAGCCTCGACATTCACATGATGATGAAGCCTATGATGGTGGGCTTCTGCGTACTTCTTAATTACGTTTGTGACGAGGTCTAAGGTCTCGATTGAAAATTGAATGATGAGTTTAAATTTCTGTTCTCAATCTGGGTGTGGGTATACCTAAGCTAGAAGTCTCTGTTTAGAGGCTCAAATAGTTAAACGCATGTAATAGTGACTAACAAAGAAGAGATGCAACTGTATGGGTGAATATTATTAAAGGTAAGTTTGCAAGCCTGCTTTTACATACCTCGCTATTGGTATACCTCGGCCAAAGTGTAAGTCCCCAGCTTCCGTCTTGGCCGGCAAAGCGTCACTCATCGACCACACAGCCAATAGACACCTAATGTTTGATTTTCCGCATTGAATGCATTCTGGCAACTAGCTGAGGTAAGACGAAGCGGGGTGACTGGCTAATTCAACGCTGTGATTGGCTAATTCAAGGCCACACGAAACGTTGGAAAGAAATAGATTAATTTAAGCAACGGGAAAGAATGAGACGGCACGAATTTATATCGGTACTATAAGCCAGATGTGTTGGCAGAAGCCATTCCCTGTTATTAGGAGTCTCTTGACTGTGTGGTCGGTGGCGTCAGTGATGCAATTGGTAGGTATACCTGATATCTATTGACGACCGTGATCACTTATCAGTCCGCTGTTCGGCTTTATTAGCTATTTAAATTAAAACATACGTCTCCAACTTTATGTCACATACTTAGAGTTACGAACCTATAAATTGTAATCCTGTAATCGTGGAATAGTAACACGTGTAATGTAAATCCTGTAACCTATCCTAACCCAAAAAAAACCAGCAGAATATGAACACATTTCAGACTGCTCGACTTTTGAGGGTATTTCATCCTTACAGATCAGTTGAAATCACAAAGCTATTGTTTAAAGAATTCTATAAACGCAGCCCTAAACCAAATGCATGTTCAGAATCAAGTCACACACACACACACACACACACAGACAACACACAGGCCAGTAGCTACGACGTTAGGCTTTATTCTCATTCGGGCCGAGATGCACTATCCTAATTATTGAGAGGGCAGACCAAGTCTCGGGTACGTATTGTTCGGAAAGGTAATATTATTACTGGGAATACTGAGATAATTCTAACGTAGCCGGAATCTCGGCGATTTGGATGGTAGGTTTTGGTATTTACTTTGGATAGTGGTAGGGAGACTGTAAGTAAATCGAAGGAAGTAGGTAAACATTTAAGGCACCACTTGGTTTGAAAAGCTGTTTAAAACAACACGTTGTCACGTGCGATAAAAAGTAGAGTAGGTAATACTAAATAGAAGTAAAAGTAAAGTAAATAGTGATTTTAATCTGTTATTTACTTAGACAGAATTAGAAGTAAAAAACTTTTTAAAAACAACCTATATTTAAATGC
This sequence comes from Ochlodes sylvanus, assembly GCA_905404295.2. Classification (NCBI taxonomy): domain Eukaryota; kingdom Metazoa; phylum Arthropoda; class Insecta; order Lepidoptera; family Hesperiidae; genus Ochlodes; species Ochlodes sylvanus. Next base: position 3,241,161 of record FR990137.1, read on the forward strand.
GCTAAAAAGAATATTTTTTTTTTCCTTAACCACTTTTACTATCAACTTATATTATAACGTCATTATACAACTAATACTTACGTCATAAAAGCTAGTCACGAGATAAATTATATTAGGTACGCTCATGTTCAAACATAATTTCTTTTATAGCATCTATTGAAAATTAAATATGAATATGAATTGATGCAAACAAATATAAATTCATCGATTCAAATCCTTTTAAATAAACTTCAAATGCCAAGCTGAGAGACAATAAAAATGTACATAATTATAATAAGTGCTTGCAGTACAATACCCAGACTCCGTTCGCCTACTTCGTAATTCCCTGGACGTCGTCTAAGCATAAATTCATACGTGGCCGCACGCATGCATCGTACCGTCAAATAAACTGGCAGTTTAATCAAAGCCATTAGACAAGTGAGCCAAACTCCACCGACCATCGTAGCGTGACCCGTGAAAGTGGGCCCGGCTTCCCCTCGTCGCATATAAATAACCGTCCAAAGAGACGGCGGGGATGTCTATTAAAATTGGTGCTAGGCTAGAGCTGATGCCTTTAACGCCTTGCTGGCTGTTGACCAACGCCAGGAGGCGGGAGGCCATGCGTTCTTAATAAAGATGGCGGAAACAACATGGCGGTTTTGGCGGGAGAAATTTGGAGGCGATGTGATCGCGTTAGAAACGAGCTGGCTAAGACTTCTAGACGATATGCCTACGTTGCTCGGAGCCTTGTAGCAGCGTAATGGCTCAATCTGTGTTTTGTGCTCCGGACCGGGTGTTGCATCTAACTATAACGTAGCGATTTGAGATGTTTGAATAATGCGGCTCTGTGTTTGAAAATACATAGTGTATAGAAATCTCTCTTTGAGAATCGGCTTAAGTCCGATATGAAAACAGCTTTTGACATGATAACGTCTTATAAATCGATGAACGCCGGCTCCACGCACGAAAAAGTATGACGTCATTGACACGTTCCGCCTGAGCCGAGCGTGCAAACGAGAGCGCGGAACAAGCGATAGAGAGGCATAATCGGCCTACGTGTTCGTTTTTCTCCAATGGTTTCTTATGGCGTTATCACGTAAAATTATCGTCCGTAAAGCGACTTTACAGACAACCATTTTTTTGTTACGTTAACAGAAGACTAATCACCTGATGGCAAGTTGTCACGATCATCCAAGGATCATTAGCACCACCGATGATACCAACTATACTACCAGCCGAGATACAAAGAAGAGAGAAAGAAAAAGAAGAGAGAAAGAGAATAAGAAGAAAGAAAGACAAACTGGCTCTCTGACCAAATATTATAATGAGAGTTCTAAGCATTTTACATCCAAGCGTCACGGAAAATCCTTTATACGGAAATGTCAATGTGCAAGCGTTTACAGACATAATATTAGTTAATGTAACTATAACATTATAATGAATCATAATTACATTGTAATTTTGGGTGCGTTTATACTTAATACTATTATAAAAACCATAAATAACTTACATAAGTAAGTTATTAAAGTTTGTTCGGCTGTCGTCGAAGTTAACCAAAGTCTTACTGAAACTTTTTGCAACGGACGGCTACTAAAGTGCCCCAAACAGGTCTGAAATTAGTCTGGTAAACCCAACTAAACCAATACATGAGTGAGTTACTCGTAGTATTAATTAATGCTATCTTTTCTTCTTTGTCATCTGTCGTAGCCAGCAACGTATCTGTGACGCTTACCTACATTATTGATTAATCTATTGGTCTTCTATCTTCTGTCTATGTTCTTACGACGAACTCGTCGTCTAGTTGGTAATGGACCTGCCTACGAAGCAAGGGGTCCTGGGTTCGATTCCCGGCCGGGGCAGATTTATATGTGACGGATAAATGTTTATCCTCGGGTCATGGGTGTCAATGATGTCTTGTTTGTGTTGTCCAGCCACCCGCAACGCAGAGAATCCTAGTGCGGAGGTATGAGTGTGTGTGAATGGTATGTGTGTGCGAATTTTTTAATTTTTGTCATATTATCTTTTTTTTATTGATTTAAGGCAGCAAACGAGCATGCAGCACCACCTTCCGCTGCCGCCCATGACAACTGTGACCGACTTAGAACAAGACTCATATGGGGACTGGGATAGTTAGTCCGGTTAGGTGACGGTGTTAGAACATTAGTTGGTTAGTTTGTAAGTATGAGAACTGGGACAGGGACTGTTAGTGAATGTTAGTCCTGTTAGTTATTGTTATTAATAGTCCAGTTAATAAATGTTAGTAAGAGTCTCGTTATAATTCGGTCACAGATGTGTTGCTACTCTTGAGGACTGAGATGGTCGCCTCTAAAAATTGTAGCCGGCTCCACACCTTATCTTTTCTTATCTATTATTTCGTAGTCACCAACGATAAAACGGTAACCTTTGGTGTTACCGGTGACCATATTCGAAAGCGACCACTTACCATCAAATGGCTCATCCGCTCATCTATCAGTTAATTGCACAAAAACGATAAGCAAAACAATTTAAAATTGATTGAACGATAAATATCGTCAACAATTCAGTAACACAATTCATTAGTCAGTAACATTTGAACAGCGAATGGCGTTAGTCAACCAGCTATTACCACAACGCAGTGACGTTGTAAATGAGTCCATTATCCGCCTTCACCTCAAACACCAATTACACATTATCCAGCACATTTAAGCAAATTCGCCAGCGCTGGCGATTGCTGACACAAGCACTGCGAAGCACCAAGTGGCCAGCATTTATCAAGTCCGACGCCATACATTACACTGGCCGATACAAGCCCGTAATGAGACCGAACCGGGTATAAGTTATCCCGGTTCCCGTTAAATTATTCAGGAGAGAGTAATCTTATTACATTTACATATTAATCAACGGATTTTAATTATGTCCCCCTCTTCTCCCCAGCGCCTTGATAATTTGCTTTCGAAGTGTGAGTCGCGACACGATTCAAGTACTCGTTCAGTAATTTTCGTTAATAGTTTGTTTGTATTGAGGAATTCGGTGTTCGAAACTTAATTTTCGACTTTTACTTACATGAATAGGGATGTGACTTACCTGAAACAGAAAATTAAACATTAGGGTAGGTACATATAAAACTAAAAGCAATAAAGAATATTCTGTAGTAGTAGAAGAAGCATTCATAACTTTATGACTTTTATCAGTCATAGACTATTGAGTTTAAAACCTTTGTTTAACGCCATGAGGAGTTGCAATGCTGAGTTTAGGGTAACAGCCGACAAGTAAGCAGTCAAGTTAACTGAAAGTAAGAGGTCGCCGTCGCTCGTGGCGATAACACGAAAGGTATCAATGACGTATTGACGTCCGAAAAGGAAGCTGAACCGTTTCCTAACTGACTCTGATACTACGACCAAAACACTTCAAAATATGGCTAAAACAACACCTCAACAAAGAGGGTTCCAAAGGAAACTTTCAAAATAGGCTTTTTGCAAACAAGTCCTTTTACGATTACAGGTCATTTTGCAAATAGGTCCAAATTCGACTAAGCCATTTAAAACAAAAAAAAACGACTTAGAAATTGAACTTAAAGCACAATAGATCTTTATCATAATTCAAAGCCGCATACCAAAGGAACGCGTGATAAATGTAAGAACGCTGTTTAGTTAAAAAAGAAACAAAGTTCATACACGAGTTTAATCAGCGCACTCATTTGTCGGTCGACAGGGCCAGCGCATTAACGTCTGAGTAGGAACGCGCGCTGGGCGGGGCGTCAAACCGTAAAGCATCGGAGAGATATTACAGCGGCTACCAGGCAAGCCCGGGGGCGAGTATTAATAAGCATGTTAATGCGTAAGAGAATTGCCTGGTATTCAAAACTTGGCTTTCTTTTTAAGCCTATTCGGACATTGCAAGCATGTCTTTTTAAGTCTATTCGGACTTATCGTCCCAAGTTTGCAATATTTTAAGGGGTTAGTTGGATTGTGATTTAGTGTCATTAGGTCAGTTGTTTGTAAGTAAAATAATTTTGACGTCTTTGAAAAAAAAGTATCAATATTATTCGCATACTGCTTAATATTTAATTTATTCTTGTTTGTTTTATCTATATAATTGAATAACTCTATTTATGAGCACCATAGTAAATAAGTTTTATGGTTTTATGATTGTAGGCATTTTTCCGATCTCTAATTTTAGGCCACGGAAAAACATGAGTTCCCAAAAATCACACACTCATGGGATTTTCGAGTATTATCCAGTTTAAAATAATCCGTAGCCCTAATTGAAATGGATCTTTCTCCCAACAGTATCTAACTTAAACAAAAACCATGGCTTCATTTCATTGTAAATACAAAAAAAACAATACGAAATTAATACAAAATTTTACCTTGACTTTGCGTTACGACATGACTACATTTATTGTAACCAGTGTAATATAAACGAAACGCAATAAATATAATAACATACTTCATTTCCTTCGAGGGCGCCTTGGTAATAATTGCTCAAATTATTTAAGTCTCTGCAGTAATTATAAAGATTATTAAACTTGCTTATAAAACGTAAGATAAGCTCCTTGATCGCGGTTAACTGTTTAACAGGAAAACATAAAAATGCGTATGAGATTTATTTTGTTTATTTTTTATTATAAGTAATAATGTATTCCGGAAATATCTTAACCATTCAGCATGTATCTATTGAAATAAGTAACTTATTGCTCGACTTTTAAAAGTAACTTGCCTTTTTTTGGAAAAAAATTCCTTCGCGCCTGGCCTATAACGAATGATTTTTATTTCAAGATAGTTTGACAGAGAAAATATTAACAATCTTTTTATATCATTTTTTTATATGAATCGGTTCAGAAATAAAAAAATGATAATTTAATGAATCCCGTCTTAATAAATAAAGAATTTACAAATAAAGTTTTTATTGGAAAATGTTGTAAAGTTAATAAATTAAATAAATGGTTCACCAAACCAAAGAGATGGCGTGTTTACTAGTATTTAATAAAGAGTCATTAAGGAAAAAAATATGCTGATACGAGTTATACCTAGATACACTAGAACTGCAGAGACGATTGACAGTCTGACTTGATTGATAGACGGACGAGTTTATCAGCTAAACACGCACTATTTACCATACGAAAACTGATAAAATTCCCGAAAACCCGATTTCATTTAAACTCGACAAAAGCAAAAAAGTAAATCGACAAGCGTCCACTTAAGCCCATCCTCCCCAAACGCTCGCCCTTATTACCGCTCGTATCATGCAAAGAAGATAAATGCATCTCGAAATTAATTAATAAAATTGCATTCATAAGTACGAAATCCTGATTCGCATTAAAAAAAAGATCTTTCTTGATTGGCTCCGGTTATTTCGTTTATTATACGGGTTTGTTTGGTATTCTTGTTAACCATTTATCTTGGCAATCGCGCGTAATGAAGCAGGGTGGTGTCTTTAATTTCATATTTGTTTAATTATTTTTGCCATTGTTCGAGCGCGGGAGGGGAACTCGTTAAGTGCGTGCGTGGCTCCGTGGCGTAGCGAGTGCGATTTGATATCGCAGTTCGGGCATTCGCGAAGGCCTAAGTTTGGCTTGCTATTAATGGTCCACTACTGAGCATGGGGCTCTCCTCAGTTAAGAGGATATTCCACCATGCTGTTTCAGTCCGGATGGTGGAGTGGTCTAAAATTAAAAACAGGTACAAAACCTAGTCACCACGAATACCTAACACATCACTAACCCCCTCAACCCGAGAACAAGCACTTATCTGTTCCAGCTGGGATCGATCCCGGGACCTCTCGAATCGCACGCTGTGTCTCTACCAACTAGGCAATACTATATTTTTGTAGCTTTTTGACAGTAGTTTGGTATCTGACAACAGATTCAGAATAGATAATCTCTTGATGTTTTAAGGTCATTCAAACACGAAACAATTGTGACTGTGCATGATCTACGAAGCGACGTACGAGTACATAAGTGACCAATGAAGTTTATCATCTGAACATTAATTACTCCGTGAGTTATCACCCACGGTGAGTTTGTGTGAATTCACGAAAGGTTGTTGCTAAAGGAACATAACAAAGCTTTTACGGTTAACGTAATTATGCACGGCGAAGGTCAGGTTTTTAATGCTAACTAAATCTTAATATTCACTGCTGTAAATTATACATTTTATATATTGTCTGGCAATGTATTATTATGTGTGTATGTTTTCGTTTATATGTAGTAACCGACTAACCATCCTGTTGTCGGTATTTCTGCCATGGGCGGCAGCGGAAGGGCGGTGCTGCATACTCGTTTGCTATCGTAATTGCATAAGAAAAAAATATCATCTCATGTTAATATTTTTTTATGTAAATAAATGCGCGTCTAATGAAAGCTTCCACAGCTTTCATTTTTATTTCATTATTGCGTGAAAAATAACCCCAATAATAGTTTTTCAAATATGTATATTTCACGTAGAGACTGACTGGTCGATAATCAGTCAAAGTTTTATTATAATTATGCATACCTAATAATACGCAAGTGCAAAATTTTAATGGCTACCTACTTAACCCAACACATCATTACACCTCTCCCAAAAAGAATGAAATAAAGAAAGATGGCGGAGTTAATTAAATAAAACGCGGAGAGCGCGCGCGCACGCGATCGCTTTGCATATTGATTAGACCGAGTGATCCTAGCGGGAGATCGCGCTGAGTTTTATATTACGATCCGTACTATCCCTGTAACTAGATCGTGTAATGATCCATAAATCTAAATTTATAGAGTGCCTTATTTTGTAAGTAAGTTATAAGAGCTTTGTTCTGTAAATATTCAAATCCAAAATCATTTCATCGTGTGCTGGGTATTTTACAATACACTTATGACTATTTAGCTTATGAATATGAGATAATTTTTAAATAATCGAGGTGAATAAATAAACTAATAACGTTATTGACTTGACTGCAATCCCACCTGATAAGTAGTGATGTACCTAGTCTTGGATAGTAAAGCGCGCTAACTTAGTAAAAGCACTAAGATTCAACACACAAAGAATACACGTCCAGACCGAGAACAGAAATATAATCTCATCATTCAAATTTCTGTCTTCCTAAGAATCGAACCCAGGATCTTACGAACGGCGCGGCGGACTGGCATGGTAACCATTGTACACCATACCAAAACGAGTTGTGGTTTGCCATTTTTCTGCAGAAGTGTGAATGAACAAATATTACATTACGATGAAGAATCATAAACCTTATGTTAAAGAATGATATATTAATCTTACACCCCTGTTTCTAGAATTAACTGTTACTACAACTGGGATTAAAAAAATATCATAGTTTCCAGATTGTAGATAGGTCTTATCATACTTCTGGACTACTGGGAAGTAGACAGCATCTCGCTGTCAGTTTATCAGCTAAAAAGGCACGTTGAAAATATCCATGCAAAATTGTAAAATATTCATATGATGATGAAACTATGATTCTGAAAGTATGTAAAAGACTCTATTGATTGATTGAAGGATTTGTTAATATTTTAAATTTGAATTATCCAATTCGACTCGCAAGGATAACTGGAATTAATTTCAACAAATCATCTGTAACAAGGAACCCCTATAAACCATCACTACTGTAAAAATATCAACCAGCGCTTTCGCGGTGATGTACTAAATAGATCTTTTACAATCGATGGAAACCGATGACCTATCAACTCATGTAAACGTCCTACTTACGATATAAATTAAGATCTCAAAAAGGATTTTGTAAGCATAATCTTGTATACTTAAGCACTTTCCAATCTTCTTGAGAGGCTAAAAATTATGACATCATAAACTGGGGTACCGGCTTCATTAACCGTCCTTATGTTATTGCAAAACATTCTCCATGAATACATTTAATCTCATTTAGTGACAGGAAACCCGTATCGACTATAATAGCCTAAGAGCCGTACCTGCAACACGCCTCAATCTATATTTAACTCTACTCCGAATAATTTACGTTCATTTTCCATTGAGAATACATTGTCCTTACGTCATTGAATGTAAGTTTATACTGTTTAAGGACTTTAAAGATAGATAAATTAAGATTAAAATTACTTATTAGTCGTTTTAAGCTGTATCTTGTTATTGATTTTATAACTAGTCCCGTGTTAACGAAAATAATCAGGTGTTCTGACTATTGCGAAACGGTATAAATTTTATGTTGTTGATTACTGCTCATTTTATATTCTTAATTATTTTACGTGCGTAAAGAAGTATAACTTAAAAAAAATATTATGTAGGTATTTTATGTTAGTAGCCGACCAACGAGCAGATGAGTCACCTGATGGTAAGTGGTCACCGTCGCCCGTGGACATCAGTAACACCGAAGGCGTCACCGATGCGTTACTGGCCAGGAAAGAAACAAGAAAGAAAGAAGAAAGAAAGAAGAAAGAAAGAAGAAAGAAAGAAGAAAGAAAGAAGAAAGAAAGAAACACTGGCTCTCAAGCACCCGCTGGAACATGACAAGTCGCTTGGCAAGAAGGTGGTAGCTTGACAGCCGTTTTCCCCTACCGCCAGCCTGAAATTTATTTTATTCGTGTATAAAGCTTTTTAAAACGCTCTTACTTCACACTCTCCATGTAAGGATGACCCGGGTCAGACACTTCAGATTCGAGAGCTATTGGAGTGTGAGGGCATGCATATATTCGAGGGAGGAATACTTCGAAAGATACCCGGTCCAGAGCTCAGAGATTTCCAAAGTAACCATCGGCATTACTTCATTCCGTTCCAGGGAAGGTTAGCTGGGATTCAAGGATAAACGGAGTTCATAATTTCCTTCATAGCAGTATGATATATACATAGAGAATATTAAGTGGTCGATTCCATTACGCTATGTAATATCTACTACAGTTGCAAGACAATAGTTGAAGTAATAATGAACGTGTAATTAATTATTGCCATATATTTTGTAAAACAAAGTAACACTACCTCCTGGCCTAGGTAGTAGAGCGAGTTTGCAGATTAGGCACTTGTTTCACTAATATTAAACATGCGAGCGATAATTTTTTAGCTTGAGGTTTGTATGATGTGAACTTTTAATTGATTTTTCAACAACTTCACTTTATTTTATATCATTTTGAGAACATTAATATGTTCCAAAATATTTTAAAGTACTTGATATGTATATCGCTAAAATAAAATATTTTACTAACCGTGTTAAACAACCACCTTTTGCCACAGTTTTGTAAACTTATCACCAAATTAATCAAAAATTTTTGCTACTGTTTCCTAAAAGTCTCTTAAGCGCTGCAGTACTATTTTATCGTATCGTATCTATATTAACTCGTTCATCTCTAACCTCCCGATATAGAACAGGTACCTGCCGAGAGGCCGCAACAATCTTACTTTAATTGCGTGTAACATAAATTACGGGCGACTTATTACAATCCGCTCCTGTTCTATACACGGCGCCTGGGGCTATTCTGCGATGCGTTCGCTACGGTGTGAAAATTTTAATTTAAATATCGCAAATGTAATCGAATTTATTTGTGGAATTGCGCTAACCCCGTTCTTTGGTTTGATTTGTAAAAAGCTTTAAGTATTCGATAAGCAATGTTTATTACAGGTGAGATGGTGGGTGATCGCCTAACAGTTTATCCGTAACGCCTAGTCACCAACGTGTTGCCAGTCAAGAAGTATATAAGTAGAAAAATAAATGTTAACCAGGTCTACCAACTGCATTCAAAATACATTGAAAAGAACACAAGAACTTTAATTATCGACGATAACCGTTAGATTAAGTTGGACCAAAAAACATTTTCCATAATTCATTGTTATGGGAACCAATGCGTTCATACTTATTCCTTCAAGAAATCTCTTCAGACTAAAGATTAAAAAAAAATCTTCTTAACATTCACATCATACATTTCAAAGAAAAGGAGTTGATCTGAAAAAGCTCCGTAACACGTAATTATAATGACCAAGTATTGACCAAGTAACGTATTGACCAAGTATTAAACCAAAAGTCGTAGAATGAGTCTACAATTCTTAGACATATCCGCTTAGTCGTGTTTATAAACAACATCCTCTCCTCCCATACATCAGTAACCCGCAGAATAGTTGCCGCAAATTATTCATACTCTCATTATCATAAAATTAACGATAATAAATCATAGCGAGTCCAATTAAGCTGCCCGATAGGCGACGGGTAAGGAACGCGGAAAAATTACTTTAAGTACCCAATTATATGTTTAAAGGTATTATGGTTTCGATAAACTTGATTGTTCTTGCAGTAAAGTTGCAATTGAGCCATTGAGTTGTTTAGACGCAGATCAATCAGGTCTTTTGTAAAAGAGCCTATGTAGCCTACTAACAATTAGTAACTGGACTATTACTAACAACAACTAATAGGACTAACTATATCTAACAGTCCCGCCCTGCCTCACTCCTCATACCTACTGACGAACTGATCAACTAACATTCTTAATAACATTCCCTGCTAACTGGACTAAACACCCTAGTCCCAATTTGAGTCTTGTCCTGGGTCGGTCGCAGTTGTCATGGGCGGCAGCGGAAGGGTAGTGCTACATGTATGCTATCTTAAATTCATAAAAAATGTTAATTTTTACAAACACTTTTCAAACTACTGGTGTTTACTCTACCACTTCAAAAATTCCTACCGTGAGTGTTCCTTTTAAAAATTATACAGTTACATTTCAACAGTAGCGATCTCTTTAAGGCAGCCTTTGGCTAGAGCACAGAACGGAAGTTGCCTGCGTCGGTGTTCCCAGTCGATTATAATGTGGGTGTCTTCAAGTCAAGAGTGAATAGGGTTTTTCTAAGTTAACGCGCTTCAGCATCTCATATCCAAGGACTTCATAAGAGCGACGAAACAGTCACGGCGACAAAAGTCCCCCGTGCGCGCACTCGCTTAAGGCTACGTCGCCACTTACCATCAGGTGGGACAGTAGCCAAGCGGAAACTTATATTCAGTAGAAAAAAAATTAAGAAAAGGGCAGCGATTATATAGAAATTACACGTTACTTGGAAATTATGGAATGTTCCTCTGTTTGTTGCAGTGTTGAAGAGCCGGATAGCAAGCAGATTCACTTCATCTTTGGCCAGCAACACCAACATTTCTGCTGTGTTAATGTGCATGGACGGCAATGATCACTTACCATCGCGACTGCCTACTCATTGGTTGTGTCATCATCATCATCACAACCCATAACTGTCCCACTGCTGGGCACGGGTCTCCTTTCACAATGTGAGGGGTACAGGCCATAGTCCACCACGCTGGCCAAGTGCGGATTGGTGGACTTTACATTGGTTGTGTAATGCTTTGAAATAACCGATAATTCTATCAGTATACATTCCGTTTACTATCCGCTACAAACTAGTTGAAATCTGGTTAAATTACAAATTCAATTAATTCCACAATTTAAAATAGTTTAGTAAGCGATTCGTAGTAAGTAACGAACGTTATTTTCTATTCTTTCCACTAATTAATATCAGTTTTAACGTTCATGTAATTAATGGAATGTAGAAATTCCTACGTTCTCTGTGCAAATTTTATTCATAGTGTAATTAGCATAAAATTAACTATAATAGATCATACCATGCCGGGTTTGCTTTAGCAATTATAACCTTATTATAATTATGCTTATCATTAAATTCTATCATAGCTTTGTAAGCTGTTTGTGGCTATTTCCAGGCCATTCGCCTAATGCAATGAGCGTGGAAGCCTAATTTAAATATTCTTAGGTATTATTTTGATGTTTTATTGATGATTTATCATAAAGGACTAGGTATGCTTTTGAAACGTTATTGGCCGTAACCGTTTCTAACTTATATTGCTACGTAACGTTTAACGTAGATTGCTACGTCAGTTACGTTAAAAATGTTCAAAATTTAAAAAAGGAACGCACTGGTATTATAATCTTTTATTAGTATTTAAAATTTCAATTTATTTTGAGAATTGAACAAACTAAGCAGAGCATTAGTTTACATTATAGAGCAATGTTGTAATTGTAATCATTTTCCTTCAAAGCTTCCCGGGCTTTTTATTTAAGCCGATGGAACTTTAGCTACGAATGTGCGCGATTAAATTATGTTTTATCGAACACTTCAGTTTACAAAGATTGCAATCAGCCAGTTACATTCAATCTAACTAACTGATCTCATAAAGTCGGCTCCATCTCGGGGAACAATTTTTATATAGTTTGTGGAATTTTAAAGTATTTAGTAAGTAATTTATGATTGATTACGATGTGTTAACTTTGGACATTTTAGGCCACTGTATTCTGCAACAGTCTGCATTGAGGAAGTATAACGGAGTACTCTAGACCTCAATCACGAAGTCAGGCCCACGGAGATCCGCCAAAGGTTCGAAGAAACAATAAAATGTCACGGAGTGAAATTATACCATTAAACGTTGTTTTCTTTCTTTCTTTTCTGTTTTTCTTAGCAAACAATACACTGGTAAAGCGTTTGTATTACCTATCATCCGTGGCATCCGTAGGCGACGATGCCCACTCCCCATCATGCAGCTAGTTGCTAGTTACTCGTCTGTTTACATAAACAATTGGTCTGAAAAAAGTTATATTTATTGAAAGAAGGAAGAATTAGGAGGTTTGAGATGATCACAGATAAAATAATTTTACAGACCTTAACTTTCCCGTGGACATTCTGCACTTAGGCCTATAAAGAACAATTCGTGTTTGTGTCCAACAACGGAGACAGTTCTCGATGGGCGGTTGATTTTAGTTTATCTCCACGTGAAGCCTGGTTAGAGCTTGCTACCACCTATAACTTGAGTCATCCGCCGCAGGACTTGTCGTGCAGCAGGTAGTGTCTTGAGAGCTACTACTTTTTTTCTTTCTACTTTGTTTCTTTCTCTGTTATATCTTGATGCCAATGCATAGATGCCTTAGATGTTGAGGATGTCCATAAACGAAGGCACTTGCCATCGGATGGCCCATCTGTTCACTTGTCAACAAGACATAAAAATAGAAGGTATCTAGACATTTTTCCGGGAAAAAAACTCTACAGTGCTTCTCTAGTGTCTCAAGGATAGCTCTAGATAGAGTGTAGAGTCGCTCCGATATAAATGCGGCTCATTAATCAGCGTAATTAGATCATTAAGTACTAACTGCGGATAGAGTTACCCGGGCCACTATCGCGGGCGTCTTGAGGGATGATGAAAAAATCTTAATGTTATACAGTACGTAATATTATGTTTTAAATTCCTTTAATTGACAATTTTAGATTTAAAATTACATGTCTGTAATTTTGAATTTATAGCTATGTCAATATTGTCAATTCATAAATATTTTAAACAAAATTCGAGGATCTCAGATCCACCTCTCAGAAGGGTAGTGCTGCATGCTAGTTTGCTACATTCATTCCATTAAAAAATCGATTATCTGCCAGCTATAACATAAAATAGGTACATTTTTATATTGATTATAATAATAGGCTTATACTTAGCTATACGTTATAACAGAAACAGGTGCCTTCTAGAAGTAACGTTTTATAGTGACATCAATGAAACTCAACTCTCGCAGACGAAGCGATTAAGAGTAAGGAACCCGGATAATTATGGAAGGAAATTTATTTCTATCAGCTTTGAGTGGCCACTTTATTTCAACCGGTTAAGTAACAATTTTGTGAGATGAAATTATTTTCTTTATAATTATTTTATGAAAGATATTAAGTCATTACTATGTTATTTAAACAACATTATTAAAGATTTCTTTCTTTTATTATATGACAAGAAAAAGGAAATTGAAAATAGAACTGCCATTTTAGGTAAGTACTAAATAAATAAAGCTAATTTAGAGTAGAGTAACATAAAATTAATTTTAAATCTATAAGTGACATAATAATGGTTTTATTACCTAAATATAATAATATTTTCTTTGTTTATTGATACTTTTGTTACAACTTGTTACCAACTTGGCTACAAGCTAAGAAGTTCGAATGCGTTCAATAGCTTTATAATACCAAATAATTACCAACACCTGGTACTGAATAATTATATACCGAATGAATTATAGCCGAAAGTTCTCCGCATAAATATTAAATAATAATACTATACTTATTATAGCCTGCGTTCATAGCTCATTTGTAACTTCATGGTGCTTTGCTATAAGTGATATTATCTCCTTCCTTTCCAAATGATTTCTTTGTACGACTCTCTAATTACAAGTAAGTGTGCATTTTAATTACATAGAGGGTGCAGAATACCGGCATGCCCTGAGGCCCCGAGTGCGAAGACTGCGGACTTCGGACAATAATCATAATGTGGACGTGACAGTTTTATGTTGTCACGGTTTATGAGATGTTTTAAAAATACCTGAGCTCGCGTGACTTGTTTGTTATTGGTTATCCAATTTTAAATTATAATTGCATTTACAGTTGCTACGTTTATAAATTTTAAATAAGTGTAAATTAAAATAATACATTTTACTTTTCGCTTCCTTCTTTCTCGGCTGGCACAGCATCGTTAATATATTTATTATTTTATTATATTACCTGCTATTACTATGTCCATGGGCAATAGTGACCACATGGTATCAAGTGCCTCGTCTGCTCGTATGTCAGCTATGAACTTTAAAAAAAAGATTGGACTCGAAGGACCAATAAGATGGTTTTGAAAATTAAAATCAAATTGATGTATATGAGTGAAAGACAGAAACAAGGATGTCTGATTTATAATTGATTAATATATCATGCTATACATTTTTGGCAAGTAGTTCTTTTTTAAAATACATATTTGTATAGAAATCATAATAATATGTTTCAAAATTTTCTTTATTATAAAATACTTACGCTCAAGATTGCTTTAGACATAATAATTATGACATAAAATTTAGAAACGGACAATATAATTATTATGTATGTATCACAAACATAAAATGAGGTCATATCGAATATAAAATAACTTTCATCAATTCCCTACAGTTCTAACGTTGCAGAGGCGATAAATTGTAATTCACGCCAATATAATTACGCGATAATTATTTATTTGCAGCGGTCTCAAGTTTTCGTAGCGGCTAGCTTCTTGTGATTAGCCGTCGCCGCTTAATAATCGTCTTGGCTGTATTTATTGCCGTGCGCGCTAATTATCAAGGAATTTTGATACTTGAGCTATTGGCCTGCGTTGTGAAACGTTTTATATTATTTAGTACAGTTGCACAAATGTTGAATTTACATTGTAGTTTAAATAACATAAAAAGTCTTTACGCAATCGTAAAACAATGTACCTACCATGCTACAAAATGCCATAATATATGTTAATATAATTAGCATTAAGCCTACTAGATTTTGAGTAAGAAAATCAAATAATTAATATGTGAATTAATTTCATTCTAGTAGTAGAATAGAAGCGCTCATAGCCCGGCGGCTTGCGTCGATCTCAAGTGATCGACAAAGGCGCGGTCGGTAGTTGGATGGGTGACCGCTAGTGGCAAAAATTTCTTGAGCGCTTCCGTGCTTCGGAGGGCACGTATAGCCGTCGGTCCCGGTTGTTATCATTTGGTAGCAGTCGTTAAGCCATGTCGGATACCTTCGGGCGGCTTAAAATTTCCGACACTTGGTTGGCCACTAACCCCTCCATCAATCCGCACTGGAGCAGCGTGGTGGAGTATGCTCTAGGCCTCCTCAGGT
This sequence comes from Ochlodes sylvanus, assembly GCA_905404295.2. NCBI lineage: Eukaryota > Metazoa > Arthropoda > Insecta > Lepidoptera > Hesperiidae > Ochlodes > Ochlodes sylvanus. The sequence continues at coordinate 3,256,736 of FR990137.1, forward strand.
ACGAGGAGAGACCCGTGCTCAGTAGTGGGCCATTAATGGGTTGTAGCCAAGTAGTAGAATAGATCAGTCATTGGTACGCTTTCCGGGACACATATTTGTATATTTTTTCTTTTATGTTAATAGCCGACCAACGAGCAGTCGAGCCACCTGATGGTAGGTGGTCACCGTCGCCAGTGGACATCAGCAACACCAAACGTATCACCGATGCGTTGCCGACCAGGAAAGAAAGAAGAGGAAAGAATAAACAAAGTGTGTGCAATTCACACGTGCTAGAATTGAATCCTACAAAAAAATATTTCATGATAATTCGGCTTTTATGATCTATCTAAAATTGTACGCGTAAGCGTCCCGAAATTCATGGCGCAAAAGCGTTTTGGTCGCGAGTAAAGCCTGATTTACATGATACCATTTTCTTGTACATGCAAGAGCAATTATGGTATGCAATTAAATACGCGCAAGAATTGCCATTCAAGAATTGTAAGCGGCTGTTTACACGCAGATTATTGAATGCGATAATTGCATGCAATTCTTGACAAGATAAAATTGCCAGTGTCTTTTGTTTACACCAAGGCAATTCTGTTTATGAAACAATTGCTTTCAAGTTTTGCCTTGTCTAAACACATGCTTGTACCATCTTTTGACGTGTTGCTTCAAGTATTGCACGTATTTGCATTGGTGAATATTTAGTGGAACATTTTTTGCGCTAGCTAATTATTTCAAATGAGCCAAATAGTCCTAAAGTTCGGTTCTGCTGATATAATAAGGTTCATTGAAATTTATCGCGATAATTAATGTTTAAGGGATACTGAAAATAAAAAAATATTTTAATATCTATAAATTATTTATTTATATTTTTACGTTGTTTTCTCAATATTTCGTGCCTATGAAGAGCAGCAACGATCAACACACCCTCACTCACTGCACTCATGTTTGCAAATGCAGAGAAAATTCAATAAAATTGAATACAATAATTGCATAAGAAATTATGGTATATGCTGTTTACACCAAGGCGAAACTTGCAAGGAAAGTTGTGCAAAATGTCAAGAATGTCACGAGTTGTTTAGATGATACAAGTAATTTATTGCTCCAATTTTATTGTATGCAACAGGCAAGAAACTGGTATCATGTAAATGAGGCCTAAACTATACTCATGCGTCATTTCCGTTTCATCGAATTCCAAATCACGACGATACTAAAGAAGTGTTCACTTCAAAAGGCTTCATTCCCAAGTCGGAACGCGGCTGACCCAAGAAAGAGGGTGGAATCTAGCTAGCAGGACCAGCCATATCACCAAACAGATACCTATATGGCACAGGTTTTTGTTCTCCGGTCGTCGGTGTTTGTAGTTGCAGGAGTCCGTATGTGTTAACGTAGATATATTTGCCCAGTACACGCATCAACGAGTACATAAGTCGCATTGCGTCGTGTATGAAATATAAAAAAACGAAAAGAAATCTCAATAAACTCGCGAACAAAAGATTTGCAGTCGCTCTTGAAAAAATCAGCTTTCAATCAGCGCGCGCTAATCAAACGATGTGTGAATAGGCGTACAAAAAGGCTTTAAGCAAGATCAAGGGTCTTCGGAATCGAAAATTTGGGAAAATCCTCGAAAAAACTCGAGCCCCGGCTTTTTATTTTACACAGAATTTAATTTCCGCCGCTCACATGTCACGAGCCTCAAAAACTATTGCGCATCGCTCAGACGGTAATACAAAGCAATCTAAATTGGAAAATAGGCAACGCGCAGTGTGTGCTTACCAAAAACGACCATGCTGAATACGACGCGATTAAAAAAAGAAGTCCGATGCCGATCGCGCCGCGGGAGGGTGTGGGAACCCCCCCTGAGCCCCCTTTTTCGTATTTTTTTCCTTTTTTTTGGGAGGCGGGCGAAGCATGGGTGCATGCAGCCAGCGCCTACCTTTGTTTCGTATAAACAAATTAATTTTGGCCGCTGTTTTTGATGCCTAATACGTGTGATCGGGGAGTCGGTCGCGTAGAAACTGATCTCTCTTCAGCCGTGTCGAGGGGTTTTAAGTAAGTGTTCTAGAAAGTGGAAAAGAGGGTGAAGTGTCCCGCTTTGTTGCGGTCTGCTTGAACCGCATTCTTTGAACGAGCGAAATAAACATGGGGAGAGAGAATTGAGGATAATCAAGATTATTGTTGGGATTGGATTATTGTTCCTTATTTCGTCTTTAGAGACATCCAGTGTTATCAAACACCGAATTATAAATTAAACCCACTGACCTTTTCTTGTTCTTATTTTCATTTTTAGCATTCCTTTCGAATGTCCGTAATCTTATTAGTAAAATCTTAGTGTCAAAAATCACGTCAAATACATTTTAATAACACAACGAAGTATAATAAAATACGCGTACATGTTACTCAGTTATGCCATGTTATAAGACTAAGAGTGGAGAAACGGTATACGGGTACACAAGCGCCTTAAAGCTAATAAAAATTAGCCTTCGGTGGAGTAACGCGAACGCGTGAAAATCTACATGTCGTACACTAGCGGGTACTGATAGAATCAGGTGATAATCAGCCACTTCGGGCACACGTCGCGCACGGCCGTCCCCCACTCATTAAGGGGGTGGGTGGGCAGGACAATGCATGTTTGTACTACTTTTTGCCCATTTTTTTCATTATTTCATTTCATTTCGCCCACCACCCACACGTCCGCGAGCGCGATTGTGCCTCCGCTTTTTTATAATTCGTTACCTTTTTTATCGGCCGCTCCATTTTCAGAGGATGGGCTGCCGCTGCACACGGGCGGCGCGCACGCTGCGGTCGGCACGCGGCGGGGAAATCTAGTCTCGTTGTAACATAGTCCATCAATAAATAATCGGTCCATCAATAAATAAAATGGATGGACTCTGTTACCACTAGGCTAGGTTTTTTTGTATTATATTGTACCGCACGTTGTGGAGGTTTCGAATTGTGTCGGCGGCAACAAGATGTACATTGTCTGAAACCTTGTTGACTTGTAAATACACCAGAGAGATAAGTAACGCGTTAAAATTTAATTGTGTGTGACATTTCTAGGAACTAACTTGACGTGAAATGGGTGAAGTATAGTAGCTTAAAACAGTTAAATACGTAAATTAAGTACATGGATCGGTGACCGCTAGTGGCCAAAAAATAGTAATTCCGTGCTTCGAAAGACACATAAAGGCTTTATGTTATGTAACGAGATAGCAATATTCAGACGCCTTCGGGCGGCATAAAACCTTCCGTTACTAGGCTGGGCTACTTACCCTTTCACACTGGAGCAGCGTGCTGGAGTAAGCATACTCCTGATTGAGGAGGCCTAGAGCATGCAGGCCTCCTCAATGGTGGGGAGAGACCTGTGCTCAGTAGTAGGCAATCAATGGGTTGAAGTAGTTTTAAATTGTAGAACGAACAGAGGGAAACACGTCTTGGACGACAGATTGGATTATTGGTATATTGGTAAATATAATTAAAATTTCACTCTTTTATAGGTATACATTCTATTAATTGATTACGCAAATAAATTAAGTGCTGTAAATATCCTGACCTAAAATGTATTACCCTACCAAATCGATACTAAATAATCAGAAAGATTATTTTCCTTTTTGAAATATTAAAATTGAACGTCTTGTTTTAAACAGAATTCGTCCGGTCGATCAAATTTTCAATTCCATATCAAATTATTTGAATTTAGGTCGTATTTGTACTGAACAGAATCGGCCAGCCTAGCCGGTCTAAACGCATGCAGTAAACACTGTTATCGATATTAACTTCTTCGAACCATTCCGTTCATCTCTCGCCCCGCAATCAATCTCTTTTTCATTTTGCTTTCCTCTTATTTCTTTGCACGTCTAATTGAAAGAGTTTATTCTAATTGAGACATGTTTGCGTACCTTTTATGATTTCAGTTCATTTAGCATTGTCACGTGTCAAAAACAAATCGCGAAGTTGTAATTTATATCACTAGCAAATAACAATCACTTAATACATCACTTCTTTAAACAAATCTAAATAATATTAAGAATGCTAATTCTACTTCATCATCACAACCCATAACTGTCCCACTGCTGGGCACGGGTCTCCTCTCACAGTGTGAGGGGTATAGGCCATAGTCCACCACGCTAGCCAAGTGCGGATTGGTGGACTTCCCACACCTTTGAGAACATTATGGACAACTCTCAGGTGTGCAGGTTTCCTCACGATGTTTTCCTTCACCGTAGCAAGTGATAATTTAATATTAATACGCACATAATTTTTGAAAATTAGTGGTGCGTGCGGGGTTTGAAGTTTGAACCCGGACCCTCCGGTTCGGCAGTCCAACGTTCAACCACACGGCTATCACTGCTAATTCTACTTACTTAATTGTTATTATTTTAACGGTCGTTAATACCTAAATAATGTACCCAAATTCGATAATATCTCTAGACATTATATCCAATATTTTTTTTGATACATTTAAGCAACCACTATTCTAAAAAGAATGACATTGATGCAAACATAATAACTGATAATATTATCAAACATCATAATATATCAAAGATCATAATATATTATACCATACTATCTATTGTATGTTTGCGTACATACACACATAATGTATTACGTTTAAATAAAAACAAAAATTGCAGATAAACAAGGAATTAGAATCAGCCATTAAACATGGGTTCCATTAATTTTAATGTAGCGACAATTCAGAACAAAAACACGTGGAGACTTCCCGTTTGATTCATAATATTTTTGACTTGATAACTTCGCGATACTTCTCCACATAAGATAATAAAACCGGCGAAGTGTGAGTCGGACTCGTATACGTAGGGTTCCGTATCCCCAAACGATATTAAGTCTAATTATTTGGTAAAAACCATTACTTCATTCGTTACATCTTTTTTAATAACCTCATTAAAGCTACAGAACTTTGGTTACAATGATAGTTATGTCGCAGCGATTAAATGTGCAGCCATTTAATTACTCGTTTTATGTCTGCTTACGATTAACTTTTCAAAATGAAAGTTGTATTGACACTTCCTAATTAATGAGCTGTGTTTTAAGCACAGTATCATTGCGTATACCTGTTTGAGGTAATTATTTTAATAATAAACGGCGCTTCAAGTTGTTGCGCCACTGTTGCGTTGAATAAAACGATTTTTTTCATACTGTTAAGTGGAACCATTCAAATTTACCTTTTAGAAGATTTTTCCAACTTGAATTATTTTGAAGATAAATTGTATTTAACATACGTAACAATTACATATATTAATGTGCATGTTATATACAAGTTCTCTAAACTTAAAATAATGAGAGTTTGAGTTTGATTCAAATATTGATATAAATTTGATTATTGTTATATCTACATATTCTTGCAAATATGATTGAGTTTATGACATGTTTTTCCGTTAATGTACATTATTTGTTTCTATTTATGTGCAAATTAAAGAGTTATTTGTATTTATATTGTATTTTTAATGTAGTGAACATAAAATAAAAATAGTAACAATCAAATCTAACACCCTCTCCACACATTTCTCTGTCCGTATTTTGTATAAGTGTATTGAAAAAATCCCGAACAAGCTATAATGTACGTGATTCCGCATTTTAATTCGTCTGTAATGTCGGGACATCTCCCTTTAATGTTCATTGCTTTTTTCTTCGTCACATAAGCACGTCACTGTAGTTATTGACACGGAATCGGTTAAGGTGATAAAAGGGGGTTTGCAATGCTTTTGTTATTATTCACCACTACTTTTTGCCAGCAGCTTTGCCCGTGTGGGACTCGGAAAAAGACAATAAAATAACGTTAAAATTATCCCAACGGAGCGTATTACAAGTTATACAATAATTTTATCGTTATCTGATAGCTACGTATAATTATGACAATTCTCCCTCATTTGAGAAATGATTGATTTCCTAAACAAACCTCCACCCCCCTTTTCATCTCCTAAGTGACGAAAACCATAAATCATTTCCAGGATTTCAAACTATTCCCATACCGAATTTTATCAAAATCAGTTTAGCAGATTAATATTGAAACGGTAGAAGAAAGACTATAAATTATATTGTTTTAAAAGATTAATTGTTTTAAATATTGTATGAGATAGGTATTTAGATCATTATTTTTCACAGCTGAAATACTTTTTTAAGATCTGTCGAAATTTAAATGAAATTATTCCAGGATTTACCTGAGGATTAAATTAAATAATAGTAAAATAAATAACACCAGAAGTATTAACATTTTTTATATCCGCTAAGTGCTTTTAAAATAATTTTATTTGGTTGTCACTTAAACCCAAAAGGTAAAAGCCATTTTACCTTTAATTTTCATATCGCTATTTGCCAAGTCGTCTTTCAGTACGAAAGCTTAGTGTCAATTATACTAACGACTTGTCGTGAGCATAACGAATGGTAACAATTTATCATCAAGTGGTCAATTTTCCTGTTGATTAGTCATTCAGGCAATAAAAAAACATTGCCAGTTAAAAGCGAAAGGGCTTTTTTAATGTGTCAATATATTTTATGTTATAGGTTTGTTAGCATTATGTTTCTAGAACTACACATAATACACTTCTAGATGCAGATTCTACATAACTGAATTCTAGATCTACTTATTATGAATTTTCAATCATAATAAGTAGACTCTAAGTCATAATAAGTATTTCTAGAATTCAATGATAAATAATTAAAATTGACAATGACTTAATCATGATTGAGTCTTAAATTCTCAATTTTTACTAGCCTGGTTTATGCGCGGTTCGTCTAATTAATTTTTTTATACTCTCGAATTGTAATATATTTTTAATTTCATTTCATCAAAACATTCAAAAGGGTCCTTACCTAATACCAAGCATTAATTTAGTGAAGGTATTCCACCCTTATAATTCTCATAGTATTGATTACCCTTTGTTTCTCCTAAATAAAAAAAATAAAAGGGATTAGATTTCCTTGTAAGTTAATGCTTAGTTCTATGGCAGCCGCGAAAGATGCATTTCTTTGTGAAATGAAGCATTATAATGCTTTGTAAGTTTATAGACGACAGATTATTTGCATCGGAATGTTATTCTACTGAGGCTCATAAAGTATTGCTTTAAAGTATTGTTTTACCATTTTCTTGTCGAAAGCTAACCACCTAACACAATATTTCAGTGACTATACTGCATACACGTATAAAGGACGAATGGCGTCCACATTTCACCTCTTGCGATATAAAGCGGCCACAGCCTAGCCTGCGCAATCACTCTAAGGAAATAAGGACCAAATTCGCATAACAGCAGCACGTGGTAAATACTTGGAGGCTCCAGGCCCATATTATATTGGCCGTTCATTGCTGAAATTGTAAGTCTTTGTGGCCCCTCACGCAATTTCAATTTACTGGTTATAGGAAGAAATTTGTAAGGAAACTATTTAATTGAATTTAGAATGTGGAAGGTAGGGCCTAAGTGATTTAGAAAGAGTTTACAATCAATGACGCTGGTAAGTTTAACTAAGATGGTAAGCCTCACGTTACTTATATATTTCAGCAGAATTAAGTCTTTAGTCAATGACGATATTGGTAGACTACTTCCCAGCTTCGAAAACAATACGACTCTTACATTTTTAAGGCCATGTAAGGAAGTAAAATATTAGAAAGGTCCGTTAATACAATTTATGTAATAAGCTTCCTTCTGTCGTATTCTCGGAGTATTATAACATGGGGTTCTTCAAAAAATGTGTATACAGAGTTCTCCCTCAGGGCTTTCGTAGTATTGTTGACTTCCTTGGTGTTAAATCATAGGCGATGTTCAAAACTTATCATCAGGTTTACTCTGTGACAGGAGAATTGGGTGATGTGCACCTTAACTTGTATATTAATAACTTAAGCGATCATATTTTTTACTCCTTATTAGTATTTCTCACAAAACTCAGTCTGCACCCAATAGTAAATCTCCAACAAAAGCAATACTATCGCAAAGTGAGTAAATAGTGATAACAAAAAATTAATAGCATCATTGCAGTTCATATCTATCCCACTGCTGGGCACGGGTTTCCTCTCACATTAATATAATATGATATGGTTTTAATGTATGGAGCCTAAGAAATTAAAATTTACACACCAATCAGGATTTTCCCTTCCGATTTAAGAAATCCGTAACACTGTCCACAAGTTCCGCAACGCATATCTCCAACCGCAGCTTGTGCCTTGTCACCCTCAAGCTAGGGTTGCTACAAACAAATCGCGGGCGTCGCAGCCGCGGCCAGGGCTGCCCACGAGGACGGGCGTGATTGATCAAAGTCGTTTGTCAGGCTCGCGTCGCGACTGCTGCCAGCCCTGCGCAATTAGCACGTGATTCTGGACGTCTAATGCCCGAATTTAGTTTTAATTACCACACCCGTTGCTATGGTTACCGATTTTTAGGGCCTCCGATAATTTTGGCTGTTCTTATATTTTTATATATTTATGTATGTGTTAGGAAATCATCATAGGAGGTCTTTACATACTTCTGAAATCTTAAACCCTTTAAGGATTTTTGTATCTAAAGGTGTACACTTGAGCGAACATTGCACAGAATATTTTTTGCTTCGTTTAATTAGTTGTCTGTATTTCAGTTGTAATATTACATAAAAATGTATACCTCTTAATAAATTAGAATATCTTGTTCTTGTCTAATTCAGTAATTTTCGTGTTAAATTATATTGTATCTATTGTGTTGTAACGGCAGAAATTTATACCTCTTCTAAAACAACAGCGAAAAGTGGTTATAGTATTAAATTGTATCGTATTCCAATTATAATGTAGAGCCACGGTCTCGTTACAATTCATTCATTATGTAAAAAACTCTGAAACTATTCTTAACAGTTTTATTTCTTCCGATTAACATCATAACGACAATAACTGTCGAATCGTTGAAAATCTCACGTACTGCAAAAGAAACAAATCGAGAAGCATTAATTATCTTAACTCATTAAAATCGGAAGCAGTAATAGTCTTAATATTTAAGCCTCTTTAAGCATCTTGCACTCAACGAATAACGAAATAAGGGCCTCTTGCAATCGCAAAAAAGTTTGCAAATTGCTGGAGATGAGGTGAAAATATAATTATCCTATTTGGCCGAAGGTGGAAAAGTATACTGTTTAAATCTCTTTAAATTTAAGCATTGGAATCATTCCATGGAATAAAATGAGGGTACTTTAAACTGCGGGGCATGCCAAATATAAACAATGAAGGTTGGTTAGGAAAAAAGGTTTTTTAATTAGAAACTACTTTTACTAATTATGGGCATAAACATCTTTAACATTGCTTATCTTGAAAGTTTTAGATAATATGACAAATTGAAAAATATATATAAATCTATACATTTCTCGATAATAAAATGATTAAATTTTTTATCACTATTATGATTTATAAAGTGGTCACTCGCTCAAGAACACCAGTAACACCAAATCAACGACGCGTAACCGGCCAAGAAAAAGAGTGGAGAAAAAAAAATAAAAAAAAAAAAAACAATCTTTTACAATATGCAAAATCAGTACAGTCGCTAAGTCAATGTTTTATTAGAAGAATCTAAACCGAACGATTGAAAAACCTATCATTCACTCGTATCGTTCGATGAACGAAGACCGAAATAAGTAACTGGCCAATAGTAAGGACCTCACGTATCGCAAAAAGGAGAGTGGATGGCCGGCGAGGAAATCGAATGTGTGTCTTTTGATGGGAAATTGCGGGTAAATGGCGGAGATTTACGAACAACCCACCTTTTTACAGCTTTTTATACGTTTTTTATTTCGCTGAAGCACTGAAAGAGGTTTCAGGCCTTATTAATCGCGATAAGTTAATGTATGAATGGACTGACGCTTTTTTATTCTGATTGAATTACGTGTTAACACTGCTTCATTACACGTAAATGAATGACTTCAGTCTTTAAATTTAATGTTAAATGTTAAGTACTTATTGCACAGCGCTTAATTATTTAACAATAATAATAATAATGATTGATTTTTACGAGTTATATTTGGGATTTTTTGACATCGCTTAGAGGTTGCTTCACATTTTTTTGTTACATGTTTCTCAGTTATACTTAAACACGTTTTAGAAAATAAATTTGGATTAATAAGGCAAATGTATTCGTAACTTTATTATGAGAAAATACAAAAATTTTACAGTATTAATACGACATTCAAAATTTAAATTAGATAATAATAATACATCTTAGAGCGGACACAGATTTAAAACCGCGTAACACGACCGAAAAAATTCCCTCGGAACATTTTTACTATAACTTTGGAAATTTACAAGGCAATTAAAATAAAAAATGGCATGCATCCCCAACAGACCACCCCTTTAATTATGATTTTTTGCATTTTTTAATGATAATAAATTTACGGTGGTGGCGCGTGGCGCACTTTAGTTTTTATTGTAGGAGGTGATCACCTTGACAAAATAGGACGTTTTAATTATTCCATTTTATAACGCGGCATACTATTCACGGCATAAATAACTGTGAGTGAAAGGTTTTGTCATCGGGTTATTATGCCAGCAGATGGTGTCTTCAACATTATCTTAATATATATATCTCGAGGGTAAGGTGGGCGTGTCTCAAGTGAACTACTTGACGCTTCCATTATTCACTAATAGATGGCGCTACGTGTTTACGCTCCGACATATATTTCTTGTGTTCGTGTGTATGTGACTGAACTCCTCCTAAACGGCTTGACCGATTTGGTTGAAATTTTTTGTGTGTCTTCAGGTGGATCCGAGAATGGTTTAGATTCACAATTGGACCCGGTAGGTGGCGTTGCTGTCGATATATCACTAAAACATTTTTTAATTATAAAGCGGTACCAAGTACGCTGGGACTTTGTATAAGTTTTTAATTCGTTGAAAACTTACGTCAAAATGTTGGTTAATGTTTGTGTGGGAGAGAGAAATATTGTATATTTAGTAAAACTGTTACGTAGTATTTTAAATATATTGAGTAACCTTCACTTCAAAGTACCCAATTAATAGTGCTTCGATATAGCAACGAGTTTTATCGATATAAGTTTCGTATCATAAAGTTTTTGATTCAATCAATTGAGTATGTAACTGAAAATAATTTTAAAACTTTTTCAACCTGAAATACTAATTCATTGGCAGCGCCGGTATATTTTTGAATAAACCCCTAATCTAATTAACGCGAACATAACACCCTCTCATTGGAAGCGTTTGAAAGGAGTGCCGATACAAATTGGACGGCAACGTATCGGTACGAAAAAAAGCCCGACCGGTTAATGAAAAAACTACACGCAGCCAATATTTGATGAGAGCCAATTTAAATGTTCGTCCACTTGTAGACATCGCATAGTTCGCTCCCGACAGTACAGTTGCACATACGGGGGAGGGGGTCCGCCCGCCGATTCCCGAAAAAAAGAAAAAACGAAGAAAAATAAAAATGGCCGGCCTCCGTGCGCGCGGCAAAAATGCAGATATAATGCCCGTAATAATAATAATAATAGGCGATCGCCGGCCGGACCGCACCGCCCGCCCCCACCCAATTTTCATTCAAATGTGCTTGCGTTTTTTAAACTATTTTTTCCGATATTTTTTCGGGATTTCCATTAGCAATGCGACTGTACTCGCGTACTCGCGGGGTAGTCGCGTTGTCTGTCTCGCGTTGCTTTGTTCGCCCTTTGTGACTTGCGATCCGCGGACTTGTCCAATTTTATTTCGACTATCAAGGCTATTGTATCAATTTGCATTTGCGGTTTCAATGACACTTGTTGTGCGATTTAGTCTCCCAATTGAAATGAAATGCCACGCTGGTGGATATGCGTTTTTGGAGAAGATAAAACATTGATTTTAAAATTAATTATTTAAAAGTACCTACAAAACGGAGACAAAGTAATCGACAATTATTTGTAATTGGCCTGTAAAAAGTATCCTACGTTACTTCTAATACCACTAAGAGTATGTGTACAAAGTTTCATGATGATCGGTTAAGTAGTTTTTGCGTGAAAGCGTAATAAAAAAAACTTACATTTTTAATACGATTTTCGTTTATAGATATAAAAAAGTATTGAATATACTTTGACTTGATTACAAATAGGCCTTCTATGTAAACTGCCTCATTGTAAGCTTAAGTCTTTAAAGGAAAACTAATTTATTTCACTTCTACTAAGCAGACCTAATTATTACGCCTAATTACTTTCCCAGTTGTAATTAAGAACAAAGTCGTAAGTAGCTTTGGATAGACGGGAGTCTTATACTATCATGACGCATTTGAGAAAAATGGTTCATAATTAGTTGGTTCTTTGGATGCTTTAATAAATTCCAACTAGTAATAAATGATGTGGTCTTAGGTGATGCTAAACTAAAAGGCGAATTTAATAGAGCAAAACAGTATTTTTGGTAAAATTACGTAACTATCCTTTAAATCATAAGCTATTAAGGCCTTAAAAGGCCCTGTACCAAAATGCAGTATCTAAATGGTAGCATTATGTTTTTAAATATATCCATCAGGTGTATAATCGCACCCGTGCCTAAGTTTTGTGTTTATCAGAGAGCTTAACGTTTCAATGTCACGGCCAAACGATTTTAGGCGCGTGTTATAACGCGGCTCAATAGCGAACAAGAGAGTAAACAATCACGCATCTGTAGTTTTAATAATATATCTTTAATTATACCAGTGTTAATGGAGTTAATTAAATTTAACGCTCATTCACTTAAACCTTCGTATTTGGATTTTCTTTCTGCTTGTCAATCTTTTTGCATGTCATATAAGTTTTTGTCCCAACTGGAGTCTTATTAGAGGGCACTCCGCAGGCTTGTACTTACGTAAATTGAAGTATAGTGTCATGGATATATTAAAACGGACATTATGGATATAATATTGTTTTAATAAGGGAGAGAATATTAATCTGTCATAATATTTTAAAACACAACGTTCCTTCTTTAATTGTAAAATGATATTATACTAACTTAAACATAAATGTTTTTTTTATTGTTAAAGATATATTATATTTTATTTAATGTAATCGCCGCCTATCGTTTCAATATCGCTCTCAGTGACGCAAGTCCTTTGCCCCCACAAGTAATTCCCCCCGAACTTGGGATGCAAGCTTTTTAGCGGTTAAACTTATTTTGTAGTGTTTTCATCGAGTCAGTTTGCTAAACGTATGGAATGAAAAACGTTTTGAAACTTTGGACTACACTTTGCAGGAAATTTTAACTGAATTAAAGTAAAACTAGATTCGGTTTTTAAAAATGTTGTAGGTTAACATTGTATTAACATGTTTAATTATATTTACGAGTATAATAATATTACGAGTACATTAAAAAACGATAAGTATATATTTTATAGGTAGTAGAGCCTAGAGTTCGCTCGGGATAGTACTACCCCCCGCCAAGGTACTTAGTACCATTGCTACCGTGTAATAATTGGTGTTCCGGTTAGAAAGGTGTGGAGCTGGTTACACTTTTTAAAGGAGACCATCTTAGTCCTCAAGGGTAGCAACTCATCTGTGATCGAATTAGAACAAGACTCTCAGTAACAATTACTAACTGGACTATTACTAACAACAACTAATAGGACTAACTATCAGTAACAGTCCCTGTCCTAATCCTCATACTTACTAACAAACTAACTAATGTTCTAACACCGTCTCCTAATCGTACTAAATATCCTAGTATCCATTTCATCGTCATTTCATTCCTAGGTCCTATTCCCATCCTAGGTCGGTGACAGTAGTGGTGCTGTCAGCTCGTGACAGTAACGTGCTAAAAATATCATCACTTCAAAATATGTTTGCTCTACTGATTATGCTGTAATTTAAGTAAACACACTTCGTATTTTCTTTATAGTTTCCTTACACAACGAATAATGTTTAAGTAACATTATTATAAAGAGTTACTTTAGTAAAGATTTCCTATTTATTCCTTGTAAAGAATTCCTATTTATTTAACAATGCCCATAAAGATTTTTTTAAGCAACACATTATTAACAGATTACGAGTTTAATAAGAATGTGTGTTATTCGTCTAATGCAATTGTAATTTAAGTGTTATTTAAGCAAACAGTTTGTATTTTCTTGAAAGTTTCATCAAGACGAATGCCATGACCGCTATTGCCAAGCGTTGGCGACGTAAATCGACGGGCAGTCGATGCCAAGACAGTAAATACGATTACTCAAGTAGCGGAAACCATTTAAATGTATCTAGAATTGTTCCTCTTAAGAAATTAAGATATATTATCAAAATTTTTAAATTTTTTCTTAATGTCCAACTCATCATAATAAATATTCTTTAATCTCATCAGTAGGTGATGAATATTATAGATAGGTGTAAAAATTATACCTACTGAGCTAATTTCAATATAATGGAGGTACTTACCTATTTAATTTAATTCATAATAATTTCTTTATTATGGAAATTACTGTTAATCATAATGATATTCATATTTATGAAAAATTACTTCAGTAAATATTTGATACAAATAACTGAAATTTATTTAAAAATGCCCTAAACACTCGATTATTTCATACAAATAACTAAAACATTCGTTATAAATATCGGTAAATAGAAAACCCGTTAACGAGTGCCGGTCGGCCGCCGAGACAGCGCACTCGGACACGACACGACAAACGACACGACGTCCAATTCCAACTCGGTCGGAGCACGCGTCCAATAATTAACATAATGCACTTTTTCTCCTTTTTCCACTTCCGTTTGACACTCCATCACTCATGGAAATTCCATTTCAATGCTGCTATATGAGGGGTGGGGTGCGGGGTGGTCTTTGCATCCGCGCAATGGACACGGCGGTTTTGGGGAGAGGGTGGACGAAAAAAAGATTGTTAAAAAGGCTGCCCCCATCGCAGTGTGCGTGCGTGGGTAAAAAAGCGCTTACTAATCGATACTATAGATTCTGAGGCAAGTAGGTTGCGCCTGTACCACGGCTATTGGTCGGGGATCGTTCCGAATTTTTTTCAGAAGTACCCTAACGAAGCGATGCATGTTTAGGCCCCGGCAAACGTGAGGACCTTTTGAACGCGTTCTTTTTACTCGAATCGCCTAACTCTCTCACTTGAAAATTAAGCGCGCTTATTCACACTTAACTTTATCCCTGTTTGGCGAAATTTTTACAGTCACGTGTTGGGAGACAAAAGGTTTCACGGATTTTGGGTCAGTAAATTGGATGCTGTGCTTCTAAACTTTTAATTACTGGGCGGAGTCGGGCTTCGGCGTATTTTCGATACTGTATTATGGTTGTACACGAGCACTGTTTGCTTAAAAGTTTGAAATCTCGTTAGATACTATGTAGATGCCTAGATTGATTGATTGATCAGTATTATACTGATAGTATAACATTTACATATACTGACAGTACGTTATCAACCTAATACGGAACATCCTGCAAAATGCAAAAATCAGCATGCAGTATACCTACTTATACTATTTACGAATAACTTAACAAGATAATACAGTGTATGACAGGAGACTAAGTTAAAATATAAAATATCTCAACATTTACAAATTTATATCCTCATACATTACTAAGCGTTCACACACTCATTCCGCACCTTTTGTCTATGTTGGACATACGTCGATGGTAATTTTTAAGCCCACGAACACTCAAGATACAAGCATAAACATTTATTCGTCACAATAACCGTTTCCCCCAGCCGTGACTCCAACCTGGAACCCTTCGCTTCGCAAACAAAGTCTCTAAAACTCGGATATACGATTAGATACCAACTAGATATAGCATTTATTTACTCCTAATCAGGGACCTTGCTCGTACTTAATCCAGTGAGTAAGCTACTTATGTTATTAAATAACTGCGATTTCCTAAATAGTTGGTGCTAATAATTCCTCTGCGAAAATATTATTTTTACAGTAATTACTCATACAAACTTTTACTCCCTACTTTATCTCTTAGGGGGATATATTTTCCAAAATACTATCTTAATCCTCCAAACTAGACTAGGAAAGGAAAGTTACCACATAAGGAAAATTTCATGTTTATATGTGACATTAAATAACGTTTAGATGTCTAAACGTAAAAAAGTTTAGTTTTTGTTCTTACCAATAGAAATACGTCCATCTTACGAAACCAATTGCAGCTGTACAAAATAATACGTAATTAAATAAATTCCTACACCTTCACTAACAAAGCTTTATAATATTTTATAAGAACAATATATTTTTAAAGCTAAAGATACCTTAAGATTGTACGTAATAAGTGGGTCGCTAATAAAGCGGAGAGGTCGCTAAGTAAGACTCACCTCAATCTTCAGCGTGAAGACTCTCAGCCAGAACCTACTTTTACTCCGACAACAAAATAACAATGTATTTTATACCTACAACATAAAAATGTTTCTGCCTACTTTGATCATGTTTAATTATTTTGTTGGAATGTTTTTCAAGCATAATTTCGCATTGGTACATAGTCTGTAATTATTTATTATCTGTCTATACGTGTATAGTGGACTCACGAGCCGGGGAGCCTGTACGAATCCAACACGAAGCTCTAATTTTTAACAAAGCGTAGCAAGTAATACTTAATGTATTTTTATATTTTGATCGATTCACAAATAAAAAGAAAATAGTAAGAAGCATATTGAAAGAAATAGCTTTAACACTTTTTCCAGTTGGGGTAATAAGGCAATGTTCAAGAAGAGGAAGACGAAGCGAGGGCGGATCCAAAAACAATAAAATCTTCTGGCTCAAGAAGAAAACCTTTCAAATATAACACACATCACGTGATTTTCGGAGAGTAATTTACGAGAATGATTAAGTTATAAGAATGATGATGATAGATGATCAGAACGCCTGATAAAAAACTGTCAGTACCCTTTGCATTTTTTTTACGGAATTAAGGTTCCAAACGAGCGCGCAGCACCACCCTTCCGCTGCTGCCCATGACAACAACAGAACAAGACTCAAATGGAGACGAGGATGGTTAGTCCGGTTAGTAGACGGTGTTAGAACATTCAACATTTCATGGGAGTCGTTGCTGGAGATGGCCTGGAGCGTACTTCATTCTAATCCAGACCTACATTGCAGATCGTTAGAGGGACGTATACGTCCAATCTATGATTCGGAGTCATTTATATCCCTCGACGACACATAAGGTGATATTCTGCAAGATGCGGCAAACGACTGTCTATTACTGCTGTCTGCCGCGTCTTGCAGAATTGCTATTTTTTTACATGAAGATGCAGTCTAGGTGAAGCGCTCTATCCTAATAAGGGGGCCTATTCACTACTCATTTCCTAACAGTAGTAGGTTATGTACTTATAACTGTGAGCAGAAAATATCGCCCTTGGTAGTTTCTTGCCGATTCTTCTAAGACCGCTCATCACAAAGACTTTCTGAAGTTAAGCTTAACTTTCATCGTAGCATAACCTTTATGTAATTTCAATTCAATTGCATGCCTACTGACCTCATGTTTGAGGTCGGAGGGTACTTACCTCATGCTTGAGGTTGATAGGCTCCTGCTGCGGCCGAGGCGGCGAATGCCGACCCCCCTCCGCACCCTCCAACATATCAGCCTCGCATCCCGACTCGTCTGCAACAAAACAACGTCCATCAAAGTCAGGTTAGCACCAATGATGAACTGCTTTCACAAGAAGATGATTCATACAAAAAAAAGACTTAAAAAATTGTTCATTTTACATCGACAAGTAAAAAAATGAGAACATTACTCGTATCAACGTGATCGAAGTAAATTAAATACAATGCGTATTTAATTGACTTCGACTACTTTTCACTAGGGATATCAGATAGGTATTAGGGATAACTCAAATAAGTACTACTCATCTGATCTCGCTCAAAATGGGACAAGCACTAGCTTTTGAATATAAAAAGTATCATCAAAATCTGCACACCTTGTAAAAAGTTATAAGGTAACACAAAAAATACAGTCGAATTGAGCACCACCTCCTTTTTTTAAAGTCGGTAAAAACGATTTTTCGTTTTTATACCCTATTTATATCTATTTAGATATAATGGGGTATTGAAAACAATTTCTAATTACGAAGATGACAAAGGTTAGATTTAAGCTTAATGTTTAAAAGCTATAGGAACTTTAAAGCTCAATATGCAAAAGCTAAAATAATAAAGCTTACTATTAATAATGTATCGTTAATGGACTCCGGAATCGGAAAATGGTTTTTAAGCTTATAGTTTTTTTTGTTTCGGCAGTCATTCTACTGAACACTTAATCCACCTTTAGAACACTTATTTTTATATTTGCAATATAAATACAATACATATTTATTGCTTTCGAAGGATCCTGGGTTCGATTCCCTGCAATGCGGCAATTTTCATATTGAGTTTAAATTGTTGTCGTCCTGTGTTTTCTTGTCGGTGTGTTTTCTTGTCGGTGTGTTTTCTTGTCTTTGTGCGTTGCTCATGGACCCACGACACAGGGAATTTAGTTATTTATTTTACTCTTTATTGAAAAACCTAAAGAAATTACAATGTCATTCGTACCAGTCAACCCTATACCATGCGAATCTCCATGTGTTCAGGTTTGAGACTGTAAGTGTGCAGAGATTTTTATTTTTATTTGTGAACAGATTGAAATACATTAGTGAAAACCCCATTCAAACTGGTTAAAGTAGACGTTTCTGAGATTAGCACAAAACTGATTACAAAGCACAGACAACGCAAATTATGTCAAATGTTGTAATTATTGCGAATTGGAATTATTGCGTTAATAAATTATCTCAACAATCGTTTTTCTCAAATATTCCCACGTACAAAGTTTATAAAATCGATAACATTTATCATTCAAATGACTACTAATTGAATAAAGTCTCGCATTGAGATACTAATCCTTATAATTCACAAAACCTGTGCCCCATTCCGGGACAATCGCAAAACCTAACGATCCCAAAGAGCAAGCAGTCCTGACCCGCTCAACGAATGTCGGGAAATGGGTCGACGGCTCCGACGGGGTGTGTAAGAAAAATATCTAACACCATACTGTTCAAACTGTGTCATGTAACAGACTACGTTACAGGCGATAAGGATCGAATACATTAGAATCAACTTCACAACTGTATCCACATTATTTACATAGCTTCTATCGATTCTACATTATAACCGAATTTGACATGTTTATCGTACAATTAAGTAATTTGGATTTTACCTTTAAATTGATTATACATTTTATTCGAATTTATCATTTAAAACAAATTTTACATTTGAATCAAATCTTCCAACGGACTTTTTAATTTTATACGTCACATGACTACATCAGACAAAAACTAATTAATAACGGAGTGGTATTAAAAGTCAGTTTTTTCGTGGACAAAATAAACTTTTTAGTCCACAAAAATTACCACCAGGTAGCTCGTCTGTAGGTATGTTTGTCGGTTATTAGCATAAAAAATAAAGTACCAATTAATACGAGTACCTACGAAACATAGACATTATACTTGATTCAATATTGCACCTTTTACAATATACAATCTATTGTATTGTATATTTGTAACATTACCCTATACCAATTCCAATACTCAGATCCAAAGTTCTACACACTCGGTCGACCGCAAAACATTCGAGTCGACGCCCAACAAAAGAAACAGGACCTGACCCGCTCAACTCGCGTCGGGAAATAGGTCAAGATCTGAGTCTGTCGGAATTTGGAAGGAAAACTCCGGTTTATTTACCTGAGGCGCGACTTCGGCCGTGACGTCGTGTGTAAAGAATCCGGGGGTGGGTAGGGTAACTGGAGTGTTGCGTTGCTCTGTCGTTAGATGATATTACGTTAAAGGTCGAACGTTTGGTCGGATTTTGATTTATACAGTGTGTTCATTTCTTTGGCGCTTGTCCAGTGGTCATGTTTGACAGTTTGACAGTGTTTGACAGTGTTTAACAGTTTACAGTGTGTGTTTATATATATAGGAAGGTGGTAACTCTTAAAATCAACTTAATGCGTCACACTGATTGATGCCTTTGCTGTCACTGAACCAACAATTATTTTTATAATTTTTGTCTTTTAATCGGTTTAGGTCTTTGTCTGTGCGTTTGTTCCCGCAACATCAGAAACTACTTCATCCAATTACTTAATAAACTTGGGTCAACATTGAGATAATGTTTTGTTTAAATTACAATTTAAAAAGATGTAAATTTAAAGAATTCCGTACCTATTAACATTGTTTCAAGTTGAAGGCATAGGTTTTCGGAAGCGAATCAAGACTGGGTTAGTAGCATTTAATACGTTAAACGGAAGAACTGGACGTAAATTGAAATAGCATGGGATTTAGTACTATTTGTATTTTACTCGCTTCCAGTGAATACAAAACCCTTATTCCTCTAGTCCTCTTCGCAGAAACTGTGCGTTATCGGGCAGATTATAGGAAACGTATTCAGTTGTTTATTTAATGCAATCAGATTTACGTGCATTAATTTAGCACGTCATGTATTATGTAATAATCATTTTTTCATGACAATTAAAAAATATATTTTTTAATATATCTACAGCTGTTATTGCTGCATAATTATGTAGTCACTGCAAAATAGATAACTACCAAATCGATACCTGCTCATATTACTATGACAGAAGGTACGCATAGGTACTACTGTATAAAATATCTTTGTATCATATGATATCCCATTCCGTATATCAACAAAGTAATCAAATCGTTTGAACAATTAACCGAAGCAAATGTAAATTTCGAGCGTTGTGTTCGTTACCAGGTTCTTCCAAGAACGGACATACGACAAAGAACAGGTCATTCGCTCTGGTTCGCTCGCTCCAATCAACAGCCACACGAAAATAAACCGTATCGATCTTACGGAGTAAGACACCGCCGATCATTGTAGTACAAACAGTCGTAGCGTTGCGCTGATGCCAAAACCTAGCCGTCGAATATGATTGCTCTAACGGGGAGGGGGGAGGGTAGCTGCGTCGCCGTGTACTGACCGAGCAGTAAGTCTGGCTTAATCCTATCGGAAACGCGGGCCCCCATTGAAGATCGGGAAGGACGCACGCTGGATATAGATCGGGCGATATGTCTCGGGATATCTCACTTTACTGCACTGTTTCGGGAAAGGTTTGGTATTTAGGGTGGCAATAATATTCACCTTTAGAACTTTTATTGCCGATATCTAAGTATGAGTGAATTAATGTTATTTTTTGTAAAGACCAAACTTTTATTTTTCAAACAACACATTTTTAAAGTTACGCATCACATTTTTAAAGTTGATCCCGTTACTGTTGAATTTTGTGTAACTGATATCACAATACGGTATTATAATATCACATGCATACTCAAACTCAAAACTCAAACTCAAATCATTTATTTAATGTAGGTATGATGCATACACTTATGAACGTCAATTTTTTGCATTTACCACCGTTTCGCTAAGGTGCCTTTAAATATTGATTTTTTAAATATTTGAGGAGAAAAAGAAACGGCGAAAGAAACTCCTCGGCACATCTTTAAAAAAAAATGCTAGATTACAAATTTTATACTTACATACAGATACATACATACTAACATGAGTAGAACTGGTCGCAGATGTCTATGTCCAAGCATCTTTGTCATTAATATATTCTTCTACTGTATAATAACCTTTCTCTATTAGTCGTGTTTTTACATGTTTCTTAAATATTTGTAAGGGCAAATCAATAACAGACTTTGGTAACTTATTAAAATATATAGCAAAAAATAGGGGATGAAATTTTATATGACTTATAATTGAGTAATGTTAAATTTACGTAAAAACTCGGGTTTTCTTTTGTTCGTGTATTGTGTAAATAAGCCGACAAATAAGCCGACTAGCCACCCTAAAAGAAAGTGATCTCCTTCGCCCATAAACATCGGTAACACAAAAGGCATTAAAAAACATATCTAACCAAGAAAGAAGGAAACAAACATTTTTTGATCCAAAGTTTTATCTCTTCAAAATTTGCACTAGTACCTATTCGTATTTAAATTTTTTACTTTAATCATGCCATCAATTTCATAGTAAATCTGCAAAAACTCCAAGTACCTATTCTAGCATACCTAAAAACAACCCAAAACCTTAACAAACCAAACATTCATCGTCCGTTACGTAAATCGTCGAACTTATCCGCGCTTCGTCCGCCTTGTATAACCGCACTGCATCTAGGCGAAGGGGGGACATTACAAATTAATAGCACAAAGACCGGCCGCAGATCGGTGCTGCGAAAATTTACAGGCACCAGACACTTATACTGCTCTACAGAGTATAAAGGCAAAGCTTACGTTCTAGCTGTACGTTGGCGTCTGGGTATCTATTGTACTGAATGGTTTTCGATGTAGCAAGGCGTGTTCTATAAAGACTTGGTTTACTTTAGTGTGATAGTGATGAGTCCCGGGTTTGATTCCTGGATGTGAAATTATCAGTTTAGTGTGTTATGATGTGTGATTTCTTTTGAATTTTTCATTTATTATTATTAATATTTAAAAAACTGCGTGACATATTATAAGTAAAAGACATGTTTTTGGGATGTTATGGGGGACTCCGTTCGTCATTTAAAATATTTTTTGATGGTATTGCTCTACATTTATCTTTTAAAATGTTTTAAATATATTTTTGATTGTAGTAGAGTAGGTACCTAGTACTACTAGCACAATTAGACAAATGGACGGCACGTAACCCCCCTTTGCCCCTCAAAAAATTAAGTACGTAAGTGTATCTGTGATATTTGATTTGCTTATTAATAGTCAGTACATGGATTATTGAGCTTGGCTCGGTATTTATTTTTTTGTAAATCGTGTTTTTTTGGAAATTATATCTAGATACGAATTACATACTGATGAAATATGAATAACATTTTTCGATCTTACCGACATAATAATAAAAAAATCTGTGATGTATATTATTCTAATGATATTGTAGCAGTTTTCCATTGCCTGAAAACACAGATAAAATGAGGTTTTCTAAAAATTAAACCTAGCTAAATCGATTTATTTACAAGAATTGCTCGTTTAGAAGTATTAGACAAAAGGTTTGATTATAAAAAAAAATGACATCAGTTTTGTACTTTTTGCAATTTATATCTACTACTCAATGACATTAGCTACTACTAATATCCATAATTATATTTTGCTGATGACGTTACGTTTGACAGTCGTCTAATTTTGTGGGTAGAGTAGTAAGATAGTAGTAAGTTAATAAAACTTTCTTCCAGTGCAGCCCGTCAGTGATACACCTGTTATCCAGGTTAATTGAACTTCTTTTCCGAATTAACATTAAAAACATGACAATAATTATAATATTTCTTTGCCTGGCCGTCTGTTTGATATGCATTAAGTTGGTCTTAATTATGGAATTACAATTATAATTGCGCGGTCTATTTGCACTGCAGAACAAAGTTGTCGGAATGTTGGAGTAATTAGTTGATAAATGGGGTTATGTAGATGTAATACAAAAGTTATTGGAAATATTATGTTAAATATATTGTCATTTTTAAATTAGCTACATGATTGTGAGATATTAGAGACGATTGTGCTGACATACTCTTTGATAGTTTTACTGACACTATCTTCTGAATGATATCTACTAGATATATACTTAGGTATATAATAAACATGAAAATATTCATTTATATACCTTTTGAGAAGCGGAAGAATACATACTCACTTCAATACTCATAAAAAGTCATTCAAAAACGATGTGTGTTGTTCATTGCCTATGGGAATAATGTAAGGGTTGAAAAATTGTTTAAAATCAATTAAAAGTAGGTATTTCCGCGCGAGCCAAACTGTGGGAAACATCTATTACATATAAAAATTGTTATTGTTAGTATTTTATATGTAAATAGCGGTTCTTGTGTCAATTTGCAGAACCCTCCATATAATTCACACATTCATACTTGACCAGTTCGTTCATTAATACAATAAGTGCCGATAATGGATATTATTTTTTGATGTGTAAATTCTGAAGGCGGCGTCTTTGTTGATCCTAATATGGAGAAGTTAATATCGGTTTTAGTGATGCGAACTAAACAGAGCAGCTGATATATTGATGAATGCTTACTGACGTTAATATGTTCTAATTGCGGTAGCCAAGCTCGATTTCCGATCGATTATAGAACTGTTTTAATTGGCCATAATTAATTAAAATTCATGTGTTTATAGTTTTTTATGGTACCACAGAGCGGATGGTTCTGTTTTAAGTTGTTACTAACTACTAAATAGAGGATGTTGCCAATGTGTTGCCGACAGGAAGAAAACGGTTTGGTTGTTGTATACCTGTACCTGATGAAATAGTGTCAATAAATCAATAATTGTGATAAATTAATTAATGTTGGACTACAGAGTAAGATATAGACTATACTATAAATTGGACTATACTTACAACACTAAACTTGAATAATTATTATTTATACATACTAGAAAGGCATGCTTTCTAGTATGTAGTAGTAGTAGTAGTAGTAGTATAAATTAGTAGATGAAGCTAAATACTTTTCGATATCGCCTTCTGTTCTTATATTTTGAATGGTACAAAAAAGTCTAAATAAATAAATAATAGATCCATTGCTACTTCCGAGAGCTCCGAACGGCTTAGCTGTATCGCCTGTAAATAAAGCCTGAGACCTGGATTTTTAAAGAGTAGCCGTAATATTTTTGCTATCTTAAATGCATAAAAGAAAACGATGTGTACGCTATACTATATGAATACTATATGGTAGTAAAAAAGCTTCAAAAACTTTTCAAAGTCTACACTATGAATCAGTTCATTGAAACAAAACACCTAAACATGGAAAATAAAATTCATTCCCATTCTTTATTCACACAATTTTACGAAACACCATTTAACAAAACAGTTGATACCCACATTACCCCCTACCCTACATTCGGCCGGCCACCCCTGTCTCCCCTCGTGGCTAGATATGATTTGCATTTGCAACGCAATGTCAACTATATTGAATATTATGACGTAGATTGTACGGCTTTCTTGTAGTCTTCTGTAGTATTTACTGTTACAGTGTTATAGTGGAAACACACACGAGGAACCATTTGGAGGCTGTGGGAAGCTAAACTCGCAGGCTTCACATAAAGATAATAAATCCATGAATAATATTGATGACTAGTAGTAATATTGATGATATAATCCTGTCCTATCACCAAGCAAGAGCCAGTTTCTGTCGTGTCATGTTACCGTGGCTTGCAGGCCAGGTTTGTAGGCCACCTCGATTGGTATAGCCTCTTAAATTAGGTATTATTAGATACGGGTTCCCAAAGGATGACAAACGGAACCATATTAATATGTCTCTGCTGTCTGTCTCAGAGCTCCGTCTCTTGAACTGAAATATGAAGTAGGACACCTGACATTGCGTGTTCACAAAATGTGTGTTACTGTAGCTGCAAAACATATACCAAAAAATGTGATACCACCTTTTATTGACCAAAACATTAGAGTTAATATCGCTTGGTGGTACGGAACCCTCCGTCCGTCCTCCGTCCGACTAGCACTTGACTGATTTTAACGTGTGAGGTGTGAAAAAAAGACTCAAGTCCACTAAACTTGCCATATCAAGAATACTATCTTCAGATTTGTATTTCAAGCACCGTTATCAGAGTTAACACAAATCCGCCCGACCCTTGCGATCGCCCCGTCCACCCCCTTCTAAGTACCGCACTAATCGTGTGTTCCAGTTGCGATGTGAGACTTGTGAGCCGCGTAGACGTACTGTGGTTATACTGGACGTTATACTTACATTTTAACCGATTTATTATTAAAAAAAATTAGGCGTAAAATTATTACGCTGGTGATGATAATGATAACTTACATAGTGAGTGTTTAAAATTTGGCTTATAGGTATACTGTACCTACATATTTCATCTTAAAAATTGTGGATATCGATCTCTGTAAATGGAAGGACAAAATAACGTTAGGTAAATTTTTGAGTCATTATTAGAATTTTTTTCTGTGTGCATTCCCGTTTATGTCAGAAACGCTTTAACCGATTTGAATGCGGTTTGCGCTGATGTATTGTACCTTAGGGTAACATTTTGTTATTTTTCTGGATCAAAAAGATAAACTGATGTTTGGGAATAATCTTAGTGTACGTTAATTATATAATAATAGTTTTATTTCAGTTGAAAAAAAATGTTAATAAGAATCCTGTCTAAACATGTTTTCGAGTGGTTGCTAAAACTTAAGGTACCT
This sequence comes from Ochlodes sylvanus, assembly GCA_905404295.2. Classification (NCBI taxonomy): domain Eukaryota; kingdom Metazoa; phylum Arthropoda; class Insecta; order Lepidoptera; family Hesperiidae; genus Ochlodes; species Ochlodes sylvanus. The sequence continues at coordinate 3,282,827 of FR990137.1, forward strand.
TATAGGTTTTTAAGTTTCCCGTAGTAAGCGAGGGCGATTACTGATCTAGCTTTCCAGGTCGATATTCGCACCCATGACCGTTCACCTTGCAAGATTACTACCAAGATCAGGCCCACAGAACATATTAGTTTTGTATACTTTAGTTTCCCCATAGATGGAACGGTTTATTCGGCCAAGCGAAATTTTATAAGATGGCCAAACAAGACGATTTCTATAGTAATCGTGTATTCTAGTATAATGTATAAGGATTTTCAATGTTTTTAAACTTTTAACCTATGAATGAATTTCCAATTCTGGCTTTTAGTTTATCTTTGTATTGGTCTGAAAGCACGGATAATACTCAGAAATATCGCTCCACCGATCTAAGCCAACGGAAAGTTGTCACAACGACACATGATCCAATTCGAAGGATTCCCGAGCACTAACTTGAACAGATTATTACTCGACAGTGTCGAAAATTCCTTTGTTTGCAGCTTTTTCTATCCGAATATCATTCGAGGCTTTAACGAACGCTCCTACAAAAGTAAGCGGACAAATTGCTTCTAAAACAACAAAAGCCGACCGGAAAAATTCACAATCGCACCGAATCATTAATCTCAGAAACAAATGGAAATCGGACGACATCTGCTATACTGGCTCGAAAAAAATGGCGGCCATAGTCGACAGTTGTCACGTTATTCTCGACGGGATTAATTAGAAATGCGATTAAAAGCAAACAAAACAGGAATGGTGAACTTAAATTAATGAAAAATTACCACCCTCCGTGAACACTCGTCAACTCTTTTTTTTACGGGGTCTCTCCCGCGCATTAAGCGGCTTTAATTTGAATTCGAAATTAGAATTACGCGCGCTTTATAATTATTGTTTTTTTTGTGCCAGCGACTGTTGATATCTAATTCACGGGTTCATTATTTTCTGACCTTTGTTTGTCCGACTTGGAATCGTATTTATTCTCTCTAACACTTTCTAACATCTGCATAATTAATTTTGCGTCTTGCAAGAATATTTAGATAATATTGCGCTTCTGAAATTTTAATGCCTAAGTTACTTATTTACATTTTCTCTTTGTTTCACACAGAGTATTATTTACGTCCTTTTTGCGTAAGACTCCCGTTTTGGTCGAAGACAAAAAATCTGTGAGCCTACCCGTGTGTACCCACGACATTGAGACATCATAATTATACAAACATCAATTCAGTAATTAAAATACCGTAAATCAAACTTAATAAAATAATCGTACCTATTTATTTTACACTTTTTCCTTGTCGGTTATGCCTTTTTGCTACAATTCCTTTACACAATTAAAATATGTAATCCTATTTCAAAATCTTTAAGAAATAAAGTACCTAGTGCAGTTACGAGTAGGTTTAATATATAAAAATATAACTAATAATTTACATAAATTATTATCAGAGATTCATAACGTCAGAATAACAAACGAAAAAACTTTTGATAATTTTAGATGTATATAAAACCTTCGAGCAGTTGATCGTTGATCGAAGTATAAAACAAAATAAATATAATTAAGAACAATAATAATTAGCGCACGTGCGTGGATTTCTCGCGCGTTTTATTACAGAACAATGGCGTTTGAAAATAATAAGTGATCGGGACACCGCGGAAGGGCAATGATGAGTGCTTTTGTGAGGAGAGCGCGTCGAGGGCCCTCTACGTACGCGCCTCGAGAAATATACGTCGACATTATGATTTTACTTTTTTAGTACATTTTAGCCGATAATAATTTCATACCTGGTTCCGTTCAAATATAGCAGAAGTTTAATAAACTTGTAAGGTTTTACCATTTGTCATAGAAAAACATGTCGGTTAGATCAAAATATCTCACGTTACTGGTGTAAAATTAAGGTTTATTTTATCAGGTTGGTGCTCTCGAAACCATATCAAGGACGAGAAAATAAAAAATATATTGAAAATTGCACATTATATACAAACTACGTATATGAGACACAAAACGCTGTTATGATTTATTTTAGTCACATTCTGCTTAGAGCTGGAATAAATTGCGCGGTCTCTTTGAACTGCAATATTAATAGAAAGTAATTTAAACGAAGCTTTATTGCCGAAGATCACAGGAGCATTATTATAATGGTCAAGGAAACGTATCGCGGCCTGTAAAATCTATTCTAATGTGTCATTTAATGACGTCAAGGCGTAATGGCACCTTCTTTATTGTGTTGTAATTCTTGAGCGGATTTATGCCATTCGTGAAATTAACGTACGATGTCACTACTATTTTAGCATGTAAAACGCGGGTTTATGAGCACAATGAGACCGCTGTCCTATTGTAATAATGCTCATTTTCCTTTATTTTATAACAGGAAGTTACTGCCAATGTCGCTTACGCCATTTTGTTCACTACACTCATATATTAGAACACCTTTATTTTCGTGCAATAATCGCGTGACGATTGTATTATTATTCATGTGTCATTACGAACTTATTACTTTTAAAGGTCACTCGTTCACAGATGGTTTTCACGAGACGGTGGCGAGCAAGAAACAAAAGAAAAAAGGCTAAAGTTTGCAATATGCGAGCTAAATAGGAACGGAATGGCAATCAAAAACAAGTGCAAAAACTTGGAACACATTCGAAATTCGAACAATCCTAACACAGCGCTCACGATCGTTCAAAAACGGAGCCAACTAGCCCGTTAAACAGAAATTAACCCCCGCGAACATTTACAAATATCGGTCAATTAACGGCCGAGTGAGATAACAATTGAAAACGGTTTCCCTTTCACCGAGGCCGGGTTTAACGCGCGCTAAATATAATAATAGATCAACAGATACATCAATGGGTTGTCCACTCTGTTTTCGTACGGCCACTTTCAATTTTCCGAACGCAACGCGTAGCGAGCGAACTCCTGTTTGGACGTAGGACTTGTCGTACTAATGACAGGTAACTAAAGGGATAATCATTATTAAACAGGTATTTTAGTATTTTTTTTACTTTTTTTACAAGGTGTAACACAAAATACTTGTGGTCTAGACTCCACCAATTCGTACTGGGGCAGCGTGGTTAAGTATGCTCTAGGCACGTTTAGCTAGATGCGGAGAGACTTGAAAACTATCAGATGTTCAGTTTCCGCGTAATTTTTAGTTTGTTGGATGATACAGCTTAACTTTTAAATTTTATGATGCATGTAGGAATCAAACCCGAAGAAACTGTGCTGCAGTGAGTTCTGAACCACAGGACTAAGCTGTACAACTTACTTTTTAAATATTACTTATTTATAGATAATTCACAAACTATTGTTTTCAAAACAAAACAAGCATGCAGCTTTCTAACGTGATGAAGTGATTTTTTTCTTGATCTGAGGTACCTAATCGAGGACCACATTTTTTACGTTGTATAAGTAAGCGCTTGACTTCCTACGATCCATCCTGATGGTATTTGGCAATAGAAATCTAAGGTAAATGAGCGTAATAATGTAATAATGCCTCACATATTCTTTAATAAAATCATCGCTACTTTAAAAAGACCCCCAATTTAATAGCAGACCTCACTCCAAATAGTCCGAATATAGTTATCAGTTCTCGATACAACAACTCGGCATTTCCCGAATATCGGTGACCACGCGTTTGTAACTTCCGTATACGGATTTTAATAAATGATACGCTAAAAGTCCAGCTTTGAATTGTTGGCGTTTACAACGAAGCGAACCGTTTGTGTGTTAACCAATTGTTGGTTTTAATGTTTCACGTAACAAGAACGGGCCGGAAGTTCAATCGATTTAAATTTCGAAGTGGCCAACGATTTCGTGCTTCTTTATTCATATTATGTATGAAACTTTTTGGAAATTGTTTTTGGAACGAAGTTCCTTACGGCAGGCTTGGAGGGGATAGGTTTTGCTGCGGCGACCGAACTGAAAAATATGTGATAGTAAACCCGTAAGAAAAAATGCGTGGAATAAAAGTGTTAAATGAGACGTGCGCAGGCGCGACAGTCGCATACACAAGCGAGTAGTGTATAATACCTTTCTCTTTCTCCCTCTTTCTTTTCGTTCGCCGTTGCCTTCATTAGCCGAAGGAACTGCGTTCCTACTTGGTGTCCCACGACACCACATCATTTTTTTTTTTTTTTTTTTTCTGTGAATAACCGGCCAGTTTTAATTCTTTTTTTTTGTGTTTGCTATGCATACATAGGCATGACAAAGTTTTATCGTTAGATGAATAAAATAAAGTATTTGGATACCTGTTTAATGTGGTAATTGCAAAAAAAATGTAATACCTGAGTGATAGTAGTTTTTGCACGGATGTTACTGCCAATAATTACATACATAGAGAAAAGGAGAAGAAGGAAGATAAGGAATATTTATATTTAGTTATTTAAGAAACAAGTTTTGCACGAAAAAGCTATAAAAATAGCTGATTAAAGCGAGTTACAATAATATATTATTAAAATAATGTAATTTATATACATATAACTAGTAACTCGCTCTCGCTTCGCTTCGTTAAAAAAATAATACAATGAAATTAAACATAACAAAAAAATTAATAAAAAAAATTGAAAAAACATTTTTAATTAATTTTCAAAGAGCCTCAAATTTTACTAGATTTGTGTGTGATTCTTCGTCGTAATAGCTTCCAAAAGTACTTATATACATATTTATTACATTACTTGACCTGTATTTCATCATTTGTTTTATTATTGTCCTATTTGATCTTATTTTTTGTATTAGCCATTTTCGACCCAATTAAGTGGTCAATAACAACACCCGTTTTCCTTATTACCTAATCATAAAAAACAATCTATATAATTCAGTCTTTAATTCACTAATTCATTCAGTCCCACAAAGAGCCACAATTTCTTTGTCACCGAACTAATTACAATAACAATAAACTAATTAAAGTAACTTTAAGCCCGACGCAGTGCGTCCGTGCTGCCGACTACGATCAGAAAGATTTAACGATTTATTTCTATATAACCCCACATCTGTATACTTCACAATGCCAGTACAATCATAAAAATTGCTCATCCATGAACTCCTTAATAATAATATACATTCCCCTGCACACGAGCTGAAATAAATCCTATTTGACAGCAACTAAAGTTCAAATTTAAATGAGACGCAACGATTCATTAGTGATTTGAATAAAGGGTTGGCAAATCCAACTTGTATTGTTAATAGTCACGCGTCAACTTAGTATAATAAATATTAAATATAATTATGTGTTATTATAGTTGGTATAGAAAAGCGTCCGGTTTGAATGTAATAAGCTATTTGTAATGCTCAAGTTTCTTAGACCAGCTTAGTTAATGAATGGAGAGGAATGTAACTCATTCATCAAGGTCTCTCATTATACTGGAGAGGTCATGAGCAACGCGTTTATTCTTGAGGTTCTGTACATCTGAGTAACAAGATATAAGGAACGTACTTAGAACAATTGGTTGTCTTCACACTCGTTGGTGCAGAAGTTTGATTGTGTGCGGGCCATGTATGTACGCATTGCGTAACGTACACAAACGAACAATATCGTCCTCAGGCCTCCAACGAAAATCTGTGTGCGTTCTAAGCTGCGTACAGTCGGGCGGCATGCACACCAACAAGCCTTGTTGTTGTTTTTGATAACTTTGCTTCAAGATAACCTATTTGTTTAAATATAAGTAAGTGTATAACTCTCACACTGACCTACAGTTTGGCAGAATTTAGAATAAGAATAAATGTAAAAACGTTTTTTGGATAAATAAAAAAAAACAAATAAAACATAATTATATGGAGTGCTAATAACCCATCCTTTGGCATCACTGTACTCGAATCACTAAGAGAATACCTATAGTGTCTGTGGGGTAAATTTTGGGCGGTAAAAAATTGTCAACATTAATTAAACATAAATCAAAGGACCTTTAAAGTCCCAAAATAATCACGTACAGTGGATAGCTGTTCAGGTCGTTTCAATTCCCCATACTTCTTTCACATTCACATTCAGTGCAGGTACGTGGTTTTTGAGTCGGTATTTCCCATACCTACTGACTATCTTGCAAAGTTTTCTTCACTGATGATAGCAAATTTTTACAATGCACTTTATATTAGAATGGAAAAGTAATAACTAAAAACATAATTTATTATAACTGCGTTTAATTATTATAATTAATTACTTACGTCAGTATAAAACTCGATTTAAAAACAAAGATCTTACGGTTTAGACCACGAGCACGACGTTAAAGTTCAACTTTTTTAAGCAAAGACAAATAATTACGTAAGAACAATTAAATAAAAGTTGTTAAGATCGAGTAAACAAAGAATGAGAGTCCGAGTAGGCGAAGCTGGTTACTCCCACAACCAACAGCGGTTCCGCACTTATATTTTCCTCGTAAACCCATCTTGGTTCTAAACAAATCGTATAAGAAATATAAAGTCACAAAATCTACGTTTTATTATGGAATTAAGTTTTTAAAAGCATTTGTTCATTAAAACATATCCATAAAACATCTATGTCAATGTACCAACGTACGAAAAAAGAATTAAAATGATTTATCGTAGGTACATAGATTAAAAAAGCAAGGAGAGTCTTTTTTTTATAAAGAATACCTATGTCATCCATACATAAAGAACTGGCTTCAACAATAGCCAATTTGGGAACAGAACTCTAATTACGAAGCCCGAGCAATTAATAGGCGACAGAACAATAAAAAGACTATTCCATAATGCGATTACATTTTTCCATAAAATGGCGCGAACGGCAGACATCTTGTTATTTCGATTCTAATTATGTTTAATGTCCCTGTTATTTTTTTGACTTTTAATGCGCGGGAGCTATAAAAAGATAATCACAAATATAATTGAAACGAAATAATAAAGGGAGTAAGAAAGCGGAGTAGCGCGGAGAGGGGTGGGGGGGTGGTGGGTGGCGATTAATGACGATGAGGGGGTAAGGATAGTCAGCATTACGACCTAAATAATCAACATAATTACACTTTTTACCGCGGTTTCCCCCTTTTAGCCTCTAAGTGCTAGTGAAAAGATTGTCTATTCAAATCGGTTTTTAAAAGCAGCGGTATGTAGTGGTCTAATTCAGAACTTGGCTCGGTTTTACAAAGTATACACGGTGTAGTGATAAGTCTTGATTTGTGGTGGTTTTGTTTTATAGCCTAACTGGTGTTTGGACTGTCTTAGGGGTATGACGGCGGGTATGATGAGTTATTCTTGGTTGCAAGTCCGGGTATGAATGCCGAATTTTTTGAACCACGCGATTAACCGACAATTTTTTTGTTAGCTTTCGGGACTCAAGCGCCATCTTTTGATTTGATGTATGTAGGTACTTAGATCTAAATTAAAAGTAAATTAAAAGCCAAAAATTATTATTTCGAACAATACATTACCTACTTATAAAACACGTAATTAAATATGCTAACAATAAATCTGCATAAATTCGATTTTTAAGTTTTATTTTTTTGAACTAAAAAAGTACGATAGTTTCGATTGCTTTCCGTGAAGAAAGTATAAATAGTAGAGTAAGTGTAGTAGAGTAATAGTAGAGTAAGTAAGAGTAATTATTATACAGGTAGGTAGAGGTACTACTATAACAAAGACTCATCGTATACATTTATAAATAGATTTTGATTTAAAAAGTGTCCCGAAGTAGCAATATTACAAATATAACAAGTTTTGAATCCAAAACGAGGAGTGGAGCCAGCAGACTCCCGAAGAATCGGTATATAATTAAAGATAATGAGACGCCATTCAGATGTCCGTCTGGATCCTTTGCTACATGGACGTACGAAATTTGGATGTGATGTGCATATATGATTATTTGAAAGGCTTAAGCGGACTTTTTTCTTTTAAGTCTACAAAGATAAGCAACCACTGTAAAGTAAGTTAAGTACCTACTTATAAGTAATGACTAGTGCTAACTTTCATTACTGTTCCTGTGTTTTGAAAATCGAAATCTCGTATCTTAATCAATTTATGAACGTAATCAGAAGTGGGATTACCGAGTTTCATTATTCAGGTACTCTTAGATCATAAGAATAATAATTACATACTCGTATTAAAACAGTCGCCAATGCTGGACTAGTAATTAAAAAAATGAATAGTAGAAGTTAAAAGGCTTGCAACATCATCACAACCCATAACTGTCCTACTGCTGGGCACGGGTCTCCGCTCACAATATGAAATGAAAATGAAATGAAAAATGATTTATTATGCAACCAACAAATACATGAAATCGTAGCCACTAAGCTCCCACACTAGGATTCCCTGTGTTGTGGGAAACTAGGATTAAATGAGGGCCACAAGCCATAGTCCACCACGCCGGCCAATCGCGCTATGGCAGACTTCAGTCTTCACACACCTGTGAGAACATCATGGAGAACTCTCAGGTGTGCAGGTCTCGCAATGAAGTACTTTTACGCTCATCATTTTTGAAAGTAAGAGGTTCGTGCGGGATTCAAACCAGCCTCGGTTCGGGAGTTTAACGTTCAAACCTTCAAACGTTCAACGTTTAACTTGGCTATCACTACTATTAGCATAGATAGACACTATGTTATTATTTACTATTTATTTACACTATGTTGTCAAATCCCGGAGATTCATCTGCTTTTGCCATGACCTATGATTTACACCGACTAGCTTTAAGTTGGTATTTATTATAATTGGCTACCTATCACTAGAAATAACACAGGATCTATGGCATAGATTCGAAATTGCAAAGATTTCAAAACATTTCTAATTTCAAAAAATTATGTTCTAATCCATTATATTTCGTAACTCTTTGGCAACGGACTGACTAAGACAGAGGTCTCTAAATGAATGGGTTTAATTCAGTTAAATTTTATATTATGGGTCTATAGCTATAATTAGTAACTTCTATAATAAGATTTGCTTTTATTAAGGGTTTGAGATAGTTGAAATTAAATGAGGTGAGTCCTTTTCGCGGCAAGGTCGACGCCCTCGTAAATGTTCATTTTGGACGCATTAGCAGCGTGTACTTCATTTCATTATAGAGCTCTTTTCGCTGTAATAAAACGAAGCAGATTTTTGTTTATTTTGTGTTTGCGTTGTGGTTATTATGAGGGCAATGATGTCCATACTTTAAAACTGAACAGTTAAATGTGGTGTGGTAATAAAACTATGAGTTTACCTTACCACCTTAATTTTACCCTTAACTAACTAGATTGATAATAATTATACTTACATACATTCACTTTTCATTTTTCATTAATATTTTAGAATAAAATTGCCAGCTACCTGCTATATTGTATATTGCTCGTATATTGTCCGCCCATTGTAATTCCTACCTTTAGGTTTTTCAACAAAGAGTGAAATAAATAAATATATTCCTGTGTTTTATGAATTTTAGGAATTCGTTTTTAAACTCTTTTATTTATCTAGAAACAAATCAATATGCGGGATGTGGCTTTGTTCACATCTCGTCAAAGGTTTTTCAACTTCTAGTTAACAGATTTTTATATTTTGTATAGTTTGTATTCCTTACAATAGTTTCACCTATATTATGGGATTTGAAGATGAAATCATGTCAAGTGTTCTCTGTCAACTCTTCAACCGTTATTACAAATCTTGAAGAGGTTTATAAATTAAGTAAATTTATATTATGATACCCATTTGGTGACCTAGTGAAAGCATTTTTTAGTTTTTAAAACTATAAATGGCTTCATTCAACCCATTAATTGCCCCCTTCTGAGTGCGGATCTGAGGAAGTCTAGAACGCACATAAATTAATAATATCTTGCAATTTTGATGTTATTCTCAAAAATTTGGAAATTTCTTCTTAGAGAGGTATGAAGGTATGAACTATGTTAAAGGCTTTTTTAACCTTTATCTTACGTCCAGCCAAAAAGGTCCGCAACAAAAGTCTCAACAACCAAATACTTCCGCAGACATCACCCACACTGACCTCTCCCCTTTATAAAAAACAAAACACAAGCGACGCCAACTTCTAATTAAAATGATTAACTTAATGGTTTTAGTCATTAGCGATTTTAATTTCAAATCGGCTATTTTTTCGTCCGTTGAAAATTACAAGTCTGAAACCATTTTACGATTGGCAATGCGATTTTCAAGTTTTACGAGCAATATAATAACGCATTCATTTTGCTATTGTTTTTGAGATTCGCCAGTAGCCAGTCATTATTGCAAGTGTCGGGTTCGCTCCCGTGCGTGGTAGCAGATATTAACTTAACTAAATAGCTACTGGTCTTTGGTGTTAAATTACCAGAATAATTCTATTGTATTGAACCTGTAACAGGGCAATTAATTTAATGTTCAACTATGGCGGGATAGAAACCGGTTGCAGATAAATTTGATTAGCAATGATTCGTATATTTCTTCTTCGTTTATTTTTTAAGTAAATAGCGTACAGATGGTCATCTGACTTTCCGTCAGACATTCAAGTTATAAAAAATCGTGTGCGTATTAGTGTTAACACGTCCGAAGTGAAACTTAGCGTATGATTGGTTACAGCCTTAGAATAATTACTATAGAAACCAAGTCCACGCGGCCATTTTGAAGCACCTTAATTGGAGTCAGAAATGACTCCAAACACCGGGCAGCTCCGTAGTGTTCAATGTCAACGCACGCCAAACGTGTCTCGCGAAAAAAAAGAATTATGACGATTTGTCCAGTTAAATTGTGTCACAAAATATCTGAAAAGCTATTTATGTATTATTGCTAAAAACATAATTATGATTATCCGCAGCCGAAGTTCGGGAAAGTTTCGGTTTAATTCTTCACTATATACAGAGCGCTTGTAAGTATGAAGACTGTCATTATTCTAAGGTTCCAGCTGAAAATAAAAGATAGTTCTGAACCTCATGAATGGCGCTGAATTCGAGATTCACTAAATGACACAAACAAGTAATATAAAAAAATGAATTATCTACTTATTTCGAAAAGTGTTTGTAAAAAAACCAACTTCTAACAAACTTCAATTAATTCATAGTATCTTGTTATTGACCATACAATTAGATTTATTTTATTTTATATGCAGGATTCGAACCGAGAAAAAGCGCACGACTTTCAAACCATTACACCATCACTCATTAACCATCAGATTCCAACACAAAATAAACGCAACGTTGCTTGAAGCCAATTACGCGTATTATAAAATAGTTAACATCCTCATCACAAAATGGCGGTCTCAAATTAGGTATTTAATAATACATTTCATATCATTATCGAAGGCCAGTAATGAGCTATTAATTACGTAATTAACCCGGTGTTATCGTGTTGTAAACACCTTAATTAGAGACATTAAGGAAAAATGTTGCTACGCAGTACGAATTCAGTTGTGCCGAGGTATTTTTTAAGCTGTCGGCAAGCCTTTGAATTATGGCGATGTACTTAGGTATTGGAGAAGTTGAGATCTTGTAAATGGATTACTTTGATTTAATTTCTAAATCAGGTGATTTTTTACAATACACTTATCAGTATTATTTTGATTCTACCACCGTTTCGGAAAGGTGCTTTATTAGCGAAAGAAATTCCTCAGCGTATCTTTTATCTAATACACAATTGAACAGAATAAACTTCTAATTTATGCAGAACTGAATACGTTGTTGCCCACTCTGTAATAGAGACAAACTCAGCAGTGGGTTCATTGTAGGTGACGATGAACTATTTCAATAGCAGTTCTTCACTATTATAATATGAAATGGTCTTCCTTGTATGGTATTCCCGGAGTCTACCGAATTAGATAACGAATCAAGGGACTAATATACGCTCGTAACCAGTAAAATTTGTGCGTGCAGGATTGGATCCCAGGCCTCCATGCACGAGACCGAGACACCACTATCATGCTGTTGTATTCTACTAATTATAAATACAATCTACATAAATGACTGATAATAAGCGCAAATCTCGATTTTTTTTTCGTACCTATGTTCCTTAAGGCCCACGGAAGGTTATAATATAATAAAAAAATATATATGTATGGATTCCACGGGCATTAGTAGCAGATACAATAAACGGGAAAAACGTTATTTTTATTTTATTTTTACTATTAACTTTTGACAGCACGAAGTCTGTCCGGTCAGCTAGTAACATATAATAATAAAGCAGAAATTACTTAATTCGTAATCTACACTAATTAGCAACCGCAAGGTGGTCGTGATATATCGACTTGTGATTTTCCAGTACGGCGTAATTAGGAGTGCGTCATTTATTGCATACCTACATACTTCGTTTGGTTCTTTATTTATGCATAAATTAGTAAAATTAATTAATTATTTATTTATGTAACGGAGGAATTTTGTGCCTTAACCAAACTAAATAAAAAGCAGCAAGAAGATATGAGTTGAAGTAGTGGAGGATAGGAGAGGAGAGGCGAGGAGCGGGGAGGATGACAGAGGAGAGGAGAGAAGGACAGAAATGAGATGTGATGAGGAAGAAGTTTTCGGAAATGTCACTGGCCAAAGAGTAGGTCATCGTCAAGAATAGATAAATCCTATTAATATTATAAATGCGACAGTTTGTTACTCTTTCACGCAAAAACTACCCAATGGATTTTGCTGAAACTTTACAATATTATAGCTTACACATCAGAATAACATATAGACTATAATTTATAAAGATATAGTGTGAATTATCTAAAATATATAACTAAATCTTTGCAAACCGAAGAAATAAGTTTCCCGAAGCGAAGCGAGGGCGGGTCGCTAGTGATTAATAAAACATTGAACAGAAGAATGTAATGTTTTCATTATACAGTGATTTCGAAGTGTATGAGTAAACCATCTTTATATTCCTTTATCGCTTGATTTGTTAGTTATATTATTTTCGTTCAATTTTTGTTAAATGTTCGTAGTGACGTACCTTTGATTAACGATAACCAGCGGATGATTCAGAAGCTTCTAACGACACCTTATTTGTTGAATTGTGTTGAGTATATTAGAAATTCTGTGGAAGCAGAACCCTACCCTACGTACATTCGGGCGGAAATCATAACCCTCCTTTTGACTACCATAGTCTAGTAAAAATAAAAACGAAACAAACAACCCTACTATAATTTCGGTTAACAATCTATGATTTCATACTTAGAAGTATATAATAAACCGTAATAGTTCAACTTACAGAAGGTCAACAGAAGGAAATGAGTACTCGTAACCATTGCTTAAACTCCCCAAATTGATAGCTTCGTCAATTCGATGTAGTGTCCTCTTCCTGATTGTTTATCTAATTGGAACACTGATTTAAAAGGTAAACATAATTGACCGCATGGGGGCCTATTAGACCTCGTCGAGTGCGCTTGTAAAATTAATGTCAAACACTAACAATGGGGCGCAAGTAGGCCGTACCTTTGTATGAGGACATTCTGCCTTAGTTTGTTGGAAGAATAGCTCAGTACCTAACCAGTGAGGCAAAATTGACGTGGAGCTAAGAGACAATGAAATCAACTCAAATCATTTATTTCATGTAAGTATTTATCAATACACTTATGAATATCAAATATTTTGCAAAATTCGCATATGGTTTATGAACCTACCTATATAAATAAATAACGTACTAATAAGGCACTATGACTCTATAAGATTCCTGTGTTGACAAATGAAACAGCACTTGCACCCACAACCCGAGAAAAAATATTTATCTCTCACATAAATACCTGTTCCAAGCGGGGATCGACTCCGTGCTTTATAGGCAAGATCAATATGTTATTACAAACTAAGCTACGAATTAGTTCTTAAATGCTCTTATAATGCTCTAACAATGGATTTCCGCAAGATTAAGCAGTCAGGCAGCAACCAAGTAGTATGAACGTTGGACTCCCGAACAGTTGGAACTTGGTTCGAATCATGTAGACATTTATAATTTTCTTTAATTATGTGGGCATTAGAAATTGATTTATCAGTTGGCCTGGCGAACACAACGAGAGGAGAGCTACACAGCTGAAAATTCTTCATAACGTTCTCAAAGATTTGTGCAGTCTTTTAATTCGCACTTAGCCAGTGTGGTGGACTCATTGTGAGAGGAGAATGGAGCCCGACAGTGGGAAACTAATGTGTTTGCAATAATTATATATTATATATAATAATTATATATTACCTTTAGACAGGCGTAGAACCTTTCCTTTTCACAAAGGAAACATGCACTTACCTACAATAACACCAGCAACAACACGCACTTTACTCCGAAACGGGGCATCATGGTCTTATCTTGACGGGATAAAATTCAAAATATTGTAGAAATCCATGCCGCATCATTTCACTTCGACTTTGCCTCGATAGAGAATTGGTTAATAGTATCAGGTATTACTTTGTAGAGATCCAATGTTATTAAATTGGCATAAATACTATTAATCAAATTGGTCAAATTATCCTAAATTTTGCTAACTAACATGGAATCGAGTTGCTATGATGATCGGTTTCAGGGGGAAACGTGTTGGTATACTGGGTTTAGTTAGATATACCTATTGTGTACTTTTCACTATGAGTGACAAAACATATTTAACCTAAGTTACCCTATGTTAACCACCATTAAAGTTAATCTACGTTAGTATTAATATTATTTTATTTTTACTGTATGTAAAGTAAGCATTTTTTGGAAAAAAAAAAAATATTTCTTTCATTCTTTCTTTCTTTCTTTCTATTTCTATATCTAGATGTCTAGAAGTATCTGTAACCCTTCGTTATGATATTTGAATTCTTTTTGAATTTGAATTATTCATATGATATAATAACATGATTTACTGCCACTTATGATGATATGATTTATTGTTAATTAAACTTTTGTGTACTAGTATTATTGTCTTTCAATTAAGCCTGCCGGACTAGCTCGTGGTCCGATTGGGACTTGAAAGCCAGTACTTTTATCTTATACCTTGGGCGGCAACGCATTGGTGATGGATTTGGTATTGCTAATGTTCGTGGAATAAGGTGACCACTAACCATCAAGTGGCTCGTCTGATCATTTGATGGCTATTTACGTAAAAATAAACTGGCCTTATGGCTATTTACGTAAAAATAAACTTGCATTATGGCTATTTACGTAAAAATAAACTTGCATTATGGCTATTTACGTAAAAATAAACTTGCATTATGGCTATTTACGTAAAAATAAACTTGCATTATGGCTATTTATGTAAAAATAAACTTGCATTATGGCTATTTATGTAAAAATAAACTTGCATTATTTTGATATTTATGTAACAGGTAACTGCATTGAAAACGTATATTTAATGCTGATTTAAATTATTATTAAGTATTCGTTTTTATCTTACGATTTGAAATTACAGTTATCATGGCTAAATGGCACTTTTGTATCATAGTAAAAGGTATTCTAAAATAAAACGTTTTATTTATTAGCAAAATGTATTCTTACCTTATTAATTATTAATCCATATTTTTTAAGTTAAGCTTATCGTATTTAGGTGTATAAAAGCACATCTTCACACATGAGTGGTTCGCACGTGGGGGAGGGCGACGAGCGCGGGCCCTTCCTTACTGTTGAAATGACAAATGAAAATTGCGTCTTTTAACACGATGTTTTTATAATAGTTATCGTTTTTATCATACTAAGTACACGTTTTTATGATATTTAGTGCTATGATGATATTATCAACATTCATAATCTGGAAGACTAACTCATTTTGAAAGAAATTTGGAAGAGTTACTAATTTTGAAATTCTTGACAGTAAATAAGTCTACTAAAAGTAGATAACATTACATTTACTTATACACATACTAAAGCAAAGAATAAATAACTCATCAACAATAAATCATTTGAATATTATTTCGTTATAATACATCGATTAGTCATCTTGACTTTATTCGCCGTAGTCGATATTATATTAATTACGATGCTGTTACACAAAACACCATTAATCAAACATCCGCATCAATTAAATCCGGATCTCACGGCCAGATACTTTCATGAATTCCTATTTCCATATTCACCTGCATATTACAACTTTATTCGCCTTTTATTACCATTCTACGAGTACATGTATTGTTCTAAGCATGTGAGTCATCATCATCGCAACACAAAACTATCCCACTGCTGGGCACGGGTCTCCTCTCACAGTATGGGAGGTACAGGCCATAGTCTTATCATACTCATAATTTAAATTAAATAGATTTGTTTTCTGATAAAGAATATTAATGTTATAATTTATAAAATCCTGCCTAAATTATAAACAAAACCAAGTTGCAATTACAAAAATAAAATATGGGATTTTATCTAGATGAAGAAAATTAATAAACGCATCTAATTTCACCATAACATCAAGAACGGTAAATAAGCGGGCGTAAATCCGCATAAAATGGATATAATTATGCAAACTAAATCGATCCCATACATCAACGTCACAACGATAATGTTGCTCTAAAAGTAGGATTACCAAACGAAAGGTGATTCGCGACCAGAGGAACCCGAAGACCTAAACCAGTCTCCAAATGAAGGGTTGGAGCCACTCGAATTTTAATGAAATATTTGATTTATGCTCACCACGAACATCAGGTAGCTTATTATAAGAATATATCATTAACATTACGTATATAATTAAAGATCCGCTTAGCCCGAAGCTACCCCAATTTGAGCGGCGCACCGCATTATAATTTTGATAAAATTGCCCGTCGACCGATAAAAATACGAATTAAAAAATAAAATAAAACTAAAATTATAACACATCTGATTGATGTATTATTTGGTAATTTATTGGGTGTAATTACATCGAGTAATAATGGTGGATAATGCGAGTGTGAGAGAGCGATTTATTAGTATTTATTATGGCATGAATTATTGTATAATTACTGGGATGGAGCTTCCAAACTAAACAGAGCGGTTGTTTTAGGGTTGGATTTATGGGCGCTTCCAGGAGAGGATCTAATCGCGCTTGTTTGCGATGTAATATGGACGCTCCGATCGAGGAACGTAACAAAATTATCGTATCTCAAGGTGCTCTAAACCGGCTAAAGGGTTAAGTCCTTAGTTTAGATGATTCAATAGACGGCCAAACTGAATCAATGCATGCAGGCGGTGGCAGGTACGTAATATAGGTATACGGCGAGATTTATTCTTACCATAAATCGGGTAAGCTTGGTCGAATATAATATCGTTATTCGAATATTAAGTATGATTATTGGAACCGAAATTTAAACTCATCTTTCAAATTTCCGCCTTGCTGGGAATCAAACCCAGGACTTTTCGGCGGTTCGACATGATAACCATTACGCCATACACATCGTCGGTTATACATTATACTCATATTATTGTGTATGCTCATTGAGATCTAACTTTTTTATTATTTGATGTCATAGTTTGAATTTGAACCCTTTGGGTACAGAACTCTGAAACGATATACTTAATCCATGTCTACATTGTCTACAACTTAAAATATTTACCAATACTTACAAAATAAACCAGTGTACACAATATTCCCTTTCAACAGCCTTACTATTTGGACACAATTAAGGCAAGTCTTTAAATACTTTATATTACGCCGAAGCGACGTTCTTGAGAAATAGAAATACTGAAGTCGTACCAAAACGGCTATCTTTAAATAGATTGCTTCGTAAATCGATATAATTCTTTCAAATCTATAACATCGCTAAGCCCTCGATGATCATGTGCAACTAATCGACATCGAATAAACACAACACATCTGAGATGTTGCGTTATTGAGATGTTTATTGTTATATTTGTTAGTACGACGTGTGTAAACAAATTGAATAGTTTTTACGGGCGGTTTAAGCGTCGTTCCGGCCGTAAAAGAAGATTATGTTCATGATAAAATATTTCACTGGATGCTTGAGTTGTTTTTGTTCATAATGTATGTATCGTGCAATCGGTCAGTTCTACACACGTGCCAGTACTTACACTGCTGCATAAAATGCACACGCTTTTAATATTTCCAGCGATGTTGACAGTATCAATTTGGTTAATATGAGTTTAAATAGCTCAATATTGTTAGCGATATAAATACTTATAAAAGTTTGGTGACACGAAAATGTTTTTGTTGACTGTACTTAATCCTCGGAAATGAAATAAATAACTTAAACTCTAAGGACACACACACACTGATGCATTTCGTGTGATATGATAATTAAAAATAAAATTTCACAAACGCCCCAAAGCTAAAAACTAACAGTTGGGGTCACCACAAACAGAGCTTTATAGGTATTATATTGTGATAGCAATAACAGATAATTAAAATATATTTTATGTTGGCAGGTAGAAAATTAAGATCGACAAATAGAAAAAAAAATTAAATTTAAAAAACGAACAAGGATTATTCTTATGGAGGTCAGGGGGCGACCGAACGTAATTTTTGGGTGTGGAAAAGAAACATTGAAATAAGTTGATAATGAAATAAGAATGTTTGTGTTATGTAGGTACCTAATAAAATACGAGTAATATGAGTGCTTGTCTGTTTTCTTTCAATTTACTTTTCAATTTTGTTCCCACGAGTAACGATGTTTATTACTAAGCAACAGATAATAATAATAATAGGCAAGATACTAGGAAAAAGCTGGAAGATGAAATGGAAGATGCTGTGATATTATGACTGTAATGACATAACAATGAGTTTTTAGCATGGTGGGGATCAGATTTCCATGCATGTTTATGTCCAATGCATGTTTATGTCATGTCGGGGTCACCACTTTATGTGATACCCAAAGGATAGATTATTTTGGATTTTAATTGTCATTTATTCTCCACTAATTCGCAAATCTAGGTCTCCTCATTTATGTGAAGAGGTCCGTGTCCTGCAGTGGACCAATAATAGGTATTATCTCATTCGTAGGTATACGATAGACAATGGTCTATCCAAATATAATACTCATAAAGCTGTCTGGGCGTTCGTGTTAATTTCCTAGTAGTAAGGATTTACAAGCAAAAGCAGAAAACGCAATTTCTGCTATCCAATTTTATCAGCATCAAATGAAATGCAAAATTAAATCTTTATTATAATGAGAAGAAAAAAATCAGCTTACCGGATCCACTTGCAAACAGGAAGTCCCTGTGGAGGGAAGACGTCTTCAGGTAAGGGTAAAACAGCTTGCCGCCTGCCAGCGTCCTGCCCGCACTGGAACGATATTTAATAATAAAGTGCAAGAAGTTTACTATGAGTACTTAGATACTAATTTGGAGATGGATTTATTTGTTCTTTTACAAGCTTTTGGAACTTATGTGTTTGACGTTAAACGACACAAAGATGGCTGTCGTTATTTAGCTTATTTTATATGATAACTAGCTGACCCCGCGAACATTGTTCCGCCATATGGATTACTTGTAGTGAACGATTTAAATTTGAGGGCCGGGTAGGGAAGTGCAAATTTGGGATCATGTGTATTTTTTATGACACACCATAAAAAAATAAACGTAAAAAATTTGTAGAAAAATTGAAAAAAAATTTTTAGGGTGGACAAGCCTTAATATTTAGCGGTATGAAAAATAGATGTTGGCCGATTCTCAGACCTACTCGATATGCACACAAAATTTCATGAGAATCGGCCGTTTCGGAGGAGTATGGTAACTAACATTGTGACACGAGAATTTTATATCCATATAAGATTTATTTAATCTTTTAAGATTTATTTAATCTTTAAACTTTAATAACATAAAAAGAAATTACCGTTCCCTTCATTACTATTATTTTTTATTGAAATCGTTTCAAACGTTGTTAATTTATTGTGTCTTTTATTGTGTCTATTAAATACGCAAGAACATAGCAAATGCAACTTAACTAAGGTAGTCTCTTGACACTTCCAGTTTATTATTTGCTTACTGAAATAATCTGTAGCATTAATAATCAATACGTGATAAGAAAACATTGATTAAGCATGCGATCTAATAATAAGCTAAAGTTACCCAAAATTGCTCTCTTTACTTTTCCCAAGACGCGGAAAATTCCAATAGGTAGGAGTAGTAGATATTCGCCGGTTCTAACTCATTGTAGGGCGAAAATAGGGCGAAAAACTCGTTTGGACCGGTTTCACCGGCTACTAGTCGCGAATGAACTTTATATTAAGTGATATGAACTTTATATTAAGTGATTCGCGGGGTAATTAACCGCGGATTAACTTAATCCGCGCGCCGATTAAGTAATTCGCGGTTTAATTGGGCGCGAATTACCTTTATCCGCGGATCAATTAATCAAATCGCGGTTCGATAAACCAATTCGCGGCCGCGAATTAACTTGATTCGCGCTTCAATTAAACGATTCGCGGTTTTATTACGTGTCAATCAATAAAACCGCGGATTAATTAATTAAAGCGCGCATAAAGTTAATTCGCGACTAGTAGCCGGTGAATCCCAAACAATCGAGTTTCGCGGTATATGCCGGTTCTGGCTCTGCAGTAGTAGGGATATGCCGGTTCTGGCTCACGAAAACTCGATTCTTCGGGATACACCGGCTACTAGCCGCGAATCAACTTTATTCACGCTTCAATTAAGTAATCCGCGGTTTTATTATGTGCGAATTTTCTTTATTCACGGTTCGATTAATCAATTCGCGGGTCGCTTAACGGTGAATTAATTTTATTTCTGGCTTTATTATCTCATTCGCGATTTTATTGACTTATTCACGTAATTCTTCACTTTACTTAGAAAGCACTCAACGGTATCTCTACATTCTTTTTTTATCGCTTGCCTTAATGGTCGATGCATCCGTTCCTTTATCCACAATACAGATAAGGATATCTGCTAATGTTTCCGCCCACATTCCGCTCCTTCCATATAAATTTAGCTAGCATGGCTCAAAGGACATCATTGTGACAGTGAAAGTGAGCCGAGTCTACTATATAATGGATGTGAGTATTTTCTTAATTTCTTAATTATCTGTTGAAAACTTTTAATTTCCTGTGTGCACACGTTCTAGACATGTATGTACATATTCATGCCCGCGATATCTGTAGGTGTTTCGGTATTTTTTTTTTTCATAATATTGTTGTTCTCATTTTTATGATTTGCTAATTATCTAGTGAAATCTTTTCATTTCCTATGTGATATCTGTAGGTATTTCCATATTTTTTTGCATTAATTGTCCATGTATAATGAACCAGCTCTCGATAACCTAATAATAAAGTGTCGTAGTATAAAATTAACCTGTATTATGTTCTCTTTCAGCAAGACACATTCAAAAGCTACTATTTTCCGGACACGCCCGAGGAACCTGACGATTCATTAGTTGTTAATATGAAGAAAAACAATAATATCAAAAGAATAAATGACATAGACATGTTCTTTGAGAAGCCCAAAAAGAAGAAAAAACTCGGAGTACAATCTTCATATGTATCAGCAGCACGTGACGACGGAGTCTCTTATATTTCCTCCAAGGAAGATGACGCTCTCACCGCTACTCATCTCATAAAAATCGATGTCTATGATATGAATAAAATACGCAACATCGAACCTATTAATTATTGGAAATACTCCGACGCTCGAGTAAAATATTATGTGCAATCAGAAGATGATAAGCGTTATCAAAGTACGCGGGACATCATTTACAACATTACAAAGACACTCGCCGGGAAGCACAATTGTTCAAAATATTTTATCGAGGACAAACTCCAAGGAATGTAACGCTCTCACCGTGACTCATCTTATAAAAATGTATATAAGTAAAAGCAAAAGAAGAAATAACATTAACTAGAAGTATCGCGCCCCCACCCACAGCATTGGGCATATAAATAACTAGAAGCTAACAACCAGAAACTATTTCATAAGATATATACCTAACGAATGTGTTCCAAGTTAGCCGTAATGGATTCCAACGATCAAATTGAGTCTGAACTTTATAAGTTATGTGGTGATATAGAGTCAAGCATTATGTTTAATGATGACAATGATGAAGAACTAGTGAAAATTTGTTGTGAGATTGAAACAAATATCATGTAAGTATAAACAAACTTTACATATAATTTTTTTGGTCTTTAGAAAAGAAGTATAACGTAAAATAAATATGATGTGGTTTTATATATTTTTATAGCTCTTAAATTGTATTGTTACAGTCAGTTAGGTGGAGGATCCCGAAAAAGAACCAACAACATCGAAAATAATACCCACAAAACTAAAAGAGTAAAACATGAAGCTTCTACTTCGTCTCATCCTTCTGCTGCACAATCTGATAAGGTACATTGTGATGTATGTGAAATTTTAGTATGTAAGAAGTATTTTACAAATCATTTAAAAAGTAATCGGCATAAAACTAAAGCATCAAAATTACACGATAATTTGCAAAACGTTCATGTTGTTGAATCAGCGTTCGGACAGAGAATAATATCGTATAAAATAAATAGTAAAAGTGATGGATCTTTTGAAACACCAGAGATATTTTTAAATTCAATTCATAATGACATTCAATCATTAATTGAAGAATCTATTCTAAAACATACCGTATTCAAAGTAAATTTTGTATTGCATGCTGATTTTATTCAACAAACAAAAAATATTTCCAATTCCTTCGATTTTCAAACAAGCAATTACATTATATTTCAAGGCGATGATTTAAATATTTTTTTTTCGTCTTTACGTGACACTTTTATTAATAAAATTAATACATTTGAAAAAAAAGATAGCGGTTGGACTCTGAATTTTATTAAGTCATTAGACATGAATGTTAACAAATTTAATCCCCTACGAGGTTCGTCATATATTGATTTACCCAGAGACATTATGGTAAAAAGAGCAATTATTAATGTTAAAAACGTAGATGTTTTATGTTTAAAATGGGCTTTGCTTTCTGCTTTGTATCCAGTAAATAAAAATCCTGATCGCGTTTCATCTTATAGCATGCATTGTAATAAACTGAAGTTTGACGGTGTCTCTTTTCCAGTTAAATTATCCGATATCTCAAAAGTGGAAAAGTTAAATAATATTAGTATCAACGTTTTCGGTTTAGAATTTGATAAAATCAATAAAACTCATTCTGTTGTAGGCCCTTTATATTTTACAAAATGTCGTAAGGGTATCCATGTTAATTTATTATTGCTTTCAAACGGAAGAAATAATCATTATTGTTATATAAAAAATATGTCGCGTTTAGTCAGTAATCAAATTTCAAGTCATGAACATGCTATTTATATTTGTGATGGATGTTTATTACATTTTCCTAGTCAAGTAAAGTTGACAGAACATCAACAGCATGATTGCTTTCATATTAAAACAGAACTACCTAATTCTCAAAAAACATCAAAAAATTGGTTTGGACAGTCAGTTTCTAATGATAAGTTAAAATTTGACAAGTTTAACAAAAAACTTAAAACACCATTTGTTGTATATGCAGATTTTGAAGCTTTTCTAACACCAATCGAATCATGTTCTAACGATCCATTAAAATCTTACACAAGTAATGTCCAAAAACATGAAGTGTATAGTTTCGGTTACTACATAAAATGCTCCTATGATGATAACTTGTCAAAGTATGAAACATATTGTGGCCCAAACAGTACACAAGAATTTATGATTCGTTTGCATAAAGACTTAAAATTTATATGTACCAAAAACAGTACTGAGGTAGCTCCTAAAGCATTATCAAACGATGATTATATTAAGGTTTCAACATCGGATACTTGTTTCATATGTGAAACTCATTTAAACGGTGAACGTGAATTTAATTACAATCCACAAACCGGACATTTTAGAGGCGTTGTACATAATATATGTAACTCGAAGTTTCGTATACCGAATTATATTCCTGTAATTTTACATAATCTTAGCCATTATGATTCTCATTTTATTGTTCATGCTCTTAATTTTGTTGATGGTGATATCGAAGTTATACCGCAGACGAAAGAAAAATATATTTCATTTTCGAAAACATTACAAATAAATAATAAAATTGTTCAATTGAGGTTTATAGATTCTATAAAATTTTTACCATGTGGCCTTAGTCAATTAGCTAATAATTTGATTGATAAAGAATTTATTTCTTTAAAACGTAACTTTCCTATTAATGAAGACTTCAATCTTGTGAGAAAGAAGGGTATTTATCCTTACGAATTTATGACATCTTTTGAGTGCTTAAACCTAACATCACTTCCAAACAAAAATCAGTTTTACAGTTCGCTGTCAGATTCTCATATATCAGATAATGATTACAACCACGCTAAAAATGTTTGGCAAAACTTTAACTGCAAAAATATGTTCGATTATTCCAACTTGTATCTTAAAACTGATGTATTACTTCTAACTGACATATTTGAAAACTTTAGAATGTTATGCTTACAAACCTATGGTTTAGATCCAACTCATTATTATACTGCTCCAGGATTAAGTTGGGATGCAATGCTAAAAATTACAAAAATAGAACTTGAATTGCTTACAGATATAGAAAAAATATCATTTATTACAAGGGGTATAAGGGGTGGGATATCTCAATGCAGCAAACGGCATGCAAAGGCTAACAATCCATTTATGGAAGATTTTGATAAAAATGTATCTACTTCATATCTTATGTACTTCGATGCTAATAATCTATACGGGTGGGCAATGTCTCAATATTTACCATCAGGGGAGTTTGAGTGGGTTGATATAAAAACAGATTATAGTGCATCGAACAATACAGAATATGGTTTTATTCTAGAAGTAGATTTAGAGTACCCCATAGATATTCATGACTTACATTCTGACTTACCCTTATGTCCTGAAAAAATATCTGTTGGGGATTCCAAAGACGTTAAACTTGTCCCAAATTTATACAATAAAACTAAATATATCATTCACTATAAAAATTTACAACAATGTATTAATCTAGGTATGAAGTTGAAAAAAATTCATAGAATATTGAAGTTCAATCAAAGTTTATGGTTAAAAAAATATATAGATTTAAATACAAATTTACGTACGCAAGCTAAAACAGATTTTGAAAAAGATTTTTATAAATTAATGAACAATTCTGTATTTGGAAAAACAATGGAGAATGTCGAGAAACGAGTTAATGTAAAATTATTAACTCACTGGGAAAATGTAGGTAAAAGTCTTGGTGCTCAGGATTTAATTGCAAAACCAGAGTTTCATAGTTTGTCTATATTTTCGGAAAATCTAGTTGCGATTCAACTTAAAAGAACAAAGGCCCTTCATAACAAACCCATCTACTTAGGTTTTTGTATATTAGATATTTCTAAAACACTTATGTACGATTTCCATTATAACTACATGCTACCCAAGTTTCCAAACAAAATTAAATTACTATACACTGATACGGATAGTTTAGTTTATGAAATTATTACCAACAACTTTTATGAAGATATCAAGCCTGATTTGCCTGAATGGTTTGATACATCTGATTATCCCTTAAATAACATATACGAATATCAAAATATAAATAAAAAAAAATTAGGTATGTTTAAAGATGAAAATGCTGGCAAAATATTAAGAGAGTTTGTAGGGTTGAGATCTAAAATGTATGCATTGGATATTGACAATACGTTTTTGGCAAAAGCAAAAGGTGTTAATAAAAGTGTTACGAAAAGTTTTAAAATGGAAGATTATAAATCTTGTTTATTTAATGAAAATGTTCAATACCGTACTATGTTAAGATTTAGGTCTATAAAACATAATATTTTTACACAACAAATTAATAAGAAGTGTCTCTCACACAATGATACCAAGCGATATATTGTATCGAATAATGTTAATACGCTTGCTTGGGGTCACTATAAAATACCCATAGATTAGTTTAGTTGTAAATGTCTGATTTATAAAAAAAAAGTCACGTAAATATCTAATGTTAAGTTATTTTTGATTATTGTATAACTACTTCTAATATTGTACTTAAGATGTCTAGCTATTAGTAACATTTTTATTCTTTTAATTATTATTATTATTAATATGTGAATGATTGTATATTGTATTTCTATTTTGTATTTGAAATATAGTTTTATTCTTGCACAAAATGTTTTAGTTTATTCCAACACCTTTAACCAAACACACGTGAGCTTAAAATGTTTCATTTTATTCATCCTTTTACTGCTATAGTTGCAGGTCCTACTGGATGTGGAAAATCAATTTTTGTCACAAACTTTATTAAATATATGGAGGATATATGTGACACCCATTTCAAACAAATAACTTGGTGCTATGATGAAATGCAACCTTTGTATAATTTAAAAACTGTTAATTTCTATCAAGGAATACCAAACCTTAGCAGTTTTGATGGATGTGAACCACATCTGATAATTATTGATGATTTAATGAGAGAGTCAGATGGTCGCGTTGTTGATATATTTACGAAAGGAAGTCATCACAGAAATTTAAGTGTATTCTATATAACACAAAATTTATTTCACCAAGGCAAAGGCCAAAGAGACATATCTTTAAATTCCGGTTACATAGTTTATTTCAAAAATCCTCGCGATAAAACACAAATTAAATACTTAGCACGACAAGTATCGCCAGATAATTCGAAATTTATGGAAGATTCCTACAAAGATGCAACAAATGAACCACATGGATATTTATTAATAGATTTGAAACAGGACACAAATGATATGTGTCGTTTAAAATCTAAAATATTTCCATCAGATGGGCATTGCATCGTTTACATTCCTACAAAAGGCTTTAAGTATGGTAAAAATCAACAAATTACTATCATTCACAAATGATGCATCGACGACTAAAGACGCATAAAAGTTTACTAGCAGCTTTGCATACACTTAAACCCAAATATCAAAGAGCTCTTTTAAAATCGTGTAATGAAAAAGAAATTAATTGTATTTGCGAGTGTATTCATAACGTACTCCAGGGCAAAATTGATCTCAAGGATAAGGAAAAGAATAAGTTAAGCAAGTACAAAAATATACTTCGGAAATTGGTTCGCAAAGGTGCTACGAATTTGTTTCGGAAAAATCTCATAATCCAAAAAGGTGGTGCTTTTCTCCCTATTATATTAGGTTCAGTTCTCAGTGGATTAGTAAGTTCCCTCATTTAAAATGGAGAATGCTAAAAGAATGTTGCTTGTTGAGCCAAGTGTGATAGAAAAACTAAAACAACCAAGCGCAGGTGATACTAACTTGTCCCGATTGGATGCTGATATGAATAATATTTTAAAAAGAAATATCGATGACCGTGAAAAGTGTATTTTATATTTACAAACACTCCGAAGATATCTTAACTTTACCAAGGAAGATCGCCAACCTTATCATATACCAATTATTTCTGAGGATACGAATACATTTGATGATTTAATATTGAGCTACAAAAATAAAAACTTGGATAGTAAACGTGTAGTCTCAATTGACACACCAGACAAAGAACTACTTCATAAACAAAATATTCCAGAGAAAAATAGTTATACGACTACTGAAATTCTCGATCTCATTCCAAAAACATATGCAAAAAAGGCCGTCTTGTTAATGAATTTGCTATCTTCCAATGAAAATAAAATTAAGTGGGATAATGACGGAACTGTGATTATAGATAACAAAAAGATTGATGGAAGTAATATTATAGATTTAGTGAACGACTCATTGAGACCGTTAAAAAAAAGTGATCCTATAGGATGGGAAACCTTTGCTAAAGCTTTAAAAGATATTCGAGTTCCTCTTACTTATATTGGTAATCCCAAACGGTGTGAGTTTATAAGTGGCATGCAGTCACAGTTAAACTTTTCAACGCCTGAAGAAGAATCATTCTCTACACCAACGAGTGACAAACAGAACAAAAGAAAGTTAAAGAACAAGCTGGAGTGGGAAAAATGGGAACCTTATTAGAAATACATAATCTCTATTATGATCCATCAAATCCCGCAGGTTATAGTAGTGTCGACAAACTAACGAAAGCTATGAAAGGAAAAATGAAAAGAGAAGATGTAAAGAAATGGCTGCAATCACAAGAAACCTACACTGTGCACAAACCTGTTCAGAGAAAGTTTCCTAGGAATAAATATATCTTATCAAATCTAAATGAACTTTGGCAAGCTGACTTGAGTGATATGAGGACTTATTCCAGGTACAATGATGGATATAATTATATTTTATGCGTCATTGATGCATTCAGCAAATATGCATATGTCAGACCCATGAAAAGAAAAAATTCAATAACTATTAAGGAATGTTTAGAGAGTATATTTACTGAGGCTAACATAACACCAACACACATACAATCTGACAAAGGAACAGAATTTATATCAAAAGATGTACAAAGATACATAAAATTGAAAAATATAAATTATTATACAACAAATAATCCAGATATTAAAGCTAGTATTGTTGAAAGATTTCAGAGAACTCTTAAGACGAAAATGTGGCGTTACTTTACGTATAAAAATACATATAAATATATCGATGTTTTACAAGATTTAGTTTATTCTTATAACCATAGTTTTCACTCTAGCATTAAGATGTCTCCTTGTGATGTAAATTCAAATAATATTATGACAGTATGGAGAAACTTGTATGATACTAAAAATAATAATTTCTCGTCAGGCAGTGTATTACCAAAGTTGCATGTAGGTGATTACGTTAGAATAACTAAAAGCAAACACATTTTTCAGAAAGGATACGAATCTAACTGGAGTGATGAAATATTTATTATATCTTCCATATTAGATAGAAACCCTTGGCCTGTATACACCATAAAAGATCTGAAAGGTGAAAATATAGAAGGTACGTTTTATGAAAAAGAATTACAGAAAGTATATTATGACCCCACTCTACATTATAAAATAGATAAAATAATACGCTCTCGCTATTCCGGTAACAGAAAGGAAGTGTTAGTGAAGTGGAAAGGTTATCCTCACAAATTTAATAGTTGGATTACATTTTCCCAATTGAAAGAAATATGAACAACCAAAGTTTTTATTTAACTTTACTTAGTAATAGTTCCATGGAATATTTTCCAGATAACAAAACTACATATTTTTCAACTAAATTACCTAAACCCATCATTTTGGAAGGAGAATGGTCCGTTGGAGTAGTTGAATTTCAATATCCTTGCACTATGTTTACCGTTCAAGAACATGAGAACGTTATATATATTACAAAATGGATGCAAATGCCTGGTGAAACAAAACCATACCTTACATACTATAAGACACATATTCCTGCAACAAACTACGATAACATCAATCATATTCTAAAGGCATTAAACAACATCAAGGAAAAAGTAAGATTTCGTTACGATGAAATTTCAAAGTTTGTGACAGTTACAATACTAGATGAGGCGATTAAATCAGTAACACTATCACCTAAGTTATCTTTACAGTTGGGATTTGAACCCAATATAAACCTCAGAGATAAGAATATTGGTAAATGTCCTGCTAATTTGCATTTAGGTTTACCTTCACAGTTATTTGTTTACTCTGACATTGTAGAACCCCAAATCGTAGGGGATGTGATGACCCCTCTTCTGAGAATCATACCATTAGATCCTTCAAAATACATATATGGTGCTAATAAAATGCATGTTTTCTCTCCACCTCACTATATATCTGTTATGCGAAGGGAATTCGATACTATTGAAATAGATATAAGAACAAGCACAGGTCAAAAAATACCATTCCAGTTCGGAACAGTGTGCTTAAAACTACACTTCAAGAAAATATATGTATAATGTATTTGAAACATAATTATAATATGAAATGCCCATATGAAGATTATTATTCTCATCAAGCGGGATCTGGTATTGGAGTAATTTACAAAGGAACACCGTATCAAAGAGGCCATGGAATCGGGAGTTTTCTAGGAGGGTTGTTTAGATCTGTTTTACCATTGTTATCTAGTGGTGCAAGAGCTATTGGTAAAGAAGCATTAAGCACCGGAGTAGGAGTTTTGTCTGACATGTTTAATGCACAACCCATAGACGATTCAATTAAAACACGTTTAAAAGAAGCTACTACTAATTTAAAACGAAAAGTAGATAGTAAAATTGAAAGAATCAATATGTCTGGTTCGGGGTATAAAATCAAACGAAAACGTTTATCTCCTTCCATTCCAGTATTGGCCACGAAAGTGAACACTACAACAAAGGCAAAAAAGAAATTCAGAAATATTAATGATATATTTTCTAATTAATTATGTCTTTTCTACATAGTCATTCTTGTGAGTGTATTAAATCAGAGTTAGATTTGTTTGCGCTACCGTCCACACAGACGAGCATTGAGAGTGGAGTATGGATACATTACAAACCTATTTCATCGCTGGCTGATGATGGACCCCTAGAATTTCAAGTTCCTGGTGCAGGAGATGACTATGTAGATTTGTCTCATACCTTGATTCATATAAAAGCGAAGATACTTAATCAAGACAACTCCAAGTTAGCAGCTGCTACAGTCGTAGCTCCAGTTAATAATTGGTTGCATTCAATATTCAGTCAACTTGATGTATACTTAAATCAAAAACTTGTGTCACCGCCAAATAACACATATGCATATCGTGCCTATATTGAAAACTTGTTGAACTATGGCCCAGCAGCCAAAAAATCCCATCTTACTTGTGGTCTTTGGTATGGAGATACAGCAGGAAAAATGAATGAGACTGACGTAAAAAATGAAGGGTTTATTAAGCGAGAGTTCATGTCAAGAGAGAGTAAAGAGATTGAAATGATTGGGCATCTGCATGGCGATTTATTTAATCAAGATAAATTTTTAATTAACGGCGTTGACATGTGTGTTAAATTAGTTCGATCAAGAGAAAATTTCAACCTAATGGCAGGGTCAGTAGATTTAAAGTTTAAAGTATGTATTACAGATGCAACGTTGATTGTTCGTAGAGCTCGGATTAATCCAAGCGTATTACTTGCACATCAAAAAGTATTAGCGTCTACCACTGCTAAATATCCCATTACGCGAGCTGAAGTAAAAGTTTTAACAATACCATCAGGTGTTCAAGGTAAAACCCTTGATAATATATTCCTTGGACAAGTACCGAAAAGGTGTATAGTGGGATTTGTGAATAATGCTGCATTTAACGGAACTCTCAATAAGAATCCATTCAATTTTGCAAATTATGGTATCAATACATTTTGTTTATATGTCGATGGAAATCAGATCCCCTCAAAGGCATTGCAACCATCGTTTGGTAGTAATGTCTTTACTAGCGCATATCATACATTGTTCTCAGGAACAGGTGTACATTTTCATAATGAAGGCAATGGGATATCCAGAGATGAATATGCTAATGGTTATTGTTTGCTTGCATTTGATTTAACTCCTGATTTATCAGCTAACTCTATGAGTCATTGGAATCTTATCAAACATGGTAGCGTAAGATTAGAAGTTCGATTTGAGTCGGCTCTAACTCAAACTATTAATTGTATTGTTTATGCAGAATTTGATAATGTAATAGAAATAGATAAGCATCGTAATATATCAGTAGATTATAGTAGTTAGGTTTATTATTTTTGTATTGCTTCAATAAATAAAAATATTCAATATATGATATTTCAATGTTTTATTTGCTACACCCTCTTTAATCTTCCTATTTAAAATAAATATCATTAATAAAATTGACATTGTTGTTGGGACTGCAGAGCTGAAAAGCTGTGTTATCTACTTATACCATGGATACCGTGGAAATAAAACAGTACTTAAGTAAAATTGATATGAGCATTGAATCTAACGTATACGCAGCTAATCGTTTACCGATACATGTTCATACTCCTATGTATATCATAAGTAACTTAGATGTTGATACCAAACCTGGATCGCATTGGGTAGCCATACATATAGATGGGAATGGATTTGGGGAATACTTTGATTCATTTGGTCGAGCACCTCAAACATATCATAGATCTTTTTTGAAAACGAATGCAAGGATGTGGAATTACAACACTAATCGTATCCAAAACGATTTCACAACCGTATGTGGAGAGTATTGCATCATGTACATATATTATAAGTATCATGGTAAATCAATGTATGATTTTCTGAAATTGTTTGATGACAACACAATTTGTAATGATATAACAATTGATGAATTTTTTAATAGAATTTTTTAATAAATAACGTGAACAAATTTACTGTGGATTTTACAATGATAAATACCTCTCATTTAGTTTACATATTGTATAAATTGGTTTATCTCTCTAATAACTTCTATTTTCTCTAAAACAATCATTATCATTTTTGTAGAATGACATAGTAGGTATATGAAATAATACAAGAAAATTGCTTAAAAATAGTTTATTTTTAATTTAGATACAAAATCATTTACAGAATTGTAGGGGAATATGAGATAGGTCGCAAATTTTCTAATGCAAGTATTTGTTGGGATTCTTCTTCTTCTTCTTTTGCCCAATCGTATGATAGAGGGTGTATATATTGCGGTTGTAGGACACTTCCAATGCACGGTGAGTACACGTTATTAGACATAGATTGCGAGTCGCGAGCAATTCCTTCCTGAGTACATATTGTACAAAAAGCCATCATAATTTCGACTCCGTCCATTACGTCTTCACCATCGTTGGACGTTACTGAAAAACGATGCGTTGGACACGGTGTAAAGTATGGCTTGATGTCACAATCTTCTATCATGTTCTCGGGTAACTCACCGGTGATATACCAGAATCTGATATATTTAGAGTATTTTTTCAATATAGTTGAT
The DNA here is from genome assembly GCA_905404295.2 of Ochlodes sylvanus. Classification (NCBI taxonomy): domain Eukaryota; kingdom Metazoa; phylum Arthropoda; class Insecta; order Lepidoptera; family Hesperiidae; genus Ochlodes; species Ochlodes sylvanus. The sequence goes on from FR990137.1 coordinate 3,315,284, forward strand.
TTTCCCCACATTTCTATAACTTGTTTTAAAAATGACATATTTCAGCTACTAGTTGAAGTTTTTGAATGAATGGTACTGTATCAATGCCTGTAGAAACATTTATATACCCAATGCCGTGGGTGGGGGCGCGATACTTCTAGTTAATGTTATCTCTTCTTTTGCTTTTACTTGTATAAATTTTTATTAGATGAGTCACGGTGAGAGCGTTACATTCCTTGGAGTTTGTCCTCGATAAAATATTTTGAACAATTGTGCTTCCCGGCGAGTGTCTTTGTAATGTTGTAAATGATGTCTCGCGTACTTTGATAACGTTTATCATCTTCTGATTGCACATAATATTTTACTCGAGCATCGGAGTATTTTATTCATATCATAGACATCGATTTTTATGAGATGAGTAGCGGTGAGAGCATCATCTTCCTTGGAGGAAATATAAGAGACTCCGTCGTCACGTGCTGCTGATACATATGAAGATTGTACTCCGAGTTTTTTCTTCTTTTTGGGCTTCTCAAAGAACATGTCTATGTCATTTATTCTTTTGATATTATTGTTTTTCTTCATATTAACAACTAATGAATCGTCAGGTTCCTCGCTGGTTGTTAGCTTCTAGTTATTTATATGCCCAATGCTGTGGGTGGGGGCGCGATACTTCTAGTTAATGTTATTTCTTCTTTTGCTTTTACTTATATACATTTTTATAAGATGAGTCACGGTGAGAGCGTTACATTCCTTGGAGTTTGTCCTCGATAAAATATTTTGAACAATTGTGCTTCCCGGCGAGTGTCTTTGTAATGTTGTAAATGATGTCCCGCGTACTTTGATAACGCTTATCATCTTCTGATTGCACATAATATTTTACTCGAGCGTCGGAGTATTTCCAATAATTAATAGGTTCGATGTTGCGTATTTTATTCATATCATAGACATCGATTTTTATGAGATGAGTAGCGGTGAGAGCGTCATCTTCCTTGGAGGAAATATAAGAGACTCCGTCGTCACGTGCTGCTGATACATATGAAGATTGTACTCCGAGTTTTTTCTTCTTTTTGGGCTTCTCAAAGAACATGTCTATGTCATTTATTCTTTTGATATTATTGTTTTTCTTCATATTAACAACTAATGAATCGTCAGGTTCCTCGGGCGTGTCCGGAAAATAGTAGCTTTTGAATGTGTCTTGCTGAAAGAGAACATAATACAGGTTAATTTTATACTACGACACTTTATTATTAGGTTATCGAGAGCTGGTTCATTATACATGGACAATTAATGCAAAAAAATATGGAAATACCTACAGATATCACATAGGAAATGAAAAGATTTCACTAGATAATTAGCAAATCATAAAAATGAGAACAACAATATTATGAAAAAAAAAAATACCGAAACACCTACAGATATCGCGGGCATGAATATGTACATACATGTCTAGAACGTGTGCACACAGGAAATTAAAAGTTTTCAACAGATAATTAAGAAATTAAGAAAATACTCACATCCATTATATAGTAGACTCGGCTCACTTTCACTGTCACAATGATGTCCTTTGAGCCATGCTAGCTAAATTTATATGGAAGGAGCGGAATGTGGGCGGAAACATTAGCAGATATCCTTATCTGTATTGTGGATAAAGGAACGGATGCATCGACCATTAAGGCAAGCGATAAAAAAAGAATGTAGAGATACCGTTGAGTGCTTTCTAAGTAAAGTGAAGAATTACGTGAATAAGTCAATAAAATCGCGAATGAGATAATAAAGCCAGAAATAAAATTAATTCACCGTTAAGCGACCCGCGAATTGATTAATCGAACCGTGAATAAAGAAAATTCGCACATAATAAAACCGCGGATTACTTAATTGAAGCGTGAATAAAGTTGATTCGCGGCTAGTAGCCGGTGTATCCCGAAGAATCGAGTTTTCGTGAGCCAGAACCGGCATATCCCTACTACTGCAGAGCCAGAACCGGCATATACCGCGAAACTCGATTGTTTGGGATTCACCGGCTACTAGTCGCGAATTAACTTTATGCGCGCTTTAATTAATTAATCCGCGGTTTTATTGATTGACACGTAATAAAACCGCGAATCGTTTAATTGAAGCGCGAATCAAGTTAATTCGCGGCCGCGAATTGGTTTATCGAACCGCGATTTGATTAATTGATCCGCGGATAAAGGTAATTCGCGCCCAATTAAACCGCGAATTACTTAATCGGCGCGCGGATTAAGTTAATCCGCGGTTAATTACCCCGCGAATCACTTAATATAAAGTTCATATCACTTAATATAAAGTTCATTCGCGACTAGTAGCCGGTGAAACCGGTCCAAACGAGTTTTTCGCCCTATTTTCGCCCTACAATGAGTTAGAACCGGCGAATATCTACTACTGGTAGGTACTCTAAAAATAAACAAATCGTTCTAGAACTAAATCAAATGAAGCGTCCCCACTAAAGTAACACTGCGGGCTAGTAGGTACCTGATTATCTAATTCAAATCGAATCAGTTACTTCCTTATTACGCAAGGTGAATGCGGCTATGCAAAATGGATCGCGAAAGCCGTACTCGATACAGATGACCGTTTCAAGGATTCAAAGTTGATTTATAAACGAGTAACCTGCTTTATAATCCTTTAACACGAGGCGTGATAAATACACTAAATCGAGATAAAGTTTGAATTGCATAGATTTTAATATTACCCTGTTTTTATATACATCGGGTATATTTGTTACCTCAAATTTCCCTTAGTGTTTGCACATTCAGTTACTTCCAAATTGTTGTAATCCATAACCGCAAGACGAGGTAAAGACATTTAATCGTGATAAAGCTTGAATTTTATAGATTTTAATTATGCTCTATTTTTATACGGATTAGGTAAAATTTCGGTCCTAAAAGTTACCTCAGTATTTGCCCATTTATTTACCTACTACATTTTTGTAGTACAATTTGAACAAACGAATCACACATCTTTATCGTAAAAATCTTCATGGTGGCTTAAGATCACCACACAACCTAATTTACTTTAGGCTTCGTTAATGAATCCTATGGAACTGCATTTAAATGAAAGAGGTGAAAAGTTCGCAATTTCTGACACTCAGACACTGCGACCGAATCACTTAAAAAACATTTCACGCTTTCATTTAGAAAGAGGGTACCAGGCGGTTATAAACCTCACCAACATGCCTGAGTGGATTAAACTGGATGACACACCAGCGACCATCAACTAGCCGCCATAGCTTCGGCAGTTGCTCAGCAGGGTGTACCAGCCGTGGGTGTGGGCTTGCTTTCAGAATTGAGGGGGGACTCTACACTTTACATTAGTCCCATTAGTCCAGAACCAGTGTTTTGCTGGCCAATAAAATTACATGAAATGATGTTCCATTTTCAATACTAGTTCCATTTCCAATATCAGAACCAATGCGTGCCTGGTCAATTAAAAGTGACCAAATAAAATACGAAGGACCACACAGTAACAAACTTAGAAAATGTTACATTTTTTTTTTACTTTACACTTAACTTAGACTTAATAAAATCTAAGCTTATCTTATGTTGACTAGGACTAGTTTCCATACCTTATCTATTGCTTCCGGTCAGGCGTTTTTATACTATAGTCTAGGTATATGTATCGAATCCTAGTTGTAACTCATTTTATGCGTTTCAATAAACAAACATTTGACACAAAATTGATTTTTTACCAATAGGTAAACAAGAGTATCGATCTTTCATCAAAGATAAGCAAGGCCGAGTAAGTTACTGCAATAAGAAATGGATGGCTATCCGCTAAAATATGATATTAAATGACGATAGACTCCTAACTTACTCCGGAGTTACTAGATTTGCTGCGCCATTGACCGCCCTCCCTTACAGGTGAAGTGTTCTTACTAAAGTGTTATTTCTACTTGAAATGAAAAATATCTTGAAAGTTGCTGCAGCTGGTGAGAAGAAAGATATTCTTAGACTAAATGGATTTATAAATAAGTGAAGCATGGATTGAAATGCTCATTTAAGTACCCAGCAAAATTTTGAATGCATCCGTAGCTAGGTAAGTTTATAATCTTTGTAAGTTTATTGTTGGGCATAGACCTCTACTGGTGCTAAAGTGTTGGTACCAGCCAGTGCTATAAATGTCAGAACATTTACTGCAGAGAGGAGATGGCTTCTTCAAGTTATCATTGCGTTTATTTTACCTTCGTATCTTCGGAAGTCTATTCTTCTTGATGGACATAGATGCGCTAAATTGACCAGCCAAACCAATAATGCATGGTTCTGAATAACAACTTATTTCAAGTTATCAGTGCGTTTTACCAAGCCGAAGAATTTTCAACCTCAATTTTGAATTTTGAATGACCATCATGATTTATATGACCTCCTGGAAAATATACTTTGCGAAGAGCCTTAAAATGCCAAAGATTGTACCTACATGTATGAAGTATAAAAAGTTCTGTAAATATATTTTTTAAGTTTTGTGTGGGATGTTTCACACATTATTATATCTTGGTAAAATTTGTGTATTTTTTTAAAACCGGGGCAAAAAATGGTACCAGATTTAGAAAGAAGACTTAAAAAGCTTTTTATAATTATAAATGACATTTTGTTTAAAATTTTTTGCGTTCTTGTCGTATTGGAAACAGATAATTTGTATGACATCCATCCAGGTACGTACCAAAACCACGTCATTGTTCTTTTCGTCATATAATTCTTTGATAAATTACTTAGTTAATCTTTTTGATTGAACGCAGTTACATTATGTACATTTAACGCCCTCTTTAGCCTCTAGCCTCAATGTCCGGCCGCCCTTACACATGAAGTGTCTTCATTGTTACTTTACTAAAAACCTTCAGATCGATACCTTCTTTTAGCTTGAAAAGATTAAAGAACTTTGATCAAAGAAAACTTTTAAGATTTTGTGCACTTCTTTTTATAATAGAGATTAATATTGAGTTTCGATATTGAAGTTTTGATACTGAGCAAGTACTTAAGTGGTAAGTAATTCGGGGAAACTATGCATGATTGAAGTAAGTTGCTTCATTTTTGAGGGTGTTGGGTCAGTGATTATTAAGAATGAAGCCTTCAGTCATGAAGAAAAGGGTGTCCTATGTGCGATGTCGAATGGGATTGCGCTTGGTTTATTTATTACCATACCAATAAAATACGTTATACATACATACAATGGGCAATAAATTAAAGTTCATTAATAATTAATAAATTTTCAAACACTTTTTTGTTAGGTAGGTACTACAAAGTACGTAGACTTGTATCCGAACGTAAATTACCTTTTTCGTTTTGTTGTGGATTGAACACATTCGCTGCGGCGTAATCTTCTATGGAAGAAAATACGACGTATATGTGCTCAGCAGCGAACGTGTTGAGATAGCAATCGAGCAAGCAGCACTACCCTTCCGCTGCCGCCCATGAAAACTGCGATCGACCCAGAATAAGACACAAATCTTGACTAGGTTGGTTAGTACAATGAGCAGACGGATACTTTACGTAGGTAGGTGGTATTCTTTTTAATCAATACAATTCTAAAAAAATGTGTTTAGATACCGGCATACCTAATGTATTTGTTCAGAGCCAAATATTGAAAGCGATTGAAAAATACCCGTAATAACCATAGCGACTAATTAAAGGAAAAGTTCTAATTGGTTTAATCGGATTACTTATAAAATTCAGAAAAAGGTTCATGAAAATTTTCACAAAGCATATTGGACGATATTTTTGACATTTGTAATAAATCAGTGCGCGTATCCGATTTTCGTGTACTTAATAGACCTCGCTTCGCTCAAGGAAACCTTAGTACCCACACTCAAAATTGCTAGACGTTTCTTTAAACTGTCATTATTTTCTTTATTTATGAGCTGATTGAAATAAAACAAACACTGAATTTTAAGTAAAACTTACCGTACAGTACTGAATACTGATTACAGTACTGAATGCACTCAAATTGATTAGGCCGTTTTTGAGATTAATGCGCACAAACGCACATACAAACAAAAATTCTTTGGGTAACGATTATTGTTTTGGGTTATTTTGAATTAATAAAGGCCTCCATCAATATTTTTTCTCATAATGTCTTCCATGTACAGACAGCCATCAGTAACATTTTTGGAACGAAGTTCCTTACGGCAGGCTTGGAGGGGATAGGTTTTGCTACGGCGACCGAACTGAAAAATATAAGATAGTAAAACCGTAAGGAAGAATGCGTGGAATAATGAGACGTGCGCATGCGCGACAGTCGCATACACAAGCGAGCGAGTAGTGTATATTACCTTTCTCTTTCTCCCTGTTTCATTTCGTTCGCCGTTGCCTTAATTAGTTTTCATATCATATAATTTCATAAACTAATAATATAATATAGTAATATAAAATAATAATATAGTAAATAAATATAGTAATATAGTAAAAGAAAATGGCAAGTGAAAGTGACAGTGCTAATAGTGGGAAATTATTACTATATTTATTCAGTGCAAAAGAATTAAATACGTAAGTATTAGTTTATTCTTTATTAATAAATATATATTTATATTATAAATATAATATATTTTACATTGGTTATGTAAGTGGAGTTTGCGAGATCTGTCAGAAAACGGAGAATATGATTATGTTGAGTTCCCGCGGAAAAAGTTATGAAAGTTGTCCTATGTCGTTGAGTTGTTGATGAAGTTATAATAAAATGTGATATCGCGGATAGAGCGAGTGGTTAAAACGTTTAAATCAATATTGAGAATCGCTGAATAAGCCCACAACGGAGGTTATGTGAAGAATACCTACTTTCATGAAAATACATGCTAAACAGAGTAGAATCGACTGAAAAACCATACAAACACCCACACCCGGCCTACCTGACGCCGATATCAGAAGCTGGGATAAAGAATCCGTAAGAAACTAGCTACTGAGAAAGCTTGGATGTCAATATGAACTGGCAAGCAAGGCTGCGATGCTTTGAGATGACTATGAAGTACAAGATGTCATGTACTTGTATACCATGATATCATGGTATACAAGTATTGAGTGAGGATGTTACATGAGCTGCAGTCTGCATCACCTGTATCCAGGAGTCGCTATCCACAAGTCCACGCTGAAGGATTTGTCAGGTATGACCAAGTACTTTTTGAGTTTGAGTTGTTATTCATTAGTTATGAAATAGAATTACATCAAAATAATAAAATGATAATCTAGACACAATGGAACTAAATTATCAAGAAAATGAGTTTTTGAAGTTAAATATTGAGTTCTAATTATGACATTGATAAAGTTAATAACTTTTTGGTAATTTTGTGGTAATATGGTACTAGGAGTATAACATTTGAAGTACCTACCCATCTTTGGCTTTATCACACAGGGTTTACTGGTGACTATAGGTACTCTAGATACTTAGAGACGGTCACATAATTAATTATTGACAGTTACAGTTAAATGGTTAGTTAATAGTTAAAAAGAAAATAGGGTTGTAACATATGGAGTTATTTATGATATGGCTTAGTAAGTTAGCTGATTGATGATTAATTCACTGTAATGAGATTTCTTTTGTTTTTGAAAATTTAATAAAATTCAGCCATCTTGTCGAACGTAACTCATTGAAATTATTATTTGATCATTGTTATTTTTGTACAATGCATAGCTCTTATAAGGCACTAGAGAGAGGTGCTCAGTTCTGTTATTGGAGAGTGCCAATGGACAGTTGTATCGGGATGGACGATACATATGAGAGCTATGTATACAGGTTAGATGTAATTATTCTTAGTCTTGTTTTAAGAGACATTTAATTGAGTGACGTTCGATGAGCCTATTCGTTTTGGAAAAGTTTACTCATTTTGAGAAAAGCCAACTTGTTTGAGAAAAGCTAACTTATTTTGAGAATAAATGAGTTGTTTTGGAAAAACTTAATTAAACATTATTTGAGTAAAATTGTTAAAAAATAGAACAATCAGATAGTGATACATCTTATACTCCCTCTGTAACTTTCACAGAATCATCAATATCTTTTCAAATGGAGTCTTCTTCAGATTGTAGTGATTATACAGGATGACAAAAGACGAGAAAATTTAAATGCCTTAGAGTGTACCTTGAATAAAATTAAAAAAAGCCCCCGTTCTTATATTGGCAATCCTTTAACTTGTTATTATTTAGTTAACTTGATTCAAGAACAGACAAATATACCATTTAACCATATTTTTACTATAGCTTGTGATTTGATTAATATACAAGATTCTCTAATTAAATAAAACACAAATGAAATTTATGCATTTTTATTTTCTATTCTATACTTTTATATAACAATGGATACACATGGGTTTTATATTATTGTTTTATATATTATATTTTATATTATTTTATATTATTTCTTAAAATACTGAATTTCCTAAATACTTTCTTGTACTTAAATAAAAACTAATCAGCAAAATTTAAGAGAAAAATCAAGAAAACCTACATAAAATTGAGCACGATTTTTTTTGCAATTTGTGTCGATTCTACATTAGCCGAAGGAACTTCGTTCCTACCTGGTGTCCCACGACACCACATCATTTTTTTATTATAATTATGTATAGATTGTTACGGTTTGACATTTCCTATTTTTTCATATCTTTTCTTTAACTCACAATTATTCGTAGTTACATAAAATATTTTTTTTTTATTTCAAGGACTGGAATAACTTGTCTGCGACGGTGTACACGGTCGATCATAATGTGGGTGCCTGTGAATAGGTTTTTTCTAAGTTAACGCGCTTTACCATCTCGTCGTAGTCAAACGATAACTTATATTCTTTAGAAAAAAAGTTGTATGTAGGTATGTATTGTAAGCAGGTATTGTTTAAAAAATAATGTTTAAATATTAAATTTAACTGTTTTTAAGTTTCGTCCTGTTGTTTCGTTCGTCGTTAAGTATGTATCCTATATTTTTCCTTTATTTTTTTTCTTCCTAAATTATTCTAACCAAGTATCTATTTATCTAAGTGACAATAAATTTGGTGTTAATAGGACAATAAAATTTTATTAAAATTTTATTTTAGTGTCCTATTAAATTTTAATAAATAAAAACCCGACACGTAAAACTTAATACTAGACCGTATTGGTCTCACGCAATGACTCGAATCAAAGTTAAAGCCGATCCCCATAGATTAACGGGATCGGCTTTAACTTTGATTCGAGTCCTTTCTTTCTATATCGCTGCCGATCCCCTTGTCATGCAAATCGTACACTGAATTCACATTAAAAAATAACCAACATTTAGGAACGCAACGTGCGGGGTTCGGGCCCTTCCCGCCAAAACATTTCGCTCGCGTTCCATAGCGTTCGGATACTCGCAACCGTCTTCCCACAGTTCGTTTAGAAAGGACTCCTGAGGCGTCCTTGCGGGGGAAGGGGAGTGCGGAGCTGCGCGATTTTTCACTCAAGACCACGTGTTGCCCACGTGCGTGGAACGAAACTTTTCGCCAAAGTTTTCACGCGACCGTGTGAACATCGCACGCTGTTTACGTAAGTACCTCGCGCGTCGGCGACATACGAGTTTTGTTCTATGTTGTCTGTGCCTCCGAATTTTTAAATATGGAAGGTAAAACGCGAAGTATTGATGTTTTTTTACAAAGGTATGTTTGATTTATTATCAGTGATGTTAGCGTTGACTCAATGTTATAATTGGGATCTATTTGAATACAAACTTATACTATGTGATCATTTAATTCGTGTGGATTAGTTTATTTTTTCCTCATACTGATAGAATACATTAAGTGTTCTAAGGATTATTAGGTTTAAATAGTAAATAAGGTTTAAGGATAATGTTACTATTTTCCTAGAAATTGTCTTACCGACTCATCACGCTTAAATTATTTTAAAGTTTTCAATCTATCATTATTTTATGTCTGGTATTTTGGAAAGTAACAATTTCTGTGTTACTTTTATAATTATCGTTAATACATTGGATTCGGTGATGCGAGGTCAAAATAACATTTGAACTCATTAGAGAAACGGTGAGATGGCCATTAGAGAACATTAGTAACTTATGGATATTAGAAATTAAAAAACATCGATTAGTTCCATATTTCGACGGGATCATTATTATTGATTGATATGAGCCGTGTCTAACACTCATAAAATTTATTGATTACCGACATCGGATTTCATCGATACACGATTCCCTTGTTATTACCAGCAAGACATAACTTTCGAACAATAAGCATCTAGACAAAACTGTTTTGCAATCAACATATCAACTAAAGCGTATCTAGAAAATTCTTAATTGAACTAATGAGAAGTAATTACAATTTTTATTGCGGCCATAATGATTACGATGCCTTAAAATAATAAAAGCAATTAGACATTGATGGGCGTAACGGAGTGATTGTATCCATCTCTTTCACTCTCGCGGTTGATATATCAGAGTGAGTGGCGAACGAGTCTGATTAGATGTAATTGTTCGAACGGTTATAAAACTCGATGTCAGAGAGGGTATTCAGTTTGTCGTAAAATGGCGAGATGTTTTCCACTTGTAACGTCTTAAAATAAAATAAAAAAGGTAACTTATTACGTGTCGGTTGATTACATCTTTAAGAATAGCCTCAGTAATATTTACATTGAGGATTGTGAACACAAGTTAAGTTGATTCACAGCAATAAAGTAGAGTTGAAATGAATCGTGACCAGAAATAAAATGAAAAGTGCATTAGCTTATAGATAAATATGGATAAGATCTACTTCTATAAATTTTAAAAGATTTTATAAAATTAAATTTCAAATAATATCCAAATTTTCAAAACAGAATTATAATATTTATATAACGTTTTTCGAGTCAAAATAAAATGACTAGTTATATATTTATTTTAATCTCATGAGTTGCATTTGTACGATTTTCCTATTATTTATTTACAATGTGATTCTTCCAAGGTATTTAGGATGCATATACTCGTACATATACTCGTAGTAACCCTGGTAATGGCTTGCAGTACCTTATTAAGAGGAGTACCAAAGAATTTAAACTAAGTAGGTAGTGTGTGTAATGCGATGACATTTATTTATAAAACTTAGTTAATTGCTTACATTATTAATTGGCAGTGGATCAACTTTGGGGATCAGACCGGAATAACTCATTATTTCAACATTGAAGCAATTTCAAAAGTAACATAAATATTTTTCGTGTACCCTATCTTATGTAGAAAGTAGGTTTTTATGTTTTAGATTCTTCTAAGTATTTAATTTTATTTTAGTTAAACAATTAGGTATTTTAGATTATAAATTAGGTATAATGATTTTTAAATGTTAATTCTGCCAAATGCCAATGACAAAATAAATTGAGGAAATTGACAATTTTTTTTTGATCACGAATTAATACATTTAAAATGAAAAAAATATCCATTACTAACAGTAGTTTTTATATAGGTAAAAGATATAGGTAATATTTTGAGCACATGTAATACGTACCTAGATACATATTAAGTATAGTGTGCATATTTTTAGGTAGGTATAATGCCTATTTTATGAAGGTAGATAAAACGAGATACAATCTGAAATAATAACTAAATCTTACAAAATATTGATGTTTTGTTTTTAAATTAATTAATTTGATGAAATGTTATGCTTAAAGTGAATTATTAGGTACATAGAAAGTTTTTGCTTAGAATTTTTTTTTTATAAAATAATACATTTAACGTTTTTTAATTGTAGCTAATGAATTTTACATATATGAGAGTCAATTGAAAGAAGAAAAGTATTGTTTTCTCCGAAGAATGGAAGCGCAGATTGCGAATTTATCGCTTTTTTACTGTCGTGCAATAAAAAGTTCACACGGGAAAATGTAAACGAATAAAAAAAATACCTACAGAAAAACCGAACACATGACGTATAACCAATCAGCTGTTCGTCGGCAGTTCGCCCCGCCCATAAGCAACTTTTACTCTATCACAACAAAAATAAAAAACTTCTCTGCCATTCCAAATTTAAATCCTCAATTTGTATTTTTTTTTAAACCAAATCATATTTATATTCTATACGTGTATAAAGTTGTATAAATTATAAGTTATAAAGTAATCACCATGTCACACGTAATAAAAAAATACAAATCAGCATTTTGACGTAATTTATAATAATTAAAGCAAATTACTGGCAATTTTGCAAGCTTTTGTGCAATGCCATGCTAATTAACCTTTGATAAATGTTGCTAAGATTAACCTGACTTGGCGATAATTATAACTTTGCTAATGTATAAAATACTAAGAACTAATAATGACACAGTGTAAGCGATAAATAAAACGTGATACTTACAATTTCAACCAGATAAGTAGTTGTCGAGGTGTTTATATTTGTTTTCGCAGCAGTGACGCTCTTAATTAGCCGGCGTTCGCTGATTCATCACTTTATAGCGTCTCAACGGCCACTCCAGCCGATAATTAACACTTATTTGTCTTTTAACCTTCCTTTCATTAAAATCAAACGTCACTGAGATTATTCTGCGAATATCCGAACGCACTCGAAAGTTTGAAATTGGCTGTCAAAAGACGCGCGAAACGTTTTTTTTTTCAACTGTCAAACGCGCAGCGAACGCACGGACGGCCGTCCACGTCAGTACCCTGACGTTCACTATCCGCGAGTCGGCGTAAGTCGAAGAGAAGAAGGCAGCGGTCTCGAACAACCCGCCTTTCATTCGTCTCGCTCTCGCGCGGCTATACCCGCCCGAACCATTTTTACGGTTTAACCGACTCAATTCAATTCAACTCAACTCAATTGTCGTGGCGCGAATGCCTTCGTGCTGGACGCTAGAGGGAGACATATAGCTATCGGCTCCTTTCAGACGCTGCGATCTAAACTTATATGAAAACTATTTTCAAAGACACGAGCCCGGAATTAAATTCGAACGCAGTTTCCGAAGCGAATGTTGACCTGCAATGCGTTTCGGTCAAGAATCTGCGTCCGGAAAAGCGGAATACAGCCTTAATCTTAGTATAAGACGAAGCGGTGGGCTCCGGTACTTCTATTTCGCTCGCGCCACTATCGTCCGGTGTGGTATCGTGGTGCGTAGGAAAGAGAAATCCGAGCGTAGATAGGCGTTACCGTTTCTCTCGGTGCTCGCTGCTGGGTGTGTAAAGTTTTAGGCCGAAACATGTAAAAATGCATCTTGAAAAAAAGTTATGTATTAAAAAAAGAAGCTTAGTGCGCGGTGGGGGGACATTTACGCCGGCGGGAGGTGGCGTGGACGGCTTTTTTCGCATGCTATATTTTTGGGGGTGTTCACGTAACTGGACAATGCATTATCGAGCCGGGCCGACGATTCGGACGCATCACCTTAGTGGGCCATTTCCACTCTAAAACTACTCTGTTTCAACACCATCTCGTGTGCTATCTTGCGTTAGGTTTTGGACACATCAATCTTCAATTGAATTTGTATGCAAGATGAAGTTTGAAAATTAAGGAACGACTTGAAGCTAAAAAAAATTTAACACAAGTTATCAAATTATGGCATACATACATATATAGATAGGTATATTCAAATAAAAAATAAATAAAAAATGATTGTTGAATGATATTTTTTGACTACAATCGATTTTTTATGGTAATTCTACACAAATTAGTACGTAACTGTTAACCTGTAGAAACTATAAAAATAATCCAAAACCTCATAGGTACATTTTTTACTCTTTTATAAACCTAACACGAACAATATTTTTTTTCATCTATGAATTCAACAAAAATTTTTTTTTACATGGGACCAAAATTTCTTTAAATTACTGAACATCAGTAACAAAGTCCAAATTTAACTGGTTCAAATTGCACCCGTAAAATCTGAACCAGTTAATTTCTTAGGACCATAAAACCGTAGGTGTATCCATCCATCCTTTTGTCAGAGATGTTAACACTCGGAAAATAACTCTTCTCCTGTACGCTTATTGGTCCTTCGAGCTATCCAAGTTTGTAAAGATGTCTTCTTCCTAGCAATATGTGACGAACCTCAGTCCCACAATTCTCGACCTTAACACGACTCAAATAAGTCTATTCTGATAAATTTATGATGATGTCAAGAAAATCATTGTAGAGGCCATTAGATAAATATTTTCTTGAGCCGAAACCAACCTTACCTGCAATGCTGCAATGGTACGCCCTTCCGAGCAACGGCCGAGGCTTTGGTGAACGGTTCCTCCTGTTAGAATTATTTGGATTCTGCACCACCCAATTTAATTCCAACGGTACCATGCATGATGCAAGGGTTTTTGACCCGCCATCTTAGCTATCAATCTTCTTCTAGAGTTGACAGTAAAAAGTTTTTAACGTGTCTCGATAGTGTCGGAAAGCCAAAAAAATAAAGTAAAAGGTGGATTGATCTTTACTTGCTTTGAATTTGAATAGAATTTCCTACAGTTCCATAAGTTTAAGCTCTATAATAATGCTGTTGTCTTATGCAGTACCTACCAACAAACGAAGATTTAAAATCCACATTTTTTGCCCTTCAAATCCTGCTTAGACATAATTATCATACCTAAAAATTTGAGGATTTTTCAGCTTGATCAGTTACATTTTAAAGACATGTCTACATAGTTTCTATTTTTTCTGAAATACACGAAGGCACTTGCATCGCAAGCCCAGCAAGCTTGCCACGACAAATCGAATGTCGCAATCTACGTAATCTGATTTCATTAAAAAAATGCTCTGTTTAAAAAATCGACCTTCGTCATAAAAAAATCCAAATTTCATGTTTCTAGCTTAGAAGTTGATCTCTCTCCGATGATGATCAAGGTAATCACCCAGTCATTCAGGAAATGTTTTTTTATGTTTGTATATGTACCTACCTACTAGAAGAAAAAAAGATCATCTTCTTATTCATAAAATGCAATAAAGAACATCAAAGTAAAATTGCATTTCACAAGATACTTCTAGAAAGGTGTAAAAAGAGTTCTCCTTCAAGACCGGCGTTGCACTGGCGATTCCCCTGGTATTGCCTGTGTCCATAGGCGACGATGACCACTTACCATCAGGGGGCTCGTCTGCTTCTACGTCAGCCCTTCAGGCTATAAAAAAAAGGATTAGCCCATTTTAGAAACAGGGCTTTTGTTCGAAAGACATCAAGTGCGATAAGGGTTGGAAAACAGGTTTTATTTTCCTTTCCCTTAATATTTTTATATGATTTTTTATTTGTTTTTATATGACAAGTCAACGACCGAGCAGAGTTGTCTGAGGTTCATTGTCAAGGTCGCCCATGAACACCAAAGAGGTTACCGACATGTTATCGGTCAAGGAAGGTCGTCCATCTCTCCGTCTGTCTGACTACAAGCCGACCTCCTGCTCGTGGTGTAGGTACCCTGCTGACTCGGGGTACTGTAGGTTTGGTGGTAGGGCTGAACCCGAATGGATAGTCTCTTCTTTCTTGGCTGACGAGGTTACATCCATTACTGTTACAGATATCCATGGTCGACGACGGCTGCCTGTCGGGTGGCTCGTCAGCTCTTTTGCCGGTTATTAACATTAATAATTTATGCAAAACAAAAAACGGACTTCAAAATCGACAAGTAATAAAAAAACGATTTTCCTGGATTCCACCATCAGATCCTGACTTGGTGGCAGTGGGACCACCTCGGAAGTACGTTTTTTCAAATAAAAAAATAATCATCGAAATTGGTCCACAATTGACGGAGAAATCGGTGAACATACATAAAAAAAAATATACAGTCGAACATAAAACCTCCTCCTTTTATGAATTCGTTTAAAAATAGAAATAAAGTACTGACTGTGAAGCCCCTAGCAGAAGCACGACGAAAACGATCTGGTTAGGATGCGACGATGGCGTATCAATGATAGGTAATAATAATAAATAAATAAAATATAGTTAAAAAAACAAAAACTTTAAGTTTTCTATGTGGTCTTGTTCACCTTTAAAGGATTATTCCTGTCCAAAACTATTATACCTTGGAGAAGCAACTTTATTGCAGTAAAATTTAAAATGGGCTATTAGAATTAAATGCTTACCCGTATGAAATTTCGTGCCTGTGCTGTTGATCGTTGAGAAGATTTTTGTATGGATCTGTTTTTGGACGGATGTCAAATGACGAGTTTATGAGTTAACAACAGTTGAACAATATACCCACATTTATTATAAAAATTTTCAACTCTGAAGTAAAAGAAGAAGTACTGAGTTCTAATTCAACTAGCAAGAACTGATGTAAACTAACAAACAAACAAATATTGCAAGTTATATAAAAGTTTTTAAATAGACGTTGACGTGGAAGAATGACTTGACCGAAGAACGGGAACTGCGAATACTTAGAATTATGTAATAATAGTATAATTGCTAAAGTATGTCTATTACTGCCCTTCTTTCACGTCAAAACAGAGCAACCTGCACACTGTAATTCTGTAATTTCTAAAAAAAAATCTAAAAAAATGTTGTAGAAATGAATTATTATCAATTGCTTTGGTGAAGGAAAATACCGGAGAAACCTGCACACCTGAGAGTTTTCAAAGGCTGTGTGAAGTAGTTTGTGAAATGGATTTGGATTTGGACAACAAACAAAAACAAGATACTATAATTAAACCTACCAGTCAAATTTAAGCGTCAATTGAGAATCGAACCCTTAACCTTTAAAAGGTAGTGCGCTTTGCACCACACGGGTCGGATAAGAAAATGGATAAGAAGATGTTTTTCCAAATTACTACTATCAAAGTGTACACGTTTCGCGTGACAAATATTAGATACCTATGTATTTTTTATAACGTTCGTCTGAATTACATAAAAAGGGGCAAGGAATAACCAATCTAACAAGGGTTACCTGATATTTGAGCATTCTCCCTTCAGCCATTTGAAGCGGACAAAAAGTCTAACTTAGTATTTTAGTGCTAGAAATCACTGCGTGTTCGGACTTCGATTTTCCGCCTCTCTGTATGCACGAGTTGATTTTCAGTTGTCACAAAAAGCGCAAGACCGATTTGACAACCTTTTTTTGGTCGAAGCGGAAACACAAAAGAAAAAGCAAACCTTTCACGGATTTGTTTTTTATCTGTGCAAAATTTTCGAGCGTAACAAGATTGATGAAATTGCCGCTCAAACGATCAATCCTGGGGCGATCAAAATAACCACAATTCGAAATTTTATATTTAAAATGTTTGAAAACGTTAGATTTGCTATTTCTTTATATTTTGTTAACATAGGGGTACCGTACCGTGAATAGGGGACAAATTGTATGTCGTTACTCTTGTCGATACTTTAAATCTTACGCGCGTTTGACCCCACAGAATTTTTGTCTCCTAGGATCCAGGAGTCAACAAACACTTATTATTACAAGCAATATACAAATATATACATATAAAAAATAACAAAAGGCACTCGGAGACTGCCGCGGTAAAGCTATTGCATAGCATTTTTTATCAACTTATGCAATTATAATTATTAGAAGTTATATAGTTATATCAGAACAGCGCCATCTAGTTTGTAGAAAACATACGTACCATACCTTAGTATTAAGGTACTCGATGGCGCTGATTGGGGGTGTTAGGTTTTTTTTCGTTACGGAATTTCTGGATTCGGTCCCCACGCTCAAGGCCCGCGATAAAAATCAAGGTAGCAAACGAGCATTCAGCACCACCTTTCCGCTGCCGCTCATAACAACTCTAACCGACACAACACTTTAATCGGAACTAGGATGGGAATAAAACTTAACAACGATAAAAGATTATAGAATCTATAGCTTAGTTAAACTAAGAATCTAGCTGATCTGTATGTTTTGCATTCAGAATGTATAGTATGCAACTCCTAATACGTCTCTTCTGTGTCCCAGTGACCTAGCCTTCGACCAGAGTTCATTGTCAAGACGTGCATTGGAAAGGAACTAGTTCAAGTAGTATTCCGAGAACCTTCGGAGATGTTTTAAATGTTTCGTAGTCGGAAAACGACAATTTTATTTATAGCTCACTATTTTGGATATAGTGAAACACATGAAAGGTAGATATAGACATATGCTGTCGCGGACTTTTATTTAGGGCTATCTATCCTATCATACACTTATCTTCGTGTAACTCGAACGGTTTAGGTAGTGCACTCCAAGATATGTAGCTCTCAGAGAGCAGGATTTTGACTTATCGTCATAATTATATATGGCCAAACTACAGAAAGTCACAAAAAACCCGTGCTTAGTAGGTAGTGGGCCGGGGTAGTGGCAAGTTTCGGTCGCAATGTCGGAGATCCAGAGAAAATACGAGACTTCCACTTTATTCAGCAGGTAATGCATTGGTGAAGACTTTGGTGTTACTGATGCGTGATAACTTAGCAACAGGTATTTTGTCTGTTTGTTTGTCGACGTTTATTTCACGACCCTGTGACTTTGCCTGTGAAGCTGGGGTCCCGGGCTCGATTCCCGGCTGGGGCAGATATTTGTGTCTTGGGTGTCAGTGATGTGTTGTCCTAGTTCATGCCAATCGAGACAAAGTTAATACGCGGATGTATGAGTGTTTAAGCGTCTCATTTGTTCATTTACCTTAAAATCTAAACTAAAGTTTTACGTAACAACATTTCGAATTGCCAGTTCAGAAGAGTAGAGCAATAGCAAAATAGTTCAACCGAGACTAGCTTTATCTTAAGAATAATAGATTTTCCCGGAGAGATAGAATCAAAAATAGCCAGCAGACTAGTACATTACATTAAATATCCGCTTAACTCCATTCCGAAGCGCTGCAGCAGTTCAAAACTCCGGAAATATCCCGTCGCGTAAACTAGACACGGCAGGAACAAACGGGCCTAAGGTAACAACTTGTTCCTAAATAACTAAATGACGTCACAACTTTAATTCCAGCCAACTTGGAGCGGACGAGAGTTGCCTTCGGTTAATAATTGATTACTTGGCCTCAATTACGTATTCGAAGCATTATTATATAGACTATAGAAGACGTTTTTATTTTCTGTAGTACATTAGAAGAGTTCGATGATCCTATCCGTAAAGCCAGATCTGCCCCCCTAACATGCGCACCACGAGATAATTATCTCTACCCATTATCTCGTCTTTTTTCTCTATGTCTACCGAGGCTAACATGGTTGCACACGTGAATCATCTCGTTACGTCAAAAGTAGAGATAAAAGTAATTTTTACTTATGAGGTATTTTTCTCTACGAACACTAACATGGCAACCTAATTTTGTCATATTTTATCGACTTTTGACATTAACAAAAGAGATATTTCTCTTCCTTAGTTCTTGTTGACGAGATAGTTGTTGGACGATAAAAAAGTGATCGAATATTTATTCTCTTTATTACAACAATGGCCGTTCCTTATTATAATCATTTAATAACCCTTTATGAGGAGCGAGAGGCGCGGAAAATTCAACGCAGACATATTCGGGACGTCTGCGACCCGTTTGATTTAGAGGATGGAGAGTTCCAATCCCTTTGGCGGATTTCAAAGCCGATGGCCCTGTACGTGGTCGAAAAACTTGCCGGGGATTTGGAGCCTCAGGCAAGTGACGGCCTGCCCGTCCATCTTAAGGTAAGTAGAAATCTCTAGGTACTTCTCGAAGTTGTGTACTTACAAAGAAGGAAAAAAAATAGGTTTATTATATTGTTATTAATTTAATACTTATACTAAAGAATGATGTTATTGTAGGTATTGTGCTCCATTCAATTTCTGGCCAATGGTGGATATCAACGACAAATTGGGCAAGACCACACCATGTGCCAGGCCCAAACAACGGTTAGCAGCTTTCTTGGCCAGTTTCTGACATCTTTTTATAGAAGGTACAATCATTTACTTCTAAATTGTATTGCAAAAAAAATTATACCTCTAGTGATGATCTACATGATATGATATACCTACCCATGTACAAACTTCAGACTCTTTGCTGAATGGGTGCATTTTCCTGGCTGCCAATAGTGTGATTTAATTTAGGTTTCACTCCTAGTAAAGTACACTATATTATCCATATCGCCAAATTAATTTATAGGTACTTACGCTTTTTTTGGACGATTTTCCATTTCAATTTTTCAATTCTTCCTTATATTACTGCTAACTGGGCACACAAGGCAGAGACCACTATAAAAAATTACACAAGGCCCTTCGCCAACAATCCGGGGTTAAGGGTCTGTACTCTGTGTGTAGAAGTAGATGGAGTCGATCTTCGATGAAGGAGTCGAAGGAGAAGCAACGTCAAGCTCAAATAGTCAAATTCAATAATTAAAGACGTCACTGTCATAAAAACGTCATTTTTAAATGTCCGATAAGAAAATGAATGAACGAAATCGATGTTGCAACATAAGAATATCAGATTATGTTGTGAAACGGCAACATCGGTTTGTCTACTCGACATACCCAAGTCTTCGACGAGAAATTAGTCTCTCGTAGCGTGCATGTTAGGGTAAACGAGAAATTTGTCGACAACGACAATATCTCTGTCTCTCGTCACGACATATGTCGCGTTGCGCATGTTAGCCAGGCTGGTGTCTACAGAAGAGTAATTTAATGTTTTTTTTCAATTACCGACCAACGAATGGAGAAGGCAAAAGGGTCAAAATATTACTATCAAATACACCTAAAATCCGAGCTTAGGTCATATACATTACATAACTTTTTATTTCACTTCAATACATGCAGTATTTCCGAAGTTATAAAGACGAGAAGTTCAAGCCCTTTTTTGAATTTCCGCGCTTACGCTATGACGTCACGATGTAGTTCGGCCGCGAGCATGATTCGGCGCAAGTATAGAAAATATGGGTCTATGCAGTTCAAAAATCTATAACTTTCTTATTTGTATAGATACAGACTTGAAATTTTGCATAGATGTAGTAGATAGTATGTGAATGATATATGTTATTTTATTATTGATAACTAAGGTTTGCTCGCGGCTTTACTTGAGTTTAAATTAATATTTCGGTCAAAAATCCCTATCAACTACGCGCGACTACTGAGTGATGACGTCATCGAGTAGTGACCGCCCGCCTGCGTTTTTAAAAAAACCAACGGCCGTAAATACGCCCTTTGATCGTTAATATCTCAGCCATTTATTGAGATATGGAAAAAGTAAAAACACAGTTTTTCTTGTAATTTTTTATAGATTTATTTGACGTGTAAAAAAAAATTCGTTTGCCTGGTCCATTGTGGCCCTAGTCTTGTTATTCATAAAAGCTTTAATTGCGTGTCAGAATAGTTTGAAAAACTACTTACTCTTTCTATCCATTTCCTTTTTGACAACCACCTGATATTACTATACATACCATATACTGGACAACCTGATAACGCTGTAAGTCTTTTTTCAGTATTGGGGCGCCTGAGAGCACCTACTGACACCAATCCCGGCAGACCAAGGTGTCTAAGAGATGACACAGTCACAGATCTCTGCTTGGTGGTTGTGTCGCGTATCGCCTTAGGGTCATGCAGTGTTACTAAGAATGATGATGTAATTGTAATCTATAATCATGATTATATTTTCCCATCTCTGCTAAGAAGTCATTAATATCATCGCATTTAAGATGTCTTAATGTTAATCGTGTTTATGGCGACGCGACGGTGACTACTTGCCATCAATGCTTAATCGGTCATTTGACTGATAATATAAAAAATAGGTAGGTATCTCAAAAAATGCCTAAAATAAAATTTTACTGTTTAAGATAGTTGTAATTAATTACACGTCTTGAATTGTATTATAATAATCGTAAGTATCATTCTCTGAAGCAATCCCACGAGGTAACATTTTGGTGAGGTAATTTATTGATGTCTCCTCAAAATGCAGTATAATAAAAATTCTCTGTACAAAAACAGTGACAACCGGTTGCTGCGTTCATTAATGTTGTGTAAACAAGTCGCGTTGCAACATAACCGTGGATTTAACAATGTAATGATTCATTAAAATAACATTACTTGACAATACTTAATTAACAGAATGATATTACTTTTTGGTCTTGCTGTTAATTTACACAATAGTAGCTTTTCGCGCGGCTTCACCCGAGTGTCAAAATATTTCTTACCAAAAGTATACAATTATGATAAGTTTTATATCCTTACTTAACTGTCACCCGCTTATGAAATTAATGAATGTCGTGATAAAAACTGTGCTATATCCGTTTCAGGGCCCCAAACTATCATTAGGGTAATTCCGGGGGAGATGGCCGTACGGGAGAGATGGCCAATAGAAAAAAGTTTTAGAAATGATTAATAGATTTAATTTACTTTAATTTATTTTGATTCGTTTCGGCACGGGCAATAAGTGTTATTGGGTATTTTTGCGAAAAAATTATGGAAAGGTGAGTAATTTGACTTTGTTTTTTAATAACACGTTCGAGTTAAACTAAGGGGTTGACATATTAAATGGTCACGTAAAAGTTTTGAAATATTTGTTCGTATTTATGCTTTCTTTGTAAAGTAAAAAAGCTTTCTCGTGTTCTAACCTAAAAATTAACTACAAAATTGAGAAGTTGCGTTTATTAAGTAATGTGGCCATCTCACCCGGACAATCGGGAAAGATGGCCATAGTATTTACGGAAGAGATAGCCATAAAATTTAATGTCCAAATTTAAATCTATTGTTAAAATTCACTATTTTATAGATGCCTAACCAATACGTACGGAAGGCGGCTGCTGGAAGAGGTGCCTGGAGCGAAGAAGACCTTAAAAATGTTATGTCAGAAGTACGAAGTGGAGGGGGGCGGGTTATAGGGCCTCTTATAACTACCATATTCCAAGAAAAACATTAAAAAGAATATTAAAACAAAACAACAACAAAGGGTCCTGTGTGGGACCATCATCGACCTTTGGTGCAGACAACGAAAAAAGACGCAGCAACTACTGCTGCGTCTTTATTGTTGTAGCAGTTGCAAAAAATTCCCATAGTTTTATTTATTTCTTTATTTATTTAAACTTTATGCACCATACAAAAGTACAGAGACAAAGGCGGACTTAATGCTCAAAGCATTATCTCCCAGTCAACCTTAGAGAGAGAAAGATAACTGCAGAGGTTGCGGTGATAATTATTACAGGACACAGTTTTTTAAGATTGGATACAATGCAATATTTGCATGTTCTGGATGTATGAAAACTGCACCGAGTTTAAGGACATGTGTTCTTACTGCGGCAATAAGAAAAAAAAGGAGTTAAATTATCTCAAAGGCAAAGGGAATGGCAAAAAGAGTATTGGCCATCTCCCCCCGATCACTATGGCCATCACTCCCGGACACTCTGGGAGAGATGGCCAGTCCTAGTTTTTTTTTAAAGTTAAAAATTTCATTGTTTGCGTTCTTTAAAGTGATTTTAACGTTAATTTTCTATAAGAGTAATAAATAAAGTTTACGTTTTATATTAATTCAATATTTTATTCATCATAATTCCTTCACTATAGAGTTTTAAAGTTACTAGGGCCATCTCCCCCGGAATTACCCTATACGAAGATTCATCTAGATCGTCATTCGGTCGATCGTTTTATCTAGAGGTTCAGGGGTTTAAGTGTGAAAAGGTAAGAGAGATAGTTAGTTTCTTTAATATTTAAAACATTCTGCTCTCTTCTTTACTTATTCTTCATAATAAACTATAACTATGATCAATCTCAAGCGCTCATAGCCCGGCGGCTTGCGTTGATCTCAAGTGATCGACAAAGTTAAGCAACTGCGGGCGCGGTCGGTAGTTGGATGGGTGACCGCTAGTGGCAAAAATTTCTTGAGCGCTTCCGTGCTTCGGAGGGCACGTAAAGCCGTCGGTCCCGGTTGTTATCATTTGGTAGCAGTCGTTAAGCCATGTCGGATACCTTCGGGCGGCTTAAAATTTCCGACACTTGGGTTGGCCACTAACCCCTCCACCAATCCGCACTGGAGCAGCGTGGTGGAGTATGCTCTAGGCCTCCTCAGATATGAGGAGAGACCCGTGCTCAGTAGTGGGCCATTAATGGGTTGTAGCCAATGATCAATCTCACACGCAATTTGTGCAAAAAGTTGTAATTGGAGATAGGTCGGTAGCAATATTAAATCAGTACTTAAAAGTATTGTCATAGCCGTGGGTAGGGGATGGGAAAACATAAGGCCGGCTTCAATAGATGTTGTTTTATTTCACTGTAAAAAGGTAACACACGCGACACGGTACTGTGAAACGGCACTTCACTAATCCTATTTCTTCTATCCACTGGCGCGCTTCCCGACTCACTACCAAGACTCGACTGACTCTGCCTTGGCCGGAATCGCCTTATATACCACCAATTTCAATCATTCCAAATTCAAAGGTTTTCTTTTAATTTAGCGTCGAAAACATTTTATAAATTCTATTTTCAAATTTTCTTTTTCTTTCATTTTTAATTTACGCGACAGTATTGTATAAAACCAGCCGTGAAGATTATAGCCAAATTAACTTTATTCTTATTCTCTTGTTTTGGTTTTCTTTAATTTTTATCTTGATATTTTGCAATACTCCTTCCTGCCAAAACATATTATATCAATCGCTATTGTGATAGCAACTTCTATTCCTATACAGATACGTAATAAGCAAGTGTATCGGATCTCCTCTGTTCTATACCGATAGTGGGTCGAATCTATAAAAACCGTCGAATTAACTTCTCAGCTAATAGACGGCTATTTTGTAGCTGTAATACATTAGCTATCTAATATCATCGCAACCCATAACTGTCCCACTGTTGGGCACGGGTGTCCTCATGTGAGGGGTACAGGCCTTAGTCCACTACGCTGGCCAAGTGCGGAAAACTTGGAACTACTGGGGGTCTGACACCGTCTGCTAACTGGACTAACCATCCTAGTCCCGAATAGAGTCTTGTTCTGTTTTGGTCACACAGTTCTCAAGAGCGACAGCGGGAAATTGGGGCTGCATGCTCGTTTGCTATCTTAATCCTATTAAAAATGGAGTCATTAAAATTTATAGATCGCTTGACAACATTAGTAAGTTAGTTACAAATGTAACTTTCGAATAGAGGTGATACTTCTAAAATAAATTTGGGTTTCTAATTGAAGCGAGGTCAAATCATTTTATTTCGCCGTTTCAGCTCCTCAATGATAAAGCAAGTTTACGTAACGGTCGTAGACTTTCATAATAGCAAATGGAGATCTCACGCCAGGTGAGGTGTCATACCTGAGAGCGGCCAAGATCCGGCTGTTCACAATCGGAACTTGTTTTAGTACCTATATGCGAGCGGTGTAGAAAACTTCGATAGCGTGATTCAGGTTTGACGGATGTCCCCGTGAGGCGTGTGTGCGATGTCGCCACAGACTCAAACAACGAAGGCATATTCATAGGGTTCCGTTTACCCTTTGGGCAAGAAACCCTACAAATTACATGCTGAAGTTTATTGATAAAATACCTACATGAATGAAAATTAAATTTTGAATAAAACATCTTCAAAAGACATAACACAAAGCAATCCCAATTCGATTTTTGCAAGCTAGTATTCAAACCCGAGGCAATCAGATAAAAGTTGATTAATCTCCGAGCGAAGTTCCGTTCCTTATTATAATAAACTAATTAATGATGGCGGCGAACAATTCATTATAGAAGCAAAACTGCCTTCCGAACAATAATGATAATGAGTGTAATTAATTATAGGAAGTTGGTTCAAGACGTACTGAGGCGGCCGGGGGAGGGCTGCGAGTATGGAAACGTCTTTTCGTTGGAGGAGGCATTACGGGTTAATAGCTTAATAGTTCAACGCCTTTACGACCCCCTATCCCTGTTGGTAGTGACCCTGCCTGCGAAGCTATAGGTCCTGGATTCGATTCTCAAGCGGGGCTGATATTTATGTGACAGATAAGTGTTTGTTCTAGGGTTATCGATGTTATTGTTAACATAAATTGTTGCCACTCGCGACACATCTAATGATAAGTGGGCACCGTCGCCTATGAAGGTATTATTCAGGCCCAGAAAGGTATCATCAATCAATCATCAATCATCAATCATCGATGGCGATGGCCAAGAAAGCATAGAGAAGAAAGAAAGAACACACTTTAAAGCACAGTTGGAACACGACGAATTCGACAACTTACCCAAGCAAGAGAGTGGTAGTAGAAAAATAGTAGATAACTAACAACACTACCCCACGGGCACAGGATTTAGGTCAGTTACCATTCAATACATCTAAATATCTTCGACAGGAAGTGTCGAGGTGTATGAACCCGTAGACGGAGAGGTGTATAGACCAATGGATGCCATCTATCGCACTCACACAAGACAAGGAACAACTTAAGCCAATGACACGAAAAAAAAAACGAGATAGAATGACGCGACGTTTTTCAAGGAAATCACAATTGCTTACCATAATTTGACAGCTGATGTGGAACCTAACGAACCTAATACCGCATCCATATTTCGAACATGACGGTCCAAGAAAGGGTGTGAGCGCTGGAGGTCAGACCGTTGTCGTGCTTCTGATGGCTTTAATCATTATTACTTATAATTAAAATTTAGGTGGAAAATCTATTGTCGTTCGTACACAAGTTCGCCTTTTATACCTATTATACCTTGTTCATATATTGATTGGATGGTTTTAGTTTTAACATTATTAAAATCAGGTATTCTGAACCTTTGGGCTTTCTTTTCGATATCGGCATACAAAATACATATTGTCTATAATAAAATGTGTATACATGTAGGTAGATAATATTAGAGTTACTAAATAATTTTCCATGTTAAATAATTAAATTTATTAGTAAAAATCATCTTTCTTTAACTGTCTATACTGTCGTATAAAATAGTTCAATGGGTAGTGACCCTACCCGAGAGAGGTCCCAGGTTCGAGGACGGTTGTGCTTTCCTTGAAAAAAATTGCCACGAAGAGTGAGAAAAAAATGTTAGGTATCATTCTGCCTCGTTTTTTTTCGTGTCATCGTCGTAAGTTGTTCGGACTTTTTTTGTGTGAGTGAGATAGATGAATCCATAGGTCTATACTCTTCTCCGTCTACGAAGTCTCGGTATAGTTTTTATTTACACTGTTTACAAAATGGGTTTTGGGTACGATTCCCGACCGGAGCCGTGGGGCAGACTTTTATATGACAGATAAATGTTTGTCATGTCGTGGGTGTTTGTGTCTCGTTTAATTGTCCATGTTCATGACAGCCATGAAACGAGAAAAATCTGTATTTTCTCAAAGGTAACTCATATACCAGGACATCATAGTTGACGAGAAGATAAATAAACTCACGACCGGCGCGCTTCTAATTTCAAAACCTAATTTGCGATCGGACGAGAAATGGTTTCTTTGAGCCTAGCTAAGTTGATAACAGGCCGTTAGAAGCCTCCTGAAGGTAGTTTGAACACCGAAGTACTAGGGCCACATAAAGAGCGTATGAACACTCATTAGGTCGCGGTATCGTCCATAAATACATTATCGTGGCGGGGTAGGGGGCGAGGGGTGGCCACGAGGCGGCGGGTTATCGAATTAAAACTTCACTAGCAATAGTAGAGTTGAACACCGTATTAATACACCATGTATAATTCGTGCGCCTGGACAAACTTGGAGTGTTGCACTTGAGACGCGGCTCTTTAAGTAACTCCTTGTACTTCATGTTTAAATTGTATAGAACATGGTCGCAGACATATCGTCACTACGTCATTGTCTCCTACATGCGTATTATCCAAGTGGATCCTTCAAGAAGCGGATCAATCGCTCTCTTCTTGGCCGGCAACGCGTTGGCGATGCCCCTGGTGTTGCTACTGGCGACGGTAATCGCGTAACATCAGGTGAACGGTCTGCTCTTTTGCTTTGGGCTTAAAAAAGTGAGTGTCTGCATTAATTTTATTTTTAGTGGCCTTATTGGGCGGGCCCAGAATTCTGATCCGAATGCCGGTAGAACAGGGTGTCGTAAGGGCAACAGAAGCAGTCCCCTTCTTAGTGGTAGGGCTTTAGGGCTTTGCGTAAGGATTATACCAACTAGGTACTGGTGTTATAATTGGGTCATTAATATTATTACTGGTATGATTTATCTCTCCCGAGCTCCCATCCTCTTATGTAAGTGAGCCGCCAAACGACTTGTCTCGTTCTTGTTGGTTTGAGAGCCACTTCTTTTTGTCTTTCTATTTTCTTTCATGGCCACCAAATCAGGTGCGGTCATTTGTCAGTTATTTACCAATAATAAACCTATAGCCATCCTGTATACGTTTTTTGTAATTTCTTCAAGATTAGGTTAATTAGGCCGATTAATGTCTACGCCCTTTTAGTGTACATTTAAAAATCTACCGCCAGTCTAGGTGACGCCTGGGCAGCGGTCATCCTGCGACAGTTCTTATTCGGAACTTGTATATGTATGCGAGCCGTGTAGAATACTCCGATAGCGTGATTCAGGCTTGACATGTCGAGTAGTGGTAGGGCTGGCTAACTACAACCTTTTTGTTTATGGAAAGAAGGGGGCTTGAAAACCAGTTTTTTCCTCTCCTTTCTTTTCTTGCACGGCAACGCATCGGTCTCACTGATGTCGCGACTCCACTCACCATTATTTCTGCTCTTTTGCCGGTTTTTACATTTACATTAAAAAAAACATTTAAAACCATCATAAAGGGGAATCTGTCGGAGCCCCAAGTGGAAGAGACCGGGTGGGAGGCCGGCGCGGGCGGCGGGCGCGAAGGAGCGATCGAGGTAAGGGTACTGGCTACGTAATTAGATTTTCAAAGTCCGAATACACTGCTCGTACTTGTCTTCATAATAATGTGGCGGGACCAACACTTCTTGGTGCTTCGCATTATAAATAAGTTACAGTTACGTACAGTTACGTACGTACAGTTACGTACAGTAAGTTACAGTTTAACAGCAATTGTGTTACACACATATGTGACTGAATTATAAAAATACTCTTACTAACAACAACTAACAGGACAGTAAATCCTGTTTATTACTAACAGTCCCTGCCCCAGTCCTCATAGATACTAACAAACTGAAAATACACAAAAAGGTACACTGTCATTTTCAATTCAAGTGTCGATTAGGACACAGTTATAAAGTGTATTGATTATAAAACTAACAGGGTGTGGTGTCAGTCGGTGTCACTACTTGAGGCTAAAAGAAAAGCTGAAAGCACTTAGTTTTGAATTTATTATATTGAGTATAGATATGCCTTACAATACATTTTTAAACAAATTAAATATAACTGCTAATGCCAAGTAACCCTTAAACAACATCCATTACGGTATAATTTCGATGCAGACCGCGAGTGTAGCATTTTTATTGTCCAAATATCAAGACTCCATAAGCAGCAGTCAACATCGAGGTATCGGATATTTAGTTTGCTTTGGGGCGGGCGCGGGGCGAGGCGGCTAAGTCCAACTATAAATTAGGAAGGGTACGGTTTCATTAATCACCCGTATGCCGTTATTATTAATTAACCCCCTCTGGAACTATCGTGCGCATTACGTATCGACCGGCCTGCCAATGTCAACATCTCATTTAAAACATTTAGTTGAAGATAAGAAGTTTATAGATCCGTGTATTCTTGTTTAGAAGCGATAGTCCGCAAGACTTACAAATAGTCCAGTTACTGACTATTACTAACAACAACTAACTATGCCCTAGTCCTCAAACGTACTAACTAACCAACTAACATTCTTCATAACACCTGCTACCTGGACTAATCATCCTAGTCACGATTTGAGTTCTGTTCTGTGTCGGTCACAGTTGTCATGGGCGGCAGCGGAAGTGGTACGGCATTCTTGTTTGCTATCTTAAATTCATTAAAGAATATAAGCATTGCTGGGCAGTGAGGCTATGCTGCCAGCATCTTAAGTGCAGCACAGACCTAGTTGTAAGTTATACATTTATTTTAATTTATAATTAACTTTTACTTTGTTTTTTTTTTGTATCTCTTGTAATTGATATGGTATAAATAAACGGATATGGTTCACGACTAGGCTGCAGGGTTGTCATACATCTATAATTAGTTCTACTTTTAATTTTAAATATGGAACACTGTCCACCACTAACATTACATGGCCACGTCATGTTTACTATCACAACAACAGTTTATAATCTGATGTAAAACAAAATAAATTTGTACAAACAACATCAATTTACGGCAGCTCGTTCGGGAACTTGTAAGTACACGACATGAACCGCCAGCGCAATAAACTATAGAGCTAACGACTTACAGACATGGCTTCGATTTTTTTTTTATTTTTTTAATAGTTTTATTTCATAAAAAAACTTTGTTCTATTTACGTGTTTCCATCGAAGTGTCTTGGAGTTCCACCGTTACTTTGTTTGACGATGGTGGCAAAACTATAATCTAAAATAACATAGCATAAGTGCAATATAATATAACACTAGATGGATGACCGAGCTTTGCTCGGTATTTTTTTATTTTTATTTTTATAAATTGTGTTTTTGGAAATTATATTTAAGTACGAATAATAATATTAAGAAGACACAAATAATATAAATAAACAATTGATTTTCTTAGTCTAACCTAAAAGCAAACACTCATTGATTTCGTGTTGCTTAACAACGCCATCTATTCTGCTGTTGTGTCGTTAAAGCAATTAGTATTAGTATAGTATAGTATTATTATTCGCCAATAGATGTCAGGAAGAGTCATATTTTTCAGTTTAAATTGGGACTACAAAAACACGAATAAAATGTCATTCTCTAAAAATGATTCCTAGCTAGATCGATTTATCGCCCCCGAAACCCCCTATATACTAAATTTCATGAAAATCGTTGGAGCCGATTCCGAGATTCCAATTATATATTTATATAATATATATATATACAAGAATTGCTCGTTTAAAGTAATAAGATAACATTTCATTTGGTACTGTTTGTTTTTCCTAAAAATGCATCAATCCATTTGCTGTTACACGGATTATCATGATCGCTTACTAAGGCTAACATGCAAGTATTTGCCTCTGCCTCTGACTGATTGATTTATTATTGTAAGTAAATACTAACATTTGAACCTCCTGGAAGCCCCAATGAAGGCTGTTAGTCAATCCTGCAACATACTTCTGCATTTATTATATTGCGGAAGTTACCAGGACATTTCTATACCTTTATCGTTCTGAGGATTAAACAATAATTTCTGTAAAGGAGCTATTAGCGGCCATTAAATTATAATGAGAACAAGGTTAAAAGTAATGTATTTATGTAAATTACACGGACCTCTCTATAGTGTGCGGTGTTGGTGACTAGATTTATATGCGAACAGTTTGCTTGTTTCCATTGTTACTATAGTTTAGATAAAAAAAGTAGGTACCTATACATACATACCTATTATACAAGATATATAACTAAACTTGCCCGCGAATTGGCACGTGCCTCTTAAAAAACGTTTAAATCCTTTTCTATCCATATTTAACCTTCTTAAGAGTGTAATATCTCAAAATCCGTTCTTAACTGACGTCTTCTACTTATCAACTACATCTCGGTGTAAAGTTTTATTGTGACGTATTAGTATAGCAGAATCTCTCGTGCCAGGCCGTTTATATCTGCGGCTCGCGTCAATCCCAAATTATCGACTGTCAAGCAACAGCGGGCGCGATCGGTAGTTGGATGGGTCACCGCTAGTGGCAATATTTCTTAAATGTGCTTTTAGAGAGCACGTGAAGCTGTCGGTCCTGGTTGTTATCGTTAGATAACAATCGTTAAGCTACGTCGGAGAGGGAAGGCGTATAAGGCATAAAACCCATTGGCCACTAACCCATCCAGAATCCACCCTGGAGAAACCAGTGCTCTATAGTGAACCATTAATGAGTTGAAAACAACAATAAGGACTTAAAAAACCTTTTACTTTCGATCTAAAGAAATTCCAAAAAAAAGTATTAGTAGCAATGGAAACAATTTTAATAATTTGTTTTCTTCCATAATAAGCTGGGCGTGAAAGTAATATTGTAAGCAATAATAATTATTTTCTTTTAACTACTGGTCATGATGAGATACTTATCTTTTAATGAGGAAATGATAAATTAATAGGTACAGACAATTATAAGTATAGTTTACGGAATAGTATTATTAAGATATAGGTACTTAGAGAAAATGATATGATGAAAAAGCTTGTGAACTGACTTTGAAGGAATCTTAATTTTAGTGATTTTAAGTCAAGAGTGAATAGGTTGTTTTTTATTAAGCGCGCTATACCATCTAAGGGCTACGTTCCCGCTTACCATCAGGTGAGATCTTAGACAAGCTCTAACTTATACGTATAAAGTAAAAAAATCTGGTGAATGCTTCTTTAGCGTGGGTGCCATAGGCAACACACAAAACAAGAACACACACATCCATACCGAGAAGAGAAATGTAAACTCATCATTCAAATTTCCGCCTCGCTAGGAATCGAACCCAGGACCCTTTGAACGGCGATCCGGCAAGTTAACCACTGCACCAGACAGATCGTCATTTCGTTACAACACTTTCACTCCGTAATTTAACCCGCCGCATGTCGCTGCTGGTTTGGATGCATACAAATGTGACACAACCAAGACCAAGGCACATTTGTCTTTACGTAGGCAAATTGCCGCAACCAAAACTATAAGCAACGGAGTTGGGTTGATAGGGGCCATTTCCGCATAACACAATCGAAAATTGTTGACTTTGATTATTGAATGCCTTTGTATACTTAAAGATGTGTGTATTTTTTATATTAGATTTATGCCATAAAGTATTAGTCAGAAATGATTGCCAAGACAGAGGGTATTTGGCCTGTTTTTTTTTTACATTTTTGCTGCTTTTTGATCTTTGAATCTTTTTTTCTTTATGGCGTATTATTTATGGCGTAAATCTAATATACAAAAAAATCTTTAAATATACAAAGACATTCAATAACAGTCGGAAGTCAAAACGTTTAGTTTTTCAGTTTGTGATGGGCGAAAAATAGCAACCAACCCAATTCCTTTCTGAAACTCATTTCTGTAACTAACTTTTCACCTAAGTAACTTACATACATACTTAAGTGTTCGAAACTATGGTCTAGTTCCATGGATTCAGAGGTCAGTGACCAGTGGGCTAGAGGTCAGAACTTTAACAAAGATTAGAGGCCAGGTTCTTTAACCTAACTTATACATGAGCTATCGTACTAAAGTAGCTATATTTTTTAACCGACTTCAAAAAAGGAGGAGGTTCTATAGTCGAATGTATATTTTTTTATGTTTGTTTTTTTATGTTACTAACCGACAAACGAGTAGACGAGCTACCTGATGGTAGGTGGTCACCGTCGTACACGGACATGAGCAACACCAAAGGCATCACCGATGCGCTTCTAGCCAAGAAAGAAAGAAGACGAAAGAAAGAAGAGGAAAGAAAGAAAGAAATATTAATTCTCAAGCCCCTAGCAGAAAGACAAGTCGTTTAGTGGACATCACCATTTCATTTTTTTATTTTAAAGTAAGTAAAGGTACTTAGTAATTTTTATTTTTAATTTTAAAGTGGATGAAGTTGGCTTTGATTTCGTTTATCAACGATAAATAAGTTTTTACAATAAATATTAGATAGATAATAGATATTATGTAGATACGATATAAAAACTGTAAAACAAAGGTTGTTAAGACACGGCCAAGTGATCCAGTTATTCATAGTCATTGAACAATTTCAAAGTACATACCTACAATGAGCCTCATTATAAATTGCTATTAGCGATCTCGCCCGCCCCACTTCATTAAATTTTCATTGAATAGTACAAAACGGTTATACAACAAGGTCATTTACCTAATTATGTTAGCAATAAGAAGTTTAATAATAAACGCCTACACAGAAATACCGCTAGGATTCCCCGTGTCGCGAGTGGCATGAACAACTCATAAAGGAGTGCGCACATTACAACGACTCCACGACCGACCGACGCCAACGCGACTAAAACCTTGACAAAGCTAATATTCAATTATGAGCTTTATATCTTTGAAGGTGAGGTTGAATTTCGAACTTATACTTAAAAGCCCTGTACGGCTCGCCCTACACCCATAGCCGTTCCGTTTCGAGACCAACGCGTCGACGTTGCGTTGACGACTCACCGTAGACGAGTAGTCCACGCGTCGACCGACACAATGACGTAATGTACCTAGAACGGAACGTCGGAGTTGAAACGGAGTGGAGACGGAGTCGAGTTGACGTCGATGAAGCGTTGATCGCGGAACGGAACGTCGGAGTTGAAACGGAGTGGAGTCGGAGTGGAGTTGACGTCGAGTTGGTGTAATGTGCGCACTCCTTAACAGTCATACCACGGTAATAGTATCAAACAGTATTCCATCTTCATAAAACCGGTCGGAACGTGAATCATACCTACGCGCCTCGGAGTTTAGTAGACACTAAGTATACAACAGCCACAGAAGCGCCATAGGGACGATCGAAGGTGTGGGTTTGTAATCAGGAAGCGTGCGTATTACCTACCCACTTATACTCACTACAACTAGAAAGAGGCGGCCGTAGCGCGCGGGGCAGTAGGCATTTATTTCAAGGACAGGGCCGAGTCACACTACTGTATTGTACTATTATCGTGGTCATAACACATCTCTAACGCCCACTACCCGAGAACCCAGAGCAAACATTTATAAGTATGTCACTGTCTGCCCGACCGGGAAACGAAAACGGAACACCTCGCTTCGCAGGCAAGGTCATTACCAAACAGAGCCTTTATCTATCTACCTTCAATACATAAATAAATCTGTAACTGGTCGCTGTCTGTCATAGAAGATGTATGAGGAAAACTTTTACTGTGGGTCTTTGTTTACGCAATAGAACCCAAAACCATGATTTTTAGAATTTTTGTCTGTTTGTGTGGTTTTGTACGCGCTATTCTCCGAAACGGCTTATCCGATTTGGAGATTTGGAGTCACTAATATATTGTGGTACGCTTCACGTAACATTTAGTGTTTGTTTTATTTCAATCGGCTGAGAAATAAAAAAGATAAGTCAGTTTAAAGTATCACGCCTAAAAATTTCCGAATGTGCGCACTATTTCCCGAAGCGAAGTGAGGGTGGGTCCACTAGTAGTTACTAAATACAATTATAAAATACTTTAATTCTTCTCTCTTCTTTCTTTCTTCTTTCTTTCTTCTTTCTTTCTGAGCATCGGTGTCTTTGGTGTTACAGATGTCCATATGCGACGGTGAGCCTTACTTTCAGGTACCACGAAACAAACAAAAATGTGTCGATCTAATAGCCAAGTTAATGGTCTTGTTAGTGAAGCGAGGGGACCCAGGTTTGATTCCAAGTTGAAACAAACAATGTGTCAAATAAACGTTTGCTCTCTAGTCTTGGGTACTGTGATGTTCTATTTGTGAACATTCAATCCACCCGCAGCACAAGGGGTTGAACTTTTGGGGTGAGAAACATTATGCGTTCTAAAAATCCTGTCACCATTTTGTCTTTCTCCTGTTTAGAATCTACAAAAGATATAAAAAGACAGTATAAGAATCCATAAAAATCTGCGCAACTGCTTAAGAATATTGAACCTTATGAAGAATGCATTTAATTCGCTATTTATAATTAGCGGCGTCGGCGGCGATCATAAACATGCTGAGTGCATCCCTAACTTCTCGACATCAATATTCAACTGGAGCGTTTATTATCATATCTCATTATACGAGTTAGTGCTTGTACAGGCTTGGGTAGGTGCCCCTTCTTAGGTTATGACCTTCTCTCGCAGCACTAAAATTCGATCTTAAAACGTCGACTCAATCCCGACCTTAACACAACAAGCTAAAGCATCTTTTGGGTTGAGAAAATGCAGTTGTAAAGTCGAGATTCGGTTTTCAAATGCAATTTGGAAATGAGATCCGTCGGGTAGCTGTTACCCTTAAGGGGTGGAGGGTGGATGGGAGCCTTACCACTATTATTTATAAGGGTGGGGTCAGTCAACGGATAGCTGGCTAGCTATACTATGGGCCCGTTCAAACTGCATCCCCTTACGTACACGTAAGCTTAGCTGTTAATTGTTTTCTTGCGATCGTATCGAAATGCGATACATATCTTGTTGCTGTACGGATTATATCGAAGTGTTGGTTTTTAGCGATTGTACTGTAATCAGTAATAGGTTCATTATTTTAAAGATAAGAGTTAAAAATTGACAGCAATGTTTTGAAATAAAAAATTTTGATTGATATTACATTATGATGTAATCACGCCGTTGGAAAGGTCCTAAGATTGATTCCCAGCTAGACGGAAACCAACTTATCTTGTGTGTTGTCCATGACACCCACGACACAGGGAATTCTAGTGTGGGGCTATGAGTGTCTAGCGTTATTTTTATTTTTTTACGCCCCGTAGCCTAGTTGGTAGTGACCTTGCCTGCGAAGCAAGACTCCCCTGTTCCATTCTCGGCAGGGGCAGATCGTTATGTGATTGATAAATGTTTGTTCCCGGGTCAAGCGTGTTAGTGATGTGTTATTTGTATTGTCCATGGCACCGACGACACAAGCTATGAGTGTGTAGCGTTATTTATTTCACATAACATTTTAAATAGTTGTTACCTATTGTTTATACGTATAGTTATCACACTATTTGACTATCACATGAATTAACATTACGATTTAAAACTTTTATCATCGCGGACACTAAACATTTTAACTGTTAACGGGTAATAAAAATCGTGAGTACCCGTTACATGATGTATCAAATCTTTCATTATTGGACGCGGTGCGGAAC
This sequence comes from Ochlodes sylvanus, assembly GCA_905404295.2. NCBI lineage: Eukaryota > Metazoa > Arthropoda > Insecta > Lepidoptera > Hesperiidae > Ochlodes > Ochlodes sylvanus. The sequence continues at coordinate 3,351,760 of FR990137.1, forward strand.
AAGCGGGAGGGTGGAAAATATTTGAACTTTCTCTTTCACCGCCGCCGCCGGTTCGCGGGCAAAATTGTTTGTTCCACTCTGCCTGTCTTGTCTTTCACTTTTCTTTATTGATTTAAGGTATCAAACGAGCATGCAGCACCACCTTCCGCTGCCGCCCATGACAACTGCGACCGACTTAGAACAAGACGCATATGGGGACTGGGATAGTTAGTCCGGTTAGGTGACGGTGTTAGAGCATTAGTTGGTTAGTTTGTAAGTATGAGGACTGGGACAGGGAAAAATTCACTGTTTTAATACAGCTTTTTGTACCAAAACTTTTTTATACACTTATAGAAAACTGCCGAAAAATGTGGCTCGTTCCCATTCGTTCAAGTGAGTAGTTCAACCGTTGAACTTTGTAAGTTAGCACGTAAACTTACCTCATTGTTGTTATAAAAACGGAAGTTGCGTACCTTTATACGTATTCTTATACAGGACGTTGTATAAATGTGTTTTTATTAGTAGGGTAGGTTCCGTAGGTACGAACTTAAGTCGAAGTTCAAGTTACAAAAAAGATATGTCGTAAAGAAGTTTCTTTTGGTACGTGTTACACTTATACGCGTGCACTTTTTTAAAGTATGACGTCATACACGTATGAATAAAATAAAGTCAGAAATCAATCCATAAGGGGATAAAAAGTTTATAAGGAATATAAAACACAATAATTCTTGTCAGATTGCGGTAAAATTCAGCACACGGGTAGAAGACCTGAACCGACAGGATACTTATGTTTCCCGAAGCGAAGCGAGTGCAGGTTTACTAGTGTTATAATTATGATAGACATGACGTCACTGGATAAGGCTGTTCAGATGAATCACCCGCTGGCATTATTTCCGCGCAATTATAGGCCGCGCCTCGGCATTATACCAATTAATTGTTATGTGTGCTTTATGTAGCGCACGCCCAACTGACAGATAAAACATTGATGGCCCGTAGCGCAATGGTTAATGCTGGACCGCCGTGCGAAGGGAAGTTCTAGGTTCGATTCTATCGTGTTTATATCATCGTGTGTTGTCCATGGCTCCCACGACACAGGGAATCCTAGTGTGTGTGTAACGTTATTTATTTATTTATTATTTTTATATATTTCACTATTATTTTAATATAAAGTAAAAATATCAGGTATTAATTTTTGTTCCAATAGCCGAGAATAACAATATAATGAAATAAAAACAGAAACAAAGACTTAAACTGCATAAAACGATTTTGGAAATAAATTCATTAAATTAATTGTGAATAAGGTTGTGTGTGTGTGAGTTGACGTACCTTTTTATGACACACAATACAATAAAAAAAAGGTTTAAAATAAAAAACAACCACGACTCTGACAACCATTTATCTATAAAATAATCGTCTGTCCTGACCGGGAATCGAGCCTGGGACCCCCTGCTTCTAGAACCTACCAAGTTAGCATAACATAAATAACTTAATTCCTACTATTTCTTAAATACTTCGAACAAATGCCTTTCCTGTTAAAACACTCGCTTTTACTTCACTAAAAGTCTGTTTCCCTTGTCTTATGTAAAGCCTTAAGGGAAGAAAATAACGAGGAAGAATACATCATGGCTACAGAACGTAGAGAGTTGTGTTTATCTTAGCAAAAGCTTTGACACGCGATTGACCCCTTTAAGGACAGATCTTTAAAAAATCTAGTCTCGTATAATGTTAATACTAACTCATAACTTCTAAGCAACGCTAATTATTATCACTAATGCGTAAATTTAGTTTCCATGCTTCGGAGGGCACGTAAAAGTCGGTCCCTGTTGTTATTATTAAAAAGCAGTCGTCAAGCCATGTCGGAGGCCTTCGAGCGGCATAAAAACTTCCGACACTTGGGTTGGTCACTAAACCCTTCAGCAATCCGCACCTGAGCAGCGTGATGAAGTATGCTCTATGCCTCCACAGTTATAAGTAAATACCTGTGCGCTGTAGGTCATTATAAAATTATCGAATCAAGAGATTTATCTTAAATTTAGCATCATACTATAATCAAAACAATAGAGTTAGTCGTTATACAATTAATACTTTTACGGCGTCTCCTAAATACGGCACTGACAACATCTCGCCTCAATATCACTTACAGCGCTTACAGCAAAACTAGAAAACCCATAGTCTTTATTACAATAACATTAAGACTGATAATTGATAAAATTAAACGACATCGTGAAATGCAAATTATATTCAATAATAGTTATATTACATTGTATGTTGTAAGCTCTGAGATATGATTAGATAGATCAGCTTTCAAGGTTTGTAGCTCATACGTAGTATTACGTTTATTTATTTCTGACTGCTAATAATTAACTTATTATTATTTATTATTATTAATGATAATTCAATGCTGCTATTTTTACTGAATAGCATGATCATACGTCATCAAAAAAAGGCAGATAGCCAAGTGGTTGGAACTTTGGATTTCCGAACCGTGACTGGAATCCTAGAGCTCCTCTGTTTTAAAAAGTAGTCAAATTACTCTTCAGGATCTAATTGTTGGTGACCTTGCAGAGCGAGTTGTCCTGGGTTCGATTCCCGGGGCAGATATTTATGTGGCGGAAATATTTGTTATCGGGTAGGTGTTCAGGAATCTAATATGGAGGTATGAGCGTTTTTTTATTACTTCCTATTTGGTCACTGTCCGTCTGTCACATGAAGTATTACTTTCTTAGTCTTTCAACATTATTACAATAGTTTTTGTCTGCACCGGCGTCTGTCCGAACAATTAAGCGATTGAAGCAGTAACTACACTTACTGCGATCTTCGCTCGTAAAATCTGCATAAGAAGCTATCTTCAGTCGATAAACTTTCTGAGGCTCCGCCATAATGTCTGCAAAATTTTTGTAAAATTTATTCATTAAATCAACGAATAATTATTATGGTACAATTTTAGCGATTTTGCGAAGCACCTTATTAATATTACATATTAGGTGATGACTAAATATTCAAAAGGTGTATTACTTAAATGTGATTAAACTCAGATAACTACAACAAATGTGTTACAATATTTATTATATGTGATGACGATATTAATTATTATGATTATGATTATGATAATGATGATGATAATAATAATGTTCATAATAATGATGCTGATATGACGTTTGCTTATCTCTATAAGTATACGAATAGTTTCACTTTATGTTTATTTTTGTTCTACCTTAAAACAACATTTCAAATGCCACGTACTTTAATTAATGTTTACTTCATTTTTTGCTAGTAAAATGTTACAGCCAAGAAATTAATGTATTGTGTATCGCCAGTAGCTACCGTTCAATGTTCATGAATATAACGTTGACATGACACCTGGTAGCTTGACAGGTAATAATTCTTATTAAGCTGTAAAAAATAGGTTATTGTTAACCTAGCCACGAGCAGTCCAGCCACCTGGTGGTAAGTGGTCTATGCTGTCCATAATAACCATAGAAATAGAAGAATAAGTTATCCGTGGCCGTCTGTGAATTGAATAAGTTGTAAATTCCCATGGCTTTCTGAAACTGAATTAAAAATAGATTTGGGAATGTCGGTGGTTGCTAGCAAGTCGGATGAAGAACCTACTACCACGTTTGAGTACTGTCAGATTAAACTATATCTACTGACTACAGAACCAAGCGACCCTAACGTACCAGGAACTTTCGTCAGTTGTTCAGCGGTGTTATGATTAAGAGGGAGAAAGACGAAAAGGAGAGACAGAAAGAAAATTTATCTTTCCTTGCATAAAAACGACTTCCTCTCCGCAGTAATGCCGTAGCGTGAAAGGTGATGTGGAGAAATGGATGGGTCGTTTAGCCACTGATACACCTTCTCAGTGAAGTCGGGCATGCGAAGTTGTGTGGATCATCTATATCCGAGCGGATTTCCTCCAACCTTAGGGAAAAGAAAAAGTTGTTCAGCAGTAGGTATGCAGCACGAGCAACGCTTGGACTCAAGATAGATGAAACTCTTACACCCTGAAAGCTTCTAAATCCCTATTATTGTTAGGGTTTCGTAAGTCCAAATGAACCCTCGTCGTGCATCTGTCTAGCCGTGTGTACAGAATTTTTTATCTGATGCAGAAATGGATTTTTCTGTGCATCTAATATGTCTAAACGTGATGAAATGCAGCTAAACTAATAAGAATACGCCAGACCAGTGGTGTTAAAGTAATGAGCACATTATGGAGCAGTCGGTATGCTACAACTGTGCTATTGTTCGACTCGACGACGCGACAAGTGCCGAGCCCGACCGCGCTCGCTGCCGTGTAGTTGTCCATTGTACACACCGATGACATTACTTTAGTTTATCTTTACACAGCATAAAACAAAGACAGACTTCGTATACAACGAAGTCTGAAGAAGGATCTAAGGGTACAGACGCTTAGATTTTAAAACTACACAACTGATTCTGATGTGGGTTTCAATATTATTCAGACAATTTCTTCTAGATGATAAGTAAGTAGAATACAGGCATACCTATTTGAAAACAATAATCATAAATCTAGATTGAGTGAAACAGTTCAATAAAATGTCCTCTCTTGAAATTTTGTCAAACACCGAAGTTTGACAAAACAACATTATAGACAACTCTGAGAATTGCAACATATTTGAGTTATTACGGTCTGATCCCCTAAACTGATCCACTTCCAATTGACAGACCTGAATTAAAAATAATGATAATTATCATTATTTTTTAATTCAGGTCTGTCCGCTGTAAGCTTTATCATTCCGGTCAGATACCCTATTTTTTCTGACCGGTATTGAAAATTTTAAAATATAACTGACCCTGCGGCTATATCAGTTTTGGGGATCCGAAGGGAATAATCGACATATTTTAACAGTGTTCCAAACTATAAGTAAAAGTGCTCGCAATAAGAAGTAAGTCGGTGTGATTGGCCAACCGCGAACTATTCGTTGATGCGCTATTCGGCGACAGTAAGTAATTTACAGCGCTGTGTTTGCGGAGTAATGTTCGCTTTATTACGCGTTACGGCGTAATGAAGATGTGTTGCTAAGTTGCTAGCCAAAGGGCGGTTTTTGATGACCTTGCAACCAATGGTTTTACACGTACCTACGTTCACGTTCACACACTCTTACCCCCGCATCAGTTCTCCTTGTCGCCGGTAGCTAGGACATACAGGTTGCAAACACATCACAAACACCCACGACCCGAGCGTATTTCGGTATGCTTGAGATCCAATATTTTGCTTTCCTTCTCTCTTTTTTTATGGAATTAAGGTAGCAAACGAGCATGCAACACCACCTTCCGTTGCCGCCCATGACAACTGCGACCGACCTAGAACAAGACTCAAATGGGGACTGGGATAGTTAGTCCAGTTAGGTGACGGTGTTAGAACATTAGCTGGTTAGTTTGTTAGTTTGAGGACTGGGACAGGGACTGTTAGTGAATGTTAGTCCGGTTAGTTGTTGTTAGCACTTGTTAGTAAGAGTCTTGTTATAATTCGGCCACAGATGTGTTGCTACCCCTGAGGACTGGGATGGTCGCCTCTAAAAGTGTAGCTGCTTCTTCCGCAGTAATTTGTCGCTGATGTGCTTGGTGGTACTGATATCCATTAGCAACAATGACCACTTGTGGTTTAAAAAAGATAAGGCTTAGGGCCTGTTTCACCGGTTACGGATAAAGTTCCGGATAGCCTATTAGGAACTTAACTCCCAAATAAACTACAACTTTTGGTTTCACAGGTCTCGGATAGAAGTATCTGACAAATAAATTGTTGGTTAAGATAACTGCCACTACAAGTGGCTGTTAGAGGCATTATCCGACGGATAAAAAATCTGTCAAGTCAAATGGCGGGAACGAAAAAAATAAAATGACACATGTCTTGCGTTTCGTTTCTGTAAACACATTTAGAATTTGAATACCTAGTAAAGCATAGGAATCCTACTATTTCCGTTCTTTATTGATAAATTAAACTTGATAATATAATAAAACTTGGATTATTTTGATCAAAAAGTATTTTATTATATAGGTTTTTAAAATTGTTTTCAAATGACGATAATTTACGTAGTAGTAACGAAACGCAAAAAAGCGACGTTGCCGTTCCGTCAAATGTCAAGTGGCCGATAACTTTATGTATCAGTTAAATTATCCGGGAGTTAGATGGTGCAACAGAAAAAAGTTATTAGCAGCCTATAACTGGTAGATAGCATTAAATGTCAGATAACTATCCGGAACTTTATCCGTAACCGGTGAAACTGGCCCTTAGCATTCCTTTGAACCGATTACCAAAACCCTATCTGTCACCTATTCAAAAAGAATACAGATGAAAACGGACCAAATAAAAAACCAAACGATTTCTAAAACATTTGATCGAACCAGCGTTCACTCCGCATATCTTTTTGTGCAGTTACAGGCAAGCAAGTAGGTATAAAAGATCGCACGAAGGCTCGCCCAGCGTGAAATATGAGACCGCCGGCCTCCGACGATGCTTGTCTTGTAGAGCTGTTTTGGTGTGATCTTGCACCATTTTTGTGTGACTCGGTGTTATTGACGATATTAATATTTCAAAGCCAGTGGAAAAGCAAAAAGTGTGGCTCCTAAATTATTATTTGTTTACGATCTGTAAATAATCGATTACTTACGTCCAGTTCAGATTCATTCGGTTGTTTCTGTGTCTAGAAATTTCAATGAGGTCGTTATACTGAATGACATTACGATAAGATATTGCAATTGGTTATATTTTTTGCTAATAGCAGCGTATTTTTATTGCAGTAATTTAACAATTATATTAATAGAGCAATAAATCTACAACTGGATGTTAAATCTTAGATTTATTAGAAGGTAGATTAGGTACATTAGAAGGTAACAAAAAGATTAGTTAACTCGAAATAAAACCCAAAAATAACCGAAAATTTCTACACGTTAACGATTTAAATAACTACATTATATCGCTTAATTGTTCAAAATTAAGTCATGCTGTAATTTTAATTTGTGTTGTAACAGCTCTATATAAATACGAATAAGTGCATCCGCCATATATCCTCCCCCACGTAACCGAGTAGCCGCGTGTCCGTGTGTCTGTCCGCTAACTATATCGGGCGTCTTTGTGCGACCTTCACCTCGACTCGACCTTTTGCTTTTGCCTTTCCACTCTTTCACTTTAGAACGCCGCGTGCGGTTTCAAACGCCAATTTGTTGCTTAGGGAACGGGATCGAAACTGTTTGAGAGTTCCGTAGTTTGTAAACGAAGGAATATTTATATTGTAAATATTGGAATGTTGACTTTTTATAGAAGCGATGTTTAATTCTGATGAGAAGCAAAATAACGAAGAAAGGTGGGGCTAAAGCGTTACTTTTAACAACGAAGTTACTCTAATGATGGTGTTAATATCATGATCTTCATGTTTGCAAATACAGCCGAAATAAATAAGGCGATGTGCAAAACTTTCATTTTTATTATTTTCATTTAAATATTTTGCTACTCCTTTCGAGTCAATCAAAATGAGGCTATCGATTGGCTTACCATTGGGATGCCATGGTTATATGCATAGATTAATACACATGTTATTTATGTTAAAGCGAGCGAGTTTAATGTGCTCTTCAACTTTGTAGCTGAAACATTAATTCCTATTTTTGAGCGTAGGCTCCATGGATCCTATGGCCAATCCCAATCTTGTGGGTAGGGCCTTGCTACTGGACTGGTTTCAGCACAACCCAGTTTAATCCCAACAGTACTCTGGCATACCATTAATGCCCGTTCCTATGTTTAACCAATCGTTAAACCGATCGTTTTTTGGTTACCAGTAGCGAGTTCAAGTTCCTTATGATCTTTTCTTATAGGAACGCTTTTTAGTTACGCTTCGTATTATAGTTCTACTATCCGTAAGCACGAATCGTTTTTCGAATACAGAATCTGGGTATATTGGGCCATTTATTGTACTTATCCGACAATCCCTTCTTAAGTTTTCTTCTTAGTCGATGCGTTCTTGTCAGAACGGTCGTGGTCATCTTGTGGGAATTTTTGGGGTTATTGTAACCTGCGTCTCGATGTCTCGACATCTCTCCCCATTGACCTGTTAACCTGGTGCATTCAAGTACAGGACCACGCACCACAGATTTTATTTGGTCAGTCCAAAGCATGGGTGACCGCTCGCGATGTCTTACACCATCTATCTTGCCTTAAGTGTTACATAAATGTTTTTGTCATGTTTTCAAATCAACAAATTATTCAACCATTATGCGCTGCAACGCATTGCATCTTAGTGATAAGGCAGCGACCATTTATCAACAGGTGCCTGCAGTTTTATGAAGTACTAGTAGACCTGCCCTCGCTTTGCTTCGGGAAACTTTTTCTCTACGTTCACAAATATGTAATGAAGAAATAAAAAAGCAGTTTATTCCCTTTTGATCACATTATTTCCAAAAATACTCTTAGACTCCACAAGGAACATACATACATGCCAAATTTCAGCTTCTTGCGTTCAGTAGTCTCGGCTGTGCGTTGTCTGTGATAACAGAAAAGTTTTATATAATATTGATTAACAAAATAGCGTGATAAATTAAGATAATATATCTCTAATATATCTTAGTGAGTTGTGATGAATGATACTCGTGAGCCAGACATCCCACTCAACATTCCCGTTGGCTTCTTATATCAAACAAAAAACAATAAAATGCAACATTGATAACAAGTAATGTTAATTTAATGTTCATGATCTCATTATGGAGTATGTCTGATAAATTAAATGTATGTTTTTGCTGGAAAAATGTGTCTAATTAAGACGGAAGTTAATGTACTACATATTAAAACTCATTAAAGAGTTAATAGGTGGTTTGCAGGTAGCCGGTATGCGGTTCTTTTAATGATGCATTGTTATTAGCATAATGTATTGTGGAGGAATGCTTCCAATTTTAATTTTATTGGCGTCTTCGAGATCAAAACTATTTTCTTTTTACATAGAAAATACTCCATGCTGATGAACAGCATAATGTTATAGGGTTCATTATTGGAAAACAGTAAATTTACCACCCAGCTTAATTCCGGCGGTACTGATGCATAGTGGGGACTTTTTTTAGGTTTTTTTAGCCGTCTTCAAAAAAAACGAGGAGGTTCTCAATTCGACTATATTTTTTATGTACGTTACCTTGTAAACTTTTTACAGGGTGTACCGATTTTGATGGTTATTTCATATTTAAACGATAATGCTTGCATGTAATTAACACCCATTTAAATTTCAGCGAGATCTGACGGGATTTTGTGAGTTATCCCTAATAATATTATAATTTTATGTTAATTTTTAAAGTCAGTTAATTTTTTTTTAGATAAAAAAATAACAAAGGTCCAATTAAACCAGAGGAATTATTACAAAAGAGGACAAACGAAACGAAACTATAGGTACCTATATAATCTTTACAAAACTGAACGCAACGCTTCCCTTAGGCCTTAGTTCAACTCGGTCAATCAGCCACTAGTATATTTTTAGCCCGACCTGAGTCAGGTTCTAAAAATGGTCATCTGATCAAAATTACCGCGTCAAGACACGCGTTGACAAATAAAGTATTGTAATGACCGGGCGATAAACGTTTTTCAAGGCAAACGATTAATTGAACACGCGAACTGAGGCGTAAACTTACTGCAGACGGTAACAATAAAGTATTGGCACGGAGCGAAAAATCGTAGATGTTATTTTCATTGGTCGTGTGACGACATCACACACACATCACGTGGTGACGTCACGAGTTCCAACCGTGCACAGTCGGAGCTTGGCCGCTCCCCAGGTATGACGCCTCGCCTGGCGGGAGATCGCCAAAGTCGTTGGAGCCCGCGTGCTTGGTGAGGTAGATTTGCTCCTACCGCATACCATAGGGTCCCATTTATCTTTGAGACCAAGCCGACCTCCCCCGCCTCCCCTGGTGAACCCTGCTGAATACTGGACGATTCTCCTTTTCAGAGGTCGCTGGATACAGCACCATCCAGTTCAATCTCGAAGGTAGTCTAGGCTTGGTGGACGGGCTCAATGCCGACAATGCCGCCCCTACACCGTGCACCGCAGAACGCTCACGAAGGTTAGACTCGGAGTGCTATGGATGGTAGATTCGTTTGTAACTAACTTAATAAAATGTAATGTAGGTTCAACTTTGTTTTGTTTAAGTTAGTGTTTTAAACTCGTTTTCCGAAAACTTTTTGTATTCAAAGTAGGTACATCTAGGAAAACGAAAATTTTTGGAGGTAGGTGCACCACAAATGAAAGCGCGAAAAACGCGCCAAACGAATAAACAGAATTACTCGTAGATGAACAAAACAAAACGCCTCGTGCGTGCGCTCCCGTGATTTACATTTATGTACATTTAGGTACGAGCTGTGCCCGCGACTTCGTTCGCGTGGAATTTAACAAAAAATCTATGACATCAGCAATCGGCCAGTGAAAGTCCCGTCAAAATCGGTCCAGCCGTTCAAGAGATTAGCCGGAACAAACATGTCTGTTTGGTCAGACAGACAAAAATTGTAAAAAATTGACAAAAATTGTAAAAACGGTTATTTCAATATTACAAACAGACACTCCAATTTTATTTATTTGTATAGATATGTATAGTATAGGTATGTGTACCTAAGCATTTTCTTACCTGTACTTACTTACCAAAACTAAGTTTAATTATTCTGAGACACTCCAACTAATGACCACGGTACACCAGTGCGCCGCGGTACACACTTTGCGGAACACTGTTTTAAACGACTAGCTGATCTTCGTTTTAAAATCGGTGTTTTATTTGTAAAACTAAAGATTCAGTTTCTAAACGAATACACTCCTTCTTATCCTTTTCCGTTGTTTAAAAGTAAATTAACTTGTGATATTTTATTGTACAAGACCAGCTTTACTTCTGCGTAGTAACATCATTGTCTATCATAAAACAGTATTTATATACCGTTTATAGTGTAACTTTAAACAGACACTCATTTCTTGGGTGGTCATTTCTAGTACTAAATCGAACACAACTTCATTAAACATACAGCATTAATCCACTGCCATACATCACTAATGTAATTAGCAATCAATTCAAAACTTCATTACCTCAGAAACGTTTAATCTCCCATCCCTTTCTAAATTAAACAAGTCAGTAGAGACGACCATAAAATAAACCCTAAAGATGCGATATACCCAAACGTCGTTAAAACAGCAATCCACAATTGCGTTCACGTTACAATTTGCACTAAATTTATCATACAATAACGTTTGTATCTGAAAATTATTATTCAAATCAAGCTGCATTAATCAATACGTCGATAAAAGAAAATGTAAGCGACGATGCTCCCGCGCATGCTAGTGATGTCACTATTCATGTTTAATCGACATGCATGATTTTTATCACTTCTGCTTATAAATTGGATAAATTTGCCAACTGTATTTCCGCTTTAGGGTTGTAAGTTAATTTGTAACAAAAATAGTAAGGTACAAAACACTAATGCCTATGCTTGTGAATGTACATAAAAGACGGAATATAGCCTTAAGATGCCTGTTTAGCAAATAAATAAATGGCCAATATGTAAAGAGTTTTATGCTGCTTTATGTTGTCTTTTGAAGGAAAATGAAGCGAATTAGCTTGCTTTGAGCCATCTTCAAAAATTTATTTCACCAACCTCTTAACAAAACTTCTCATTGGTTTTATTAATTTTCCAAAATTAACCGTATTCCAACTTGAATCCTGATATATTTTATAAATACACCAAGTACAAGTATAAAACTGTCTCATGATTTCTATACGATGAATTAACAGAGGGACAGAAAAACCCAAACTAAAGGTTTGGCCTCTGTATCGATATTAAAACGTTCAGATTTAATTAAAAAAAATAAAGATTATCGATAATGTAATCCACATCACTTATAACCCGTCGCTCGCGTGAATGTCGATGTGTGCGTGCTGCCCGCGAGATAATGAACTATCTGCACTAATATATTATAAAGTTCATTATAAACAATTATTTATTGTTAGCGCATGTTTATTAATAAGGCAACCCGATAGAACGGCTACTGGGCCTGTGTTGGTGTTAAATAGGGTTGACTTTATTGTTCTATAATTTGCGAATTAATTTATTTGGACCGACAAATACTAACATAATTTATGTGCTAATATTCATGGTATCTAACGACAAACGTAGTTAGATTTTACTGTAGCTAAGTTAGCATCTCTCAACCAACCAATGTTCAGATTATAACAATAAAGTTTATCTATGTTTGTTCTATGGAATTCACTTCTGTCAGACAACCGACAACAATAGAACAAGCAAGATGTTTTTGCTATATAGCTAACTTTTAGACAACCTTAGGTTATGAAGTAGGAAGTAAAACATTAAAGGAGTTTTGTTTTTAAAGAGACAGCCGAGAAGCGAATTTTACTGAGTTCACTCCACTCAAACGTCCGGGCGGCTATAGACATGTTTGTTTCAAATATAGATACCTACTTAAAACGAAAATCAAATAAAATATAAGCAATTTAATTGTAATTAAACCAAAATAATACTTATTACCGTGTTATAAATGCAGCTATGACTTCTACATAAGTACTTAGATAGTAAAAATAACAAAAAAAACAATTTTCAACCCTACCCCACCTCACTCTAGCCATTGCAGTAAACACAACACTGCGTAGTCATCCGGCTAGATAGCGTGTACAGTCATTCATATACAAGCTACAAAGAACCCCAGCGATTATTAGAACTCGGACCATAATTTTCGACCGTGTTCAACCCTAGCTAGCCCTTTAGCCGTCAATGCAGCGAATATGAAAGTGCGCGAAGCCGTCCGGCTAGATTGTGCGCGGTCGAGATTGCATGCGCTCTTGTACTTTATATAAACATCGTAACAATCAAACGCGTTGTGATTATTGTAAATCAGAGAACACTAATCGATCTGGAGGTAATCCGAAAAGAGGTATTCACGATTTCGAACTGTTATACTGATATTTCGAACTACTGTTAGTTTTCACGGCGAGACTGGGTTGTGTAACTATTCAAAATCGTGAGTACCTGTTTCCATTAGTGTCCGCGATGATAATAAGTTCAAATAACAAAACTCAGTAGTCACAATTTTACAGTGACGGAGCCCACCAGGCAGTTATAACGTGAACTCCCAAATAACTACTTTTTTGTATTAAGCCATTATATTACTAAGGGTGCGATATATTACGATATTACCTCTGTGCTACAGACCTATTAGTAATTACTTAAATATTAATATTGCAAGACAAATGACGTGCTTCTAGACAATATAGATTAGACACACGATTGGAATGATTCATCGACAGATTTGAAACTCGCCGCCGTTTCTGCCAACTTTGCCAATCTACAATCTGAACTGACCTACCGCGTCTTACGTCATTAGTGACGTCACGGTGAGCTTTATGCTTTTAATTACTGAGATTGTTGGGAATTATTTATTTATTATATTTATTATTATTTGTGGTAGTTATTTATCAACCTAAAATGAACTTAACAACCTCCTTTTAAAATCATCTGGGTAATGTTGATATTTTTGTCGCAGTGTTGGAGAACTCGGTACAGTAAAAAAAAGCCAGAACCGAAAATACCATTTTAAGATCTATCTTTACCTAAGCACATCTTCGTTACTATTCGTATGTAAAATCTGTAATGTCCAGACAGCTTATACTGTATTATTAGTAGATATCATAAAAAGTTAAAATGTATGGCGGAAAAATCGTTAAAATTGTGTGGCGGAACTAAATTCAAAATGCATCAATGCAAAACAACTTCCCAATCATAGTTACATCTAAAGCGGTCAGTTTTTTAGGGTTCCGTACTAAAAGGGTGAAAAACGAAAGCATATTAATATGAGGCATATTAATTATGCTTCTGACTGTCTGTTTTTCTGTCTGTCACGGGGTTCTCTTGAACGGAAATAGATAGACACCTGAAAACTTTTCATGTTAATAGCCAACAAACGAACAGACAAGCCACCTACGTTATATTAAAGTCTTTATCTATGCCTTACCGGCCGATAGGGATGGAAGAGGAAAGAAGTATAACTCAGAACGACAAGTCCTAACTTAAGGAAGGAAAGAAGGAAGAGCCAGAGGAAGAAGGTGGACATCAGCCGGACATCAGTCCTACCACCAAGCAGCGGTCTCACATAACATAACCAAGCTCGACCCAAACTTCAATACATCACAATTCGTTGAAGCAAAGGAGCTGTGAGCGATTCAGAATTAAACTACATCACTAATTGAATTATACGAAGCAATCAACTGTATGGAGCATCCATCTAATCCGATAGAACCAATCGGTCTAATAATTCAGATGCACTAACGGCATTGTTACGCAGGTAGAAAACGATCAAAAAAGCACACGTCCGTCACTTTTAATTATGATTGGCGAACGGACATCCGTAGAAGTAGGCCTATATCGACCGTTTAACCCCGCACTGAAGTGTGGTCCATACGGGCGTTCGATAAAAAAATAAGTCCAAAAAAACCGCTCGCCACCCCTAGGCTCGACGGGAAAAAAACAGATAAAAATGGGTCCCACTCGTAATTTAAATGTCGAACCAGATGTCGAAAACCTGTGGCTCAGTGTTACGCCCCTTATTTTTTTTATGGATTTTGGTGATGATATGCAATGACAATGCGGCGTGAGGTGTAAGTGCAAGTTGTATTAAAACGAACCTGTTTAGTGATGTATTTGATTAGGAAATGGGAATAAAATTGGGCGTTAATCTTAATATATATATTTCTTGTGTTCGTGTGTATGTGACTGAACTCCTCCTAAACGGCTTGACCGATTTGGTTGAAATTTTTTGTGTGTCTTCAGGTGGATCCGAGAATGGTTTAGATTCACAATTGGACCCGGTAGGTGGCGTTGCTGTCGATATATCACTAAAACATTTTTTAATTATAAAGCGGTACGAAGTACGCTGGGACCACTAGTAAAATATATATTTTTTGCTGTTCTAAAAAAAAGACCAAATTGTTAAATTGCATAAGAAATAATCAAATTTTCCCTACTAATGAATGTGTGGATAAAATTTATTGACTAAAAAAATTAGCTATCTTAATATATATATTTCTTGTGTTCGTGTGTATGTGACTGAACTCCTCCTAAACGGCTTGACCGATTTGGTTGAAATTTTTTGTGTGTCTTCAGGTGGATCCGAGAATGGTTTAGATTCACAATTGGACCCGGTAGGTGGCGTTGCTGTCGATATATCACTAAAACATTTTTTAATTATAAAGCGGTACGAAGTACGCTGGGACTGGGACGCTGGGGTACTTTTTTGCTGTTCTAAAAAAAAGACCAAATTGTTAAATTGCATAAGAAATAATCAAATTTTCCCTACTAATGAATGTGTGGATAAAATTTATTGACTAAAAAAATTAGCTACAAAAAACTAAAAAACACGCTTTTATAATAAATCAAGTTTTTTAACTAACTTTATTTTTTCTTTTTTAGACCGCGAATAAACATTTTTCTTGCTTTCTTTCTTGCCATCGGTCCTTGATAAGGTTACAAAGTTTGAACGAAATCTGATCGCTGAAAATGAGTCAAAATCGAGATCAAAGAAGTCGCTTATTTCTTTCTTTCTAATTGTTAATTTGATATCGGTCCTTGATAAATATGCCAAGGTTCGATTTAATCCGACGTTTTAAAGGGGGGCAAAATCATGCCCAAAGATTTCCATACATATCAACTTACTAACATAATATTATGGATGAAGCAAATAAAAGGATTATAAAAATACATAGATTATAATATTATCCAAACACATAAACGTTATTAATATGCACTTTACTATGTTAAAGTTGAAAAAATATTTCAAAAAAGTAAAAAAGGTTGCGAACAGAGCACAGAGGGCAGAACATAATTTATAGAGTAGGCAGATACTCACACTAGCGCTACGCGGCGTGATTCAGAACTATACTTTGAATTACCTAATTGTTTGTACAGGTGTACGCATCTTTATTTCTTCAGTGTAAATATTTACGGTAAATCAGTTTTGTCGCAATGGGAGCTGCTAAATTTTTCTGCTAGATGGCGCTGCTACATTTTAAACATTCGTGTGGCATGCACATGTCGTTACATTAATTTGAATTATCAACGCTCTTCGATTAATTTAAGTCTTATTTTCAAAAAACCTTAAATGGGTCATATGCTTTAAAAATTAATTAAATCGTGCTATGAAACTTTGAAGACTGTTCTGAACACTTCGACCCGAAGATCCGCTGCCGGCTGACAACTATGACCGAATTAGAACAAGACTCAAATCGAGACTGGGATATTTAGGAGACGGTGTCAGAACATTAGCTGGTTATTTTGTAAGTATGAGGACTGGGACAGGGACTGTTAGTGAATGTTAGTCCTGTTATTGTTACTTATAGTCCAGTCACTCCACTGATGGCCCTTGGAACAAAAAAATTATGCACTGATCTAACGGCCACCACTGGTGGCTGTTTTAGTGGTGGCCGTTGGGAGTAAACCGCGGGCGGGGTTTTAGTACCGGGCTCCGGGCGAACTCTAGGCTCTAGCTAGAGGAAGTAGACTTCCTAGAAGAAAGTACTTTCTTTCTTCTCCGTTCTTTCTTGGCCAGAACGCATCTGGAATGCTTTCGTAGTTAGTGATGTCCATGGGCCCGTTTTTCGACCATTTTATTTTATGTTTAAGTTTAAAAAGTAACATTATTCGCTTCTATTGGTTTGTACCTATACTAATGTAAAAAATTATTTTTAATATTTTATAGATATTATTTACTTGGTATGTAAAATAGAATGTAACCATTGCGAGCAATTGCGCGTAAATGTGGAATTATTATGCACACTTTCAAAGGACTGCCCAGTAGTCTAACAGAGTTAATTTTAAATAAACATTTGCATCGGAATTGGCCGCAACCTTACTTTATCAGTGCAATCATTAAAACATGTCTTAATTGCAACAGTATTAAATATTTTATTTTTAAACATGGATACTTAATTGTTGTGTTGCCGCCTGATTGTTATTTTAAAGCGTATTTTATTCGAGCAATAAGTAATTAACAGGTTTAGAGAAGTGTAGTGAAGTACTTGGATTCAACCCATAACTGATATTTTAGCTCATAACTGACGAAGCCTAGAGCATACTACAGAGAGAAGGTACTCTGTGGCATACTCCACCGTGCTACTCTAGTGCGGATCGGTGGAGGTGTTAGTGGCCAAGCAAAGTATCAGAAGTTTTTGTTTTGAAAGTGTCGACTTAGCGACTTTTATCTAATGCTGAGAAACCGACTGTTTTACGTGTCCTCGAATAAATCAAATAAATCATTGCATTGTCGGTCAATATACAAGGGAACAAAGAAAGAAAAAACTCTGGTCTAAAGACTTTTCCGAATGGTTGGACTAACAACATTCCTACCTACTAAGTTAGATATCACTGAAACACTTGTATTTTTTTTTATTCCACCACTTCCATAACAACACTCATATTCTACCACATGTTAAATAAAGTGTTACAAAATAAAGTACACAGAGCTAAGCTGACGTAACACAGAAGTGTCAACTATGAGCTATTGAGCTATTTAATAGTGTAGAACATCGATCATTCTAGATCCTTCGCACCACTCCTTAACTGGCCAACAAAACGCTCCATTCAAATCAGTATTCGCAAACTGACCTAGTAAGCGCAATAATGATACATAAGTGAACCAAATCGCGAAGCACCTATACCGGCATTATATGCAGGATCTCTAAACTTAGGCACAATGGTAGGTCATCATTCAATTGTCCTGGAAATGGCCCGTTTATCTACAATGGGAAGATCGGTCTGTCATTTTGTTGCATTTCTTTAAGTTTCATACATTATGAACGTGGTTGGGTTTTGATACGGCTCTTTCGGTTTTGAGAATCGGAAGCGTGAATCGCTCTTTTTGAAGTGAGACTTCTTAGTGGACTTCGGAGACGTTTCCGTTACACCTTTAACGCTACCGTGGTGGGTGTGGGTGGGCGTGGTCACTGTCACTGTCACTGGAATGGAAAGGAAGGGTATTGCTGCGATGAATGTATTTAAAAAATATTACTTTAAAAAATCAATTAAAATAGCTTCCGCTTTTGAATTTGAAGTGTTTAGTTTCACTTCATCTGCACGTAGGGACCACGCACCAGTTTTTTAAGTAACTGGGTAACAAACAATCTAGTTTTCAACACGGCCCAAAGAAAAATTATGAAAAAATCTTAATATATATAAATCTCCTGTCACGATGTTTGTCCGCGATGGATTCCTAAACTACTTAACCGATTTTAAATTAAATTGGCACACCGTGAGCAGTCTGGTCCAACTTGAGAGATAGGATAGCTTACATCTCTATTTATAGTCGCAATATTATTTTATTGCAAATTATTTGTCTATTAATTATAGAGCGGTACGAAGTTCGCTGGGACAGCTAGTAAGATTATATAAACAAATAGATAACATATATACCCACATAAAAAATAGAGATTGTAAAAGGGTCCTTCGATATTTAAATCCACTGCTATTGGCATGACGCTGACGCCGGACTCACAAAACTCTACCCATTCAAGAAGCGAAGAATCAAGTATTATATAAAATGTGTTGTGTGTTATATTTTGTATGCGCTTATTTGTTTATTACACAGCCCACTGCGCGTGCACTACAATGTGGCGGATGCAAACCATGAGATCTTCCCCTGCTAAAAATCTTCTAACGCGCCAATAGAAGCTTTCAATTCAAAAACCGAAAACCGAAGCCGACACCAGCCCGACTACTAGGTAGCTAGGAACGACATTATGACACAAGTAGGTCTGAGCGAGTGACGAACAGAAGTGCCGTCCGGCCGCCGGCGACGCTCTGATTGTGATAAACTGCTCGCCGCACGTGACCACAACTTATGTAAGATAATGTACCTTATAAGGAAGGATTATGATTATTCTTTATAACTATACGAGAGGGAAGGATGCTTATAGTGACGTGACGAAATATCGAAAACTACTTGATCTATCATGATGGCATTTGGTAGAGAAGCAGCAGAAAGCAGAACTAGTGAGCGAGTGTCAAATCAAGAGTGAATAGGCTGCTACTAAGTTAGTGCGTTTTACCACCCAAGACCTCATCTCGTCTTACCATCAGGTGGGATTGTGGTCAAGCATTAACTTATAATTAATAAAAAAAAGAGTACCAGTCGGCAGTCAAGAACGGATTTTTTTATGGACGAGGTAGGAAACTGTCCATTCAGTACAGTCAGGACAGTCTCTATCATTATAATTATCATTAATCGAACCTTAAAAAGATCACTACCATACTGGACACAAGCAGAACAACCAACAACGTCCTTCAACAAACTTGCGTCATAATACTCCAAGAACTTCAGAAGGAAGTTGTACATTACATGCTCCTTGTCATTATGACGCAAAAACGTAGGCGCATATTTATGCAGTGCAAAGTGCTGTATGGTCACAATTAAGTTGATTTACAGTAAGGTAATTTGATTTTTATAGAAACATTGATTTGAAGTAAGGCAATTTGCTTTTTGTTTAATAGTAACAATTAACCAAGCCACGTGTAAGTTACGATTGCTGACGCATTGCTGGCTAAGAAACGGAGCCGAATGTCTTTGGTTTGCAATCTACCATAACTGTCCCACTGCTGGGCTGAGTCTCCTCTTACAATGTGAGGGGTACAGGCCATAGTCCACCACGCTGGTCAAGTGTGGATTGGCGGACTTCACACACCTTTGAGAACATTATCGAGAACTTTCAAGCGTTCAGGTTTCCTCACGATGTTTTCCTTCACCCGATGATAAATTAAATTCTAATACTCACAATATATTTCTTTTAAATTAGTGGTGCAGGATTTAAGTCTAGGTCCCCGGGCGTCCAACGTTATAAACATTCGGCTATTACCTACTGCTTTTAACAGAGTATTTTTGAACAAGTAGGTTATCTTGCCAACACGACTTATTTATGCACGCCGCTGTTCCGTCATGTACCTACCTACGCAGTTTAGAAAGCACACAAACATTATCGATGTAGGCCTGAGGACGATGCTGTACGTTTGTGTGTGTTCCAGGGTGCGTACGTACATGTCACGCACACAATCAAACATCGGCACCAATTAGTCTGAAGATGACCTAATGTTATTTATTGTACATTGCTATTAAAGTCTACTACATCTCGACAGGACACTCTTCACTCTTCGTTATGAATAAAGTGCCATTTTAAAAAATATTTTGTCAACCCCATTGTTTCCATACACAAAATAACAGATAAATACACATCAAACAAATAACATTAATTCATTATACATCACTATTTAAACAACAGAAGGAATAAAGTCAATACTCAAGAGGCTGATTTCATAAATAGTGACGCACTTCAAGTGTTTTCCTTGGTAATTGAGGCCTAAAGCTAATATCCCTTCATTGCTATATAGCAGATTGTTAGGTTATCAATGTATGCCACCCACACACTTTTGGCCGTAATAATGATAGAAACCCTTCAGCTTACCGTGCCCCACGTAGCACAGAAGTACAGACTACTGACCACGCTCGCAGTTGCTTGACGCGATCATTGGAGGCTGGACATAAGCTTTACCTACTATCACGCTTTAAGTGATGGTTACGCCCATTATGGGCTGTATAGGTAAGCATATATTTGATATACCTAACTTCTTGTTCATTAGAGATTGCAGATTCCTTTTTGTAACAGTAAAAATTATCCTTAATTGGAAACCTGTTGCCGTACGGAATACTTCGCTTCTTGTGACTGCCTATTGTATGCTAACTTTAATGCCAACCTCAAATTATTTTATGCTATTTATTTTAGTACTACCGCCCGCCACGGTACTTAGTACCATTTCTACCGTGTAATAATTGTTTTAACAGCAATTGTGTTCCGGATAGAAAGGTGTGGAGCCGGCTACACTTTTTAGAGGCGACCATCTCAGTCCTCAAGGGTAGCAACACATCTGTGACCGAATTATTACGAGACTCTTACTAACATTTACTAACTGGACTATTAGGTACTAACAATAACTAACAGGACTAATATTCACTAACAGTCCCTGTCCCAGTCCTCATACTTACAAACTAACCAACTAATGTTCTAACACCGTCACCTGACCGGACTAACTATCCCAGTCCCCATATATGAGTCTTGTTCTAAGTCGGTCACAGTTGTCATGGGCAGCAGCGGAAGGTGGTGCTGCATGCTCGTTTGCTGCCTTAAATCAATAAAAAAAAATCACTTACCCTCGCTTCGCTTCGGCAAACATGTCCCTTAATACTCAGATTCGGAAATTGTTAGTTTGTGAAAAAACCACAGACAAACAGACAAAATTAGAAAAAAATCTGGGTTCTATTGTATTTATAAAGGCCTCCAATAATAGTGCTTCACATAATTATCTTCATGTACAGACAGCGATGCTTCGTGTACAGGCAGCAGGTTTATTAATGTAATGTTTATATTAGATTGGATTCCGATTAAATACAACAAGTGTTGGAAGGCTTGATGCCGCCCAAAATCCTCTGTGGCTTTATCAGTAGTCTGACTGACAACCGGGACCGACGGCTCTAAGTGCCCTCCGAAGCACGGAACGCTCAAGAAATCTTGCCAATACCGGTCACCCGTCCACTTGCCGACCGCACCCGCGCGGTTCACCTGTGGGCGTGTATGTATCATAATCATACATGTATCTATATCTAAACAATCACACATCGGTGTCCGTGAATGCTCGCACCGCCATGCCAGTGGTTTATCGCCCTATCATTTCGGCCTCGTTTCCAAATAAGCTCATTTATAACGGGGGATGAACAAAAACAAAAATTTGAATAAGGAGGGCATTATTTATCGCCGCCCCAATGAAGGCCGTTAATGTGATTTTTTAATAATAAAAAATACACGAGCCAGCCAAACGAGGATCATGTATCATCGCTTTTTTCGACCAGTCATTGTCCCTGAAAAAAATAATATTTTTTATTTACCAACCTACGTTACTGGAATCAAATTAATCACGCCGTAAATTATATTCTGAGCACTCATTTAGTTACGAATGTTTTATAATACGCAATTGTTATTGGTACTTGTAAACTTCTAGATATAATCACAGGTTCATTGCTATTCAGACTCAACATGTCGCTACTAAATCAATCTACAAAGCCAAACAATATTAGACGAATTTGCCCACACACCTACGAACGTGTGAAAAGCAAATAAAACAAAAAACAGTTCACCAATAAAACCCTTCCCTTGCCTAATTAAAAAAATTAAAAAAAAAACGGCTCCCTCAGAACGCGCGTTGTCACGTTCCATATTCCCGCGTTAATTACACGTCATTCTTTTTTCAAAAAGCGCGCCAATGACGCGCGCAATTAAAGCCATGTACAGACAACGGGAAGACGCGACATAAAGCCGGCGCACACAATGCGTACTCGGCGAAATTCGCCGCAGGCCCAGCGAAATTAACAAGGCGATTTACACTTGACACTAGGTGCCTGCTTTTCACTACTTTCCTATGCCGACGCCTCGCGCAGCGTTGACTTAGCGCCCTCACATGTTTTTGCAATAAAAATCCCTTTATCTTCATTAACAAAACAGCCAGTACGTCAAAACTTTGACTAATATTTTATTGTGCTGTGGCGTGTTTACAAAACCGTGTCTGCATGTGGGTGTGCGAATCTCCTTTCGTCTCTCGCATATCACAGTAATTGTGTGAAATAAAGAGCTTTGTATCATTATTTTTGAGATGTTTTCTTCAGTGAAGAGTCTCGTATTGTTTGTTGATTATTTTTAATTAGTTCGCGAAAACACGGGTTCATTATTCTCTGGAGTGTGATTGTCGAGTGTCGACGCAGGTATGACCTGGAACAATGTGAGATTACTGTCTTAAAGACTAGTGCATGCCTGTGGCGACTCTCCACAGACAAAAAGGGTTGTCTTTAGTTCATGACTAATTCAACGTGCCGTGTAACAATACACGTTTTACAATGAAATTGTGTCAAGTTTGTTTTTTATTAAACATTTTTTGACTTCGAGCTTCACTAGTTAAATACTGATTGCAGGTAGTGCTGTCTTTGTTTTTATATTTGTTCGTTTAGACGCCATGTTTTGTAGGAAAATATAAAAATATGCACACAGCAATAGGAAACTATTTTGCATACTGAGATAATAAACGTTATTCTGTGGCAGGACTTACAGGCGGGTATTGGAACGGTCTAGACCCCAGGGTCCAGTCCCACGCCCGCCGAACAGGGTGTCGTAAGAAGTGACAGTAGCCAGCCACTGCCCGGTAGTAGGAATGAAATCTGGCTGTCAAGCTACCCTCATTTTTGAATCAGCCACCAAACGACTTGTCGCGTCCCGGCTGGGAGTTTTGTGAGTCAGTTTTTTATTAATTTATTTTCTTTTTTCTTCCTTCATTTTTGTACATACCTATGTACTCGTCTGCTCTGTTGACGGTTATGTACAACAAAAAAAAATGTTGTTTTTTTGTGTTACATTTTTTTTCTTTATACATAATATAAAATTTATGCTCAATTAATACCTTATCAATTAATTTTAAATTCTAAATAATTTTCTAAATAATCTAAATCAATATTTTTAATTCCAATTTGGTTTTAGAATTATTTTGAGAACTATAAAATTAGTTTGTATTCATTTGCACTGTTATTGTATGTTGTATTTACCTTAACCTTAGATTTTTCCGGACCTCTCCGGACCCAACCTCACCAAAGACAATAGATAATTATCCTAGTCTATGGAATCCACAATCGCACAGATTATAATTGGTAAATAAATTCCGTTGTCAAAACATAAACAGTGTACAAGTTACACAATTATGCAAATTTTATGTTACCCCTAATTGCCAAATTATTTAAAGAGGTTTCCGCTGATTCTCTCTACAGCCCCGGCAAGGATTCGCCCTTTCTTTAAATTACATGTAAATGTTACTGCGTAAGAAGTTATCGAGGAAATGCTAAGTAATGAAAAAAGTTTTCAGAATTACAAACCTTTTTTTCATTCTGTTAATTAAAAGGTTTTAAATTTCATTACGAAACACTGCATGAGAATCTCAGGGTCGTGGGTTCGAGCCCCACGTTGGGCGAATTCTATTTTCACTTTCTGAAAAATAAATTAAATGAAATGAATACTCAATGAATAATAGAGTTAAAACGTGTTTGTTTTACACGTTTTAACTCTATTCCGTTCTTTGTGTTCTAGATGTTTATTTAGTCTGACGCGGTCAACGCATCATCATTATCGTCGTATCTATCCAATGATTCGCCTCAAGTATATCATAGATATAGGTTAGTGAATGTGAGATAGGTATATAGTAAATATGTTAATAATATGTAAGTACCTATATAATATTATGTGTATGTACTTGGAGAGTTATGGTCCGCCTACAAACTGCTCAAGTTTGATGGTTTAATGTGTTAATTATTTTGTATTTTTATTTGTGATGTAAAAATAAATAATTTAAAAAAAGTGTCGTAAAGTTAGTTAAGTATCATACACCGTAAGATGGATTGCTAGAGCTTAATATTAAGAAGTTTAGCGAACTCTCAGTTATGCGGATATCTTATGTTCTTGTGTACTCGAAGGTACATAATAATTTCAAAGTGCCTATATATTTAAAACTACGTGAACCTGATCCTAAATCTCAAACCGTTATCTAGATAATATTATATGACTTCGTATCTAGTCATAATTTGAGCAAGACAAAAAAATCAAAGAGTGCAACAACAAGTAACCGAGGAAAATATAAGTAGGTACTTAATGAAGCAAAAAACTGTAGGAAAGTTACTAATAATAGCAGTCACGCAGCGAAAGCTGTACCTATCAGCTTAATATTTCTAAAAATTAAAATAAAACGTGATTTTGTCTTGTAAAATTAACAACATGACTTCAACCATTAATGGCGACCTACTGAGCACTGGTCTCTTCTCATGCTTGAGTAGGCCTAGAGCATAGTCCACCACGCTGCTCCAGTGCGGATTGCTGGAGGGGTGGCCAACCCCAGTGTAAAGTCCAAGTAACAACCGGGACCGACGGCTTTACGTGCCCTCCGAAGCACGGAACCACCCAAGAAATTTAGCCACTAGCGGTCAATAATAATGAATAATTATATTTTTGGGAATTAGGAATTATTAGGAATTCGTCGGTTTATCTGAGACTGCATTGTACGAAATCAATTTATTATTACTTTGTTATTGTAATTTACTTTGTATTCCTGGAAATGGACCTAAACCGTGGGATTGAAGATAAAATAGAGAACTCAAGTTTAGCAAGTCGAGTAACAGACGAGTGCCTAAATAACGCGATAACAGCCATGATACATGGCTTTCTTATGTTTCTTAATATAAGAAAGTAAATAACCTAACCTAAAAAAGTAATAAACCCAATATAAAAAGTTAAACAACTGAAAAACAAAATTTCCAGATAAAAATTAGTAGGTACCTCTAATTATTTATTTTGTACAATTTTTAAAAGGATTATGATTCTCGAAAAGCAAAGACGGTTACTAGTATTTCTAAAAATCGACATACTGGCAACACAATAACGTAATAAAAAACCAATTTAAATTTCGAATTCGGCGAACGCAATCCGAGATCGAAATTCAAAACTATCGAATCAACTAAACGCTCCCTCGGTAAGGTCAGGCGTACAGTCGTACACCCACCGCCTCCCTTGATCATTTATAATGCCAAAATGTTTTAATTAAGATGCCGTAAAATGTAATTTACATGCAAATTCGGTTTATGTTAATGTCCCGCGTATATCTGTTTGGGTGCGTGCTTGCTATCTAATTTTGCGACAGTGTACGCCATCATTATCTTGCCTCTAATGAGAAATCTGGCAACGGCTTGATGTTTGCATAATTAAACTTGCGGTTGGGAACGTTCGTTTTGATTGTTGCCGTGATAAAATACGGGGTTAGGCATCTGCTACGCTAGTACTCCTAAGGATAGGTATAAGATTGAAGAAATGTAGCGAAGAAAAAAAGTAACAGATATTTACTCGTTACATTAGACAACCCCGCAGCTGGTAGTAGAGCTGCAGTTGGTAGGCCCTGTGGCTGTGGAGCGAAGGGTCCCGGTTTCGATTTCCATCCGGGCAGAAATTTATGTGACAGCTAAATGTTTGCTCTCGAGTCGTGAGTGAGTGTATGTGTGTTAAATAAAAGATTGCCGCTGCCGAAAATTGAACCCGGGAACCTCACTTACCGGGTAGGGTTATTACCAATTGGACTGCGAGGTAAATGTACTTGGGAAACTTGGGGTTCATTATTTTAAAATTATTCTTAAATGTATCTTGTAAATACTATAAACATTTGAGAAAATACAGTTATTTTGAAATCACAGACAGACACTTTAATTTTAATACATTAATTTTGAATATAGTTGAAAAATATTTTTACCTCTATTATTATGATTAATGACTGCCTCAAAATAGTGGAAGTCATTCCCAAGTTTCCACCAAATCATTATTTTTGCAATGGCAACACTTTCAAATGAGATTCCAACTTTGCTTTTTCTTACTCGCCAACCAGCCCAGTATGAATACAGAAGCGTTGCCAAATTCAAATCAAATCAATTAATTAAAATAAAATCCACTCGAGTCCGCCCGTCCACAAGACATTCATTACCAGCAAACGAAACACAATTCTGCTAATTTATTCCAATAAAGCAACTAAGTGCGACTCAGAGCCGTGTTTTGAGGATTCCGTATAACCTACTGATTATTCTAGTACGGCTGATAGTACCTACTCTGTCATAGCATGCGATAGAGCGCCATCATGCGGATCTCTAAGAAACTAAAACCTCTATATTTGCTTAGTTGTCTCACTAAATATACATTAATACAATCTACGGTAATAATAGCGCTATTTAAGGAAACAAAAAATATAATGACAAATGAGTCTGACAGTAAGGTCACCGCCACCCAGATAATATGAGTAACGTCAAAGGCATCAGGCTGATGCGTTGTCTTAGCCTGTCTACCCTCATATCCTATATTTACATGAAAAAGAAATTTGGAGATGTTAGTTTATTGAGTTGTTTAGAGATGTTATTAAATCAATATTACGAATCAAAACCAGTTTTTGAAAACAATTCCGATGAACAAACGCTGAACACTGCAACTAATTGGGTCCGTCTATACGGAACCCTGACAAAAAGGAATAACAGCCCCCATTCCCTTAACTACGCCGTCTATACGATCTTATAAATTTATATTTTTCTCAACCCTTCCTCGGATTCAATTCGGCTAAATAAACTGAATTATATGCTACTTAAACGAGTGTCTAGCGTCCCCTTACCCCGAGGCGACCCTTAAGGGCCACTTCTTCACCTCTCCCCGACAGTTTTCTCAAATTCTCGCGACACGCGAGCGAATGGGGTGTTGATATTGTTTTACGATATTGTAAACATAGTTATATTATTATTAATTATGTATAATCTGTACTTATGATGTTTTCGTCGCTAATACCTATACCTGGTCATAGCTGTCGAATCAAATCTTTCCTCTAAGTATATTATATTAGTATAGATTAATTATCACTTACTTCGATGGAGGAAAACGTCGTGAAGAACTTTAAGATTGTGTAAGTTCTCCATAATGTTCTCGAAGGTTGCCAATCCGCACTTAGCCAACGTGTTAGCCATAGTCTGTACCCCTAACATTGCGAGAGGAAACCCAAGCTACTCAGTTATAAATTACGATTATGATAACTATTTTAAGAAAGTATACCAAACTATAAAAATATTCGAACCACGAACTTACTACTGCCTAAGAAGCAGAACCTCATATATGCGAGTTTTTCCTCCGAAGCCACTATGAAAGAATCATCGTATAACAATTATAATACCCAGTCCACTTCAGGCGCTTACTTTGTCTTACAATGTTCTTTGTGATGTTCCAATCTTCTTTGTTATCGTGGACTTTGTCTAACTTTTGTTCGGCTAAGGCGACAAAGGTGGTTAAAGGAGTGCGCACATTACACCAACTCGACGTCAACTCCACTCCGACTCCACTCCGTTTCAACTCCGACGTTCCGTTCCGCGATCAACGCTTCATCGACGTCAACTCGACTCCGTCTCCACTCCGTTTCAACTCCGACGCTAGTTACATTACGTCATTGTGTCGGTCGACGCGTGGACTACTCGTCTACGGTGAGTCGTCAACGCAACGTCGACGCGTTGGTCTCGAAACGGAACGGCTATGGGTGTAGGGCGAGCCGTACAGGGCTTTTAAGTATAAGTTCGAAATTCAACCTTATCTTCAAAGATATAAGGCTCATAATTGAATGTTAGCTTTGTCAAGGTTTTAGTCGCGTTGGCGTCGGTCGGTCGTGGAGTCGTTGTAATGTGCGCACTCCTTAAGATGGCTAAGGTGTGGGTTATTATGAATATGCCGTTATTGTAACAATCACAAAAGTACAACTTGCAACTAATGATCTTAAGCTTTACTCAACGCGGATTGTACACATTTTGATACAGGTACTCACGATATATATTTTGTACGCCGATATTTTGACCCAGTTGCATGGATCGTCACGGCTGGACTGCGCTGCTGTGGCGCGGAGTAACTTTTGACAGGATGACAGTTGACACCAATACATATAACAATTATTATACCATTGTTTTATTTCAATCTCCAGAAATAAAAAATAATGTCAGTTGAAAGAATCACGCCTAACAATTTTTGAGTGTGGGCACTAAGGGGTGGGCGGTTTTACTAGTTACAAATATATTATTTAACATTTGCCTGTAATACTTTTAAGAGCGTGCTTATTAACATTACTTTAAGCGGTTACACCATCCATTACATTACAAATGCACTTTATTTAAATAGAATCCCGCTACCGTCCCCATAGAGAGATTAACGAACAGAAACGACAAGGAGTTGGCATGCTAATAAAGGATTTGGAAATCTAGAACTTATCTAAAAAGACCTTATATTTAGTCAGTTAACATCTAAAAAATTAATTAACAACCAGCTTTTTATTAATAATAAAAAGTTAAAAATGTTAGGAATGATTTCATTTTTCAGAATCTACGCCACCCAGACCTCGAGACATTACAATTCTAAATCTTTTAAAGATCTGTTTAATTTTATTGAATTTGTCTTTATCTTATCTTATTTGTACTCTTTAGGTCTCTGATTTTTGCGAAAGTCCCAATACGCAAAGTATCACCGAAGCAAGCGCGTACGCAATCTAAATTTACACGCGCGAACTCGATGACCAATCGCTTCAGTAAACCTCGTGGACCTGAATTTCCATAACGTTTACAACACGGTGTGAAGTGTTCCAATTCTTTAGAACAGCCTCTTTAACAGCCAAGCCCAACACTGGGTTAAAAACCAATAACAACAGCCATTTCTACACGCGCGCAGATCTCTGTCCTTCTGTCATCAGTGCAACCGTGCACAGTATGTTTGTCGCGCCGTCTGTATATTTATATAGTAGTATCGCTAATTTATATAATACCACCTGCACATGCTCTAATTGCTAGTGCACAGCCACTTATCATAATGTCTCGCAAATCACCGCGCCTACAGAATAAATCTGGTGTCGATAGGGATTATGCCTTCGTTTCAGGGCTAGCAGTAGTTTATTTACTAACTGACACCCGTTTTTATAGTCAAACTTCCAAAAAAGTACTTCTTGTACTTCTGTTTTGAAGCCTAAATTCTATCAAGAAAATCAGATGAAATTAATTTCTATCCTATTATAATTTTTAACAATCGTTTTTACCCCTTTATGGGATACATTACTATAAGGAACTTCTGTACAAAGTTTCACACTTCTAGGTCCAGTGATTCAGGTTATCAGGTATAACCCCTAAGTTTAGTACAGTTAGTAATATAACTAAACTGAGTACTAAGTTCTGCCTGGTTGGATACCGATCTCATTCTAAAATCACATAGGTATAATTTGTATTAGCTACCCCGCCCAACCCCCTTTTATATTTGCTCTTTTAACATCTACCCTAAGGTTGTCTGGTAGAAATCTCATTTTAGCGATAAGATTCAGTTACTTTTGTACAATAAAGCCTATAATTATGCATAATTATTGGGAGTAATATAAAAACTCGTTACTTCGCAGTGACAACCCTGGACAATCTTGTAAGTTACAAAAATGATATTACAAGCGTATTTCTAATATAAATCGGATGCCGTCGGCGCGCAGTCAAGGTTGCTACTTGCTACCATCATATTAATTATAATGCTGCTAACAGCACTTAGGCACTGGTATATTCCCACGTATTTGCATGTTTGTGGCCAAGAACGAACAAGAAAATATTGTCTTATTAAACAGGACACAGACATCGATCGACCTATCTTTTGAAATGACGACCATCGACCTTGTAAGCTAGTCGGTATGACGGTCTATGAAACGATGGGTCCTGGGTTCGATTCGCAGCCGGGACGTTTGTCATTTAAATTGCTTCGTGGTTATCGAACCCAGAACCTTGCGAACGGCGGACTAGCATGGTAACCATTGCGTTACGGTTCGTTATTTGAAATGTAAAGCTTTTCAACCAACATACACAGGGTGTAGGTATGATTAAGTTGATAACTAAATCCTTTACCTACAAACCTTTCAATCCCGAAACCCAATCACTCTCGGGGCTCCTTCAAAGCTTTAATATGATAGTTAAGGTGCATAAACTGAGGCGTGTAACCATACGAGCAGCCGGGCGTATCGTTGAGACCAGAATTCGTAGCGCTCTGCCTAAAATTATCAGGGGCTCTGGGGGCTAGGGGGTGAGGCAGGGAGGGGCCGTCACCGAACTGATATGTGACCGGAGAGTCTTGTTCAACAAACGATGACGATGATTTAAGCTCAGCCGTTTTAAGTGTATTACTGAGATACAGGTCCGGCTTTTGGGCTCAGGCATAGATTTGAGAGAGCCAGCCATTATGGCTGCCTTACCGATTTATGTGCCTGTCCGCTAGCCGACTCTGTAGTTAGAGTCAAGAGTAGTGACGTCATTATTCCGTCCACTATTAAGAGAGACGGAATATTCAATTTTGAATTCCGTTGCGCGATTTATTGTTCTTTCGATGTGTTGTTTTGTTCGATCTTAACTTTACAGCAACTAAAGTTGGCTTCTACACTTGATAATACTGCTGCTTGCAAACTGTTATCGATAGGTTTCTCTGTGCGTGAATTGTACAATTCAATAAAGATCTTGAAGCGTAATTGTTAACTTGAAGCTATATATTTATCTGTCTGTGTGATCACAGTCTATCCAATAACAAAAGTGTACCATCAAATCTTTTGGTATATTAGATATATTCATTTGAGTTAGTTACCTAAACTTTATCGATCGATATGCCTAAACTTATACCATAACCTTTTGTTAATATTGTCCACCCATTATCTATCTGTCAAACATTAATCAGAAACCAGTGATAAGATGAAGATGATAATTGGCATATTTTGTATTATTTGTCTGTATGTCACACCGCCGCGCCGCACAAAGATACGTTTACAAAACGTGTAGAAAGCATGAAAACTAACAAGTAGCTGATGATGAATGGAATCTGAGTCCCTTCCGAAGTATAGTCACTAATACGTTTCAGGGTCACCAAGCTACCAGCCAGTACTCGAGAACTTTACCCGTCATATAATTGCCTTGATCGGAATCGAATCTGAAACATCAAGATACCGCCTCTATGACTCCAACCTATTCTCCTATATCTATCTATCCTCCTCAATAAACGAATTGCAATTAAACTTTATAATAAATAATGTAAAAAGTTAAAAACTCAATTAATTTCAGAACAAAATACACAATAGTATAGAACAGCTAGCAGGGCTCGCTCAATCCTTTATGAAACACCAAATTCGATATCGGATTTTTCTGGACTTAATCTTGTATTCAAATTTTAATTATATCATTCTGGCGTTTGAATAAAAACGAACTCATTTCGTGCCGTCGGTGAATAATAACGAGTAGGTACGAATTATTGCGCCGTGTGTTACACTGCGGTGTAATGGGGGGACGGTAGGATTTTGCTTGGCTTTTGTATGTTCGTTATTTTCATTCATCACAAATCGTAACTCTCCCACTGCTGGGCACGGGTCTCCTCTCACAATGTGAGGGGTACCGGCCATAGTCCACCAAGCCAAGTGTGGATTGGCAGACTTTACAGATCTTTGAGAACATTATGGAGAACTCGAATACATGCACCTCTGTTCGAGACGTCAATGTTCAAACCACTCGACTATTACTGTTATTTTCTATGGTAATAGCCGACAAATAGACAAGCCACCTGTAAATCAGTAACATCCATCACCGATGCGTTGCCGGCGAGGCGAGGAAATGAAATAAGCGGAAGTAAAGTAAGTAAGTTGCCTGCGTCGGTGATCCCAGTCGATTATAATGTAGGTGTCTTCAATTCAAGAGTGAATAGGGTTTTTTTAAGTTAATGCGCTTCACCATCTAAAGGCTACGTCGCCACTTACCATCAGGTGGGACAGTAGCGAAGCGGTAACTTATATTCAGTAAAAAAATACTAACAGATGTTACGCGCCAGTGTCACCGACCGCCGTGGTTATGGAGATCAACAATTTATTCCTATCTCCGTATCCGGAAAAGCACTTTCCATCAGCTCATATGCATATTAAAATCGCCACTGTGATTATAATGTTTAGGTCATATAAATATTTGACACCAAATTACAATAATAAAGTGCATATTAATTGTGTCTCAAATTGATGACGTGTTGTGATTAGCACTGCCTTTGTTATGATAAAATATATCAGAATTAATATTGGTTCTGATTTTGTAAAACTTACAAATCGATAGGATCTGATAGTCATAGAATAGGTAGGTACTATACCGGAGTGCCGTTCAAAGGATGGGTCCGATTCCTAGCGAGGCGGAAATTTGAATGATGAATTTAAGTTTTTGTTCTTGTCTGGGTGTGTGGTCTGGCTATGTATGTTGTCCATGTTGGCCACGACAGGAAGTCCTAGCGTGGGGCTATGAAGGTGTAGCCTCCCTTTCCTTTAGGCCTCTCTATTTCAAATATTCCATAATAATATGTATAATATTTGGGCGAATATTTCATTTTAAATTTTGACGTTTTTGAAAGAATAAAATAATTTTTTGACGTTTTTCAAAGAATAAAAATAATTGCGCATAAATATGCTTTTTACACGTTTTTTGGAAAGGGTTCAATATTTGGCAGAGACAGAAATCAATCGTATAGTATGGAAGTTATATACGATTCTTTTTTTTCAGCAAACGGTACTGAGATGCATTACTCATACATACATCTCATACATTAGATACTCATATACAATAATAAATAATAATGAGAAAGTTAAAATGGTAATTAGGATTTTTTTCTCTTTTTATCTTCTTCGGAAATTAATTCTTCTTTTTTTGTCATGTTGTTTGCAGTACTGATGTGAAATAAACGTGTTCTATTCTATAATATTCTAAAATTGATCCATCAGCGTCTACTTTATTTAACGTCCAGATCGACCTTTCCATTACTTAACACTTTCTTATTTCTTTTCTTCTTCCTTCTTTCTTGGCCGATCTTGGTGTTCATGATTTCCATCCCTCGTTGACCACTTACCATCAGATGGCTCGTCTGCTTGTTGAATTGAAATAATTATAACGTTGAAAATTGAAAATTGGAGGCTTGTCTTAACTAACTGTTAGAATCCTGTTCAGTAGATACCTACTGTTGTTTCGTTCGTTAGTGAGTTTGATTCTCAGTAGGAGCTATAAATATCGTATATCATTTCGAGTCATGGGGTCTGTTGAGCATTATGTGACACGGACACCTGTTGCCCGGGTAAGAATAGGTCTATGAGTTGAATTTTCGACGTTATTGTTAGAGACATAAATGACAAACTGCTGTACGAATTGTAAGATGCTTTTCGCTTCTTGTTTTTAGTCTTGTTGTTTGGAGTCTGGACCTGCATGGTCCATTTGTTCTAGTAGAAATTTATAATTGGATAAATGAGTATCAATAGAAGTGTTTGGATCTCCCGCTGGTTACAGGGTATGTGATATCACACATAGCCACACATACCCTCTAGAAGTTTTTGAAAAGTTCCGGGTTGGATATCAAATTATGGGGTTAAATTATCACATTTCAAATATGCATGCGTATGTAAAATAAACATAATATTGCGTACCTACATTTCAACGCGATTTTCACGTACTCGGTTTTTATTTTTATATGATATTAAGATAGCAAACGAGCATGCAGCACCACCCTTCCGGCGCCGCCCATGACAACTGTGACGGACACAAAATAAGACTACGATGGTTAGTCAGTTTGCGAACGGTGTAAAAACATTAGTTGGTTAGTTCGTTAGTAGATATAAGCACTGAGGTTATTATTAATGTGTAGTTAGCCCAGTAGTAGTAGTAGTACCTACTCGTAATAGTAGTTGTTAGTAAGAGTCTTCTTCTAATTCTAATATGGTCGTCTCTAAAAATGTAAACTTAATACTTAAACAAACAAAGTTAACCTTATGGTGACCCTAAAACGGATCCAATTTTGACTCCAGAACTGATATTAATTAGAACCATATACTAAAATAGACTACAAAAGTAGCGACAGAAAAGAGGTACGCGCGCCGTCTTTTCCTACTGAAACATCGTCACTTCTATTGACACAGTTAGCAGCTCTTAACAATACTAATAAAACTTGAAAAGTGCCCGCTGAACAGTCGGGACGGTACAAAAAACGTCCCCGGCATTACCAACGCAATCTCTACAAAGGGCGCGCTTATAATAATACCCGTCAATAATAATTTCATTAAAATGTAGATCTAGTTAAAAGCATTTTTTCTGATTAATTTTCAGTCGCGAGCCGTTCTTCTTTTTTTAATTGAATATCAGGCCACTTTGATGGCGCGAGAGAAAGGGTTGAAAAAAAGTTCGCCCTCATTTGAATAAAATAACACCACTCCCACTTTGCATTTACGGAGATATTTCAAATTATATCTGGACTCTTTTTGTGTTTAATTTTTTTTGTTCGTCGTATTTATTTTATTTTTTCCATCGGCCCTGCTATCTAATTGAGTTAGGCCTCCAAATCGAAAATGTCGATCGAGTTGTAATTCAATTTATTTTTGTTTCTATAATGGAGTTTCAAGCTTTTATTTTTACGATGTAATTTTGAATCATTTCTTGTGAGAGCCGGCCATTTTGTGCTCACTGTTGCTGGATTCGAATTGTGAATACTTTGAATCTCATTCCTTTGTAACTTTGAAACTTTGTAATACAGTGATTGAATACGATCATTACCTAATCAGAACATGAGTCTTTAAATAACATTATTATTGGTAGGTATTATCTTTCCAAGAAGCCCGTCTGGCTAACTACCCTCTTTGAGTCAGTCGCCAAACGATTTTTCAGGTTCCGGCTGGAGACTTGAGACTTTGAGAGCCAATAGACCAGGTACTTCTTGGTGTTTCTTATATCCATGGGCGATAATGACTACCTTACCTAGGTAGATCGTCTGCTTCTTTTTCGATTAACTACGCAAAATCTGTAAGGTCTTTAATGCTAAAAACTCGAACATAACGAACCTAATGCGTGACGTCTGTATCTCTGTAAATCATGCCAATCAATACTTTCACGATTACATATAATTATCACGGTGATTAAATGGCAAATATTTTATATGTAAGTAGTTATTAATGTAACAATTTATACGAGTAAACTGCAAGAATAGGAAAACATTAGTGTAAAAGCACGCATATAAAGTACGCGTATATGTATAAGACAAAACACTAACTTTATTCTACATTCAAATTAATATTAGCTACATGTACTCCATAAACATTGTTTTAGCCGATTCCTCGGGCCGCAATTAAGCGAACGATAAAGTTATAGTGATTACGTATGCTAATCGCGGGCTTAGTACTCCCAATAAGATATGCTGTCCTGGTACCTATGTAAAGGACCTGAAAAATAAGCGGTCAAATTCTTCCAATAAGATATAGATATCACCCTTTGTGAAATACGTGAAAAATGAACCAACAAGTGAGAGAGGTTTAGCTTTCTAGCTCCAAGAGTGAGACAAAAATACTTAAAATTTCAAAATTGCTGTTTTAATAACTTTGATATACTTAATTTTGTATATTATCACCTATATAAGGTGCACCACGGGAGACAGGAGACCCCAGCTCCAGACCTTGGCGCCCCTCCCAGCCTAACGCTGGCACTGCATACATATACGTTAATATCTGCACGCAGTGTGTAAACGTAGCTTAAAATCCGTTTAAACAAATAAACATTAAACGTAGAAACATGTTACATTCACAATTCCTATACTCAATTTCATTGCACGTTAATTCATCCGCGCGGGCAGGTCTCGACTGAGGTGTACCTATTAATACTGCATAACGTTTAATTTTAATGGACATTCGATACGTCCAAGTTGGTTCGGACATCGGTGTACAATATTGAATGTTCGACTTTTGTGCAGTGCGAGTGAACATTTGCGGTCGTGGGGTTTAACGCGGGAATAATATGGCTTTGTGTGAATGTTTTAACAGAAATTAAATACACTTGTAGCTAAATAAAACACTTGTGGGCTTCTGTCGATCGCAAGTGATTGATTGTGAGCAACTGTGGGTTAGTGGCAAGCTCGGTTCGTGCTTCAAAGGGCACGTTAACCCGTCGGTGTTGGTTTTTAATGGTCGCTAAGCCTTGGAGGCCTTCGGGTATTATAAAAACTTTGGAGATTTGCGTTGGCCATACTTGCCCATCAAACCGCACTGGAGCGTGGTGGAGTAAGCTTCAGGATCCTTTTAATGATGGGAAGAGACCTGTGCCCCGTAGCTTATGTCTTCTGGATTGAGTAAATATAATTGAGTAATAATATTGAGTAATATTGAGTAATAATATTGAGTAATATTGAGTAATAATATTGAGTAATTGAGTAATAATAATATTGAGTAATAGTAATAATAATGTAATATTAAATGTGTTCCTATGTTCTATTATGTTTATTTTAATTCCCTATGTTCTATTATTGCAATACCCATATAATATTAAAGAAAAAAAGAAATATTGCTTAACATGAAGAGCATGATAAGCAATATTTCTTGTTTTCTTACTACTTTAAATCGGGGTTCTCGCGTCTTTGTAGGCTGGCAACACTGATTATGTCATGGGACGTCTATGGGCGGCGGTGACAACGTTCATCAGATGGCTCGTCTGCTTGATTTTCGGGTGTTTAAGAAACAACATACATTTTTGTAACTATGTAAGTAGTAAAAATCTTTTTATTACATGAATATTTGAAATATTGCTAATTTTCTGTGTAAAAGCTTTAACTAAATTAATACACTTTGATTCGTATTATATACAATATTTTATATTTAAGTTAAGTTAAAAGAAATTTTATACGGACAATACAACTAAATGTAGAGTGTAAGTGAAAAGTTATAAAAGATTTCGCATTTATAATATTAGTTTTGATAACTAACAGCCCTACAGCCAACAGCCCTCTCAAGGGCGCAAGGTATTTGGTAATAGACATCCGCAACCGGTTCCGCTCAAGTTAGTATTTAGGTATAAAATGGTAGTACCTAGCAAAAATATTGTAATTAGTTTTTAAGCACTATTTTTAAAAGATGTGCCGAGGAGTTTTCTTTCGCCGTTTCTTTTTCTCCTCTAAGATTTAAAATTCAAAGGCACCTTAGCGAAACGGTGGCAAATGCAAAAAATGACGTTTTTAAGTGTATTCTAAGTACCTACGTGAAATATATTGTCGCGTAAATAAAAATAAAAATAAATTAATTAATTAATTTTAATTTCGTGACAATATGATTTGAGTTTGAGTTTGATGTCACCGAGATTAACATTCGTCAACTGACTGACTTCGTCAACAGACAAAGGCACTCGATACGCGTCGTTTCAATACGCACCGCAGCTGTATAAATGAGTTGCGTATCGCGTACCGTTTGTGCAAATGAGCCGCGTATCTAGGGTGACCAGGTGCCTTGTATTTTACGAGACATCTCCGAGTTTACGGGTTACGGATGCCGTATTTTTCACATGTCGTGTTTTTCCTTTTCTCCTGTTATTGATTTAATAAACCATACAGGTCCGTAGTATTATAGTATAGTATAGTAGTGTAGTATAGTATTCGGTCATTGGAAGTTACCGTTTTTTGTTTTTCATTACCACATAATATCCTAGGTCTTGAATTAAAGAAAATATTCTGCATTATTTTTTTTCTTTCCTCTTCTTTTTTTCTTGGTCGGTAACACATCGGTGACCACTTACCATCACGTGGCTTGTCTGCTTGTTTGTCCGCTATTAATGTGGAAAATACGTAATTTATTTATCAACAAGAGAAATCACGTCATCTTACCTAAAAATAATAATGTTTCATTTTTATTGTCAGAAAATTCATGAATTTAGATCGCCATTAAAGACATTAAATGTTTTTAATGCTTCGCTTCTGTCCCAATAAATGAGTTACGGGTAATCTGGCCACCCTACGCGTATCGCATAAATTCATTATGGCGTACGGTTAGTTGTCGGTAAGTGGCGAACACCGGAATCGCATCCGATCCATTGACGCCTGCTCAAAGAATTGATTATCTCTATTAGCTCGTCCGCTGCAATTGTTTATTTTTGAACCATTTTACATATTTGACAGATTGTTCTCGTGGTTTTATTTGAGGACGCGGTTTCCAAGTTCTTTTTAAATTACCATATGGGGAGGTTCATTTTGGTTCAATGTTTTCTACACATTTGATTTGTTTTGTATTGTTTTTGGATTGTTTTTTTTCTAAATATTATAACACATGTCTCATAGAACTAATACAAATTCATCTATGACAAGGACACCTGGAAATACCTTAAAGTTAGATCAAAAATCTATTCAGCTTTATTCTAATTATCTATTAAATTATGTATGTAGATTTATGAATCCTACGTTTTATTCATCGTTCGGCAGAATACCCACATAACAACAGGTTCGCGTATTATCAAAATCAATTGAGAAAAGCAACTGGTGGAAGCTATTCAGTATGCAGTCTCCGTACAGGTGGTATTGATACAATCGTCTACTTATTTCCCCTGTGCAAACCTCTCCAGGTAAATACTAACAGTATGATTCCAACTTGGTTTGTTCATAATCCGGTCGTATGCATATTAGGAAATCTAGAACGTGGGTAGTCTAGATAACATTCCCAGATGAAATTGTTTACTAATTGACGCTTCGTTTTCTTCGCAAAGCATCGGTGATCGGTAATGTCTGTGGTGTTATACCTATTATGTAGCGGTAAGCAAGGCAGTGACCCTACCTGCGAAGCGAGGGGTCCAGAGTTCGATTCCAGACCGGGGCATATTTATGTGACGGATAAAAAATTAAGCTTTAAACAATTAAGCTCGCCATTTATACCGAAATGTTTTAGGCTTAAATTGGTCTTACCGGTCCACCGCTAGGTGGCGATGCTATATATCAATCGACTCAACTTTTGATTCTGAGTCGATCGGCATGACCTTCAGCGTCCGGAAAGGTCAAATAAAAAAGTTGCTAGAAAACGGTTTTCTCGATAGATGGCGCATGTTTCATCGGTTTCTCATGTCAGCGCATGCTCAGCCACTCCTCCCAACGCATGCGCAATTGTATTCTGTGCTTTTTTCGTCGAAATCGCTATTTGAGCGAAGCGACGCTAGACTTACTTCAGTCGTCTGTTAGCATTCATTGCGTTTGGACGTACTTTTTGTATTGATTTTTCTTTTTTTTTATGATGAGTACCCCGAACTGTGCGCAAAGTGAAAAATAGGTTCAAGGTTATTTTTTTTATGATGAGTACCCCGAACTGCGCGCAAAGTGAAAAATAGGTTCAAGGTTATTTTTTTTTTATGATGAGTACCCCGAACTGCGCGCA
This sequence comes from Ochlodes sylvanus, assembly GCA_905404295.2. NCBI lineage: Eukaryota > Metazoa > Arthropoda > Insecta > Lepidoptera > Hesperiidae > Ochlodes > Ochlodes sylvanus. The sequence goes on from FR990137.1 coordinate 3,391,619, forward strand.
AAGTGAAAAATAGGTTCAAGGTTATTTTTTTTATGATGAGTACCCCGAACTGCGCGCAAAGTGAAAAATAGGTTCAAGATTTTTTTTTTTTATGATGAGTACCCCGAACTGCGCGCAAAGTGAAAAATAGGTTCAAGGTTATTTTTTTTTTATGATGAGTACCCCGAACTGCGCGCAAAGTGAAAAATAGGTTCAAGGTTATTTTTTTTTTATGATGAGTACCCCGAACTGCGCGCAAAGTGAAAAATAGGTTCAAGGTTATTTTTTTTTTATGATGAGTACCCCGAACTGCGCGCAAAGTGAAAAATAGGTTCAAGGTTATTTTTTTTTATGATGAGTACCCCGAACTGCGCGCAAAGTGAAATATGTATAGTATCGCCCCCTAGCGGTGGACCGCTAAGACAAATTTTTACCATGTTTTATATTGTAGGCAATAAGGCTTAAATAAAAATAAATAAATAAATAAATGTTTGTTATCGGGTATAAGTATGCATAATGGGTATGAGTGTATTATCGTTTATTATTGTATCATTATATAAGTCAACGGGCGACCACTTAATCATATGGTTTGTCGTCTGGTTTGTAGGCTATTGAGATAAATAAACTTTCAATTGAAAAGAAAATCTTTCGTAGGTAATTCCTCCACCAATCCGCACTGGAGCAGCGTGGTGGAATTTGCTCTAGAACTCCTCATTTATGAGTAGAGACCCGTGCAATGTAGCGGACCAGTAATGGTTGAGGCCATGTAAATATCACATCCTTATCATTAACATGAAGAAATTTCAAGCCACAATAACCTATGATTGTATTCGTTTTAAAAGTAAAATATAGGACAGCCTCAGAAATCTATTATGTGGAAAATAAATACACTTAAGTACTTCTCGAATTACTCTTTATATTCAAGTCAACAAAACCAAGCGTCTTATGGTTTGACCTTTGACAACGAAAGCATACCTATTAAGGAGTGCGCACATTACACCAACTCGACGTCAACTCCACTCCGACTCCACTCCGTTTCAACTCCGACGTACCGTTCCGCGATCAACGCTTCATCGACGTCAACTCGACTCCGTCTCCACTCCGTTTCAACTCCGACGCTAGTTACATTACGTCATTGTGTCGGTCGACGCGTGGACTACTCGTCTGCGGTGAGTCGTCAACGCAACGTCGACGCGTTGGTCTCGAAACGGAACGGTTATGGGTGTAGGGCGAGCAGTACAGGGCTTTTAAGTATAAGTTCGAAATTCAACCTTACCTTCAAAGATATAAGGCTCATAATTGAATGTTAGCTTTGTCAAGGTTTTAGTCGCGTAGGCGTCGGTCGGTCGTGGAGTCGTTGTAATGTGCGCACTCCTTTATTCTACCGCGAGGATAAAAGTACTATCCCCATCATAATGTCTCAATTACCTGCCGGTTGTAACTTAAAATTTGTACATAATTATATTAAAGCCTACTTTTAGAGTAACTTTCATTTTTTTCAGGATAATAATATAATGATAAAACTGTTTTTGTACTATGAGTGCCAAAATCACCAACACTGCTACACTACCCACCATGAACACGCATACCAACGTTAACGTAAACCACATATTTTTAATAACAAATCACCAACTCGGCTATTTAAAAGGACCGTTCATAAAGCGAATGGCCATCGACCGCAAAAAACTATCTGTACTGAATAGAAAAAAAATTGATAAAAATTTTCGCTCAGTCAAAAAGAGCGTAGATTGTCGCGGTTTGGGGAGCCGTGCAGTTATTAATTCTTGGGCATTCGGATCGGCTGGACCACACTGGACAATCGAAAAATAAAATAACTATCATTCATTTACGTACGATCATGTTTATATGAAGGTTTCACTCACGCTACGCGGTTTATTAGCTTCACATGATGTATTAATGTCGTTTGTGAGTGAACGAATGAAGAGCTATGTAATGTGTATTTTTTGGTTAACAATTAACATTTGCTTTTATGATGTTGGTTGGTACTCGTTTAATGTAAATATTTTAGAAATATTAGGTAGAACAAATTGTTAATTGATCAGTTAAAAAAATGTTTGGATGTTTAAATTATTAATTTCAACTAATAAATATTAAAGACATTAAGGGCCTGTTTCACCGGTTACATATAAAGTTCCGGATAGTTATCTGACATTTAATGCTATCTACCTATTATAGGCTGCTAATAACTTTTTTCTGTTTCACCATCTAACTCCCGGATAATTTAACTGATACATAAAGTTGACAGTTGACGGAACGGCAACGTCGCTTTTTTGCGTTTCGTTACTACTACGTAAATGATCGTCATTTGAAAACAATTTTAAAAACCTAAATAATAAAATACTTTTTGATCAAAATAATCCAAGTCAAGTTTTATTATATTATCAAGTTTAATTTATCAATAAAGAACGGAAATAGTTGGATTCCTATGCTTTACTAGGTATTCAAATTCTAAATGTGTTTATAGAAACAAAACGCAAGACATGTGTCATTTTATTTTTTTCGTTTCCGCCATTTGATTTGACAGATTTTTTATCCGTCGCATAACGCCTCTAACAGCCACTTGAAGTGGCAGTTATCATAACCAACACTTTATTTGTCAGATACTTCTATCCGAGACCTGTGAAACCAAAAGTTGTAGTTTATTTGGGAGTTAAGTTCCTAATAGGCTATCCGGAACTTTATCCGTAACCGGTGAAACAGGCCCTAAGTATGCCATACCACACACACCTTTAGAAAATGACAAGAATGTTTATTACTTGCGTTAATTACTGTGGGCTTACTTCATTATCTGTGATTAAATAAGGTTAAATATTACGATTATTACCTCGTAAATTTATATTCTACAAGCCTACACCCGCGGCTTCGCCCGCCAAAAATCCCTAAATAATTATATAACAGTTGATAAAATCAGAGAACTTTCGTACTAAGTTTGCGCCCCCCTTTTACCTCCTTAAGGGATGATTTTCGAAAAAAAATTTTAAACATGTTTCATAACTTTCAATGAAATACCTTCATTCTGAATTTCATTCGAATACCCTCAAAAACGGCAAAGTTTCATACTAACTTTGCACCCCCGTTTTACCCCCTTAGGGGGTGAATTTTCAAAAATCCTTTCTTAGTGCTCCCCTACGTTATATAAAATGTGCAAAATTTCAAGTTTCTAACCCTTTTAGTTTAGGCCCTGCGTTGATATGTCAGTCAGTCAGTCAGTCAGTCAGTCAGTCAGTCAGTCAGTCAGTCAGTCAGTCAGTCAGTCAGTCAGTCAGCTTCTCCTTTTATATATATAGACAAGCAAGTTTAACTTAAAGCGTTATAAATCACTAGCTAACCCGTGAGAGTTGTAATATTCGAAATATACCTTATTATAATATTCGTGCGAATATCCGAATAATAAATTACAAAATGAATTTTATTTTATTTTGGAGATTCAATATACAGCGTGGTCCCCTACGCTGTATAATGAATCTCTATGCAAAATTACATGTTTTTAGGTCTTATGGTTCAGGAAGTGTATGATTCAGAGCTCTTTATTAAGTACTTAGATAATATTCGAATATTATTATTCGCATGGATCAGCTAATTATAGTACAGAATCGAATAATTATTCGCACGGGCCTACTAGTGATCTATAGTACAGAACCCAGCACACACTTCTGATTCAGACTTGATCGGTTTTAAACCACGGACATCAGCTCGTTACTGTGTGTGGATTTGTTATTGTAATTGCCATTTGTTTAGTTTCGACTAGTTGTTGCCTGTTCGCTTTTTAACTGTATTTACATTGATTTAGCTCTACATTGTCATTCTTCGGGGTGAGTTGTAAAACATTGAATACAGAAACAGATTAGGTATGATATTGTTTGGGTTCGGAGACCGGTAACGATTCATGTTATATTTTTGAAGTCTTGTTTATCGGTGAGAGAAAATTTTGTATGGTGTAATGTTACATTTAAAATGAAAGAAAATTTTATTGAAAAAGTGATTTTTTTTTATTTAAAATTAAAAAGTAGTTATCACTTTTTAATTAAGATATCTTACAGAAGTTTTCTTAAAGTATCACTTTTCACGTGTGTAATCCAACAAACTTTTATCTGTCACGAAAATATCTGACCGGGAATCGAACCTCAAAGCGCTTCGCAGGCAAGGCCACTTCCAACTGGTCTACGGGGTCGTCAAATATATTTAGTCTCGCTTATTTATTACTAGCGACCCGCCCTCGCTTTGCTTCGGGAACTTATTCCTTCGGTTTGCAAAGATTTAGTTATATATTTTGGATAATTCACACTATATCTTTATAATTTATACCCTATGTGTTATTCTGATGTGTAAGCTATATTATTGTAAAGTTTCAGCAAAATCCATTCGGTAGTTTTTGGGTGAAAGTGTAACAAACAGACATTCATCCATACAAACTTTCGCATTTATAATATTAATAGGATTAGTATTAATATTTACGTACGAATAAATTTTTCAATAACTAAAAAAATAAACGAGAATCCAACTCGAAGCACGTAACCGCTGAACCGACAGTCGTCAGTAATGAAGTTCAAAACCAGAACGTCATCAGCACGCGACGCTACCGCCATCTGTTCCGCGTAATGTCGTTTATCAGCTACAGAGTAATTACTTTTTAATATTGTTTTTTTACAGGTCCCACAGACTACTTTGAACTTCAGTTCTGCCGATAAATTGGTATCACTTACACCCTTAACACGTTATTGTTTTTATTCTATCGCTTACCTTTCATTCCAATTCCTTCAATCTCTTTTCTACCTCTCTACGTGTGTCTAGTGTAGCGTGTGTATGTTTTGTTTTGTTTGGATAATTAACCTTGCAAAACTTGACCTAAATAAACTTTAACAAACGTGGCAAGTTAGTCTTTTAAAAAATCTAGTAGTAACACTTTTCACGCCATCTATCCACAGGACCTGTTTTCAGCTTTTTGAATGAAAACGAGGGGTTTAAACAGGGCTGTAGCTAAAGTCAAATTTAAGGTAGGGCAGCATAGGTTTAAGGTAGGGCAGAAGTAATAATATATCATAATTAATCTGCCCTCGAAGCACAGATATTGTTAAAAAAATGTTTGTCTGTGTAGGGCCGGAGACGGTCAAACGGTTTGATTCACACACGTAAGGTTTGGTTTGACTCAAACCATTTTAATTGAAATTGAATTTCAATTTCAATTACCACAAAGCTTCCTCAAAAGACGTACTATTGTGTAAGGACACCCGTGCCCATCAGTCGGGCAGTTATGCTTAGCGATGACGATGATGAGGAAGTCAACGGTTTATTGAATTTAATATTAAAATGCATTCCATTTTTGAAGTGAATATTTCTTTAGTATCGTTGTGATTTGGAAGTCGATGAAACGGAAATGACGTAAGCAAAGCATCACAGCACATCAATATTTGGATTGATAGTATTCGTTTTTTATTTAAGCTTTACTTCTAGCGCGTGTGATTTGCACACATTTTGATTTTTTTATTTATAGCATTCTTAATTTATTGAGCGGTTATATCTACCTAGCAGAACAATTATCTAAACATCCGAAAGAACTTCTCTCCTTCTAAAATAGCATCAAAACAATCAAAATAATGTATAATGCAACAAACAGATACCAGTAATACATCCGAATACAACCCAAACTTCATAAATAATAGAGTGGACAAAAACATTCGTGACTTATTCATACATCGCAAACAAGGTCCGTCTGTCAAGCAAATCTGTCACTTATTGCGGTGGGGCGAGTCGCTTTCGTCGCATTAACATTTTATTAACATTTCCCGTGCGTCATTAGAGTTGAAATTTGAATATCTTTGGATCGGAAATGCACAAATTAAGCGAGTGATCTGTTGGCAGTACTGTAATGAGCTGAAAGGTACGTAATGACGGGGACGGAACAAAACAACCAAACACTCTGCTTACCTCAGCGGGCTCCAGTAACGAACACCGCTTCGTGGTGTGGAGACGGCTTGTATTAATAGCTTGTGAATGAGTACCTATGTATGAAAGTGTGACGTATGAAGCTTGGTGGGTGGTTACTGGTAGGTTTTACCGGAAAAATTTGAACTTTACACATTAATAGAAAAGTTAAAATTAATTTGAAAATTCTAAGAATCATCGTTAAGGTAAATCCATGTTATGCGTTATTAGAACTTTTAACTGACTACCGCACAAAGTTTTATCCTTTATTTCCCTTCATCTAAGGGGCTGATTTTGAACAAAAACCACAAGAAACCAAAAACTCAAACCAAACCAAACCAAAAACGGTGAAATGGGTTACATTATTTGTAACAACAATACCATAATACCAATGTATAAGTTGGCGAAATTTAAAAGAAATTTTCAACCAATATCGGACCATCTTAGAGGTGATCACAAAATCCGTTCTTAGGTGTAATCTTCTACACATAAACTACTTCTCTGCCAAATTTCATTTGTGTACGTCAAGCGATTTTAGATATTTCGTTACGAGGGATCTTTCGCTTTTATAATAAAATTTATTCTTTCATAGCATATTTAAAATCAAACAAAAGCGGTATCCATACTTAACGCGCCCCAATGCTCTTATTATTAAGAAACGGTAGCTCGGTACAGACGGACACACGGCCGGAGCGACATTTGTAATGATACTAAATAGTTGCGCGCGGTAGGTGCCCCGCAAACGAGTAATGCGTTCCGAACCCGGGACGGTGTCATCCAACACGTCATCGTTAGCTTAAATGTATTGTTATTTATGTTAATTTAATATTGTATTTTTTATCTGCAATAAATCAGTTATACACAAGGTTCATAGTTCTTTAGAAAAAATTTTAGTTTTTTGATAATTATATAAAAATAGCTGTTATATGCATGTTTATTTATAATTTCACATTCACATACGATGGACGACTTAATGTTTGCTGGTATTCTTTACCAGTCAAACCTGGGAGCTGGTGATAAGATGAATTAGATGCATATAATGGGTGAAGTTCACGTATTAAGTATTAAAATTACGAAATTACGAGGTAATACATGTATGTAAAAATTAACTTTCTTTACTTTTATTATAAGTTTAAATATGCTAAATCCCATGCTCCTTTATATGTTAATTATTCTTATAAAAGGGGTACTAGTTTCTCCTCACGTATTAAATAGATAAAAAACAAACGTGTAAAAATCCGTAAGTAAAAAAGCAAACGAATCCCTTTCGATATACTTAGTAAAAAAAATTAAATGAAACCAAACCAAATTAAATGTAAATGGCACCGTATTACATACCGCCGTCCAGTCAATAAGTCAGAAGCAGCTATCGGCGTAATGCCCGCAACATTTACATATTTTAATGAGCCACGGCCTATCTCGCAGCTAGCGCAGGTACCCTAGATCGCTGCTAACTCTGTCCTACAGAGCCAGGTTAGAGCTTCGTTCATTTGTCTCTAAATGTCAGAGTATTGTGACTTGTTCAAGAATTTGCGGTAACTTAACAAACGCTGTTTCTTTCGCGGATTACGTATGTAATACTTCATTAAAATTAGTTATTTGAATACATACATTTTAAAGTATCATTTTATTTTACACTCTGTTATTTAAGATACAGGGACTAGTTTAAAAGTTGGTCCCTTTATAATGTCAGATTTACATTGGTTTCAACCCATTGATGGCCCACTACTGAGCACGAGTCTCTCCTCATACCTGAGGCGGCCTAGAGCATACTCCACCACGCAGCTCCAGTGCGGATTGGTGGAGGGGTTAGTGGCCAACCCAAGTGTCGGATATTTTTAAGCCGCCCGAAGGTATCCGACATGGCTTAACGACAGCTACCATAATATGGTAACAACCGGGACCGACGGCTTTACGTGCCCTCCGAAGCACGGAAGCGCTCAAGAAATGTTGCCACTAGCGGTCACCCATCCAACTACTGGCCGCGCCCGCTGTTGCTTAATTTTGTCGATCACTTAAGATCGACGCAAGCCGCCGGGCTATGAGCGCTTCAGATTTACGTTAAATAGATTATAACTACCAGTACAATTAGACCAAGGGCTGGAAATTAATCCCTCCCCCTTAAAACATGAGGTAGGTATTAGGAAGTAGAAAGTGGATACCTAACTAAGAATAAATCATTTCAATTTGGTCATAAAATAAATGACTTTAAAATCATCACACATAACATTTAATTATCAAGACCACAGGTTAACAAAGAAAGATCAAGACGTTTATGACATCAATTTTTTACATTTTAACTATCGGTTTCTGCGTATTTTACTGATTACGTCACGTTGGACAGTAGTCTTATTGTGCTCGCCGAGTAGTATTTGGTGATAATGTTCCAGAAAGATTAATTTTGCAAGAGTGGTGTAGTACTAGTGAGGCCCAATACAATTTCCCATTTTGCAGGGCCTCCCTATTTCTACCGTTGTGGATGAAGAAATAGGTTTTCCTCATACGAGTAAATAAACACCACCTATTTAAGGGCTGCGTGGCGACGAAACGTTATGTTGAGCTTAACTAGAATTATCTCTCCTTATTATTATATCTCCTTTAGTACGTAGCTACATTGTCTGTCTATGTATTGGACAATTTCTTGTTATGTTTGATTTTCTGGTGTACAATACAGTTATTGTATTGTATTAATAGGGCCATTAACACCTACAACCCTACTTCTAAAAATCATACCGCCGTTACCTATTTTCTTTCTTTCTTACATCTCAGGATTGATTTCGTTTAGTAATTACCTAATTACGTAAGAAAAGTAATAACAACTGACTGACTGACTGAGATTGGTTTTACAACCTCAAAACACATGAAAATAAATCAAAAAGATAAATCTGTATTCGACTCCCACTTCAAGATGTTATCATCAAAACATCAGAAGATCTATCAAACAGCATCATAACGAAAAAGTTGCGAAACCACACCACCGAGTGCAGTAATTAAACTTAGGTACTTATAATTCAGCCGAAGATAAGCTTAATACGCCGGAATTTGAATAAGGCAGTCTCACGGTACATTTACTGGACCAGTCCATGTAAGATATATACGCGGTTTGAATTATTCATTATAATCAGTGCACTTAGCCAGTTTTAGTCTTCCCACGCGAATGCTTAGCTTCGATAATATTATATTAATAAGTTACGGACCTCTAACGAACGGTTGCATTGAATTAGCGAGTAATAGAGTAAGCTTGAATTCGATGATACAATTATTGTTTTAGATTAAAAGAGTAACCGCACCCCGCTTCGTCTCGGGAGTCCTATTCCTCACGTTTTCAAATATTTTAGTACTAATGCGCTCGTAACGATATCTATAGCGATTTTTTGATTAAATCGTATTTTCCCGTGGAAATGGGGTATTTTTCCGCGAGACATACCGCACCTATGTTACTCTCCAGATCGACTATCTCCATTCCAAAGATTTTGTCGTGAAAGAACGACAAACACTTTCGCACTTATAATATTACTAGTAGGTAAACCCGCCCTTGCTTCGCTTCGGGAAACCTGTCCCTTAGTACCCAAGTCCAAAATTGTTAAACGTAACCAACGCACGAATTTATTTTCACGCGCGTTATTTTTCATTTTGCGAAAAACTTTAATATTATACATATAAACTTTCCTCTTGAATCATTATATTTATTAAAAAAATCCCATCAAAATCCGTTGCGTAGTTGTAAAGATCTAAGCATACATAGGGACAGAGAAAGCGACTTTGTTTTATACTATGTAGTGATTAAGGATTTATTTGATTCGTTCTTCCTCTTCCTCTGCCAATCCGCACTGGAGCAGTGTAGTGAAGTACGCTCTAGGTCTCGTCAGTTATAAGAGGCCCTTGCCCTATAGTGGGCCATATGGTTTGTAGCCAATTAGGTTGTTGACTCAACAACCTGACATAGGTCCGCAGGGGCCCGAATTCAAATCCTGGATACATTTTTATTTGTTTATACTTATGTTTACATATTTATATCTACCTATAAGAAATTACTTAGGCATTTTTCTAATGCCTATGCATCACTTGATGACTAATGAGTCCTCTTATTTCTCATTCCCTGCGTTCAATGACAATATTATTCATTCTGACATTTATTTTAAAAATTGGTTATCGAACCTGGAACGTCGCACTGTCCACCTGCAACCAAATTACACCGCGCGAACTAATTAAAAAACTTTCACACGTCATTGTTTTATTGCACCATAAATTATTATGATACCTGGCAAAGATGACCTGTATGAAATGAAATGTCATTAACAAAGCAAGCTAATAACTTCCCCCCGTGGGAGCTGGGGGGTCAGGGGGTCAGCTGGGGGTTGACACAGCCTGTAATGTGCTACTGTTGAATTGCAAAAATCTCATTATGCTCTAACTGTCGTTATAGGAGTAATTAACTGCCGTGGACAGAGACAATCGTAGAGTCGACTTGGCTGACTAATTTAATTAGATAAATTACTTCAATTAGGAAAGTTTAAATTATTTTATTTATGTACATAAATGGGGAAGAAAGGTGCCTAGAGCATACTCTACCACGCTGCCCCAGTGCGAATTGGCAGAGGAATTAGTTGCCAACACATATCTAATATAATTATAGAATGATACTGAGATAACTAATAAATAGAATGAAAATGAAAGAATATTATATTTTTTAATGAATTTATAGACACATTACCTTTGTACACACACTTAAAATAATACAGTGACTAGTAAATGCAATGTCCACACTTTTCCCTGTCCACGGATAATTGTGTTTCGTTATAACGAGTTTTTTGGCGGCGGGCCGCGGTCCGGTGGAACTCGCGTTTGTGTTATCTGTACCTAATATTGTTTATTTTCTACTACTTAACAAGCAGTTAAAGCAGAGATAGCCGAGCGGTTTGAACGTTGAACTCCCGAACCAGGGGGCCAGGGTTCGAATCCTACACCTCTAATTTTCAAAACTATCGCAAGGAAACCTGCACACCTGAGAGTTCGCCATAATGTTCTCAAAGGTGTGTGAAGTCCGCCAATCCGCACTTGGCCAGTTGGAGGACTATGGCCTGTAACCCTTCCAATGTGAGGAAACCCGGGTTTCTGGGTTGCGCTGATGATGACCAAGCAATTATGGCTAGGTTACAATATTGGTATCAGCACAGGTCTAAGTTTATAGACTTCTAGATTCTGCATGCAACAGGCAACTCTAATTTTGTAAGTTACCTATTACAAACTAATTTATGATTCAGTGAAGGAAAATATTTCTCATGCTTTGGGATGTAAGCTTTACGAGTATTATGCGGTATTTACATAGGATAACTGGTAGTTAATCAAAATAGAGACGCCTATTCTTAATAAGGCATTGCAATTTAATTTAATTATAATTAGGGCTAAGTAACTTAGTAAAATACCAACATGACCAAACCACATAATACCTAATACTAAAGTTAGGATAAATAATATTTCAAAAGTAAATTAGCCCATTCAGATGTAATCTGCAGAGGTTAATATGTTTCAATTAGGTATATCATGTGGCTAAATTCGGTACAGAAATTGCATAAATAACACACTCCATCGCACGGTTAGTTAGCGATTCAGAATCGAATTTAAATTAAAATTGGTGTTAAAATGACCGGAAACCAATTCATTATTTCGGAATGCATTTCGAGATGATGTTCAGGCCCGGTGAAACACCTAATCATAATATTAAAGTACGTAAATGTAATTGGTCGTGATACGCGTGTTTACATCATGTTTCGTTGTTGATTTTACCTCGTATACTGGTTTGTGACTCATTTAAACAGCTAATTATATTTCATTTTCTTTCTTATAGCTTTACGTACCTTTTTATCAAAAAAAATGTTTATGTTAATGCGTATCTATGTTTTTATGTAAGTACTAAATGTTTATTATGTAACAATAACCAAACTAATAGATGGGGCACCAGAAGAAATCAACCTGTTTTTAACTTTTGTTTTGTAATTATGACTTTTCTTTCTGTGATGCTCAAGTATTTCTAAATGAACAGTTACCTCACTTTCAACAAAAAAGGTAGTAAACTCATGTAAACCGGCATTGGTACATAGGTACATACTAACCATTTTACCCCTGTACGTACCTACTGACTACCTACAACCTTTGTCAACCAAATGCACATGTCATTGTGCAGCACTTTTTATGACCCATTAATGCGACCCGATGCAGCTATCTTGGACCACCCAAGGCGTAAACCTACTGACTGCATAATAATACTTAATTTGCGGAGATACGTCGGTACCTATCTATACTTATTAATATTATAAAGTTGAAGAGTGATTGCTTGAACGAGCTAATCTCAGAAACTAAAAAAAATATTTTTGTATTGGATAGTTTATTTATCGAGGGAGGTTATTGCACAATAGATCGGCTATATAAGATAGATTGAGTCCCGGCTGGACCAGATATGGACACTGTGTAGGTAGGTAGATATATTAAATGTGTGGAGACCGGAGAAAAGACGATATGGTCTTTTCTCCGGTAAGTACTAAACGTTTCTTTGTGAGGTAAGGGTAATAACTTACCCAAAAACACATAGCATTATTGTAGGTTGTTACTGAAATTGGCTAAAGTAGGTACTAGTCATATTTTGTATCTATGAAAACATTACTTTTGGTTTTTTAAGTTAATAGCCGGCAAAGGAGCAGACGAGCAACCTGATGGTAAATGCCAATGGTCAATGTCACTTTCGCCTATCGGTAACACCAAAGGCAACACCAATGCGTTTTCAACCAAATTAATAGTTTGAAAAACTGAAAACACGCTTTTATAATGCTATCTATAATGCTACGTACAATTTTATTATGAGATATCTAATAATTTTATCAAATTAGTGTATTGTCATCGGTCCGAACGAAATCTGGCCGTTTAAAGTGGGTCAAAATCGCGCCCAAAGAAGTCGGTTACAAACAAACATACAGGTGAAGCTAATATAAAGCGTGTAAAAAGAAGACAGAGGAAAGAAAATAATGTGCCGTCGGGGGACCCCCGTCAGTAACGAAGTTCTTTACGTTTTTTCTTCTACTCAGAATGTAATTCGTAATCAAATCTGTATTATAAATAAACAGGGAAAGGGACAGATAGAAATATAGCGTTGTGCGCGCTGCGACCCAAGGCTGCCAGACTTACGCCCTTACTCACTTACGACAATAAGAAAAACAGTCATTTATGTTCCAAGTGCAATAGAAGAATATAAATTAAAAAAAAATACGTTTTTTTTTATTACAGTGAACGTTATTAGTAGTGACATCTGTTTCAATAGTTTCAAACTAAATAGCGCATGCTAATCTGAAAACCTATGGAGATAAACATGGTGGCGCTATCTGTTAAACATAATGAGAAGGCACGCTTTAACTTTATATACATCAGCGCCATCTAGTATACTGTGCTAATATCACATGAAATTGAAACCCGGAAAATAGACAAAGGTTTGTTTCTCTGTTTCGTGAATTGAAACTTTTGCTTCCACCACTTGTTGAATTTTTGATAACTGTACTGTCATGGATTTTATTGGCATCGACCCTAAAATGCCTTTTTATAGTACTTTTAAAAATGAGAATTCAATAATAGCAATACATACATACGTAGGCATTTTGATTTAATTCTCCCCAATCTCCCATCCCCGGTGGTAACCGACGAATAACATCGCTTCTCACCATCAGCTGGGATTGTAGTCAAGCATTAACTTATATTGTGAAAAAAAAAAAGATTTCTAACATAAAAAATCTCATATTAATTGTAAAAACTCAAAATACCTACAGTTTAATGGGACAAGGCAACAATCGGGTATATGTACACTAAAATAAAACACCATAGCAATAATAATATTTTATACATGAATCAGAACATTATGTACAATATACTTTGAAATATCCCAGTTTTAACAATGTTAATACATAATTTTATGCGATATTCTAGAACATTTCTTCGGATTTAATATGCGTTATAATAATTATTACTTGTAACAATACACATATCATAGTGTAAACTTAAATAATAATACACTTCAACTGGGCTATTATGTAATCTCGTAAAAAATATCTAAGGGCGAAAATGTTACGTTAAGAGTTTTAATTTGTGTATATAATTAAGTTAAGAATACTTTATTATATACACATTTCATCATCATCATCATCATCACAACCCATCACTGTCCCACTGCTGGGCACGGGTCTCCTCTCACAATGAGAGGGGTATAGGCCATAGTCCACCACGCTGGCCAAGTGCGGATTGGTGGACTTCACACACCTTTGAGAACATTATGGAGAACTCTCAGGTGTGCAGGTTTCCTCACGATGTTTTCCTTCACCGAAGCAAGTGATAATTAAATTTTAATACGCACATAATTTTTGAAAATTAGTGGTGCGTGCGGGGTTTGAACCCGGACCCTCCGGTTCGGCAGTCCAACGTTCAACCACACGGCTATCACTGCTTACACACATATATCGGTATACACATTTACCCCCTATTAAAAGCAAAATGTGAATGATCTTGAATTTTGTTTTATTTAAACTGACATTACGGGGTGTAGAGAAATGTATATCATAGCATTATAAACATTGTACTTATATCATTAAAACTTTAAAGACTTGTCAAACGTATCATCCCTTTCGATACCCATGGTTCTTAACCGGTTCATTCTTTTTAAGGCCCGTTTAGATATACGCTACCGCTGTCGGCAGTGAAAAATATCGCGTAATATACCGGATACCGCGGCTTACATCATCCCATATCGCCTAGGCGGTATTTTTCTCGCCGGACGGCTAAAGGTAAGCGTCCACAGTTCCGCGTCGTACACAATAGACGCATTGTATGCTTTATATTGTCTACAGTGGACGACAATCAAGTTTCGCTACCGTACAGTAGCGACATCTGCTTAGGTGTGAACAGTACCTATACCGCTTATATACCCACTCGAATAAGGGTCTACGCACATTACACTAACTCGTCTCCTCCACTCTCCGACTCCACTCCGATTCTGTCCGTTCCGTTCATTTGTGTGTGGCTAGTACACATCTTTCAAGTATACGTACAAAATTCAACCTTGCTCAACATGATATAAAGCTCATAATTGAATTTTAGTTCCGTCGCGTCTTATAGTTTTGTCGGTGACGGGTGACGGGTGTCGGAGTTGAGTGGGTCAATGTGCGAAGTCTTTACCGCAACAGTACCGCATACCGCATACGCAGCGGTACCGAAGGTACCGCGTTCTAAATAGGCCTTTACTTGACTACGGCAACACCAAAAAGAATAAGAGTATATAATATATTAAGTATGCTCATCTATTCCCGCAGAAATTCTAATTTACACAATTATCATAATTTCACAAATGGGATATCATTAGAAGCGTATCGACTGTCCGCTGGTTATAGGCACATCACTAAATTCTAGACTCTAGAGGACATAATTAAAGCCAAAATTTAGAAGAAATAATGTTCATAATGCGCCGCGTTAAGTATAAAATTAAGGGGCATAATTAGCGCATTTGAAATATTAATACAATACTAATTACATTTTTTTGATATTTTATCACACAGCGCGATTTTTAAACATTAGACGGGAACGGGTAGTTTTCAATTTATATCTTTTATTTGTATTGTTACCATAGATACGAAATTATGACGATTTTTCAGAGTATAATTATATGCCAGTTGATATAATTTTTAAGCAGAAATTGGAAACATAAAGCAAACAAATCCTGATAATATATAAATCATTTGAATAGTTATTATATAAGGATGTTAAGGCTGTACACAATGGCTTATGGATTCCTTTAACCGACCAGTTCGTGCCGCGCAAGCGATTTACTGTCTTACATACTGCCAGAGAAGGGCGTGTATTAATTGGGCTCTTTTGTAACTAAGTTTCGTCACAATCAGTACTTTGCAGAGTCATCTAGTTTTATTATGATAAATTATTATAGCCTAACGTACGTAGTTGATCTCTAAAAAGTTCGACGAATCGTTTCTACATAGCTGTTTCCGCTCATACTTAGTCATACTTTTGGATAGTTTAGTATCAACGAACGTCATGTGCGATTTCGGTATAAATAACTTCCGTTAAAAAAAAATACACTCATAGCTCCACACCAGGATTCCGTGTCGTGGGTGCCATGAACAACGCACAAGACACGTACACACACCCAGACCGGAAACTTCAAAAAAATTCAAATTCAAACTCATCATTCAAATTTTCGCCTTGCTGGGTATCAAACCCAGAACCCTTCGAACGATGGTCCAGCATGGTAATCATTACGCCATACGGATCGTCAATAACAAACGTGTTTTTTAAAATGATTTCAAATGTTTTTTATTATTATTATTTTCCGCCAACATTTCCAGTCGTAGGTTCCTTATCTTTTTCTATGAAAATAAAATTATCATGTCTCTAAAAAGGTCACCATCGGCCAGAGTGTACTATGTTGATATATATTTTAATAAGTTCATAAAAATATATATATCTGTGTAAAGTTTGAACTATTCGCTATACTTTCTTGACAATTTGGACAACGTCTTCATCGGCTAAAACATGTTCGATTCCTACTTTTTGCGGCTGATGCTTCACAGAAGATCCCCACACTAATGCACTGGAAAATAAAGTTAGATAATGTTTAATAACAGCCAATATGGCACATCCACTTAAGTTTAAGCATTGATTAAATGTAAAAAATAGTAAGTACAGATTAAATCTTAGAATCTCTGAAACGGCTGAGTAGTCCAGTTAATAAATGTTAGAAATCTATACAAATAAATAAAATTGGAGTGTCTGTTTGTAATATTGAAATAACCGTTTTTTACTACATGTATATGAATATATATACGGTACATACACCAAAATAACATTTTTTACAATTTTTGTCTGTCTGTCTGTCTGTCTGTTTGTTCCGGCTAATCTCTGACATGGCTGGACCGATTTTGACGGGACTTTCACTGGCAGGTTGCTGATGTCATAAGGAGTAACTTAGGCTACTTTTATTTTAGTTTTATTTCGTTTTTGCTAAATTCCACGCGGATGAAGTCGCGGCCACAGCTCGTAAAATATAAATATCATAATAAAGAAAAATAATTTTTTAGGCAAGCACTCACTATTTAAACTCCTTGACGATAGATCTGTGCAATTTGTTACAGAAATCCTCAACAGACGTCTTGTCAGCGTGCAACACAACCGGGGAGTTGTAGTCGGGCAGCTGGCCTTTGGGCTTCGTGTATATCCTGATTAACTTTAGATACTCCCACATTTTTTCTAGCAAGTCGTCAAAGTTCCATTTGTGATGAGCAGATATTGGAACGCAGTGGGGTATCTTGTAGATTACATCCAATTCTTCTATGCTAATTTGGTCTGGAAGTAAGATATGAGTTTTAAATAGAGTCTGTGATGTAAAATATTGATTGTTACTTAGTCATTGATGGCTCAACTGCTTGTTCGTTGACCTAAAACAATTTGAAACAGCCAAAGATTATCAATATGGTAGGGTCTTTTTGAAACTCATTGTTTGGCACAGGCATCAGATAACAAGCGGACAAGACAACTGATGGCAAATGGTGGTTACTGCCTGTAAATTTATTAAGCAAACAAAACATTTGATTGAACAAGGGTCATTACCAGTATTACCATATTTTTTCATACTGGTACTCCACGGAATACAGAGAGAAGTGGAAGTACGAAGTAGGCTTCTCTCTGTATTCCGTGTGGTACTCTAGTGATGAAGAATGGCAAAAAAATGATGTGCATATTCTTTCTGTCTTTATCAAGAGATAAATCAAGAGATCGAATCAAGTGATTTTCACATCAAAGATGATGTGCATTGAATATACCGCTAATCCGCATTTGGACAGCGTTGTGGACTATATCTGTACCCTTCACATTGTGAGAGGAGACCCGTGCCCAGCAGTGGGACAGTTATGGGTTGCGATGAATGAAAAAAATTTCAGAAACAGCTAAACTGATATTTATACAGGATGGCTAATCAAATGGTTCTATTTTCTTTTGTTCTTGAACTGCAGATAAACATTTAAATATCTTTGTACTCACCAATCTTGTTAAGCAAGTAAATGCACGGTACGTATATTCTATTTCCCTCAATAACATCAATCAGATCATCACTGTTAGCGTCGTATCGGAGAGTAATATCAGCATTGTGGATTTTATACTCAGAGAGGATAGTCCTCACTGTTTCCAGGTCTAATTCTGATTGAGTACACTGAAATAAAATACAAAGATGTGTTTAATTTCAGTACAGATATAAATTGATAATCCCATAGCCCTT
This sequence comes from Ochlodes sylvanus, assembly GCA_905404295.2. Taxonomy (NCBI): domain Eukaryota; kingdom Metazoa; phylum Arthropoda; class Insecta; order Lepidoptera; family Hesperiidae; genus Ochlodes; species Ochlodes sylvanus. The sequence goes on from FR990137.1 coordinate 3,409,857, forward strand.
TTGGTAGTGACCTTGCCTGGGAAAGGGAAGTCCCAAGTTCGATTCCCGGCAGATATTTATGTGACAGACAAATGTTTGCTCTCGGGTTTTTATTAATGCTAAATATCTATTTTCTTTTGGTTTATTGTTTGTTGAAATTTATTTTTTCAATACAAATTATTTATAAACTATTCAGTTTGGTTTAACATACAGGTTTAGGCTGTACATTGTCTGTCAGTCACTCAGTAACTTTCATATATATATTGATCCTAGTTGTCCCGGCGTACTTCGTACCGCTTTATAATTAAAAAATGTTTTGGTGATATATCGACAGCGACGCCACCTATCGGGTCCAATTGTGAATCTAAACCATTCTCGAATCCACCTGAAGACACACAAAAAATTTCAACCAAATCGGTCAAGCCGTTTAGGAGGAGTTCAGTGACATACACACTCACACTCGAATTATATATATTAAGATACATACATATATATAATAAATCTACTTTGACCATCACTTACAGTTGTATTCAGATTGATGCCACCTTTGTCTTTTTTTCTAAAATGTATGTTCGGCGGCTGTTTGTTCAACCGCAGCCCGAAGCCCTCCAACTCGTGTTCCAGAAGTTTCTTATGCTGCAACGGTTTGAGGACGTCTAGCACTATAAATACTAGACTGCAGGTCCGTGCGACGGCTATCACTTGCCTACCACGACCTTTACCATCCTTCGCGCCCTCGATGATTCCAGGTAAATCTAACAACTGAAATATGTAACAGTATTTATTGATTTTTACTATTTTATAATTATGTAATTTAAAATAGGTTAGGGTTAGATTCTGCAGGACCAATTGTGAGCTTTATTTTTATGGAATTATGGTCGCAAACGAGCATGCAGCAACTCCCTTCCGCTGCCGCCCAAGACCACTGTCATCAGTAGCTGTTTATTTCCACCTTTTCAAGTCAAGAATCAATAGATTTTTTATAGTTTAACGCGATTTACCATCTAAGGGCTTCGTCATCATCATCAGGTAGGATCCTAGTCAACCGCTACCTTATACAAAGTAAAAAAACCTAGTTCAGAGTATTCCCATTCAATTAGTGTCTTTAAGTCAAGAGTCGCTTTACCATTCAAGACTACATTGCTGCTTACCATCAGGTGGGATTGCAATCAAGTATTAGCTAATATTAATGTAAAAAAAAAACATAAGATCTGCCCTGGCCAGGCATCAAAGCTGGAACTTTTTATAGGCAGAATAATTAACAAAGTACACTTCATTCATTGGCCTTACCTGTATTTTAGCACCTTTATATTTAATACAACCCGGTACAGTAGTCAACGTAGTAAACTCGTACGCTGCTACTTCTGAGTACACCCCAGCAAGATTGGACAATAGGGTAGATTTACCCACTGATGGGAAGCCCACAAAACCAATGCGAGCATCACCAGTTTTAGCAACATCGAATCCTGGAAAAGATTTTTTTTAATACATTATAATTATATAGTCGTAGTATCTACAGTACATTATATCAGTTATTACAGTTCATTATATCAGTCTTACTACGTTGTACCTACATTTATAACTACAAAAATTATAATATTTCACTTTTATGGAAGGTTTGCATGCGTGCATGCGTGTGTGTGTGTGTGTATGTGTCTGAACATACACTTTAATATAAATTGAAAAGTTAATAAGTTGAACATCAGTTTAAAAATAACAACAAAGTCCTCAGTTAGCAAGTAAGATAGAAGAGTAAGTATTGATTAAAGATAGAAAGTTGGAAGGAAGTATAGCGAGATGAAAATAGTACAAGTCATTGTAAACTTTATAAAACTAGACTGGAATGGACAGACTTAAGAAACAATAGCATTTGCTAACAGTTAACTTTGGGCAAAAAAGTTTTATGTTATGATAAATTTTGCTTAAAGTGTAAACAAGCACATAATACGTTATCCGATGGTAAGTTTCAGGGTCATCTTCGCCAAAGGACATTAGCAACACCGAAGGCATCACCGATGAGTTTCCAAGCCAAGAATAAAGTACTGCATCATGTATAAATATTAAAGTATTTCATTTTTAAATACACACCTCGGGCGAGAACACCCAAATTAAGTGCTTACTTATGACATACACGTATGATATAGATAGATGAGCTAGGAGGTGATGACTTTTACCACTTTGATAACACTTACCTTCACCAGTTGCACCGCCGCCGCCTTTCGGCGTGATTAGTTCTCGTCTTAATTTAGCCAATCGAGCCTTTAATATACCTAAATGGAGGGCTGTTGCTTTATTTTTTTGAGTTCGAGCCATCTGTAATGCATGAATAAAAACTTTCATCACATCATCTTATAGAAAGCATTGAAACGGGATATGCATTTATGAATAGATGAATCAAATTGTGTCGAAAAATAAAGGTGTTTTGAAGGCATTACTAAAGTTATACTGCAGTTATTCTGTAATTCTATCTCATAACCTCATCAACAAACCTCGGACTCAATAGCTGCGATTTTCTCTAATATCGTACTCATTTTGGCGGTTTTGCTTATATGTTACTGTAGTATACCAGAGAGCGGTATATTAATTTCAGAATAAATTACTTATTTAACTTAGAAATAACAATTCATAAAAATAACTGAAAGCGTGTCAGTTGGCGGACAGCAGACTTGAGCTTGACTTGACTTGACTCGGTAAAAAATTCCTACGGCTTCCAGTTCCAAGTTCCACAATTCCACATCGTTGATCGTTGTGCTATGATGACAGCTGTCACTGCTGTCAGTGTCACATATCTATTCCATAGACTCTTAGGTGTATTTAAATTTCATTTAATCCATAGGTTAAATAAGGCTAAAAGTTGCCAGACTAATATCTCCCTATTCAAACAGAAGAAACTAAGTTACTACCTACTTATCAACACATTTACAAGTACATAGATTTAGGAAAATTTTGTGTCTGTGACCAGCCGTCCAAGTAACTACTGTGTTGATCAGCTAAGGTTAAAACATTCCTATTTCTGTAGAAAAAGAGTTATTATAAGCGTAGTGATCGCTTAATCTACTCAACTCGGCTCTAGTCTAGTACATGTAGCACCCGGTTGCAATCGAAACCCCGGCGCCCTTGTATATCAAAATACGCGGTCAAAATGGAATAGGTACTTACAAGACGCTCTCGGCGCCCCCTAACAACCGGGGCCCGGTTCCGCCGCAACCCCTGCACTATAGGTAAAGCCGCCCCACCCCTGCTTATTGGAACCTTCCCTTAGGATCGAACGAGCCCCCGCGCCCGGGCTATGAGATGAGCGCTTAACTTGCTTACATAACTATAAGTTCGACTTTAAAATTTAAATTCGGTGCAATAAACTGATTTAAGCGCATGTTACTTTGTGAAATAAGTTACCAGATTTTCACTATTGGTGATTACCCGAATGATTAACGAGCGACGTTTTGATTATTCGATTATTCCTTTCTTATTAAAGGTACCCAATACCTACCTACCATTATAATTATAGGCATTTATGTGGGTTTTTATATCAATGTGAGAAGGTAATAAATTTTATAGGATAATTATCATAAATAGGTATTATGCTTTACACAAAACTGACAACAGATGTCGCTAATTCAATACCATTGTACATTACCGAACAAAATGATTCTACATTACCATACTAGATGTCGCTACTCGTGACGTAAATAAATGAGACAAACCACGTGGAATTGCTTTTCCCACCCCGCAGGTTTGCGCAACGTAAACTACAGCGGGAAATATATGCTAGAAAACCGTTTGGGTTTTGATGAAAAGGGCTTTGCTTCAGCCTTCAGTTCAATTCAGTCAGTACCTCGTTGAACGTCGGTAGAGGTGGATGTTTTGCCCCTTGGTCGTATGAACTATTTACGTACTTTAAAATTACAATAAGTTATGTTATGATAGTATTCAGTTAGTAATTAAACAAGTATAAAGTGTGTAGATTTGTGTAAATATATTAGCGGACGTACCTATTTCGTGTATCAAAAGGTAGTTACAAAGTGTACACCTGACATCATTAAAATTAGGACTAATTAATTATATTTACTTACTGTGTCAAAGTTATGCTTCTATGTAGAGTTATATCGCGCCAGTCTCGGCTTGTGAACTTCATTCGTGTTTTGCTATTTTGGTAAGTTAATAGCCTCAAGTTAGCTACATTATAATGAAATTGTAAATCCAATTGTAAAAGCCTTTACTTAGAGCTATAATTCCATTGTCCAACCTTTAACTATATCTCAATTAAGTATTAACAGGTTCAAGTTTATCTCTAAAAAATTCAAAACTGTTGCATATCCCGATCCACCTTTCGCGTTTTTAAAATTGTGTTTTAAAACTATTTACTACCCATTTTTTATTACCTAACCCTTAAAAGCTGAGCTGCGCACCTACTTAATATCAAAATACGTTTTGTGCGTTATTCAGTCATAATTAAAAGTTTAAAACTCTTACTGTTAAGAAATTGTAACTTTTTATTACCTATTATTCAATTTAAAATTTACAGAAAATTAAGTTCGTACTTGACTGACACTCAATTTTTGCAAATGATTCTATAAGAATACCGATTCGTGGATTAAAGGAATCAATCCGGTCAATGCATCCCCATCGTACTTAATTGCTATTTATGTTTTAACAATTTGGACCTTCAACCAAAACGGAACTGCTATTTCTGTTCCAAAACCTTATGCACTTAGAACTTTAAAAAGACGTCCAAGTGTCCTTATGAGATAGGACACTCAACTGCAATAGATAGGTATAGGAGGAAACCCCTTCGACGCCTGAGAAATCTGCATACGTCCATAATCTTTTCAACGTTGATACGTGACTTTCCTTTAGAATTGTTCAAGAAACGTGTAAAATCATCTCGTAAGCACGGCTTACAATGTTGTTGGTATGTAGGTGAAATTTTTTTACGGCCTAAGCAGGCAAACGAGCAGACGGGTCACCTGATGGTAAGTGATCACCGTCGCCCATGGACATTGGTAACACCAGGGGCGTCGCAAACGCGTCGCCGGCCACGAAGGAAGCGAAAGACCCGCTTCTTGAAGGACCCACGTCATAGCACAGTGGGAACACCGTTGTAGGAAGTTCGTTGCGCAGTTTACACGTATGTATCAGGAAGTGTCGTGAGAACCGAACTGTTGACGAACGCCGGGTATTCAGGTGGTGTTGGTGGAACCTGACTTTGCTTCGCGATGTGCGGTGACGGAAGTTAACCGCAGGTTAAACAGTTCATCAAAACTGTCAATTACGCGTGGAAATTATCAGCTCTCTAAGCGGTTTCGCTCCATTTATTATTTGACGACCCCGTAGCCTAGTTGAAAGTGACCTGCCTGCGGTGGAGTCCCGGGTTCGATACCCGGCCGGGGCAGATATTTATATGACCATTAAATATTTGTGTTGTCCATGCCACCCGCGCCACAGGGAACCCTATTGTAGGGGTATGAGTGTGTTAGCTTTTATTAATTATTTATTTATATTATTATTATTAATTATTATTTCCGTAAAATGTTATGGGCTGAATGCGGCAATTGGCTCGCTATACGGACCTACGACAGATCCCCACTCAACAAAGAGGCCTATCAACCACCGGTAGAAACTAGTTCTCTATCTCTAGATGCGCTCTAGTTATAGTGTATTCTCAGCAGGAAAAGTAAATATGAGAAGAGAGAGAAGAAAGATCTACATGGCCAACTGACGTATTTTCCAGAAAATGAAAGTTCAGGCTCACAATTTGCCGCTTCGCCAGCCACAATCACTTCAGTTGTTCAGAAGTTACTGTTACTATAACAAAGAAGTTCATATTACATCCGAATATTAGAGCTTCTAAGAACTTTTTGAGAAGTTTGTATAAAGGAAACTTGGAAAAAAGTCTACATTTTAAACTTCGTATAGTTTACCTTCATAATATTATTATACTGAAAGGATAAAACATAAATTAGTCAAAGAAAATTAGCACAAAAATCGTCGATTAGACCAAATAATTCGTGTAGTTTTGAACACATAATTTGTTGTAAATTTAATGTAGATTTATTATTAACTAGTAAACCAGCCCTCATTATAATTATCTATTAAAAAAAAAACCGCATCAAAGTCCGTTTTAAAGATCTAAGCATACGAGTACATAGGGACAGAGAAAGCGACTTTGTTTTATACTATGTAGTGATGTGGAAGGAATTGTAGAGAAATTATTATTCTTTAAGCAAAAAACTGAAAAGGGGACCTACTTCCCTTCATAGTATCAATATTAAATTAGTTAGTTGATTAGTTCGTTAGTAGGTATGAGGGCTGTGGCAGGGACTGTTATTGTTAGGCCTGTGAGTTGTTGCTAGTGATAGTCTAATTAATATAATTAAGAGAGTCTCGTTCTAATTCGGTCACCGAAGTGTTGTCTAATCTGAGGACTCTAAAAAAGACAAGTCAGCTCCACACCTTTCTAACCGGAACACAATTGCTGTTAAAATAATTATTACGGTAGATATGGTACTAGGTTCTGTGACTGGCGGAGGTACTAACCCGGGCGAACTCCATTCTCTACCACCTAGCAAGCGAAGCAACAATAAATTACAGTTCCAAAATTACCTGCCTAAATAATGTCAGCAAGAAATGACACTTAAGAGGATTGTCTAGTAGTATGTTTGTAAGCGGATTGTGGAAGATTGAAATAGGTACATACCCGTAAATACTCCTTGTGCGCATTTCAGTACGATACCCGACCAACCCAAGGCGCACGGGTTGTTTCCAAATTGCTCATCATTATATTTCCCCGATACGTCATCCGTGACATTTTTGTGCTACGTTATGATTTATGAGGCATCTAATTTCTTTATCATGTACCTTGAGTAACCTTATTGATTTTTTATTACGTTAGAGGCTAACATGGCATTGATTGACAAGGATTATGTATCTAATTTCATGCTGGGTACTTACATACTGGAATTTGGGTACAGATGCCCCGGACGTAAACTCAAACTCAAAACTCAAATCATTTATTTCACGTAGGTATGTTGAATACACTAATTATGAATGTCATTTCGCATTTACCACCGTTTCGCTAAGGTGCCTCTAAATTTTAAATCTTAGAGGAGAAAAAGAAACGGCGAAAGAAAACTCCTCGGCACATCTTTTAAAAATAGTGCTTATAAACGAATTACAATATTTTTCCTAGGTACTACCATTTTATGCCTAAATACTAACTTGAGCGGACCTGGTTGCGGACGTCTATTACCAAGCATCCTTGTCATTAAATGTCGATTAGTGAGTTTTGAGGTGTAAGGGGCCCCATTCATCTTTGACTCCAAGCCGATCACCCCTTCTCATGGTGTACCTTGCCGAACAGCAGACGAGGTAACGGTATCCGGTTTTCAATCTCGAAGATACTTTAGGCTGGTGCAGAGTCACCTAAGTAAGTGACGGACATCATTCAGTGACACGGGAAAATTAACTTAATATATACATAAGTAAGTGTTAACTTTCCATGCTTCCAACAATTATACAGTTTTAAGTACCTATATCAAATATTTAATTTATACTGTGTTTTTAACATTTCAACTAAAAGCTAAAATTAATTATGATTATAAATTATGTTTATATAATATGTTATATTCGAAGTTAAATTAAAATTACGTTCTGCAGCCTGTCGTGGATACGAGCCGTTGAACTGAATAAAGAATTGCAGTGCAGTCTTTTAGAAATGCATTATAAAACGCTACGAAATTATGTTGCGCAGTTGTGCATGGCGTATTCCATGATTTTAAAGCATAAATACAACAGAATACGATTACCTTTGTTGTTTATCATGGCACCAAAGATACAATAAAGATCTGTAAAATAAAGGTTGGAAGCGGTCTTAACACTATTTCCTTAAAAGGCTCCTTTGTATTGGCTAATAAGTAAAATAAATTTTCTAAGCTAATTTGACGATGATTTTGCAATAAAACTGGTGTGAACTATAAAGACCTAATCGGAGAAGAGAATAGACCTATGGAGCTATCTATTGCACTCACACAAGAAAAGGAACAACTTATGCCAATGCGCGAAAAAAAATGCACGAAAAAAAAACGAGACAGAATCATACGATGTTTTGTCTTACTCTGTATGGCAGTTTGTAAAAGGAAAGCACAGTTGCTTACTAGCAAATTTGACTGCTGATGCCGAACTTTTCTTGTGCCACATACAATTGTACTTTCTCGTGCTGTCTCATATTGGCTCACCAGTTGTCTATATATCCTTCTCTGTCTACGCATAAAGAGGTACATAATTTATAGACGGTTGTTAGTAGGATATCAGAGGAGAAGGCTAGGATTGTAGAAGAGCATAGAGTTAGGACTACATGATTATGTTGAGAGAAAAAAACGAGACACGTTATAGAAAAGATTAGCGTAGAAAGGAGAGAAACTTTAATTACATCGTAGTTTCAGATAATTACGAAATAATAGCTCAGCTACATTGACTATAATAAGTCAATGCTCAGCTATCATACATCAGCTAAGGTAACTCAAAATAAATGGTGTATATCTCCAGCAAAAGCCACACTCTTGTGATCAGTTAATGTATCAAAGGCATGTCATGAAATAATGCCATCCATGCCATACTATAGTACTCTTTATAGCGTTTCAATACAATGTGGGAGGTACGTACATACGTAGGAGTAACTAATAATATTCTAGAAGTGTTTTTATTGCAGAATGAATCGACGTGAATTTGTAAAATGATAATGTATTTGAATGTGACCGGGTATCACGTGTCTCCCCAGATTTTATTAACCTCATGAAGATCGGATTTATGAAAGCAATACCCAAAATTGACTGTTAAACACGAAACCGAATATCAATTTTCCAATTACCTATTTAAATTTATTGTTCCGTCGAAAAGTCCACTTTAGTACTGCGGTTCTAACAAAGACGATAAAACTTGGAAGAAACCGACCGTTGCTCCGAAAAACATTTCAGGATCCATTATTATTGAGTTACGATCCACTTTACTTAATTAACAGGTATCCTTTTGTTTCAGATAACCTTTTGGATAAAAGTGCGTGAAAAACAATCGAGAAAGTGAAAATCATAATGTTTTTAATCTGTATCTAAGAAAGTAAATGAAAAAACTACGTGTAAGATGACAGTTAAATGACAGATAAGAAATAAATTTGAATTTAGAAAATATGTCGTCTGAAGTATCGTTGAATGGGCGCGAACAGCCGAGTTACGTGCGTCGCGCGCTGGCTTGTTGTGTCAAAGCTGGGTGTTCGCAGATAGGATTAGTGGTGTTAGTGGTGTTGTATGTGCTTCTTGGAGCGGTGCTTTTCGAGTATCTGGAGTCAGGGCCGGAAGTCCAGAAGCGATCAGCGATACAACGTTCACGAGAAGAGTGTCTAAAAGAACTTTGGGCTATAACAGGTGAGTCTATAAGTCGCATATTTAATTCTTCCTCTAAGATGTTATTTTTTCGTTTAAATGATGTTCAACCAGGGCCCCTGGAGATATGGAGATGTTTAAAAATGATGAGCTTCACAGATATTGGAGTGGCAATACTGTTATAGCTTCCGAGAGAACGGTAGTTATAACGGTGCTGCTGTAAATGGCCCGAAAAATTTAACATAAAACTCAAACACGTACCAAGTTCCAATATATCGTCATTTGGGCCCAGAACCGTTGTTTTAGGACGTACTGCCCAAGTCATTTACATAAAAAGACCGTCGCCCAAAAAGACCTTTGAATTGAATGTAAGGAACTGAGTAAATTCCTTACATTCAATTCAAAGGAATGATTGATGTGATGGATGCTCTTTTCATGGAGCTTATCTATATTTGTTCTTTAATCCTTGTTAAAGAATAGATTAGGTATATCTTTCTTTTTATCATTCTATAATACATTTTTTTTTCACTGGATGGTAAGTGGTAATTTGGTCTTGGATGGTAAAGCACACTAATTCAGACATTACAAAATACCTTTAGCTACTGTCAACTTAGCAGATGTATTGTCAGGCAAATTATGCCATCAATGTTTCATTCACCACCACCATTCACGATAATTTATTTCTGTATGTGCTTTTTCATGTAAACGTTATTGCTAAACTCAACATACCATGTTGTCTACGGTCAATTATTTACAATTTGATCCACTTTCTAAGTGATTCTGACCTTGCTAAGATAGGATCTTCCATTTACTTTAATGAGACAGGCTCCTCTTAATTCCCTAACATTCAATCTAAATAATTATCCAATTCTCAGAATTGAAAACACCTCCTGGGTAGATACGTAACTTTTACAGAGTAATGACGCGGCTCGTGAGGGTAAACTTTTATCATAATCACATTTTCTTAGCTCTTATCCTGCTAAAGAAAAACTTGGTACGAATATTGCTTTGCAACTGATATTAGTAACAGGACCACGTAGAAATATTGTGAAATTGGAGACTGAGGTATACAATTAATAAAATTAAATAAAACGTACGAGTAAGATTTTTTGTAACATTATGATTATGATTAATCAAACGGTTAATGAACACCTTTTTTCCAAATTAATTGTCAAGACCAGCAACTTAGCAATAAAATGTATTTGTTAGTTAAGAACAGATGCTACGAATCACATATAAATTTATATCAGAGATACAGTTGCGCATAACATAAATGTAAGTTAAGTAAGTAAGTATTTTCGTTCCTCCCACCAAGCGTACTCGTTAACTTCAAGAGTCGATTGTTTTCAATTTGAAGGTACGAGGATCCAATTATTTCTTATTTCCTACCTTGGCCGCTTCTTCCATTCACGTTAATGAGACAAGCTTTATATTATAAGGCAACTATTTGAAAGGAACATCTATAAATATAACATTTGGGACTTACTACAACAATACACCATAGGAGAAATACATAGGCGGTTGAACGGGACGTAATTAGGTATAATACGCAATTTGCCGTTGACCAGCGTAATTAAAACCCCAATTTGAAGAAATACTTGAATTAACGAATTGTATGTATTGTTAAAAATTCGTTATTGTTCTAAAGTATTATTGTCGTAAAATAAAAGTGATACAAAGCCTTTGCGATTTACTGTTTCAGAACTAATTTCTAAAATGTACGAGTACAAATGATTTATCTGATGGAACTCTGACTACTAGAATAGAATACCAGAAAGAGACGAACGAACAGAATTTTCTCAAATGTTTTGCTTCTTATCGTACCTATAAAATATATTTATTAATTTTAGGTAATATAAGTATATCTAAACCATTTTAGGTGTTCTGTTATAATTTAATGAATTCTAAATTTAAAATTTGCGCAATATACCATAGTGGGGGAGGGGGTTCAAACACTTGACTACGATAATCAGGACGGAGAAGGGGACCCAAAATCATTAAATTCGATTATCATTATTTATGAATGGCCCTTAGAGTGATGAATAATGAATTTCCGTCTTTTTCTAGGAGGTCATAGAGTGAGTTATATAGGTCTATTTACACCTCGGAACACACCATTTTTGACAGTCAAACGCAGAAATTAAATACGATCAAATCGGGTTTAGAGTAAGACAGTGAATCTTTTATTTCAACATCCATACAAAATATTCTCGAGAATCTCTCTAGAGCATATTCTCCTAGTCAGTCATCCTGCGTCATCCATCCATTAAACCAGTGATAGGCGGGAAGATGATAGGGGGGGGGGGGGGGGTGGAGAGATAGGGTTTGAACGTTGGACTCTCGAACCGAGGGACCCGGGTTCAAATCATGCACGCAAGTCTAATTTTCAAAAATTTTATGCGAATTAGAATTTACTGATTACTTGCTTCAGCGAAGAAAACATCGTGAGCAAACCTGCGAGTTCTTCATAACGACCTCAAAGGTGTTTGAAGTCCGCCAATCCGCACTTGGCCAGCGTGGTGGACTATACCTATACCCATCACATCGTGAGAGGAGACCTTTAAAACCAGATACCATTATACTTTGCTATTGCTGTTTTAAAAAAAAATATCAAATAAAAAAGCATATTTACTTGATTAACCCCTTTGAATAATCCACACAAAAATAATGAATTTCTCGCGAAGCTCACCGCTCAGACCATTTCAAAAGCCCCAAAAATATATTTTAAGCTTCGTAAACTTTAGGAGGCCTTTATTTAAAAGAGTCTCGAAATAAAGAGGTGGAATTGAATAGTTAAAAATGCAATAACGAGACGGTGAAGGATTTTGAGAGCAATTTCCTTGGTTGAGATAACATTTTTTAATATTCACGACACATCAAGTTGGTGGGCATGGGATGATTATGTAAACGGCCAGGTTCTTCTAGGGCTTATTATGCAACAGATGATAAGTAAGTAGCTTATACCTGCTCTGTAAATAGCCAGTTTGTATTCATTAATTCATTAGATGGGTTAAGAAAAAAACCATGACTGTTAATTAATAAATCAGTGGGTTCAATACTACTTTAAGTTTAATCCTGTCATGCTTTGCAGCAACAGAACTACCCATTTTTGGTAAACAAACACTTTTATATTTGTTTATTTTAGTTATTAATGTATACAGTAAATTGTTTACAGAAACGGCTACCAAAAAATATAATTATTATGTACAAAATTACTTTATTTCTTAAGAAATTTCTTTCATCAGAAATGTTGTTGGAGAGAATAAAACTCCCTACTTACATTATATCTAGCATTTTTTCCCTTACTATTCCTAAATATTTCCAGTTTGTGCCAAATTAAGATTATAAATTTTAAGTCAGTCAATTGAGTAGATTTCTATATGCCACAATGAAACTTTTATAACATTCAATACATTACGCTCCCTCGCTAGTGGGTATTTAATTATTAAAAATAGACACCAAGTTTAAAGTTTTGCTAGACAAGTATTTTTTTTAGTTTTTTATTATAAAATTCTATTACTTTTGTATATCTTAAGCTAGACTGTTCTTCTTGAACGCCTTCGATTGTAATATTTGTAATAAAGCTCGATACAATCGTGTACCTATCCGCCTGCACTGTTCTGCGGAAAGGCGAATGAATTCTAGGTCTGATATTTCGAATGTATGCGTCAATTCACTTTAATCTTTCAAATCCAGAATTCGTTACGGAGGAGAATCAAATGAATGAAAGAAAAAGAGGAGCCCAATTTAGAGAGCTTTTATTGAATTTCCTTATGAGCACTAAACTTGTGTGGATTTTAAATTACCATTTCATCTCATTCATAGTTTTGGATCTTGTTTTAAATATGAATCTATATGTAGCAGATGTATTTTCAAGGTTTATTTATCACGATCAGTCATAACAGTCATAGTTAAGTATATCAATCATGAAAATAATAACATTTTTATAAGCAAGAAAAATGAAGGTCCAATTTGTTCAAATTATTTTCCTGGTTGCGTATTGTCATAGGGCTTGGTAGAGACATTTTGGTTAACTGATTTTTATTTTAAAGATAACATAAAGCTTATAAAGTTTATAAAAGCTTATAAGTTCACGGATCAGATGCTTTTATATTAAAAACCCAAACCGAGTTTATTGAAGTTGTCTTTTGTTATAAGCCTATCTCCGAATATCATGTAACACTTGACGCGTATGTCGTCAGCCTTTAATTTACTGAAACATGATTCGTCATGCGAAAACAAATAAAGGCTTACGTTCAGAGCCAAATGTAACCTAATGCCTAAACCCCTGCTATTTGGAAAACAGATTCACGTATTGATATTCCGTTTACTATTCATTGCTCGTACATTCGCTACGGATGTAAAGAATTGTTCTATTAACCTTCAATGGACATTAAACTATAGATAGACTTGTGTTTGTCTTTGTCATGGTAAAGGTCCTCGAACGAAGGTTCCTCCGTCTATGCCTATTTGTTTAATATCTTGTAAATCTCTTTCGCTTGTTCGGAGCATTTTGTTAGATTTGTTTTGTTACAATTTACGCGTGCTCTCTTTGTGTTATTAAGAAAACAAATCGGTTGGAAGCCAATGTTGTGTTTATACTATTGTTCTTCGGTTCTTGTTGATTTTTGTTTTCTCTAAATATAAATTTGCTTCTTAGATTTGGGCATTAATCTCTTTTGGTAACAAAATAACATGTAGGTACTACTGATTACGTTTTTGTTTTACTACGAGTACTAACTCGCCTTCCATTCGCTTAGAGAAACAGGCTTGTCGTATATAGCTTTTGTTTCGGTGACAGTTTTCAGATGACATTAGAAATACCAGTATATCTACACTGGTACAATACCTACAAAAGTTCCTAAACCATCATCTAGGTATTAACTTAACAGAGTCTATGCCACTTTCTTCTCTTATCTCACTTTTTATGTTCATAGCCGGCGCCAGACGCCACCTGATGGTAGGTCCCGACGCCTATGGACATCACTCTACAAAGTTATTTTAGCAGACTCCATTTAGTAATTATATCTCGATTCCTACTTAAAATATAATACAGAACCAGTCTATTGGAACATATTGACGAGCAGAAAAACTCCTCGTTAAAATCACATAAACGTAGCGGATACGGATAGCATGAAAGTATAATACAGGAGAACTGATTTATACGAGCTGCATTCAGAAGCACGTAATGTATTGTTGTAAGTGTAAATTAAATTTTCTCTGTGATGAAGTTTACACAAATCGGAATTAATTATGCAGTGTGTAATATTATCATGTCATGTTAAATTGGGTGTATTTAATTCTTCTTCGTCGTTTCACTCTTTTTCACCAGCACTACGTGAAATAAATAAAATTTTATTCACAGCTGAGATGGCAGGTTTTGTTCTGCAATATATTTTATATTTTTGCTCATCAAATGTAACAACTTTTTCTATGGCAGCGATGTCTCCTATAGTTTGGTTGATCTACTTAGTAAATCTCGACAATAACGCCACTTATGTACTGGTTCCACCTGTAAATCTTAACCATCGAGAAACACACGTAAAAAAAACATTACAATCGGTTTAACTCCAGACAATACTTACCGGTAAAAAGTGAAAAATAAAGTCTTGTGTTTAACCTAATGGAGGTCTTTTATCCTGATTCAAAAAGAAGATTTCTCTGTTCCTTTTGAATCATGGAATTAAAAAACGCGTCAGTGTGCACCCTGCTGAATAACTGATGAACCGTGTCCTACCTGTTGGGGATCGTTGAGCTTTAACCAGCTTAATCAGACCTTATTCTTGCATGATAAGGTTCTTTACCGGCCCACCTACCTAGCTTATCCTGCCCTTTTCTCCCTAGCTTAGCCCTGTGACAGGCGGTCAGACAGACTAAGTAATGGGGTCTTGTTGCACCTTTTGCACTACTAAGTACCTACTGCCTTTTATTGAGCTCTTTAGTAACTAAACTTTCACCCAGTTGAGTCACTTAACATACTCGAGGACATAAAGTACATGGTCATAATTATGTAATGTTTAAAAATATAAAATCAAAATTCTACACGATAATTGTCCATACTTTTGGTTTTTAATGAATAATTGGAACGAGAATCGAGTACTGAGTATCCCCTATTAATATGTTAAGTGACTTACCAGTCAGCTTGTATAATTTCTACTGTAAACCTACTAACATAATTTAGTATATCACAAAATTCGTTGTCAAAGCAGAGAACTATAAGACGCATTGCATTGTTGAACTGAATATTACTAGAAATTTGAGAAGTGTATTTATTTCCCCACAAAGGAGATTGTCCATTTTTGGCCCAGCGTGGACAGAATGCTGAGAAAAAAACAATGATACCAAAAAATATTGTCAATTAAAATACGATTTTTCATTGTTCGTGGTTGTATCAATTTACACTAATAGATAATTAGTATTTCAGTTGATAATATTCATTACTCGTAGATATTTTCCGGTCTGCTTTTTGATTTCGTTGTTTACCACAGAGTACTTAAACACTACGTTGTTGTCAGCAAAAATATAACATTACTACTACAATCGATTAAATATAATAATCTATAAATCGATGTACCTAATGTAATAATAATTAGGAAAGACATAAAAAGATGGATGTGTTTTTGTTTGACTGCGATCTCACCTGATTGTAAGTGCCGATGCAGTCTATGATGGAAGTTCGCTAACCTGATAGGGTTATGGCGTTTTTTTATATAACCTATATATTATGCACTAATCGGTTTCATCGCGGCATCGTCTTTGCCAGTAGGGCGGTAACTAAGATGGAAGCATTCCTCTAGACTATACCTAAGGGAATTTAGAAATTATTATTAATTATGTTCCCAAACAGACCCGAGCCGCAAATCGAACCCGGTAAAACGGTAACCTCCCAATTATAAGACTCAGGGCATATCGCTGCGCCAGGGAGTTCATAATAGTAAACATCAAGAACACGAAAAAATCAGGTTTTAAACTTAAACACAAAAAATAAGAAATAATTATTAATATTACCAGATTCGAAAAATTCGACTATCAATATAATCGATTTCATTGTTTTATCGGTAACTAGTTTCATGGCAGCACTAATCTATGCAGCTCATAGACACGACGGCCATGACGTGACCTGCGTCAGTCAATTTGCCAAACCAAAATCAAAATGTCATTCGTTTTCACAATTCACATCACACTTTGTGGATGTGGACTTGATGTAGAAATGTGGAGTTGTGGAAGTTACTCGTGCGCACTGTGAATATTGTGATAATTCTTATCATTTCTTTGTCTTTCCGTTTTTTATCTCGACCTTGCTTTATAATGGACACCGACAACGCTTTTTACGACAACCTTTGCATGCCTACCGGTACCTAACTACTGATAGAAAACCAAATGTTGACCCCCCATTGAATACGGACGAACCCACTCCTAATCCAACTGTAGACGCATTACCTATGGACCATTTTGATAACTTATGAAGATGAATAATTTAAAAAAATATCAAAAATAAATAATTATTTTATTTCAAAAACCTTGTTTAAGACATCTCTTTAAAAAAAACTTGGAACACCTGGATACAAAACTTTATTATTTTTCTGATTCCTACTGGCTAAAGCTACTAATTCCATATATCGTTTTTATTTTTAGTGGCTGTTCACTCTGGGCCAAAACACCCATACAAAGTGGACATTCTCCTTTCTGAGGGTGTCCTAAACTACCCTCTATACAGTTAACTCCAGGTTTATTCACTCTACTTACATTCGTGTCACTTTGAAAACTATACAACAGCTAAATGGTTTCTTTTCACGCACGTACTATTTTTATAATTCTGAAATTAAAATGTATCTCGCACGAGGTTTCCATGTTTTACAAGTTAAAAGGGAAGTTGAAAGGTTTATTTGTGGGTTAATTTACACGTTAAAGCTAGTTGATGTTATGGGGTCACAATGATCCTTCGCACAAACGTTATTCGTATAAATATTCATTCGGTTATTGTACGTTTGACGTTGCCGTTTCAAGAGCCCTGGTAGTAGGGGATCCGAACTAGACACGACCTTCACCCATCTGTTTAATGGATGAAAGCTATTTTATATCAAATTTAATATATAATATATGTATTACGAAATATATCTCGAGTGGGTTGTCTAAAAAATTCGTGGCTAGAGTGTGATTTATTAAAATACGAAAGTATGAAGCCTGTAGAATATACAAACGTTGGGTTGTCTATTTTTTCCTGGCGTAACTACTGGGTTGGCAGGTACAAACAGGTAAATCGATAATAGTTGTTTTCACCTATTTGTATAATAAATAAATATTATATCAAAATGAGCGCTATTTAACTGCGAATACGATGATATAGGGTTGTCTTTACGGTGGTCGCATAAAATTTTCACCTTTCAAAACTTAACAACCGTCATTCAGGCCAGATTTTTTACAGACAACACTATAACAAAAATCACCGAATCTAGTTTTGAGGTCAAAACGTAAAATTATACCAACCTCTAGCTGTCGCAATGCAGAAGTTTAAAGGTTGTCTTCCGTGGCCGGCTCTTCTGTGAATAACGCTACGCTCGAGTCACATTTATGATTAAACGCAACAAAAACATTTGAGCAAAGCTAACATTTATTACAAACCCGTAGCTTGTCGGTGACCCTGTTTCAGAAGCGAGATGGTCCAGGTTCGATTCTCGGTCAGTGCAGGCACATTTCCGTTTTGACGGCATTTATTTGTACCTATAAGTAAAAGTATTGTAATTAATTAATATACTTCTAATTTATAAAACTACGAGTTTTTTATATAATATTTAACGCTGTTTACATTTATAGGAACATTACCTCTAATAAGACTGTAGGTTATTTTTGAGTTTAGTCCAATATAACCACACTAAGATTCCCTGTATCGTGGGATTCAAATTTCCGCCGCCTTGATGGTACCTGAGGGCCTTTCGAGAAGCGATCCGGAATGCTAACTATTGCGCCATACGGGTTCTCCGTGTTGCTCATTAAACATTTTATTATTACTAACATCAAACCATCCACGAATCATAAAATCATTCATAATTAATTTTTAATATTTTCATCATTAAACACATCAATATTTAATTAATGTGGTTAAGCGTTAGTAAGTCGTCACAAAAACCGCGGCAACATGACGTCACAACACTCACAACACGGCTACATGAGCCGTTGGTGATTAATTACGATGTTATAATAATTAATGGCTTCCCATATCATTGTACGTCGTGGTATTTAGTACTAAACTAATAATGGCGTTCGGTTCATAACTACAACAGTTGAATATGTATAATATTATGTTTATACATATGTTACACACATAATAAATGTATGTAGATATATTATGTATCTACATTTTAAGAATTTCTTCTGCGCGTAACTTATCTTAATATATATAAATCTCTTGTCACGATGTTTGTCCGCGATGGATTCCTAAACTACTTAACCGATTTTAAATTAAATTGGCACACCGTGAGCAGTCTGGTCCAACTTAAAAGATAGCTTAGATCTTTAATTATAGTCGCAATTTTATTTTATTGCAAATTATTTGTCTATAATTAATTGACAGTGTGTCTACAGGTGGATCCGTGAATTTTTTAGATTTACAATTGGACCCGGTAGGTGGCGCTGCTGTCGATATTACACCAAATGTCAAAAAAGAAATGTCCACCCGTGCGAAGCCGGGGTGGGCCGCTAGTGATTTTATAAATATATATATGTATTTTAAAAAATAAACTGATATAGTAACCTGTCGCGATGATATCAGTTTATTTTTGCATGTAAACGTACTCGTACTCACGATTTCTTCTGTGCGTGTGTATGTCACTGAACTCCTTCTAAACGGCTGGACCGATAATTTTCATTAAAATAGGTCCAGCCCCTCGCTGTTATCGAGATTTACCAAGAGATCAGCGAAACTTTTGGAGACATCGAAGTGCTGCCATAGAAAAAGTTATTGCATATGATGAGCATATTCTTAAAGTAAGTTTATAGGTAGTAGAGCCTAGAGTTAGTCCGGGGTAGTACTAACATCGCCACGGTACTTAGTACCGTTTCTAAAACCCGGGACCCCTTCCCTCGCAGGGAAGTTCAGAACCATCTGGACTATGGTCTTCAGGCAGCTCTGTCAGCTGAAGGTACTAAAGGTTTATCTAATGTGCGTTTCACATTATAATAACACATAACCTAAATTTAATTACGCCGAATCTGATACCAACGATAAATCTTTATGAAAAATTACACTTGCGATTCAGATTTGTCGCAGATGAGTATCTGGCATTACGGGAATTTCGGGAAACATTCCGGAACATGGGACAACATTAATCATTTATACAGGACGAGAGAAATATTTTATTGAAAACAATTAATGCAAGTTTCGGTGTTTAAATCCCCGTTTATTAATGTTTAAATTTCACGAACAAGCGATGAAGATTGAAAACACGAGTGGATTTCATTTTCAATGCTTTATTTTACTAATACAATTATTTTTCGGTATCCTTTTATTTGAATGGCTCATTTTACTAAACTGAGTATTTTAGACATCTTTTTCGGACTTCAAAATAGGAGGAGGTTCTCAGTTGGACTGTATTTTTTTATGTTTGTTGCCTCAGAACTTTCGACTTCGTGATCCGATTTTGACGATTCTTTTTCTATGTGAAAGTTGGTGCTTCCCGTGTGGTGCCATTACAAATTGGCCCTGTTATGACAATGGCATCCATGAGAAAACCATATAAGTTAAATTTTCGTTATATTGAAGTCGGTTTTATAAATAAAAGGTTATTTTATTTAAATACATAATTATAAAGTAAGTGGTCACCGTCGCCCATGGAGTTTAGTAGCATCAAAAGCATCGCCGATGTGTTGCCGGCTCAGAAATAAAGAAGGAAAAGGAAGTATAAAGCAGCACCGATCCCACCATCAAGAAAGAAATAAGAAGGAAGGATCTAGGTTTCAAGCTGGAACAGACGGGGCAGCTGCCTCAATCATGAGGGGGTAGCTATGCAAGCTTCACTGAAAGATAAACAATAGCAGTAATTATTCATTACTTCTTTGATGGTATTTGTGGTGGTAATATACCAGTATTCTTCGGCGCTGCCCTACCATTAAGCAGGCTGGCTTCTGTGACCTCCTATGACATCGGATTGGGGTTGGTACTTTAGGCTAATCCAACATGGCCGAAAATGTATCCATTAAATTCTGGTAATGTATTGCGGTCTTTTAGAGTCATTTAGTAAGTTCATTGTTTTATATTTACATAGTCCACAATGCTTAAAGGACGCTGCTGATATGGACATTTACGCAGCCCTTGCGTTTGCTGGTTTTTGAATTAAAAAAACTTTTTTAATTTGAGTGCCGAGGAACGTGTATGGGCTAAGTCCCACCCACGCGATATGATGTGGGAGTCGTGCCGTGGAATACAGGATGCTCAAAGTTTCCTAAGTAAACAATTGCGTCGCGTATATGTATGTATATAAGAACATTACAGGTGGAAACGAGTTTCATTCAAACTTCGTAAGCGAGTCAACGTACCTGATGTATTGCTACTTTTTAATGAAACCTCATTTTTCGAGAGGTATGTATACGTGGTATGTATTACGTATAACTAATAAACCTGCTCTCGTGTCGCTACGGGAAATATATCCCTAACTAGTATGTGAGTAATTGAAAATTGTTAGACGTGTTTGGTTAAGCTGAATTAACTTTTTTATTTATTAACCGATTTAAATAAAATAGACACAAAAAATTATGCAAAGCTTACCACAATACGTGAGAACCATACCCGAATCGGCCAAGCCATTTGTGCACAAGCACAGTTGTGCAACATACGAGTACATGATCAAGTTTAGCTGTACCGTTCTACTGGGCAGATAAACCTGTCCGGTACACTAACCGTCTAACGTGTATGGTTTGCTTAAGAATGCGAAGCTATGTAATTTAAATTATACTAGCAACACCGTAAACCTCCAGGGAGCCTACAGCGATGCATAATTCAGTTTTGTAACGCCACACCTAAGAACTCTTATTTCAGGTTAGTGCCTAATTGAGTTGTCTGAGCGTCGGTGTCCATAATTCCTTTTTACTTAGCAAGGGACCTATTATACATTTTCTTTAACATTTTATTTTAAGGATTTTGTGTTTATTTTTTTATTTTTATATCCGACAAACGAGCAGCACGCCACCTCATGTTAAGATGTCAACGTCGCCCATTATCATGGGTGATACTAGAGGTATCACTGCATTGCCTGCACCTCTTAGCCTAATTGGTAATGGCCCTGCCTTGTAAGCGACTGGTCCCGGG
Organism: Ochlodes sylvanus; assembly: GCA_905404295.2. Classification (NCBI taxonomy): domain Eukaryota; kingdom Metazoa; phylum Arthropoda; class Insecta; order Lepidoptera; family Hesperiidae; genus Ochlodes; species Ochlodes sylvanus. The sequence goes on from FR990137.1 coordinate 3,431,511, forward strand.
TTCGATTCCCGGCCGGGGCAGCTGTTTATGTGACAAGGACCGTGGACCCAGGGGTCCACGGGAGACTTGACGGGACGTTGGCGTGACAAAAATTGGGGTTCACATTACGTAAGCGGGGGTTCAAGATAATTTATCCGGTTCGATTGTAAAGAATTTCCCTTTGCACTACAGCCTACTAACTCATACGCGCTGAAGGCCTATAGGGGGACGGGAAGGAACCCAATCAAAAGTCGGGTATGTTAACGTTGGTCGTTTACTCTCACTGCGGTAACAGTGTGGGATGTCAAAGTTGGTCGTTTTTTTTGCTGGTAACAAAGCCTGGCTTAGAATGTAATTTGATCATACATGTAGCTGAAGGGGGTCTGCCGGAACTGGCAAAGTTTTTAAAGTGGTATATGAAAAAAGTTTGGGAACCTCTGCTCTATTCTGTCTATTTTGACCTTGCTGAAATGACGTCGCGCCTAGACTTAGTTGCCTTTTCGTCAGACATGAAAGGCGATGGACCAATAGTAGTAGAATAGTACTTTTTGTTGTATAGCAGATTTGATGGTTGTATTTCGATCGAACGTTCAAAGGTACCACTGCGTACCATTTTTCTTTGCCGTTTGTCGTTGAAATGTTACGGTATATTAGTTACGTTGAAAAATATCTATAACGAAATGTTTTTGAAACAGGTTAAAATTGTTACACAAAGCCTTGTCTTGTAAAATCCTTTGTTTCGTTAATAATATGTGCGAGCTGACAGACGCTTTTCGTCTCTTTATAATTACTTGTATTGCGTTTAAATATTGTGGAAAATTCAGTGCAATTTAGCCTTGTTATAATTTCCCGGTTTTTAATATAGAAACGTCCTTACCGTTACCTACATCCTATTATTATAGAACGGAGTGGGCAAAATTAGAATATGATTTAGGTTACCATGCCGGACCACCGCTCGAAGGGTCCTGAGTTCGATTCGCAGCGAGGCAGTAATTTGAATGAGTAAATTTTTTTTTGGTCTGGGTGTGTGTTCTTGTCTTTGTGTTTTGCCCATGGTGCCACACAGGGAATCCTAGTGTGGGTTGTGAGTGTGTAGCGTAATTAATATATTTATTTATAAAAAATGCATTAAAGCTTATACTTTTATACTACAGATGTCGTAGCGAATTATATCAGGAATACATTTTGATTTGAGGCTACGAGTATTTTATTATATAGGTAAATTATACATAATTATACATAATTGCAAGTGTATAGTAATATCAGAACGAAGACGGTTTTATTTATGCATGAAAGATAGGGTTGATGATCACGTATTCATAAAATTTAAGATCAAAATTTAATGTCCAAGGTTGTAAATGTCTGATTTACTGGTTTAGGCCACCTTGGGATTATTAATATGAATATTAAGTAGATTTCAGGTACTTGATAAAATAATTCTATTAAAATAATAATTAGGTGTAAAGTGATTCTTTACAGGAAGTGTTGTAGGCTTAGAGAGAAGCGAAATGACAATCTCTAATGACATGAATGAATGAATTCTTGTTACTAAATAGGAAAGATGACCCTAATAATACAGTGGACGGTCCCCAGAATACCTAAACTCTATCTTTTTGGGCCAGCAACGGATCGATAATGCCTTTGTCTGTATCTGTAGTCCATGAGTGTCGGGGACTACTTACCACAAGATTCGTCATCTCATTTATTGGCTATTTACGAAAAAAAATGGTACTTTTAGTATTGGGTTACGCTCAGATGCATTTTGTTTGTACATGCTCATCGGATACGGTTAGGTATGGATTTTGAATATTTTTTCATTGTAGTTAAAACGGGATGTGGCTGTGTCCAGGAAACAGCCGTGTATTTTACATGAATAGGTGCACGTAACGGCAAGCATTTTTTTAGCGGCGTTTTCAAAATGGCTGCGGTTTACCCTCCGACGAGCGTTATGTTCTACAGTCCTCCTAAAACCTAATTAATTCTGTGTAACACTAACTCAATTCAATTCAATTCAAGCGTCAATTTTTTTCATTTACCACCGATCATTTAACTGTGATATGGAGCTACAACACCAAACTATATCCCACGATTTTGTTCGATTTTTCACGTCAAAACAACTAAGTAACATAATATAACCGTGTCTGAAATCCGCCCGCGAAGTTTTTCTATCTGCACCAACCCTTACGGATAATAAATGTGAGGACATAAGTTAGGAAAACGCCGCGTCGCGAGCGTTGTTGCGTGCGAATTATGCCTCTTGAATAATGTGAAACCGTCGGTACTCCTATTGTGAATACGCGGACCTTTCGGTTGGTGAAAGTCCATTTTATTTTTAAAATCGTTTCCTTGTACGGTAATGGCGTACGTATTTATTGGCAAACGTTGAAGGGATTAGGGTTATGAGTTTTGAGTTGTGAGTTGGCAGTTTAATAAGGTCGGCGTGCGTGAATATCATTACAATGTAGCTATGTACGTGGAAGAACGTATCAAAATTACAGATGAGAAAAAACGGGAATTTCAATGAATAGTTTTAAAATACGTAATTCTCAAGTAAGAATTTCTAATGTGCATTAATAGTTAGATTCGATTCATAAAATAACTTCTGTGCGCAAGGAGTCCAACTTGAATCCGTCTCGTCCGAATCACTACTAGATATCACTGTTTTGTCAGTAAACTGTTTGTTTATAGTATTCCGGCCAATACTAATGCTGCTTTCCGCAGGGACGAAGTAATTGGCCATCCATTTGACAAGTACCAGTGACAAGGGGAATCAGGTTGTGATTAGGTAATCCCCAACCCGTTCCCTAGTTGTCCATTTATCAATAACCTCCAATTGTGTTTGACAGATTTGGCAGGATGCTTCGTGAGTTATTGCGGTTCTTACCTATGAAGGGCGAGGTAAATAAATTCTACTCTAATACTTCTTACTTGTATAGTTTACCATTACCGTACCTTAGGGACTGATTGTTATTTAAGTTTATGGTGGCGAAAATTTACGTTACTTTATTGATTTAATGTACTTAAGCATTACCTAAGCAGTACCTAATTATCAAACACAGAAAGAAAATTTTGCACAATAACTTTCAAAACATACACATCAATTTTCTATGAACAATTATTTGGTGAATTATTTATTACTAATCTTTTTTCAGATTTTCTAAATGTATCTGTACGTTAAAGATAAAATATAACAAAAAATACCTACACGATATAAAAAAATACAAATTTTCGGCGTTACTTCATAATTATTTAAAGATCCTGGCTTAAACCCGGTTCGATATCGATATTTTTAAAATTGTTCCCGATTCAAGAATAATAAATTACTTATCACGGGGAAAGAATTCAGAGTTTTCGTACAAAAAGTTTTGTTTTTAAGGGCCGGGGTTGATGAGCGGAGATAATGAGATCAAAGTTCGTGTAAAATGGAAATAAGCTTTTTTGTAAAGCTATAATTAATATACTTTGTGAAACTTGATTGATAGAACTTGTAAAGGATCGTGAATGTTTATTTATATTTATTAAAAAGATTAATAATTACTTTGTAACTAATTTTATTATAGTTAAGTATAAAATTATAATACCCACATAATGAATAAACATATTTTAATCTTTTTATGGCTTTGTTTGCAATTAAGATACCAATAGGTATCGGTACTTGCAGATTTTTTGAGTTGTCTCTAATAAATTATTTTGGAGAAATCACTTTATCAATTAGAGTCTAAACTTGGCCTTTTTTTGTATAAGTAATTAATGTTAGCATCTAAGATAGGTGCCTTGTATCCCTTGAAAAGGATATGTTTCCGCAAAATAATACTGAAATGTTTTGTTATTGTAGTTTTTGCGACGAATAAATAGGTGTCTAATTCACTGAACGAAAAGAATCGTTTGCTATATTGTAAACATAAAATTTATCAGGACAGGATTATCATGATAAAGACGATGACGCACACAATGAAGATGATGAAGTAACACCGGATTAATCAGTTTTCTTACTATTTTGAATTCGCTTAATTCTTAACTTCATATTGATATCCTACACCTAATGCGCTTTCTCCAACGTGAAACATAAACAAAGAATTCAAAAATGCAATAATTAAAAGGAATAACTGAATTTTTCCGGTTTCCTTCTGCTGAAAAATATTCCGAAGCAGAAGTTGAAGCAGAAGTAGAAGTAAGAGCAGAAGTAGAACCAGATGTTTAAATTGACGCGGAAATTCCGCTTTTGTGGAAGCAGAAGCGTACTTGTGGTACATCTCTAGACAGCACGCTGACACAGATGTAACAACAGCACTGGTTATCCACTCTTACGATAACAAAGAAGATTCTTCTAGACTGTTACAAACAAAAGGCATTGGCGTAAAGCGTCAATTTACCATGAAACACATCATGAAAGAATTCTTCAAAGCTTGTAACGAAAGAGTCATTCCTTTCGCGAACGTACGCTACTGTTCATTTGATGTAAATGACTTTGCCCGTTCCCCCTTTAGAATAAAGCTTAAATTGAATTACCTTCGTCTCGTACACAAATAATCTTTCAAGTATTACGACAAAAGGATTTTATGCGTAAAAGACATTCGGCCTAATGCGACTTGTTTGAAGTGATTTCTTTTTCATGGCGAAGTGCTCTTTCCCATTATTGCTGGCAGTTAACAGTTGGGGACAATAGATTACCTAAATGTTTCTGCCCCTGGTAGTAAATAGTTGTTGCATTCGGATCCCGGGGACTTTACGGACTTTATTATGGAACTGTTTTAATTAAATAGTTTTTGAGTGAAGCATTTCGTAACATGCAGCAGATGTGTAGGTGCTCAGGTATCTTAATTTCCGATCAGTCAGGTAACCGGTAAAGGTTTGCGCAAATTACATTTACAAAATTGCGTAACTCTGAATCGACTCTGATTAAACTCATAGGAAAGCATTGAAGTATGATCCTTATGTCGTGTTTTGACTCCAAGACGCACCAATCACATGTAAAAATAATAATGAACTCTTCAGGCCGCAAAGATTAAGATAAATATCCAAGAGAATTCAAAGCAAACTTAATTTTCAGCGACCCTACCAAATCCATTAACTTAGCGAATTTATATAAAAGTCTTCAATTTTCATATCACAAATTTAACTTTTATTTTTTAGCCAAGTCATGATTAAAATAAAGAACAATATGTCTTAGGAGTGGTCGCGAATTTAATTCCTGCGGGATGAAGCTAAGCTTTATAAAATTCAAAGGTTTCGGGATTATCTCTGGGAGGTACTGCGTATATGAAATATTTCTATTATTTAATTTAACTCTCAGATCTTGAGCCTCCCGTGGTCTCCATTGGATTTTCGGTGCTTGAGCTCGGCTCGAGCTCATTAATATTTCATTTAGACCTAAATAAATGATACTGTGACTTAGCTATTATCATACTCAAATTAAAAATGTCAAAGATTGTTTCTTTGGATTGTAATGAAATTTGGTGCACAGATATTTTATGTAGTTGATCATATAGAATACTTACTTTTTGTGTCTGGATTCTGGACCCAATTTTGGAGTCCAATGAGTAATACGGGCGTCATTAAAATCTAAATTAAATTAAAATAAAAAATATAACTTAAAATTTAATTGACAGAATGAATCCGACAAGTACCTATAATACGTGAGGTAAGCCGTGATATACTCGTAAAATTAAAAATAACATTGAAAACGGTATCACGAATTGGTTTTGATACTTACTGATAAAAGGGAAAATAAAACAATTATTGTATTGTTACTGTTTAGATATTTAATAATAATATGATTTTACTCAACATGACTTACTTAATTATGAAACATTATGAAAAACCCGCTAAGTGCGAGTTGAATTCACGTGCAGAGTTCCGCACGATGACTAATAATAATAACATTATTATGTAATGTAGCACCAAATAATACAATTATCCCAAGAACTAACGTAACATTGTAGTCGAAGAGATAAAGGCCAATTTACAATATTTATAAAATAATTTCAAACTTTTAAACTTAAAATTTATTAATATGAAGGTATATAATGTAAGGTATATTAAAATGTATAAATATATTTATGTAGTAGGCTTTTGTAGCTCCATAGTTTTGATACTATTAATTATAAAAACATAATAAATGTATAACGAAATACTTTAAGACTTAAGTTCTTTGATTTTGTGAAAGCTGACCCTATCTTCAACATAGCATCATTTCGGAAAAGTTAATCACATGGTAAAAACTGTAATATTATAAAATAAATACAGTAGGTGGCAACATTGTTGAGAACAACACATTTTTACAGTATTTCAGGCTATTATATGACAATGCAGAGTAAATATAAATATTCATTCATTACCACACTATACTATCTACTATACTATTTACTATTGTATAATTGTGACTATCATAATCAGTCGATTCCAGCTAAAATCTTATCTGGCTTGAACTTAAAGTTACATTACAATTAAACTTTCTTCGTCATTGTCTATAGTTCCGTTGCCTTCATTGGGTGTGTTCATAGACGATTTACTATTATTATCTGATGTACTTTCAACTATTGTTTCTTTGATGGGTTTAATAATGAGAGTAGTTCCTTTAATATGATTAAGAGTATCAGACAAAGGCTTCAAAATACCTCGTAGTCCACCATTTAACTGACTGTAATAATCACTATCGTTGTTTGATGTCATTGAAGATAAATTTTCGTATTCATTCGATGTATTAGCAGCTGAAACTACAGTTCTATTGCCTTCGTTGACTCTGTAATTTAACGAATTACTATCAAATTCTGATTTACTTTTTACTTTTGTTTCTTCGATTTGCTTGTTATCAGATGATTCATTACGTGTGATGTTGTATGAAAACCCATCATCAAGGAATCCGTCTGTTATGTTTTTAAAAGATTTGAGGTTAGATTCGTCGGTGGGTCCCCTGTCCTCAGTTATTTCTCTAATATTATTTAAAGTGCCTGAGCCTGGCTTAAGAATATCTCTGAAACGTCCAGTTAAATATTTATTATTGTCTCCATCATAACTTAAATATTTATTATTATCTCCATCATAACTTGACGAAGTTGAAACTAAGCTGTCCTCTCTATTATTTATATCAAATACATTAGCAGTTACAGAAATTACAGTTCCGTTAATTTCATCGAGTCTGTTACCAGATAAATTCCTGCCGTTATCCAGTTTGCTACTGATGGAACTCCTATCTTCATCATTTTCGTCAGAACTGTGCGAGCCACGATAATTATTTAGTAAATTTATTTTAACCTGGGTTTTATATGTTGTGTTCTCAGAAGATCCGCTGTTATTTTCTTTTATGTTTTCATATTTAGTTTCAGTTCTAGTTTTTTTGATGCATCCGTTGTTCTTAGTCAGCCCTTTAACATAATTTAAATTATCTGTAATAGGTTTGAGAACATCACGAAGACTTATACTGGACTGTTTATAATTAACCTGGTCAGGTGCAATAACAGCTAAATCTTGGTCACCATTTTCATTATTACTGTTGTAATTATTAGGTCTGTGTTCATATAATCCTTGTACATCAAATACGTTATTGTGTGACCTAAAGTCACCGAGGCTCTTGTCGTTTATATTCTCCAATGATATGCTGCCGTTGTTTGGTGTTATTTCAAAAATACCATTGGCTCCTGTTTTATCGATTAGCTCGCTGTCAGATAATTCATATTTATTTATGGATTGGTATGAACTTCCGTCACCATGAAAGCCATATGTAATATCCTCAAGCAATTCAAAGTTTGAGGTGGATGCCATGTCCAATACATTTTTAATTCCTTTTGCTTCAATAAGTCCGCTAGATATATCATTTTTAGGTTTGCTATGCTGTGAAATGTCGTTATCGTGGTAACTATATGTAACATTTTTAAATGATCTGTTTTCATTAATTTTTTCATCAGGTTTGCTATTAAATAAACCAGCTTCAAGAGAGTTCTTGTGTGTGTCTTCTTCATCGGGGTTAAAATTTGTTATATTTTCAGATGATTCGCTGTCATGAACTGGTGTTATATCCAATGAACCTTCACCTACGTATTCGGTTCTTTTTCCGCTTTCGGATAAAACATATTCAGGTGTGCTACTTAAAATACTTATATCATCAAAATATTTAACTTTTATATTTTCATTTAGTCCGCTCTCACTGTCTGGTGTGTGGGTAAAGGTTTGTTCAAAAATGTTTTCTTCACTATGTCCATTGTTAGATAGATCAATGGCAGGTGTGCTGTTGTGTAAAATTTTGTCCTTGTGGTAACTATCTGATAGGGTTTCAATTAATTTGTTTTTATTTTCTGCCATGATTTTAAACATATCACTGACCTTAATTTCTTCATCAGGTTCACTATTAAACAAACCAGTTTCTAGAGAGTGGTTTTCTACATCTTCTTCATGGTGGTCAAAATTTGTAATATTTTCAGATGATCTGCTGTTATGGACTGGTACTATTCCCAATGGAATGTCAGCTATAACTTCGTTTCTATTTCCATTTCCGGATAAATCGTATTCAGGTTTGGTGTTTGTTATATTTTCAGATAATCCGCTGTTATGGACTGCTATTATTTCCAATGGACTTTCAGACATATCTTCTGTTCTATTTCCGCTTTCTGATAAATCATATTTAGATGTGCTGTTTAACAAACTTACATTATTAAAATATTCGTTTAATCCGCTCTCGTTGTCTAGTGTGTGGTTAAGCATGTGTTCAAAAAAGTTTTCTTCACTAGGCCCATTATACGATGAATCAGTTTTAAGTGTGCTGTTGTTTGAAATTTTATCCTGTGTTTGGTTTTCAAATGATCTATTTTCATTTTCTGGCATGATTTTAAACATATTACCAATTTCTTCGTCAACTTCACTATTAAATAAACTAGCTTCTAGAGACTTGTCTTGTAAATCTTCTTTATCAGGGTTATAAGTTATGACATTTTCAGATGCTGCACTGTTAATGACTGGTGTGATTTTTAGTGGACCTTCAGTTACGTCTTTTTTACTATTTCCGTTTCTGGATAAGTTGTATTCAGGTGTAATCTTTGTTATATTTTCAGTTGATCCGCTGTTATAGACTGGTATTATTTCCAATGGACTTTCAACTATATCTTCTGTTCTATTTCCGCTTTCTGATAAATCATATTTAGATGTGCTGTTTAACAAACTTACATTATTAAAATATTCGTTTAATCCGCTCTCGTTGTCTAGTGTGTGGTTAAGCATGTGTTCAAAAAAGTTTTCTTCACTAGGCCCATTATTAGATGAATCAGTTTTAAGTGTGCTGTTGTTTGAAATTTTATCCTGTGTTTGGTTTTCAAATGATCTATTTTCATTTTCTGGCATGATTTTAAACATATTACCAATTTCTTCGTCAACTTCACTATTAAATAAACCAGCTTCTAGAGACTTGTCTTGTAAATCTTCTTTATCAGGGTTATAAGTTATGACATTTTCAGATGCTGCACTGTTAATGACTGGTGTGATTTTTAGTGGACCTTCAGTTACGTCTTTTTTACTATTTCCGTTTCTGGATAAGTTGTATTCAGGTGTAATCTTTGTTATATTTTCAGTTGATCCGCTGTTATAGACTGGTATTATTTCCAATGGACTTTCAACTATATCTTCTGTTCTATTTCCGCTTTCTGATAAATCATATTCAGATGTGCTGTTTAACAAACTTATATTATTAAGATATTCGTTTAATCTGCTCTCGTTGTCTAATGTGTGGTTAAGTATGTGTTCAAAAAAGTTTTCTTCACTAGGCCCATTATTAGATGATTCAGTTTCAAGTGTGATGTTGTGCGAAATTTTGTCATCTGTTATGTTTTCAAATGACTTCTTTTCATTTTCTAGCATGATTTTAAACATATCACCGATCCTATTTTCTTTATTAGGTTTGCTATTAGATAAATCAGTTTCAAAAGAAATGTCGCGTAAATCTTCTTCATCGGGGTTAAAATTTATAATATTTTTATATGATCCACGGTTAATGACTGGTACGATTTCAAATGGACTTTCGGCTATGCTTTCGTTGCTTTTGGATATATCATACTCATGTGTGCTATTGAACGAATTTATCTCATCAAAATAATCACTTAATCCACTTTTACTGTCTGGTGTGCTTACAAAAGTGTCTTCAACTAATTTTTCTTCAGTAAGTCCGTTACTATATGAATCCGTTCCAAAAGCGCTGTTGTGTGAACTTTCTTCATCGGGATAAATTTTAGTTATGTTCTTAGATAACGTACTGTTATTAACTGATGTTATTTTAACTAAGTTTGTTCCAGTAGAGCCGCTTCCTGGTGAACCATTTTGAGATGTTTTATCGACAAAAGTTACATCATCAAAATATGTCCATGTTACGTTCTTAGTTAATCCTCTGTCATTGTCTGATGCACTACCAAATGTATCCTTAACAAATTCTTCTGCACTAAGCTCGTTACCAAAATAATCTTTGCTGTTTTTATCTCTTTGAAGTGTGTTGTCAGGCAATTTACAGTTATTATTTAGGCAGTAAGTAGTTGTCCTATATGTAAAATTTGATGATATTTGATGATTTTGATTATTGTTGTCTGTAGTTTTATACGTTTTGTTAACAGATGACTTGCTGGCTATGTCAGTTGGGATTTCATATATATCTTTAAGTGCTTCATTAACTATATAACCAGATACGTATATTTTAGGTGAGCTTTGGTCTGATGCCTTGTCATTATAATATTTACTGGAGATATTATTCTTCTTGTCTGAAAAGTCGTTAGATAAGACTTTTTTGTCGTTCTTCCATGCTACTTTTATATTCTCATCATTAATTTGATCGTTATAATATGAACTATCGTGAGCCTTGAAAATGTATGCACCGACATCGCTATAGTATTTATCTTGATCATCATTAGTTCTCTTAATGTTTGGTTTTGTTTCTAATAAACTTTTGTCTCCTTTTTGATCTAAATTATGTTGTTTCTCAGGTAAAACTTTGTTTGGTTTTCTGCGGCTATTGCTGCTATTGTTTTTTATAAGACTGTCGTTGTAATAATCACGATCATGATTTAGCTTCTTACCATATGAATCGTACGTATTTGCGTAAGAATTTCTGTTATCATTGTTATTATTCTTTAATGTCCCATTCGCTCTGTCTGTTGTAGTTTTATAGATATAATCATTGCGATATGATTTATTTGTAGGTTTCCTACCTTGAATATTTTCAGCTGTCAGATATTTATCTGAAATTATATCAGACCATCTACTCTCATAGTTTAGGTTGATTTCATTTAATTTTTTAAGTTCTTTTGGTTCGTCAAGATAGTTTATAGGTGTTTTTCCGTTTGTTATGCTTTCTTTTTGTGTTTCACTAATTAAGTCAATATGGGTTTTATTTCTGCTGGCAAATGATTTATTTTCTTTACTGTTTTCTTGCACAACTGGATTTATATTCAGTTTAGGTGCTGGTAAAGGTTTGTGGCATAGTCTAGGTTTTTTGTTTTTTGAAAATGCGCTACATATCAATTTTAAGGTATCGTCTGCTGTTTTAAATTTAATATACCGTTTTCTTTTTTTAATGTAAATAGAGGGCGTTTCATTGATTTGAAATCTGCTATATTCTTTGTTTGATTTATTGATAAGGCGTCTTACTTTTGATTTGATGCATTTCTCTAGTTCTTTTTTGTTAATAGATAGAGACTTCATACATTCAACTGTTCTTTTTCCACTTGCACAACATTTCAAAAAGTTCACCTGATCGTAAATATTTTTGTCGATTTGCAAAAGAACACAGTATCTTGGTGCAGTTACACGTGCCTTACCTTGGAAATAATACTGAACTCTTAGGTTAGATCCAATATTTTCTATAATCCACGGGTACACAGTAGTAAAAAATATCACATCATCTTTATTGCGTAGATTTGAGTATATTTTAATTGTCGTTTTACAATTTGCTGACACTATTAAATTAACTGACACTAGAACTACCACGAGCCACAGCTTTGCCATGTTAACTAACAGAAGATCTGCTTACCCAATTTCATTTTTATAATTGATTTTGTGGTTATACAAATAAGAACAATTACTTGATACTAAAAAATCAATTAGTGATATTTTATTACGATAATAATTAGATATGTAATAGGTTTTCTATAACAGTAAATTTATAAATCAGTTGGTAATTTTAAGATTAAATATGCTTACTTTTGAGATATATCCATGTATTTTTTCATGATAATAGCCGCAAAACGAGCAGATGAGCCATCTGATGGTAAAGGTTTTTAAAGATATCAGTAATATCAAAGGCATCAACGGGGCGTAGTCGGTGAAGAAAAAAAGGAGAGGAAAGAAAAAAAATACTGGTACTCAAACTCCCAGCCAGAACACAAAGAGTCGTTTGGCGTGGGACTCAAGCGAGGGGTGGGTAGCTAATAACTCCTGCCGGGCTTCAGCTTTTGTCGCCTCTTACGGAATCCTGGCACCACCACCACCACCACCTGGCCATAGCACACACCAGGGTGCCGGGTTATTCGGATCTGTATTCTAGACCGCCCCAATATGACCAATATCACGAATTTGATGGTTGTGTATGTGTATTTGATATTTTTGAAATTTGTTCCTCTATAGTGATCTTACTTAGCAGTCGCTAGCGGAACAAAGGTTCATTTTTTGTATGCAACTTATCATGTTCAGCATATTTTATTTTTATAAACAGGAGTGAGATAATAATAAAAATGTATGTGAATATTTTCAACCCCTTAAATTTACCAACGTGAAAAACTTCAGGATTTATGCCTCTTATGCTGAGACGTGGCCTTAAATATCTAGAAGTTAATACAAGTAGCTGCTTATAGTTATTTCGCTGCCGGGCTTGGACAATTATTTTAATTCTGATTTCCAATTCATTTATTGCATTACCTAGTTTATGATAGTGTACATGAGCTCGTGTCTCTGTAATATACCTTTAGGTGTGCGAAGTGTTCTTTCAATAGGTATAAATAAATAAATGATTTCAATAGGTATTAAAACATTAACTGCAAAACGAAATAAATATGAGTTAAAACACTTATTTCGATTTTCGGTCATCGTAATGAATAACGAAACAACATGTTATAGGGAAATCGACTAGGAACATTACAAATTTTACAGTATATTGTAGTAATCTTATTTATTTAATTTTTAAATTGATAATTAAGTTAAATTGTATATCTATATTTCGAAACTGATGGATTTTCTAAACAAGGTAGGAATTTTAATAATTTGATTCTTCATCATCGTCCGATTCATTATTTTCATCACCTTTAAAGCGTAGAAAAGCTTTCGGAATAGTTTCTGAGGAGTCTGGAATTTGTGAAATATCATTAGTTTGTTCATCCAGAGGGCATCCATTTGGTGTACTATTAGGTTCGTTATGTAAATCTGTATTTTCATTCTCAATTATTGGGCCCTCTTCTTTTTCTCTACTTTGATCACCACATGCTGGTGAGCCACCACTTGGTTCGTTAGTTATTTCAGGTACTGGCAAGGGCTTTTCAAAATGAGGTTCGTCATGGCCTAATCCATGGTCACTTTCTATTCCTCCATATTGTTTACACGCCGGTGAATGTGGATCTATATCACATAATCCCTTGATTATCTCGGGCGCTGGTGAGGGTTTCGCAAAATGAGGTTCGTCGTTTGAATATCTTTTGTCATGTCCCAATCCATGGCCACTTTCTATTCCTCCATATTGTTCACACGCCGGTGAATGTGGATCTATATCATATAACCCCTTGATTATCTCAGGCGCTGGTGAGGGTTTCGCAAAATGAGGTTCGTCGTTTGAATATATTTTGTCATGTCCCAATCCATGGTCACTTTCTATTCCTCCATATTGTTTACACGCCGGTGAATGTGGATCTATATCACATAACCCCTTGATTATATCAGGCGCTGGTGAGGGTTTCGCAAAATGAGGTTCGTCGTTTGAATATATTTTGTCATGTCCCAATCCATGGCCACTTTCTACTCCTCTATATTGTTTACATGCCGGTGAATGTGGATCTATATCACACAACTTTTTAATTATCTCAGGCGCTGGTGAGGGTTTCGCAAAATGAGGTGCGTCATTTGAATATATTTTGTCATGTCCCAATCCATGGTCACTTTTTATTCCTCCATATTGTTTACACGCCGGTGAATGTGGATCTATATCACATAATCCCTTGATTATCTCAGGCGCTGGTGAGGGTTTCGCAAAATGAGGTTCGTCCTTTGAATATATTTTGTCTTGTCCCAATCCATGGCCACTTTCTATTCCTCCATATTGTTTACACGCCGGTGAATGTGGATCTATATCACATAACCCTTTGATTATCTCAGGCGCTGGTGAGGGTTTCCCAAAATGAGGCTGGTCGTTAGAATATATTTTGTCTTGTCCCAATCCATGGTCACTTTCTATTCCTCCATATTGTTTACACGCCGGTGAATGTGGATCTATATCACACAACTTCTTAATTATCTCAGGCGCTGGTGAGGGTTTCGCAAAATGAGGTTCGTCGTTCGAATATATTTTGTCATGTCCCAATCCATGGTCACTTTCTATTCCTCCATATTGTTTACACGCCGGTGAATGTGGATCTATATCACATAACCCCTTGATTATATCAGGCGCTGGTGAGGGTTTCGCAAAATGAGGTTCGTCGTTCGAATATATTTTGTCATGTCCCAATACATGGTCACTTTCTATTCCTCCGTATTGTTTACACGCCGGTGAATGTGGATCTATGTCACATAACCCCTTGATTATATCAGGCGCTGGTGAGGGTTTCGCAAAATGAGGTTCGTCGTTTGAATATATTTTGTCATGTCCCAATCCATGGCCACTTTCTACTCCTCTATATTGTTTACATGCCGGTGAATGTGGATCTATATCACACAACTTCTTAATTATCTCAGGCGCTGGTGAGGGTTTCGCAAAATGAGGTGCGTCATTTGAATATATTTTGTCATGTCCCAATCCATGGTCACTTTCTATTCCTCCATATTGTTTACACGCCGGTGAATGTGGATCTATATCACATAACCCCTTAATTATCTCAGGCGCTGGTGAGGGTTTTGCATAATGAGGTTCGTCGTGTGAATATATTTTGTCATGTCCCAATCCATGGTCACTTTCTATTCCTCCATATTGTTTACACGCCGGTGAATGTTGATCTATATCACATAATCCTTTGATTATCTCAGGCGCTGGTGAGGGTTTCGCAAAATGAGGTTGGTCGTTAGAATATATTTTGTCATGTCCCAATCCATGGTCACTTTCTATTCCTCCATATTGTTTACACGCCGGTGAATGTGGATCTATATCACACAACTTCTTAATTATCTCAGGCGCTGGTGAGGGTTTCGCAAAATGAGGTTCGTCGTTAGAATATATTTTGTCATGTCCCAATCCATGGTCACTTTCTATTCCTCCATATTGTTTACACGCCGGTGAATGTGGATCTATATCACATAACCCCTTAATTATCTCAGGCGCTGGTGAGGGTTTTGCATAATGAGGTTCGTCGTGTGAATATATTTTGTCATGTCCCAATCCATGGTCACTTTCTATTCCTCCATATTGTTTACACGCCGGTGAATGTGGATCTATATCACATAACCCCATAATTATCTCAGGTGCTGGTAAGGGTTTCGCAAAATGAGGTTCTTCGTCGTTTGAATATATTTTGTTATGCCCTAATCCATGGTCACTTCCTATTGGTCTATATTGTTTACACGCCGGTGAATGTGGATTTATATCACACAACCTTTTAATTATCTCAGGCGTTGGTGCAGGTTTCACAAAATTAGGTTTATTATTCTTCGAAAAATTATAATTGCCATATCCTAGCGTAATCGGCACTCTATTACTCGCCTTATTAAATACTTCATGCGCTGGTAATAATTTTAAACAGCTAGGATCTCTGTACTTTGGAAGTTTTTGGCATATGTTTCTTAGCCCGCATTCAGGTGTTCTTATCCTTACATTTCGGCTATAAATAGATGGTGTTCGAATGATTCTGAATCTGCAGAATTCTCTTCTTGCTGTGCTGACAAAACCTCTTACGTCTTTTTTCAAACATTTTTGTAATTCTTTTCTATCGATGGGCAATGGTGTTATACATTCAGCAATTGAAAATCCACATGTAACACACTTTAAAAACTGAGCTTGAATGTTCACATTTTTGTTAGTTTGTGAAAGGACACACTTTATAGGTCCAGATAATTGTGCACTGTTTTTGAAATAGTATTTGATCCTTACATTAGGCTGTAGGTTTTGAACGATCCACGGAAATAATGTTGAGAAGAAATTCACGTCGTTTTTATTAGATAGATTGGAAAATATTTTTATTGTCTTAACACAGTTTGTTGGTAATATTAAATTAACTGACACTAAAACTACCAGAAGCCACAATTTTGCCATTTTAACTAATATCGTTCTCGTTTTCTTGATTGTATTTAAATGAATATATTCGTGGTTTCGTCCAATTACAGAGGCCATTATAAGACATTTTTTCTTAGTAGAAAAGTCATTTAGAACCTTTTCATTTTGATAGTGAATTGATAACTAAGAGTTGTTTATAGCTGTGATGTGTATTTTAAACTATTCGTACCATATCTTTATTTGTTTTAGGTAACATTATGGCTATAAAGATAAGAATCGCAGGGTGGGGAATACCTCATAAAAATTGATAGTACGAACAATCCGTATCATCTGATTTTACGATGGGCAATTGGGTATAGGTATCTTCTCTGTAGTTAGGTATACGTATCAACATTATGATGGAGAGTGCTTCTAGGATTGTTTAACACATTTCCCTATCTTTGCAGTACTTGTTGAAAATTTAAGTTAAATTGATGTTATTCAGTATCTTTTTCAAATTTCAAATTGATACATTTTTGAAGCTTTTGAAGCTTGTGTACATCAAGGTAGGTACTATGCAAAATCTGTAAAATTAGTGTTTTTAGGACCGGTGTCACATTGGCCACACAATTGATGACCATGTTGAAATTAATAATTATTCACCAGGTGGTGCATCTACGTTTTCATAACACATAAATTATACAAATACAATGCAATTTATCAGATCTCTTATTCTAACTGCTTCGCAAGAAGAGAGCATATTTCAACACATTACTCAACTTTTTGGGTGCTTACTCCATCAGTGTGTGATGTCACTTACCTTGATATAAGAGACAACATCTCTTCATGGTAATTAAAACTTTCAACCACCGTAGTTCCATGCAAAGTGTCACATAGACACTAACTTTACAAAATGCAGAGCTTGTTAAAACAGTCTTCCTTATGTCCCTACTATAAGGTATTATTTACGAAGCTGTTCCGCCCTACATTCCTAATTGCACCCTTTCGTCCCCACCTTAATGACTTCCCCAATTTTCGGCGGGATTTTGTTTTAAAATGAACTTCCAAGTCTTTGTTAAGGCTTCATTACTAAAGCTAAAGTTGAGGTGATAAATATAATTTATGGACTTACAACTTGACAACTTTAGGTGTTCATTTATTCGGTTGCCTTCTAGTAATTACATACATTATTCATAACAATAAGAGTTTATTATTTACGTTATGGAGAAACATATTTTGGTTTTAAAGTGGCTTTAAAATCACTTTAAAGATAATGATATTCATTATACTTTATAAAATATTTTGTCATATTGAAATGAATGAGGTCTTTATTTGTCACAAAGCAGTTAAGTGCTGTAGAGTGATAGATCTAATAAAACACTAAAAGGCACTCGGAGACTGCCGCGGTAAAGCTATTGCATAGCATTTTTATCAACTTATGCAATTATAATTATTAGAAGTTATATCAGAACAGCGCCATCTAGTTTGTAGAAAACATACGTACCATACCTTAGTATTAAGGTACTAGATGGCGCTGATTGGGGGTGTTAGGTTTTTTCGTTACGGAATTTCTGGATTCGGTCCCCACGCTCAAGGCCCGCGATAAAAGCTATGCAATAGCTTAAAAAGTTAGCTTGATGCTTTATCATCTCAACCCATAACTGTCCATAATATGACTCGGGTTTACTAACAGTGTGAGGGGTACAGGCCATAGTCCACCACGCTAGCCAAGTGCGGATTGATACACTTCACACACCTTACGAACGTTACATGCGTTAGGAGTAATTGCTGATGGGGTAAAATACCATGTTTTACCATTAAGTATAATGGCCTTCGTCACCACCCATCCTGTTCTTTTACAAACAAAATACATATAAATAATGTAATGTTCCTTTAAAATGTTACTATAATACTCAAACTTTCTCCATTCATAATTTAAAAGGGTATACAATCCCATGGATTCATAAATAATCAATGATGAAAACTAATATTCTTCTAAATCAAATTTCAAATTTCATGGAATTACGTAAAGCTTTAAGAAAGATTGATTGTAAAATTAAGTATTCCGGGATTACGGTGGATCGGAATGAAGGAACACGATAGTATAATAATATAGCCCAAGCTATTTGAACCGAAACGGTTTTGGTACGGTAAGCGTGACGAAGCGCTGTGCAAGGTGTATGTGTTCAAAGTTTTGCAATTAATTGAATTTTCGTCTATTTTGCCAGCCATTAACTTTTTCATTGTGCGATGGCAGTAATTGTTATGAATTTATGGCAGAACTATTGTTATAATATTGGGTTAACTTTTAAAAAGTTTGCCCAGAAGAGATAATTTACTGAATTGAAATTATCATTTGAAGAAGCCGGCGTACTTAAGGACACTTCTCAAGCATTTATGCAAATTATGAACATTGTGTGCCCGCAAGGTTAACTAAGGCTTTCACTTTTGCGAACCTAAAAGCTTTTCTATAAAACCACTAAGTATACATTTCATTTTATTTCATTTCAATTCACTGACACTCACACAACTGATGTTGAGCATTTAAATTTCTCAATATTTGCATGTATAGCGTGGATTACGCTGAGCCTAGATAATGAAACGAGTCAAAACCAGAGTATCAGTGGCACTCAAAGATGGTAGCAGTTATCTCATTACTTGATAACTAACGAGCTTACGGTGGTTTTCATCAATCTATCTACCCATAATATCCGGATAAGGTGTTAAAGTAATACTAATAACAAGCTGACTTGAGGATTATGGATAGGGATTAATATGCTTGACAAGTAAAAAATGAGATGGTTATTTTGAATTATTTTTAAGCCCATTTGTTATTAGAGAATTCGCAAAACATTACTTATTACGGGATGTATTATGCTGAATGTTTTTCGAGACAGGTTGTGAATAGAGATAGAAGAACTTTGATAATCGTCGATAAAGAAGGCGTTCTCAAAACTCGCAAAAGCAACCCGCAAAGTTAAGCCAACAGCCAACCGTACTAATAAGACAGAACAACGCTAAGCAAGTCACAGCGGACCTTAATTTGGTTTTTATTGTCCACACGCGCGCTACTTTTTTATAAGTTCGTGAAATTCTTTTGTGTTCCTGTAAATAAATGTCAACAGGGCTGTCGCTGTTTCTTACCTTCGATAGTCTATTGAATTAAAGAAAGAGTGGTCAATTAAAAATGGTTTCAGTTCATATTTCAATTAAATAAAAAATATTAACATCATATTTTTTAAAGTAATTTCCAATACTTTGAATGCTGCTCAGCTCTGTTGGAAGCTAAAACAAATCGATGATTAAAAGGAGTTACCGATGCTAATGCTAGGTAAATCAGGCAGTCATTTTTATTCCAGTTTATTAGACATTGGCGAAATTTTATGTTTTTTAAAAGCTTTTATTTAATTTGCAATGTATGTATGTAGCTATGTTTGTTGGGGTGGAATCTTGCAACTCAATTTTGAAGTAGATATCTGTAACCGATTGAGCGGAAATTTTGTATATACGTTTAGTTTTGATGGAAACAACATGGCGGAACATAAGAGATGGCGGATTAGTTATTTTTAATGCACTCCTACAATATAGGTAGACCTGCAATAGGAGGGCTTGCTGAGAATAACTCAAAAAATAAAGTCGCGTCACTCTAAATTCAATATGGTGGACTTCTAAAGATGGTGGGCTTAGTGTTTTATGCTTTCCTACAATATGGGTATCAAATGAAAGGACTAGAATACAATTGCCTGTCCTACGAAAGCTAAAAAGTAAAATATAAAATAAAAACTAAAAACTTTCTTAAAAACAAGCTTTTATTTAAATGCGCTAAAATAATAAAATAAACTTTCCTTTAAAACTTTCATTATCAATTTACAGCGTCATTACAAAGTTGATTGATATAAAAGCTTGTCGCGTTGTTGTTGTTGACAACCCTGAATCGTAAGGTTTGTTGTCACAAGAAGGGCTGCCGTACATTACGTTCTTTGAATTTGCGTGAATATTTTCGGATTTATAAATATTTCAGGAATTCTCTTGTTGACTCTTTTTTCATTACTGAGTTGGCTTGGGACTAAAAAGAATTTCTAGCGTTTAGAATTCAAACATCGCAGGAAATAGTTTGTGACTTTGCTACTAGAAAGTCATGAATGGTGTGCAGGTAGTGTTTTGGAATGCTTTGTTTTTCTAGAAGGAAATTTCCTAGGAGAGCAGTACTCATAGTGGTTTGAGTGACGTCAGCATTTACACAGTCTACGGCAATACGTACGGATGTTCGAAGGGTCCTGGGTTTGATTCCCAGCGAGGCGGAAAATTTGAATGATCAATTTAAGTTTCTGTTTTCGGTCTGAGCGTTTATTTTTCAACCTTTAATCACATAATTACAGCTAAATCAAGGTCGTCCATTTTCCTTCCATCCCATACCAGGTTGTATTAATATGGCAAGCATGTTAATCAAAAAGATGGCTTCATGAAAATTCCCTGTGTTATAACACGCTTTCGTCATGACGATGGGCTTTGTGACAAATCAGCTTCTTTCGCAAACCGTAAAATAACAGGACCGATTGCGGAACATTTAGAAAGTCAGGTAAGAATATCAATAGCATAAAAGTAAGCCTTACCAAAGATGACACTAAAGATATTATGACGAGTCCTCGCTACCTTTAAAAACGTCATTAGCAATGGAAGAATCCTGTTTACTTTACAATCTTTATCGGCATGTACCAATGAGAGCGTCATTCGCACAAGTAAAATATTATGACCCAAATGCGGGTGTCAGATTGAAGATACTAACATCATACTCAGTGTTGGCTGGTCGCCAAGTGATCGAGGGTTTTTCAAATCAAATGCGCCCTAAATCTGAAATTGCTTATAGAAATGTCGACGCCGACTTTATATTGCCCGAACAAGATGGTACACGTGTTTGGTTCCGAGAATTTTCCTCCGTTTTTGTGGAATAACTGTCGGAATTTGCATCATTTTTGTGCCACTGCAGTAGTTTCGGCAGCACAAGGTGCCTTCTTCGTGATATGACAATGTATATTTTGTCGAAGTGATTCAGAGTATTTCAACATAATTATGAAGCACAATGTGCAATCTAGTTGACAAAAATATAAAAAATTTCATTTCCCCTAAACCCCCATCTAAAATTTCCCCTAAAACCAACTGCGACCAATATCAGTTTTACTTTTTGAAGTGAATACTTCTATAGTATCGTTGTGATTTGGAATTCGATGAAACGGAAATGACGCGCAAATGAAATGAAACGTCAAAGTCAGACACATTTTAACGTGGGAGAAAATGACATAGGAAGCATTGGCAAAATGGCGGCTTACGTAAGCAAAGCAAAACATCAATATTTGGACTGACAGTATTCGTTTTTTTTAGGATTCACTTCTAGCATGTAGGTTTTTTAATATGATACGCCTACTCACGATTGTGATGTATTTTGTACGCCGATATTTCGACGCTGGTCACTCACGCTGTGCTTTTGTTACCGCTAATCTTAGTAAAAACTGAAACGATTTGCATGTGTAGTTTTTATTAAGTACCTAAGCTTACGGTCACATTCAGTTTAGTTTATTTGTTTCACTCTGTTCACATATTAAAAGATAAGTAAATTTAAAGGATCCCGGTTAAACACTATTCAAATGCAGATCATAAGTTTTTTAAACGACGCGAGAGCTGTTATTAATAGATTTATTTCAATTGATACGCCCAATATTTGAATCTAGATTCCCCAAGCTAGAAATTTTCGTTTAATCTATTGTTATAACACTGATCGCAATCCAAGACTGACTTTCTCTAATACCATTAAGCCATTAAGTAAAACTTTAATTTAAATGGTTATTTTGTCGAAAACTACGTTTGAAGTGATTTGACAAGGGCGAACGGAGATGCGGGTAGAATTTCAGGGTTTAATGGATAACATTACAAAGCGAATTGTAATATCGAGAATGGGTATACATTAGGTGTGTAAAAGGACAGTAGAATAAGGAAGAGAATTTGAAACTAAGTGTGCCTAGATTCTATTTGTTATTGCAAGGCGCAGGTTTTCTGATACAAGGTACTGAGTGCGGGTTAACTACTGTAATAATAAAACTCGTACGTGTAAAAAGTAGTGAAAGGTTCTTGAGTAGACAAAGTGCTCTAGGCCGAAGCGCAGAAATAAACCGCACAAGCGAAACGTGGACGAAGGGCCATTTTTCTGATGTAACCTATTTGTCTCTAACTTGCCATTTTCGTGTCACTCAGTAAAACTTTATTAATAATAACGATCAGGCACGTCCATTCAAATTAATTCTTGGAGTGTGGTGTTAAGAAAGTAAGTAACTACAACGTATTGAAAATCAACCAAAACCTACATTTTAATAGGATAAAGATTTCGACATGTTGGTATAAACGAAAGTTTTTTTTTAATTTTACTGAACTGTCAGTCAGGCTTTTTTCATCAGGGCCGTAACAATTTCTACACACAGTCTAATTTAACCCGTATTCAACAGTACCTATAAGTTAGAGTTGACAAATTGCGCTGCACAAAGGAGAAATGAACCACACACGCAAAACTTCTTTGATGTAACCTACTTTGTCTTCTAGTTTCCATTTACTTGTCTTACTGGAGTTTTGCGGTTGTTTGTTCCTCATGTTTTGCCACGTGTTTCCTTTGTCCATTTGTCTGTTGAGAAGGGGATCGCGAACTGACGATGCTTTTGCATGTTCAGGTTTCTTACATTTTAAATTACACTGCATACGAAATAATGTCTTTGATTACAAAAGGTTACCTACTTTAAACAAGTAATATAGCCGTAAACAAGCATATTGTTCTAAAGGCAAGTGATTACTGCTGTCCATGCATTATAGAAAACCAACCGTTACTGATGCCTTGCCAACAAAAATAGCGTCCTATATTTAACTAGCTTAATCCCAGCAAGGTAAGCAGACTTGGTTGACATTTACAAGATTGACTAAATCTAGCTAAGAGAAAAAAGTGGTCGTTAAATTCTTACTTGCTGAGCATGTGGCAACTCTCAGCTTTAATGACATCGTTGAACATGAAAGAAAGGCTAAAAATAGCCTCAACATTGCTGAAAAAGGTTAAACTTCTAATATCTACGATACGATATCAGAAATAATGGCGTGAACCTTCGGATTGGAATAAAGAACAACTTCTCAATGTCCCCCTCAGTGGGACAGTTATAATAGCACTTAATGTACACTTAATAATTACACTGATGGGTACTCAAGTTTGATTCTGTGATTAAATATTTTAGGCATTACTGATCACTAATACCTTGTATAACTATCTGCTACTTCCAATTTAACGCTATAATTTTGAAATGACAAAACAGGGAGGTATGAGCAAACTATCGAAATACGGTTCGTAATTGAGGCACGCCACAGTTTGAAATTAAATTCTACCTCATTCCAATTCAAATGCTTCCTACGAAACTAATAAATTCGATCACGATGTATTTATTTGGCTGTAAAAATATTTACCTTGGCAATACTGTTAATATACGCGTTGACGGTTCATTAGATAATAGCTCTTAAGGCATATAAATTATGTTTGGGTTTGTTATATCATTTACAGTCATTATTATCATTATCAGTTCGATTGAAAATTTAGTGGAAAATTACGATTTAGGAGCCTGAGTTCCAGCTCCTTCTATGTCATAATAAAGAAGAAAAGTAGCCTATAATCTTTTATAGTAGCAGATTTATAGGGTAGTACTAGTTGGTTTAGGTGACTATCGTTTGTGTGCTTTAAAGGGCACGTTAAACCGTCGGTTCTGATGATAGATAACAGACGCTAGCTCATTGGGCATAAATAAATAAAGATACAAACTCACAGCGCCAAACTAGGATTCCCTGTGTCGTGGGTGCTATGGACACACACACTCAGACCGAGAACAGTTTTAATTCATCATTCAAATTTCCGTATCGTTGGGAATCGAACCCAGGACTCTTGTAACGGCGATCTGGCATGTTAACCATTGTGACACACGGGTCGTCAAACAGCCGTCATACAGGTCGTTAAACAGGTCGTCAGCATAGCTCCGAAACTCGGCTGGACCTCTTTCTAGAATTAGCCCGAGAGCAATCAACACATTTCGTCACATCCACTGCCGAGGGTCCTCAACTCGGCCCAGTCGCCTTGGCTCGACGATCCAACCTTGGCACACAACCTTGTCTTGTCTTGGCCCATGTTTCTTAAAACGTGTTAGAACAGAAGATTGTTGAAGGTTGAGTACCAGGTTAATTAAAAGAAAATGACCTTAGTTGTAAAAATATTTTGCGAGAGCGTTAACACAAAGAGTGAAATTTGTTTTAATCAAAAAGCTTGTCAAAATCACATCCATGTAGGCAGATAGATATATGTATATGGATAAACTTTGAGGAATATAAAATATTTCTATGAATGTCTACCGTCTTACGTTATAAATTCGTGAAAGAGAACGAAGATGACGACAACATTAAAAAAAAAATAACTGGAGAGTTTGGTCAGAGTTAAAAGTGAATAAATACAATGGGGTTGTCACCAATGACATTACAAGTTTGCTATAAAATATCATTGGCTGAATATTAAAATATACCTACTTAATATTTGTGTATAAGTAGGTATTTAGTCAAATATTCATAATGTCGCAGTACTAAAAGTACATACAGTAACAACTGTCATAAAAGCACCTATAAAAAACTCGGGAAAAAGATGGTGAATACGTTTCAAACATTTAACTAACGTTCATACATACAAAATATCAATGACATTATAATTGCAAAACAATGACATTATAAGTAAAAAGAGGTAGACATGTTACTTATATGAAAAATGAACCTGACAAACGCAACCGAAATATTGCACTGACGTCTATTGACGTTAACCATAAGTGTCATAGATAAAAGTAACAGACGAGACATTTATTCTTAGAATGATTTATGCCTAAAACTGCTATGACTCTTGGAAGTACATAATATTAACATTTAAGATTAGGGATCATAAGCAAAAAAGAACATTAAATTTAATTTACAGTAAACAAAAAATTAAATAAAAACAAATTAAATTAAATTAGAAACTAATTACTGCGAGAGGGAAAAACAGCAATTTTATAAACTCAAACTCAAATCATTTATTTCATGTAGGATACATACAATTATGAATTAGCTTTTTAAGGAAATAACAAAAAGGTTAGTCGACGTCACAGGAGACCGAAGATCTGGCAGCTACCTTGGACAAAGAATTAGTATAGGTAGGTAACGTAGAAACAAAAGAATTCAGCCTAAATTCATTAAAAAATCTCATCGTTACAATAACAATTTCTTGTCTACCTATTGTACCTACTGTCTACATTGTTGCCTCTAATCTATGATCTTAGCGTATGTGCTATCTTTGTTACACCTGTGATGAAGCAATGTTCTATCTCTTTTATCGTTTGGAAACAAGCTGTGATTCATTAAAATTACAAATTATAAATTAATATATTTAAAATTTCAATATTTTTATACATTTACCTGTCATATGATATACCGTCCTCTTTTTTTACCTTTCTATCATAATTGTTGCACTTTCGAAATGCACAAGAAGGCATTTTACCTTTTTTTAGTATGTAGTCGACACGTGCGCTCACAATGACAGCCGACAGCTCGACTGATTGCAACGGTCTCACGTAGGGTCGTTTCCACTGCACGCGTTAGGAGCGTTGGTGGCGTATCTAGTGTAATATATCATTGCAAAATATTAGTTTCTTGCTTAGAATCAATTTAATAAAAATTGTATTTTGAAAGGAAATAAAACAAAACTAAAAAGAGTCTCATAAGTGGACTGATTATAGGTCAAAAGATAATCAACATATAACATTTTTTATTCACAAGAAGCCAAGAACAAAAACAAGGAAAAACAAGTTTCTTTGATAGCTGAACCATTATGACAGTTGTTCGGAACATTATTGCATATAAATTGTTTCCTGACAAGGAAAAACGACTATTACATACGGACAATAAATAAAGAACTCGTTCCTGTGAGAGTCCCACTGGCGACATCAAATAATATGTAAAAAGTTAAGCGAAAATGGTGAAAAAAATATCTCTCTAACACCTTTGCAATACCGATATATTTTATAATATTTAAACGAGTAACAAGTAGTTTCTTCAAACAAAGGTACCGATTCAGATGTTTGTGTTGTCTCGTGTATCTACGCAGCTTAGAACGCATACCAAGATTTTAGTTGGAGGTCTGAAGACTGAAGACGGATCGTCTGGACAAGATACTGTTTTGTTACATGAGGCGCACAAAATCAAGCTCGACACCAACGAGTGTGAAGTTAACCTACTCTTATTGACGTGACGTCTTATAATTCGGTGGCACGCATGAAAAAACATGACTCATGCGTTACCGTCGTTACCGGTGGTGAATTATTATACCAGCGCCATCTATGTATTGTGCAGTGAACAATTATTCATTAAGTTCGATTGGGTCCATTTATCGATGGAGGAAGGCTGGCTGAGCTGGTAGTTCACTCGCAGTACACTAGATGGCGTTGAGAAGTGGGGCGCTATAATTCTGAATCACGATGTAGGATGTATAAGTATCCAGCATTCATTTTTAATAAATGACTTAACTTGTATTGAAAAAGTGTTCTTTTATTGTGCTTGCCTACTCATTCAAAGGAAATTATTTTCTTAAGACGTTGTCACGTTCAACTATCGTCAGTAAACCGCCTTTACAGACAACCAATTTTTTATATTAATACCATCATGCCATCGCTTAGAAGCGAATTTCATGTCTATTCCATATCTAAAATTAGTTTTCTTTTTAAATTCATATCTATTTCAGTATTCATTTTATTATAATGGAGTAAACTGCACTGTTAACAACTGGAGCCAGAATAAGTATAAAACATATTGTTGAAGTGCATTTTTCTTTGTGGCGCGCCCAGTCGACCATTGTTTGCAGAGTTTAAACAAACCCTGGAGAATATAAATAACGACATTCGTGTGCTCTGGGACGTTAACAGCAAAATCTCACGGAAATTCCTATGTAACTAGTGATTTTAATACATATTATGCAACCTGCAGAAGTAAAGCTTTGTTGTATATGAACAGATAGACGAACGAGCAGACGAGCCCCCTGATGATGAACTGATCTGAAGCGAACGGTGATTTGAGGTATACATTTAGGGAGTAACAAAATAAGTCTTTAGCAGTAATAGTTAACTAACAGGACTATCACCAACAGTCCCTGCCTCACCCCTCACTAACGAACTAAATAACTATCGTTCTAACACGTTTGCAAACCGACTAAGATTCTGTGTCGGTCACAGTGGTCATGGACGGCAGTGAAAGGGTAGTGCTGCATGCTCGTTTGCTATCTTATTTCCATAAAAGATGGTGTTGGATAATACATAAGTACTTGTTTGGTTTGACCTGTCTGTCTAATAATACCCTGACGTCTTATAAACGTGTATAAGTATTTGTTTTCGGATAATAATATTACTCAGAGAGATATTATGCTTCCATAAATTTACTAAGTTAGTATGTTTACTTTATGAAGATAAACAATCACGTAAGAAAATTTATTAAGTGCCATAACCACAGTACTTAAGTGTTAGTTTGAGCACCCAAAGTTTTCGGACAGGGCCAGATTAGTTTCCGAAGTTGGTCTTGCACGCAAGTACTATAATTAAAGCTCATAAATAGGTGCTGATCTTAATGGAAATAATCATAATAAAATTGTTAGCTTCCAAACTTTGATTTAGTTCAGAAAGTAATAAAAATTATACCAAAAATGTTCCGTAACAGTGACTAGAAACCCACCGTTTTTGCTCTAAATTGTAACAGTTTTACTGATGCTGTCAATAAATGATAACTAGCCTTTCATACAGAAACTTATTAATATAGAAGGAAGCAACCCATTTTGAAGCAACACATCTAACCAAACTATTTTTAGTTATTTTTAGTTATGTTTATTTTTAGTTATGACAATAACTATTGTTTTAATTAGCGTTGCAGCGAACTTTAGTTCTAACTGTTGCTAATGTTCCATCTCATTTTCTCCCACGTTAAAATGTGTCTGTCCTTTTCGTTTCCGTTTCATTTCATTTGCGCGTCATTTCCGTTTCATCGAATTCATCGAATCGAGTTTTCACTTCAAAAATGTTTGGTCTCTATAATTCTAGATTCATAACAGAGCCTAGCAACATACAGTACAGTTACAGTCTTATTATAAGTATACAATTTTATTATTAGTACCTATAGGTACAGATTAAGTAATAGTACTCACGTATAGGTATAGGTAAATCATTCAATCATAAAGATATTGTATCAGACCAATTTTAATCATATCTGCTTTACAATCGGCGGAGTTTCAAACAAATTTTCAACCCCTATTTTACCCTGGGGTGGAATATGACAAAATCCGTTCATAGCGGGCATCTACTAACAATAAACTACCTCGTCACGCTTACCGCCAGCGCGGTTGGTAAGCGCGCGGGCCACGAGCTTTGCGTCTCTTGGATCGTTTTACAGCCACACTTACCGCCAGCGCGGTTTGTCAGCGCGGGCAAACGGCGTGACTATGTAACGATCTAAGAGACGCAAAGCTCGTGGCCCGCGACGCTTACCAACCGCGCTGGCGATGGCGTAAGCGTAAGGCCACAATAAGCGTGACAGTAAAACCACAATAAGCGTGACTGTAAAACCACAATAAGCGTGACTGTAAAACCACAATAAGCGTGACTGTAAAACCACAATAAGCGTGACTGTAAAACCACAATAAGCGTGACTGAAACCACACTCAAATTTCATCTTTATACGTCAAGCAGTTTTCGATATTTCGTAATGAGTGTGTGATCTATCGCTTTTATTGGAACGAAGTTCCTTATTTATTTAAATTTTGTGGGGAACTTGTTAAGTGTTAGGTACTCCTCAATATAAAATTATTCAAAAATGATCTACTAAGCTTTGTACAGATTATTGAAGTTTTAAACGTATCTAAACTATAAATAAATGAACTTTAACATCCAATAACTATGCTACGTCTAAGTCCTCGACGCTCGGAACTGTACTCGAACTTTGAAATTCAATAAAGATTAGATCGCAGAACTAATTGAATTAGATCTAGTTAGTCAAAATCTGATAGTCCGATACTGTAGCAAGATGGTGGTAACTTCCATAGTCGTGAACAATTATTTCATCGTGGCTTTGTTTGTGGTGCAGCGTACTTAATAACTTTGATCATGACTTTTAGCTAATTCTTGAGTCCAAACCAAACTCCTCTGGTCTTAGTGCAGGGTACGTGTAAAGAACTCCAGTTTTTTTATTGATTTAAGGTAGCAAACGAGCATGCAGCACCACCTTCCGCTGCCGCCCATGACAACTGTGACCGACTTAGAACAAGACTCATATGGGGACTGGGATAGTTAGTCCGGTTAGGTGACGGTGTTAAAATATTAGTTGGTTAGTTTGTAAGTATGGGGACTGGGACAGGGACTGTTAGTGAATGTTAGTCCTGTTAATTGTTGTTAGTAATAGCCCAGTTAGTAAATGTTAGTAAGAGTCTCGTTATAATTCGGTCACACATGTGTTGCTACCCTTGAGGACTGAGATGGTCGCCTCTATAAAGTGTAGCCGGCTCCACAATAAAGTTCCAGTAGGAGGTTTCTTCGCTCTCTCGCAGGTTTCTTCAGACCTGGCTGTTGATGCGAGGTGAAGGGCCCCAGGTTCGATTCCCAGATTAATGTTTGTTCTTGGGTCGTGGGTTTGTGCTGTTCATGCCACGTGACATGACACATCGAATTTTTCGGCGGGTGTTTGAATATTTAAATGTACATTTATTTACTAGCACTACCATCTTGATTCAACCAAGAAGTTTTTTTTATGCATTTCATTTCCATATCCCCTCGGCTTGTTCGTCGGCTATTGACATAAAAACGGCTGTCTGAGCATTAAACATAATTATATTTAACACAGTAATCGGGTCATAACATAAAATGGAATTTTAATGTCGGAATATCTCGTTTTTGAAACGGAATAAATAGCATAAAATATTTACTCTTAACCTCATACAAAAACGAAAAATGTCAAAGCAAAGTTGGTACGTAAAGCATACAACAGACAAATTTTAAACATGGTATTTTAAACTCATAATTATTTATTTATACTAGTTACCTGCTCTGCGCTCGAAATTTGACCGTAATTTATTCCGTCAAACGATTACTTCACAATGACACTATAAACGTACACATTTCAAACGTCGTGTCAAAGGTATGTTAGTGTGCATAGAGTAACTAACATTAGTGTATGTAATGTTATATTTATCAATTTAATTTAAAAAATATTAGTATTCTGCAGTCTTCCTCTATATAAACTATAAGAGTGCCAAGTTTCATCCTCATCCGCCCCCGCAAAGTATCCGTAAAGTTTTTGCTTCACGTATTAATAATAATATATACATAATAGGTTATTATGTATTAGACAATTAGAAAAAAAATCCCTTTTAAGTTACTGAAAAAAGGTATTTATGAACATTATTTTACATCAAGTTCGCTCAAACGTATAAATAAACTTCCCAAGATAATCCACCATTAATTTAAGGGGAATTATCTTTCACCCACTTTTTCATTCGTACATACACCCTTATATCATGAAATAAAGGTGTTCAGAACCTTTATTTGAGTACCTTTATTGGAGTAATTTCACGATTCATATGTATTTGATTGATAAATCAACCGAGAAGAGGCATTACAACCCTTCTGTGTCAGTAAATATTTGGAGGGTAAAGATATTTCAATTGGTACTAAGAATTTGGGTTCAGATTGTACTCCTATTCTTCTGGCGATTTAGAATATTGATTGGCCTTCATAATTGGTAATTAAATTACTCACAAAGAGATTATATAAATATCACGCTACAAAGTAAAATGGGGTGTGGCCTACTTTAGCAGGATTAAAGGGGGGTTAAGAATGTAAGGGACTGCATCCAAATCCTTCGCGACACGCATAACGAACTCCTGTTTCTTTTTTGGTGTTACTTATTTCCATGGAAGACGGTGCCTGTGACAGTGAATTATCAGGTGGTTCGTCTGCTCGTATATCTGCTTTTTACGTAAATAATAACTTATAGGTACCTATCTTGAAATTTGCTGTGAATAGCTTGATTTTAGGTAATCAAATCGGAACCTTCAATGAGTATGAAGTAGAATCAATGTTACAAGCATCCTTAACTCCATGGAAATTTCTGGGCTACCTGCAACTTTTGTGTGTTATTTGTGTTGTCCATGCCTGGGTATGAGTATGAGTGTTAGCGTTAATTTTTACTTTTTATATTATTATCTAATCAGAATTTAGAGCTACCAAATATTGGTGTTAAAGTAGAATGGTAGAAACGTGAGGTTTGACAAGCAAACACCGCTAGTACGGGATGATTAAAGTTCCTCCTTGTCTTCGCACTGTGATAGATTACGTAGTCTACAGCTGTTCGCTTGTAATTTGAGTAATCAAAGTTTTAACGATTCTAATACAAATCATTGTATTTAAGCAATAGGGGCTGGTTAATATCCAATGATTATTAACAGCCTTGAACAGTTTCCAATTACAAATCTGTATATTTATCATCTTGGCTGGCACTTTCACGTTTCACGAAAAACTAATAATACCGATAAAAATAATATCGATAAAAAGCGCCTTTTAGTAAGCCCTATCATTAAACGGGTCGTATTCTGTCACCTCTTACGACACCCTGGTCTGTTGGCATGTTCCGGGTCAGTATACTAAGCTGCCGACGCTTGAATACCGCCTAGGTTAAAGTCTAGCCTCCGAGTTCTTCGTTTTTTAATAATGTAGAAACAAATATAAAAATGCACTTTAATTATCCTATTAAAAGACATAACGCGGATAATATTTCTATAAAGGGTTGTCTTTAACTTAAAGTGTATTAATTTTGTTGCAATATTGCTTTTTTATGTTTCTGCGTATGTTTAAAAACATGTATATGACCTTTAAACTTGTATGAATAGTCCCGAGCCCTTCAATGGGCGTGTATTGAAGCCACACAAAGCAATAGGGTGTTGTTCATTGATAAATGGACAAAGGAGCGAGCGGCTAACAGACTATTAGATAATTAGGTTGTTACTGTGTGTTGGGTATTTTTTTCTCAATAGAATCACCATCGCTATTCGTGGTAAATAATAATGATATCTCCGTTGTCCACCACGCTGGCCTAGTGCAGAATGGCAGACTTTGGAGAACTGATAGCTGTACAAGGTTTCCTCACGATGTTTATCTGAAGTAAGTGATAATATAATTAAAAAA
The DNA here is from genome assembly GCA_905404295.2 of Ochlodes sylvanus. NCBI lineage: Eukaryota > Metazoa > Arthropoda > Insecta > Lepidoptera > Hesperiidae > Ochlodes > Ochlodes sylvanus. The sequence goes on from FR990137.1 coordinate 3,464,133, forward strand.
AGCAAATTCGGGCGCGTTGAAAACTCAAGGCGAAAAATTCCTGAAGCGATGCTTGGACCGCGTTACTAGTATGAAATATATATTTCTATATTTATAATATTTTTAATTTGAAACTGTAGTTAACGTTAATCTTAGTATTAGAGAGAAAATTAATTTATTGAATAACAGAATTCAGACAGCTTAGAATATCCTAAATTTAATATAAGTTGTATTTCATAATAATTTTCAGTCGGCTTACCATCCTGATACCTGGTAATTAATTATTACTTAATCCAACAAAACGTTATAGATTTATCTACCCTTTGTATCTGTTGTTTGACCTATTATTTCGCGCTAAAATAATTTTCATTTATGAATGAAACAAGCCAGTAGGCCCCGTAGGGCGCAATTGTATAATATGGTATATGACCGGACTGCCGTCCGAAGGATCCCGAGTTCGATTCCCAACGAGGCGGAAATTTGAATGATGAATTTAAATTTCTGTTCTCGGCCAAGTGTGTTTAGTTGTCTCTGGATGTTGTTCATGGTACTGACGACACAGGAATCACTAAAACTGCTGATATACTTTCAAGAGGACTGAGTGGCCACACCATTAATCCGACGGAAGCTATTAAAAAAATCCTGATCAATGAAAATATCAGTAAGATTCGATTGCCTTTCTTCTTAAACATGCCTCGGCTAATGATATCGATTTTTTGTGCCCTATAACTGGGGTCATATCCTTCAGGAAAAACCGCATCTGCGCCCGACATCAATGGGCACGGGAATAAACACGAAAGCGGCTCTGAAGGGGTGGTGAACAATGGCTGCGCGATTTTGAATCGTCGGCCCGTTTTAAGGAGTTTTTGACTGGAGTGCTACCTTCCAGTCTATGAGGTATACACGTTTTGAATGCTTAGATAATGTACTATAACAATTTTGTAGATACATTTTTTGGAATTGTTACAGGGTTGCCTCTCGTATGCGCACGAATTACACGATGCAATCTCCCTGTGTTTCCACGATGTAGTTTTGTCAGTCTACAGCAATTTTTTGTTGAACATGGTCCTGACATTGTTTTCAGAAAATCATATTCAAGCTTATAGATATTATGGTAATACTTAATTTTATTATTGTAGCTTCTTTTAATTTTGAAGACACTCAAACAAAATGAGGCAAATGTAGAAAGTTAGATTTTTTTTAGATTAGAATTCAGAGATAGCCTCATTATTGAGTAGATGCTTTTGGTAATGCAGACGGCACATTGCTCAATATTCCTCCAGGAGATATGTAATGTGCCGCTGTAGGTAATAATAATGTTCCGTCTGCAATACTGAGGTAATAGGCAAAATTAGGGATGTAAAAGTGTAAACAGGATTGGAGTTATTCCTTGGTCTCAATGTAACTTGGGTACCTACTTAAAAATCCATTTAAGCGGGTGCCTCTGGGGTATCAAGAATTGGTCCAGCCGCTTTAGCGATAGTTCTGTTGAAAATGTATAGAAATAGCGAATTCATACAGGTGAAACAACGGGCAATAGTTTATTTATTTGTATCTAAAAAGACTCATGAATATTTATTTTTGCTATGAATGCGAAATTTGTACAAAAATTATTGTTTCTAGAGTAGGTACGGTTTCTAAAGCTAATACGCCGATTTATTATAAAGGGGTTAGTTAGCTCATTGTTATTCCGCCCAGGGTAAGTACCTAAAGGTCATACATGTTTTAATTAAACGCTGGTTCTATAAAATAATAAAATGGTTCTGGTTATGTCCGTCTCTTTAGAGGTTTGGAGGTCATTGATGTAGTCTAAATAATTGTAGCTCTTTAGCAACGAATGCCTATTGTCAACGTGAATCTTTAGTTTTAGATAACATTATTAATTAGGAATATTGCTGAAGAGACTTGAAGAATTTCCTGAAGATTTGTAATTTCCATTGTTTGAGCTGCCATTAGCAGGTTCTGTTTAGAATCAGGGCAAAGGTCCAAGATAAATAGAACGTAGATATTAGCATAATATCGAAGTGCAAATAGGTCAGCGCGATGTGAGAGGAAGTTAAGTTGTTAGGATTTTGCTAAACAACAGTAAATTTTTGAGAGCTTTTAGGAGAAATTATTTTTAGTATGCTGTTAGCCCATTTTCAAATTTGTTTCAAAAGTGCTTTCAAAAATATTTTGTGGTTTTATATCTCAAATTTACTGAGGGAACAACAAAAGTAATAACAACAAAATGTCACAAATCTTCAAAAAGATGAATTATCACGGAAGAAAAAGTGACGTACCTACTACCCATCAATCAGCGTTTGGAGAAGACCTCTCCTAACTCATGCCACTCTGCTTGGTCCTGTCATTCAAGATTAAGCGGATTATCACAGCAGATCTTGAAGATTCTCTGCTGGATTTTTCGAGTTCTCTAGTTCATCTGTACATACACCTAATCAGAGAGCGTTCTATCTTTCCTTTTAACGATCTATACCATCGAAGAATTTTCTTCTCCAACAGCTATTGGTTTTTTTTGAATAACGCTACACACTAGGATTCCCTGTGTCGTAGGTGCCATTGACAACACACAAGACAAGAACACACACACCCAGACCAAGAACGGAAATTTAAATTCATCATTCAAATTTCCGCCTCGCTGGGAATCGAACCCAGGACCCTTGGAACGGCGATCCGGCGTGTTAAACATTACGCCATCCGGGTCGTCAATGATAGAACTATAATACAGGTCGAAACACAGTTGATACACAGGTTGATAGAACTATAATATAAGAATACCTAACGATTGACAAAACATTTCTTTTTTCTTTTTTCATCTTTTCATTTTAGTCTACTATGAACGAACTACTTCTCCAAACAGTCTTTCCTTCATCTACACGAGTATACACTACGAGTTACACGAATCCTTCCGTGTGCGCCAAGAGTAATTCTACACAAAATATCGTCTGTTTTGTGCTGGTTTAAAAAGAAGGCAAGTAATCAGCGGTAGTGATTGCGACGAAGCTTTTCAATTATGCACTTGAAAGTCAACGCACAGCCCACAGACTAGGTGGCGGCTGCTTGAGATTGGAAGCCGGCGTGCAATTACCATCTGTGCTTTTACGTTTTTTCACAGGTTCCTTCTATATCTGACGCTAGCTATATCCCGCGGGTTCACTTGTGTGGTATTGTTTTTTATTTATTTATTTATTTATTTATTTATTTAGACTTTTTTGAACCATACAAAGTATAAGAACAAAAGGCGAACTTAATGCTAAAAGCATTCTCTGCCAGTCAACCTTTGGGCATTGGGAAAACAACGAAGGCGGTTACATAAAAAAAAATAAAAATGCAAATTTACCTACATACATACATAAAATAAGCATATATACATGAAATATATATATATATAATATATATATGTGTATATATATATATATATATAATACATATTCTATACATACCATAAAAATACATGTAATTACTAGTAATAACATACATAAAGTAATATAATACCTATAATACATTATCAAACATTAGTTTGTCTAACTGAGTTCAGCAAATGAGCGTGAACCTGCTTCTTAAACAATTGTTTGCTGGATGATTTTCTTAATCGTCTGGGTAGTGCGTTCCAGAGTCGTATAGCTTGGGCTGCAAATGAGTACAAAGAGAAACCAGTACGGTTAAGTGGAGTAGACAGAGCCAGAGTCTGTGAAGAGCGGAGCAGTCGATCATGAGAGTCACACCGGTACTGAAATTTACATTTCAGATACTCCGGTGCAAAATTATCAAACAGAATTGAAAAAGCGGTAGAAAGTATCCTGTACTGCCTACGTTGGCGAATCGGAAGCCATTTCAGCTGAGAACGATAAGAAGAAATATGATCATATTTACGAAGACAGAAGATGAAACGGATACAGTTATTGATGAGACGGTCCAGTTTGTCCAAAAGATCTTCATTTAGATCAGGGTAACATACATCAGCATAATCAATAATGGGGAAGATAAGAGCATGCACCAGAGTTATTTTTACCTTGGTCGGGAGAAAGTTTCTAAGGCGGTTTAATGCTCTTAGCTTAGCAGTAACAGAACCACAGATGTTTCTAATTTGTGTAGTCCAGCTAAGTGTAGAGTCCATGCAGATACCTAGGTTTTTAACACTTGGAGAAAAGGGTATGGGAGAACAATCAAAGACGATAGGTGGAACAGCACTGAGATCGACCTTAGACAACTGACGGCTGCTACCTATTACTATGGCTTTACATTTTCCAATATTTACTTTTAATCCAAATTTGGAGCACCAGATTTTCAATTCGTTCAAATCATTATTGATTCTATTTATAGCGAAGGTAATAGTGTCAACTTTCTCTTGCGCATAAATTTGAAGATCGTCAGCGTAAAAATGGTAAGAGCAACCAAGCCGGGAAGAAAGAAAATTAATAAAAATAGAGAACAGAAGGGGAGACAGAATACCACCCTGCGGCACGCCACAAGAAACTTGTTGCCATTCCGAAATATTACGGCCAAAACGAACGGCTTGCTGGCGATTTGCAAGGTAGGTAGAAAACCAATGTAAAGAAGTTTGGCAAAATTTAAGATGACCGAGCATGGCAATGAGAATATCGTGATCTACTAAGTTAAAAGCGTTTGAAAAGTCAATTAGTACAAGGACAGTTACCATTTTATCCTCCATGCCCGCCCGGATATCATCAGTGACTTTTATAAGAGCTGTAGTAGTGCTGTGACCAGAACGGAAGCCGGATTGATAAGGGGATAGGAATTTACTTTTTTGAAGAAAGTTAGTTACCTGTTGGTGTACGGTGGATTCTAAAAGTTTGGATAAATATGGCAAGATAGAAATTGGTCTATAGTTTTCAAGTTGTGAGGGGTGAGCGACTTTAGGTAAAGGAATGACAAAGGCGTTACGCCATAATGCAGGAAAATCCCCTAACAACAGAGAAGAATTGATTATGTGAGTAATTACTGGAAGAACATGTTCGAGAACGGGAAAGATCATCGCACGACTCACACCATCACAGCCAACTGCCTTGGATTTTAAAGATATTAAAGTTTTACGAGCATCCTCAACCGAGATAGGGGAAAAAGAGAATTGTTCGAGTTGAGGTTTGGCCATGGAAGTAATTTCTGAAATTGTTAGAGATTTAAGATGTGGACTGATAGTAGGAGCGACTGAGAAATGAGAGTTTAACACGTTAAGTGGAAAGGGAATGTGGTCGTTGAGAACCGAAGGTTTACCTATTCCATGGGAATAAAGGAACTTCCATATTTCGGCCGGAGAAGAATTGGCGATATTATCAAGAAAGTACCGACGCTTTGCTGCTCTTACCATTTGATTACACCGGTTACGAGCGGTTTTGTAAAGTGCCCAGTGCTCATCACACCTATCACGCTTGAATCTCCTAAAAGCTCTGTTACGACGAGTCATTGCCATGCGTACTCCTCTTGTGATCCATGGGGCCGGCGGACGCTTCACACGGACAGCTTTCACCGGTGCATGCTCATCAAACAGTTTTAGAATGAGATTATTGAAGTGAGAAGTTTTATCTTCCACTGATGACGAACTGTACACCGGTGAAAAGTCTATAGACGCGGCGTCTTTACCCAAAGCAGCGAGATCTAGGCCGGCAAAGCTTCTCATAAAGATTATTTCCGGTTTATGTTTAGGAGGTTTTAATTTATATGCAAGGTAAATTAAGTCATGGCGCGAAAAACCTGATGCACACAGCTGACCATGTTTAATTACTAGGTGAGGTGAGGAAGTTATCATCAGATCAAGCCAGGTATCCGGGGAATCAAGATTGTGATGAGTGGGATCAGAGGGAATAATGGATAGGTTTACCGAAGATAAGAGATTCTGGAGTTTAATACTCTGGGGAGAGGTTTTGAAGAGGTCAGTATTAAAGTCACCCATGATAATGTGATGTATGTAGTTAGAACAAACTGATTCCAAAGCAAGTTCGATGCTAGAAAAATAATCTACGGATGGAGGGCAATAGACTACACCAAGCACGACCTTTGAACGCCCTACCACAAGTTCAACAAATAAATATTCAGCAGAAGCTGAGTATTGCGCGGGGGATGCATGGATTACCGAATACGGTATGCCCTTCCGCAAGTAGATGGCAACACCTCCACCACCCTTGTTCACTCTGTCATTTCTAATTAGGACATAACCAGGCAGACAATAGGAGAGAGATGATAGTGATGGCTTGAGCCAGCTCTCGGATATAAGAATTGCTTGCACTTTAGTAGAGGCCGAATCGAAAGTATCAAGTAGGTCAGAGTAATGGGAGGGTATGCTCTGTGCATTTATGTGGCAGACGTTAAAGGTATCTCCAGTAGAATCAAAAGAAAAATCCAGCAAATTGCGTAGGGTTTCAGGTTCTTCAAAGGAATCCAGACTTAAGGAAGAATCACAAGCGGTATGAAAAGAGTCATCATCAGACATACTAATAATATATTATCGTATTAAGGTATAATAAAATAAATATATAAGTACTTACTATAAATAGGTTATATAAATTTAAATTAATAAAAATAATATGGTATAAAGGAATTAGCTAATTTACATTTGCTGCCAATCCCGCCAGTTAAGCCGAACGGAGAATAATATATAACAACTATATTAAACTAATGACAATTAAAAACCAAAACAATACCTAATAAAGAATATAACAGCACACTGTCAAAACTTAATCTTATCAGCAACAAAAAAAAACCCTTTTAATGAAACAAAATTAGCTATTACATGACTAAACTTACTAATAACTTAATAGGTATGTACCATTAATCAATGACAACAATTTAAAATGTGGAAGCAGCGCTGAAAACAATTTTAATTTACCGACCCTACGCCGAAGTATATAATTTTTTATTACTATTTTCCAGTACCAACTACCAAGATTACAAAAAGTAAAAAGAATAATAAGTATTTTATCTGTATAACAGGAGAAAAAAAAAAACAATAAAATAATAAATTCCAGCGACCACAGTGTAAAAATGTCTTCGAGCAACGAAATAATAATACAAATATCTTGATAAGTTGTCAGTTATCTATGTGTTGAATGGCTAAAATCACGGAGTCCAACACCGACACTGACATTACTCACTGTCAAAGTCAGTGAGTAATGTCAGTCCGGTCGTGTGACTCGTGTGAACTTGACAAGGTACTTGCTACTTAAACTTGAACTTGAAAATGAAATTGAAGTGTAGCACAGCGCTACCTATAAAACTAATAAAAACTCAACTAATACAGTAGCTTATGGAGATAAAAGAAAGTACCAATTCCATTAGAGACTAAAGTATAACTAAATATTACGTGCAATTCTACTTCCTAAGTCTGCCAGTTCTCTTCCTTGTGTGCTGTTCCGAAGCCGCAGTGGTTGCCACAGGAGAAATAGAGCGAGATTTCTGACCCAGCTCACTCAGATGTGATTCAGAGACGTCACTGAATTTTGATAACTCCTCTACTGACGAAATTCTGTGGCGCAAGCCGTCCCGTGACTTGATAACAATGTTGCCGTCGACGGTCCAGCAGTTGCGGATGCCCATACGCTTGCGAGCCTCAAGGAACAGAGCCTGTCGCGGGCGAGTCAAGAATTCGGAAACAACAATAGCAGTTCCCTTAAGGGACGTCTTTTTCCTCCACACTGTAGTACGGGATGATAGGTCTGCAAACCTTACCAGTACAGGTCGGCACTTGCCTTCAGTGGGCCTGCCCAGCCGGTGACATACTTTCAGCTCACTAATAGAGAAGTCCCCAAGTTGGAATTTGTCCACAAGAAGCTTAACTATATAGTTGGAAAGATTACCTTCAACGTCTTCCGGGACACCATGAAACAACAAGCACTTTCTTCTGTATCTCATTTCAACAATATCAATAGATCTGGAGCATTCAGCTACTAGCAGTCTCAGTAAGCTCAACATATCAGAAACTTGTGACTTAAATACCTGGAACTCATCGTACAAGCGAGACATGGATACGGTGCTCTGTGCTACAGGTTGTTTAAGCTGTGCTTCAAACTCTGTCATCTTCTTCAGGAAATTAGCTTCAATAGCATGTTGTCGTTCAAGAACAGCATCAAAAGAGGCCATTTTGAAGCTAATGGAATAATATAGAAGTTGTTCCAATGTTTCAAATTATTGTAGAGGTTAACTGGCGGGATAGTGCAGTGATTACTAGGTTTATTAAGACATAAAACAGTGCCCTTTATATATCACACAAGTAAACTGTAAGTAAATTTTAATATTTTCCAAAACTTGAGTTAAAACATTGAATATTTACTTTTTTATTTAATTTAAAATAAGGAGCACAATGTCGCGTTTTTACTATCTACCGCCGAAAAAAAGTTTTTTCTACGGGGCCGAGTTACCTCTTATAGTGTGAGGAGTACAGCCCATCAGGCTAGTCAAGTGCGGATTGACAGACTTCAAACCGTCGCGTCGTGGAGAACTCTCAGTTGTGCAGGTTTCCTGACGAATTTTTCCTTCAGCAGAGCAAGTGATAATTAATTTCTAATACGCACACAAATTTTGGAAATTTGAGATATTTGCAGGATGGGTCCCAGCCCTCCTTGTTATCACTCTCATAAATCTTACGTACGTAAAATTACAAATTATTAACATAATATATTTTGACTATATTTGAATATAGACTTACATATACTGTGTGCCGATATTTCGACCTGATTGCATGAATTTAGAAACACCAGCAAACAAGGTTAGAACGTGATCTTAACCGTTTCAGTTTACATATAAGTAATTTACGCGCTCGATAAATAACATTCCGTTATAAGTCATAACAAATAACATGAATGTTAAATAATAACGGTAAAATAACACCGGAAGTGATAACATAACAGTCTACAAAATTACAAATCCTTGCACTTTTTAGAAGCGAACATCTCAGACCTTATGCAACAGAATTAGCAACAGAATTGTGACCGAATTAGAACAAGACTCTTACTAACAACAACTAACAGGACTAACTATCACTAACTGTCCCTGCCACAGTTCTCATACCTACTAACAAACTAACAAACTAACGTTCTAACACCGTTTGATAACCGTCTCGCCATCATAGTCCCGTTTGCTTTGCGGAATGGAATTAATCCATAAAAAAGTGAGTTTGCTGAAAATTAGTTCATTGCCTTAAATGGTAAAAATGTTATTTACTTTTTACTGTAGCTCTTTTTGCTGCAGTGAGACGCAGCGTTGTATGAACTACTTTTTTCAAGAATTTTTCCTTAACTTCATGTAATTTAGAGAAAGGTTAGCTTAAGTTCCATTGGCGACGTTAAAACTGGAGGTAATTTACCAAATCTCAATGTAAGTAACGGAATTCAATTACAGTTTTTCGTCATTTCTTTACAAGTAGTAAGTTAGTATCGTTGACATAAATAAAATTATACTTTTTATGTTACGCCGAGGAAATATTTAAAACATGAAGCCTTTTTATGCAGCTGCACGACGCAAAGAAGAGTAATGTGTTTGTTTGCTCCTTTATGGCGCTATAGAAACCAAATGCCGTCAATCGATTTGCCCTAATCATGCGTGGCGCCACATTGTGAAAAAGAAAAAATGAATACTATAAGAAAATTATCATAGAAATCATGGATCAGACCAAATAATTCTTGGGGATTTGAAAGATGGTACAGCTATTCCTTGAGGTCACCGGATGAACATAATATTAAAAGTCCCCGACTGTGAGGGGTGAGCCAGGTAGGGAAAGGGGGAAGAAGGCCCCTTTTTCAGTTTTTTGCTTGTATATCGTAACCTTTTATTAATATCTCTACAATTCCTTCAACATTAATAAAATCTACATTAAACTTCAAATTATGTCACACACATACCTACTAAAACACTGCAAAATAACTAATCCTAAAACACCTATTAATATTAATCCAAAAATACTCATTTGTAGTATAGATTCCCATCCCTCATAAAGTTGCCACTTCATTTCAGACTAAACTGGTTTTTAATACAATGATACCTACGTTTTGTTATGCTCAGTTAAAGGTGTTAAGGAATGTAAGGATACGTAGTTTTCCAGTCTAGTAAGTGTGCGAGTCTTGATTTACGCCTAACGGGCTTTTTAAGAAGCATAATTTTTTATCCTTAAAAATAGTGTCTTACCGAAGCGAGGTCGGTAAGGTACTGTTTAAGTATGAAAACTTCACTGGCCAGTATAAACATACGCGGAAAATGCTACTTTTTATATGAAGCCGTCGTCAAAAGCTGTTGTGTATCCAGTTATTCCTTACAATTTCCGCGAATTCCTCGTCTTATAGTTAAGCAGTGGTTTAATTCAGTGAATGTAGCGTTTAATACGAATCAATCTTAAGGATCCTTTGGTCAACCTGATGAGTGAGAGATTCTGGGTTAAATCGTTTGTTTTTTGTCCAGTCAAATGTCCGAGCCAAATGAGCAACAAAACAAAAAAAGAGCTACAATCGACTGCAATCGAAATAAAACCGTGATGTAATGATTTAAGTGTTTATATTACCTTTTTAACATTTCTATTCTTGCGATGGCTGTTACTGGGACATTTTTTTCGCGATTTTAGTATGAGACCCGACGTCCATAGTAATAAGTCAATGTTTTTTGTATAAATATCTGGCAAACGGGTAGACGAGCTACCTTAAGGGATGTGGTCTCCATCGCCCATGCATCAGCATCAGCAACACCAAACACTTCACTGATTCGCTGTCTTAAAGATAATAGAGAGTAGAGGGAAAGAAAGTTACGCGGCACGTAAAAAACCTTTCTCGCTTGATTTTAGAGGGAGAATGGTATCAGGAGCGGCTCTAGCCCATGGAGCGCCAGGGTACAATCAATGCCCTGGCGCCCTTTTGTATTAAAACGCGTGGTCGAAATGGATTAGGTCTAGATGTCGCGAGCGGCTCGCCCCATTTGAGTCTTGTTCTAGGTCGGTCAGTTTTCATGGCAGCAAAAGGGTTGTGCTTAAATCTATAAAAAAATCATCTTTTAACCACATTCGCCTGTGCCTTGCCCCACGAGCCGTAACTATGAGTCAGTATGTTTCAGGCCCGTTAATCCGACGGGACTTAGCACGGCATTCGCCATTTATCACAACTGTCGACGGATTATAACGGTGGCCGCGGGCGTTGCTGGCGTGCGAAACGTCAGGTGAGTGAATCTTTTGCGGTAAATTGAGTAATCCTTGCCACGTTGTTTTCAATTTTCTTTTTGGGTAATTATGTTAGCTGGGTTTTCAGGTGTGGCTTATGAGATCTAACGAGGGTAGGCAGTGAATGAAGAGTTATATGGTTCTTTGCGTCGTAACAACTAGTCGTAGGTTAGACGAGTCATTTTGTCTAACATTAACCTTGCCTGCCAATCCGTACTTGATAAGCCTCGTAAACTATGACCTATACCTCTGCCCTCTGGTAAATTCTGAGAGGAGAATTGTGAATAAGTATTTTAAGATTTAAAAACGCTAAATTGTCTCTTCTTCTCTTGTATGAGTAGGTACGACTGAGTATGTTGGTATGACAGACGACAGCTCTAAAAAGGTTCTCCCTTTTCGCGTGTCAACCGAATTATACGCACCTAAATACTATAGGCCCAGTACGCCTCAGGACGGATCAGGGTCGGCTTTCTAAAGTCGATCTTACTCATATTGCTGCTAAGGGCTAAGAAGAAGAAAGGGTCGCTGCTCATAAAAAAAAGGTAAGTAAAACCACTAAAACTTGTTACACGGAAAAATTTGCAAGTCACCTTACACTCAATATTTATCGCCAACGGCCTTGAAGTAAGGAAAACTCGTTTGTGTCTTGGAACTACAAATTGGAGGAGCTCCTTAATGTGTCGCTACGAATATTTCAGGCGTGATTTTCCTTTTAGTGCTCATTCGAAATTCTTGAACACGCGCGCTTGAGGGTACGTGAATTTCGCCTAAATGAAAACTGTAGTACTCGTACACACCATAATGCAGATTAAGTTGGACACAGAGAATGCAGGTTTGTTGTTTTATAATTTTCCAGTCTTGGAATTTTACTGATCTTTCACAAACTCAAAAACTACTCGTCAGATCTCACTCAAATTTAAAAGGCACTACATGAAAAACCTTCCTTCGAATACAAAAAAAATTGGTTCTCAAATGACCGAGAAATCGCTGGACAATAATATAGGCTTCGAACACAGAACCTTTCGTTTTTTGAAGTCGGTAAAAAATAACATTAAAAGATTCTTATTCTCTTTTAAAACATTATAATCCTATTATTTGATGTCACAACAGAAAATGTAATGTCAGGCGTTTAAAAAAATACATTTTCAAAATTAATTTTCGTCAAAACTCGCTAAAACCGTCATCATTGAAGGCGAAATGTTTCGCTAAAAGGTATTAAACCACGCGCTATAAAATTAAAAAAGTCCAACGACTTAAGATAAAAACGCCTAACAGATTTCTTCATAATTTGATATTTGATAACATTTCATAATATAGGTCATAATAATATTTATATCATAATATTTATATAAAACATCAGCCTTGTTAGAGTTCGCTGGGCTCTGTACCGCCCAGTTGAATCCCTACCGTACTCATGCGTGATGGTGGGATTTCGTACCGTTATTATAAAATCACCCATGAAATGTTTTTACTTGTTTCGTTACGTTTTTTAAATTTGTTACATTTGTTGAAGTTTAATTCTGAAATTCGTTAAAATATAAATGAGATTTCTCTATACGATCATTATACTACCCTGAATTACAACCTTCCTGTGGATTACGGTTTGCATCTTGAAGGAGTGGGTATTTGCGAAGATTTAACTCCACAATTACGCGTTCATAGCCCTGTGGCTTGCGTCGATCCCTTACCTGTTAGTAAGTACACTGCTCGGAATCGAATGACCTGAGGAGTCTGCGTTCGCCTTATATGGCTGAAGTCTTTCCAGAAGCCACCAAGCAAATCAGTGTTCCGGCACGTACAACCATTAAACTGATTGATGCGCCTTTTCATGGTATCATTTACCATAACAATGGGGAAACCCATAAATGATTAGATTTTCGCGGTGAACTATTGGTACAACATTGTTGCAGACATTAAAATGTCGTAAAATTTGTTTGTTTCCAGAAGGCCGATCAGCTTCCGCGAGTAGGATTACTTCGTAATTTATGGTGTAACTTTACATGTGAAACCCGAGGATTTGCCTATTAATTCAGTTTTCATTAAAATTATATGCAAAAGACCTGCAGGGTCTGATATATATTACTAGCTTGTCTGCTCATTTGTCGGCTATTTACTTAAAAAAGAGACTTTGGCTTGGTTTTAAAGGTCGACGGAGCCGCTAACAGTAGGTAAGTCAAAAAATAATATTTTTACTGTTGTCTCTTTTCTGATCAATAAAGTAGTTAATGTATTTCTTATTTGCATTATTTTAGTGTATCTCTTAAAGTAAACAGAAATTTAATACAGCTCGTATGCTTTTACGTGAATGATGATCTAAATATACTTTATGATGAATATAAACTCGCTTTTATGTAAGGAGACAGGTATTATTAAGGAATGTCGTTAAACTCGTGAAACAGTGTCGTAATGGATAACAGCTCCCATCACGTTTCAAGGGTGTTAAATGTGAAAGCTTAGCAATTAGTTCGAATGCTAATAAGATAAGACACATCCTTACGAAGCTTTGCTTGTGGATTGATGAACTGCTTAAGAGAATGTGTTTTAGAAACTATTTTAGCTTTAAATAGGTGAAGTGTAGTATCTTGATGAATATGTCTTCCCCGGTTTCAATTTATATTACTCAAATTGACTTACTGATAGACAGATACGAATAATCTTAATTAAATGTTAATTGGCTATGCTTACATGTTTTTCGTTAGATATACGATATGATAATATGGTTATTTATTGATCAGAAAGACGTTTAAAATAATAGAGAAGTTAAAGGCTTTAAACCCAAAAAGTGTGTTTGGGAAAATTTAAGCCAGCATTCGTAATATCTAAATGGTAATTCGAAATGAAAAATAATAAGAAAAACCTAAGAGATTTTAAAATTCCTTCTCAATGACGCTCATATAGTTGTAATACTTATTATTTTTTGTCTCAAAATAACGTCTGGTTGTCGACATATCGAATAACGCGTTTGCTCTTAAGACAGCCACAAATGAACAAACAAACTTAACTAGACTACCAAACACATTACTGTTCCTTGCGTCCCGTTTCCAGTAAAAAGGTTGTAGAAATCCTCAATGATAAAACAAGAAGTTTCCCGAAATTTAAGTCATCAATGTCGACCAACGCTCTCATATTTCACCAATAATAGCGGGTGACTCACAACATCCTTTCAAATTTGCAGTGTCATCATCAATCATGTCTTCGATCTCGTCTAATATTTTGCAAATGGCGGAACAAATAAATCAGGCACGAGAAGCGCTCAGAAATTCTGCCTTTAACTATAAAATTTATAGATTGAACCCATTAATAGACAGCGTATGTGATGTTGACTTTTGTATGATTATTATTACCTACTAGCGACCGAAAGCATCACCGTTGCTTTGCTGGCCAAGAATTCTTTCTTGGGAGAGAAAAAAAAAGTACATTGGTAGGTAAGTACTTATAATTATAATTTTAATGTAGCTACATTGAAATTAAGCCTAGCTAACCGTCAAATTTATTGTCAAGTTCAAGTGTCAAGTTAATAATAACTCTTTTTAGGTTTGCTTCGGGAAACTATTCTAATGACAAATAGTTTTCAGCTTTGATGACAGTTTCAATTTTATACTAACATTTTATATTCTTTCAAACAATTTCTTGATTCTTTACTCTACAAAAAAGTAAAGGTGTTGTAACAATATCATAATTATGGGAGATTGCTGATGTTGTATCGATATAATTAATTACATGCACATTTGATTTGCATAGTAGGTATGCAAATTTGGTGAATGCCTCTTTGCAACAATTGATTTATTGTTTTAAGGCAATTGCCATGCATTTAATTTTCAAACACCGTCACCTAACCGGACTAACTATCTCAGTCCCCATATGAGTCTTGTTCTAAGTCGGTCACAGTTGTCATGGGCGGCATCGGAAGGTGGTGCTGCATGGTCGTTTGCTGCAATGCAATTCTTCTTTAGAAATATATCAACGTAATTATTTCTATTTTTTGAATCTGTGTCACGCAATGATTACTATTATAAGTAAAAAAGAAGGAGATATGTCACTAGCGCGCGCAAAAGAAGGCAATCAAATTCAGCTAACCGTCTTAATTTTCATATAGCTATGGCTTTCTGTCTCATACGTTCGGTAATTATCTTAAGCCATATATCCATCCATAATAATTACAGCCGGAGCGGATCACAAAAGTGCAACTCGCGTTATAAGAACGTAACGCACCTATACCTACTTCTAATATCTACTTCTACGAACATTTAAGACTTTTTCTTTTCTCTTTCATAAAAAGTCTTCTAAAAAATGTGTTGAGACGGCAACTGGAACTATCAAAGCCCTTAAAAGCCTCTCGACCTGCCAAGGACTCTTTACAGATATTTGCGTTCAGCCTGTTCGGGACTCGATGTCAGATTTAAATATTTTTGAATTATGTATTCTAAGTATTTTTAGATAAGAACACGCCTGTCAGTGATGTAAAGTAAGTACTTGTCTTAAACGTAAGAATTTTTTTAAAGCTAGATAATCGGAAGATTCTTTTTGAGTTTTCCACAAAAATAATATTTTTCAGCAATTTGTGTTTGAATCCTTCAAATGAAACAAAACAAACATAATTATGGGAGCATCGAAAATTATTTGCTTTTACGTTTTTGATATTAAAACCTTGTTTACTCGATTCCTTCTATCATAAAATCCGTAAAGAATTCCTAAGTTAACAGTATAATATTGCATGACTATTGTTAGACTTAGACAAGTCCTTAAACAGTCCAATAGACTCCAATACATGACCAACGATTTAAAAACACGAACCTATTGTTTACAGGCCCTTAACTGCGCTCCTTTGTGTTTGTACATCTGCCCATTGATGTCGGTTGCAGGTTGCCCAGCCCGGCTGTAGTACCCGAAATAAAGTATTCGTACATACAACATGCACGAAACTCGCCGGAAATAAACTATTCTGTTTGATACCCTTGTTTTTATGTAATTAGCCGAAAAACGAGCATAGTACTAAGATTTTATTAACACACAAAGCGTTCCGCCCACGTTACGCGTGTAAATTCGGTTATATCGCGTCTCTTATTGAACCCGACAGCGCTTTTTCTTCTGATTTTCCAAAAATACTTACTTAGTGCTTACTTGCGTCGTTTGAGGAACCTATATACCAAGTCTCAAGTGAATCCCTTGAAGAAATAAAAAGTTTCAGTTTAACTTTTTCATCGCCTTACGGGAGATTTTCCAAAAATCCTCTCATAGTGCTCCCCTACACTCCCCAAGAAACATACCTACATGTCAAATTTCAGCTTCTTGCGTTCAGTAGTGTCGGCTGTGCGTAGTCTGTCAGTCACCCAGTAACGAAAGAGTTTTACACTTACAATTATAATGTTATTATATGTATGAACAGTAACAGTCATTATATTAGAATTCAATTTTAGATTACTAAGAATTTTAACAATGTAATCAGTTCGATTTGATATTCAAATAAGGGTTTTGGGCCACCTTCGTCTTTCCATTTCAGCCGTGAACATAATATGGGTTGGGTAAATAGGTGAAAGATAACAACTGACAACGTACCTTTACTGAGGATTATCTTGTGCGAGCTTAGGAATGAAATAACATGGATATTTAGGTACGGCTTTTTAATTAAAGGTTTAGCACCCCTTCATTAAAACTTTATTTAAGTTCAAAAACTGGCGTGTGTGAGTGTGAACAGGAGATATCTAGATCGTCCAGCTCTCTAATAACTTCTGAAATTCATGAAATGAATAAAAATATATTCTGTTAAATTTTCACACTTTCATTGAAAATAATAAGAAATAATTATTAATGT
The DNA here is from genome assembly GCA_905404295.2 of Ochlodes sylvanus. NCBI lineage: Eukaryota > Metazoa > Arthropoda > Insecta > Lepidoptera > Hesperiidae > Ochlodes > Ochlodes sylvanus. Next base: position 3,481,073 of record FR990137.1, read on the forward strand.
TTATTGTAGATAACAAGACATTATGCAATTTTGTTTGATAAATGTCATAGATAATTATGTTTCTTTACAAGCAAGTAATTTTAGAAACTGATTACCAAAGAAATACCAGCGACTAATTGGAACATCTCAAATTACGGCGGGCATCCATCGAAACGTCGGCGTCGTGAACATTCCGCCAATACTTACGAAAAGGTTTGCGTCGTCGTTCATGGTGCGTACTGCGAAGGACTGGAATAGTTTGCCTGCGTCGGTGTTTCCACCTGTGTATGATGTGGGAGTCTTCAAGAGGAGATGTTCAACACCTTGGACTTCATCGTCACTTATCATCAGGTGGGATTGTAGTCAAGCATTAACTTATCTAATATAAAAAAGAAATTTGTTTGTTAGTTTACGGATACTAACAATCTATGTTTTAAGAAACCTTAATATCCAATCCGAATCACACAGTCCAATAATTGAAATTATATTAATTGCTATATAATAGCAATAATCAAACTACTACAAATGATACTGTTGATTAAGTAGAATGTTATCTAGCATCACATAATGACCAATATAACAGTAACAAAGATAATTTGACCGAAATGATACAGTTTATAAAATACAAATTCCAGCACGGATTGACGGTAAACGATGAATGTACGATAATTTTAGCAATTAAACTTCCGCACCGTCTTAATTGGATTTCGTTTCTCTCTGTACTTTGGCGCCTAAAGCGTTTGTAATTTGAACTGATACCAATATTTCCCGAGTTTCAAATACAAATACCAAATGTTTGTGTGATTGCAAATGTGTCATAGTTAACTCGATATTCATGACCAAACACTATTTCCTCACTAACGAGCGCAAATAAACCTAAAACAGTGTGTTGAACAGAAATATCGTAATAATTTTTCATGAATGTTAGAAATTATATGGAGCTCGTATTTTAGTTCGCTTTCGATATAAGAGAGAACTTAAAGTACAGAAGTTAAACTAAAAAAGTAATTTTTACTTTATATCAACAGCTGTCATACAAACTGTTATACAAACAAGCCATAATATAGACTATATACAAAGCCCTTCGTAGTACCAACTAGTCTCTCATTACCAATGCGTGGCTGATAAACAAATAAATAATTAGCTTTAAATTCGCTTATTAGTCTGATAATGCAACCGAAATTTTATTGTATAGCTATAATAAAATTTATTAATATATGTGTAAATGATTTTTAAATTAGGCACAAAATAAAAACATTTCCCCTATATGAAAATGTTATTCTTAGGCCAGAGTAGGCAATAATTCTTGAAACTAGCGACATCCCGTGCCTAGCGGTTCTAAACGGTGCGACAATAAACAACCCCACTGATGAATACCGATATGGAAATTCGACTATTATTCAAATTGTGTCCCGAACTTTACTTCGGTTATTTCGTGTTAGCACGACTGGGACTGTGGATATAAGTTACACTTTGATTGTTTTTAATGGACATTTTAGCGATGAAACTAATCTTGTGATCTAAACCTATAATAAATGATACCTCCTTAGAATTTTTACCTACCTAGAATTTTTGGGGATTCGTGAATTCAAATAGATAGAGATTTACTTTGTTTTGATGACATTCTTAAATAATGACGTGCAAATATAGGTTTTTTATATTACTTTATTGAATCACTAATAGATAAATATTCTAAGTTAGTTTTAGAAAGGTTTACTCTTTGATTTGTTTCGAATGCTTTTCAACTGTGAATATAAAAATACTTAATCATTTCATAATATAATTTGAATCAAACTTATTTTTATTTCTTGTTTCTGTAGTTTATTTAAAGCTTGAATCTAAAACAGTTTGTTGTTATCCCTTTCAAATGAATTACCGCAAATTGTTTGTTATCTGCGTTGGGTTTAAACAATTAAGTTTATATAATCAACATCTTCGCCACAACTGTTAGTGTTTGCGGAAATGTTGTATTGAATTTAATCGCTTTGACATTAGTTAGTCTAACAAAGATATTATCATAGTCAAACTTGAACAAAACTATTTGTTATTGAATACCCCAAAGTTATGGTTTATTGAAATTCACGGCGCAACAACAATATCTAAACCGTTTTCTAATAATTACGAATATAGTCCAGGCTGGACTATAATACAATTTTATTATGATAATTGATGTCTAATGATTTTTTTTTCTCTTCGTTTAAAAAATATAAGTTAGTTGAAGCGCTCATAGCCTGGCGGCTTGCATCGATCTTTACTGATCGCAAAAGTAAAAGAACACTGGGCGCGGTCGGTAGTTGAATGGGTGACCGCTAGTGGCAAAATTTCTTGGGCACTCCCGTGCTTCGGAGGGTATGTAAAGCCGTCGGTCGTGCATCAGTAATCGGTTCCTACGTAGCCATTACAGCTAATTAAGAATCCGCTTGTTTATTAGGCTTATCAATGTCCCTTATTATTTCTAGTGAGCAATAGACCCTTGGAACATTGGTAAAGAGTATGTAGATTATTGATACCGCTCGTTAAAACAGATTAGTTAAGTTAGTAAATATTACAGTTCTGTTAGAAAGACTAGTGTTAGATTGGTTTAGAGTTATAAATTGGGGATTATGTTTAGTTACATTTCATTAGGGGGTCTGCACACTTTATAAGGCGAACTATATCCGCTTGCTACTTTCCGTTAAAAATACCGGATCGTCACTGCGCTGAGAGCACTGGCCTCGTTTCAGCCACTTATACGATTGCCTTCGTTATGCTCTGAAGTTTCATTCGTACTGTTACTTATGTGATGAATTTATGCATGCACAACATTCGGTCATGATTTGGTTTAATTTTTAAGAATCCTTACAACGCTACAGTGTGCCTGTTTTATTTGAAATTTATGTCAATGATATAATCTATTTTCTTTGCGTTCTTCGGATTTTGGTTGTGTTTAGTTGTTGCAGTTGTATAGATCTCTGGATATTGCCCACACAACTAATTACACGCACTTGCTGTTGTTAACAATTGACAATTTCATTTAAGTCAGGTTGTAACGTGGATGTATTCAACCAACTTTCAATATGCAAGTACCGGCTTCAACTTCACTCCTGAGCACGGGTCTTTCCTCATACATGAGGAAGCTTAGAGCATACTCCACCACACTGCTCCAGTGCGGATTGGTGGAGAGATCAAACTGGGGAGCGACCTTCAAACGGTTACGGTATTAGAAAAGTGAACACTGATAAACACCTATAGCAAACTTGAACCTATTTGGAATCGAAAGATACATTGCCAGTCCTGAAAGTTTAGACAGATCTCCGGATTTGGGGTTTTATTGCATATCTCGTACGCTCTGTGGAGTCCCATGGGGTTACATTTGAATTATAAATGTAACCCACATTTATATTTCACACCATTTAGGAGCAAGGGAAACATTTGTTGTTAAATGTTTCAAAAAGTAATGGCTACCTTTATGTTATTTGCAAAGTAAAGTTCAGGTAATAAGAGCTAGAGTTGACACACAACATTTTGTTAATATTCAGTTCATAAAATAAAACATGATCTTTTTGATAGAATTGGATTGGAATAAATGTCATTCCCTGATTATTCAATAGATAAATCATAAATCAGATTGTAGCATAGAACAAAACAGTAATGACATGTAATTTATGATCTAAATATTGAAGTGGCTTACCGGCCTATGCACAATAGGCCGATAGGGCTCTCATCGCCTCAATTTATAGTGGACAATTCAGTCTCTAACATATGTGTAGCTAGGAATTAATAACTTTCTTGAAAAAAAAGTTGCACACGTGTGAGGGGATCATCCACAATTAGATAATTCTGCTCACAAATTGAAATAGGTTAGGGTGAGAATACGCCACACTGGCCATGTGAGAATCAAGTGACTTCACACCAAAGCGTTGAGAATTTTATGGAAAACTATTACCAAGCCGTAATAAAAACACAAAAGTAGGTAAGACTGGTCTTCTCTTAACATTTAGGTAGTTACTTAGGCAAAACATTTTCGCTCCTTTTTTGACATTTCCTCTTTTTGACCTGACATTTTCGGTATGATTTTAAAGCAAGCATGTCAAAAACTTGAAGTGCACCCTTTATTAGGTCTGGAGTTTACCATTCACACTACTCGTTCAAGTTAGAGACGCAAGTTATCTCCATTAGCATACCTAATGGTACTTCGAAGCTTTGCTGTTTTGCTTTGTACTTAATATACGTCAAGTGTGCTGTTAGCTTGTTGCGTAAACAAGACGACAGCATGACTGACGCTGTAATCTCGGTTATTACCTCATACCACACAGATGTAACTTGATGTCAACAGTGTACATGTAAACACAGTATGAAACTTTGATCACACATCTGTGACCGAATTAGAACGAAACTCTTACTAACAATTACTAACTGGACTATTACAAACAACAACTAACAGGACTAGCTATTACTGACTTGTTGCTGTCCCAGTCCTCATACTTACTAACAAACTAACCAAAGAATGTTCTAACACCACATTGGAGTCTTGTTCTAGGCCAGTCACAGTTATCATGGGCGGCAGCGGAAGGGTGGTAAGAGGTACTGCATGTTCGTTTGATCCCGTTCCTGTATTCTATGTAACTTTTACTACGGTTAACGATTCGTTTTTGGCTAATGATTTGAATAACATGATAAAAATTATGGATTATATTCTCGTTTGTTATTGAATCAATTAATGAATGTTCTTGAAGTTCAGTTACACTGGATAAACTTTTAATATTTACGGCCAATTTCTAAAACCTAACCATTTCATTAAAACATAGGTAAGTAACCGAGTACACATCAATACATCAATACTAAAGGTATAAATGAGTAAATAGCTTTATAGTGCCGATTTATTATTAAAGTGTCAATTTACGGTAGACGTCTACGACAATCTAGTGCCACATTAACAGAAAAAGTGCCAATTTATCTAGCGCCGTGGCGCAACTAAAGTCTACATAACGTTCGGCAAAAAGGTTTTCTTTACATTTTATAGGACAAATCAAATCTCGGATACGACTATATGTCAACAAAAGTCGTAAATTCGAGCAGGTGTCTCAAAAACTGATCTCTATGTTCAACTACGGAATAGATCCCGCATATTGCTACATGTATTTTTCAAGGTATTTTCAAAAGCTTTAGTGCCAAAAACACACTCGTAGAAAACGAAAAAATCGCGGTTTTAGTGAAACATTTTCTCGCTGTCTTTTTTCAACGGTTTCCTACCTAACCACAAACTACATTTTTCTAGAGAAGGCAAAAACCATTGATATTTTTTATAATTCCTTTGTTTCTAGCTTAATGCACATTCTCGGGGCTGAGTTTTTGAAGGAGGTTATTTTAAATTATTTTCAAAGCAGTCGTTAAGGCTTTAATCGAGTAAAGCTCGCGTCGAGCATGCTTTCTAAGGTAATAATTATACCTACTTTAATTACAATGTCGTTCATGTGATGAACGGGTATTTATGCCTGCGTCTAACATGATTACCATCGTCAGTTATCGGTCCATCGTAAGAACCAGAAACTCCTTCAATGAGATAATAGATATTCGATTAGCTACTATTAGGGTCAAGCTAATCTGGAATAGTAACTAACATAACTGTCAATGCAATTTGGCTAACCAAAGGCCTCTGAGAGAAATCAGATTATTTTTAGTAGCAGTTTGACTTACGACCCCACTGAGTTATACGTGTCTTAAATTTTCCCTAATATACAATTTACTTTTTAAAACTGTGAACCCCAATGATGGTATATTAGCAGTGAAGAAATATTTGATGGTTTGCAGAAAACCTGAACCTCGTATTATGTCTTGTGATCGCTCAGTGTCACACACACTAATGTCAGTTTTGCGTGATCCCTGTCCATGGCATAACAGCGAATTGTCTGATTTGAGTTATCGATTCAAATGCCGCAGTAGATAGAACCTTCTAGAAGTTCTCGTATTCAAACACGTTGTTTATGCCTACATCCATGTATTGGTGAGGCTCCTTCGAGGTAGCATCTTGGTTGAGGCTACCTGACGCTTTGCCACCTCTATTTTATTTTACACGTGGATTTTGTTTGAGTTTTGTGTAGGGAAATTATCTTGCAGTGGCCAAATTAAGCTATAAGAATGCATCTAGGATAGCTAGATGCATTCTAGCTATCCATTATTCCAGCTAGATAGATATATAAATTTACTTCGTAAGGCAAGTTAAATTAGTTTTTTTGGAACTAAGGTAGCAAACGAGCATGCCGAATCACCCTTCCGCTGCCGCCCATGTCAAATATCATCGACACAGAACAAGATTCAGATAGGGACGAGGTTGATAAGCTTAGTTAGCAGACGGTGTTAGAACTTTAGTTAGATCATTCGTTAGTAGCTCTGAGGACTGGGGCGGGGGCACTAACAGTAGTGATAGTTAGTGGTGTTAGTTGTTGTTAGTAATAGCCCAGTTAGTAATTGTTAGTAAGTCCTGTTCTAATGTGGTCACAGATGTGTTGCTACCCTTGAAAACTAAGAGATTCGCCTCTAAAAGTGTCGTTATTATGTACGTTATTTAACTATTACAAATAATACTGCGACATTTCGTGGATATTGCGTAGTACACATAAAAATTTAATGAAGCATTTAACCTTGACCTATATAACTTCATGGAATATTAATAAGTTAAGTAAAAGCTATAAAAGTTCTCTTTGTAAACAGACTAGATTTACAATGCGGTGACAAGTCCGATTAATGATAATGATAACATTACTGTTGCCTATTACTATGGGACTACTGAACATAATCCTCTGATTTTTAGACTGTATTAAAATATGCAAGCACCAGATTTACCGAAGGGATAGCCGAGTGGGTTGAAAGTTACTCTCGAACCGCACGCGTCAAATACTGCACGCCCCTCTAATTAAAAAAAAATATGTTTATCAAAAAAATATGTAAATTTTAATATGTAAAATATGTATTGTTGCGTTGATCGCTGCAGCGACATCTAGGGGTGGAGAGAGTTATAAGTTTAGTAAAAACATGTTTCTTGTATGGGCATATCTTTAATCTTTAGTTATTTTGTATTCTATTTCTGGTATTTGTTAGGATAGTGACGACAGAATTCTGTTAAAATTTCAGGTGTCTACGAATTTTCGTTCAAGAGATAGAGTCCTGGGGCAAACAGATATACAGACATCGGAGACATATCAATAGGGTTTTGTGCTTTCTCACCCTTTCTGCACGGAATCCTAAAAACGACGTCAAGTATAAAAATTAACTATAATATAAAAAAGAAAGTAAGTCTCGTCAATCAGCGCAAACAAGTCATTAAGTTGAAAAATGTTGTCGGTCACTATATCTGAGAGCTACGAAACAGGGTCGCAGGCTTCGCTGTAATTTGAGGATTCAAGTCGTTTCATAAAATGTTTATACGATGAAGACTGGCCACTGGGAAGGTTAACCGCCGGAAATTGTTTTTGGTACAACCAAGATAAATAAAACATTTCCCATTTACGCTCGCTATTTCCACGGCTTTACACGTCATGGTAGTATTATTAGATGATTTTAATCATCGTGTTTCGCCTCATGGTTTAGCCTATTACTAGACATGGTCTTCAATGAGTACCGAATCATTTCTTCTAAAGTAATGTGGCCAAAAAATGGTCCATTCCTTTGACTGAACGAGGAATATTTTTAGAGTTCTGTTGTCCAAACATAATCCAGTATAGTTTCGTCATGTTCGTCCGTCCAACAATGGCTAAACTCAGTGAAATATTGAGCCTTAAAATGCAAATTTTGTTTCAGTCAAGTGTCCCCCTGAATGGTTGGTTTTAAATACTTAATTAAGTATGGAAAAAATAACAGATATACAATGAATATTGTATATAGGAAGACCATGATATTTTATTATTGAATTAACAGCAGACGAGTTTACAGCGCCCGATCCTCTTGTCAGAAGTGTCTGAACTCTGCTCCATCCAGCTCCCGAAAGTACTTTAGGCTAGTGGTAGGGTTTGAGCCCGGCTGGCTAGCGCCCTCTTGGTCGAGTCAGCCGCCAAACCAGTGTGGAATTAAGGTAGCCAACGAGCATGCAGCACCACCCTTCCGCTGTCGCCCATGACAACTGTGACCGATTTAGAACGAGACTCAAATGGGGACTGGGATAGTTAGTCCGGTTAGAAGACTGAGTTAGAACATTAGCTGGTTAGATTGTTAGTAAGTATGAGGACTTGGACAGGGTGTTACTTTCGTGCCCGGCAACGTGTTGGTACTGTTTGGTTGGTTACTGATGTCCATGGGCGATAGTGATCATTACCAAGGTGTTTGAATAGTCTGTCAACGAAATGTTTCAAACTATTGAAACACGTCGTAACGTCAAAAACACGTAGTTCGATTAATAATGTTCATCATTAAAATCAATGCTTAAGTTCATAAAACTTATCACAACGACAACATTAAAACCAACAACATTAAAAAAACAACACAAAACTAATCACAAAAACAAACAACATTAGAAAAAAAAGGCCGTTTATTCATACGATTCGTTAGCAATTATTTCATCAAAACAAATTTGACGATGATGTCAAAATTACATTTTTGATATTTAGGAAAGCAATATAAAAATCCAATTTTCGACGGTAAATTTTTTGATTAATGTCCAGGTATATTTCCTAAAATAACTCAATTTTGTTAACCGTTGAGGTAAGGAACCGTTAACGACCCAATTAGGTATGATAGTTAATTTGCCAGACGAAATGGTGTCAAGTTTACTGCGTAGTGATAATGAATTTCTATGGACTTGAACATGCGACGCTAGGTTAATCTGTTATTAGCAAACTAGCACATTATATTTTGTGCAAAATTCATCAGATGAAATTGTAATCAGTAAGTAATCATGATTCAATTTTTCCCATATTTGGATATAATTAGCTGCTTGGTATAGGGTATATACTACGCAAATTTCGCTGTAAGTCAAGGGTCTAACAAAGGGATAGCACAGGGCCCGTCATTGATTGATCTCTGAGGGAAAATGTATTAATCATGTCTGCGTGCTCGAGTTTGCTAATTGCATCTCAGTTAGTATTAACCTATCACGGGCAAATGGCTATGTTAATACAAACAGCGATTGTGTACAGTTATGCAAATGTTACAATTTGCTGTCATCAATTATCATAATTTTTATGTATGTGTACTAATGACACATAAATATTATAATAAATGTAAGAGAGTGCGCGCACGGGGGAGTTTTGTCGCCGTGACTGTTTCGTCGCTCTTATCAAGTCCTTGGATATGTATGGAGGTGCGCGCACGATACGACGCGACAACTGGATGACTTTTATGTCCGCCGACCGGACAAAATTGTCACTATACGTTCACATTGACGAGCCGGATGGAGCAGTGGTTAACATGCCAGATCGTCGTTCCAATGACGCTTCCATATCAAAAAAGTTTTGTCACTGTCGCCCTCTTGAGCGCACCCCACTTTGGAAACGCGATGCGACAAAGACAAAAACTTTATGTCACGCAGGCAAATGTCTATGTTATGTTAAGTTACTATGTTTTGTTACTCACTGGCGGCTCACACTTTCTCACTCACCAATCCGCACTGGATCAGCGTGGTGGTATGCTCAATGATAAGCCAGTTAAGTTGAAGACTGTGTTTATACTTTATAGTTATTAATACGACATTAAAACACAAACGAACTTTATTAAATTTTTGTATGTCGGTCTGTCTTTTTCTTTGTTTGAACTAATCTCTGCAACGGCTGAACCAATTTTAACGGGTCTTTCACTGGAAGATAGAGGAGATTATAAGGCAATAATTATCCGCAGGATCGGGATTTACGCGGAAAAATCTCGCACGCGAATGAAGTCGCGGGAATAGCAGTGATAAATCTATAAGAAGTAAAAAAATCATTTATTTCGATTGCTTGATAGTAGTATTATGCACGTCTACACACATATGTACGTGAACTCTAAATTTTCACTTCAATTATTATAGCGTTCACTATTTCAAATCAATATTACGTAATCTGCGTGAGGCACGTTAGAGCAAATTAATTGAAAATTATTCAGAATATTGCCTATAATTTACCACAATTATTTTCAATTTGTCGAGTACCTATCATTCATGAATAACCCTCAAATTGAAGTTTATAATACAAAATTTATAGTTAAATTTCGGTCCGCAACTTCGGAATTTAATGCAAGAATGTTATGTAACTGTTTATGCTTATAAAATGTTTATGCCTTGTTTACTTACTTGCTTGAGTGCGAATTTCAATATTGAGGCTAATCAATCAAGACGCTCGTTTATCAGGAGCGGGGAAATGAAGCTTCCGGGGAATGGGGGCTGTGGTCGTGTATAATATGAAGTGTATTATGAAGATATTGTTTTGGGTAAAGAAAAACAGTGGAAACAACATAATAAGGTTTGTTTGTAAAAGTTTAAAAACCCGCCCATGTAATTTAAGTATTGAAAATTTATTGGTCTATGATAACCTAATATTTGGAAACCATAACAATGTTCTGAAGATGGGTGTGGGGCAATTATGGGTTGCGATGATGATGATAATGAACCAATTGGTTGACGCAAACATTTAAGTGCCATGAATCGAATCACTGTTTATATAAACTGAATGAAAAAAGCTTAATAAGGACGAAATTTTAACGGTTTCGATACTTTCGTGTCTCGCATTTTGAATTTTATTTTCACGCGTATTAATAGAAATGCGAAGTGGTTTGCTGTGCCGTTATCCTTTATTTTCCCATGCAGATTATCGTGCAATAAGCCCTTTACTTACCCAGTAGGTAGAGTTTCAAATAAACAGAAAGAATACTTTACCCGACTGTGCGATGCAAAGGAGGGTATTGTGTCTATCAGTCTATGTATGCATGTTTGTTTTTTCTTGGCGCCCTGGAGACGAAACTCGTGGGCTGATTTTGATGTTTCTTACGTCAATCGATAGGTACGTGTTATTATTGTGGAAAGGGAAATAGAATTTATTGTATTAAGTAGGGTATTATCACATACATTATGTATATATAGGGTTTTCCATTAAGGGCGGGTCGATTTTAAAATTGAATAAAACAAGTTGTATATCAGATATCAATAAGGTTTTATCTTTATTTGAAAGCCCTATCAATGACATTTTGGGTGAAATATAACATCGTTCAAATAGCCGCCGTGGCTTCGCTGGGTAGCGCGCATTCGTAAGTCCAGTTTTCGATGACTGGCGCATGAATCAGGCTGAATTTGACCGATGGCATCGATTATGTTGTCTTTGAGGGCTGCGGTGGTTTGCGGCTTATTCGCATAGACCTGCAACTCAAGAAAGCCCTACAAGAAAATGTCTAAAGGGATCAAATCACACTATCTTGGTGGTCAATTCACGTCGCCTCGGCGCGAGATAACCGTGCCATGAAACCGTCATTGAAAACTGGACCTTTTGAATGCGCGCTACTCAGCGAAGCCGCGGCGGCCATTTGCACGATGTTATATTTTACCCAAAATGTCATTGTTAGGGCTTTCAAATAAAGATAAAACCTTATTGATATCTCATATACAACTTGTTTTATTCAATTTTTGAGTTACGTAGTCGGAAAAATACAGTGAGTTGCCGTGTCAAAATATTTTTTAAGCGGGTCTTTTATTCTAACAAAATGAGTTTGACACTGTGTATTTGTACGGTACAAAAGTGTTATAAAATTAACATGTAAAGTACTTTAGAAACGCTTCTCGAATGTCTCTGCAATCAACCCGGATAGTCCTGTCGTGGACATTTCCATAAGTGGGTTGATGCTATCTCCTTTTCGTGTTCCGCAGCCAAATAGCGTTAGCAAAAGCTGTATTTGCCATCTCTTTTCATTTACAAGAGACTATTGGATTTACATATTTGTAATATTTAAGGTTGGTTCTATAAATGGCAATACATTGAAGTAGTTGGGAATAAAAAATAAAATTATAAAAAATAAAATTGTAGAGGCATGTGTTGTTAGATAGGTCTTCAAAAATGATGTTGAGATTTTTAATTTAGTTTTTTCTTTTTTAATAAAAGGCAATGTTGGTTATGCGCCCTGCAATTTTTTGACTGAAAATTTTAAAAATTTGTGTGTCTTCAACCCATTAATGACCCACTACTGATCACGGGTCTCTCCTCATACCTCAGGAGAAAAAAAATCTAGGCCTCCTCAGGTATAAAAAATATGTTGTAATTTTTTTTTTATTCATGGAATTATCATTAGGTAAATCATGTAATATATTACGCACTGAACAGGTTCAGCCGTACCCACGATCTATGCCACTAAATAGAAACATCTGACGATCCATATGGCGCAATGGCTAACACGCCGGATCGCCTTTCCAAGGGTCCTAGGTTCGATTCCCACCGAGGCGGAAATTTGAATGATGAGTTTAAATTTCTGGTCTAGGTTTGGGTGTGTGTATACATGTCTTGTGTGTTGTCCATTGCACGACAGGGAATCCTAGTGTCCTATGACGTATATCTACGTACAAAATAGATACTGCAAGCACATGAGTATTTAAACTACTCATGTGCTGCAAGTGCTATTATAGAGATGGTATTTTATCAATCCATCAGATAGTATATTCATCCATCCATAAAAAACAAAGAATTACAGTCGTATCATTCTATTACGTTGGTTGCTCGTTCAAAAAACATTACCTCTTTAATCCCAATTCGCAATTTTCTATTGAACCCGAAGGACCTATCGGGACGTTTCCCCAAATGAAAAGATTGTATCTACACTACTTTGCCGGACTGCTGTGTTAACGTACAATCTATTGATAATGTTCAGTTTAGGATAGAATCTCCTTTTAGGATTGGATTTGTATAAACTTCAGACTCTAATTGGTTTTTTAAAATCCATACCTACCAATAATATAAATGCGAAAGTAACGCTGTCTGTTTGAAACTTAGCATTACAATACCTTTATAATGTTCAATATCTTATCTTGTTATTATGTAGGTATATAAAATTCTCGTGTCACAATGTTTTATGAAAGTTTATATGCATAATTATTCAGTAGGTCTCAGAATCGGCTACTATCTATTTTTCATACCCCTAAGTGATAAGGGTTTTCCACCCTAAAATTTTTTTTTACATTTATTGGACACATTTTTTTGGTTATTTTTTTATGGTGTGGCATAAAAAATACACATAATCCTAAAATTTCACGTCTCTACTCCCAGCCTCAAATTTAAATCGCGCTTTAATCATTCACAATCTATATGGCGGAACAACGTTCGCTGGGGCAGCTAGTCTTTATAATAATTCTTCTGTACGTGTGTTGACAGTGAACTCCTCCTAAACGGCTGGACCGATTTGAATGAATTTTTTTATGTGTGTTCAAGTAGATTCCTGGGACAACTAGGACATTAAATAAAACTCTTCCGTTACTGAGTGACTGACAGACAACGCACAGCCGAAACTTTTCAACGCAAGATGCTGAAATTTTGCATGTATGTTCTTGGGGAGTGTAGGGGAGCACTTAGAGAGGATTTCAGAAAATCCTCCCCGTCCCCCCCTAAGGTGATAAGAAAGGGGATTAACTGAAACTTTTTATTTCTTCATTGGATTCACTTGAAACTTTGTATACAGGTTAGGTACTTACTCAAGTGACGCAAGTGAGCACTAAGCAAGGATTTTTAGAAATTCGCGGGCAAGGACGCGGGGGAAAGCTAGTTTAACTTAACTTACCCTAGATAAGGGGAGACCCCCTTATCTCTCGTAGATTCGAACAAAAAATATGAGGATCAAACACAGTATTTCCCAAGGGGTGTGGCTCAACGCATATAATAATAAGGTACGACAGACAGACATGACAGTGATCCAATGGGTTTCGCTGCTATGTATATTCCGATGTACGTTACTTATCGATACGTCGAAACTGTCAAGACCTCTATCACGCATATTATTGTGAACAAGATCTGAACTATTGGAATGTTGGTCCTAAACATGATAATTCAGCCTGGTGGTTTTATCTTCTAATCAATCAATAATAATTGATAACCATTTTATTTCATTCACCCCACTACTATCCCCACTAATTATTAGTGGGGGTTGTAGTGGGGTATTATTGCATTTCTTTATACTTCTTATATCGTAGGTTGAGTTTCAGTCAGCAAGAAAATAATATTAATCACGCTATTTATCTTTGTTCTATTTGAATTTCATATCTAAATTTTCAATAAAGCATTTAACGAAAATGAAGCTTGGTCTGTAATTACAGTAACCGTTCTACTTACTTTAATTTGATGCCAAATTTCATTCCCGAATACATTTTAATTACATCAGTAAGAAACGATCTAAGCCACAAGATGTTTCGATAAGACAGAAGATAAGAAGATTAGACCGCAAATTGATTTCTATTATCTGAGCAGGTCGCTCGCTGGCCGATAGACCGAATAACGTCGTGCACGTAGCAAAAATGTTTCTTGTTGTTATTCATTATAACGCTACACACTCATAGCCCCACACTAGGATTCCCTGCGTCGTGGGTGCCATGGACAACACACAAGACAAGAACACACACACCCAGACCAAGAACGGAAATTTAAATTCATCATTCAAATTTCCGCCTCGCTGGGAATCGAACCCAGGACCCTCGGAACGGCGATCCGGCGTGTTAACCATTGCGCATCCATTTTTGTGCTAAACGACTTCTTCGAATGTAATTCACATTATTCTAAAAGTCCAATACAAAATATATTACCAACTGTTTAAAACAATCTTATTTGTTTGATTTGTTTATTGTATGGAAATAATTATGTTCTATAGAAATAGACGTAAATCATTTAAGAGGCGCTGTTTTAATTGAAATGTTTTCTAATTTAAAATTGCATATTATGTTGTACGTGAAGCCCGTGGTGGTTACATAATTATGTGGCCAAGTGTGATAAGGACACGAGAGGGAAGGGAAGTGACGTCATTTATGGATGGACCCTTGTCGACATTTTGTCGTTGCGATGTGGTGTAATGAGGTGACTATGAGGTGGATCGTCTATTCGTTTATCGGCTTTCGTCATAAAATGTATTTTTAAAACGAATCTCAATTGATATTTTTATACGTCCTACTTATATAACTGTGGATTGACCTGTCACTAACAGACAGAAAACCAATCAGTCACAAATATCGAATACGCGCTGATATTTTTATATTTTTTCTATCAATGAAATAAAACTGTAAATATGTCGGGTCATCTATCTTTTTTTAACCAAGGAAAACTTATACATAATAATTTTCTGTTTGGTTATTAAGCCATCTCTTGAAGTAACATGCAGAGAGAATATAACTGATTAAAATGTTACTCTGCATGAATTTTATAGCTTATACATACGTGTCCAAATATATTATCTTCACTACATAGTATAAAACATAGTATACTACATAGTATACATATGTCTTTAAAACTACGCAACGGATTTTGATGCGGTTTTTTTTAATAGATCTAATGATTCAAGAGGAAAGTTTATATGTATAATATAATAAAGTTTTGTGTAAATTGGTTTTCCCGAAGCGAAGCGAGGGCGGGTTTACTAGTTGCCTATATAATAGAATATCTTTAGCAGTTCCATTGACACGGAGCGAAAGATATTTGGTGCTTTTATGTTGGTACTGTAATTATAATAATAATAGTAATAAAATAATTTATTATTACGATAACCGTCTCATAAGACGATAAAATGAGGGGAATGATAAAACAACACGCAGAATTATTAAACCTGATGACCAATTTATGTGGCGTACAGGTAGCTAACCCCTCCTAACCTACCTACCTAAGTAGGTCTGAGAATCGACCAACATCTACTTTTCATACCCCTAAATGTTAAGGATTGTCCACCCTAAACAAAAAATATTTTCAATTTTTGGACAAAGTTTTTTATGGTTATTTTTTGGTGTGGCATAAAAAATACACATAATCTCAAATTTTCATTTCCCTACCCCCACCCACCAAATTTAAATCGCGCTTTTTGTATCTACATATATGGCGGAACAACGTTCGCGGGGTCAGCTAGTTATTATATAAGTACGGACCTATCAAATACGTCTTCTTATTTTGTATATTGTATATCTATATATCTATATTGTATAATTATATAAGTATATCTTATTCTTATTTTGTATCTTATATAAAATATTATTTTATTTTACGATAATAACACAAAAAACTTTAATGATTAAGTATAAAAACAAACCAAAATAAATCTTTCTTAACCCAAACATCCATTTTCTGGCACGTAAAATATCCAAAACATTATCTATGTTACCTATGTACTCGTATAAGTTATCAATAATAATTAAGCTAAATTGGTAACAGTTAAATAATATTATGTACAATGATTGTCGCGTGATAAAAATAATTAATAAATTATTTTTTATGGCCTCGACACATTAACATAACAAAGTATACATTATATTATGTTATGTATGTATATATTATATATTAGATTCGTCCTTTCGTTAAAACTACCTTATATTGAAGCATTTTCCTCAAAACAAACCAACGTCAAGTCGCTAGTTTGAATAAATCATATTGAACGCGCATATGAGGGGTCTCTAACGAGCTCGGGGGACCTATTTTCAATAGTTTTTCATTACTGCCTTTCATTGTTTCACTTCGGAATCGTAAAGATAAATGATGTCAGTATATTAATGATAGTCTGGTCGTGGCAGCTCGTCTGATAAATGTTTAGAATTTGTTCGAGCCATTCATCGACTGACAATAGCCGTGATATGAGCTCTTAGACCCGAAATATTTCGCGTTACATGAATAAAAGTTTTCCCAATAACAATGAAGGATCACTTCACCTTACGTCCCGCGAAATTTTTAGATGGTAACGGGACCACTTTTATCCTGAAATCTAAAGGTTATATGAGTCAAAGTTTTGTTACGAGGTTCCCGAATAATGATGAAGGATTGGCTTAAGTTGTATTGTATTACTCGAATTTTATTATTTCTGTTATCATATTTCATCAAGTGCTTTGTTTCGGTTTTAGGTATTAAACATAGTGAAGGTCCACGTCGCTGTAATCGCTAGAAAGGGTAAGGGCTCGCATCACTTAAAGGTAACAACTAGCAACACATTTGTCACCGAATTAAAAAGCGTGTTTATAGTTTTAATATATATATATATTTGATGATGATATGAAAGTATTCTTAATTTCCTGCACAGTAAAATTCTGTACATTCAAATGAAAAATGTTTCAAAGTACAGTATCTTTAAGAGTATAATGTTATTAGATCCTGAGCGCAACTTATCTATACGATAGTTTTAGAAGTAAAAGTAATTGGCACCGCTTCAGAAAAGTCTGGTATACCGTGAAAAGTTAGAAAACTTAGCTCTAACAAACTTTACCCCAAGTAATTTGCAGTAAATCCCGTTTACTTACTGATAGAATAAAATCGGCCAAGTGGGAGTCGGAATCATATAGGAAGGGTTCCGTACCACCATGCACTTTATTTTATATACATTAAAAAAAATAGTCATTTGTGTTGAGAGGTACGGTAAGGACATTTGGGTTCATTACTAGATTGCTTCGTTACGCTACTACTAGCGACTAGACTAGACTAGCGATATAGAGGTGTAAAGAGGTATAGACATGTATCTTGTATTTTCACTTTCTTACTTACCTTTCTTACTTTATTTTTTAGTAAATGTCATTTTCAATTTTTATCTATTAGGGTTCAAAAGAAAAGCCGATAAAGGCCGATAAACCCCGGTTTCTATAATTATGAGGACTACCCAAAATTTTGTTTATTTTTGTTCTTGGGTTCCGCATGCTACGCTTCGAGCACGGAACCCTAAAAACCATCTTACAAAATTCTTGCCAAAGAAGTTTATAAATTGTTAGTATCAAAATCCAAAAATTGTCCCTGTGTTTATATTACACAGAAGTTTAAGAAAAGGTAATAAAATCACATAGCACCCTTTGCCCCTGTTTTCACAAGTCACGTTTCCAAATGATTTGAGTTCGTGTGTTTATTTAGTGAAGGGACCCTGCATGTCACCTTTGGTCCGCGGATTAAATGGGCGAGATTACATCTTTCGATTTAGAAAAAGGTCCGATGATGACGTCCCAAGGTGTTTGGGACGGGAGTCGTTTGTGAAGAAATTGAATTGGGGTTAAAAATACATCTACAACTGTTCCGTAATTCAATTGTATTGGGTGTTGTTGAATAGGGCTTTACTAGGTTCTTTGTATTGTATTCAGTTGTCGTTGTATCGAAGTGTTATTGGAGGAACTGCTCACACTGATGTTTTGACTAACAAAAATGTAGCAACGTGTTTAACAAAGAAAATATTCGTCGTTCATTGAGTTCTCGGTAATTTTATCGGTTTGGGCTTCGTCTTGATTTGATCGGCTTAATGCAGGGTCCAATTTAGAATTCAGAAGCATTGGATGAAGATTTGTACAAAAATCTTTATAATGTTTGTAATAAAAATCCTTGTAATGCTTTAATTAACACTTTTTTGCCATTTTGACGAAACTTTTTTTAGCATTTTTCTGATCAAGTCAACCTAACCTGCTAGTGATTACCCTGCTGAACAACAAACAAAGCAGTGGAGTAAGTGCTTTGTTTTAAAAGTCACTGATCCGTGTACTAAATACCAATTTTCACGACTTTAACTTTAAAACTGACTGACTTTCATCCAAACGTTTTCCCCCTATTTTACTTAGGGGTGGAATTTCCAAAAACCCCGTCTTATTTGATCTAAGCTATAGCAGGAACCCGGTGTCAAAATTTTGTAACTCTAGCACCGGTAGGGACGGCTCTGCATTGATGACTCACAGAAAAACATCCTACCTCTTTATAATAATAGCATATATTTATTATGTAGGAGATGAATAGACGTAATAGTCCACCTTATATAATTTATTCAACACGGCCAGTGATGCCTACTTTGTTATTCAAAGTAACAAATTTCTTTTACCGTTCTATGTGCGCAAATACCCAGTTAGCAGTGATGGAAGGCTGTCTGTCCAAACGTCGTTTACCTTGATGTCTTCTGGTGAATGAAACTAAACGCCAGCATTTGTCTGTTTCGATTCCGTGTTCTTGCTCGTGTTATCCACTTATTCGATTTTTTCGTACAAAGAAAACTATACTTTACGATTAGACAGTTCTTTTGGTAGCACTTTCATCAATAATATCGCTTGGACTCTAAATTTGGCTTTTGTTTTGTTTATTTTCTTATTTTTATTGCTTACTTTATACAGTATAATTATAGGATTACATAAATTATGCATGTTTAACAGTAGGTACATAGTATAAAAAAACTGGGGCCCAAGTATGCTAATTTATAAATGCTTCAATTGGGTCGTGTCGAAATAGTTTGATACATTTTATATACGAAAAATGTACATAATTAATTTCATGACCGATTTATTAAACAAGCTATTAAAAATGTAATCTTTAATTTATGAATAACTAAAATAAAACATATATTTTGTCGCTTATTGCATTCCTACTCTATGCTTGTCATTTTCTCACTTCGCTCTAGGTTTTTGCCGTTTTTGGTATGTTTTGTTCTATCCACCAGTCATAATTGTCCGTGTGGCTTGCGGGTGAACTTTGATTTTTTTTAGTTCTATGCCACCTCTTAACTCCTAACGCAGCTCGAGTTATGGTACTTCGCTCCAAAAAACACAAACATCCAATCCCTCCACAAAAAAATTATGATATTACTGTATTGTGACAACGATTCAGGTTAAACGGCCGCAGTATGTTTCAATGAAACAAAAGATAGAAGTAGATATTTTTGTTTGTAAGGTTCATTGTTGAGTGGAGCCGTGGGCGCGTATGAAAGCCCCCATTCACACAATACTCGCGTATTATTCCAATTGGAAATGTACGGGTCTCGTCGTTAGGGATTACGTTTTATGGCTTCAAATATTATCATAATAGTGTTATAGTTCATGGGCAGACGTCTAGTCGATCTTTGGGTATTGGAAGTATGATAGTTGGAACTTGGAATAACGGAAGACAGCGACAGGGTTGGAACATCTTAACATATATTATTATAAAACAAAGTCCCCGGCCGCGTCTGTCTGTCTGTCTGTCTGTTCTTGATAAACTCAAAAATTACTGAACGGTGTTTCATGTGGTTTTCATCCAATAGACAGAGGGATTCGTGAGGAAGGTTTAATTTTAGTAAGTCTCGTTCTAATTTGGTCACAGATCTGTTGCTACACTTGAGGACTAAGATCTAAAAGAGTGTGACCGGGGCCACAAAATTCGTCCGTAACTGACTGTATTATTTCGCCAGTACATTATGCAGGGCGGTACGTGAGATCGTTTTTTGTCTCCCGAAGTATCCGACCCTAAATCATTGTAGACATTTGTGCGAAATAAGGGTTGTTAAACATAGGTAACCCTTGTACATCACTCAGACGTTAAACGAAGTAGGATACAGACGGACACGATATTCATATTTTACTAGGCCGCCTTTGCTTCGTTTCGGTAAAACTGCCGTTTTACCCGCATCCGGTACAATTGCTATTCATTTATTTCAGGCAAAATTTAAAATTATGTTTACCTATGAATTTTATTTTTATTATAGCGGCCATTTTATATTTTAACTGTCACGGTACTCACGCTTTTTATAACTTATCTCGTCATCACCGTGCAGTTGGGTCGAAATAATGGTAAAAGATTTAACATTTTGACTATTTTTTACAGTTCAAATGATTATGTTAACTTCAGTTTGTCAATTTAGGGTACAGTTTTGGTTGTCATATAAATTATAAATTTTATGTATTGCAATCTGGTTGGTTGGCATTCTGCCCTGGCTGGGAGTCGAACCCGGGACCCCTCGCTTTATAGGCAGGGTCACTACTAACTGGATTACGGGGTCGTCGAATGTTATTATATTACTATTATACCTTCTAAAACACTCTGTCCGAAAGTAAGATGCATATAAATAGCGTAAATCATGGAAGATATAAAGAGAGCTCCAAATCTCTTGTCGTTAGTTGTAACGAGCGATTTACTCCCAGGAGTCCTAAAGAGGGTAATAAAATCTGAAGGGAATCCCTCCTTATTACTGGGACTTGATGGGCATTACTCTGATTTGGCGGAAAATTAAATAAGTCCTCTCCAGATATTATATGAATCAATAGTAAACACATACAAGCACCTTTTATAATACAAGTTTGTAAGGAAGTTTTGTTTCGTCTGGTTTTTACCCTCATTTACCCTCTTTTATTTCCCCTCATTCTGAATATTCATCATCATCATTGCAATCTCTAACCGTCCTACTGCCGGGCACGGTTCTCCTGCCATACATTTACATTTTGTCAACACCTAAAATATGTACGTCATATTATTTGACACTGGCTAATTCACGTATCATAATTTATTTCTAAATTTCCTTAGACATTTGCCCATGATCTGGAATTTGTAAAGACTTGTAGAATCCCATGTCCCTTGTTAAGTTTGATAGAATATAAATGTATATTTCAAAACTAATTCAGTTTATGTATTAATCGCGTGGGCTTTCGACGTTGTAGAATTATAGTTTGAAATAATAATAAAAGGTCAAGTTTTTGTAATAAACGTTGTCCTTTAAAACATTCTTGCGGAATGAGAGTGGGTGGTATGAGAGTTAAAATGCTTCTCACTTATATTAATTCTCATGGACACAATGTATTAAAGGATAAAAAATAAATAATAGGGGTAAAATTACCTACGGGTCATTTTATCCGTAGAGGTGATTTTATACTCGAAGTTACAATTATATAAATTAAGTAATCTATACTTATAACATAACATTAATCAAATTATCGTACCTACTCTCATCAGAGTACATAAGATAAATGCACAAAATATTAATATTTGTATTTAAATTAATTACATTATGTATTCCTTCTTGACTGGGATAAAGTCGGTGAAAACTTTGGCGTTAGATCCTATCGTCAACCGCTTACCTTCAAGTGGTCGCTGCTCTTTTGTTGGTTTCATAAACAGTTTCAATTAAAAAACTCCTCCCACTAAAAGGTTTCTTGAATAAAATAACAGTTCAGCGAATACATTTCTTCGCAAATACATATTATATCCTTTTCCTAAAACCTTTACCGAAGTTATTTCTATAAACATCCCATGGGTTGAGACATCACATGGGTCGGGCAGATACATTTGGACATGAACGCAAATAACATCCATCGGAACAGTTATACCGAATAAGTACGGTGCAGAATGGAAACTCAAGACCCAACCCTTTGATGACTGTGAAACATTTGGCTGGCAATTTTATAAAGACATTTCGATAAAAAGGAATTCATGACTACTGCATTGTTGGATAGCGATCCTTAAGATATAAACCCTTTGATGTGTGTCTAAGTGATGTGAAAAGGTATCGGTATTTTATATTTGATACGAACTCCTTTCACAAGATCTTTCATGCCTTAAAATATTTCGGTTGCGTACTGGATCCGCTTACATTGCCTTATAAGGATGATTGTAGATAAAATAGCTATTAATCTTGATCGTGAAAGTGTTGTGTTTCTTGTTGTTTTTTGCATTGTAATGTTTTATTTCTTTTTTGGTTTATCTTGCAGACTTTTACGTTTACTAGCTGTTTCCGAGACTTCGTTCGCGTGGATATCGGATAATAGCATTGTCATTCTTAAGGTAAATTGTAATAACTTTTGAAAGAGTAAAATTAGTTTAATTATATAACGTCTAAATGTTACGAGTACCTCAAGATACGGACTATGTAAAAATATATTAATAAATCCCTTAAATTAAAAAAGTTTTGGTTTTATTAAATGTAAATTTAACATAAGTATATTTTTTAATTGTAAACCAATTGAAATTAAACAGTACATGTTACCAAAGCTTATCACAACATATTTGTGAAAATCTAATTAAAATCGGTTGAGCCAGAGAGTTGAAGAAAATTCTAAACTAATTCTACCAGTTACAATGTAATAACATATGATGCATCCAATAAAACTACAACAGAATATTATCAGTCGTTTCACGAGTCATGACCTGTTTAATCTATACTATACTACAACATTATGTTCTCTCCGAGCCTTTTAACGAATCTACACGACATAAAATAACCCCGGCTTACTTTCACATTTTACTCGTATTCAGTATTATTTTTCTAATAACGTCGAGTGACCCGTGGGAAGCAGCAATAAAAGATAAAGGGAGGTAAGCATTATACAGCTTTTTATACACCCGCTTTTGGCAATATGGCTGGAGAGATACTTATTTCGGGGACGCGAAACTACTTACTCTGCAGTTGTAAAGGTATTATTTTAATGTGTATTATTAATACAAGTTTACAATGTTGCTAATATAAAGCACCTACCAACTAGACGTCGTGGGGCAATTTCATACTACGTAAAATAAATGTTAACCTTCTTAATTATCTGATTTTAATTAGTATGTTGATCTTGTACCACGATGTTAAATGGTTACCCATGACGCTAAAGATAAATATGAAGGAATAAGGAATATTTGATAATAAATAGTAATTCACCATGTTAGACCTGTTATAGAAATGATCAGAAAACAAACACCTCAATAATAAACATTTATCTCATACGAAATTCTGACCCAGGCAGGAATCAGACCACTGGTGGGACAGTGACAGTGATCAGTCAGAGTCAGAGTGACAGGGATCTGGGACAGTGTCCCGGCTACAATTTTAGATATATTACGCATGATATTGACATAAATACTACTACAAAAGATATAGGGATATCACTAGTTATAATTTTATTAGCATGACTGCAGTTCACATATCGATATAACCGTTGACGATATAAAGAACGTAGCTAAATTTGAAGCGAAACAATATAATCTTAGTAAAAGTTGAACAGATTGTGTGCTTTGCATAAAACCCAAGATAACTCCATAAATCGCTGGCTATCCATTTTCATGTAATGAAACGTAAACATTTGCCGTGAAAATTTTATAGGATTTACTTTTTGAGAAAGATTAATGTGGCGAAAAAGAAAATGGCTTTTTAATGAATGCGAATTACATCCAGTGACTGTTGTAATGGATATAGATAATTCATTCGATCGAGAGAGATATATTAATATGGTGAAAAGGACGAAAAAATGGAAATAAATTTTGTAGCGGAGGAATTTTCCTCTGGTTGGATTGGTCCAATCGGACAGAAAAATTAATAGAAAATCAACAGAGAAATTAGTTATGTTTATAACTTCAATATCGCTCTACCAATATGCAAACTAAAAATACCGCTCAAATCAGCGACCCGTTGGCTCAAATATAATAAATATTAAAATGTATATTTTTGCGACTTTTCACTAAAAAGTGATTGCTCGAATTACAACCCAAAACTACAGCAGTTTCATTGTCTTTGAAAATATTAACATAAATTGTAATACTGTTGGGAAAAGTACGATAATTTCCGTCGTAACCATAAAACTAAGTTTGTCAAGTTTCCATGGATTGATGATATAGTGGGTACTAGACAGTACATAGTGACTATACTAAGATTGCGCTCCGGACACATTCCGTCAAATAAATTTGCATTTTTGATGAGGAAAGCTCCATCTCCTAATTGCACAGCATGTAGCAGAGTAGAAGACGTTCTACACATTTTGTCGGAGTGTGTGCGGACGGAATCGCTTAGATCCCTACATTTCGTACGGACAATGCACGTTGGCCTATTAAACAGCATTTTGGCATCTCCCATGTCCGAAGAGGCCAAGATGCTGTGTAGGTTGACTGCTTTGGGCCTTGCGAAAATTTAGAATTGTGTTTTGTTATGTTGTATTGTTATCTTATTATGTTGTAGTAATTAATTTTGTTTTTTTCTGTACGGGATGATGTGGTCGCCCAGCGACAAATTCCCTTTAATAAATTAAAAAAAAAAAAAAAAAAAAAAAAAAAAAAAAAGTTTGTCAAGCGAAGATCTTTCGTCACCTTACTTAGAAAGTTCGAGTTCAGTTTAAAGTTTTTACATCAACGGCTTCGAGTTAATTAGAAAATAACCATGAACCATTTAAACCACACTTAAAAAGGTTAGTTGCCAGATAAAATTTCAGTCCTATCAAGCGAAAGAGAAGTGGTTTAAATGTTGGGCTCCCAAACAGGGGGGGCTGGTTTCGAATCTTGCACGCACCTTTAAGTTTCAAAAATGATATGCGTGTTAGAAATTTATAATCACTTCACGAATCATTCAGTGCTAGAATAATCACTGGCTTCTGTGAAGAAAAACATCGTGTAGAAACCTGCACACCTGAGAGTTGTCCATAACGTTCTAAAAGGTGTATGAAGTCTGCCAATTCGCACTTGGCCAGCGCGGTAGACTATGGCCAGTAACCCTCATAGTGAGAAGAGACCGCGGGAGAGCGGGACAGTTATTGGTTGCAATGATGATGATGATGATGAAGCTAAGACAGATGAAGATAAAAATTTCACAAGATGTTTAAAAGAAAATGCTCTTTCTATAATGGCGTGTGTCCGGCGTAATAGTTTGTGAATCTGGGTGTCCACGGTTGGTTCTCTTGGAAACTTTCTAAAGCAATTTTCTTATCAAAACTTCAGTTGTAACCATTAAATGAACTTCGTCAGTCCCCTCCGTCGTTTTCTTAACAAGTTTGAGTTCAATTTTTACTTCATCAGCTCCTTCAGTTAATTGAATATCCTTTTCTAATTAAATAGTCTTTTCAGCGTCATCATTTTGATACTTGATATTTCGTAATATTATGTTTTGGATTTGTTCATACCTGTTACTCATACAAGAAAATAAACATTTTCAGGCTATATAACCTAACTTCTGTTTACTTTTGTACATATATCAATCATCATCAGTCACAGTTTTTTAACATTGTAACTAAAGAATGTAACTAAAGAATTTCAATTAGAAAATATTTATCACTCAAAACATAGACACGGCTTTGTTTTTATCTCAATTTTTTGACGATGCTACCGTAAACTCGACATAAAGGAAGCCTGTTGTTGGAAAGAAGTTGCCATATGCCAAGAAATTTAAGGCTAAGCCATGTTCAATTTTAAGATGTAATCGGGTACTTGTTGAGGAGTTCGCAAAGCTTTCATATATTTCACTAGTCTTATGTCTAGTTCTCAGTTTAACCGGAATATGACTAGTTATTTCGCGGCAGATTCAATCAAAGGGCTGGTAGCCAGCCGGGCGTCAGTCTTACCACCAAAAATCTTAAAAAACTGTAGCTATTTACAAGGTTAAGCTATGTTAACAACAAGTAAATCTTTCGCGTTCCAATATTTTTCTTTCATTAATAAAACGTGAAATAATTTGTATGAGTAGAAAAGGTAAGGAAAAATCAAGCGTATGGACTCACGTGAGATTGTGTTCCGTACCATACGTATGTAGATGTATGTATGTTTTTTAAAGTAAATAACCTTTTGGATAATTTGTCAGGAATAATAATAGTTATTTCAAGTAATAAAACTTAGTATTAAAAATAATAGAGTGACATTACATACCACAGAGATATTTCCGTGTTACTGACACTTTGCAAGCAAACAGCAAAATAGCCCATTAATAGATACATTTTCCAGCATTCAATTATTATGTGTAGTACAAAAACAAACTTTAAAAGTACCTAACCTTCATCATTCCTTCACAATTATGTTCAATGTGCATATTTGGTATGTTATGAGTTTAGAAATGGGTTTATAGTCAGATCGCAAATCAACACTATGAAATCAGACTGCAATATTGCGCTGCTACAGAGCAATTTAGCTCCGGACGTGATTTAATTCACTGCGATGATTTACAGCGTATTGATATTTTTATGTTTATAACTTAGATAGATAAAGATAGGCAATTTAATGGAATTTGGTGCCAATTTTCGGCACAATTTTGGAATTATGATTGTGTTAATTCAACCATAGCCGGAGTTTGTCAGATGCAACCGAAGGGCTAAGTTAAATAACGCGGATGAAGTCGGGAAATAGTAGCGGCCTTTGATTATATTCAAAGGTAGCGGCCATTGTTTTGTCACTAAAAAGTAGGAGAGGCCCTTGACGGCTAGCCGTGTTCGCCGCCCATGGACGTCATTAACACGAAAGCATAAGAAACATAAATTATTGTCCAAGGAAGAACTTGGGGACCGGGGATCAATGTTTATGTAAATTCAATTTTCAAAAAACTGAATAATTATACATACCTACCTAAATAATTCGCTTCAATTGCATCGTGTTTGAATAGTTTGACATATATTTAATACTTACGTGTCAAAAAAAATTCAAATTACGTATTCCGAGACGACCCAATTGAAGCATAAATAAAGCAGACTTGGGCCTCTGATTTACAGGTAATAACGTTTTGACATGGCAATCGAATCGTAATAAAATCATGGTTGAATCTACAAGGAGAATTCTTGCTAACCAGGTATGTAAGAATCACCTGAGCTCGCTCGGTATGAAACGGAATGGTACAAAATCCGATGACCGGTAATAAAATTATCTGCTCGACAAGATCTGTATTATGTTTTCCTTGTGTTTGGAGGCTCGTTAATTTTTTAATCAAGTAAAAGTACAACAAAAAAAGAATTAGCAAAATCGGTCCAGCGGTTCACGCATGATGCCTTGACCAAGGGAAATAGGGATTCATTTTTATATACATATATAAATGGTTCCAGCTTCACAGGTCACAATCGGTAAGACGTACGTATAAAAAATCCCTTTTCTTATTTCTTTGTTGTACCAAGTAAAATTTTTGTCTGTAAACTTAACACTACATTGAAGAAGGTTGGCAGAAATAAAATTCGTATTCATTTTTCACAAAAACGCCACATTTAACGAGGGACCCTTTTCAAAACGTTTAGGTTAAGAATACCTTTTATTTAAGATTCATCTTTGTTGAATTGTTGTATCTTGTAACAGGCGGTTGTTACTCGGTACAAAATATAGCCTCAGGAACAATATCTTCTGAATTCAAACTTTGCAATATAATTTCCGCTTTTTACGAATCTGGCAGCAATTACGGTAAAAGGAAGTAAAAATCACTCTAACAATATTTAAGAGGGGTTGCAGAAACCTCTAAGTATTATATGCAGCGAAAATTATAGCTTATTGATTATATATGTTGTTAAACCACATTCATGTTATTATTGATAATATAATGAGACTACGGTAGTTTTTACGATCGGCTAGAATTATTTTCACATTAGTTATTGCGCTCTTTACCACACGTACAATAAACTAGGCCAACCCTCGAATTAGTAAAAATTTTCGTTCCAGTAGTTTTAAAAGTTGAATTACTGGACGTAATGGTACAAAAACATCGGTCATAGGTGCTAGTGGAAATAAGTGGTTTTTAGCTTCTACCAGCGCAACTGCACCTTCAACATTGAATTCAAGCAAAATTCAAGTAAAATAGTCTGCAGCACCTAAATGTAAGTTTTGTTGAAGTGCAACTGAATAAACGTTTCAATTATAATTACATTGCGTCGATCCAAAGTGATCGACCGAGGTGCAATCGGTTGGCAGATCCATGACCCGTAGTGCCACAAATATTTCCGTGTTTCGGAGGACACACATACGTCGATCCCTGTTTTTATTGTTATATAGCATGTTATATAGCATGTTAATGTATTAATTATTATGAAATTTGTAATTGTAGTATATCCATAAAGAACACAACTAGGGTGTTCTTTATGGATATGGAATGTTGAATTATGTTGAATTATTGAATGTTCTTTATGGATATGGAATGTATTCCGAGCTAAATAAATAAATAAATAAATAGCAGTCGTTAAACTACTTCAGATGACTTTGGGCGGCATACAAATTTCCGCAACATGGCCACTAACCCCTTCACCAATCCGTATTGGAGCAGCGTGGTGGAGTATGCTTTAGGCCTAAAGTTATAAGGGGACACTCGAGCCCTGTAGTGATCTATTAATGTGAGGCAAAATAGGTTTCTTTCTCAATATAAATGAAATTATGAAACTGTAGGTACCTACCTCATTTCTGAAAATAAACGGAAAACAGGAAATATTAAGGCGATTAGATGTAGCGTGGCTGGCCAG
Source organism: Ochlodes sylvanus (assembly GCA_905404295.2). Classification (NCBI taxonomy): domain Eukaryota; kingdom Metazoa; phylum Arthropoda; class Insecta; order Lepidoptera; family Hesperiidae; genus Ochlodes; species Ochlodes sylvanus. The sequence goes on from FR990137.1 coordinate 3,510,057, forward strand.
CTGCCATCCCGCTGATTGAAGCCGACATGCAAACAGCCTCCTTAGCGTGCTAGCCAAACAAGAAAAACATTTTTACAATACATTTCAAATTGTACCCTGTTTGATATTCATTTCTGGATTTGTTAAACAATCTATGATTTAAATGATATCAAACGGTTACTGCATGTTTTTAATGTGTGCTGCTGCTGCAGTTCACGAATTTCGTGTTTTAAAGTAGTAGTAGTAGTATTTGGAGTCTTATAGTAGGTAGTCTAGGTAAAAGAGTTTTTCCATCAGACGAGCTATCTGATGGTAAGTGGTCTCTTTGGAATAATTTTTTTCATCGTTCAGTTAAAAACCTATAAATATCAATATTAATATATCTTTAATTGTATTTTTTTATACTTCATCGGGTAGTATCTTATTAGGTACATAGTATTTAATGCAATTGAAAGACAAGAATATTATTTCTCCAAGTAGACATACCTTTGTCAAAACGATAAAATGATGGGTACAGTTTTCAAACTGTAAGAAATGCATGTGATAAACCTTTATGGTCCGAAAATAGTTCAATCGACTGACCAGTTTTTAGATACATATATACAAATGAATATATTCATACTCACTCGCCGAAAACGGAATTTGCGTAGGACCTATTGAATCTGACATGTTTTGAAAGAATTTGACATCCATTTTCTTTTGAAAAGCCATTGAACTCGATTGAAAATGGTGTGCAGAATGCAGATATTTTTATAAAGGTATTTCGAAATAACTCCCTAGATAACTTTTATCCGCTCCGTAAAATATTTTTATAGATGTTTTACGCTACTTACGGAGAGTCGAATTGAATATGGCAGACATTTTACCACTAAATCGATTGGCCGATTAGCAAACAAAAATACGAGAATAGAAACATACGCGATCTTCACTTTTCCATCCTAACTTATCGGACGGTCGAATGATCTAACTAATTAGTACCTATCCAATCGCAAGATATGTGGGCAAACCGGCCATCCGAAATATTGTGGTATATACATCGCTACGACCAATAGGAGCGGAGCATCAATGAAAAATGTTGCAAAAATGCGAAAATGTTTAATACTAATGAAACATTTACATAGGTAGGCTACTTTTTAACGAAACGAATTCTCGTACCCTTAAATTTGCGTCATTTTAAACGTAAATTGTTGTGGATAAATTCTATCAAGTTGAGTGTTGTCATCAAATTGTGTACCAGCTTAGAAGTATTTGTGCGCTATTGAAAAGTCTGGCAAGTACCTGCTACATTTTGAGACGTTCAATGTTGTTGCAAGAAACGTTTTGATATTCTTAGTCACTCGAACTGAGATCGAATTTAAATAGAAAATACTTTGTCGAATGATTTGAATTTTGAAATGTTGTATTGTATAATCTTTGTTACATTTTTATGAATATTGATTTCATGTTTTCTCAATTTGAAAATAACGAACGGTGCATTTGTAACCCATATCATGGTAGGTATAATACTCAGATTAAACTGCTGTAAGTTATATGATGCTTAATTATGTATTATACTTTCTATATATTTTTATAGCATGAAATTAATTCATATTTATGTCGTCTGGGTAATGTGCGAGCCTTTGGTAATCTGTCTTGAGGTTTGTCAGGATACTATTATGTTAAAAAAAGGTGTTAATCAAGTGCAATAGCAATAAAGTAACTGTTTATTATTGAGAAGAAGTCAAAGCAAAAGAAGATACATTTATTCCAAAACATCTTACCATCACTAAATAACATACATTGAAATTTAAAAACGGAATAAAAAATAAAAATATATACACAGGGTCATTAAATCTAATAGTTAGTTATAGCTACTATATCTACATATATTATACAGGGTGTAATCGTTAAGTGTGCACAGGCGATTATTCCGTAACTATTACAGATATCAAAAAACTTTAAACTGATATCGAAAGCACTTTACCTAATGAGTAAAATGACAATAATAATTTATTAAAAATAAAACGAGAAATATCCAAAAAAATGACATTAAACTCTCCCATACATTTAGTATGAGATACCTAGTAGAAAGGTTTTACTTTCTTTATTTAAAGTGGAATAGTACCTACTCCCGCTATAAAGAATTTGAATTTAGAACGAACACCCAAGAGTATCTTTCTTTTTGTTTTTATTTAGTATGTTGCTTTTCAGCCAGTTCAAATCAATACGATATTGAAACAAGGTTTATTATTAATTTGAAGTGTAAAGAAGTGGTAAGATAATTAATCTACACGTGTGTATCTACTTGAAATTCATCAATATCATGTCATACATAATTATAAAATGATAAGGGTAAAATGAGTAGGTACTATTCCACTTTAAATAAATAAAGTAAAACCTTTCTACTATCTCACACTAAATGTATGGGAGAGTTTAATGTACTTTTTTGAATATTTCTCGTTTTTATTTTAATAAATTATTATTGTAATTTTACTCATTAGGTAAAGTGCTGTCGATATCAGTTTAAAGCTTTTTGATATCTGTAATAGCTACGGAATAATCGCCTGTGCACACTTAACGATTACACCCTGTATAGTTAAAGCAAGCACTAGCGGAAAACTATCGCAATCAGAATTTTCCGCGGTAGCAAGCGACAACTACATATTTTTAGTGCGAACCTAACAGACACGTAGTTGGGATACACGTTGACAGCTCCACGCCATCTGCGTGGGGTGACGAGCTTGGATAGCTTCAGCTGGAGAAGAAACATTGACGAAGAGGAGAAGCGACTCCGGACGGGGTTGCGGACAACATAAGGGTTCGTGTCAGGCATAGGTACTTAAGACGTATTTTCCTGGAGGATATCGGGATAAGTGTTGGCCGCTTTTGGTCACCTTTTATGCTTTTCAACGTAATGGATTATTTTCTCTTAGATTCTTTTATCATTGCTAACCATAACATATTTCGAGAATCATTTATTGAAGCAAAAAAATAAATTAGGTTAGGTATTACGATTACAAGTCAAAAGTTACCTTTAATCCTATTAAAGTTGATTTTGCCTTATTAATTCTCGTTCATAATCCTATAAGTTACAATGAGTTCCACGAAATGTCATTAATCACTGTGAATTATTTTTCAGTAACAGTCCCTGGGAGGTTGGGGATTTTATTAATACCCATCAATAACACTATTACATATTATTAAACAGCTGAAATAGATGTATAAGTATATTTATGTTCATTTTTATATGCTTTACACTCATTGCCGCACACCAGGATTCCCTGTGTTTTTGGTGCTATGGACAAGAATCCACACCCAGGATAGAAATTTTAAGTGCCGACTGAAGATAAATTATGGCAGTCAGTGGATTATCGACAGAAAAGAAAACTTAAAACTGTACACATTGACTTATTATTACTATAAGTCAATGACTGTACAGTTTATTTTTGGAATGAAATTGACGAACATATTAAAAGTTTACATTTTATAGGGGTTATTTACTAACAACATATTATTGAACGTAACAGTACTAATCTAAAAATCGCTCAACAAGGCTGAACTCAAAAAGTAAATAGTGTATTATAAACCATTGAAATACGTGCAACAATATTTCCTGTACGGCATACAATTTCCCTGAATCGTAAAAACCGTCAAGTAAAACATATTATGCAGACGAGGCTTTGAAGCCAGAAATTTCACAAGTGCCTATCAGCTTTCGAGAAATCGGCACAAGCATTCGCTCGTAACACGACAGGTGTAGAATATTGAATTGAAAACGGTAAATGAGGGGGAATGATTTATGAAAATTCTGCATACCGTCCTACTTTATGCCATCGTACAAGGACTGGCAGTTGATTAGAACCCGATTTAGCACATTTGCAATCCCATTGCGTTGGATCTTTCCATTGCGATTATTATTAAGTTTGACGCTTTCGGTATTAACCAACTTTGAAATGTGTATTAACCAACTGCATAATATCCTCCTACTACGCTGTTGTGAATCATGGCAAAAATATCTTGAGCGTATTCGTGTTTCGAGGACACGCAAAGCCGTCGGTCCCGGTTGTTATCGTCAGATAGTCGTTAAGCCGTGTCGGAGGACTTCGGGTGGCATAAAGTTTTCGATACTTGGGTCGGCCACTAGTCTCTCCACCAATCCGCACTGGAGCAGCGTCGTCGTGGTTGATTAATAGTCGCTCCAGCCAGCATTTTGGTAGTGTTGTGTGTAAAATGTTTATTCTCGGAACTTGGATGTAAGTGATGTAACGTACATATATGACGTATATTATTATTATGTAGGTACATGCCACAGACCACTTAGTGGTTTGTTTGGGCATGTACCACAGACCACTTAGTGGTCTGTGGTACATGCCCAAACAAAAATTAGTGGTGTCAATGGTTCGGAACCGAAGAGGGCAAAAAGGGAATGAACATATTAAACGTTCACATACCAGTTGACGATGGGAATATTGAATAGAATGGAATGGAATGTAATATGGAATAAAATTAAAGAAGGGGAATGTTTGTAAAAAACGTCGTTCAACTTCCAAGTGGATTGTATTTGATCAGGAAATTTCTGAGGCGGATAAAACTTGATGAATACTGGATTCTGGCACATACATACTGCTAATATTGCCCAGAAGGTTATTTATTATAGGATGTATTGGTAGAGATATGTACATATATTATCTACTTCGTATAATTACATATTACCCAAGATTTTGCATACGAAATCAATTCTCTTCCATTGCGTTTTCATGCCTGGGTGTGCTGGAATATATTTCTTCTGGAAATAATCAGAACCTTTTTACAATATTATTTTTATTGATTTTTATTTTATGGAATTGAGGTATTGCGCCTATTATAATTGTTATAAAAAATGATAGAAAAGATTACAAGCAGAGATACGAGAATAGTACAATTTGTTGTATATTTTAGGTACATAATTATTTTATTTTACTCGTTTGCCTCTATATGATATTGTGAAAAGAGCCATATTATTTTGCAAACTGTATTATTTCGAGGTAAACTTTAATGAGATGAAAGGGATTTCAATTGTGTCATTGTAAGTATAAAGATTAAAATACTTACATATTCCTACACAATACACATACTTAAAAATGCACATTTAGCTTTCGCTTGTTCCTAAACGGTGTGTTTTGGTAATTTTAAATCCTTAAGTGTATAATAGATTTAGCATGTATTGTCGTTCTCACCGGCCTTACATTTATAAATTCACGCAATAAAAATTCGGCTCCTAACAAATCCGATAAAATATCCGATAACAATCCTCTCAGCGTGCAAAGTTCCCAATTATTTGCGCCGCTCTCCAACAATGTCATCAAGTACGAGTCTGACTTGGTCTTGGAGGGCTCTGCCTTCCCTTTCTTGTCTTAACTTTACAGTTTAGGAGGCCGATTACAGACCACACGATTATCAAACCAAAGCTTCTTCTTCAGCTAAATCAGTAATTACCGCTCTAAAAACAGATTCCCAACAGAGGAGTTGGAGTAAAGAACGCTTCATGGTACTTCAGGATTATTTGTGAGCTGTTCGAATATCGGAATTTACGAATTGTTTAACAGAACCAGTGTTTGCATTATCGAAGAGCCAGTTAAAAAAGGGGTTCTTTGCTGGATGGACTGATTTAATCTTAATCTTAATCTAAGGTAAGGTAAGTAATGTTCTAAACCCTGATTAACAAGAAGAGAAGGCTATGGCGACAAAATCCTTCTGCTGGATTTCACCGGCTTCTGTATCACCTATTTTAATCCTGACAGTACATCGTAGTGGTAAGGATTCTTATCCTGTTTGTTACCTAACATCCTCCTTCTAAATTCGTAATTTGACTTTTTATGACCGGCAACGCTTTGTGATGATTTTTGGCTTGTTATAAGACGTTGCATCGGATCATCGCTAAGGGTCAATTCCCATTAAATACCAGCTGCCAACCGCTTTTTTTCAGTGGAAACTGACCCTAATTACTCCTCCGCACCACATCTCATATCAAACTGCGAATAAAATCTGTCAATTGTCCTCGCCCGTTACCATCAACAATTACAGAACCCTAAAAAGATCTCAAACCATTATTCAAACATCGAACACGAGCTATCTAAATAATTAAATCAACGATTCACGCCATTTGTTTAGTATAGTATCGCCTATTAGTTATTAAGTATATTATTACGTTACTTATTTTATCATTTTTAAAATTTTGGTTATTTTACTCAGCGCCTGATGCATCTTAATGGCATCTTCATGTTTACGCGTCGCATCGTACTCGGCGAACAATTAGCATTAAGTACCGTGTATGTTCTTACCGACATTAATGAATATTACATTACAACTCTTTACCGTGAACTGTGTGGTGGTTTTATTTTGCCTTGACGAAGATTTTAATTGCTATAATACCTAAACTACAGCGGCAACATTGGTCACTTCGGCTGGATTATTTACGAATAATTTGTGGTGATAAATTATTCGCGTGTTGGATTAATAAATCTGGAAGTTAAAGTTTAACTAGAGGTCATTGGAAGGTTAACCGCGTGGATGGAAGAAGATAAATTTGAAGAAAAGGCCAAAAAGTTGAACTTATTATGGTACTAGTGTTCCATTGATTTCCACCCAACACTCTGTTATGGTATTATAAGTATTTTGTAAGTATAAAAGCTTCGATTGTGAACAAGGTTGGTGAATACTTACTTTGATTACTTTTAACTATTAGTCATGATCAGTTAATTTATTGTAAAAGTTAGAAGTGATTAGTAATTAATAATTTAGTTAGTTACTTTCAAGTAAATATTGCCTTTAATAATTATCTACACAGTTTCTTAATTAATTTGTAAAGATTGTTAAGTTAGCAAGGTTGGTGAATACTTACTTTGATTACTTTTAACTATTAGTCATGATCAGTTAATTTATTGTAAAAGTTAGAAGTGATTAGTAATTAATAATTTAGTTAGTTACTTTCAAGTAAATATTGCCTTTAATAATTATCTACACAGTTTCTTTAATTAATTTGTAAAGATTGTTAAGTTAGCATTCAAATCATAATTTATTCAATTTCTTAATAACATTGTGTAAAAATAGTTCAAGTAAGTGTTAAAATCATAATTAGATTATTAAAGTTTGGTCATAAATTGAAATTACATTGTTGTTTCTAATTTTTATTATTCGTACTTAAGTATTACAGTACATAGGAACATCATTGTTAAACACACATTAAGACGTTTTTATAAACTAGCTATTATTACATCAATTCCAGGTTGATTACATACCAGCCTCGCAAGATGACGCAAGAGGTAAAACTTATTCGTCAACGTGCAGCCTACAAGGGACAATTAACGTCATTTTCAAGTTACATCGATGACTTGGATGCTGCTTCTCTAAACACCTTCGAAGTTGACGAGTTGCAGTTACGTATCGCGCGGATGGAAAAAATGTTTGATCGTTTTGAAGAGGTACAGTTGTCTTTAGAGTGCCTAGTAGATGAGGCTGAATCTCACCTACTAGAGCGTAGGGAATTTGAAAAATTATATTATAAATTACTTTCACAAGCACGTAAAATTCTCAATGATTGTAGGAGGGCCGAGAGTGTTGCGACTGAGGTAAGTGTACGTCGCTCGTGCGCCCACAACAACATTAAGTTGCCTACCATTCAACTGCCAAAATTTAGCGGCTCCTACGACAACTGGTTGGAGTTTCATGACACCTTTTCCAGCCTCATTCACGATAATGACGATATAGACAATATTAATAAATTCCATTATTTGAGGGCTTCGTTGGAGGGATCTGCTGCGGTAGTTATTCAATCCATTGAGTTCTCATCTGCCAACTATTCATTAGCCTGGCAGATACTATGCGATCGCTATGAAAACAAAAGACTGTTAATTCACAATCACGTCTCTGCTATATTTAATTTAGATGTCATCACAAGAGAGTCGTCAGCTAATTTAAAACGCCTTTTAGATCAAACTAATAAACACTTACGAGCTTTAGAATCCCTAGGAGAACCAACTAAACACTGGGACACGCTTCTCATTTATATAATTACACACAAACTTGACAGCAAGACATATCGGGAATGGGAGCAGTCTATAAAGCAAGATAGAAAAATAACATTTAACATATTTCTGTCATTTATTAAAAATAGGGCTGACTTATTAGAAACCATAGAATTGTCTACATCTTCAAATAAAAGTCATAATAATTTATGTTCACCTAACATCAACAAGTCTACCAATAAGATAAAAACTTTGGTTTCTGTTTCTGATAATAATTGCAGTAATAAAAATAGTTCATTTTCTAAACGTTGTCCTAAGTGTAATAATGATCATAAATTAATTAATTGCCCTCATTTCTTATCGCTCACTAATGAATCGCGACTAAAATTACTGCCCGAGTACAAGGTGTGTTTTAACTGCTTACAGTCCGGACATTACGCTAATAATTGCAAGAAGCCAGGCTGCAAGGTTTGTCGGCGTAAACACAATACACTGGTGCATGTCTTGGATCGTAATAACAAACCGGTTTCTGCGATTAAGGGTGCGACACATCATAACTCGGATAATAACAACATCATGCATCCCATTGCGCATACGCAGCTACCGACACAGCAGCCGCCCGAGTCGAGTGCTCGCTTATCACTGTCGGCAAGTGTCGCTGCGCTGCCGCACACTCAAAACGGAGATGTGTTATTGTCCACTGCGTTAATTAAAGTATTCGGTAAGAACGGTAAACAACATGTCGCTCGTGCGTTGTTAGACAGCGGTAGTACGACGTGTTTAATGACCGAGGCACTGCATGAGAAACTAGGGCTGCCTATTATTAGGATAAATAACTCCATTTTAGGGATCAATAATATTACGTCACAAATTAATAAATCATGTCGCTTACAAATAAAATCGTTAGACGACAGTTATTCGACGAATATACATTGTTTTATTTTGCCTTCAATTACCAATAATACACCATGCAAACAGATAGATTTGTCTGTTATAAACATTCCGTCTGATATGTGTCTTGCGGATCCACACTTTCATATGCCGGCCGCTATCGATATATTGATCGGCGCGGACATATTTTGGGACATTTTAGGTACTCAAAGGCTTACGTTAGGAGACGGACTACCGATACTCTGTGATACGAAACTGGGTTGGCTCGTATCAGGTCCCATTAAAGGTGGCCATGTATCATCGTCTCAAGCCTTGTGTAACTTTGCGAAGTTAAATGTCCAGTGTGATGAGGATGTTCATGACATTCAAAACCAATTAACAAAATTTTGGCAGCTCGAGGAGGTAAGTACAGACTTTGAGTACTCTCCGGAGGAAAGGGCTTGTGAAAACCATTTTATAAAAAACACCACTCGCTTAGATAACGGTCGATTTTGTGTTAGAATCCCACTCAAGCAGTCACCTGAGTTACTAGGGGATTCTTTGTCACGAGCGAAGCAGTGTTTTCTTTCCCTAGAGAGAAAACTTAACGCAAAGCCTAAACTCTTGGAGATGTACAAGGATTTCATGTTGGAATATGAATCCTTAGGTCATATGACTCAATGTCATAGCATTATTTCAAACCCTAATGTGCATTACATTCCTCATCACGGGGTTTTACGTGAATGTAGTTCCACTACAAAGCTGCGAGTAGTTTTTAACGCAAGCAGTCCTACTACCACTGGCGTTTCGTTCAACCAAATCCAAATGGTTGGGCCAGTGGTGCAAGACGACTTGCTATCCATTCTGCTGCGGTTCAGACAACACAAATATGTTATCGCAGCAGACGTGGAGAAAATGTATCGTCAGGTGTACGTTCATCCAGATGATCGAAAACTACAACAAATTATCTGGCGCCATAGTCCGTCGGATCCTCTTAAAGCTTACCAGCTTAACACCGTCACTTACGGTACGGCAAGCGCTCCGTATCTAGCAACAAGATGCATGAAGCAGCTAGGACTGGAGGCTTCCGACAAGAAAGTTGCCGATGCTATTATCCATGACTGTTATGTTGACGATTTGTTAACTGGTGGGGACGACTTAGAAGAAGTCATTAATTTACGTGACGGGGTCACTTCCACATTAGCTTCTGCTCAAATGAATTTGAGAAAGTGGAAGTCTAACGAGCCTCGGGTACTTCCTAAGCCTGAATCTCCACAGTCATCAGTGAATTTAAACATCGGCACTTCCGAGCCTAGTAAAACGTTAGGACTTGGGTGGTTACCAAATTCTGATCAGTTGTGTTTTCCAAGTGGCTTGGTTGCCGGTGGAAACACTAAACGCGATATTTTGTCAGTAATCGCACAGATTTTTGACCCGCTTGGTTTGCTAGCTCCTTGTGTTATTGTTATGAAGATGTTGCTTCAACAACTTTGGTTGGAAAAGTTGTCCTGGGATGAACAACTACCACCTGAAATAAATAAATTGTGGGTTGAGATAGTCGTAAATCTACCTTGTTTAAATGATATTTATGCCCCGCGGCGTGTTATTTGCGACTCACCGAAATCCGTTGAATTCCATATTTTTTCTGACGCATCTGAACGTGCGTATGGCGCATGTCTATATGTTCGTAGTGTCAACGATGATGGTGAGGTGGTAGTGCGCCTGCTACTTGCTAAGAGTCGTGTAACTCCACTTAGGTCAACCACTATACCGAGACTCGAATTGTGTAGCGCGTTAATAGGTACCCGTCTTTATAAAAAGGCTATCGCCTCATTACGGCTGGAGAATGTTCGCACTGTATTCTGGACGGATTCTACTATTGTCTTAGGGTGGTTGAGAACGTTGCCTAGTAAGTTGCAACCCTTTGTTCGTAACAGGGTGGCAGACATTTTAGACAAGACATCTAACTGTCAGTGGAGGCACGTAGGTACCAAAGACAATCCTGCAGATTACATTTCCCGCGGAGTAGATATAAAATCTATAGCGACTTTAAACAAGTGGTGGTCAGGTCCATCTTTTCTTTATGAGGACGCCTCACTATGGCCATCGAATCATTTATCTATTAATAACGACACCTTACCAGAATTGAAGTCTAGTAATATTTCTTTATATAGTGATATAGCTAATAATAAAATTTATAATAATGAATTCATTGATTTTAATAGATTTTCAAATTTCTTAAGGCTCAATCGTACTGTGGCATTTATATTAAGGTTTATTAAACGTTGTAGAAAGCAGTCCTGTTCTGGTCCTCTGTGTACCGACGAACTGCAATCTGCATTAAATGTAATTATCAGGCAATCACAATACGAAACTTTTCCTGAGTATAAACTACTCATTAATAATAAAGAATTACCTAAGAAAAGTCCTTTATTGAAATTTAATGTTTTCCTGGATGACAATAAAATAATGCATGTGGGAGGCCGTTTGTCTAATTCTGACTATTTATATGAAAAGAAACATCCAATTTTATTACAGTCCACTCATAAGTTCACTAAATTATTATTTGATTATGAACACCGACGGTTACTGCACGCCGGGCCACAATTATTATTGTCTTCCATTAGAGAAACGTATTGGCCGATCAGAGGTCGCAATTTAGCAAGGCATTGCTGTCGACTTTGCATCAAGTGTTGCCGAATGAAAGGGCAAACTGTATCACCTATTATGGGTAACTTGCCGCAGCATCGCCTTCTAGCAGGTTTTCCTTTCCAAAATATCGGGTTAGACTATGCAGGCCCTATTCAGTCTGCTTCCCGCCAAGGTCGTGGGTGTAAATTAGTTAAAGTCTATATCGCCATTTTTGTGTGCTTCGCAACAAAGGCCATTCATTTGGAATTGGTAGGCGACTTAACGAGTAACACCTTCTTAATGGCATTGCGTAGATTTATATCACGCAGAGGAAAACCTACAAACATTTATTCCGACAACGGTACCTCATTCGTTGGCGCGTATAACGATATTTCCAAATTTTTAAAGAACAACTGCGATTCGTTAACTGAAGTTATGGCTAATGACGGTATTAAATTTCATTTTATACCAGCATATTCTCCTCATTTTGCTGGTCTTGCGGAGGCTGGTGTGAAGTCAACAAAGTATCATTTAGTTAGAGTGTTGGGCAATTGTCATTTAACGTACGAGGAACTTTCCACAACGCTAGTTCAAATCGAGGCCATATTGAACTCCCGGCCACTAACGCCTCTCTCTTCAGACCCTGAAGATTTGATGCCCTTGACTCCTGGACATTTTATAATTGGACGTCCATTGACCTCTCTGCCTGCACCGGACTATCTCGACCGCTCCACAAGCATGTTGACCAGGTTCCAGCGTATTGAACAGTTACGCCAGCACTTTTGGATCCGGTGGAGCAAGGAGTATGTGTCAGAACTCCAAGTACGCACGAAATGGCGCTCCAGCAAAGGTGCAACATTGAAGCTAAATGCTTTAGTTCTTCTAAAAGAAGAAAATGTGCCACCATTGAAGTGGAAGTTGGGTCGGATCATTGCGGTGTACCCGGGCACGGATGGCATCACCAGGGTTGCGGATGTGAAGACTTCGAATGGTGTACTTCGGAGATCATTTAGCAAGATTTGTCCCCTACCTGAAATTGATGATTTGGGTTGAAAGCGAGGCTTTCAACGCCCGGGGGCATGTTTAGTATAGTATCGCCTATTAGTTATTAAGTATATTATTACGTTACTTATTTTATCATTTTTAAAATTTTGGTTATTTTACTCAGCGCCTGATGCATCTTAATGGCATCTTTATGTTTACGCGTCGCATCGTACTCGGCGAACAATTAGCATTAAGTACCGTGTATGTTCTTACCGACATTAATGAATATTACATTACAACTCTTTACCGTGAACTGTGTGGTGGTTTTATTTTGCCTTGACGAAGATTTTAATTGCTATAATACCTAAACTACAGCGGCAACACCATTGGATGCTGAGCTCATGAAAAATGCAGCGCGGCAATTTGCGAAATGGTCTCCACGGTGGATAATTTCTCTCGTTTATTGCCGACGACACAATTTGGACGTGTTATATTTCGTTTTAGTTAAGGCCCCCGAATAATATGAAGACTATAATTAATGTCATCATTATCATCTCATAAATCGGTCTGGCATGTTTATTCCTACTAACAACAATGGGGAAGAAATGTATTTATCATTCATTCGTCATAATGTAATTTTACCTAAATAAACCTCAACAACTAATAAAGATAACTATAACTAACATTTCCTGCCCCAGTCCTCATACCTACTAAGGATACCACTTCCAGAGAGAAAGGAATTAAGTCTGATTTTACTTAACTTATATTTTCCGTTACAATGGGAAGTTTACCCATAAATAAAGCAACACTTGCAAGGCGCAACGACCTCCATCGCTCGCGTCTAATGGCGAAGCAAACTTGTCTAACAACATTGTTGATACGAGCGCTGATTTCACACCAATGCGCTGACAGCTGCGAATTTATGACTAAACTGACTTTCAGTTGTTTGTGATTTTATTTGTTTTTGTTTAGCTTTGTTTTGAAGTGAATACTTCTATAGTATCGTTGTGATTTGGAATTCGATGAAACGGAAATGACGCGTTAATGAAATTAAACGTCAACGTCAACGTCAGACACATTTTAACGTGGGAGAAAATGAGATAGGAATCATAGGAAGCATTGGCAAAATGGCGGCTTACGTAAGCAAAGCATAACATCAATATTTGGGACTGACAGTATTCCTTTTTTTGAAGTATTCACTTCAAGCATGTGTGAATTGTTTTTTGTTACTTTTTATTTGAGGCGTAGTGTGATATTAATAAACATCAAAATATTTCATTAATGAACTAATATAATTCGCTGTACAGTTATTCCTTTACTCGGCCATTAGCTAGGCCTGTATTATCGTAGTGAATTACAGGCAGCAGCCAAATAATTACGGTAATTACATAACGGTACCCAACTAGTTTACCACCAAATTATTGTTCGTTATATGAAAACAGTGGCAAATTTAGTTTACATTACCTCAATGTTTTGTCATGGCTGGCTTCAACGGCCGAAGGCATCCGATATGACTTAACGACTACTATCTGACGATTTCCAAAGTTGCGACGAAATAAGTGAACGTAATTATTTTACTGTGGTTTTTAAAAGGTCGACAGTTAACTAGGAAGGTCATCATCATCATCATCATCCCAACCCATAACTGTCCCACTGCTGGGCACGGGTCTCCTCTCACAATGTGAGGGGTACAGGCCATAGTCCACCACGCTGGCCCAACAAGAAGCAAGCTGGCCACGCTGGTCAATTAGGCAGGTATACGAGTATTGTCTGAATTTGATTAGGAGGAACCTCCAAAATGAGAAGACGCCATTTCTTCGTCCAACATGGAGAAAGAAATTTTTTTAAATCTTTCGTCAAATCTTATTTATCTTCGTTATATATATATTTATATATATGTACTATATTGTGTAAAACGTTATTCAATTGTAGATTAGCAGTAGGTATAAATAGTTTATTGACCATTTTGAAAGTTCTGACAAGTCTCGAAAACTTGTGACAGCATTTCGGGATAAATGTTGTGGCTTAGAAACTACGAACATTCATCGTGTTAATCCATCCTGCAAGGAGAATTTTATCGTAACAACCCGACGTAGTAGGTAGGGACCCTGCTTGCAAAGCAAGGGGTCCGTGTGTACAAGTGTTTGTACTCGGTTCGTGGGTGTTAGTGATAATGGTACTTATGATGTGCGTGCCAACCGCGACACAGGGAATCCTAGTGCAGGGATATGAGTTTGGAATGCATTATCTAATAAAAACAGGTATAACTAACTTAGTTTATATCGGTCAACTATGTAAGTACGCTTGAAGGCTATGTATATTAAAATAAAATCATTTTTCTATTTCAGGTAATAACTTATGGATGTACATAATTGTGTGGGCAGATCGGTATGTCGCTATGTATAGTTTTAGAATTGCTTAGTAATAATCTAAAAATATCGTAATGCCAAAAATCATACTACTATCATCAGTCTAACAATATAAGATGTCTTCTGGTAACAGTATTGTGGTAACGAGAATGACACACTCGCTCACAAATCTGGTATTGCAAGTCAAAACACATCACCGTCGATTCCAAAAAATTTAAATGAATTAACATTTAATTAAAATCTATTGCGAAGAGAAATAATATATTGATTTCTTTTCGCAATACATTAAATAAGGAAAGAAAATATTTCGTCTATACTGTTCATAGAAGAGTCTACGTATAGTGTAAGTACCGTTTCTTAGCAAGAGAAAATGAGCGCGAAATAAAGTAGAAAAAATGTTAATAAACATTGCACACAATACATGCTTAATTTTTGTAGGGCGGCAGTAAATCTTCTCTTGTTGAATTCTCAATGCTCTCGGCTGAAATTCAAATAACAGTATTAAATTTAATTATACTTACATGCATGTGTGCTGAGAACCATCTTTAGTATGAGTGGCACGGAAATTGTTTCTGCGGTGTGCGGGTGATTTATTATGGCTGGCTTTGTTCTTACGTGTAGCCAGGATCACAGATTGTGTAGCTTTAAATCCTTTAATTCGAAGCGCTTATAGCCCGGTGGTTTGCGTCGATCCTAAGTTATGCAACACGGCGCGGTCGGTAGTTGGATAGGTGACCGCTAATGGCGAAATTTCTTGGGCGCTTCCGTCCTTCGGAGGGCAAGTAAAGTCGTCAGTCCCAGTTGTTATTGATACATAGTAGTCGTACAGTGATGTGGAAAGCCTTAGAATTCCATAAAATTTCCTAAGCTCACGTTGGCCACTGCGGTTGGCGCACTGCAGCGGCTTGGTGGAGCGTGCTTCTCACTATGACCATACAGTAAGTAGTCGCATATTCTAATTTTTTTGTATCAAGTAAAAAATGTAAATAATGAAAAGTTTTTGAAATTGAGGTATTTTTAATATCACAGCTGGCAGCTAGCTAGCAAATGTACTTACTTAAGTTTTTAAAAGGCCTGATAAGTACAACATTGTTGATGTGCAATCTTGAAATGTCTTTTTTGAGATTTGAAATTTTCGAATTACTTAAAATTTGATACTTAATATTTGACAATACAAAGAAAGTTGAAAAGGAGTGTTTGTAGAATAATTCCATAGATTAATACACAAGACTAAAAGCATTAATCCACAATTCCTCCAGCCCGGAATTGGCTTTTAGTTCACCCAAGAATCCTGTAACATGACATATTAACAAATAAGACTAAATAACGTTAATTGAGACACATGAATAATGTACCAACATATCAGTGCACTGGGATTTCAATCTGAATAGCATTAGAGCTTAAATATTTAATGAAGTCATTCGCCAGATGTCTCCGAAGCTATCGTCGAGAAACGTATTGGAGCTCCGGCAGCGTTTAATGAATTAAATTACGATTTCAGTGATCTAATATATCTCGTACGTTGGATGGGTGTATAACATTCAATGGATGTTCCTATTCATAACTAGTAGACCTCGCTTCGCTTCGGGAAACTTGTTGTTTACGTTTGCAAATATTAAATATGATACCATTTTTGAAACATTTTTCATCGATGCTCCGCTCCTATTAGTCGTAGCGTTATGTTATCATAGCGTATTTAGATAAATGGACTATCCAACACAAAAATATTTTTTCAATTCGAACCAGCAGTTCCTGAGATTACCTCGTTCAAACAAACAAACCTTATGTTTCATCTTTAGAATCGTCGTATCATTTTTTACTATTTGCAAAAAACAGCTGTATCACATGTAAAGTTTTATGTACATATGACTATAAACTTTACATTGTGATTGTAGGTATCTACATAATGATCCTGGATCGTACTGGATGTAGATTAGGAAGACATTGAGTTGAACACTGAAGTAGTGTACTGCTTCAAAGAGCTTGAAGAAGCTGGTGTTATTATAGATATAAGATTATGAAGTTACAAAATAAATATTATACGTTTTGGCTTCAGTATTGTTCAATAAATAGTCCACGAAATATTCCGTGATATAGCCTATAATTTTTTAACATAAAAATATTTTATACAGATTCAACCCTGTTATAGACTCATTATAAGTATTACCCAGCGACCCTCCAAACAAGTATATTATTAAATTCTACATTAGTGTAAATCACGTTAGGGTTATCGCCGTTTATATAGACCCAAACATCCAATCAAGTCTTTAAAGAAATTATGGGGCGATTAAAATAATCTGAAAAAGCTTTCAACCCTTCTATTATGTAAATGTGTGCTTTGATTAAGCTATTAGCTACTCTTCCACTAGAAATTACAGTTATTTGCTGGCTATAAATCGTTGATATTACCGTTTGCTGTTGTAGTCGTGAATATTAGTGGAATCAAAAATAAATGAAGGTATACGAGTGCCTTTATATAGCAATTAGATTAGATAAGGTTGTAAACTGAAGGGGATGTTTACTTCGTTGAGCCAAGGTTTTTTGCTTTTGCTTTTGCTTACCAAGAACAAGGTTCTTGGTACTTTGCTGACGATTGACTTTGGATGATGCAGTGGCGTCAGTTCTTTTCCAGTTAGTCAACAGAAATATTTTGTATAATTGACAATACTTATATCTTTATAAATTTTAGCTTATATGTTATTCTGATGTGTAAGCTAAAATATTATTGAACAGTTCCATCAAAATCGATTCATTACTTGTTGCGCGAAAGAATACATACATCCTCACAAACATTCGCATTAATAATATAAGTAGGATGTATTATGACATGAGTATCTAAGGCTCTAACTTTTAAAGAGTAAGCTGGTAACGTAAGAATTTTTTATGACGTCACTAAAATGAAAATTTTATTTATTATTTAAATAAAACTAAAGGAAATAAATAATTAACATTATTTTAAATTTTAAATTTAAAATTTTAAGTTTTATTTCTTTATTTAATAAAGAAATTATTTGGTCATTTATTACTTTCACTAATATTTCGACAGTGGAATGTTAAAGTCAGATAAATACAGTAATATTAATAGTAGACATAATTAAGTGCAATCTACTTTATTTGTGTGAAAAATAATCTTTGAATCATCTAAGAACAAGCATGTAATCTCCTATAAAAACGGGTGATAACAAAGGAAAAATTATGATAAAATATGTAAATCCACTGACCACACCAGAAATAAATCGTACCAATATGCAAATTGCATGCATTGTTAGGTCCACACTCGCATAATTACTGCGCGTTTAGCAAATGACTTTCTGCAATTTACTGCCCCAAGATAAGTGCATTTTCTGATGTGAATAAATGATTTCAGCTATAATTTGTACTTGTCTCTGGCTGGGTGTTATTAAAGTTAAATATTATTTGTTGTGGTCCAGGTATGGTTATAATAATAGATAGTTCATTGAAACAGGACTGAATCCTGCATTAAATATTTCAATTCTTTTTGTTATGACGACCCACGTAGCACTTTGGTTATCATGCCGACTTGACGTTCAAAGGGTCCTGGGTTCGATATGTACCGAGGCAAATATTTGAATATGGAATTCTACTATGAGTGTTTAGCGTTATTTTATTTATTCTTTATTATGTGGTCTTTGTTGCCTGTATTTGTTAATCTGTTTAGGTTTTTTTTGTTTGGAAAAAAAACCTAAAAAGATAAATAAACCTACACGTACTCCACTCAACAGATTAAAATGATACAAAGATATTATTTATGTTAATTCTATGTAAGGATACTTTTAAAAAGTTTTGTTAAGAAATTTGCAAATTGGTTAACGTGTTAACGATTGTCGAAAAAGATGAATAATATTACGTCTCTAACAAACAGGACACAGATAACTAGATGCTTAAAAGGTTGTGTCGCGACTTCATACTCTTACAATAATGATAGATGAGACCATTGATTGTCAGGGTTGACCATTGCATGGGCAGGGGATCACTAAATCCTAGCGGTGAAAGTCGCTGGTAAAATATATGTAGAAGCAATAAAAACGGAATTTACAGGCTTATGTAAAATGTAGTGTCATGCCGCTTGCGGGTTCGATTACAATTTCAAATGCGATCCGTTATGCAGTTCCACTGGAAATTCAGATTTGTGTTGCGAGCAATACCCTTGTTGAATAGGCAATGATAAGTATTGAATCGGCGTGATGTGTTTTAGTTTATTTTTAACTGATATAATTCTATATTTTGTTATAAAATAGCTGACAAAGCAGACATTAGACGAGCCACCAGGACTTACTAACGTAAACTGGTGACTGTCTCCAGCGGATATCTATACAAATGAATAAAATGAGAGTGTCTGTACAGTACAAAAAAATACAGTCGAATTGAGAACCTCCTTTTTTGAAGTCGGCTAAAAAGGCATTATATACCGATGCGTTGCTTCCGAAAGCAAGTTAACCAATAGGTTCTAGTTTATACCGTTTGATCATAGGGTAAGTCATGTTGTAGACCCTCGTCTGGACCCTCAGAATCGGGACTTAAAACGCTTGGTTTGGCCAGTAATCCCTTCATTAATTCGTACTGTAACAGGGTCGCGCATGATCCAGGCCTCATCAATCACGACCAAAGATCAGAGCTTTATAGTGGACTGTTTATGGATCAAAACCTATTCAATTTTTTTTCATGTGTAACTTGTCGAGAGAGGAGCCTACGACCAACTGTTCGGTGGCGATCACCGTCGCTCATGGCCGTCAGTAACACTAAAGGCCTCACGATCGGGTTGCAAACGAAACGTAGTGCGATGCTGCAGCCAAAGTACGTATGAATCATTTCATGGTCGACTTTAGAAGAAGAGTACCGTCGGTCGGGGTAAGCTAGGCGGTAAGAACCCAGGGACCTCCAACAAAACGAACTATTTGAGGTAGCCTCGTCCATTGTTAAGCCGGATGCACGAATAGCTTCGCACACACGTCACACGGTACGTCACGACAAACCTGAATAATGCTATTGAACATTTCTATCCCGCTCACATAATACAAGTTCCGAACATGAACAGTTGGAGCACGGCCGGCATAACATCTGGCCTGGCGGAAGATCTAGCTTTGATAAGGACCAAAATTTTTTTAACCTTTACTCACCATACTCACACATGAGTTTTATTGGGTTTTTATTTCAATCACAACAATTGAGGGCAACATCAAGCGTGCCATTCTTTCCAGACAATGTGATCACAATAAACGTCCCAGTTTCATTTATTTGCGTCAAAGCGATGGCGTGGAATGCGCCAGTTCTCTGTGTATGTGGTTCATCGACTGGCTTTCATTTTCACAACCTGGTTGTTATCGAGAGAACAATAGTTATTCTGCAATACAGTTGTAATGATCAAGAAGCTGTGTAGTCTTACGTGTAACAATCAGACATTGTTCTGCAATTTCATAAAACTTTGAATTTGAATCTCACTACAAAAATTTCATGTGAAGTAAGCTAAGTTTAGAACGTTGTTCAAAAGTTATCACATCTCGTGAAGAACCAAGCCCCAGATTCTACAAGATGATTTTACTAGCCTTAGGCCTTAGTTCTGCGAAACCAAAATCTTGGGCAAAATGTAAGGCAAGGTTGAGTCAGTGGTAAATTTTGACGTATCGACTATTTCTATCTGGTTCTGATAATTTGAGCTCTTTAGCTAATGCTTTGACGAAATTGATAACGGAACGGAACTAAACGGAATTTTTTGAAAAACGGTAGGTAGTACCGTTGGTAAGGGCACTTCCTTGCCCCTAGAGCCCCTGAGTATGGGTTTTTTTTATTTACAACGACGGCATAAGAAAAAAACGGTAATAAATGTAAAAAAATTATATTCGTGACGTTGTGTAGTTATTTAAAGTACTTACCTACATGAAATAAATTATTTGAGTTTGAGTTTGAATACATTGCACATTACATAATATTAGGTATATAATTTTACATATTGGTAAGAAGTGAAAAATATCTTAGTATTTTCATCAAGAACTAAGTGACAAATAAAATCAGTCGCACAATAAAATTGATCGTGACATTTCATTACATACCATTCACGGTAACAACGCGACTACAGTCCCCGTTCGGTATTCATTTTCCTTGAAACGTCGGCACGTCGCGGCCACGGTCGACCGAATTCGTTCAATTGCTGTACATTGACAAGCTAGTTTCTTATTTCAAGCAAAACTTCTATTAATCTTGTAATGGAAAATGCGCGTTACGCTTGCTACAAATAATCTGAATACCGAAAGATTTGACTTAGACCTAAGGGAACTGACATAGCCCAAAGAAACAGCTGAAACAGACATTGGTAAATACGCACTGAAATAGTGTGGAATGCTTCCGACGTTAATCAATGTGCAAAAATAGTGTGGAATGTTTCCGACATTTACTGAATACATCAATGTAATCTGCATCCAAATCGGTTAAACCGCTGCTGAGATTCGCAGGAACAAACGGACAGACAAACAGAAAAAGTAATAGAAATAATTGGTAAGGGATCTTTTGCGTTAATTAACGACCGTAATTATAGATTTGTTCAAATACTTATCTTCTATGTAAATTTGTACATATAGACATCGATCACAGTTTTATTACATATTCAAAAAGACTGACTGTTGTGCACCTTTAAAGTTGATATTTGATACTAAACTTAAAAATAAATATAACAACAGCCACTTTATACACACACTGCATCTTTATTCTAGACTCAATTCTGGTGCATCGGGATCGGATAGAAATTAATTGCAACAGTTGTGCTTGCTTGGGCCAAATACGGTGACTAACTTTAATGGAATTTCTAATCGATTTCGTAGAAATGCATAATAGAGTTAACTTTGTTTGTCAAAGGAATACTGTAGTATTCCTTCGTCATCAACACATAAACATCACTGTTCGGGAAAACGGCTTATAAAGGGGTACCACATATACCACACCATAAGAATTCTATATTATACCTAAATATAGTCCTAATGAATATACTAGACAAGGATACTTGAAATTAAACATCTGCAACCGGCTCCTGTCAAGATGGTTATGCAAAATAATTTTAAATTAGTGTAGGGATTGTTTGTAAAGTATGTGCTAAGGAGTTTCTTTCGACGTATCTTGTCATTAGTAAGGTACCTTTCTAAAACGAGAGCAAAAGCAAAGTATTTGATGTTCATAAGTGTTCTGATAAACACCTACTTACACAATGAGTTTAAGTTTGATAGTGACATGAGTTCATCTCTATAGAATTTTGTAACTGCTTTGTAATGCTTTTAAATTGCGAGGAAATAATTAGCGCGGCAACATTTCACTGTGCGGATTACACCTAATTAATACGCACCTGGGACACAGTAGTAGTAATTGTTTAGTCAAATTATAGACAGATACAGTATTAAGTGACTTACGAGAGCAAGATGTGTTCAGGTTAAGACTTGTTGTTGGTGTTGATTTTAAACTTAACTCATCGCGGATTGTACTCATTTTATTATGATACGGGTACTCACGATATGTAGTTCAGCCGTGACCACGATCCATGCAACTGGGTCGAAATATCGGCGTTTCAAAATACATATCGTGAGTACCCGTATCATAATAAAACAGGTTAAGACGATAAATAAGTATGACCTAAGTTCGTACAAGTCGGGAGACAAAAAATATTTAAGTTTATGGATGGTGTTAAGAAGGCTCCTTTTCATTCAAATTTCATTTCAAAAGATTTCAGAGCTCCCGTGTTAGCAGCATGGCTGCCGAAATATTTCCAACAGGGACCTTTTGGAACGTCTCTAGACGCCAATAAAATTGCCTTATTAATTACATACCAAACTAGACATGTCAGCGCTGCCAAACGTACCCTAAGCACTAACGAAGATGAATTCATTATCTCATTGGCGTACCTAACACCGTGACGACAATAAGCGTTCTAGTTTCGCGTTCATTTGCGTTGAAGTGTCGTTACGATACAAAGACTCGCGCGATTTCTGTGTCGAGGCACAGTCCATCGCCGCGCTTTCATCGTGTATAGAATGAGGCTTGTACAGACAGGACAATGGATGCTGTGCTATTGTGGAAGTGCCAATCATACAGCAGCGTTCTGATTTGATTTGATTCAATGAAATGTCGGCGTAATGATAGTCCCAAAAGTAATGGAATGAAAATAACAGGAAAATCGGGGTAAGAAGATATCTGTTCCTAATAGAAGTAGTAGGTAGATCTTATACGGATAAAGGTACTGTTTTATTATTTATTGAGGCTTGGGCACAAAATGTTCGCTATACGAAAAAACTGCGAAACACAAATAAAACAAGTTTCAACTCAAAGCCACCGGCAGTTAGGTACCAGCACATAAAAGAACGCTTCACAAGTAACATTCGTAGAGTCAACCTACCCTGATTTTGCTCCGTTTCGGGACAAAACACGTGTTGATGTTGATATTATGTAGGTATGATGTATGTATATTGTAGGTATGTGCTTATTTCCTTGGCTTCAGTTAGTTTGAAAGCCGATGCTCTCATTAATAGGTGGTAGAGCCTATTGAGTTCACCACGGGCCACCACCATTCCGGGATTGTACCATTTCTACCAATGTAATCATTCAATGTAATCATTGATTTAAAAGCAATTAAACAGATCCAGTTACACTTTTTTAGAGACCCATCGGTAACCGAATTAGAACGAGACTCTAATTAACAATTACTAACTAGATTATTACTTACAACAATTAAATAAACAAATAGATTAACGTTCTGAGCGTTCAGAACGTTTAGGTCTGATCCCCGTAAATGATAATAGCACCTGTTAACTGGACTAACCACCTTAGTCCCGATTTGTGCCTTGTTCTATGTCAGTCACGGTGGCAGTTTGGCGGCAGAGGAAAGTTGGTACTGCATGCCCGATTGTTAAAGACACATGAAAATGTTGATGCTACAATTGCAAACTACTATATACTAACTAAATGAGTAATACTAAATTAACGTTACAGTTTAATTACATACCTTCACATCCTAGTTCGAATAACTCATTACATATGAAAATTGAAGCATTTATGTAAAATAGGCAATATTTCCTACTGCGCAGTTGTCACGAGCAGTACTTCCCCAGAGATAATACGATACGGGATAAATGGATATCGGATGCTATCTGATTGTGTTGGTCGCTACTGGATTTCCTCTAGTTGAATATTGATGTTTTTGAGGGCTATCGAGTCCAGTGTAATTTTATATTCGAGTGTCATTATTTTGTGTAAAATTGGAGTTTATTTGTGTATGTCTCTACGCTGTGGGTAGTCTGTGAAGTTACAGTGGGATACTAGGTTAGTGCTACTTAGGATTAGGTGGACTTACGTATAGAGAAGCACTAACGTATAAAAAGTAATCAGCAATTTTTATGGAGGGCTGTTTATTCTGTTTAACTCACCTCTTTCTGTGATACATGACACATTACGTAGGTAGGTACATACTCATCACATTACACATAAATAAAATAACTTTTCATCTTGTTGGATTGAAACTCAATTTTGCGATACTGATTATGAAATCAGTTACAAATTACAATTTAATTTTGCTTCTTTGGCAATCAATTTTTTTATTAAGGTTTTCTAATATTAATTTGAACAGCGTCATTGTTGTTTTTGAAAATTTACGTACGGTTTCATAGAATTAAAGCGTTGGATGAGGGTTCTGTTGCTTTCGAAGTGTGGAATGGCTAATACTTTTCTAACATATACAAACTGCTTTACAAGAAAATAATTAAATATCTTTGGTTTTCTAGAAAACTTAACGTGATAAAGATTTAGAATTTCGCAATAACCTCGACAATATTGCCTCGACAGCTGTATTCTTAGTATAATTAAGTGAAATTACATGTAACATGTGCGTTAGTAGCCAGATAATAACTCAAGGAAAGCAGTTGTTACTATTCATAATTAAACATTCGGTATCCTCCCCTTGCCTACATAATGAACCCAAGTAATATGATTTGTTTGTAATGGGACCGATGGGACTAGACATGAAGTAATTACTGAAATTTTCTGGAAGCTTTATTAGCCATAGGTATTATTAGGTTATTTCCTATACTACTAAGTATTACAATGCCTAAAATGTTTTTTGGCAAATATATTCAGTGGAGAAATCGCTAATAAATCGAAAATATAGAAGGCCTAAGCGACAACACAAAACAAAAAAAGTTAAGTGATGAATGAAATTGGTGTGGAAGTTTTATCTTCTAGAATGATAAACGACAGCTTAGAGCAACTTTTAGACTGAGATTTATTAGTCAAACTTAATCTAACGAAGACGTCGATTATGCAAAGTCCTTGTAAGTGACGCGGGCGTTGATTTGTAGACGACATGGTAGTTGGCATAAGAGTATTGACGTATGTAATTATTATTCTTCAATTCAACGAACAAACGAAGTAAATTGGGTGGTACCTACTTAAATGAATAATAAAAAAGCCCTGACTTAAAAAACCTCAAAAAAATTAAAAATATATACAAAGAGCATTCTTAAAACCTTACCTAAAATACTACCTAAATTAATGATGAATTCAGTTAGAATAAAATACAAAAAAATAAAATCATTGAAACAAATTGTTTTAATTGTTATAACATTGACTTTCTTTTGAAGGTAGGTACTCGAACGATTTTATATTTTTCTTTTGCCTTTAAGTGAATTAACGACTTTTGTAAAGTTAACACAAAAGACAGTTTCACAACAGTTTTCTAACGTCACGTTAAATGAGTTAATTCCGTCCATTAAGAGCCACAGTTTCCGTTAACGCCAGGTTAAGTATTTCCGAGGCGTAATCTCAAGCTTACGCTCGAGCGACTTAACTGCAAATTAGCGGAAAGTTTCGCGAATGTAGCGTCGGTAACAGTGAGATAAATGTATTTGTAAACAGGAGATGTATTTGTATAGCCACATCATCATGACCAAAGTGCTCCATTGCTGGCTTATGTATTCCTTTGAAGGGATGGGTAAGTCTATGCCAGGTGAAACTTCATAAATTACATTTGGAAATATACTGAAGAATTGTCTCGTAGCTGAAACAATAGTTATAAAAAATGAAACTGAATGTTCAGCTGGTCAATGTTAGCATGACCAACGCATGAAAGAATAGCTTGCCCGCGTCGGTGTTTCCGCCTGTGTATTATGTGGGAGTCATCAAGGGGAGAATGAATAGGCTTTTTTAAGTTAAGTGCGTTCAACACGTGCGTAAATTAACAAAATTATCTACTAACTAATCTTTGTGAAAACACGATATTTCTTCCCACTCGAAAAGTTTTTCAAAATAAGTTGATTGAAATTCTTTTTAAGGATGATCATAAATTAAAAATTTGAGTACGGGCCATTTAATTTAACGAAGACCCAAATCCAGTGTGGTCGTTACGGCTTGAGCCTACTTGCTTAATTACGTGAAATATTATTTATTTTAGAGCATTATAACTCCTTGTATTATAGCAAGATGGCTTCCGTGCTTCGAAAGGCACTTAAAACCTTCGGCCCTGATTAATAGACCAATCCCCAATCCATGTGGAAGCTCTTCACGTGGCATAATTATGAACTTATGATACTCGAGTTGGCGAATTATTATTATGGGATCTAATAAGTATGAATAGTTTCTTGCAAATATCTTCTACGTACAGAAATCGACTTTATTATATTATAATTATGTAGGTTAAATGACGTGTGCATGTTAACGAAGTGTTTGTTATAGGAATAACAAACACTTCGTTATCCTCCATCCTCCATCGATACACGAACAGATACAGTGATGTAACGAGCATGCGGTTGACCAGATACGATAGGTTTATTTAGGGTTGGCATATTGCCATTTTTATTGACTACAAACCATTCAAGCACTATGTCTTAACTGAGACGGCATTTAAACCACGGAACATAGGTTCTTTCACCGAAGCAAACAATTTTTTGTATATTAAAAAAGAGCTCACGAAAAATCAGGCTACTTATAAGTTGGTCAGTTTTACCTACAACCAAATTTTTAAAGAAGTCTTTATTAACTTAGCCTGAACTCTTCTAAAACCTTTTTTGAAGAACACTTAGTGTTAGTGCTTTGGGAATCGGGAAGAGTAAAGTTTGTTATTTTTTATTTGAAAGAGCGTAATTCCGAGGTGGTCCTACTCTACCACTGAAATTCTAGGAAAATCGAGTGAAACCTTCAAATATAACTTGTCGATTTTGAAGTCTTTTTTTGTTATGCAGAAATTATATAGCAAAACTCATCCTCTTTGTATACCTACTGTTTTTTTATAAAAATAGCTGACAGAAAAGTAGACTAGCTACCTAATGGAGTTATTAAGGTCTGATCCACAAAACCGATCCACTGCCAAATGTTAATGTCAATGAACGTCTGCCACACCAAATGCAACACATACGCGTGAAGAGAAAGCCGTGGACACATTTATTAATATATTTCTCCGACATTGAAACCCAAACATCACACATTTTTAAGTCAATCGGTTGGAAACAGTTCAAAATTGTATGACAAAGTTTGAACCGTAGCTAACATTGGAAGTTAAGTAAAAGCTTGTTATAAATTAACAACTACAAATATTAATTAACTTGCGGTACATGTTGTCCAAAATAGCAGCCCTCGCGTTGTTCTACCGAGGTGTTGTTTTACGGACCAGCGATGCAGAAATTTTCGGCTTACCATCCTCGTATTCCGTAGTATTATTAAGGCTAGTATTTAATTAAGTGTCATCGATGCGAGGTCTCTCGCCCGCCATGTGTAACTGTGTTAATCTAACTCTATAGCTTTTAAGAACCACAATTGTATGATATGTAATACGGTGATAAATACTACTCCGGGCGAACTCTAGATTTCTTGTTCCCAAAGAACTTCTAAACTAAGTACTTAAGATATTTCTAAAAACGATGGTATTATGGTATCATTAGAAACGTTTTAATCGTCCCCAAACGTGATGTCACATTAAAGTTATAAATTGAAAAATCCTCGAAGGTGCCGTGTGTTAGCATAAAGGGTTAATTAGCATATTTCCAATTTATATATAATAAAAATCAAAATGTGTGCAATTGGCACGTGCTAGAAGTGAAACTTCAAAAAAATATTTCATAATAAGACAAAGTATTAGATAGTAGTAGTTCCGTTTCGTTTCATTTGCCCGTCATTTCCGTTTCATCGAATTCCAAATCACAACGATACTAAAGAAGTATGCACTTCAATAATAGGTACATTTAAAAGCGCGATTTTTACGTAGACGTTTTTAGTTCTAAATTATGTATCATAATATGTATGTATCATAAGTTCTTAGTATGTATGTTGTGTGTCTAATTACCTATCAATCTATCAGTCTTGGAGTCCACTGCTGGTCATTGGCCTTCCCTGATCGCGCCAATTTTGATTATTATCCCTTACTCTATTACGCAACATACAAAAATACAAGTTTTCGCGAATTTTAATTAAACGTAAAAGCAAAGAATAATTTATACATAGACGTAAAATTCAAAACAAATATTGCATGAAAGCTTTATAAGTACAAATATTAATTGAAATAAACAGAAATTGGTATTCACGGGCCGACTAATATATGCAATTCAAACGTTATCTGCTTGCTTTTGGGTTCCACGTAACTGGAGATAAACCCTTCATTTGTGCCCTCTGCCTCGTCCAATCTTTAAAACGTGAACTCCCAAAACTATTTTTGTATTATGCCCAAAACTAGTTTTGTATTGCCTAAGGGTGCGATATGCAGTTAAATAGATACATGATTATTTTAAGTCCAATCATAACTAAACACATATATATACTACGTACCTACATTACCTAGTACTTATGGCACTGATAATGTCCACTTGGGTCTACCTTTTAAATCCAAATTGAGGGTCGTGCGGTGCAAAGATTATTTCCAAACGTAAATTGTGTGGGTCGAAAATTGCAATTCTATATTATTTATTGCCGCTTTTATTAGCACCCTTATCATATTATCTCGTTAGGACAAAGGATTGGATCGTAAAGGTGAATTTAAATGCACGAGAGAAATACATTCCGCTTACTGGGATCATTGTTAAATCCACGCTATAAAAATATACGGGTTTACGTTTTTGAATAAAATTTTTATAAGTTTTATTGTTTTAGTGCGCTACATTATTGGTTATTCATGGTCCATAATTTTCTATGTTAACAAAAGAACTAATTTGTATACAAAGAGCAATGAAATTATAAGTAGAATTTATATTAACATGATAGTTAAGATACAGTTACAAATAACTAAAGTTAATAGTATGCTTGAGTTTATATTTCCTCTGTTTGTTGTAATGCAAAGACCATTTACGTCGTTGAACCTAAGTAGTGACGTCATCACACTTCTCTTCAAAAATAGGTATTAAAAAGATCAGGTATTCAGGTTAGGCACGCTCAAGAAAAGATAATGTCTTAATACCCACACGTAAAAAAATACGAGATTTTCAAACTGTCATATCTTTTCTATTTCTTGATCGATTGAAATAAAACAGTATTAGTAACCGGTGACCCAAACTTACTACAATATATTAATAAGAACCGCATTCAATTAGGTTAAGCCGTTTCTGAGATTAGCGGGAACAAACGCAGAAAAAGACGATAATTAAAAGAAAATGTCATTTGTTAATATACATACCTGCCCAATAGTAGTTTTTCTCAAATATGTTCCATGTACAGAAATCTGTCAGTTACAATCAGATTCTATGTCTCCCAAAGTATAGTACAGTCGCGACAGTGTTAAATAAAATGTCTGTACTGAACATATTGAGAAAACCCGTTTTACGAATATAATGAGAAATTCCTGTTGTTTTCTCATCCATTTTGTTTTGTCAAGCGTTTTTTCCACCTCACTTTGTCTGGGTTTCATTTGTAGTGCAGGAATTATTCTACTCGATTTATACGACACCCTGATTTGCCGGCTTGGAAACGGGGCTAGTTTTCTAGACCGCCCTAATACGACCATTTTCTACACTTACCGTAGATAATTACGTTCCCCTTCCGTACCTCCCGTCCCGACGTTACTGTAGGTATACCTACTTATTGTTTACCAGTAATTAGCCTTCACTCCGGGAAACCTACTTTTTTATTTCCAATGAATTCTTAGACGGGATTCCATAAATTAGCATGTTTATCTTCTTGATTTGTGAACCGATTCAAAGCTTATTAGGTACATTACATCAGTGAACCCCTATCCAAATAGGGTGAGGCACAATAAATTATTAAAATTATTATGGGATGTGATGATGATGATGATGATTATGGGATCTATCGCCGCATTAATCAAGGCGTCCGACAGTAGATTATCTCAAGAGTCTCTCTCCTATCTATAAACATCGATAAGTTACGTACAAATCGGTATAGGTGTACAGATAAAATTAGATAAGAGTTTAGAAGAAGGTAAGATTTACCACGAAACAATTACACAACCTAAACAAATTATCATAAAACTTTACAGAGCATATAATACGAGTATGTTCCTATTAATATGTTACTTCAACAAAACCCAAACAATTATAAGGGTATCGTCTCTCATCGATTATGGCGCGATTATGGCCCAACTTTTGGGTCGGAGGAACTGGGTTAATTCGCTTCTGATGATAATATTAGAAGTTTGAGGTAACAGAAAATATTATACTACCTGTTGATATAACTGAAGGGGTTTTTTAATTGAAATGAAATTGGTGGTGATACTTTGGCTTGTGAGTGTGTTTTTGGACATTGAATTTTGGATAATTATCTTCAAAATCATCATGACTTGTATTTGGGATCAGATATCTCGCAAAGTTAATGATAACAGCCATAGTAATATCAGTAAAAGCCAAGTGGTTTGACCGCTGGAATACGGAACAGGGGGCTCTAGTCTATACAAATAAATAAAATAGGAGTGTCTGACGGCAATTCGGCCGCGCTTATCAACCGCGCGCGGGCAAACGGCACGACTATGTAACGATCCAAGAGACGCAAAGCTCGTGGCCCGCGCGCTTACCAAACCGCGCTGGCGGTAAGCGTGACTGTAAAACCACCCTTAGACAGATAACAGATAACAGTTTATTTTCGAGTCATGGGTGTTAGTGATTTGTTAATTATGTTGTCCAAGGCACGCCTGACACAGGGAATCCTAGTGCGGGGGTATCAGTGTGTATGTGTTTTAGCGCTTTTGGTAATTAGTATCTAAATGGCTATTTACTTTTTCTTTGAAGACAGATCGATGGGCGGGAACACTGGAAATTTTAAATAAGGTCCCATAATTTCCTTCTAAAAATAAAACAAAGAATGAATTGATCAATTTAACCTAGTATAACAGTATGTTAGTGCACAGTTAATCCTTATTACCTCAACAAACAGCTGATAAATATCTAAACCATAACCCAAATGACGTGGTAAAAACTAACAGTGGCGGTTATTTTTTACCTTTAATTGTAGAACAGTGTTACACTGTGCTTATCGGCAAATTTATTGCCTCAACTAAAATATAATTAGTCAACGAAGCACGATTACATAAACAGGAACGCAGTATGAATAAATTAATATACTTTTTATATTATAAAGGGGTTTTTGTTGATTCTGCAGTTAGCGGAGTGTCAGATTTCAACCCGGGTTTTAGGCGGTACAATACTAATTAGCTATAGTATTAACTTGTATTTACTTAATTAACTTTACAAGTGTTAACTTGTACATGGTGTTTGTTATTTTTTATTTTGTTTATTTTCAATGTTATATTTTTGTTTTTTTAAGTACTTAGTAGGATGTCTGCTAATTCGCTTTTGGCCAGTGCGTGGTGAACAATGGCCTGCACCCCTCAAATTGTGAGAGGAGACCCGCCAGCAGTGGGATAGTAGTGTTGCGATGATGACTTAGTAGCTAGATTTCTGGAAAGAAATTTATCATTTATCACTCTAAAATAAAACATGTTATACTCGTATTGTGTATGATGAAATTCATAACTGATTAAAGAAAGCAATTAAAGAAATTAATGAATTAAAACTAAAAAGTTAAATGAATGTCATTATTGTGTTTTATCAGTAGCGCAATTCTGTTATGGATAATGTCAACCTCTTAATTTCTTTTTAATTATAGGCCCATAGTTTCACAATATGAAAAAATAACAAAACATAATTAAGAAATCTAGGTTTTATTAACAAAATCTTTAAACAATTCATAATATTCACATTCACATCACATTTTAGTCGACAACTACAAGTCAAATAAAACTCATTCTTATTTATGTTATTGTTCAGATGAGAGAATGGAACCATCTCACAGTATATTTCATAAAGTTGATTGTTTGCTGTCGTTGTTAATCAACCTTTAATTCCTGCAAATTGGGTTGACTTCAGCCCGCCCCGCTTGTAAAAACAAAAGAAAATTGCGGATTAAAGTACCTACACAATAATTATAATTTTACTTACCTATGTATAATTGTAACCTGTGCAATTGTGCACACAATAATTTATTAATTATCTTAATATATATAATTCGAGTGTGAGTGTGTATGTCACTGAACTCCTCCTAAACGGCTTGACCGATTTGGTTGAAATTTTTTGTGTGTCTTCAGGTGGATCCGAGAATGGTTTAGATTCACAATTGGACCCGGTAGGTGGCGTTGCTGTCGATATATCACCAAAACATTTTTTAATCATAATGCGGTACGAAGTACGCTGGGACAACTAGTTTAAGTTATAAAGTCAGTTCTGTTGTATACGTGTCAAATATTGACATTGATTTTACTGCATTTTTGATTAAATACTTACCTACTCTGTCTTTGGCTGTATCAACAAAGAGTCTTTTACGTTCACGTACGCTGCGGAGCACGTCGTTTTCCATAGAAAATTACAATCATCGCAGTGAACGCGTAAAGATATTTATTTCGTTTCTTTTTAAGGTATTCTCAAAACATTTTTTTACAAATATAAGTAAGAAATTCTTTTCTATGCCCAAGAAAAAGCCAACTCACGATTGAGCATTTCACAGATAGTAGCATTTCAAACTTACACACAATACGATGATCAGATCAATATTGACTTGTACACGTACAATATTGTATTACGTGACGTTCAGTCGCAATCAGGACAATATCTAGTATTGCTAGATATGTGTAGGGCAGCGATGGCGTTCTGTTGTTTGTGTTGTATGTAGAAGATTAGGTTAACTTAGCACCATCGGTCCTTTAATAGACTTACTGTCTGTGCAATCTGCAACACTTGAGGCGTCTTCAGTATTTAGTGTTTCGTGTGCCTACGGCCGACTTGTTGCTATAAATATGTCTATATATACTGTCCCACAGCTGGGCTTGTGTCTCCTCTCACAATGTTAGGGTTCAGGTCATAGTCCACCACGCTGGCCATGTCTTCTCATTAATCAGGATAACCCTGTACCGTTTAGGTAGTTGGCGACAAAAGTATTTGATGGTCAAAATTCTGTTTTGACCATCAAATACTTTTAAGAAATAGTCTTTTTAACCGACTATTCCGCACTACAAACAAATATAATTATGTATATTAAAACATGTCACCGATGCTTTAAGAAGGATAATAGCAACTAGGCAGGCGTCAAACTTCATATTATGATGTTTAACTGAAACTCAATGATAAGACCCCTTAGTTAGATATAAAATTGTAATTTCATGTAAATCAAAAACATCTTTATCCAAACCCATCAATAACTAAGACAACATAAGTTCCAGTTGATAACGAGAACACCTACACATGATTTGCAGGCAGTGCATGACGTTCTGGTGAATAAACAAATTGATCGACGGAAGTTTGTTTTTTCAAACGATCAAACGTCAGTAGATCGAGCAGTTGTTGACAGGGCGGAAATGGATTCGTGCCACAAAAGAACGCCTCTTGTAATTGTATCGGGGCCTAATGGAGCTATAGGAAGTTTCTATCAGCCGTCGAAAGTTTTGTTAGTTTCTTAATTTTTTACGTAACTAGACGATAAAGTAGCAAACGCGCCACCTGGGGCCCTAATCTGCTAATTTATAAGTGCTTCAATTGCGTTGCGTTTGAATAGTTGACACATTTCGTTTTTAAAATGTGTCAAACTATTCCTACACGATTGACCTACTCAATTGAAGCTTTTACAAATTAGCATAACATTTATTAACACGTTCGCTACGGAGAACGTTTACGTCGTGTTTTTTTCGATAGAAAATTACGATCGCCGCAGCAAATTTGTTAATTAGACTTGGGTTGATCGTAGGTCAGAGTCGCCCACGTACACCAGTGATACCAAAGGCATTCCCGATGTGAAGCTGACCGAAAAGTAAAGACCGAAAAGACCGAAAAAGCGGAGTAGGTACGCGCGTTATTGAATATGAATTCGTCCAAATTTGGCTACAAAAAATCTGCCCTTGTATGGAAATATTACTAATTTGTTGATCATTAACTCATAATGGAAGAGCTTACAAAAATGATTAATATTGATACCTTTCATATTACATACAAAACTCTTGTAAAACTTCAAGAAAAAAGGTTTTTACGTATGACCTAAAAAGGGGTTTCAAAGTCGTGATTTTTTTTTACTAGTGTAAGGTGACGGGCCGGTATATTATCCTTAACAAAACACAATTAACTAATACAACACATATAGAACACGAGTAAAACGAATTTATAACATAAAACTATGAGTGAGCGAAGGAAGACAGCGTATAATTATTAGTTATGCGCGTCGGAGCGATCGTATTGCGACTGGCCGCGTAGGCGGCTGTGTACCAGATGGCAAAAAGGGCGGTGTGCGAGCTGCAACTACCTGGCTTTGACCCTACGGGTGCAAACGTATAGTGTGCTGCGCACATGGTCCTTACACTAGTTTATAACAAAACTATGTTTAAATAAGTTTAACAATTTTATAAATAAACCAACACCAAAACTTTAAAACTGGTAAATAGAGCCATTGATCATGTTCAAATGACGTGTACTGTCGCAATATCGTCGGTATTATAAAACTGGCCTAATCTGTGGCACGATCCATAATTAACGCATGATTTACTTCAGCGTACGACGAGGAGGGCTGCATTTATGTGTTTGATCATGAAATGGACATTAATAACACCAAGTATAACGTTAACATTGCAGGGTTTGATTATTGTGTTAATGTCTGCAATATATTACAGTAATTCATTATGACCCACAGATATTATCGACTCGTTTTTAGCCAGAAAATAAGCAACGGTCAAAATAAATTCATGTTATCCTTTAAAAGTTTAATAAAATTGACCACTACTTAATTACTTCTTAGATGAATATTAGTGGATTCATCAAACAGATTTAGATCTTCATGCTTCCCTAATAATTAAAATTGCAAAATTCGAAACTTACATTTTGTTACATAAACTTCATATGCGATGATTGGCTTGTTAAAATAACGTTATTAAAATGTGATATTGTTACTGTTTCGAAGCGCTTCAGCATGGAAGAAACAAAAAATAGGAATTCTTCAAAAGTTCCAACTGCGTCGAATTACGAGCCAATTTCACGATTAAGATAAAATCAAATTCATTTATTTTTAAAATAAATAAAATGGCAAACTGAAATTTATCTCACATCAAAGGGTTTAAATTAATTGATAAGCGATTCAAATCGAATTATTAAATTAAGCGAAAATAGGTATCGAGCTATTTGTGCTCGCACGTGTGAAATGGGATTTTATGGATAAAGGTCGGACCTTCAGGACTTATTTGAGTTATAAATCAGAAACATAATTTTATTTTATCAATTGATTAAATCATGACCGTTATCAAAGGCTATTAATTTTTCAAATAAGCATTTAGATTTCTGTAAGGATTTGTCAACTACGCACTTACCAAATAATAATATCCATTGCCATTATCTAGTATCCCATCTATCTAGTATCTAGTGCCCATTATCTAGTAGACTTCATAAGAAAGTAAGCATGCCTTCCCTTTACTTAAAGGTTCCTCGATTTTCTACAATATAATTTTGGACCTCAATAGGTACATCTGCGATGAGAAAATCCATGCTTCCCGAGAGTCACTATTCGTTAACTATATCTTCTCTGTTTATGAACCGCTAAGACATAGGTTTTCCTAAACGTAGGGAGGACAATCGCTGCTCTGTATATGATATTAAGGTAGCGAACGAGCATGCAGCACCAACCTTCCGCTGCCGCCCATGACAACTGTGACCGGCCTAGAACAAGCTCAAATGGGAACTAGGTTGGTTAGTCCTATTAGCAGATAGTGTTAGAACATTAGTTGGTTAGTTTGTTAGTAAGTATGAGGACTGGGACAGGAACTGTTTAGTCCTGCTAGTTGTTGTTAGTAATAGTCCAGTTTGTAATTCTTAGTAAGAGTTTGTAATTCGGTCACAGTGACACTATTTAAAAAGCAGTGTTCTGCACTTGACAATTTATTTATCCTTAAATCGCCTTTATTATCACAAGTTCCTGACGTGAAATTTAAAACAAAATTTAATTGTGAATGCGTTTGGTTAAATACAAAACGACGTGTTAATTGGATCTTCAAAAGTGTGCGTTGTGATCAATATTTCGCCGCTTCACGCCTTGTCGCACCTGACATGACAGTATTTTCTGTTAAACTTCGGTGGATATATTTGCAATTAGTTTTTATTTTGTAACGCTGATTAATTTAAAAGCGGATCGTATTTTGTACCTCATGATTTCTTATTTGAAATAACTATTGACTTAACATTATTTTCTTTACAACTAGCTAAACCCAGCCACGATTCGCTATGCAACCCAATATTGCAAACCAATATCTACTTCATTTTACTTAAAATATTATCGATTGCAACCGTTATTGTTGCCGTTAATATTCGTATTTCCAAGATAGTATAGACGCAGGATGCGGATGTAGAAGTGTTTGGTATTAACACTTCGAAAATACAATAGGTTTCAAAGTAGTATCTAAAAATTCATTTAATGAACCGTACAATTAGCCGCACCATATAAATGGCGTTATATAAGTATTTTCTTACCTCTTTTTTCTTCGGCAACGCATCGGTGATGCTTTCGTGCTGCTAATGTCCATGGGTGACGAATGTGACGATGAACTTTACAATAGGCGGCTCGTCTACTTGTTTATCGGTTATTAGCATAATAATATATATTAAAAATTTATAATTAAACTGCCGCGACCATAATTTACAGGCGATTGTTACAGACTGATTTGGCTTTCAGCCTAATAGACGAAGCATCATGAGATTGGATCATTAGTTTGGTGATACGGCAGTCGTTAAAGCCTATTACTAAATCGCATCACGAGTGTTGGTGCGCGGTTTATCTTAACAGCTCCCTGTTATGACGTAAATTTTCGTTTTTATGGATTTTTTTTACAGCTAATACCGTAATTTTAACCGGCCGCTGCGAGTCTAAAATGAGAGTTATGTACCACCCTCAATACTCCATGCTTGATTCATCCGTCAACGACTTGTAGTGTTCCGGATAGTCGCTTTACAGCCAGTACGTTCTTTATTTTCTTCCTTCCTTCTTGGCCGCCAACGCATGACAACTTACTATTAGAAAGAAAGAAAGAAAATACATTTTATTCCATCAAGCATAATACAGGAGAAACACAGAAATAAATATAAAAACATTAAAATAAATGCTGATTTTCAGGGCGACCCGTTGCAATGGGCAGTTCGGGCTATTGGTCATATACTATATTATATTATCTAATTTAGAAATTTAATTTAGAAAGTCGTCTGCTGGTTTGTCGATTATAACATAAAGAAACTCTGAAACACATTATCAACAACAACTATTTTTACCTTTAGATATTATTTTCTACGTCCACACAAGCCCCTTCGTTCAACAGATTAACATAAAATGCTGTCGCTTTTTCAACGTTAAAAATGTACATGTAGTGAAGTGAAAAAAATGTTCTTCCAGTTCAAAATGACCGGCCTAATTTCGTTACATAGGTATAATTACATTCCTTATTCAATTAGAGCTCGTGACTGTTGGGTTAGGGCTTGTCCGAATCTACCAGAAAAGTAAATTTGTTATGAATTAAATTAACTAATTATTTGAGGTTATGAGGGAATTCATGATAATAATGTTATTTAGATCGGAATCCCGAGCCGACCTTTCAATTAAATCGGGACATTCATGTGTGGGAAATTGAAACTAACAGAGCGATATATTCAATTCAATGCTATGTTTAACTTAATAACGTTGAATACGACTCGTTAATCAAAATGAAATGTTATTTAAAGTAATATTAAATACATATTTATTAAATAAATAACGCTACACACACATAGCCCCACAGTAGTATTCCCTGTGTCGTTTGTGCTATGGACAACACACAGGACAAGAACACACACACCCAGACCGAAAACGGAAATTTAAAATCATCATTCAAGTTTTCGCCTCGCTTGGAATTCAACCCAAGACCCTTGGAAAGGCCTTGGTCCCCGCTGCACCATGGATCATCAACACAAATAATATATACACACTAATGAATAAAACTTATCATTTACTAGCGACCCGCCCTCGCTTCGCTTCGGGAAACTTATTCCTTTAAATGTTTAATTATTTCTTATCAAGTGCTTAAATATAAAGTTTCATGGTTTTATCTTTTAAAATTAAGTAATCCCATGCAAACTTTCAACCTCTATTTCAACCTCTTCATCCCTTTTTTTCGCAATAAAAGGTAGCCTATGTCCTTTCTCAGGGTCTAAAGATTGTCTGTGCCAAATTTCATCAAAATCGGTTGAGAGGTTTAAGCGGGAAAGCGTAACAGACAGACAGACAGAGTTACTTTCGCATTTATAATATTAGTAGGGATGTACGTGTAGTACGTATTGGTTATCATTTTAACAGGTAAAAGCTTTATAGACTTCAAAAGGATCCAAGCTTGTTAATGAATTATTTTATAACAACGGAAAGTAGTATTGGTTAATGCTAAGATATCAAATGTTTAATTGGCCTTAATGTACCGACTCGTTTAAACTATATTGTATGTTTAGCTGTAAGTTACCTATAAAAATAAATAAATAAAATAAATAAATTACCTGGGAATCAAACGAAGTATCTTTGTTTGACAAACAGGGTCTCTATATTAATATGTAGTTGCAGCTGCGTTGTTGACGCAACTAGAAAGTTTGTTTGCACGGTGTAACCATACACTACAACTTCAGTACGGTATTGCAACGAGACTGAAGTCACATGAGTAACTTCTCATGTGCTGAAGTCTCCCTACACTGAATTAATTGCACAACTTGAGAACTGTTGGAGACTGTTACTCTTTCGTAAACATTTGCACACTAGCCGACTTCTAGAATTGGCGTTATCTATACAGATAAATAAAATTGGAGTGTCTGTTTGTAATATTAAAATAACCGCTTTTTACTAAATGCATGGAAGTCTTTATGGAAGTTTCTATGGGTACACATCTAAACCTTACTAGAGCACCGTGGTGGAGTATGCTTCCTCAGATACGAGGAGAGACCCGTGCTCTGTAGTGAACCATTAATGGGTTGAAGCCAACTAAATATGGTATGTGAACTAGGTTTAGAACAGTATATGTATCAAATCGAGTACGTAAACTCTAACTCTTTGAAACCCGTACTTTATTGCATTTCAGTACTTAAAAGTGGTGTGCGTAGCTTTGAGTTAGCCTTTTATGCGAGGCGAAGTGTGTTCAGTTGCAGTTGAAGGGTTAACTTGGCTGCAGTTGACTCAGCGGCGAGAGTGGATAATTAGATGCGCTTGGTTTGATTGCAATTATTAAGTTTACTGGCTTTTGTTTTTTATAGCTGTGTTTGAAACTTTGTCTGCATTTCGTTTAAATTAAACTTAAGTAGTTTGCGAGGAAAATTAATTGTATCATTTACTGTTGTATAATTATTATATACTTTGATTCAAGTATGTTATTTTAAAATGTTATGGGTTGTTTAGGATATGTATATTGATGGCAGCTGACTGTGTGACTGAGCGTGTGACTGAAACAAACAATGCTCAAAGTGACACCCGCGCGTCTTGCCACCATTTCGACCCTAAAATTGACTTCTGCGCAGCGATCCGAACAAAGTTCAGAGCGGCCTAGAATCGCCGGTCGTACTATACTCGTGCGTAGTGGTAGGTGATAGGTGAATTTTCATTCCCTCATCCTTGTCAAGACAACGTCTCTAGCTCATGGCGTACCATGGTATGCAACCGGAGGCTATGGTGCCTGGTACCTTCCATTGCTCCTGAGGTCTGTACCACAACGTTTAATTCCGATGGTAGGTACTTTATGATTCAAAACTTATGTAGGTATCGCAGACACTAAACATTTTAACTGTAACGGGTACTTACTCTCTCTCTCTCACTCTCTCTAAAATCGGCCGTGAAATATTACACGTGTTTCGGTCGCGTTAACCGAGGGCAGTATTAATACGGGTCCACTGTTTCCTTTTCTTTGCTATGCGAATGTTTTCGACCGAAAAATTCTGTATTTGCCTTACATTCTGTTGCTGCGATAAAAGTTGTATGATAAAAACGTTTTGCGTGTGACAGCGATATTTAGTTTGCGTCTTACTTTCACTGGGAATTGATGGATCCGTCCGCAAAAAGCTTAGGCCCTGAGGTCCCAAACGATCCGTATTTCAAAGCATGAATGGAGCTCGATTAGGGTCACCACATGAGAACTTTAAAAAGTTCTCACAAAAATCTTGTTTTCTATAAATAAATGTCTTGATTTTCTAAATTAAGTGCATTTTCTTATGTGCGACAAAATGTGTGCAACGGCAAAATGTTGGCAAGCAGTGGGGACATGTGACTAGTGTTTAAAAATGCTGCTACTTTTTGATGCTGCGTTGTGGCAGCCTTATCCAGAAGATCGAATATAAATTAAGAACTTACAGATATTATTTATATGACATCATAATATAAAGAGCAGATATAGTGGGCTGCATTCAAGTTATCTTAGAAATTCACTATTTCAAATCCTAACATTTGTAAAGTCAGCAAGAATCCTGACAAATGCCCAAAATCAAACGTCACATTTCTGGCCATGCTGACATGTGGTAACCCTTAGTTCAAAGTTTAGCGTATCAGATATCAGTCACTTTAAAGTAAAGCAACCTTCACAAACAATTTTTCTTCTTATTGTACGTGATGAACCCGAATCAGTGAAATGGAAAGAAAGTGGGTGATGTATTAGAGAATTATACATGAAAATTATCTTCTGTGTGCAGGTCAGCGGTCATGTACTATAAGTTTCAAAGGCATTCAGGGAAGAGCAACAACTAAATGTGAATATATTAAAAAAACATTTTCTTAATAAACCCTAAAGCTTACTCGGACGGAATAGGTCGAGACAATATTTGACAGGACATAAGGAGGTAGTTTTTAGGTTTTCTTCTATTCCTTCGCAACCTATAACTGCGTTACTGGTGGGTTCGAGCCTCCTCCCACAGTGAGAAGTACAGGCCTTCCACTACAATGGGTAAATACGGAATGGTAAGCTTCGCACATCATTGAGAACATTATGGATAATTCTCAGGTAAGTAGATTTCTTTACGATGTTTTCTTCACCGAAGTAAATGATAATTAATTTCTCATACGCATAATACAATATTTTATAGATTATTTAATCTAAATTACTGCTTGAATGTACCAGTGATGCCTAATTAGTTTAAACGTCGGACTTTCAAACAAGGTACATTCAAGCAGTAATTTAGATTAAATAATCTCCAAAATATTGTATTATGCGTATAAGAAATTAATTATCATTTACTTCGGTGAAGAAAACATCGTAAAGAAATCTACATACCTGAGAATTATCCATAATGTTCTCAATGATGTGCGAAGCTTACCATTAGAGGTACCAATTAGAGGTGCGTGCGAGATTTAAACCCAGATTCCCTTGTTTGAAAGTCCGACGTTTAAACTAATTAGGCATCACTGGTACACTCAAGCAATAATTTAGATTAAATAATCTCTAAAATATTGTTGTTAAACGAAATATAAAGAACGTACTAATACTGCAGTCCTCATGAATCACATCACGAACATAGATTAATCTTTGTGAAAAATAGTTTATTTCATCACAACATTGAGTAATAAAGTAAACATATCAATGTCTAACTTTTTAAACTAACAACATCATCATCATCACAACCCATAACTGTCCCACTGCTGGGCACGGGTCTCCTCTCACAATGAGAGGGGTATAGGCCATAGTCCACCACGCTGGCCAAGTGCGGATTGGCGGACTTCACACACCTTTGAGAACATTATGGAGAACTCTCAGGTGTGCAGGTTTCCTCACGATGTTTTCCTTCACCGAAGCAAGTGATAATTAAATTTTAATACGCACATAATTTTTGAAATTTAGTGGTGCGTGCGGGGTTTGAACCCGGAACCTCCGGTTCGGCAGTCTAACGTTCAACCACACGGCTAACTAACAACAATTTAGTGATAGTGAATGACGTGCAAAATTGGGTATACATTAATTTGACACTGATTGTGTGAAGACAAAATAAAAGTTTG
Organism: Ochlodes sylvanus; assembly: GCA_905404295.2. NCBI lineage: Eukaryota > Metazoa > Arthropoda > Insecta > Lepidoptera > Hesperiidae > Ochlodes > Ochlodes sylvanus. Next base: position 3,552,340 of record FR990137.1, read on the forward strand.
TCTTTGAAAAACTTTTATTACAGCATCTAAAGTCTCAAGTCATTAAAACGATAAGTTAGTAAGAATCACGCCAATAAAACTCGGCGCGGGGAAATTTTGATTAGGCGTCGCGTAATAAAAACTTTTATTGGTGTTTCTCGGTAACTTTTAAAAAGCAGGATCAAACGTTCAAGGGACAAATTCTCAAGTTGAAATGTAATAAGAAAACAGTTTTTGAGGATAACGACTGGCTAACGAACGCACGAGTCTTCAGTTGGAAAATACCGGTGCTTATGAATTTTGATGTCAAGTAAGACAAAAAGACAAACACACTCTCGTATTTTATACACAATGGATTTACTTCATTAAATAAAACCGAGAACGTTATTCGTTAGATATTTGTTTAGTATGTATGATAATATAATGTATACCTAAGCTTTTATTTGGAACACACACACACACACACACACACACACACACACACACACACACACGCACATCAGTAAAGTTTAAATGAATGCTGCATACTTCGTGAACCGTTAGTGGTTCGAAATAATATAGAAAGAGTCTCTCCCCATTTAACAGTTAAGAATAATATACTTACCTATGATTGTAAACTTAGTTCATCGCAGATTTTAAATCTACAGAAGGTACACGTATTGATTGAGCAGTACCTCAGTCGGTACTGCTCAATCAATAGCATCAATATAAGACTGGCAAAATCAACTTATCAACATATCTACATACTTAAATCCGAAGTCGTAGTGACAAATAGGGGATATCCCAAAACAAAATGTTATTGCGCCTGATGCTGTGAAGGCGCTAATTTGTTGCATGCTGACTAAAGTTTAAATTAAAGTTAGGAAGTTAGGACACATGAATATCTAAAATTTTTGATGCATATTACTGAGTCGATTCAATATAGGACGGTGCGAATGATATAGTAGAGATGAGTTCAGTGTCTTAAATAGGGTCATAGATGGACGCCCTTGAGGACCTACGCCTCATGGGCGCATAAATATCCAGACAAGCAATTATAGACCACAGTTAAGTATAACGTGCCTATTTTTAAATCACAGTTGTAGCACGTACAAGACGCATTAAAAGCTAGTTGCGGCAATGTACACGCACATAAAGAAAAAAAGTTTATCTTCACATTCATACTCGTTGGTGTCGAGGCTTGTGTGCGCGCCATGTATGTACGCGCCGTGTAACGCACACAAATGAACACTATCATCCTCAGGTCTCCAACGAAAATCTTTGTGTGGGTTTAAAGCTGCGTAAGTACAGCGGTGTGCACGCCTACAATTTTTTTAATACTACACACCAAGCATATTATTATGAGATCCATACCCAACCATAGACCCCTGTTCCACCCTCCCCAATAAGCCGAGTGCTACTTGCCAGAAAACACAGATACGGAATCACATTAAAGAAACAAAACGCAATCATACAAGCGGGGATCTAATGTTTTATTATTCTGTAATCATTACATTGGTAGATCAACCTTTATACTCAGCAGACAAAATTGAACCATGAAAGAAAGCGATACAGTATATTATTGTCTGCGTGCGTTTTCTGTGTTCAACGTTCATGTTTGCACGGAAATTGTTGTTTTCTCGATGCGAGGGAATAGCTACGTGTCCGGAGTGGACGCACCTAAACTCGTGCAGTCGCCTGTTGAACCGTATTAAATGTTATCAAGCGGTTTACTGAACAGGTATTTGAGTTTACTTCAAGCCATGAATAAATAAATAACAACACACACCCACACTGAGACAAAAATTTAAACTCATCGTTCACATTTTCGCCTCGCTGGTAATCGAACCATTGTGCCTCACAGGTCGTCGTTAATTATAAGTACTAAACATAATATATTCGTAAATAATGGATTAGGCAGAAATTTCTCAATCAAGCGCTCATAGCCCGGTGGCTTACGTCGATCCTATAATCGACCGAGTGAGGCATATGTCAGCGGTCAGCAGTTGGATGGGTGACAGCTAGTAGTAAAAATTTCTTGGGCGTTTCCGTGATTTAGAGCATAAAGCGGTTGTTACGGTTGTTATTATTAGATAGCGGTCGGAGACGTGCTGTCGAAAATCTTCCGAAACTTTGGTCAATCTCTAACCTCTGCACCAATGCCGACTACAAAAACGTGGTAGAGTATTTTCTAGGCCTCCTTAACAATAAAAAAAACGTCTTTGGCGTTACTATCCTCAAGCGACGGTGACCACTATTATGGTCGCCACATGCTCGTTTGACGGTTATTTACCTCCATCACATACTCTAATCATTTTATATGCACCGGCGTTGTATAATAAAAACTCGAACAAAAATATTCTATTCTTGGTCACACCAACATCTTTGCTACAAATATTGCAAGTTAAACTTCCGACTTCCTTGAGTTATTCGAAGCATCTATTGAATGGGTACCTCTTACTCGTATTGTGTGTACTCAGAGATCTAAAGTGAATTTGAAGAATGTCTGTCCATTGTGCAGAACACGCGTATAGCTATTTCATTCAGGTTTAACATATAAATTTTAGAGATTTCAGTAAAGTTGTGTCTGGATAACGAATCTTTATTATCATTATATTAATATGTGAAGCGGATACTTTGTACCCCTATTTACAAAAATAGCGCAGATGGAGAAGTATGAAATTAAATAAAGCACACTAATATAAGTTACTCTATTCACGTTTGCCATTGTCACAAACGTCTTGCGTTTGAAATGTGTCATAGGGTCATCGTTCAGAGTCAATGTTATTAACCCTTTGATAGTATTACGATCGAATTTCGACTGCAAAGCGGGTCTCTAGTTGATAGAATCTCCTGTTTGTGGGATATATCACGTAGTTAATGCGTGGCATAGATGTAAGGTATATTCGGGGTCTGAGTGGGGGAATCTGGAATACTTTTCATCTCCGAATATGTTTCTCTAGGATAAATGACACAGGTTAGTATGGCGATTGATGAATATTACTTTAACTGCTTTTATTTTACTATTATGAATGTTTACATTTATAGAATAATAAAACGGACCAATAAATAATTAAAACACTGTAAATAATCAATAATTCACCTTCGCTTCTCGTCTGGAAACTTGATCCTTACGTTCAAATAGGGACCGCATCCGGAATATTGTTACTAGTTTTAAAGTGGTTTTAATTTTCAGGCAAGCTCGAATCACGTTCCCCTTATGTAGGGTTCAATACTAAATAACAAAATATTTCGTAAGTTTTTTAAATAATTACAGTTTCTTTAACTGATTTGGCAGACCATTGACTTATAATAAGTCAATGTGGCAGACAAGCAGTCATGCGAATGATCCGATTAGAGATGTATTTTATAATGGACACACTGAGCTCATAATGGCACACTTACTAATAGTCCCCTATACCTGGGTTGGCAGCTTGCCAGCTAATTAGTTGTGTGCAAATTGCAAACATCACGGCATTGGCTTCAACCCTACAGAAACCTATAATAGGACTTGGATAACCTTGGTGGATTGGCGCGTAGCAAAAGCTCGTATGCTTCTTGAAGCCTTCATGCCTTAACGACTCCTATCTAACGATATATTTTTACAAGAATTTATATAACTTGCAATGTTTCTAAGTATGTATGAATGTTTGGGTCAAATCTTGCAAGCTGAATTAGCACTACTTCTTCTTACGGACTTGAAATTTTGCTTTATAAATATTACTTTAGTTCCGATGATAAAGAAATTTTTAACAAGCGTTGCCGGATACGACGTTCACGATTGGCTCCAGTCAATCCTTGGATGACCAGAAGTTGAGGTAGTTCAATAAGCTGAGCAATCCTGTAAGATCCTACCACCTCTTGTTATCGACCAAACACTAACCTAACCTAACCTTTTCAGATCAAAATTATTTTCGCGTTGGTATTTGAAGTTTGCAGTACAATGACAGTATTGTTCAAGAATATCTTGTTGCAACGTACCACGCTGGGGTATGTGGGGTGTGGTATTGTCCTGTAAGATCCGTCGTGATTAAAACATGCATTGTGGCTTGCAGTAATCACGGAAAACATTTTCAAAACATTCCCTGTATTGTCCTGACCGCGTTTTATTTTAAACATTTGAAAACATTCTTTTTTCTAGCCTACTATGCTGCTTCGTATGTTAATTTCGTAGTTGACTGCGGTGAGATTATCAATTAGTGTTCTGAAAAGCTGTAATAATAACTACCGCGGGATTATCAGTATTCTGAAAATTTGTGACATTTCCAACTAAATGGTCCGCTTATTATTTATTATTAACGGTATATTTATATATTTATTTTGTTAATTATGTTTATTGAATTTATTGGTTCTCTTTTCATTCATCATCATCACAACCCATAACTGTCCCACTGCTGGGCAGGGGTCTCCTCTCACAGTGTGAGGGGTATAGGCCATAGGCCACCACGCTGGCCAAGTGCGGATTGGTGGACTTCACACACCTTTGAGAACATTATGGAGAACTGTCAGGTGTGCAGGTTTCCTCACGATGTTTTCCTTCACCGAAGCAAGTGATAATTAAATATATTAATACGCACATAATTTTTGAAAATTAGTGGTGCGTGCGGGGTTTGAACCCGGACCCTCCGGTTCGGCAGTCCAACGTTCAACCACACGGCTATCACTGCTCAATTCTTCTTTTCATTCATACATTCATAGAATTACAAGGAATAATGCAGTGCCTATATTACATACTTCTGTGCTTGAAAATGATCAAAACATTTTGTTTCTAAATATTTTAAATGCAAACAGACTCACGATTTTGAACCTATATAGGTACTGATATTGCGACCTAGTAGGATCAATGTTACAATCGTCACTACACTTACATTCAAAATGTTGAGTGACTGCGATATTATAAGTTGAAAATAATATTTTATACTGGAAGTCACCCAAGTAACTATACTGGACTAAAGATCCTTAGTTCCTTAAGTCGGTCTACCATTAGACACTGTCACTCTGTGAGCTTCCGGCGTTGGGGGTGGTGGCGATAATTTATAATATTAGTAGGATAGCAAGGATTGCTTCTAACGTTCTAACACAGCAAATGGTCCGTTCACAAAGTGACAAATAGTTATTGTTGCCGGTGGATATTACAACCGTACGTAAATGTTGCATTAAAATAATAGATACAGATACACAAAGACATAAGTACAGAGTTACTATATTTTGATTGGTACGATTAATTTATTTCACGTGTTCGTTATTACCTATAGAAATTTTAATCTATATTCCATCCATCCATCCATCCATCCATCAGCCTTTAGTAGTCCACTGCTGGACATAGGCCTCTCCTAACTTGCGCCACTCGGACCGGTCCTGAGCTTTCTGAATCCAGCGGTTGCCCGCTGTCCTCTTCAAGTCGTCAGTCCACCTGGTCGGGGGGCGGCCTATGCTCCTCTTTCCAAGACGTGGTCTCCATTCGACGACCTTTCTTCCCCAACGGTTATCGGTGCGTCGAACTATGTGGCCAGCCCATTGCCACTTCAGTCGGCTAATTCTCTGGGCTATGTCGGTTAACCTCGTTCTTCTACGGATTTCATCATTTTTAATGCGATCACGTAGAGAAATACCGAGCATAGCCCGCTCCATAGCCCGCTGAGCGACTTTGAACTTGTGCATTAGGCCAATAGTGAAGCACCACGTCTCGGAGCCGTAAGTCATCACTGGCAACACACACTGCTCGAACATCGTTACTTATAATAACAATATTTACCAATACGTTATTATGACCTACAGGTACTCCATAGTCTATATTCTGAACTCCACGAAGTATTGGCTACGACTGACAAACCATTAACTACTTTGATAATGTTAAGACGCCGTCATTTCCATAGGGTTAAAGTTGTCGTCAGCAGCCATAGGGTTGTCACCATTTATCTTGTCCCATGACGTAGGTGACACTTACGTCACTCCAACACGTACACATTTCACTGTCCCGATCTGGTTGTGTGGGTATCAGCACATTCGCAGACGGAATTTAATTCTCCCAGAGGGTTGATGTAGCGACCCTGTTTGTAAATAATATTGTTTGTTCATTGAACCGTTATTGTTTATTCAACCCTAGGTTTATGTTACAATGGCGCTGGAAAATAACATGAATAAGCACAATAAGATTCGTCATAACTACATTTAGACATTATTTAAACTGATTGGTCAGTGGGAACAGCGGATAGACAAATACATTTTCGACCGTTATAATTAACGCATTCATTCATTTTAATTCATTGTTTGAAGTCAGATATCATAAGTGCCATAAGTAGTAAGTAACCTATCCTCCATTTCGTTTGAGTCCAACCAGCCAACCACACTTCGCTCAACCGATTACTCAGAGCTTAGAGATCGGTAGAATGCGCTTAGCTTTGCAGTGTCAGCAACGTTGACAGTTGCAGTTCATTAAATATGGACGGAAACTGTGCTTAGCCCGTCCATATTAGGGATTTGCTTGGTTATGTCACAAACGACCATTGAAATGAAATGAAATGAAATGCATGCATTTATGCTGAAATGAGTAGCACTTACTTTTTGTTTTGGAGTTTGATTTTAAAGATAGCAAACGAGCATGTAACAAGAGCCTCTAACGCCCATGACAACTGTGACCGACACAGAACAGGACTCAAATCGGGACTAGGATGATTAGAGGGTGTTATTAAGAATGTTAGTTGGTCGGTTCGTTAATACGTCTAAGGGGCAGGGACGGTTAGTAATAGTCCAGTTAGTAAGAGCCTTGTTTCGTTTCGATGTATTGCAACCCATGAGAATAAAGATGGTCGTCTCGTAAAAAAGTGTAAGAGGATCCACACGTTACTACGTTCATAGTTTTAATTGGCCTTATTGCCCAATTTTTCTCTGCTCTCAATCCTCGCTTAAGTCACCTTTGCGCTCGATGGCCTCGATTACCACAGTCTCTCGTATTCAATTTACCCGGTCTCCCCGTTTCGTTCCCGTTACCCAGTCTCGAATCCACTCACACTCTCTCCTTCCTGTTTTCGTTACCGGCGTTGTTCTCACGTCTCGCTGTTGTTGCGCGCTTTGCTTCTTACGATATTTATGCGAAACGGCATGAAAAAGAGTGTTAAATGAAATGAATGAATACATAATTATTCATCCATTTTATGTGTATAGCGGCCTGTATAGTCAAGAGGTACTTACTTATACGGCTATACAGGACGATACCTGCCTGTAGAGTCTGTACTTCACGAGTATAAAGGCCGAGCTGGCAGCAATTTCTTTAATTTTACTTCCCACGATATCGTATCGCTCTGTATAAACAGCATCAGGCCCAGTTAAATAAAAACAAACGACATGAAATTCGAGTTGGGTTGTTTGCAGCGTGTCCAAGTTTTAATTGAGAAGTGAAAACGGCGTGTGCGATGGTACGTACAGCGGAAAAATCGGTGTTGTGTTCACCGTTGTTTTGCTGAGTGACGGCCTAGTTCGGATAAGTTTTAATTCTTCATATTTTCTACTAGCTGTGCCAGCGACTTCGTCCGCGAGGAATTTATTTGTGATAAAAACTAAAATAAAAGTAGCCTAAGTTGGTTCTTATTACAGCAGCTATCTGCTAATGAAAGTCCGGCAAAATTGGCCCAGCCGTTCCAGAGATTATTCAAAACAAATAGACAGACATACAGAAAGACAGACAAACAGTGTTACCCTACTTTTTATCCCGAAATATATTTTCTTATAACGTGAAAATTTCAGGTAGACAGCATTAAAAGAAACGGCGCAAGGTTGATTGTATTCTAGCTTTAAATTAACGCTTTCGGAAAAGATTTATATTTTAATTTAATTTTTAATGTTCAATAGTCATGAACCCTATGGATATAACCGCGCTAGTATTTGGTGTGCGAATAAATATGTCATACAAGCAATTTTGAATCAGGAAACATTTAGTACCTACAGGCTAAAATTCATGATTGTCAAAATAACTAGGTGGCTTTCAATTTTAATATTACTATAAGCACTAAGCTATAGGAGCATTCAAATACCGTCGTAGGTATTTCACAGAAATTCTCAGCGCTATCGGTAACACGGTCGAGCGAATTGGAAATAAAATCAAGCAAGAACCGAGAATTGAGTTTGACGCGTTGATTTCGTTTTCTAACGAACATTTCCACATGATATGTATGTTTTGGTATATAAGGCTCAAAGAGGTTCCTCTGTTCTTTGGGTTAAAGCAACGTCTCCTAGTTGGTGCATCCCTGCTTCATTTTTTTTACTTTCACTTCTAGCACGTGTGAATTGCATTGCACACATTTTGATTTGTTTGAGATATTTTTCTTAAAATTGAGAAAAAACATTTTGTATAGGTATACACTAGGAGATATATTGTTGAAAGGCAAAAACTTACTAATTAATGTTGAGGATCAAAGCTATGAAAGGCAATCCGTCCGAGAAAGTTTACGTTGGAAAGATTTGTAAAGTAACATTCCTAAAATTATTCATGGTTACTTCCCTCTTTAATTAAACAGTATTATAATAGTAGTACAGTGTGAACGGACTTTTTAGAAGAGTCAGTAATTTATCGCCGGCCTATAAGTAATTAAGGAGAAATTTTTATGTTAAAACCGACATACGAGCAGACGATCCCCCTGATGGTGAGTGATAACAGTCGCTCATGGATAAAACTAACACTAAAGGTATCACCGATACGTTTTCACAAGAAAGAAGGAAGCGGAAGGAAAAAAGAATTGGCTCTAATGCTTCCACCGACCACACAGGCAAAAGACACCTAATGTTTGATTTTCTGTATTGAATGAATTCTGGCTACTTGGCGAAAACGATCGTGAAATGGGGTGAATGCAATGTAAAATCGCCAAGAACACACTCAATATGTACTTCCATACAGGATACAGGAGTCTTCAGCGAGTAGTGTGATGATGTAAAGGTGTCGTCATTATTATTTTGATTTTGCAACCCGTCATCTATATTAAAATTGATCGAATGCAGTTTACAATGTAAGCTAAATGTTGGAATCTTGAACACTTTATAAAAATATATCACAACAAAATCCTTCAGTTGATCCAAATAGACGTTCACGATCCTTTACTACATGCTCCACGGTCCATTGCGCTCCGTTCCGGGCGTTTTCACCAAATATTCCTCAATATTTTACTAGGAAATCTTTGTAAAGATTTATGTTTTAGGATATTGTAACTGCTATAATCTACCGTGAAATGTTTTCTTGTTCGGTAAGCTGGCCAAGTACAGATTGTTCAACTTAATTCAAACTAAATGTGTAAAATGGAAGGTAAAAGTGTACCTATGTTAGTATGAAGTGCAATATTTCTGCCGACTAATTCGCAGGCTACCATAAAGTAATAATAATTTATATAAAACAGCGTTTTATAGGTACTTAAAAATCATTCCATCTAAAGTTTATTATTCACAACAGGTTGTAAAACATCGTACTAGGTGCGGATAAAATCGGCAAGCAGCCACGTTACAAGGGTGATGTTTATGCAAACTACCAGCGTGTATGTGCGGTATCGCGACAACACATGCCTTTCAATGTAGGATCACGAACTCAATTCAGATCGTCGGTAAAGTGGGAGAGGGCAACGTACGTAATCATTTTAGAACGAAATTTTTCCTGAGCTTGCAAACGAGCATACAGACGAGGGTGTCATGTACAATGTTAACCCGATAGGCATAAACGTGTTACCAGCTAAAAAGATGGATCAAAATCCATTCTAAGAATTAGAACTTGAAGACATTATGAAGAATTTTCAAAGAAGAATATACAAAGCTGTTGAGGTACGGAGATTTATCCATATTGAGTCCAAGACAACCTCTGATCTTTATGTAACCTACTGAGCAAAGCTGAGGCAATGGCGCCAGTTCCCTCCCTGTACCTACAACACAGTTTGACATTAACAGTACTCATGCATGTTGGTGGGGTTTTAAACAAGACTAGCTAGCTACCAACCTTACCAACCTTATCAACCTAGCAAAGAAGAACCGACGGTGACTACTGAGCATCATTTGATTCTTATGTTAGTTTGTCGGCTAGTTACATAAAAAAGGATTTACATAATCTATCCCTCGTTCTTTAACTAGCACAAATATGGAAAGTCCGTATTTTAGGTGTTAATAAATATCGCCATCAACATTCAACTATCAACGTCTTACAGAGAAGCATCCATTTTCCAAATGTGAAAACGTGGCGTAAAATTAATTTCGCCCGCAAAATTATACCATCGTTAACCGTTAAACCGCTTTTTTTCTTCGAAATTTTACGAGTGAAGGCGTAAACTTGAAATTATATATTTCTGTTCGACGAAAACTTCACGAATGGTCTATAAATTTGTAATACTTTACGGCCTTTAAAATCTAAATGTTCCGAGTTATGATTTGAAATTGCAGTTGTTATTTTATTGCTGGAAACAACCTGCCAAAGTGAAAATGGAAATAATGCATCATGGCACTTTGTTGCACGCTAAGAAACAATTACAAAGGGCGTGTCGTATAGAAAGCATGAAATGGTCGATAAAATCGTAATGGTAAGTGCAGCTCGAATATCAATGTTGAGCTTGTTTGTAGAATGCTTTTGTGCGTGTATTTTCTACAAACAACTTTTGTTAGAAAATGTAACAATGCGTCAAATCTCTTTGTATGTATTGTAGCATTTCATTTAATGTGCACATTAGACACTGATACTATATTTATACAGCAGTGATAGCCAAGAGGTTTGAACGTTAAATTCACCAACAGAGGGGTCAGAGTTCAAATCTTGAATCCACTTATTTAAAATAATATGTGCGTATTAGAATATAATTATCTCTTGCTTCGGTAAATGAAAACATGAGACAACCTGCATACCTAAGAATTCTCCATAATGTTCTCAAAGGTGTGTGAAGTCCGCCAATCCGCACTTGGCCAGTGTGGTGGACTATGGCCTGCACCCCTCACATTGCAGGAGAAGACCTGACCCCAGCAGTGGGACAGTTATGAGTTGCGATGATGCTGATAAACCTACTTTTCATCGTATGTATGGATTCTCAATATACGAGTTAAATCATTATGCTTTAGCATCCTATAAGCCTTATGATATAACCAGTTTGTATAAACAAATGTATGCAGTCTCACGAACCCATCACGTAGGTATACGTTAAAACACGAAGCTCTCGTTTTATGGTGATGCAGATATCATCTTTATTGAGTGTTCATGAATCCTGTCCAAAATATAAAATGTAAAGAATGCAAGCTCTCTCTAGCAAAGCTGCTTTTCCACCACAAAAATGCCAAAGCCGTAATTTGTATAGTACTATGCCTTGATAAAAATATTAATGTACTACTACAATAACTACAGTATTATCAAGTAACTACAATGAGATATTCGTTTACATGGTTTCAATCTATTAAACATACATAAATGTTTCTGGTTAGACTTTTTAAATTTGACTTTGAAATAAGTAAAATGTTTGGATACTTATACACTCTAGGAATATTCGGGTGAATATTTGGCGCATCTCTTGTATATAGGTATGTAGAAACGTGGCCATCAGACGACTGCCTTATAAATAACTATTCGTCACGCAAACATTTGCTTCGACATGACTTGCGCACCCGGAAATTTAGGCCCAAACGACCCTATGTTAATCGACCGGCTCAGTTACATCTCTATTTGGAAAAAACCTTATTTCTTCGGAGTTTGGCGTGACTCCTTTTGGAAATCTTATTATTAAAGACAAACAAAAGCCAAATGTACCTCATTGTTTCATTAAAAATGAAAATATTTGAGAATACCTATTCAACAGATTGTGTATTCACGGCCGAAAAATCAGTAGCACGAGGTTGAATGCTCTCCAGAAGATTAGATTGTAAAGCCGACAGAGAGCCTACATCTCTCCGGAGACTTATTCCTAACCTAAAAGCCAAGAATGTGGTTTTATCTAAATGCGAAAGTGTGGTCTTGTTTGTTAAGCAATAACATTATTTTATTCAATGCAAGAACGACTACAGATAAGAATGTGGCTGTCAAAACCTAGTGAATAGACCTTCCAATTTATCTTCTGGGAATAGTAGCCTCACGCGATCACAACCTTCCATTAAACCATAATAAATCAGCGATCATGAACAATCATTGATGAAATAATGACATATGAACGTAAGTCCTATGTTCAACTCCGAACTTGAATCAAACTCACAGGAAAACTCGTAAAGATTTCGAATCTTAACTCAAAGACGGCATTGCACGTCAAATATATTTGAGTAAGGTTTCAGACTCTTAAAAGTTAAATGGCTCTTTCAGTTTTGATTAAACTAAACAGGGTGACTCCGGGCCTCATTAATCTAAGAGGGGTTTCATCGAAGTTATAATAGGCTCTTAGAAGAGCGGGTTATCAACTGTGTTTTTTACTTATGTTACTTGTTTTGTTTTTAGTTCGTGGAATAAACGGGGATTATTAAATTGAAACATGAATCTAGACAAAGAGTTTGTTGATCTTCAAAATTACATTGTATTAGTAAAGCAAATAGAATCCTTTTAAAAACAATGAAAGAGTAGGTAACTTATTTAATCCATATTTTAAAATGAAGAAAATGTATCTTAACTTGCTTATGTAGTTAGATTCTGACCATTATTGAGAGATCCGTTTTCAACAATAGATCTGTAGTATTTGTGCAAAGTCAAATGCTTACACAATATCTGTATTGTATATGTATTTATGCTACAATACCATTAAGTTGAGACTAAAAAGATAAAAGGATTCTTGTCACCCATAAACGCTGCGAACGTCGCGGGCGGTTATAAAAACACCGTAAACAATTTATCGCATTTCAACTTTATTTATCGGTGTTTCAGATAAATGATCTATCTTGTTTCGTTGTTTCAGAACGCCTCAACGTACTTTACGAGCGCAACTGGACGCGACTTGTCCACGAACAATTGCGTAAATTTGAGTCTTCAATTGTTACTGCTGCGCGGCAGTCGGAGATGCCTCCGGAGTTGGCGATGGATACTAAGTGGACGTTCTCCGGTGCTGTCATATATTGCATCACTTTGATCACTACCATAGGTTAGTCCAGAGATTATTTTTTAGCTTAGTTGCTGCTTGGGTCAATTTTCTGATACTTATTCTGTTTTATGTAGTACTTTGATGTCACTTTTATCTGTGTTACTATTAAGTATTTGTATATATCATTACAACGACTTATGTAATAATACAAAAAAGGAATTTAATAATAGCTATACTGTATTCTTAGGATTTATCATCATGTTAAAGTTCAAGTGTCTTGGGATTGAAATGTTATGCGAACAATCCAATCGAAACACAAGGATATAGGATATAATTGAAACTCTGACAGTACATTAGGGAAACTCAAACAATAAAATCTCCTGACAAACTATTCAGAAAATCATTATTCTAACAAAAAATAATAATCAAAGTATTCACTAATCACTTTTTTTCGACGAACCACCATAAAATGTTATAACACTGACTTGCTATATGGAGGTATTGAAATCATAGTGAATAAATGATGAAATTGTTGGTCAGACAGAATTAACTTTTTCGTGATATAAGAGGGAAATGCGACTAATAGAAAACGATACTTAATTCCACTAACTACTATCGAGATTGAAAGGTTTCCGATAAAAGGGAATTAGTAACGACTATTTCTTGTCATTGCGTAATATTTTAACTTTGTTGGCGGTTATTAGCTGTATTGTACGTATTTTAGCAATTTTTCTTATTTCTTCTTATATATTCTAATAAATTAAAATTCTAGCACGGATAAATCCAATCCGGAGAATCCCGAAGATCTCTGATATGGCTGAATTAAGTTTAGGGAAGTAGTAAATTACTCTCTAGGCCTTCTAAATTCCGAAGAGATCCGTTTCCAGTATTATTTCTTTGATTTAAGGATATGGGAACGTATCACCTCGGACGGCAGCTGGCAGAGCAGCAACAGTAGCCTACGCAGCAGCTGGAGTGCCTCTAACCCTCGCTTGCTTAGCCGGCTTAGGGGCTTCGTTGGCCCGCTTAGCTAGGCTAGGGTGGTTGAGAGCCACGAAAAATAAAGTGCCAAATACGTGGAGAAAAGATGGAGAGGTAAGAGTATTTGATAGCTTTTATCTTTGGAACTAATATATAATCGATTAGAACCGATGGCCTTTAGAAATACGTCAACACGTTTATTATAAAATTCTTCTACCTAGTTTTTTGTTAGTTAAATACAGTATTGGGCACGAATACGTATAAATGTATTAAATTTTTTTGACCAATGTTATTTCATTGTGCTGGTATCTGATATAATTATATTGATAATATGTATAATAATGTTGATGTCACTAAGAAAATTGTTTGAGATACACTACAAAGATTGTTTTCTTTAAATTCAAAACGCATCTAGACGCTCAGGCGAAAGACTGCCAATACCAATAAACGGTACCATAACTGTCGGCACGGGTCTCCTCACATAATGTGAAGGGTGTAGGCTTTAGTCCAGCACGCTGGCCAAGTACGGATTGGCGGACTTCACACATCTTTGCTAACATTATGGAGAACTCTCAGTTGTGCAGGTTTCCCCACGACGTATCCTTTACCGAAGCAAGTGATAATTAAATTCAAATACGCATATTCATTTCTGAAAATAAGGTGCGTGCAGGATTTGAACCTAGGTTGGTTTGGGAGTCCAAAGTTCAAACGACTCGGCTACCACTACCATATACAATACACTCAGGGTATTTAAACACGTTGTATTGTTTCAGCTTGAGAACCACTTCCAGTTACATGAACAGCAGCGGCTTTTACCACAGCCGGCAGAACATAACCAGTATACATCGTTTCCTCCACGAACTCACAGATCACCTGGGACTGTCCGCGCTAGAGCGGGAGATAGAGGACAGTACTCTCAAGTATTTGAGCGAGCTCCAACCAGCCCTCGTGCAGCCACTCTGGGCCGAATAAAACGCACTGCCTTGGCTGATGGTGAGTTTCATTCAACATCTTCCTATAAAAAAACCTACTCAGCGATCGAATTGAACGCTGTTAAGAATTGAGAATTTTAGACATTAATTCAGTATTCTTGTATAAATATGACATTATTAAAATCTGTCGATGACATAATATTTGGGTCAAGAGATGTGTTAAAACGTACTTTAAATGGAAACTTCTACATAGCATACACCTACCTAGTATTTTGTTTTTCTTATGTTAAGTTTTATTTACAGAGCCTCATACATCATCAACACTACAAACTCAAACGTTAGATCGGAAGAGGACCATAGGAAATACTAAATGCCTCGCAACAGTCCATGGTCCAGCTCGAGGCAGAGGACGAGGAACCATCCAAAGACCTCGAGGTCCTATTATAGAACAACTAATTGCTGAAGAATGCGGGGAAATAATACTAAATAGAAGTCAAGAAGATCTTGATGATTCCGAAGATCCTGATGAAACGTGAGTAATTTTTTATCATTGATTTTTACACTCCATATTGGAAAACATGAAATCCTCAAAAAAAAATTTACTCAAACGAGGAGTAAACTCTCTTATCACTGTAATTTTAACCGACAACTTGGAATGTTGTGCCCCATGTGTAGAAGAAAAAGATCTACAAAAGGAGATATAAATTATAATTTATTTTCCTCTTTCAGAGTATGTCCACATGATACCCCATCACGAGTGCCTTTGATCTGGAATGAAGATGCCCGTAAAACTAAGAGCTGTGCTGTTCCCAGTAGTAGCGCGTCCACTAGTGTGCAGCATCACAGCCACGCAATCGAGCATTGTCACGTTCCAGTGGGAATTGTCCTGTTCCTACTCTTAGCGTACATCTGCGTTGGAGCCGCCATCTTTTCAGCTTGGGAAAACTGGAGTTTCTTAGACGCTGCTTACTTCTGTTTCATTGCCTTAGCAACTATCGGCTTTGGAGATTTCGTGCCTTCTAGTTTCCTTACTTCAAAGCACACTGCAGAGAACTCTAAAAGTGAATATATTCAGATGATCGCATGCTGTGCGTATCTCGTGTTTGGACTTATATTGATAGCAATGGCATTCAGTCTTTTGCAAGATGAAGTTGTCTTTCGGTGTTCACAGCTAGCCCACATCTTGGGCTTATCACGACAATGACAATACGAGAAAAGTGATTGCAGTTCAACTGACAATCACTTAAGAATGTTATGATCGTTGTTGTCAAGATTTAAAAGATCTGAATATTTAAGGTCCCGTAATTCATCGTATGTCACAGTATATCTCATGTTATCGTTGTACAAAAATAACATTATTATCTCATAATTATTCTGAAATGTGAATGAAATGTATTATTAGTTGGTGTAACTGAACATTTTTACTGATTTGTACTAAAGAACAAGTTGAAGTGTGCGATGTATATAATGTAAAAAGAAACTATACATAAAAGCAAGGCTGACATTGTAATGATACAATAAAATTGTGTGAATTGTATAGATTTTGGTTTTATTTTGACTAATCGTATTAATTATTATAATAACCACAATGATTAGGTACTTACGTATTATTAAATACGAAAACGTATTATAAAAAGTATAATAGGAGGTTATTGGTATTTTCTTGGATAATTTCACCATTGAAATTGCTTATTCGTATTGAATCTCTGCAAAGTTATTTAGAATAAACTTCTTTGTCCGTTAAAGTACAATACTGGAATAGACTACTAAGTAATGATATTTTTTTAGGTGAAGTATTTTCTTGTTAAATTCTATTGATAAATAGGTACGTTTAATCACTTGTAAAATACGTACCGAAATTGAGTTTTTCTCTTGTATATTTACTCTTACTAAACGTTTAGGGCACAATAAATAAACTATAAACTTGCGTAGAATCAAAGGTTCAAGGTCATGCAAGAAGTCCCTTAATCTCATGTAATCCTACCAGCGTCGGACCCGGTCACGAGACCCACAGAGAACTGCACGGGTCCTGGCATGAAGCGGATTAGGGTAATCCTGTGCGGGTTGGGACTACAACTCATTACTGATATGCTACAGTTTTATATACTGGTTTACTGATGAAGTAGGTTAGTATACCTAAGTAAGCATTGATAAACATTAATTGACATTGACAATTTAATCACGCTTCTTCAGCGTATGAGTAGGGTCCATTCTACCATCGAACGATGCCGTCGGTCGACGATCCATCGATTGGTCTGGTAAAAACTATCGATCGATGTCGACTTATCCATTCCATCATCGATCGATGCCGTTGATCGACGATCGATTGATTGGTCTGGTAACAATTGTGTAGTGGCCCTTAGTGGATCCTGTTGGTCATAAAGATTGCCATCGAGATTCCAAAAGAGTACCTATAGAAGAGAGCGGAGGGCGGCTTTCCAGACAAAAAAAATGTTTTTGAACATGATCCAATCGTGCGAATCTTCTTATATCACTAACCAAATATATTCTCCACAATCTACTCAAACGCCTCTCAGTAAGGTCCAATTCATTGAGAATTCCGTAATGCTGACCTCACTTTCATTTGCAGGTAGGGACAAAACACTCAAATTTGCTCACAAAAATCGAAACGGCTATTTACTGAGGCACCCTCATGGTTAATTCCACACGTGGGTCATCGCGGCCGAGGTGCGTGAAATCACAATTAACATACAAATGTACACTGGACAACGCGAGCCTTTTAGCGAAATTACAAAAGACAGTGTAATGATGCCTTGAATCCTCCAAATAACACGAACCAAAGTTTATGTGTCTGAAAGCGGAGAACTTAAGCGCCTTGTAGTAAAAGTTTATCGTTGAAATAATTTCAGCGTTTAGTTTAGGATTTCTTTTATAGATGAGCCGGGCGTTTTACTGATCATTTGATCCCGGAAAATCTATTCTGAAATCTGAAGATTATCAGACATCACACATCAGAATCGACAATAACTTTAATTAATGATTACTAAGTTCCTTGTTAATTGAAAAAATATTAATTTAAAACACAAAAAAAAATCATGATAAAAAAGGAAAACTATACTTATAAACCTTTTTCTTTCATTTGAATAGATGTCCACTTACGAAATATGACTTAAACGGCAAAAAAACAGACTTTTTGTCATTATTCTGTTTTTCATCGTGATACAGACATTTTCTTTCAACGTACAAAGGGTCCAACGTCCGTAGAACCCGTTCAATTCAAGTTCTAGCGTCTTGAATAAGAACCTGTTGTGAGCCGTAACAATAGAATGTGTGATCATGCCCTAAGGTCAGTGTACAATGTCGCAGCAAACACTTATCTGCTTCGCAGACCGTTGCTACTTGGGTTTGGCAGTCACAACCTTTGTATTGTATAAGCATTGAGTATGGACATTTTTTACTTAATGTATTACTCAATCTACCGATGTATGTACATTAGGAGGTATTCATAGATAGGTACTGTGTAGGTGACAGCTCAATTATTAAACCACCTACGAAATTGTAGTAGAAGCAAAAACATAACTCTCAAATTAAATGAAAGCTGACTTAGCTGAATGGCGGGTTTACATTTGCATACACAACACTCACACAATCTAATTCGAATCTTATCTATGTTATTCGTATATATTCGTAAATATATCCATACAAATAATCAAAACATGATTCTTTATGAAAAAAATTCAAAAGCTAGCAAAAGCGCCACCTCATGGTAGGTGATCTCTGTGTTCCGTGTTAGTAACAGCCGTAAATGAGATCGATTACATAAGTCAGCGAGTAAATAACAGTCGAAAAGAAAGTAATCATCGTTGGGAACAATGTGTAACAGTAAAATTGGTGAAGATTGACGAAGAGACACGCGAGACAGCAGCAATATTGCTTCTGTTTCCCGTCGCGAATATCGACGTCGTGTAGCGATATTCACAGCAGAGTACAATAAAGGAGTGAAGGGGAAAAGGTCAGTCACTATTTCATTCCTGATTATACTTGTTTCAGCGATCCATCAACATAATTTATTTCTAACCAATCTATTACACAGTCCGTGTATAAGCTTGAAGGTAGTGTGTATTATTTATTGGATTTTTGTTTGTGGAAAGGATTATAGGAAAATACGAAGGTTGCTGGGGTACGACCAAAGAATGAGGCACTGTAGTTATATTGAAGTTAACGTAGAGTGAAATTCTAATTAATTTTGACACATTCACAGACTCACACATTCTTATAAGAGAGTCTTTAAATAAACACAAATATCAGAACTCTGAACATGAATAAAATAACAATTTCTTTCGTAAGTGAACCTCGTATTTTACTTTTACAATACTTACAAATTGCTTGTTCGATGTAATTTACTATCGTCAGAGCTTAGTCTAATAACATTGGTTTGGGATTCAGAAGGCTTACGCGTCCGAATCGACTTACGAGTAGAATCAGATTGAGAGCATCCATTTTAGACCGTCCGAAATAATATGTGCCGTTCAATTGTTATGTGACCCATTCTGTGGAAGGTATTTTCCCTTATTTAATAGCAGAAATTGATATCCGCTTGAAACCACTGAGTACCTACTGGCTAGAATACTACTACGACCAGATTACTACTACACTACGTCTTCGGTTTTTAGATGTAGCAGTAATGCTAATTCAAGTTTTTTTCCAGTCCGAAGACTTCCGGCTGATATACAGTAATATCTTTGTGTTCCTAAACAACACACTTAGACAATGATGAGAAAACAAATTCTGGTGTAACATTTATAAGGCATCAAATCGTTATGCGGTCATCATTAAAATATAACTATAATATACAATGAATATTACTATATTATTAAAAACATAGTACAACTTCATTGATAATGTATCACGTTTATAAAAATGAATATTTGTTAAACATTACTATGACAACTTTATCGTATCATCATAGCTCAAGTGATGTTCAGTAAAACCTTCACTACTATTGGGAATGTTAAATCAGCATTTAATTTTAACATAATATTAAAAATGCAATACAATACCAAGTGTTCATAACAAAATTGAGCGAAAGATGAACGCTACCATAATGAACTCATAAAGGATGAATATCGCCAGAATTAAGTTGGTGATAGAATGAAAAACACGTCTCATAGAGAAAGGTTATTATACAGTGGAAGAATATATTAATGACAAAGATGCTTGGATATAGACATCCGCGAGCGGTTCTGCTCATGTTAGTATGTATGTATGTATCTGCATGTAGGTATAAAATTTGTAATGTAGCATTATTATTTTTTAAAAGATGTGCCGAGGAGTTTCTTTCGCCGTTTCTTTTTCTCCTCAAAGATTTAAAAATCAATATTTAAAGGCACCTTAGCGAAACGGTGGTAAATGCAGAAAAAATGACTTTCATAAGTGTATGTATCATACCTACGTGAATTAAATGATTTGAGTTTTAGTTTCTAAAACCCACCATCTAAGTACTTTAGCTGCTGTACACTTTAATATCCAATTATAATTTTATGGCCAGGTGTCTTAACTTGTGCAGTTTAGAAATGACTTACATTGATAGTTTGTACACTATCTGGAACTTTTGATGACTTATGATGAAACTTTTGTACTGAATAATCAGGGTATGACACACTCGCCATGATTGATAATCAACCAGTGCGGATTAATGCGCTTTATAAATTTTCGAAAATATTATACAGAACTTTTTGATGTTTTTCCGTTTAGTAAATCATCTTTTATTTTATATTATGAAATTAATTAGAGATTCGTCATCATCATTATCATCGCAATCCATTACTATCCCACTGCTGGGCACAGGTCTCCTACCACAATGTGAGGATGTGAGAGGTTCGTGCTATACGAAACCAGGACTCCCATGTGAATAATACCGTCACTCAAGCCGATGGCATAGTTACGCTTAGCAACTATTTGATTCCACAGTCCAACACAACTAAATATTATTTCTATACAGTAGAATATTTGTATGTGTAGTCTTCCCGAATCTCCCGGGCCTGAACACGAAGTGACGAAGAGTGTTAAATTATCGCGCCAGTTCATATACTACACAAGATGGATGGCCGACACGGTCCCATTTGTCTTCCGGCGAGGCGTAAAACTTTGAGTGATACTGCGAACACCTGTTCACCTTTAGCTTTTTGCACACATCTATTTTGAAGTGGGCCAAGAATGGTCCGTCTAATTGGCCAATTAGTTAAGCCTGCACTTTCTTCTAAACCCTGTAAGATCCCTACGAA
This sequence comes from Ochlodes sylvanus, assembly GCA_905404295.2. Classification (NCBI taxonomy): domain Eukaryota; kingdom Metazoa; phylum Arthropoda; class Insecta; order Lepidoptera; family Hesperiidae; genus Ochlodes; species Ochlodes sylvanus. The sequence goes on from FR990137.1 coordinate 3,573,457, forward strand.
AATAAACTTGAGCATATTTGAAACATATAGTTCGTATTACATAACTGTAACTGTTGTGTCTGCAAGTTAAAACTAAATCTTGGATGCATTATGTTGAAGATATGTTCCTTTACGTATCTTTCTATAGATTTACGTAAAAGATTCCCATCTTTATAAGCTTCAAATTAACCTATACGAGTATGAGTTTTGAAATTCTTTTAAAATGTGTGAAGGTACAAAAAATTTAAACCAGATTTGTAAACAGTCAAATTGAAAGGCGATTTAAAATACTTATTCCTAGTCTTCAAACATTATTCTCCTGGTCTACTCAGAACTAGGTCGCCGCCCCTGAAGCTTCAATCGAACAAACTGTTGATTGAAGATTCGCTTATCTTCCAATTCCAATTTCATTTGAGCGATATTGTCATGGCATAAGCTCGATGCGGCATCATTACGAATAATTGTTTAACAGCAATTGTGTTACGGATATCAAGGTGTGGAGCCAGTTACACTTTTTTAGAGGACCGAATTAAAACGAGACTCTACAAACTATTACTAACTGGACACTGGACTATTACCAACACTAACTAACAGGACTAACTTTCACTAACAGTCCCTGTCGCAGTACTCATACTTACTTACAAATTAACCAGCTAATGCTTTACACCGTCTCCTAACCCCCCCCATTTGAGTATTGTTCTTAAGTCGGTCATAGTTGTCATTGGCGAGACGGCGGAATGTGGTGCTGCATGCTCGTTGTTGCCTTAATTCCATAAAAAAATATGAATGCCTTAATGAATATTTCAGAACGATAAGTTTGTTATTTCTTATATTGCCGGAAAGTAAGTATCCCTAAGGAATTTATTTCGGCTGTCTCTCGGCGTGATTAAAGGCAAATTACATCTTTGGGCCAGTAAAAACTGCAATTGACTATTATTTACCTTCTTGATATGTAGCAAGCACTATTAATAGCAAATAACTGGAACCTTGGTTACTTGTATAGGCATGAATGCAAGCTAATATAAAGTTTATAAAAGTCTAAATATTTCTTCATGAGAGTCAAACTACGAGTAGTTACTTTCTAAATCAGTCAATTCCACAATTCAACTTGGAGAAACTTCGTGTCACTAAAGGTTGCATTCAAAAGTTTTATTAAGTTTACTCCGTCAAAGGCGTAGTGGAAATACATAGGTGGGGGTTGGCTGTAATATTTCGCTATTCACAACTAGTTTGAATAAGCAACTCCGGCCTTGGCCAACGATTGAAGTGACGTGACTTCATTTATGTTCGCTGTGTTGTTCATTTATTTTTAATAATAATAATAATAATAATAATCATTTATTTCTGGCAATTATAGCCCATAGATTGTTAGTATTTACAAAATTTTTCTTAATTCTAGGGGGTTAGTAAAATAAGATACAAATATAAAAATCAAAATAAAAGGAAAACAAAACGCAGAAAAAAGAAAAACACTAAACCTTATTTAAATTATATCTGACGACAGGTGGGCCCTCCGCCACCAGGCATGGTCGCCGCTACTCCACTTACATGTTGGCTTAACCAATGCCCTATGAACGGCAAGTCCCACCTGCCCGCCAGAGTGCTTAGAATGCTGTTGGTGCTGTCGCGCAAGCGGCTCCACAATGATGCACATCGCTTTCTTATGATGGCATAAAAGCAATCAGTGTGAGCCTCTGCGAACATCCCGGATGCACTACAGAAGCGCGGCAGCCCCATCAACATTCTAAACCCATTATTATATTGCACGCGCAGAGCGCTGTACGCCCTTTGCGTATAATTGACCCACAGGCTGCTCGTGTAAAAAGACTGACAGTATGCTTTAAAAAGCGTTGTCTTTACCTCCCGTGTACAACGAGCAAACCTGCGAGCCAACATATTACATCGGACGGACAGCGCCCTGCGCTCCCTTTCAATGTCCATGATATCTTTCAAGTCCTCGGTTACCCAGTGACCCAGATACTTGAAATGCGCGACGCGCTTTAGAGGAGTACCATTTAGAAAGAGGGGGGGCGTGTTTATACAGCGTTTATTACCCGCTCCAAAAACCATGAACTCGCTCTTTTGTTCATTGTATCTGAGTCCATGGGTCTCCGCATAACTCACACACATTTGCAATAACTTACGCAAAGCTCCAATCGACGGGCTCAGCAACCCCATGTCGTCCGCGTAACTAATATTGTTAACACAAACTCCATCTATGTGACATCCGACACCAGTGTTGCCGAGCTCGTCGATCAACCTGTTAACGTACAAGTTGAAGAGCTTCGGAGAGGTGATCCCACCTTGTCTCACTCCACACTTCAACCCGTACTCGCTCGAAAAGGAGCCCGCCCATCGCACAGTGTTGGTTTGATGTTTGTACCAAGTGCGCAGTATTGCTATGACATCCGGTGGGAGGGCAGTCTCCTGTTCCAGCTTCTCCCATAGCAGTTCATAAGGTACCAGGTCGAAAGCCTTGGATAAATCCAAATAGCAAGCAAATACTGGCGTCTTTCTACTAGTATAGTATTGAACAGTTTGCTTGAGAGAAAAAATAGCACTCTCGGTAGATAAATTTGGCCGGAAACCAAACTGCGCATCGTTTAACTTGATGTGATTGTTCATATTTCTGTCAAGCAAACTGTCCAGCACCTTTGCTACTACAGTAGCCAATGATATCGGTCTATAATTGGACATGGTTGAGACATCACCTGTTTTATTTTTTACAATAGGCACTACAATTGTACGCACCAGGTTGCCGGGTAGATGTGAATGACTCATACACATATTGAAAAATAGTGACAAGACCCGTTGCAGATGGACTCCTGCGTATTGTAAGTGCTCTATGCTGAGACCCTCGTGTCCCGGGGATTTACCCCGTACCATACCCCTAATAATACAGGCTACATCGTGCATTTTTGCTTCAGTAAAAGCCAATAGAAATAAATTTAAAATGCTACCCTCTTTTGCATTTTAGCTGTCACGATATTTCTTTCAAGTGAAGTAAAGACGAAATGAAAAGGAACTTGTTTAACCCCCGTATTCACAAAAATACTTAGGTGCTTATTACTTATTTATTAAGTCCAATTGGCCTTATTGGGGCAGCCTAGAATACTGACCGCGAACCCATGCCCGCAGACCACGGTGTTGTCGGGCAGCAGAACGTTCTCCTGCTTGGTGGTAGGGGTTAAACCCGGCTGGGTAGCTACCATCCTCTTACTTCAGCCAGCCGTTAAACGACTTGTCGTGTTCAGGCTGGGGGCTTGACAGCCAGTGTTTTCTTTCTGACTTCTAGCCGATACGTAACGGGGCCGTAACTTGGCCGGTAACGCATGGGTGATGCTTTATTACTGATGTCTATTGGCAACGGTAATCACCAAGTAGGTATTTGTTTACACCAAAAAAGTGTAATCCATAATAATGCGTTCGTCGTTGAAGTTTTGCGAATTGCGGTGGTGCTTCAAGGATTTCCATGGATTAGGTTAGGTTAATGTTAATGACGCAATTGAATAAATATGAAACAAATAATATTTAATCGTCTTTTGTACCCATCAAAAAACTACAATGTTATAAGTTATAGTTGAATACAGATTATTATCCAGTTCATCTCACTTCAACCCAGTTGCCTCATAAAGTGATTAATATTCATAGTTATAAAACTTTCCAAGTTCCCCGCATATTTCTAAGATACATTGTCTAAACACTAGCAAAGAATAACGACGTGTTTATCACTAGAACGAAAAAAGAATCAGTTTAAAATAGGTGAGAATATTCCCCGGAGCTGTAGACTTTAATGGAAAAGAACGCGTGTTATAAATACTAATGGTCTCTATTTTACGCAGCCAGATAGGTTTTCAAGTTTGGCCCTAATAATACTGAATGACTTTTTAACTTAAGCGAAGTCTTGGTTTTTTTTTATATTTGACACACTCGCTCTAGGCCAGTATTTTTAATTTTGTGTCCAGTATTTTTGAAGACACGTAGGTATCACTTTTGCGATTGAAGGTCAAAGTAGTACAGTGCCACGGTAATAGTATCATACAGTATTCCATCTTCATACAAACGGTCGGAACGTGAATCATAACTACGAGCCTCAGGTTTAGTACACACTAAGTACACAACAGCCGCAGACGCGCCAAAGGGACGAACGAACGTGTGGATTTGTACTCGGGAAGCGTGCGATTTACCTTCCTACCTACTTACATTCAGTACAAGTAGAAAAAGGCGGCCCTAGTGCGCGGGGCTGTAGGCGTTTATTTAAATGACAGGGCCGAGTCACAATACTATAAGATACTATTACCGTGACAGTGCTGTGCGGAGCTGATAAAGTACTTACCGTCGCCTATAGACATCAGTATGATGTTAAATGTATGTGTATAAAGCGAAAAAGAAGAGGAAAGACATAAATTATTGGCTCTCAACCTCCCAGCCGGGACACAACAAGGTGAGTACGCTTTATCACTCAAGACAACATCTCTACTTACCATCAGGTGGTATTGTAGTCAAGCATTAAAAATATGTACGTAGGTAAAAAAAGGTTGCAAAGCTGTGCAACATTTTCAGGTTAAAACAACTACATTCTATTGGTTGTATGTGCATTGTATGCCGGCTTCAAGACCGAAGAGTAAAAAATTGTAATAAATGAAAAATCTTCGAAATTTTTCGATATCAGACCTATCAATTTTTAATAGCTGACAAGAATCTGTCTAATGATAAGCTTCGTCATGATTGATACCTCATTAAGGCTTTGTACGAAATTAAAAAGATCTTTCTGAGTATTTTGTAGGGAGAAAAGAAGAAACTTAAATTCTTTAGTACTTTAACAGGATTAAGGGTGCTAATGAAGGATATTAGTGTAAAAAATATATTCACACAATCAACGAAAGACAATAACGAACTCAACCAAGACGTTTGCCAAGTTTTCAAGGTACTCCCCTGTTATCCAACAAAATGCAGGAAGCAGCGTACTAAATACATAAAATGTAATCCAGGGTTTCCCAACCCTTTTTTATAATATTTTCATGCTCCCTTACATGACAGGGGGGGGGGGGTGCACGTCAAACGTCGTGTTGTGACTTGTTAAAGTTACATATTAGATATATAGTTAAATATATTAGAAATGATAACGTATCTAGTATGCCCCCCCTGAAATTCCTCTACGCCCCTCTGGGGGGGGGGGGCACCGGTTGGGAGGTCCTGCACTAATCTGTTGAGTAAGGTCAACGCTCACTCACTAAGGGACACTCTATGACGAGGATGAGTCTACAATTTGGTACTGAAAACAATTTACGACCTCGCGGTTGATTACCTATAATTGTCAGGGACATTTAATCTTAAGGTTTTTATGGAATTAAGGCAGTTAACGAGGATGCAACACCACCCTTTCGCTGCCGCCCATGACAACTGTGACCGACTCAGAACAACTCAACTCAAATGGAGACTAGGATGATAAGTCCAGTTAGAAGACGATTATAGAACATTAGTCGGTTAGTTAATTAGTAAGTATAAGCATTAGGGCAGGGACTGTTAGTGATAGTTCAGTTAGTAATTGATAGTAAGATGCTTGTTCTGATTCGGTCACAGGCGTGTCGCTACCTTGAGGAATAAGATAGTCACCTCTAAAAAGGGTAACCGTCTATGTCTTTCTGCAATAACTCAGTAGGACTAAATAGTTAATGCAATAAGACAATATTGTTTAATACTGTCATAATCGTAGATAAGAAAGATAATATCTTTCTTGATATTATCAAATATCAGACAATCACAGCAAACGCAGAGACTGCAGACGGTATTGGAACGTTATTGCAGTAAAATGCAATAAAACTGGCTCTCGCTAAATATTGACAGGAATATTGTTGAACCGTTATGCCTAACTAGTGTTCGATCTTATGTTCTGATGTTGGATACTTAGTTCATAAAGCTTAGGTTCTGAGCTCTCCGATATTTAATGACATAATTAATTTAATAGTTTATACAGGGTTACTTGTTATTCGACGTATTTCTAAAGTGTTTGTCATTTTTTAATTTATTTTCGTAATAAACACGACACATAGACTTACAAAGCATAGGTTTCACTAAAGCAAACCGACTAGCCAATAATAACTTTCAACTTTCAATTAAGTAAAAAAATGTGAATTCCGATATTCGATCGAGTAAACAGTTATTGCAGGGCGAGACCCGCTACGGCAATAAATCTCGTGTCCACAATATTCCGCCATAGCCGCCCATAGCTGAAAGCGAATAGTAGCTTGAGTTATGAGTCCGTTTCAATTGCCCTTTCAAAGTAACCGATACACCAGTGTACAATGTACAATATTATTGTACACAATACAACTCGTGTATATTTTTTAAAACTGGGAGATATTGTTGACTGGAAATATATCGTAATAATATAACTTATACGTAACAGGGAGTTAACATGTTCGCTACCGCGATCGTAATTTTATATGGAAAAAACACTACTTATAGGTACGTGCTCAGCAGCTTACGTGTTAAAATAAGAATATTTATGAACATAATAATATTGTTGATAATGCTGTTGGGTTTGAATGAATAATAAAATATTTATTGACATAGGGTTAAACAGGAAATATAATAAACATAGTTATTTAAAAAAAATCATCATCGTGGTCCGTGGGATATGTAACAATAAAATTATAGTGGCGTGTGTAGTAGGTGGTGGTGCACATTTTATTTTTCATTTCATTTTAAACACAATTAACTACTAATTTATACATATTATACTTAATTTAATTTTTTGTAACTGTCCGAACTGTTCATAATGTTGTGGTGGTAAACCTAACTGAGAAGAACTTACCACTTAAGTTCTTCTTTTATTTTCTAACCAGTTAATTGAATTTTCATGGACAGCGACCACTTATTAAGATTTCTACTCTATGCCACAAAATCTAGATATACCTTTGCCATAAAATAATCGCTTGCACTCATAAAAAAGTCCAAATTACTTGCTCGGAATATATTCTAAAACCTAGAATTAATAAATTAATTAATTTTCACCAATAACATTATTCTATTCTGTATTTCTCTTCATTAAGCTTGACTTGATTTACAGCACAACTACTATGTATTAGGTATCACTTGACCTAATTAGTTAACACACGCAATAATAATATCATAGACTTACTTATAAATATTAGGTTTGCAATCACACAGATAGAATAATAAATTGAACTAAGTTAATTTTACACACACTATTTGTGCTCTTATAAATAGCGATAGTGATATTTTTTTATAAAATGGCGTGTATACCCTACTTTTTTAAAGTACTTTTTTAAATCCTTCACGCAAACAGCAATTTTATTGTGTTCCGGATAGAAAGGTGTGGAGCCGGCTACACTTTTTTAGAGGCGACCATCTCAGTCCTCAGGGGTAGCAACACATCTGTGACCGAATTATAACGAGACTCTTACTAACAATTTCTAACTGGACTACTAACAACTAACAGGACTAACATTCACTAACAGTCTCTGTCCCAGTCCTCATACTTACAAACTAACCAGCTAATGTTCTAACACCGTCACCTAACCGGACTAACTATCCCAGTCCCCATTTGAGTCTTGTTCTAAGTTGGTCGCAGTTGTCATGGGCGGCAGCGGAAGGGCAATTCACTGTTAAATTACGATTGTTTTTCCAGATACGTTTAAAAAAAATATGCATTTCTTAATAATTAACAACATCTGTGTAAAAATATTTGTAGTTCACAAAACAAGTATTTTTTGATTTAAATAATATTTTAAATTATAATATATATTTTTAATATTTTGTTATAATTATGGTGCACAAAAATGTTTATATTTTTTTATAAAACTACTCTTCAGATCTCGTTCAAATGACAAGCACCGTCTTCCAGAATCAAAATCTTAATCAAATCTTTTAAATCCGGTAAAAAGTTACAAGATGTCACACATAAAAAATACATATAAGTAGGTTAAAAATAACAATCAACTAAAGACATACGACTTTTGTACACAAAATATCTAATTTGTATTGCAACTGAATCCTGGAAACCATAGAGCAGTACCGGTCGAATGCGGTCGATTGCAGGATGATGTTATCTGCAATGAATCGCGTTTCACTGCGCATTGTTCTGTGCCGCGCGGAATGGATGGGACAATAAACGGAACGTTTGAAATATGAGTTATTTCTATTGCTCTGGAGTTTTCATTCGACGTCGCATGGCTTGAGCTATCTTTAAGTGATTTATTGTTTTTATCGTAATCGGCATTAGCTGATGAACTTTTGGACATAATACATTAATTTTATTAAGAGGATATATACTAGCAAGAGCCCAAGTTTGCTTATTTATAAAAGCCTTGCAATGTGGCAATAGTTTGACAAATTGGACACTACTCAATTGAAGCATTTATAAATTAGCAGACTTGAGTCCAAGGTATTGTCTGAATTACAATATATAACAGTTCCACTGCTGGGTTCAGAATGAGCGGAGCACAGGCCATTCTGGTCATCCACCATGCTGTTCAAATGAGGATTGACAGACTTCATAATAGCAGCGCGCTTATTGGCTAACATAAAAACGCATACATTATATGGGCTGGGTGGCTGTTGTGATAAAAAAAAATGGTTGTCTGTAAAGTCTGTTCACGGACGATAATTTAACGTGATAACGGCATAAGAAAAGATTGAAGAAAACTGAACGCTTATGCCGATCGTGCCTCTATATCGCTTGTTCCGCGCTCTCGCTTGCACGCTCGGCTCAAGCGGAACGTGACAATGACGTCATAATTTTTCGTGCGTGCAGCCGGAGTACATCGGTTTATAAGACGTTATCACGTCAAAAAACAAGAATATTCCATATTACGTAAAAATGTCCAAACAGAAATACAGTACACACAATAAAGGTTAGGTCTAAATAAGATCTTAATTATGAGTGAAATATGTGCATACATTTGTAGCCATAAATAACCATTAGAAATTATGAGTATGTGGAGAACACATACATTCAGGCATTCATTTTATAGCTAAACCAACAGCAATTAGTGATCAACGAACTGGCGTATTAGCTGTTAGAGTTAGTGATGTGTTCAGCTCCGCTACTCATGATATCCGACAACAAAGTATATAATGTACGAAAAAATGTCAACATAACCTGGGATTTATAATTTTAATTCATTTAACTACCAATTAAATCATATAAGAATAATTTGAATTTGATTTCAAAGGGAGGATAGCTATTTACCTTTACCCATAACATTTTTAGGAGTTTTAATTTTTTTAATCTTTTTCAATTCATTCTTTTCTCGCCGTTAATTTTGAAATTTTCTATCAGCTACGACTCAATTTAAAAATTTAATGTTCGATTAATTCGTAAAATCAATTCGTGGAAATCAATTCGTTTTTTGAAATGATTATATCGTTGTTAATAGAATTATACACAAAATAATAATAAAATTACAAGAGCCTAATTGAACAAATTTTACGTATAAATTCGAGTTAAAATATATGTAGGTAGTTTTATATTTTCAGATATCTTTTCAAACTCATATTATTATTATTATAATTTTGGAACTCTGCCTGTAAAAATCCGAACGTTGACAACACTATGTGGCGCCATAAACCATTCGTACAACTATTTCTCGCGAACGTCATTAACACATTTCATGTTTACATGGTTATGAGGCTAGTTGAGGTTTTTACGGGAAGAAATAGTTACGAGGTTTTTAATCGGCGTATATAATATGTTGGGAGTTATAGTTGTGTATATACTCTAGTTTATAGTTTTGTATTTGTTTTGTTTTGTTTAAAGTTAAAATATAAGAATATCAAATCTGTAAGTTTTTTTTGGCATAAATGTTCGTATAGGCTTTTTTCCTTTCGTCCTTGTATGAATATGTTAGAATACTCGTGTTAATAGACTACTAATCCACAGAACTGCATTTATTAAACCGCACATCATACCTACTTAAAAAATCACTTTGATGCCGTTAGCCAAGGGAGCTACGATTTCTAATCTTATTTGACTTAACCAACGATTGTTAGTGACGTTTTAGCGTTCTTACAGATTTATTGATGTTTTTCTCAAATTTCTAACAATAACGTCACTTTGTAAGAAGTTCCGGCTTTCGGCAGGCAATTTTACGACGATAAATAATTTTTAGGGTGTTAAAACATGTTGTGAAGAAAGTAACAAAAGAATATTGGTGTTAACTATTGTTATTATAAAACTTGTACTTATTATAAAACTAAGTCACTCACAGTTCAGACAACGAACGCGATATCGATATACTCAAAAAGTAACCTATGGATTTTCATACCGTATTTACTAATAGACAGAGAGTCATGAGGAACGCTTTGTTGTAAAATTATAATTATGATTTTACAACAAAGCGTTCATATGATTTTATTATACTTATAGGTAGATACTGCTTTAATTCTATAGTGTGGCGTTTAACTACATTCATTTCAACCTCATAATATCGATGGGTCCTACGTATAAGGGCCAAAATGCAAAATGACAACTTTACAGGAGAGGCTTTCAAAGTTTAAACTTGCTGTAACTTAAGATTGATAAAACCGAAATTTATGAAACTTTGCTTGTTTACTAAGACAATTGTCCTACTTATATATACTACACCATTTTATATATATTTTAAACAGTTTTTTTTAACTGCATATTGGCCCTTTTACGTTAGTTTTTGTTAAAATTATTTGTATTTTAAAACACCATAAAAGGGCCAATGTGTCAAATTGGCCAATATACGTGTATTATGCCAAGTTGCATAATATAAGTATTTTTAAATATTTTTGAATTAATTATAAATTTACTAAATTCTGACTTCTACTAAACTTAGCACGATACTTGGATGCCATCTTTCAGCTATTAATCTAAATTGTAACGCTAAAACACAGTAACGAGATTTTGTTTTATCACAGCGCGGGCGTTGCTCCGTCTGACGTATAAGTGTCAAACTAGCCGATTGGCCCAAATAATAAAAAAAACGCGCGGGAAGTCCCCGCGTATAAGTCTCAAATTACTCTTTGGACCTTATACGTTTCAATCCACCCTACATATGCCGTTATACTTTATTAGAAAGTCGTGTTTCCATGCAGTTTTTCTTTTTTTTTAAAAGCTCACACGATTAATCATATCGATAGGATGCGTTTATCATAAAAAAGTCAAAATCGTCAAATTGTTAGTTTGGCCCTTATACGTAGGACCCATCGATATGTCCCTGACCACGTTCATAAAGTGCCTTATGTGTTCTGTACGTGGGCAAATATAGCAGCGCTGTTTATTGAGAAAATAGTGGCTGATTTGATCGCCGGCTTTCGACGGCTTACTAAAAGATCAATTTGGGCAATAATATTAGCAAAAAAATCGTATTTTTAGATCACAAAGTAATCGGCTCTATATACTCGTACTAGCTATACCTGTGTACCCGTGGCTTCGCTCGCCATAAACTTGAGAAAGCGAAGATGGCAATTTCCAGATTCAGTTGAACTTTTTGAATGATTACTTACTTCGTGTCCATCTCTGTGTTTATGACCTAATGTATGCAAAATTTCATATTATCTAGTAAGTATTTAAGGAATGTGGTGTAACATACAAATAAAATTATTTTGACATTGAGATGTAAATGTAGTCTGGAAGAATCTTCTGTGTAGCAGCAAGACCGCCGATCGTTTTCTTAATATTAAATCTTGCCATTTTTGTCAAAACTGATAAACAATAAAGAGTATTTGTAAATTTCATTGACTATTTTAACTCTGAAAGAATCCGAGTCGGGCTTGACCGGTTGTTTGTTTCCAGAAGCCCCGAGTTTATCCAGTAATTTCATTAGGCACTCTTTGTCAAAGTTCACTAAACAATAAAGTTGTTTATTAATTTTTTATGAGCTCCACAGGGCTCGAGTTTTTGGCCTGTTTTAATTAAAGAATTACTTCATTTAAATATTTATGAATCTTGAATAAAAAAATCTTGAATAATAAAATTACAAGTAATAGATGAATATTTTTTAATAATTTATAAAATAGTTACTTATTGGTATTTATCAGATTGTATGCTAAAAATGAGACAGGAACTTAGTCATATCTAGGTACATTAAGATTATGTTTTAGAAATTGTAGGTATGTAAATTGTGGGTTAATTTAACCGACTTCGAAAAAAGGAAAAGGTTCTGTTTTCCACGCCTATACTTTTGTACTATAGTCGTGTTTCGGCTGGGGTATTGAAAGCCAGTACATTCCTGATTTCCTCTCCCTTCTGTCTGCCAGCAATGCACTGGTAATGCTTTTGAGTTATTTATGTCCATAGGCGACGGTGACCATAAAGGAGTGCGCACATTACAACGACTCCACGACCGACCGACGCCAACGCGACTAAAACCTTGACAAAGCTAACGTTCAATTATGAGCCTTATATCTTTGAAGGTAAGGTTGAATTTCGAACTTATACTTAAAAGCCCTGTACGGCTCGCCCTACACCCATAGCCGTTCCGTTTCGAGACCAACGCGTCGACGTTGCGTTGACGACTCACCGTAGACGAGTAGTCCACGCGTCGACCGACACAATGACGTAATGTAACTAGCGTCGGAGTTGAAACGGAGTGGAGACGGAGTCGAGTTGACGTCGATGAAGCGTTGATCGCGGAACGGAACGTCGGCGTCGGAGTTGAAACGGAGTGGAGTCGGAGTGGAGTTGACGTCGAGTTGGTGTAATGTGCGCACTCCCTAATACCGTCTGGTTGGTCTCCTGGTTTTTTGACAAGAGAGTGGTGGTGGTGACAGGAGAGTGATAGCTTGCCATGCCGGCTTCATGAACAGGTAACATAGTTAACAAAAACAGTTAATTCACGTCTTTAAAAGTTTATTTCACAACGGCTCTTAAAAGGGGGAGTTTGTTTAGGAATTAACATTTCATTCATACCGTTTGAAAGCAGGAAGCTAATCTTAGTAACGAGCCTCGTTATAAAGTCACCGTGACAGAGCATACTAAGGCAATAAGTTTGATTAAACCTTTGATAGCGGCTTTACACTCCTGCGAGACTGCTAGCCGAGTGCACTCGTACGAGACTTCGAGAGTGTAATGGGTAGCGCTCGCCTCGCCTCGTGATGTCTCGGGCTGTCACGCTCGCTCTCGCCTGCTCTCGCTCCCGTGGCGGTTTTTTGCGCCCGAGTCAAAGGCCATAGATTGCCATAGATTATATTAAATTCCAGCCATAGATTACATTCACTTTGTCTATGCCGATACTACTTCGTTTGGCTTCAACCCATTAATGGCCCACTACTGAGCACGGGTCTCTCCAGTCCTCATACCTGAGGAGGCCTAGAGCATACTCCACCACGCTGCTCCAGTGCGGATTGGTGGAGGACTACTTCGTTTATATTTGCTAAATTATTTCTCCGCAATTAAACATCCATTAGAAATAATATTAGTATAATTTGTTTATAAAATATTGTAAGGAATATTTAGTGCCATATGAATTTAGTTTTCTTAATTAATATAATTCGGGTTGTCTGTAGCACTCTTGAATTATTCTCGGTCTTGTTGGTTTATGATGAATGACTGGAAGGAAATACGAGAATCAATGAGCTATGGGATCTTCAGTCTGTTTTTGCGTGTGCGCGGGATAGGCGTCCCTTGCCTGCAAAAAAATTTTTTTCTTTTAAAATGTTAGGGATGGATAACCCTTATCACTTAGGGGTATGAAAAATAAACTGTAAGAAGTCGATTCTCAGACCTACTGAATATGCATTATAAAATTTCATAAAAATAGGGCAAACCGTTTCGGAGGAGTAAGTAACATTGTGACACGAAATTTTATATATACTTATTGTACAATACACTCTAATCACTTCCAAAACTTGAATATTATTGCGTTAAACCAAATATAAAAAAAACCATCCTTATCAGTTTGTAAGTGATAGGCCTTAAAGTCACCTACAAGTACACTCAGGTTTTTAGACCATTTTCTCTGATTTCGTTCTGTACTCCAAAATAAAATAATTATCTATCATGTAATTTATTATACTTTCCACTAATCAGCGTGATGGAGTACACTCCACGTATAAAAAGATTCAAACTATATTTCATTAAATTAAAAATAAGTATTTTAATTAATAATTAATTTTTTGTCGTGATATGTTTTGACATTCTTATGATAATTAGCGGCGCATATTGCAAAAGCGGATGCAATTTCTAAGACGTCCATCCTCTCGACGTCCGCAACTGCAACTGAGCCTGAGAGAGTGAGAGAGCCTGACCGCCTGACTGAAGTGTACAAGTGCGCAGCCGAGTACGCTCCCGACTGCGCATGTCTTGGCCGAGGCGCTCGGACGAGACATAGACGAGTGCTCTCGCACGAGAGTGTAGAGGCGCTATGACAAGTTTGTTGAAAGCAACTTCATTTTAGCGCGTTAACGAAAATTAATTAGGTATGAGTATTTCCTTGATAATTGGTGACAGTTGGCAGTTTTATCTGTCATTAGGGTTTGTCAAGTGTCAACTGTTAATAGTTTCCCCCCGGCACCGCAGTCTCGCCGCGGCCATGATCCAAATGGGTCGAAATATCGTTACAAATTTCAAAAATCGTGAGCGCTCGTTCAAGTTAAAATGTGTCTGTGATGGTATAATTTTAAAATCCCTTATCTAAGGATAGTGATTTGTACATGATCTTCCCACCAAATGACCTTGAAGTCCTAAACTTTCCTTAGAACTACCCGTACACACTGAATCAGTAATTAGGGTAGCTCAAGTTGGATTTGCTGCCGAGTACCCCTAACTTAGCCGTGACAGAAATCAGGGCTCTGGCATGATTACATTATACCAGAAACTTTGTTGGCCAAGAAGGCCAAGCCTTGGTTTGGCCGCCGTCAATGTTGAATGCAAATGACGGTAGTTCCCCTTTGACGCAGGCGCGGCAAGTTGAGAACTACCCACAAACTTTTTCTTCACAATGACTGCTCATTGTCACCAAATTCAACGTGAGTGTTCGTGGCGGGTTTGTTAGAAGTTTTGTCATAATATGCGCTATGTATGTATCTGTCGTAGCTAGGATTAGCGATGGTGCTATAGTAACTACTCGTTTTAAATCACAAAATAATTATTTTGGTCTCATTAAACGTAACAAAACTTAAACGCTTACCCACACATACCCTCGCACTAGGATTCCCTGTGTCGTGGACAGCACAGACAGCATAGACAACGTAAATAACACACGACTAACACCAACGACTCGAGAACAAACATTTATCTGTCACATAAGTATCTGCCCCAGCCGGGAATCGAACCTGGAACCCGCAAGGAGAGTCACCACCAAGTAGGCTACGGGGTCATAATCAAAATCAAAGATTCATAATTATCTTCGACAAGATTTAGGTCGCTATTCCAGTTAACATCAGCTTCATGGATTAAACTTCTAAAGACGGCCGAGGACAGAACATCGTGGAGAAGCATAGTGCACCTAGTAACCAACACTTCAAGCTAGACACGACCTTCAGAAATGAGGACACCGACTAAGAAGAAGGCAATAACATTTCACTCTTGCATGGTAAGTTTATGAGCTACTTGGCTAGTCTTCACTTTTCTTATATTAATCGTGAAATATTTAAAATACTTTCTTCGACTGAAGTATTAATAAGCCAAGAAGTACATTCAGGAGTTTCATCTATAAATTATTATAAACTCTCCAGAATACTAAAAATTCCCATAATTTAAACTACAAGTTTATCAAGTATCATGTTCGAAACTCTGCGTAGAACAAAACAAAAACACAATGCGGGAAAATAAACAAAACTACAATATCGTAATTCAACATAAGTTCTCGCGTTTAATGTATCGATAACACATTAATCTCTCTGATCTCAACAACAAAAGGGAGATTGTATCCTGGAGAGAGACAGATCGCAATCAACGAGTAATCGCTCGTGAGCTTCCTGCCGACAAATGCCCCAATTTGTCCGATTGATAGGACTAGATATCTCTTCCAAATTATCGCAAGTTTTTGTATTAAAGAGCCGTTAGTACGATTGTCTAAAAACAGATCTAAACCTTGCAATTCGTATGTTTTTTTAGTTATAGGTAAGTGTGCCTTAACTAATATGACTGTATAATATTAAAAGCTACAATCTAAAAAAAGAGAATAAAAGTAAACAGTAAGCGGAAAGCAATTAGAAATAAGGAAGAGTAAGATTGAAGGTAGATAGTAGCTTAGTAATGAAGTGAGTCAAGTGAGTGTAAAGAGTGAAGAGTAACTTAAAAATAACATCGTTATAATTCATTTCGAAGTAATAAATTGTTAGAATTTATTTCCAAGTAATAACACGAAGATTGACGAGATATTCAAAACTTGGAGTTGGTTTATTCAAAACTACTTAAAAGTTTCTACATGTCAGTGCCAAACGTTTGGGTGTTGATGGATTATACTAAAATATTAATCCCAGCAAATTTTACAACTAGTTCTTAGGAGTAGCTTTCACTCACATCCAATCATAATCTCTATATTTATAAAATTCTCGTGTCACATCACACGTGTTACCATACTCCGCCGAAAGGGCTCGACCGATTCTCATGAAATTTTGTGTGCTTATTGAGTAGGTATGAGAATCGAGCAACATCTATTTTTCATACCCCTTAGTGTTAAGGGTGGCTCGCCCTAAAAATTTTTTTTTTTCATTTTTTGGACAAATTTTTTATTGGTTATTTTTTATGGTGTGGCATAAAAAATACACATAATTCCAAAATTTCACTTCCCTATTCACTACCCCCGCGCCTCAAATTTAAATCGTTCACTACAAGTAATCTATATGGCAGAACAACGTTCGCTGGCTCAGCTAGTAACAAATAAAAGCGTAATTAAAACACAAACACACCACACAACATTACAGACAACTAATAAGTAGCATCATCTACAAAAACGCTACAAAATATGTTTCATATAAACGGTACAACGTTATTTCATAAAAAATCTCCCGAAAAACTACAATCCAAGACACACTAGTGATATGAATAATAACATTAGTTCATTTCAGTACAAGATACGAACAACGTTAAGCTAATAAGGTCGACCGACTGCACTATAAGATGGAAGTTAACCATTAGTTATGTATCTTGTTGAGTTTTCCCACTAACTGCCAATTTATTCGTCGGATTTTCTTAATTAAATTTGGCTTCGGGAATTGCAGGGTCTGGTGTCGATTGGTATGAATTTACTAAACTCCATTGATGATCACCAATGACTGTTATAAACCTAACCCAATAACAGGTAGGGAAATCCCCACCAGAGGGAATCTCCTCTGTTGTTTCTATACTGAATTCCCTCAAATTGCAACTCAAGGGACACAAACACAAATAGGACATTTCTGTCGCTTCCGCAAATATTTTAGGGGGATAAATAGGGCCGTCAACTGGGCATTAAGGCTTGTCCAAATTGGTTTGTAAAGCTTCGATTACAATGTGGAAACATTTTAAATTTATTTTCTTAAGGCTTAAGTACTTTCCTTTGCTGATGAAGAAGTTTTTCGCTTATGTCTAAGAGATCACAAGTGTCTTACCAGAAAAACAACCGAGTTTGGTACAAACGAGCATTCTTCCTTTGTTCTTCCTTCTTTCTTACCCGGTAGGTTCTTTACCGGTCTTTCTTACCCGGTCTTAGGTCACAGGGTCGTCGTAAAACATTAATGTTACGATGGAGACTGTATGAATAAGGGCTTACAGCATCCAATACGTGTCAAATATCAACGCAACCTAATTAGCTCGGGCTCCAATCGTACGTCAAACACATTTACTGGACTCAATTTTGATTTGAAATTTCAGAGCGATTTTCGAAAATTTGGATGTCATCCGACTGGAAACAATATGCTGGAAATTTTGATACATAACACAAATTTTGAAGCTACGTAATATTTGTAGAATAGCAATCTATATTGTTAGAATTAAAATTATGAAGCCTAAATGGGAAACCGGCCAATGTGAAAGATCGAAGTTGTTAACTGAAAATATATAATTACAAAGTTTGTGATAGTTGACCCCACACTAGGATTCCCTGTATTATGGAAGACCAAAACCTTCCTCTTATAATATAATTTTATACATTTATTATGCAGTTTAAAATCATAGCGTACCTACACATAGTTATAAGAAAAACTTTAAAAAATTTACATTTTTTTAACGTTTGTCAGCTATTAACATAAGAAAGTCTAACACTGACGATCAATTGATCGGATTTAATGCAACAGTTACAATTTCCATTAAACACACATTCGTTTTCCGAATTGTCCAGGAACGTTTAGAGAAAGTTAATTCAGTAGAGCTTAGCGAAGGAACAATAATCCTTTAATCGACGAAGAACGACTTCACGTAATACCCCATTATCTTCTCTTGCCAGTGAAACGTATTGGGTTCAACTGGACTCTAAACGTGCTTTAGTGCAATAGCCACCGACACGATAAAATTAGATTTTGCTTACAGATTTGTCTTCGTGGGAGTCGGAACATGACAAAATACCCTTAAATATATCCCAAGGGTATTTCCGGGATAAAAAAAAAGTCAAATTTTAGAAGGTGGATGAGTAAATGGTGGATGAATAAAAGTTGTACTGTGGGTCATTGATACTTGAAGAAAGAAATTATTTTTATAAAATACTGTACTAAAATATCCATCTATATTAATTTTGTAAATGTGATATTAACTCTGTCCGTCTGTCTGTCTGTCTGCTCTGTGGTGAACCATTAAAGATGAAAACTACAAAGGTCATAGGACCCTAAAATCATATCTAAAGAGGTTTAAAAGAGGGCCGGAATACGGGGAGTAAAATATTTTCTTATGTATGGGGATATGAAACTCACCGTAATTATACTCATCAGATTCCGATAAAATTTGGCACACGGGTAGACCTGATGACTGGTTTGGACCTGGACTGGGACATTGGATACCTTATTTCGGTAATGCGTTTTCTAGGGATACTTTTAAAGGTATTTTATCGTTTTCTGACATCCACGCGGACGACTCCGCGGGCAAATCTAGTTTCTAGTATATGACCTAAGAAATTCACTTCTTGAGTAGGAGAGCTTTCCTCAGAATTTATTTTTATATTAAAAGCTTCTCTGACTTTATTCATTTATAATATGTAGATACTGTTATTCTATTAATTTTATTCATTACGCCCCAAATATTAATTAAAACCATGTTCTTGAACCAGTATTACATACATTAACCAGTACAAACGTAACTTACACCTATTACTTGGAAATAATTAAATCTTCTCGCAACATAATGTCAAAGGGAAAACCTTAACAAACGAGTTTACAAACATGTTTGATGGCAAGAATAGCGATAGAGGAATAATTAATGTAATTAACTATACCTATATGTCGCACCCTTAGTAATATAACGGCATAATACAAAAAGTAGTTCTTCGGGAGTTCACGTTTTAAATATTCAGGACGAGACATTTCAGCTTATTTTTCGTATAAAATGTCATTTTATACCTTATAACTTAACATTTCATTTCATTTTAACATGATAATCATTCGAACATGACAGAGTTGGTTACGGATTTTATTACAAGAGATTTTCAGAAAAAGAGGTTCTGATGCTATTCTAGCCCGTGGTCCTATACTTCAATGAGCATTGTCCTTACCTATTTAAAACTGTAGTTAGGTACGCCTAAGTGTGATGGTTTCTTTATTATAATCAAACAAGCTTTCCGCTTACGGCGTCGCTCGCCTGATATTCGGTTATATCGCGCTTTTTCTTCTGACTTTCCTCCCCAATGAACACACATGCCTTACAGTTTCTTGCGTTCAGAAGTTAAAGTTATCTATAACGATTCACATGATGTCTTTCAAGTAATGAATCCTGTTTAAATTTCGTTTCATATATCTATTGTTTACATTTAATAATTATCTATTTATCATATAATAATTATGCCAAAGGGAATATAGTTACAAAGCACTTGGAATACGTTTGATGTCTGGAGTAATATATATTATAGTGTAATTAATCCAATTAGGCGCTTTGAAAGCAAAGTTACCTTCAATTAATAAATTAACAGAAGTATTTAGGCAGAAATAGGTCATAAGCCCCTGTTGTATTTTTATGCATACCTGCTTGTTGATGACTCCCTGATTCCCTGTGTTGTGGATGCTACGGACATATTATAATCATTATCAACTGTCCAACAACCCATAACTGTCCTACTGCTGGGCACGGGTCTCCTCTCACAGTGTGTGGAGTACAGACGATACACAGGGTACCCAAGGGTACCCACACCAAGGGTACCGCTAATTATAGCGGTACAGCAAGGTAAGGATTGTTAAAGTCTGAGGCATACCGGGATGCCGAAGGATGCCGCAACTTCCCGTAGCACGGCGAAGGAATCCGCGAGACTGACTCGTCTCAATCACTTTGTGCACACTCCGTTGCTCGGTTGCCAAAGTACTTACGTTGAAATTCAGCGATCTCTTTGTGGGAGGTTTTAAGATTTTAAAACATTTCCTTTCACAAAACCCTTTGGTATGCTTTATTTGGACCATGTCAGTTCTAAAAAGGCCCTGGCATATTGCCTGTGCCGTGGGTGTCATGGACAAAACACAAAGACAAGAACACAAGACCAAGAAGTGAAATTTAAACTCATCATTCAAATTTGCGCTTCAGTGGGAATCGAACCAGTATTGCAATCCGGCATGTTAACCATTGTGCCATAAGGGGTATGTCGGATGTTTATATAAAAAAAAGAAATCCAAACACAAACCGAGTTTATCTTAACGTTTATTCTTAATTCAATGAAAGTTATCTCGGCTTTTCACATATTTTATGACAGGCGACGATATCTTCACTCATGAGTTACCGAACTCGAGTTTATGACAAGGATCCTCTGTAGTCACGTATGCTGTGAACTTGGAAAATATTTTATTTGACGTACTTGTAACCTAATTTATTTATGTCTAGCCTACAAATTCGCCTATACGTTCATTCATTATTGAAATATATAAACAAAATTGCTTAGAGAATTTTATCAAGTTGTTTTTTTCCAATTATTATGGTGTGCATAAATTTTATTATTGAAAAGCATTTTCCTCGCCTTACGTTACAGTCGTCGTAAAGGTAGGCTCTTTGAAATAGAATACTGTTATAGCAAACGAGTCACCTAGGATCTAACCACGTCCAACTATTGTTAGACACGTATTTTTATAGCGCACGCTTCGATTATACTCTCTAGATGGAGTGTCACGCTGTCAGCGATAGATAGAAGACAAGTGTCTGAGCTCAATAAGCTTCTAAGCAAAAGGTTTTTTGGGAGAAGAAATCCATTAATCAATTAATAATTAATTAGTTATGGAAATAACCAATCTAGTAAACGAATAAATAAAATCAAGCTTCGATTTGAAATACGTAGTCCTGATTGATAGTCACTCGACGACAAAATCGAATAATTTCACAAACAAATTCTACAAAATCTACATTGGGAACGCAAAACTTTATGGTTCATCTCACAATGTCAGCGTGTGAACGTTCGGTAGTAAAATCCAGCTATAGGAACATGTATAAAATAAGATGAAAGTAAAAAACATATTATTCGACTATTAAGTACTCAAAAATTAAGTGAGGATGATTGATAACTAACTAAACCAATACAGATCCTGAATGGTCATTCGAAATGAACAATATTAAGAAAAACTTAAAAGTGATTTTCAAATACTTATTAAATTATTCTCCACTTTACTTAAGTGGAGAATCGTCGACTTTATTTTTTCCTTTTTTACAATATTTCATCTGGTTATATACCTTGTTTTATTTACGCTATGTCATTATTGAATTCTGCTTATATATACAGAAATTTCATGTATTTATGTATTTGCAAGATTAAGAACGTAAGAATCTTATGATTCCTAAATAAATTAACATCGGCCACACAGGTAGAAACAAACATACAATCCACACTGGTTAACACATCAGCCTCATTTACGTCACACAGTGAGTAAAAATAAAGAGGCCTTTATAAATAATATGAATCTGTTTTTTACCAGCGCGCCTAGTTTACGCGATGTCCGTTTCCTTCGTATATCATAATCCCTTTCGTATTCCTATGAGGGTTCACGCGTCATTAGGTTCTTTCGGCCGTTGGTCATCCATATGCACCAAATAATAATATAATAAAATACGTATTTTGAAGACTCTTGAGGATTAGGTATACGGTAATATATTACAATAAAATTAAAATAAGACATTACGAAATAGAACTAAATGAAAATAAAGAAAACACATTTATTTCGCAATAATTAAAACTTGTATTTAATACGTATTTTGATGCGCTAAAAACATTTAAAGGAAAAGTTTATAACTTTTCCTTTAAATCTTAAGAGGGGGTATAAAGCTAGGAAAAAATCAAATTCAACGGTACTGATAAATGGAACAGAGCATGTCAAAATCCTAGAGCTATAAAGACAATTAATGTATTTTATTTAAATAATTCGTAAATTATACATTTGATTTAGAAATCGATCTACAAATCCCTCCGTGATACTAATTAGCGTAACATATTAAAATATTGACTCAAAAACATGCACCATATTGAAAAAAAATTGATTTTAGTTGAAAATTAGACCTAACTTTGCGATTTTTTTCTATCGACAAAATTTAATTTTTTTATGTTTTTGATTCTTACATTCACTCAATAATATAATGAAGTTTATCTATGTCCTTATTCAGCTTCTAGAAACTTGATCTACTACTGTAAAAATTGAATCTACGATTGCCAATTTTGCTTTATACCCCCTCTTAACAAATTATATCGTCATTACACAATTTATAGCCTAGATCTCAGCAACCCCCAACCAATGATAATGTTGATGTCATGGCCATTAGACCAGGGTAGAAGCCTTGAAAAATAATAAAAAGTGAAAAAAAATAATAGTAGGATGAAACCCATTAGAAAAGGAGGGGAATATTATAAAAATGAAAGGAAAAATAAATTACGGGCGATCTGAGGTCGGGAAGGGGATGGGGGTGAGTTTTTAAGGGTAAAAAACGGTTTTCTCGATTTCCGGCAAAACTAAAAGTCCTATCGAAAAAAGTCAAATGGCAAAGTTGTAGGTAATAAAAAGATCTAAAACTTTTGTATTTACACTTTTTTCACATAACCTCAAAATTTATGTGAAAAATCCAAAAAAACAAGTTTTTGGTTTTTTATTTTTATCTTTTACAAATATTTCTTCTTTTTAACGAAATTTGGTGAAAACTTACCTTTTTATGTCCCAAATACGCTGTAATTTATTTGATTAAAAATATTTATTTTTTCACCTTATTTTGAATTAATATCGAAAAAACACCCTAATTTTCAATCGAAAATTCACCCGTCAAAATATCAGCTTTTTTCAAAAAGTTGGTATGGTTTCTGTTCGTTGAAATCTCTACTTTCCGATGGTGAAAAAAAAAATATATGTTACTACAGTAAATCTTCTCAGAAAATGCAAAAAATCAAAACAAACTTGAATTCGAAAATTGGTTGGGTAACGAACTAACAGCAACAGATTGGGGCTGGAAGCAATTTCAACGTGGAATTATGCCCAAATTTACACAAAAAGAATTAATTTCGGAAATATTGCTCAAAACTATTTGCTGCAGCTGTGAAACTGGATGTAACAGTTTAAAATGTGGTTGCCGAAAACATGGTTTAAAATGCACACATTTATGTTCAAACTGTCATGGTTCTGAAAATTGCTCCAATATTGAAGAAGAAACCTACGAGGAAGTTAATGATTCGGAAGAAATTGTGGAAGAAGAACCAACGCAGTCTGGAAATAATGTTGGAGAGGAAGAAGGTGATAGTCATGAAGATTTCGAAGATCTACTAGAATCAGAGATGTTTGACGAATCTAACGATGAAGAAATGCCATCAAAAAGACAAAAACTAATGGATAAGTGATTAGAATTGAAGATAAGGTATTTATGAATGATAAGATTAATGTGTTTAAAAATATTGTAATGAATAACGTAATCAGAATAAAGCATCTACTAATCTACTAATTATTTTTGATTTTTGATTTATTGCATTTTCTGCGAAGATTTACTGTAGTAATATATATTTTTTTTTTTCACCATCGGAAAGTAGAGATTTCAACGAACAGAAACCATACCAACTTTTTGAAAAAAGCTGATATTAATTCAAAATAAGGTGAAAAAATAAATATTTTTAATCAAATAAATTACAGCGTATTTGGGACATAAAAAGGTAAGTTTTCACCAAATTTCGTTAAAAAAAAGAAATATTTGTAGAAGATAAAAATAAAAAACCAAAAACTTGGTTTTTTGGATTTTTCACATAAATTTTGAGGTTATGTGAAAAAAGTGTAAATACAAAAGTTTTAGATCTTTTTATTACCTACAACTTTGCCATTTGACTTTTTTCGATAGGACTTTTAGATTTGCCGGAAATCGAGAAAAACCGTTTTTTACCCTTAAAAACTCACCCCCATCCCCTTCCCGACCTCAGATCGCCCGTAATTTATTTTTCCTTTCATTTTTATAATATTCCCCTCCTTTTCTATTGGGTTTCATCCTACTATTATTTTTTTTGGTTTTAAAAATTATCGACCCTGGTGTACATATTAAAATTTAAATTTAAAACTTTATAAGTTTTTAGTCTTCTACTAAATTTTTAGATAGGTATTATTTAGATGTGTTTTTCATTTTGTAACGAATTGTTATTAACTAGATATACAATATCCCTTATATTTGGGTGAGTAATTTACGTTTTAAATATGCTGATAAACGATATCAGTAAAGAGAATTTAATATATTTTCGAGGCCTTATCACTTGATAATCGTGTTGCGATTCATTATTTATTATAATTATAATTTAATATTATCATTCCATCTTATTAATGATTCCGTTTAATGCTAATTTATTATCCATTATATAAAAATAAGTCGGGTTTTCCTTCCTGACGCTATAACTCCAGAACGCACGAACCGATTCGGTTGAAATTTTTTGTGTGTCTTCAGGTGGAGCCAAGAATGGTTTAGATTCACAATTGGACCCGGTAGGTGGCGCTGCTGTCGATATGCCACCATATTTGTTTATTAATTATAGAGCGGTACGAAGTTCGCTGGGGCAGCTAGTTTCCAATAATAATTTCTGTTTTAGTATAAAACGAAACGTTATATAATCGTTTTGTTATATCATGTGTAAGTTACCACCGAGGGCAGCCATTTTAAATTCCGTTTCCCTGTATAAAGGTAAATGTGCCTTGAAAAGAAAGTTCATTCTCCACCAGCTTCGTATTTTGTACTGAATGCAAACGTAATATTTCATTTGAAATGCTTTCCCCAGACTCATTATTTACACTTTTTCTCCAACACAGTCACGTGTTAGTTCTACCATACTGTATGATACTTGGGAGCCCCTCGGAAAGGTCATTGCTCTTGTTACTTATAGCTTGATTTTTTATTGATACAAATTTTATAATATTACATGGTGGTTAATTAAATTGGAATTTATTGGAATTTGGTTTTTAGAAATACTTTTCAAATGTACGTCTTTGCTGTAATATGCACCTACCATGAGTGACTCTGGAAAAGGCAAGAATCTCCCAAGGAGTTTTTTTCCTATTCCAGTTTTTTATGTAAATAGCCGATGAATGAGTAGACACGTCGCCTAATTGTAAGTGATTACCGTCACTCTGAAATTTCTGATAAAATCATTGTTAAGGTTACGGTAATATAGATTTAATAACACCCCAATAATAAGTAGTTTGTCTCAAATATCTTCCATGTACAGACATCAAAAACAGTTTTATTACATGTATTACATTCACACGTTTCGCCGACAAAGCGAAACACCCTGTACCAGCGTGCATATGCGTTCATTATTATTTTAACAAGTCTGCATCGGATCGCTTGTTAGCAAAAACGCAGAGTAAGCTACGTTACACGGTTGATTAAATTTTAATCAGACTTTATTGGAGTAACGCCCGGGAACGTCAAATGCCGAGATTGGGAGACGTTTGAAATATAAAGCGTTGTGCTAACTGGCTTAAAATAATATAAAAAATATTATTTTTAAATTTTTAAATACTATAGTTATTTTTAACATGTATCACTTTTCGCTTAAATTATTATTACAAGATAATAAGGCATCGCATCGGACGTTATATTTTTACATAACAACTGAGAGAAAATGAGATAGGAAGCATTATCCGCTTGCGGGCTCCAAGACCTTTTGCGGCAAAATGGCGGCTTACGTAAGCAAAGCAAAACTTCAATATTTGGACCACGTGTGAATTGTACACATATTAGTTTATCTTTTTAAATTATAACCTATACGTTATTCTGTTGTACAAACTATACCACTGTTAAAATCCACTCAGTTTTTTCGTGACGACGTATCGAAAATCCATCTTTATAAACTTAACTTAAACTTAATTAAAAATTTACTGATCGATGTCTGATGTCTCATGAGATAATATAATATATTATAGAAAATTAAATAATTAATGGAAATTTATAACATTTTACTTATTTATCAAAGTATTCCAGTTACTTATAATCGTTTTCGGAAATTCTGTCAGCTTGTCAATTAACTGTTTGTCTCCGCGTTGGTCCCGCTAATTGTAGAAAAACTGAACCGATTTGGTTGCGGTGTACAGCTGGGTATAGTAAATTTGACGCAACACAGTTCGATTTATTTAGTCCATTCCCAAATTTATTAAAAAAGAAATGTCAAGTTAAAAAGGCCCGTCTAAACATTTTCTTCAAAAACCTGTAATAGAATATGGTAAAATGGTTTCTCGAAGCGAAGCAAGGGTTGGTTACTAGTTTAATACTATTACGACATAGTTGCATGATACACGCCGCCTAACCTATTCTGATGAGACTCTACTGAGAGATAACCGTATTAAAGCGCGTTCCTGATTTTTCCCCAGCGAAAACACTTTAGGGGCACTTGGGAAGAGAGCTTTTAATTTACAAGAAATTTCTTATATCTCACAGGTCGAATTCTTGGGGCAATTGTTCTCTTGCTATTGAGGCGTGGGGGATTTAAAGGTAAACGATTTTCTGATGCGACTCTTAAGAGAATTACGACCTGTTTAAAATTTTGTTTTGTTCCTTTACGTAATGGCCTTAACTATATTATGTTTGGAATTTTTGCTATGTAATAATAATAATACTCTTTATTGTACACCATAGAAAGCAACACGAATAAGACCTTTGAACAGAATGTAATACAATATGCGGTCTTATCGCTAAAGAGCGATTTCTTCCAGAAAAACTTAGGGTAAGGAGTTTAAGAATGAGATACAATCTAGGGGCAGGGTGTACTAATAATAAATTTAAACAAAAACAGGAAATAAATAGCAAGTAAAAAGTAATAAAATTAAAAATAAGAATTATGATAGCACAAAGTGAAGGGTAACTAAACGAGAGCAGCAGGATTTTGGGGACTGTTGAAGCTGTAGCTAATATTCTTTGATTAGAGTTTTGAACGAGTTTAAGGAGCCAGCAAGACGAATATTTAGTTTTGGGCAGAGAGTTCCATAGGTGGACAGCAGTAACGGAGAAGGAATTTTGATAAAAGGATGTGGTGTGTGAAGGAGTTCTAAGGATGAGGTTTTTAGAGGAGCGGAGCGATCAGTCGTGAGTTAAATGAAGAAATATATAATGACGGTCTGGGATTTGCTTGCATTTAAATTGAGGCCAAAACTTTTGCTCTAATTGCAGATGATGTTTAAGGCAGCATTGATAGAAGTAATGGCAAGTGATAATTCATTTAACGTTGCTTGTTAGATTTGCATATAGCGTCTGTATATAGATGGTAGAGAGAAGAAAGATAGAGACTTACAGAGTTTATGGTAACTACGAAAGCAATCAATAATTGGTTACTGAAGTATTGAATTATTTAGGTAAGTCGGAGATAAGTTGAGAGTGTGGAGAACGTCCAAAAGCAGGTCAAAATCCACGGTGTTGAAAGCATTATTGAAGTTCAGCAGGTTCAACAGGGCTATGTATTTTACAGAAAAGCTTCATAACCTTGGTAGGTTTACAAAATAGGTACAAATTTTGTTTTCGAAACATTTCTTTAATTATTTATTACTATTAATTCACTATCAAAACTAGTAGGTAACCCGCCGTTACTTCGCTTGGGTCACTTTTAAATTAGCTTATCTTGTATATTTGTGATATACTTAGATTACATATTTATATACTTAGAGCATACAAAAGATCCTTGTGTTACGTCTCTCGCTATTTTTCTTCACGATATTCCTCATAATCAATTACCACAACATTCTGCAAATAGGTTTTGCTAAAGTTCTGTTAATTATAAAAGTAACGTAGTGTATATTCCTCTCCTCCCTTTGTAAATTAATAATAATAAGAATGCTTCGTAGAACATAAACAACTCATAAAATAATTTACTTCTAAAGCTAACCACTCCTTTATTCCGTCATTCGCTGTGAAGAATTTAATTTGCAAAATTACTTAATAAATTTGCAACCCAAAATATTCAAACACTCTTTGCTTAAAAGCTGCTTAAATTTAATGTTGTCATGAATAAAATTTACTGTAACGGTCAAAGTTGAGAGGACGTAAGATTTTGGTTTTATAAGTACTAGGTAATAATATTTCAATCGGTTCACCAAGAAAAAGGATATGTTAGTTTAAAGAATACCATCAAAACATTCCTTTTAGGTTACCCTAAAGCGAAGCGAGGATGTTTACTGTTAAATAAAAATAATTTCCAGTATTGTCTTACATTAGTCTTTGCACGTAGTTTCACCCACGTGGAAGTCAGGAAACGACAAAATACATTTAAATTTAACTGCAATTTTACTTACTTTAATTTTGATATCTAGGGTGACCAACCACTTACCATGAGATGGCTTGTGTGTCCTATTTATAATGTAAAAACATAATATAAAAGTGGAAAACAATAAGTCAACGATTCCGAGAACTTTCTTCAACTTAGGTCCAATAAATAAATCTCTAACAAGACATGGCCAAAATAAAACCATAGGTTATCGTCGTCACCCATTACTCTCCAACTGCTGGGCTTGGGTCACTTCTCACAATGTGAGGAATCATATCCAAGTGCTGATTGACAGACTTCACAACACCCTTGTGAACATTATGGAGAACTCTCAGGTGTGCTGGTTTCTTTACGATATTTTCCTCCACCGAAGCAAGCTACAATTAATTTCTAATACGCACATAATTTTTGAATATTAGTCTTGCGTGCAGGTTTCGAACCCAGCCCCCCTAGGGAGGTCAACATTCAAACCAATTGGCTATCACTGCGGCAAAATACCAGAGTTAATTCGTGTAAAAACATAAAGGTCAAACACTAAAAAATACGAGTTGTTTCACCTAAAGTTCATTACACCAAAAATGGGCCGGCGCTATTCAAAGCGTTGTTTGGTGAAGCAGCTAAGTTAATTAATTTTTAATCAGTTGCTTCAGAGGTCGATCGTCCTGAGAAAATGAAACTTCATCTAGCTGAAATATACGGATATTTTAGATGAAGGACGGTATAGTAGCAACAATCTACATTAAGATAGATTGTAGTGAGATTATATTGCTAATTAATCAACGAAGCGCTCATAGCCCGGCGGCTTGTGTCGATCCAAAGTGATCACAAAAGTTAAGCAACGGCGGGCGCGGTCGGTAGTTGGATGGGTGACCGCTAGTGGCAAAATTTCTTTGGTGCTTCCGTGCTTCGGAGGGCACGTAAAGCCGTTGGTCCCGGTTGTTACCATTTAAAAAAATTCGACACTTGGGTAGGCTACTAGCACCTACACCAATCTGCACTGGAGCAGCGTGGTAGAGTATGCTCTAGGCTTCTTCAGGTATGAGGACAGAGAGAGAGACCCGTGCTCAGTAGTGGGTTGAAGTCAGTTTTCGATATACCTTCGAAAGGGTTTCGAAAACGTTTCTAGTCAAAACCATATTTTTACATACAAATACTATCTTTGACTTTAATAAACTTTATTAATATTCTACCCTTTCAAGGCGATAGAACTAAACTTGTTACATCCTTAATCACATTAGCTTTTAATAAAGTAATCCTCTAATGGTATTCGCTCTCTTTTATGTCACAGGGACCGTATCAAAAGGAACGGTATAATATTAAGTAATCTAGGCAGTAAGCTAGGGTTCTGTATGTAATTTAGATTATTTTATCGTCGTCAATCGTTTACAAATGGTATCTGTTGTAGTCTTTGTTACATAGAATTAGCCGCTAGTGACAAAAAATTCTTGGTCGTTTCTAAGGACTTGAAGTTCGTACATTAAGAGAAAGTAGTTCTAATTCAGCTTGCAAGACTTGAACCGAACATAAATACAAACAACAATAACTTATATAAATGAAACAAAAAGCAAAATTTTGCCTCTTAAAGCAAGGAACCCTGAACAATTTTTTAGTTTTCAACTCGTAGTACCAGGACAACAGAGTGTAGCGATGTTTTCACAGGCTTTTTACGCTTCAATCCCAAACACAACACAAGACTGCTTCGCGGAAATAGGTAAACAAGGGTTTCAGTTTCATGTGACACAAAAAGTACACTTCACAGTTTAAGACGATTTCTAAACTAGATATAGATTTATTCTGTATTCAAACAAAATCATTATTCCAATTTCCTTACTAAGTATAGTCGTAATACCTTTTAGATATCGACGCAAAAAACGGAAACGTTGTAAATCACAAAAAATAATCTGCGTCGAATGGTCAAAGTCTCGTGGCTCTAGGAACAATACATAATTTTGTAATGTTGAAATTAAGTCATTTTTATGCAATATCTTCTGAAAACTTAAAAGTCTATCGGCTCCAGTCATTGACTTATTATTACTAAAGTCCAGTGATCATTTTCTATTTTTTCTATTTGGGTTACAGCATTTCCGCTTTAATACGTCGATATAGTAGAACAGCTATGTCTTGCGTTGTATTTATTATAATTTTTATTTACTTATTATTAGTTAATACTTCACTGCAATCCCACCTAATGTAAAGTGGCGATATGATCTTAAAAGAAGCCTATTAACTCTCGACTTGAAGACATCCATATTATCGAACGGGAATACAGACGGGAATAAACTGGGCATATGTATTATAAGCTTAATCTGTAGATGTATTCAAATAAATTTAATAAAAAAGGAGTGACAAATTTCTTTATTACAGTAAAATATCGCGAAGATTAAATTAATTGTGTTTTTATTGGTATCGTAAACGTAAAACTTTGCAACTTGAAAATAAACAATACACCGTTTTATGGGGTCATATTCATAAAACTAGTATGGCTGGAATAACACCTCTCTTTTATGAGGGAAAATCAAATGTTTCGCTTTTAGGTATAACATTTTTGACATTTGATTGTATTAGTCTCGGTATCGTAAGATTTTAAGTGCAAAAACATTAATGTTATGATTTGTAACAATAAAATTACTAACTGGAACGATAATAACAATAACTAACAGAACTAACTGTCACTAACACTAAACAATTGTCCATGCCCCACTTACTAACTGACTAACTGAGAAACTAATACATAATAACTCCCTCTGCTAACTAACCTCCCTAGTCCCGGTTTGATTCTTGTTCTGGGTCGGTTACAGTAGTAGGAAACACTTGAGTGAGGATTACTATTCCTATTAATTAATGTTCTGTTTTCATCGGATCCCCGAATCTTTACAAGAGATAAAAGAAGATCTTATGGGGAGGTCGAAATTGCTTAAGATACGATTTACGTGACACTCAAAAGCTTAGGTAAGGATACCTGAAAAGGCACGTATAGAACGCGTTAGAGCCTTTGTGATGGTCAAGTCGTAAACGGGTGGTTCAGTTACATAGTCTTTATTGACTGGTAATAAGTTTGAAAGTACACTGTACCTCGGAAGATTACGTGTAAACCTCTTTACGAGCTTGCCTGTTGAAGTTTATTTAAGTACGTTTCATACGTTTATGGGCTAACTTGTTCTATTTGATGTTATCTCAATAGTAAACGAAGTTTTTATACTACCACCTACTAAGTTGGTCGTGGATTGTGACCAACCCATTAATGGCCCCCTACTGAGCATGGCTCTCTCCTCTTCATTGAAAAGGCCTAGAGCATCCACCACGCCGCTCTAGTGCGCTCCTCCAGAGTTAGTGGCCAAGTATCGGAAGTTTTATTGCTGAAGGCCTTCGACTCAACGACAGCTGCCCAACGATGATAACGGGGACAGCTTAACGTGCCCTCCAAAGCTCGGAAACGCTCAAAAAATTTACGCCATTAGCGGTCACCCATCTAATTACCGACCGCGCCCGCTGTTGTTTAACTCCACACGAACCAACGTTCCACACGATAATTGAAAAGGTTAAAGTTGCCCTAAGCTCATTCCTGTTCCGCACCACCACAAACCAAAATACTGAATTAAATTACAATATTATCCGAGACCCACGCGAACGAAGTCGGGGCACAGCCGGTAATATAATCAAGGAATGTATAAACAGGACGTTTATTGTAACTTTTTAATTAGTGTGACGCATTGTTTTTCAATGACAATGGATAATTAACGGCGCATAAGTGGAGTGGAGAGATAAATCCTCTCTATTGTTAATTGCTCACAAAAGGTTACCTCCAGAATTTAATCTATGTATATTATTATAAAACTCTTCCGTTACTGACCGTACAGCCAAAACTAGTAAATTTGGCATGTATTACATATGTTTCTTGGGCAGTGATAAGTAAATAGACTTTTACAAAATTAATGTTCTTATCATCCTTAAAAATTATCGCCACTGTTGTCAAGTTTTAAAAAATAAATATAAATTCGTGTAAAAAAATACATTCCTCCTCTACGGACAACACGTGTGTCATTTATTATACGCACAACGAAGGACTGAAATAAAATGCCAGCGTCGGTGTTCCCATTCGATTATAATGTGGGTGTCTTCAAGTCAAGAGTGAATAGGCTTCTACTAAATTAGTGCGCTTTACCAGCCAAGACGACATTTCAACTTATATCACATAGGATTGTAATCAATCATTAACTGATAATTTAATTAAAAAAAACTTTTTAGAACGTCTTTCCATTAAAAGGCATGATCTGACTCTATTAATCTGATCACCGTTTTATCAAATGGATTAGTCCATTGAATTTAATTACAGCCAATAATATCGCTGATTTAGCAGACGTTAATAAAGCTCAATCAAATCCGCTTAAATTCTCTAACAAATGAGTAAAACGGAGATAAGACGGCTAATTGAAAATTTATTACAATTTATTACACGTGTATTTGAATGAAGAAAAGAACAGAATAGATTGTCAATTGTCTACAGATTATTTTGTTGTCGACACAGAACAAGATACTAATTATAAGCAAGTCCAGTTATGAGGCCGTTATTTAGTTGATGATGTTAGTTGGTCAGTGCTTAGTACTTGTGAGAACTGGAGTAGGAACTGTTAGTGAAAGGTGTTAGTCCTGTTAATGGTTTTCAGTAACAGTCTCGTTCTAACTCGGTCAAAGATGTGTCGTAAGTCGCAAGTTCGCGGCCGAGACCGAGACAGGAGACCGAGACGCGAGACAGGAGACAGCGAGACACTACTTGTCCTGGATAAGTACCTCTGGACAAGTACTAACCGAGACCCACGAGACACTACTTGTCCCGGATCGAGACCGTCCGGGACAAGTAGTGTCTCGTGGAGACCGAGACACGGTCGCGGTCTCCTGTCTCGGTCGCTTGTCTCGGTCTCGGCCGCGAACCGCCACCTTAAGAAAGTGTAAACGGATCCCCAGAAATATGGCTTTATAAATTGCCACTATATAATCGCACCGTCGACGAGCGCCATACCACATCGTACGAGCGGAGTAACAAGTAGTATATTTAGTGTTTGTGGCACGTTTGTGTCGTTTGCTCGTGAACATGTTGCTCCAATTTAAACAGCTCTTTATTTTCTTATTCTGTTTCCAGAACAGCACCATTTTTGTATTCATTTTTTAATTTTTACATAATGTTCGAAAATTAGTTTCGTAATTCAGTGTGACATCACATGACGCGCTCTAGAGGGCATAAAACATGAAATATAAAAAAAAATATGTCGTTTTCGATATGAAATAAGTATAACTAACGCTACACACTAGAATTCCCTGTGCCGTGGATGTTATGGACAATACACAAGACAAAAACACACACCCAGACCGAAAACAGAAATTTAAACTCATCATTCAAGTTTCCGTTTCGCTGGGAATCGAACTTAGGACCCTTCGAAAGGCCATCCGGCACGGTACCCATTGCGTCATGCGATTAAGATCCATTGGAAAATTAGCTTTGTGGTTTTCGCATATAATACCTCTAAGGTCTATCGGTTACATTGTTACCTGTCATCCATTGGGCTCTTCGTAGCGCTCTTCGTAGCACGTTTCGTAGCACGTTTCGTAGCGCGTAGCCTGCGTAGCTGCTTAGGTACTTAGTAGCGACCCTACCTGCGAAGCGTTGGGACCCAGGTTCGAGTCCCGGCCTGGCAGAAATTTATGTGACAGATAAATTTTTGTTCTCTGGTCGTGAGTGTCATTGATGTGTTATTAGTTTTGTGCGTGCCACTGTCAGCATAGAGAATCCTACTGGGTGATGTATGTGTGAAGCATTTTTTGAAGTAGTAAGTAATTTTACTATTTTTATACTATTATTGATTATTATATTATTATTAAATTATTACAACCCTTATTCGTCTACATTTAATTTTCTGTTTATAATTATGCTACGCTAATCAAAATGAGTTAAAATTCGACTTGAACAGTATAATAAAAGTTTAGGACAAACTTTTATTATACTGTTCATGTTGATTCTGATTTAGTTAATTGCAGCTGATGCTATGAGGATTCTAACAATCTAGTTTCTGGATATGAACAAGTTTTAATTGAATTCCTAAAGTACGGCCGAGAGCGAGTGTACCGTTGCGATATTCTAAACTCGTTGTTTGAAACCTTCGGTATCCAATTTAGTCTTCTATATTCATGTAGGCATTGATCAAGTAGACAGACTTGGTTATCGATAAGTTTTGGAGATATCTAATTGAAAAAGGTCAGTGTGGTCTCAGCATCATATCAGCGTTAGCCAAGTGAATGTGTGAAGTGTTTTAAAATGTGTGTGAAGTCCGCCAATCCGCACTTACATAGAAAAGGTATATTTCAAGGGCTTAGATTTAATTGTACTTACAATTTATTGTAGACTATTCATCAATATCCAAACCAGAATTCGTTTACGCCGGTCCATCTATCCATCATTAGATCACGTACCCTGTACGTCCACCAAATTGCGATTGAACTAAGTAAGGTTTAACGAAAACTAAATTGATATGTCAAGTAAATTTATTCAGGGTATTTTCTTTCGTTTAAAATTTTACTAGTTCGGTAGAACATTTAAAAATTGTGTACTTAACAATCACGGTTAGTACGCGAGGTTTGAAACAAGAAATGATTATGACATGCAAAGAATCGGTGGCGGAAACGCTCAGAGCAAGTTTAAATTGAATCCCGCGAACTGTAAACCTAGCGACCCGATTCTTGGTTCAGCGATACTTGTACTTCACTTTTTATGGGAAATATTAATCTACTAACTAACAAATAGATTGACAAATCTTAGATATAATGGTCCTTGGCAAAAAGAATTGCTGAATTAATAAAATAAAAAGGAGTGACGTAATATCATTGGGAATTTGTAGCTTACTAAGATCAGTAAGAACTGTTTCATAATGCTATAAATGACTCAGAAAATAAATATTTATACTAATATTAAGTTACTATTCTACTGGATATATTTTAGATAGCTACATAACTATCGGACAGTAGTTGACGCAATTCAGAGCTGTGGGAATTTTCATGTATTATCAAAGTACGCACAAATTTTATGATCAGAAAAACTAAATTTTTAAAAAGAACAATTAACTATATAAATCAATTGATATTGAACAGATTATTTAAATGATTATAGATCAAAGTTTTGTTCAACGAATATCGCAATAGCAAGAATAGGTCCTCAAGGGGTTCACGATCGCCGTCATTCAAATTGTTTCAGTAGTTTCGTATTACTGTATAATTCCACCCGCAGATACCTAAATAAAACTAAAAAACAAAGTACGTAGAGTAGGTACCATTTTGCTCCATTGAAAGCTGCGATAAATTGAATAATATTCATGTTCTAATAATGGATATGGACAGAACTCATTTTTTTAAGCTGTTAATTATTTATTTACTTTAAATTATTGTAAGTTACGTACATATACATATTGTGTTAAGCTTCGGTGAAGGAAGATATACTTATTATATTATTATGTAGTCGAGAAACAGTTATACCAAACCGTACTTAGCCAGCGTGGTGGCACTTATTTTTATTATTGTGATTTAGCGCAATAGGTACACCCTTTATAAATTATTTTCCTTTTTAAGCATGGAAATGTCTAAGTTAAAAGTGAGTTTTACTAGAAAACCGAAATCAGGGCGGGCTTCGCTTCGGGAAAATTTTGCCGTTCTCCTTCTTTAAACACCTCATACATTTTTTTCTTAAATAGTTTTTTCCAACATCAAGAACTTCAACGCCACTTACCATTAGGTGGGATTGGTGTCAAACATTAACTTATGTTATGTAAAAAAAATCTCCATACACATAAACCAGTCACAGTACGTAGACTTGATGCAAAGATTATATACCAATAAGATACATTGTATAGTTAGGTGCACATGAAAATAAATCTGTTTGTCTTGCTAAACTAATTATATTTTTTGTTAGTAGGTAACTACATGTCAACTAACAGAACCATTTGCTGTTCTACCTTCCTCTGTCTCACTGCCATGTTTATAACGCCGCCGATGGATGCAATAACGTACTATAAAGGCGCTGCCGCACAGAAGTCATTTCATGTAGCGTTACAATCCATGATTCTAAATTGAGCCATTCGCATGTAATGTAACAATCCAACATGAACACTTATGCATAGATGTTACAATTACTCGAATCTGAGTTGTTACATTACAGGCGAATGCTGATTGTAAGTGAGCACGTTAAACCAGGCTGCCGCACAAACGATACAATAATCCCCACTGACTGACAAACGTTCTCCTGTAAAGTAACAATCCAATATGAACTCTAATGTTACAAATTCTCGAATCTAAATTGTTACAATGCAGGCGAACGCTGCTGGTAACTGGTAAGTAAACACCTTGAACCAAGCTGCCGCGCAGACGATACAATAGCCCTAACTGACTGACAAACGTTTCCGTGTAAAGTAACAATTCAACATGAAAACTAATATAACAAATGCTCAATTCTGAATTGTTACATTACAGGCAAATGCAGTAAGTAAGGTAGCACCTTAAACCACGCGCACAGACGAGAGCGTTGTGAAATAGAACTAATTAAAGGTGTAAACTACGTCGTGACGCCCGTAGATACAATTTGTATTCAGTGTTCCTCCACATCGTCGTAGTACTCACAGCGTCGCGTCGCGTCGGTTTAAAGTGTTATGTACTTGTGTCTCGACGAATTGTCAATGATTATATTATGTTAGGGTCAACGAGCTAAAAAGCATTTTTTGCTGGTTAGGGTGGAGTAAACTTTATAGCATTGCTAACTTGGTCTACATCAATATCAAGTTTTCTGTTCTGCTATTTAATGGCATGCATTGGGCATCGAAGAATCCCACTATTCAGGAAAATAAATATAAAAATACAAATCAAAATTATATACGTTACAATTTCACACTTTGTATGTTGGGGCGCAAAAAACTACTATTCAAGATATTCACTTATAACTTAAAACTATTTTTGTATAAATAAATCTTGAAATCTTCGTTACAAGAGTCAATAGTATACGAACTACCAAAACAGAACTTCGTATTAATTGCGGCTAACCATAATATTGTTGGCATGAAACAAAACTACTAAACATTGAATTATTTCACCTCAACTCCTAATGGTAGGTTTTAGTGCCGAGTTGTGCGGTACACCGAACTATAACTTTTTCCCACCACCGTAAAACGTTGAACATTTGAAACTCGGAGCTCGGCTGCCGCCGTGACAAATGATTTAAAACGCAAAGTTGGGTGTTATGTTAGTGTTGAAACATACTGGTTTAGCTTGCAATATTTAGGGCACTAGTACTTATAATAACACAAAATAACCACACCAAATGACTCGTGATTATTCTTGATTCGTATTTTTCAATTTATTCTACCAGGTGCAGCGCACGATAATGCCCAGGGGTCGCTTTCAAGTGCTTACAAATCCATATTTACTATAACTAAAAAAATGCCAATATAATTTAATAATCTTTTAAATAAGTTATATTCATGCCACCCGCGGTACAGGAATTCCTCGGGAATGAGTGTATATATATAATTAATAGCGTTTTTTTTATCCAAACGTCAATATGTCTGTCATTGCGAGTATTACGCAAAAATAATAAAGAGATTTAGGTACATGGTACACATAAAATCTATGCATCTCCTACAAACGTACAATTTAATTTTTGCCACCTGTCACAATTTCTCAAGTTCTCCATGGAATGACTGGTAAAGAATGCCACCAGGCATTAAGTCGCCCCTTTGTAAAAAACCTGATTTCAGGTCTTACAAAAAGAATAAATAAATAAAGTATTTTTTTATATTTAAACAAGAGGTTAATATTGATGATACTTTTCATCTCAAGAAACAGATCTGATCCTACTTAGTAGAAAATAGAAAGTAATTTGATATTATTTTAATGAGTTGAAAATATTTTTTTGGTTTGTTTATCATGCAATCTAATACGATCATCCGTACTAATATTAGAAATGCGAGTGTGTTTGTTTTTTGCACTTCTTTCTTTCTTCAAAAGTTACGAATCGATGTGATTTTGGAGATATAGGCTATTTTTTTACACACACTGTTACACTTTTAACTAAATAAGTGCTATAGAAAGTGTTACGGGCGCCATAACTGTATAACATGTGATTCTGAAATAGGTAAGAAATATTTGCAACAGTAAGGAGTTGAAGCGAAGGAAGCGAAGCAAGGGTATTATAAAATAACTTTGTCATTAATTCACAGATATCAAAAAGCCATTAAAAACTTATAACGTTAACAAAATACCTTGTGAAAGTGAGGAACAATAAATTGTTATCTGTATTTAGTAATATTTATGTGAAATCCTTAGTATGTATCTACCTAACGATGAAATAACAAGCGTTAAAATGTGTCATAACTTAGGAATGTTCAAGAGGTTCTAGGATAGTTTCAGAAACAATTAAATGTTCTAATGATTCCAGCCAGAATCATCTGATTACGTTATCAATTTTGAAATATGTCTAACAACGCAGGATTTTGGAAATTCATTAGCAAAGTATTACAATGGAATTGTTGAGTCCCCGATTTATTTGCGCCATTCATATTTTTTGACAAGCGCGTCTCGCTTGCAATCAAAATGGATTCAGATTTCAGATTCAATTATTAAATCGGAATATCGGATATGAATCAAACAAAAAATATCGAATTAAAGTTCTTTGCGTAATGTCGAGATAGGTACAAGCATTAATTACAATACGAACGGAAAAGCATATTTATAATTATAAGCAGTAGATAAATTATATTACATAATTATAGCGCTAGTTGATCTATGAAACATTTTGAGGTAATTAAGTTTTTTTTATTGACTTAAATAGCCGACAAAAGCACAACAACGATGTCTTACCGGCCAACGAAGAAGAAAGGAAGTAGACACTGATTCTTTAGCCCTCACAAGGAACACGACAAGTCGTTAGTGTCCCACTTCCTGTATTCGACAAACGATTCGTTTTGCTTAAGGATGGTAGAACTATCTACGAGGCGTAATTGAACAGTGTTGTTGTAAGAAAAGATTATAATCTTACAAGTAACGAATCTAACGACTCGTTACTGGTAACTGGAAAACGATCGGTTCAATGATTGGTTTATATAGGACCCGGGCATTAGTGGCTAACTCAAGCTAGAGAGTAGTAACACAAAAAGATAAATAAAAGGTAAAGGTAAAAGATAATCTGCGTTAACACGTATTAACATGTATTTTTTAAATATTCTATTTATAATATTGTTTAATATTGTACAGTTTCCCCTGTCTACACCAGAAAATGTAACAACATAAAATTTCAACCTAATTATTTATAAATGTGTTATTAACTAATCACGCCGTTGCATATATGAAAAAAAATCAATCTCTCACACGCTTTTAAACTAGCTAGCTGACTAGCCTTTGTACTGCTTTCAATCAAAAATTCAGATAAAAAATACTATAAATGTACCGCATGAAATATGAATTGACTTTTTGAACCTACCTATTTTTATAACAACTTTTAGAACTATAACTAATGTCAAAATGGAACTTAAACGCAAGTAAGTTTAAATAAATATAAACAAGATTTCAGGTTTCACAATATATGAACTTTCTTAGCTGTAAGCAATGACTTATAATGTCATTGGCTGTAAGAATAAAAAAATAATGATATCCTGAGACATAAAATAATATATGTCCAATATTTTACATTAGAATTAAACTAATGTCACATCTACGGAAATACGCACTGAAAATACGCGCCCTAGGGATCAGCGTGATTACGCGAGCGCTTATTAAATTACCAGCAATACGTCAGGCCGATATTATCGCTCGTTTTGGCGTTCACGTAATAATCTGTATGTTCGGCAAATACACTATCTTTATACTGCCTATGATAAAGGTAGGTACCTAAGCGACAAAACGAAGTAAAACATAATTATGTATAACGTGATGGTTGGTTGGTTAGTACAATTGATTTTTTACCAATAAAGAAGTTGTTAATAATCCCCTCGCACGAGGATTCCATAGAATATAGCTTTAACTTACCAATGATGTTATAAGTAATGGATATGTCACTAGCACTCGAAAAGTGGGGCAGTGAGGCTTTTTCTATCTCATACGTTCCGTAATTAATTGTGTTTCGCATTGCGAAACATAATAATTAATTAATTGCGAAATTCGCATGTATATTCAGGTAAATAATAATAATGTCATTGGAGCGGATTAAACAGTGCAACTCGCGTTCTATGAACTTAATCTTACAACCTTGACTTTTTCAATACATTACTTCATTAAAAATAATAATTATGATGGTTTTTTATACACGCTGACATAAATTGTCTATAGATGAGCATACGTTTAATAACGGAAAATATGAAATCGTAGCGAATTGAAATGACATTACGTATAATTAAATATCGATAATTCAATTTTTATTGGCGGTCATGATTTCCGTTACGATTTATAATTTAACAAATACCATCATTTGCATGAATTAAACAGAATTAATTCGCAGAGGTGACTATGATGTTTCGTGATGACCTCGTAAAAGAGTCCGCACACTAAGTCGCATGTTAAAATGGCTGGATTCAGAAACACCTTGTTTAATCCCCACAGTAAACATGCTTGGTGAAAAGATGCTAAGAGCAAGGGTTTTGGTGGAATAATACTTTATTAAGAAAACAAAGAATATAATCATAACGACAAAGACTCATATTAGGTATATATTTTTGACAAACATTTACATTTAAATACCTAGAAAAAATTATACTTAATAGGGTATTTGACAGATTTTAGAAAAATATCTCAAATTGTTCAATATAACATAATACATTATGCAGTTTGGTTAATTCTTTGTAAATATCTCTATTTTCTATGAAAATCACCTTCAAAGTTTAAATGAACAAAAAAGCCGCGAAAACGCTAATGGCTGGCTACAACCCATTAATGGCCCACTACTGAGCACGGGTCTCTCCTCATACCTGAGGAGGCCTAGAGCATACTCCACCACGCTGCTCCAGTGCGGATTGGTGGAGGGGTTAGTGGCCAACCCAAGTGTTGGAAATTTTAAGCCGCCCGAAGGTATCCGACATGGCTTAACGACTGCTACCAAATGATAACAACCGGGACCGACGGCTTTACGTGCCCTCCGAAGCACGGAAGCGCTCAAGAAATTTTTGCCACTAGCGGTCACCCATCCAACTACCGACCGCGCCCGCTGTTGCTTAACTTTGTCGATCACTTCAGATCAACGCAAGCCGCCGGGCTATGAGCGCTTCTAGATCAACGCAAGCCGCCGGGCTATGAGCGAAAACGCTAATACGCCATGTTAAATAGGTTATGACGTCACCTGGTCAGATACCATACTAAGCTGTCAATGCTGTCATTGCGTATAGTAAGCAGTACTAGCAAGTGACGTCATTCAGCCAAACCGCGTGTTTTCGATCACGTGATCAAATACGAAAAATTCATTATTTTATTATCGATTTTTAATAAAAATCCAAATAATTTTAAAATAATGTGTTGGCTTAATTGGTTTAAAAAATTATATACTTTTAAGCTAACAACAGTTTAATCTATATTTTCATTGTAGTCAAATACCCTATTATAGAAA
Organism: Ochlodes sylvanus; assembly: GCA_905404295.2. Lineage (NCBI taxonomy): Eukaryota > Metazoa > Arthropoda > Insecta > Lepidoptera > Hesperiidae > Ochlodes > Ochlodes sylvanus. Next base: position 3,615,838 of record FR990137.1, read on the forward strand.
GTATACTTAAACTGAAAAATGACAGAGAAAATTATGACAAAATCAGTTTTATATTTTTGTAAGTTAAAATATTTGATGCATAAACTTTTTTTACCAAAAAGCACTTTTTACTTTTTTACAATGTATATTGTTTTAAATACATAAATAATATTTTGTATAAAACATATTTCTGCTAAACAATTTAGAGTGATGTGGCGTTACCTTCAACATGATTTGTGAGTTTAATTATGTCGATAGCTGCAATGCGATTAGTACCAATTAGATTTCGGTTATGATTAATTTCGATGTCGAATCTGAATTCGTTAAATAGATCGATTTGCCAATTAATTTTACATTAATTAATTACACTATTTATCTTGCTAATCAGTCAGATTTGAACAGCTCTACTTGCGAAGTGATGTGAGCAATAGGACTACGACTTAATTTACGATAAATATTTTACTCACGTAAATTCAGGAAATATCAACTCACACATGTCACAGTCACACGATACAAAATCTTGACCTCGCGAGCTCTGAAAAGAGAAACCAGGTGCCGTAACCTCGTCCGTTCAGCACGGTTACCACGAGCTCGGAAAGTTGGCTTGGACTCAACGATATAATTATGTCCTTACACAAAAGATACATGCAAATACAAGCGTCATAGAACTACAAATTAAGCATATAATAGCCCTCTTGTGGCGTCAGTGGTTAAAATATGGACTAACTTTTGTCTGTGAAACCTAATACTTTAAATAACTAGAGCCGTGATAATATTATTTATCTTATCCTAACACACTCATTAGAGAATGTAGCATCCATTAGAACTAGTTAATACGTAATGAAGACTTCAGATGTCTCTATAACATAGAATGTGTAGGCATTGACTGTGGTATTTGAATATTTAAAGCAGTCTATTGTAATTATAACCACTGGTTGCAAAATTTCTTGACCGCTTCCGTGCTTCGGATTGCACGTAAAGCCGTCGGTTCTGGTTGTTATCATGAGGTTTTTTTTTTATTCTAAATAAAAGGGCTTTATCGTTAAGACGATTATGCCGCCCTGGTATAAACTTACAACCTTCCTTACTTTACTTATCATGAGGAAGCAGTCGTTTAGTAACGTGATCACGTCGGAGGCCTTCGGGCGACATAAAAATAACCGACACTTGGATCACTCACTAACCCCTACACCAATCTGCATTGGAGCAGCGTGGTGACGTATTTATACATATATACGCCTTACGCCTTACGACGAGAGACCTGTGCTCAGTAGGGAGCCATTATTGGTTTGAAGCGAATAAAACTGTAAAAACTACATAAAATTTAATTCAGTTTTATCAATACTTATTATTTGTCAACGTAAAGAATACGTTTCCTGAAGCGAAGCTAACGCAGATCCACTGGTTTTAATTAATAAATCAAAATGTGATATTGATCTTTCCCCATTTCGAAGTTACCCTATTCTATTAATATTCTAAGTTTAAGAACCATATTCCACGATTTAAACTACCATATTATCCAGGAAAATCAATTTTCAATCCACAGCTTTCGATAACCCGAACCAATCAGCCGTAAGATCGCGCTATTTCCTCCGAGTGCATCCCTACATAAACACGTTCACCCTTAACCTTGTTCACTCTCGTTCACCCCCGTTCACTATTGCCCCTATGACATAATGCCGGAGCTGATTGGGCGAATATCTATAGGGAAGACGCGATAAGTCGGGCTCCATTTATTTTACGTCAATTCAGTGGATCTGTGAGAACCATCCTGAAAACGCTATTGTCATTTGAACAATGACAACAGCCCTTTGTCAGCGTATTTAATGGAATGCCTTATTTGATAATATTGCTGAGTCATCTTATTATTATCACTACAATTTTATTAATTGTTCAATTTTCCAGTTAGAGAGTTGCTAAGTCGAGAAATTGTAGACATAATGTTATGGCACAATTGCACATTATATTTACGATGGTACATTAAAAGATATATAAATTGATAAGACGCATTGTGGACGGGAACACGCGAATATGGTATCAATAACGTTACATAACTTACAATGTCAGAGTGGGCTATAGCAAATTTTGCGGGAGGCCAATGACAAAACAAAGTGCGTAGCCCAAAATGAGAAATATTTACGATGAAAGGATACACGCTCTCGCTCTCGCTCGAAACCTAGTGCGGGGGTATGAGGGTGTTAGCGTTTATTTATTTATTTATAGTTCAATTTAATCTTTAACCCTACTCATTGCGAACGAAGCAGCATAACTGGCATCTAAGAAGCAAACAACACGATTATGTATTATTAGTAAGACATTGAAATACAGGGACGCTCCCTGTATTTTGAACACACATATACACATTTGAATAAGCCAGGGCATAACAAGCTCAGTTCAAATGTAACATTAGAGGCAATAAATCAGGCCCGACGCCCGCTGTCCGGTCCCGCGGTGACCGGTGACTGGTGACCCCAGCCTCCAGAATGTGATTGTTATGTACGGAAATGTATTTAGGAAATTAATCTTAGGAATAAAAATCTCGGGAATATAAAATAAAAATCTTAACGTGAACATTTCGTATTACCAATTTACTTCGCAGATACCCTTATTTCCATTTTCTACATTATAATTATTGTTAATGATAGTCTAATTAGAGTTAATATCGCTTGGAGGTACGGAACCAAACGTGTTCGAGTCTGACTCACACTTGACTGGTTTATATTGTTTCTGTAAAATAATTACGTTTAAAAGCAAAAATTGCTATTGTCATATTATTCGACGTACCAACTAGACACAAAATATTGTCTAATTTTAGTCCCAAATATTGATTTGGGACTAAAATTAGACCTGCTTACTTATACAAGCAAACCACATCTGATTAAAATTCGGCTGGATTTAGATAACTCCAGATGGCATTAAATTAGATTAACAGATCTACGAGATTCAATAATCGAATGGAAGGAATCCATTGAACGGTAAATATACCGGTTCGCTCCATTACACTCGAGTCTCGAGTTATGGCAGGTGAAACGGATCGATTTCTTACATATGGCAGCTACCAGTATATTACAAATTTTGTCATAATATCCTTATCATATATTTATCTACACATAATAAATCAGCAACTGATCGCTGTCTGTACATTGAAATATAAAAAATATTATTAGAGCCTTTATTATGGCAAAAGAACGCAAAACAATGATTTTTAGAATATTTGTTTTTTGTGGTTTTGTACCTACGCGCTAATGTCAGAAACGGCTGTACCGATTTGGGTGCGTTTAACTGATGTATTGTGGTAAGCTTCACTTCACATTTCGACGGTCCCTACGTACATAAGAGTAAGTCAAAATTGTCATTTTTTTTTATTCCATATATGGCTTTAGATTGTCCATACGCACATAACCATATAAGTTTTTTATTGAAATATGATGTACTTATTTTACTGTAAATACAAATCGAACAAGAGAACAAGTGTGATAGTTATAAAGGATTGGTGACGTAGATGCGGTTATCTAAACTTAACAGTTTGTACTGCGTTTTAAATATCGCACGGTGCAAACGCGGTGCAAAGTACATGAAGACATGTCCTACTTGTTTGCCTATACGTGCAATAATTCAGTTTATTTAGGGAATTGTTTTCGTTTACGTTTATAAAGCAGTATAAAAAATTAATTTTATACTTAATTTTTCGTCAAGATCAATCTTTGGAGGCTACCAGTGGTTTAATGCCGACTGATGCAGTTGGAGAAATTTCAGATGGCTAATGAATGAATAAATGAAATGAATGAATAAAGGCAAAGATTGTCATCTTCAGATGGTTGTTCCCAGAGCAAAAGTGAACGAGGTGTTGAAGACTTATCACGATTGTTCTTCGGGAGGAGACCTGGGGATAAGAAGAACTGTCACCAAACCAAGGAACGCTTCTACTGGTTGCATTGCCGTGACGATGTAGAAAACTGGTGTCGGCGGTGTCAAAGTTGTTCAGCCGTTAAGGGACCGCAGACTAGAAGCAGATGAAGCTGTATAATGTTGGGGTTCCTTGGGAAAGAGTGGCTCTTGATAAAGCCGGACCGTTTCCAGTCACGAATGCTGGAAATCGATACATTTTGGTAGTGACGGACTATTTTACGAAATGACCAGAAGCGTTTGCACTACCCAACCAGGAGGCTATCACCGTGGCAACGACGAAGCTTGTTACCGAAGTGTTCTGCAGATTTGGCGTACCACTAGAGATGCATAGTGATCAAGGACGGAACTTCGAGTCGTAAGTAATTCAATAAGTCTGTAAAGTCATGGGAATACATAAAACTTGGAAGACACCCTATCACCCGCAATCTGATGAAATGTTTGAGAGATTTAACCAAACGTTGGAACGGCATCTGGCAAAAGTGGTGGATAATCATCAGAAGGACTGGGACGAATATATACCACTGTTTCTTATGTCCTATACGACGAGACCACAACAATCACTCCGGCGTACGCTAATTTTGGAAGAGAACTGCGACTGCTAGCCGATTTTCTCTCGAGTGCTCCACCGGATACACCGATAGAAATTACTGACTACGCAAGGGAACTACGGAACACGATGGTTGACGTGTATGAGCAAATCAAAGAAGCAGGATATAAGGCCAGCTAACGCATGAAAACCCGCTTCGACCGACGGGCCAACGGTCCTAGCTTTGAAGAAGGAACCCTGGTCTGGTTACATAACCCCGTTAGATGAAATGGGAAGTCTCTGAACACGGCAGCGATAGTTCAGTTTCGGAAGCGAATCCGAGAGGAGGACCAGAAGAAGAAGAAGAAATAAGGAAGAGCAGCGAATAGAAAAGCGAAGTAAAGTGCACAGCGTCGTGTTGAGTCAACGTGTCGTCAGTGTTACCCTATCTAGTGAATAAAACAAAACATCATCTATTGAAGCCGACCTTTTATTCCTTCCCATCCATTGTCCCTGTGACATTATTAAGAAAAGTTTATAAAAATATCATTAATAATGTGAAGAAACTGTTGTTATAAAGTAATATTAATAAGTCTGAAGAAACTGTCATGATGATTAGATAAATAATTTATAATTATAATTTAGAAAATTAATCTTAGGCGCTGACTGGTAAATGGTGACTGAAAATTTAATCTAAAATAAGTGTGATTTTGAATGTTTCAAAATTCAGCTAATTATATTTGTCCTTTTTTACATTCCAAAAAACAGTCCAACTTAATATTTTAAAGCCACGTATAAAGAGTTACGTATCCATTAGCGAATTTTTAATATTTACGGGTAGCTATTTCAGGTATTTAAGATATCCATTTGAAAATAATAACAAATTCGTGTGTTTTCATAAAACATTTACTTAAATTCTATTTTGAAATTTTGTTTTCTTATGTGCGAAGTATAAACGGGTACGTTAGACATACTCGACATGGTATGATTTTAATGGTAGCGTAGAAGCAGTTATCTATCAGTTTTTTCAAGAAATTCTTTAAAATATGCGTATATGAATACTAATATAACTTTCCTAAAGCTAATTAAACAACATAAAGAAAATTGAAACTATAATTATAAATATATTTTTTTCTAGAGAGGTTTGAAGTTTTATTTCAGTCTCCTGTAAACCTCGGTTTTTGACATATCCCTTTCTACGTAGGGACCGTCGATTTAATGTGTGTTTTATTTCAATCTGTTCATAAATAAAAAAGCTATGTCATTTTAAAGAATCACGCCTAATAATTTTTGAGTGTGAGTACTAAGGGAAAGTCCTCCGCAAGCGAAGGGACTGCGGATTTACTAGTTAATGCCCTTAACCAATCGTTAACCCGATCGTTTTCGAGTTACCAGTAACGAAACGTTAAGGTCGTTTTTTTATAATTCTTTCCTATAGGAACTGTTCTTAGTTACGCCCCGTAGATAGATCTACTATCCGAAAGTATTTACTATACAGCTGGAACAGTATTTTGATCGGCTATGGTCACCGTTTGACCTGAAGACGGCTTTTTGTTGTCATAAATCCCCGTGCATTACGCTGTGTTGTGTAATTATTGAGATGTGCACAAAAGCATCCGAACGTACCCCTACTACGAGTAGTGCTGTAACTTAAAATACGAGTCATATAATATATTGAGGTTGGAGAATTACATGAAACAGTTGGTATTTTAAATAAAAAAACAATACCTACTTATGTGAAGTTCTAAAGATATTTTTTCTACAATTATCGTACCTATTAACAGTTTGTTGCAAGTTATTTGTCGTGTTCAGGCAATAAAAAATATGGATTTAAGTGAAAAATTTATTTTGTTGGCAATACTGAATTTAATAAACGCATGACTTCAATGCAAATAACTAACGTTACACATTCAATAATTGTAACCGAGTAATTAAATAAAGTTAATTTTATTCAATAAAACGTATTTCGGAAATTACATTTTGCTATTTGCTTAACCAAATTGTTACTTTATTGAATTCAAAAATGATAAAATAAAGTGTTAATTAATTATACAAGCCGTACTCTTATTAAAAATGTTGTAATGAATACTCATTAGTCATCATTACTGCGGCATATACCATTAAGAAACTTGTTAATTAGTCCACAAAGTTACTTAATATAATACTCATTAATCAAATCTCCATAATGATCATTAACCAAACACATTACTGCATGACAGGGATCAAGATGAAAAAATCCTATTTCCTCTTTCATGGTAAGCAAACGTTATCTTAATTAAACCGAGGCAGTTAGTGATGCTGACTCATTGGTTGCTTGTTGGTTTCTGAGGGGATTTTCTTTGTGAATATAATTGATTTAATCAATGATAAATATGTATAATTATACCTGGCCTCAGCACATTTATGGCCCAATAAACAGCCAGAGTCTCTCCTCATAACTTAGAAGTAGAATATGATCCCCCACGTTGCTCCAGTGCGGATCGGTGGAAGGCTAGTGGCTGAAGTGTCGGAAGTTTTTATGCCACGCGAAGGTTTAACGACTCCTATGTAACGATTACTCTTAATCCTCAATCTACTACCGAACTGTCCAATAAACGTTCATATACCCGTTTGGTACCTGGGCTCACCATCCTAGCCCCGATTTAAACTCCCTCTGGATATGTCACAGTTGTCATGGGTGGCTGCGGAAATCTATTAAAAATCCTGATGATGATGGTTAAGTGAACCACAGAAGGCCTGTTCAGTCTATTCACCGACTATTGTCGTAGAAAACGATGGTTTGTGTATATTTTTATAGAATGTATACTTAAAGAGCCGATTAACAAATTGGTTCTCCGCTTTATCTTAGGCAACGTAACAGTTGTTCTACTGGTGTTTAGTGTTTATGTATTTTACATAATTATAATGGGAAAAAGTTTCCGTTTATCATAAAAATGTGTGATTTATTTCCATCAAAAGACACTTCGGACTATCCATTGAGCACTATTTTCATGCCTATTGGTATTTCCAATAGCCTACCTAATTTTGTTTCTGAATTAGACGCAAGGAAATTCAACAGTTTGCTTAACATTTGCGTTCTCTTACAACTATTTTAATACAACCTACTCGTTTTAAACCTCTAGTATAATCCTGACACGTCCGAAAACCCCAACATACTTAGAAAAGCCATTACGCTAGTTATGATAAAGTGCCTTTTATACTTCAACTCATAAAAATTTCCACTACTTTATCAGCCGATAAAGGGTTCCTGTTAGCACCTCTCAGATTTCTTTTGAAAAATGAAATATTTAAATTATCAAGAGCCTTCACAGACTACGGCTTCATTTTTCTCACTCAGCTTGACTACGAACAAAAGGCGAAGGCAATGCTTTTGCTGTTCATTGAAATGAAGTTAATTAATTTTTTTGCGCTGCTTTCCATCAAGTCGAAGTCGTTTATTAATGGAGATTTTGGTAGATGGTATTTTCAAGTTAATTATTTCACTTGTAGGTTAAAACAATATTGCGAAGAAACTTTTAGTTTTCAATTAATAAATAAATGTCGTCGTGTTCTGGCTAAGAGTTTGAGAGCCAATTCTTCTTTCTTTCATCTTTCTCCGTCGGTAACGCATCGGCGATGCGAATATATTTTCTTTTGATAATATTGTATAATTTGGTAAAATATAAAACGATACTATTTAATATATTGACAACCCTACGAATTATCAGGGTTATCTGGGTATAGAGTACAATCTGTGACAATATCCAAACCATACTTCCATGATACAAACCCATTGTACAAACCAAACCCATCCAAAATATTGACCATAGATAAATAACATACCGACAGAAGAATAACACAATTGCAGACTGTCAATAAGACATCTGATGTAAAAATGATTTCTTGTAATTTTTTAAATATTTCTCATGATATATTTCTCATATGAGATATTTCTCATGATCCTGATATAGAAAAGACAGTAAAATGATAGCTAAACCTAGCATATACAATGCAAATGATGATGAAGACGAAGAAGATCTGAGCCAGGGCATACAATGGAGCAACATCATCTTTTTGCCCTTCCATCCAACGTTCAAATTCCTGGTTCTTATCAGCGTCATCCATAAAACTGTTCTGGTAAGATTTTTTATGGAAATAAGGTAGCAAACGAGCATGCAGCACCACCTTCCGCTGCCGCCCATGACAACTGCGACCGACCTAGAACAAGACACAAATGGGGACTAGGAACGTTAATCCGATTAGGAGACGATGTTAGAACGGTAACTCTAGAATTGATGAAGCTTTGTAAAGCACCAAAACATTTTTATTAATTAAAAAAAAAAACAATTTAAAAGTCGTCACTAATATAACCAAAGATTTTTTGGACCATTATTTTACATTTTTTTATGGAAATAAGGTAGCAAACGAGCGTGCAGCACCACCTTCCGCTGCCGCCCATGACAACTGGGACCGACTTAGAACAAGACTCATATGGGGACTGGGATAGTTAGTCCGGTTAGGTGACGGTGTTAGAACATCCAGCTAATGTTAGTTTGTAAGTATGAGGACTGGGACAGGGACTGTTAGTGAAAGTAAGTTCTGTTAGTTATTGTTAGTAATAGTCCAGTTTGTAATTGTTAGTAAGATGCTCTTTATAATTCGGTCACAGATGTTGCTACCCTTGAGGACTGAGATAGTCGCCTCTAAAATAGTGTGTGTACATACCCTATTTTGTTTTTCAGGGCCCGATTCAGTCCGTATATCCAATTGTTAATTGCTCTGATGTAATGGATGGATCAAATCTACAAATCTTTAAATACCTTTACTGGTATTTCTCTGATCCGATTTACGTTGCTGACACCATTATTCGCATAGTGCACAGGTACGTCCACAAATTTATGAATGACAACAGTGAAAACTTCACTGCTTTAGCTTGGACTGTTTAAATAAATGATCACTGTGATGTTGAGCTTAATAAATTCGCAACGAAATATGTTTAGCTCTCGGTTGAAGAGGCCAGGAGTTTATATAAATTCCTATATTTAATTATATTTACAGTAAACACAAACTAATGTATAAGGATATAGTCATAACACGATATAAATTACCCAATGATTTTGATATACACATGTTAGGTAAGCGGTTATAAATTGTTCTGTACATGTTATTGTGTCTTAAATATTTTGTTCTTGCTGAAATGCTACATTGTTTTTAATTAAAACGAAATTAGCTTCAGGCACATTTAAATCTTCTGCTTTACTCTTCTAAATCTTGTGGTGATTGTAACTAACAAACAACTTGTATTAAATGCTTGTTTTATTTTTCTTTTTGTGCTGCATTTTTTGAAAAAAATGAAATTTTATTTTAAAGGCAAGTTACGGAACAAGCTATGAGGCGGGAATATCTACCAAAATCATTATTCCTGATAATTATAGACCTGATTGCCACCACGCCATTCATTCATCTAATTAGAAGTGAAAGTTGTCCGCCGGTGCAAATGTGGCCGAATATTTTGAATTTTACAGAGTTTTTAATGTTTGTATCTGTAATTTTATTTTGGTTATTATATTATTATAATTTAACAAGTACCTCACAGCAGTCAGCCCTCTGCGCTACGACATGAAGTTCTTTAAAAGGAGTTAAAACCTGCACCTACTCGTATTATGATGTTGAATAATTCCGCTTTATAATAATTTAAACCTATCCTCGAAAACAATTAGGTAGTCACAACTACATGTCAGAAATTTAATTTCAATTACTTAATATTACATCCACGAGTATAGTGTATCTTGTAGGTGTTCAGAACGACATTTTTCGTTTCCAGAATCTACAGGATAGCTGAACACTTTTCCATGGTGACAACGCATTCATATTGGAATCTTGTTATTGGATACACTCTGGTAGTGTTCATAAGCATTAATTGCCTCACCTGTTTCCTTTTGCTTTTGACATCCGTAGGTCTTTGCAATCGTTGCACGGATGGCCTTTACGATTGGAGAAAATATGTCTTTCATAGAGTAAATACAATATATTGTTATACCTACATTATTTTCCTATTTTTCCCCGTGTAGCCTTAAATATACACACTTATTGTATATTTTATTTTTTTCAGTTTAACGAAACTGACGACAAGTACGCAACATATGTCTATGCAGCTACCATTGTATTTTCATATGTTATTCATCAACAATTTGATGAAACAAAAGCATCTACTTACTTAGAATTCATTTTAATGAGTGTTTTTATGATGTTAGCGTATTTGATTATATTGTTCGTAATATTTCCGAAAATGTTTGCCGAAGCGCATTTAAGTTTGAAACGAATTTGCACATATCACCCTAGAGTTAAACGAATCATACAGGAAACAAAAAGAAGAAATCCATCACCTAAAGCACACCTAGACGTAAAAAACTTTTATTCCCTGATATGGAAGAAACGAGGCGGCATTACTAGTATTCCTGAAATTATCAGCGAGTTACCGAAGTACTTACGAATAGATATTCGGCAAGATCTAGTATGGCCAATCTTTTATCACAGCCCAACCTTTAGAAGGACGTCTGTTTCATTTAAGCGCTGGATTTGCGAACATGTTCGCTTAGATTACAAACTGCCCGGTGAACGGTTTTTTGCTGGACCACATTGTCATACACAGTTGTTCTATTTAAAGACGGGAGTAGTTCAGATACTTTCAGCAGATGATGGTATCACACCATTGATTTCAGTAACGAGCGGTACCCTACTTGGGGATATCAGCTTTTTTCTTCCACCGATGAAACGAAAAGTGGCAGTTCGTTGCCTTACGTATTGTGAGGTTTTTTATTTAACTCGTCTGGATATACTAATTGCCCTGCATATGTTTCCAATGGACCGACGTATGGTTATGGAAAACGCTAAAGAAAGAATCAAACATGCTCGTACATTAAACACTTGTAAGCAACACGTACGAGGTTTAGACAGATCAGAAGACGAAGGTATAGACTGGGTTAAAAGGCGATGGTGGCAAATTTCACATGCCGTTACAGCATGGAAGCGGAGACCCATTAAGATGGAACAAGTGAAATTCGAGTTGCCTCCAGAGGAAGCTGTTTACCACTGTGCTAAATACATCGGTCAGATAGTATTGTGTACGGAATCTCAGTTGCAAATTACTTCTATGTTCACAAACGTTAGATTCCCTTGGATCTTTTCTCCCCAATCTTCTTTCGGATTTACTTGGCAATGTATTGTTGTGACAACAGTTTATTTTGTCGTGCTGCTCTATCCGCCATGTTTAACGCGTGTTAACATTCCAATATGGTTTACGTTCTTCCAGTTTTGGACAGATCTTGTCTATGCAGCTGATATATTTGTATCCTTATTGACTTCTACAATGAGGCAGGAAAATACCATTGATCATTTTGCAACAGTCATGTTTGCCCGATGCAAAAGCACAAAGTTTGTTTTGGATCTACTATCAACTGTTTGGATTGAAGATTTAGTTGTCCTATGTGGATTACCATTATTTTATCATGCCAGCCAGTTAAATCGCCTTATAAAGATATACGTTCTCTGTCCTAGATGGAATATAAGTAAGAACCCTTTCGTGGACGTTTGCCATAAAAACTGTTTGATACAACTTTCCTTCATGTACATCGTTGCTTACGGAGTTTATCTAATTGATTGGTACAGGTCTGACTTAAGTACAGCATATTTCTTTGGGGAATGGTTTTGTAAAGCGGATGATCCCAAAGCAATTTGTCATGCTGATAAAGAAAATTTTTTTGATGTATTCTTTGCATGGATAATGGAATTCCTCTTCTACGAATACCTACCAAATACTCTTACAGATATTTATATAGTATTCATTGTCGCATATTTATTCTTTCTGATTTACGTTTACTGTCAAACAAGTATGATTGCGGGTTTATATCTGAAATACAGAGAAACAGCCAATTTTCAATATTTTGTATCAAATATTAAAAATCATTACCAACATTATAAATTACATCCAGGCTTATATAAACGACTTCAAAGGTATTTGGTATGTCACTGGAAATACTATAAAGGAATGGATGTAATGCATCCAGAGTTATTAAAAAATGAGCCTTATGATATTTGGTTTAAAGTGCATGGTGAAGTTGCTGAGAATATTATTAAACAGTCAAGTGCCTTCGTTAATGCAAGTCCTGGCTTTATAAAAGAACTAGCTTACAAAGCGAAGTTTTTGATCTTGCCGAAGAAATCCACCATATTTTTGTTTGGAATACAATGCAAAACTATTATTTGGAGTGTTCAAGTAAGCACCAAAACGTAGTATTATACTTTAGTATACTAGGGCCAGTTTCACCGGTTCCAGATAAAGTTCCGGATAGCCCTAGGAATTTAACTCCCAGATAAACTACAACTTTTGGCTTCAAAGGTATCTGACAGAAGTGACAGATAAAGTGTTGGATAGGTATCTGCCAGTTCAAGTGGCTGTTAAAGGCGTTATCTGACGGATAAAAAATGTTTCAAGTGGCGTTTCTATAAACACATTTGGAATTGGAAGTTTTGAACTGTAGTAAATCATATTATTAAAAATCCTACTATTTTCGTTCTATAATGATAAAATTATACTTGAAAATATTAAAAAAGTCGAATTGGATTATTTTGAACAAAAAGTATTTTATTAATTAAGTTTTCAAAATAATTTTCAAATGTCAATAATTTACGTAGTAGTAACGAAACGCAAAAAAGCGACGTTGCCGCTCCGTCAACTGTAAAGTGGCAGATAAATTCCTAGGGCTATCCGGAACTTTATCCGTTACCGGTGAAACTGGCCCTAAGAATAGCCATTAGCTACTTTACAATCACGGACATCAAAATTTCAACCTGCTAACCTGTCACTCTGTCGACTCTCTATTACTATTGAAAAATCCATTGAAATATAAAACCTTGTTGTTAGCTTGCACTACTTGTTATCGAGTTAGATCGTTAGATAAGACATATATATATTATGTAGGTCGTATGTCAATTCATACGCGGGCATCCTATGGTTGTGTGAGCTAAAATCTTCAAAAATGTTTCGATTATTGAATTCCTTTGAGACAGATAAATAAACCGAGAGCTGAGACGTCTTAAAGTAAAATTCTTTTCTTTTAGGGTTTTATAAAATGCGAATACTATAATGAAGAGGGAGAACTAATAAGAATGTTATTCAATCCAGGCGAATTGCTTTCGACGCCCTCGGTGTTTGTTTCCAAACCATCGCTGAGGACCCTCGTAGCTGATACTGAATGTGAGGTATGAAACAGTTTGAAGTACGTTAGAACACCAGCTACAGTGTCTATACGTGCGTCAACGACGTGTCAAATTGTCGCACAAATACGTCGCGTGGCACAAATGCTGCACGCACGCTTGCTACATCATATCCATAAAAAAGGTCAGTGTAGGCTTTCAGGGCAAAATCCGGCCTTTTCCTTTTATCGATTTTCATTAAATTTGTTTGAGAATTGACATTGAGATGACGTCTGTAGCGTTTGATGGGGTCTAGCGGAGCGTGTTTCGTGGCCAAGCCATTAGCCCAATTCAGTCTTGTACACCGAGAGCTCCGTACTTTTATTTAATGGACACCAACGTACTGCACACAAAAAAGTGCAGAGATTAGAAAACAGTCGCTTTACAGAGTTTTGAGATATTACATTTAATATAATTTAACCATCTTCATGCTTTTCTTAGTCATAGATACTACTCGTATTTTAATGCGAAATATAAGTGTACCTACGCACATACCACGTCGTTGTTGTTAATATTTTTTCAAGAGTTTCTGTCGCCGTTCCTTTTACTCCAGGTCTAAATCGTCATTCCGAAACGTACTTTATGATGAAGAGCTAAAAACGTTTCTCTATTTGGAATTCTTCTCCTCTCTGTCTATTCAAATATTACGCGAACACGACAGATTAAGGTGATATTTGGCATATTTGTAGTTTGTATCACGAATCTGTTCCTGGGATATTTTTCATCTCGGATAACGAATTTGTTCTTGTGGGGTAACTGATAATATTTATTAGCGACATACCGAAGCAAAGCGCCTTCGAGAACGAACCATGAATAACCACCGAATCATATTATATGCTCATTTGTTTATATTTTAAAAATCTAGAATAGCTTACTAGAATATCCCTTAGGTATTTTTCAGCGTCAAAAATTTCTAATATCTAACAAAATGTCGTCTTTATAAAATTTCAGGTTCTCTACTTAAAAATACAAGATTTTTTCGCTATTCTCAAACACTATCCATCGGAGTTGGCATATTTCGAAAATTGTATTAGAAGATTCAGAACGCCTTATAATAAAATCTATCAGAAGTATGCAAGCAAGCACAAAGACGTACGTTTATGATAATAACAATCTTGATGACCTGACTCACAAGCAATGGAGACCTGCGTTTGTACACTGTAATAATTCCTACTCCCCATGCAATACCAGAGGCAACATTGACTCATTTATCTCATAGAAGAAAAGGTGCAAACACGAAAAAACATTACCTTACCAGGACTACCTTTCATTTTTCATAAAAGCCAAACTACCACCGCGAGCGAAGCGGGCATCTTACGGCCCCATTAACTTGCAGAGGAAAACTACACAATAGCACCACCACCTACAAAGTGAGCAAGAAGAGTTGAATATGCAGTGGAAGCCCGGCTTTAGTATCATTTTGGGCTAGCTTAGGTAGTAGGTATACAGATCCTAGCGAATTTCAGAAAAATAGGCTACACCTTTTACGTGTCCGTTGTTCAGTAAAGGGAACTACGAATATCGATTACCTTGCACTGAAAAATTAAAAGAATTCATTACACGCCATTAACGACGTTTAAACAAAAATATAATTAATGAATAGTTTTACTCGTCGTGTTTCAGTATCAAACTGAACTGCGTGATAAGATATTGCATGCAAGTAAGTCACATGCGCGTATTGATGAATATGAAGCTCTCCCTATATCCTTCAACATCAGCGATCTTAGTTGGTTGGAACCATCATCTCCGTAAGTTTGTTGATATATATTTTTAGTTTTATTTTTGAAGTGAAACTTCTTTTACCGCGCTGAGAGTAAAAATTCAAGGTCGTTAGATAAAACACACGAGTTAGGGCGTTAAGCGCTCGCCACTCATCGATAGCTATGGAAAATCGCTAAACTTATTTTATATATTTACACAGTATTGTATGTCATCCCTACTAATATTATAAATGCGAAAGTAACTCTGTCTGTCTGTCTGTCTGTCTGTCTGTCTGCGTGGCTTTCCCGCTTAAACCTCTCAACCGATTTTGATGAAATTTGACACAGACAATCTTTAGACCCTGAGAAAGGACATAGGCTACCTTTTATTGCGACAAAAAGGGATGAAGAAGTTGAAATAAAGGTTGAAAGTTTGTATGGGATTTCTTCGGGTTTTAAGCACAGCGCCATCTAGGTGAACCTTCCTAACTTAAAGAATAAGAACGCCTAGCGCCATCTCTTAAAGAACCATGAAACTTTATATTTAAGCACTTGATAATAAGTTTCCCGAAGCGAAGTGAGGGCGGGTCGCTAGTTCTTTATAAACGTAATTTTAATCCTTGTCAGAATATAGGATATGATATGAATATGCATAGGATATGCATAGGATATGAATTTAACTATTAAAACGTTGAGAAATTTCACTTCATGTATGCGCACCTCTGGCACATTTGAGTTTAATGTTAATAGCCGATAGCATTGCATGGATAAGTGACTGACAGTGGCAAAATTATTTGGTGCTTCTGTGTCAAACCAGCCACAAATCTACACTAGTGTCGAAATGAAAATTCTATAAAACGCCCTATTGTGTAAGGCGTTTGTGTAAGGTAAAGTGACGGCGTAAGACCTCGCGAGCGATCACCCATGCCCCTCCACTCCAACGAGTGAAACCAACGAGTTAAAATGTATTTCTTTCAGATTTATCGGTTTCTGGATGTTGATAAGAGCTGTTACAGTCGCTGTATCAATTACCTCTGCTGCTCTGCAAGGTAAACAATTTCTAAGTTACAAAAAATGCAGGTGGTAGAATTTCCTCAAAGGTTCTAGAGTTCGCCAATCCACGCAGTGTCAATGACTATGGTTTTATGGACTATGAAGTCTTTTGAAGTAATGACTTAAGAAATCTTTACTTACCCGAAATTAATTCTTACCCTTTTCTTTTCACAAACTACTTATAATTTATGCAATTGTTTGGAAAGATACTGGCTGAAAATGGCCCATACGATACAGGTTTAACTAGTTCAAGGGTGAGGATTCAAGTAAAATAATTTGTTATGATTTGATTCATTAGAGGTTTCATTTCACGTTTCATTTTAGGTGGATGTGGTGCTCCCTACCGTAGAGTTTTGATGGTCGTAAGCGGCATATGCGATATTATAGCAGTAATAGATATAGTACTGAAAATGTTTGTAAGTAAACATAATCTATACTAATATTAAAAGCTACTTAAGCTTACTAATACTAAAGCTTACTTATTTTTTAAACTTCTCTAAGTGTGTCTTCTGGTTCTAGTATGGCATTAGTGGTGAATAAAGCATGAATTTTTATTTTTTGATCCAAAGCCCTTTAATCAACATAATATGTGTAAAATTTAAAATGATAAATGCTGCTAGGCATTTAACATATTTTCTATTCTGCTCTGATCCCCGTAAACGCTTATCCATTAAAAATAGGGGATCAGGCTTCCCGAAGTCAAGCGAGGGCAGGTTTACTAGTATGAGATAAAATTAATGTAAGTAAAAATATTTTAACCAGCTATTTATTTATATTTTTAGTTGGGCTACTACGATAAACGTGGGCTATTGATCACCGACAAGGTAAAGTGTATCTTACACTACCTGACGCACGGCTTCACTCTCGATTTGATCGGCGTGCTACCTCTTTGTGCCTTGATCAGATTGCTGCTGACGAAGGAAATTGACGATAACAGTGCTTTGTTCATAAACACAATGTCGAAGTTCGCTCATATATATCTCTTGACGGGCTACTTCGACTTTATTGCGGACACACCGGCGACTAATATGGCTTTTGTTATGGTAAGTGTTACAGTTTTATAAACGTTAATACATATGTTTAATTTTTTTGAAATTCCCTCACCATGCGGATAAAAAAGGGGATAACAAAAAATGGATTCACTTGAAAATTTGTAAGTAGGTTCTTCAATTGACGCAAGTAAGCACTAAGAAAGCATTTTTGAAATTATGGCAAAAAAGTGCTGTCGAGTTCATTAACAGCAGCGATTTAACCGAAATTCATGCGGGCGGAGCCGTGGGCAGAAAGCTTGCAGATCGTAAAACAATTTGAATGTAAAATTATTCGACAATTCGTTCCATGTTTTTTATACTTACCTTTACAGTATGGCTTCTTAATACCGATTTATATTTTTTTATCAAACAATCTATTGTTGGATTTGGATTAATATAATAAATTTCATGTATAATCACGTCGTAACTAATCATCTCATAGATTCTGAAATGGCAATCAGTGATAATTCTCATGATGCTGGGTGCCTCCCACTACTTCGTGAACAAGTGCATCAACTTTCACTGGCACAGTTCAGGCAGCTTGTCACACATGACCAGTTACAACAACTGCTGGCTGCCGAAATATATTGTCAGGAACTCCCTTGATGAGACTCCCACCTACGATCAATTGCAATTGGTAATCAATATTTTTAACTCTAAATTGCAAATTAAGTTTTGTTGCGCAATGAGATTTGTTGAGGGATATAATTGCATCAAAAAGGCCACATTATGGTAAGTGGCCACCCGACAAATGTATTCTGCAACTTTATATCTGCAACTTCAGGAGCAAAGAAGTGCCGCTCGGTAAGAAGGAAACGGAAGACCCGCTTCTTAACTAAATCCGATTAAACATTTCGGAATTTCAGAACGATGTTTTAAGTACGCTTATAACAGGCAATTAAACCAGTCGATGGTATATAGTCACCGTGGCTTGTAAATATCCATAACATCAAAGACCAATTGATACTTAAGCGAAGAAGGGAGCGGAAGACCCATACTGGTTTGGCAAAATAGCAACGTAAACACATCAATATATTTCATACTTGATTCTAGAACAAATGTGGGATCTAAGCAGGCAAGTGAAACTCACACTTGCGTCATGTGTCACCTAAAAAAACCAAAATCTGGAGGCCAATGGACCAGGCAAACGAATTTTTTTTTACACGTCAAATAAATCTATAAAAAATTACAAGAAAAACTGTGTTTTTACTTTTTCCATATCTCAATAAATGGCTGAGATATTAACGATCAAAGTGCGTATTTACGGCCGTTGGTTTTTTTAAAAACGCAGGCGGGCGGTCACTACTCGATGACGTCATCTCTCAGTAGTCGCGCGTAGTTGATAGGGATTTTTGACCGAAATGTTAATTTAAACTCAAGTAAAGCCGCGAGCAAACCTTAGTTATCAATAATAAAATAACATATATAATTCACATACTATCTACTACATCTATGCAAAATTTCAAGTCTGTATCTATAGAAATAAGAAAGTTATAGATTTGTGAACTGCATAGACCCATATTTTCTATACTTGCGCCGTATCATGCTCGCGGCCGAGCCACGTCGTGACGTCATAGCGTAAGCGCGGAAATTCAAAAAAGGGCTTGAACTTCTCGTCTTTATAACTTCGGAAATACTGCATGTATTGAAGTGAAATAAAAAGTTATGTAATGTATATGACCTAAGCTCGGATTTTAGGTGTATTTGATAGTAATATTTTGACCCTTTTGCCTTCTCCATTCGCCCTTCAAATAATAAAATTAGTCTCTTATTTCTTAGTTTTAAGTATACCTCATTTTGGAACGAAGTTCCTTATCGCGCGTTGTGAAAGGGGGCTGGACGGAATAAATTCTTACGAAAAGTTGTCACGACATGTTTTTCTGTCTCTCTCTCTCTCTCTTATAGAAAGCAAGCCAGATATTTTCATTTCTATTTCGCATTGAACAGTGTGGTGTCGCGACGATTATTTTTTTTATTTTTGTTTATATATTTTTATATATATATATACAGGGTGTTAGGGTTAAGACCAGAAACCTCGTAACCACGCTTTCGGACCGTGAAGTTAAGTCGTATGGCATACAAACTATATTTATTAATACATTAATTTGCCCACAATTTACAAATTTCATTTTAATTCAAAAATAAATGCAAATGAACTTATAACAGTATGCCACTGGAACCTCCACTACGCTAGTACTATAATTACTATAAACGCGCGCCGCGTACGCCGTTATTCATTACGAAAATAGCCATGTGTGCGTAGCGTCCGGCTACACTACTACATCCACGCGAGCGACCTAGCAATGGCGGCGCTCGTTTACTACCAGTACCTACAGTTGTAGTAAATTAATCACCTTTTTATTTTATGTAATTTTGTTTGGTTTCAAGATATAATACTATTTATGTAACGGCATTAGCTTATTAATAAAAGCTACCGATGTCATAACAAAAGGAAAAAATACGACTCAATAATATCACATCCTAGATACCTATCTAGGATGTGATATTATTGAGTATTGTACCTACAAGTACAACATACTAAAGGTAGGAATGGTTAGTATAGGTAAGTGATTCCTATTCAAACATTTGATGTTGTAATAGGTCCTTTGTTTTAGGACATTTTGTATTAATTTATTAAACGAAATATCTACTAAATTTACTTTTATAAAGCATCACATACCTAAGTAGTTACATAATAATAAAATTACTTACCGAGCAGGGTGCATTTAATGTGATTCAATCCACAGCACTTCAATTACACTAAACACACTTTACTAATAAAGCAAAGTCGCCAGTATGCGGACCATGTCCGTAAACTCGATGGAACTAAAGTGGACATATTGATAAAATAACTAAATAACTAACTAAATTCACAGAATCACAATTCACATCCATATCCGACCTGCGAAACCAAGCGACTGGTAGGTATGTCTTAGTTTAAGTTAGCGAAAATATTAATAAGTAGGTAAATAACACAGAGTCGGTCAATTTGAAAGACTTCCGATTGCACAAATACGGGATCTATGAACCTCCGTAACCGTAACCGAAAGTATCGGATATCTGAAATAAAAATTTTATCTGTCCAATTTTCGGTTAATTTCGAATAGGGGCGACATCTAAATGAGACATGTAATGACAGGTTTTTCTGTCTGCCGGCTGAGCAGAGAAGCATACACTAGCCGCGCGCGAATCTTGCACAGTTTTATTATTTCTATTGTTTAGTCAAAATTATATCTAATATCCGCAACCGACTACTACTAGACTAACTATCTGAAACTATCGGATAATGCGGAATAATTACATATTCGTAACCGTATCTAAAACCGGTATAATATTATTCCTATATCCGTATCCAGATCCGAAATTTCATATCCATAACATCCCTGGTACACATGCCGCGCATCTTTGAATGTTTTGCCGCCAAACGTGGCCAAACCGCCAAAAGAATGCGAAGCCGCTCAAGGCGCGGCGCGACGAGGCTCCGTAATCATAGAGCAGTTCTATCGATTTGAATTATTTTAATAGAAGAATCGATTATTTTCCTTTAATAAATCTGTTTAGCAAACCAAATAAACCTACTTACATTTATTATTTTATTTAGATAAAGATAACTTCAAGTGTTTGTGTAACGTTAATCGATTAGGTAACAATTACAGTTAAGAAGAAGGTACAATTTCAAAGATATCTTTGCAAAATCGATTTATTCGAGTAACTCATGTGCTACAAAATAATAATGAATAAATGTATTTATTATTATCATTAATGTTATTTAGCAAACTGCACACAAGTGACACAAGGCATATTATTTATTTATCTTTTTTACATTATCATATTTCACAATTGAAATGTAAGTTAAATTTTATTATTTAGAATTAATGATATTATTTAACAATTCGTCTTAATTGAATAATCGACCAGTTTTTAATTTTTTATTTCTACATACAGTACGCGCTAAGTAGATAGGCGGAATCGTTTTTATTCTAATTATTTATTTATTTATTTACTCATAATGCCGACCATTACAATTATTAATAATTAATTGACTGTTTATCTATGTTGGATAATAAATACATACGTAATTTTCATGTTAACACACATCGATTAATATACGATTAATCGATTGCATTCTCAACAGTGAAATATCAATTTTTCAATAACAACAAATGCTCGAAAACTGGGAAGCGCCTGAATGGCCTGACAGCCTGATAGGTACCTAATGTTGCAAACTATTAGTGTGCGTTTCTGCGTTGTGTCTGTGTGGGTTTATGACTTTGAAGATTTTATTTTTGAATTTGTACCGCGACCAAACGATTTTAATATTGTAAGCAGTGTAAGATTACCTAGTTTGTATTTTTATGAGTACAGCTACGTAGGTGTTATTTTTAAAGTGAAACTTTTATTTATTTCTAATGCTTTAGATAAGTATTGACAAATTCCTTATTAATGACGTTTTTTAATTATGTATTTTCTCTTTTCAATGTAGGTATGTTAAGTTAGATAATTCGGTATTGGTAGGTAAATTATTCTTTAATAGTGTTGTTATTGCCAAGCCACATTCTAACAGTGTAGAATTCAGATTAATTTGTTGTCAGAGTACATTTGAGCTGGGCAGTGTGTTTCGTTAGGTATCAAATTCTACCATAACTTTCGTTTAATCATTTTAAGGTTGTAGGTATAACATTTATCGTAATGTTCACTACGAAGATATTTATGTACCTAAGTTACATTAAATAATTCTAACATTTTCATCGCAGAATAAGATTGATTTAAAATTCAAGTACCAAGATCATTCGAACCGTGACAAATTAGAGCGCTACCTTGAGGTTTACGTGTAGAACTGAATGGGAATAGTAATTTTCATTCACTGTATAGCTCGGATGGGCCGCAAGAATAGTGTCATATTTCAATATTTCAGAAAAAAAAAATGTTATTTAATTTTATATGGAATAAAAAAAGGGCACTGACATTTTTTTTCTCTATGTAGTATTACTTAGAATCATGGTCCGAAAGCGTGGTTACGAGGTTTCTGGTCTTAACCCTAACACCCTGTATATATATATATATATATTTTGTTTTTTTTTGTGTATACTTTTGTTTTTTTTCTTACTTTTTTTATTATATTATTTTTTGTTAATTTTTTTTAATTTTTTTGTTTTTTTTGTTTATATTTTTGTTTTATTTTTTTTATTTTTTTATATATATTTTTTTTATTATATTTTTTTTGTTTTTTTTTGTTTTTATTTTTAGTTTTTTTTATTTTATTTTTTTTCTTATTTTTATTTTTATTATTATATTTTTTTGTTAATTTTTTTATTTATTTTTTGTTTTTTTTTTTATTTATCTTTTCACTGACGATAGGTAACGCTACCTGTGGGAAATAATTATAACTTAAAAAAATAAAATTTTATTGCAATTCCTTCAACCTTCACTAATTAATCGAAAGAAACTTCGTTCCATCCGGGTGTCCCTTGACACCTCTCAAGTTTTTTATTTTTATTTTCGTTTTTGAAAGAATGATGCAAAATATTAAGTAGAAATACGTCCGTCATCATTGTAATTTTCTGTTTTGTGCGTGAATTGTTGCGCAATAAGTGTTTGCAAAATATATACGTAGATACTTTTTATTTTTTTTTAGGTGTTCGCAGAAAGTCTGAATTTTGCTCAGAGTGGTCTAATGAAGGTCAATTTGGGGAGGTTTAAAATAGCCCGGAGTGACTTAGGCTTAGCGATTGCACTGTTTATCTTGGGATTTACATTTTGGTAAGTTTAATGTTATATAAGACAACGTTACTTTATAAAATAATTGACAATATTGATGCTATATGTTTAAAAGGCAGTTGGATGGGTCTCCCCCAATAATTAAACGTACCACGAAGTCCCCATAGCCTAGTTGGTAGTAACCTTACCTGCGAAGCGATGGGTCCCGGGTTCAATTCCCGGCCGTGGGAGATGATTATGTGACAGATAAATGTTTCTTCTCGGGTCATGGGTCATGGGTGTTAGTGATGTGAAATTTGTGTTGTCCATGCCAACCGCGACACAGTAGTGAATCCTAGTGCGGGATTTATTAAAAAAAATACACATTCATAGCATAGCTGAATCGTGGGTGCCATGGACAACACATATAGACGAGAAAACACTCAGACCAAGAAGAGATTTTCTATAACAACTTCAAAAATTTAAGAAATTAAAATTTTGCAGGTATGTTGTGGCTTACTCTTTAACTTTGCTGGTGCTAAGTTTTCGTGGCAACACAATATTTCAGCATGGCGTCAGTCAGTTACGACATTTCCTCAAAGCAGAAAGAGTGGAGACTGTGGTGATGGACCGTGCCATTAAGCATTTCAGTTATTGGTGGTTAAGGTAAGGTAACTAATTCCAGTGTTCACATAAATACTTCAGTGCAACCACTACAATTAGGTGGTCAAAATTAACGTATAGGTACAGAGAGCTATACGAACGCGTCGATTTTGACAAAGGTATTGTAAAGTAATATTTGTTAATACTGAATTAAATCTTATCATCAATGTATTGTAATGTTACATTGTAACACCATCAGGGGCCCGATTCTGGTAATTTATAAAGGCTTCAATTGCGTCGTGTTTGAATAGCTTGACATACTTAGAATAATGGCATATAGAATGACAGTCTTCATACAAGCGCTCTTTAAAAAGTGAAGCACTAATTTTCTTTTTTCTTTTTTTTTATACTTGTTTATTGGTTGCCAGGGAAGTGCAGTTTCCCGAAAGTGGGGAATGATTCGGCCGCTGATAAGAATTTGTTTTAAGCAATACGACCGAGCTATGTGTGGTAAAGTATGGGTATGGTTATGTAAAATTGTTATATTACGAGAATGTTTATTTAAATATGAAACGAATACAAGAAAATATTAACATCATTTTTTTTACTATTAATTTTTTTACATATCATTTACGTATCTGAACATAAGCATGAACACAGGAGCTTAGTATATTTTAATAACAGCATTGAGTAAAAAAGTTTTGTTCCAATATTAAATATACTCTGGGAAAAAACAAAAAACAATGGGCTTTGTTGATTTACTACTCTATGGACTATATTATATCTGTGAACTATTGTATCTGTGAAAATAACAATAAAATTAAGATGAAAATGACATTGACAATAGGCATGATATAATAATAATAACTAATAATAATAATTTCAATATTAATGGATATCTAACAACTTCAATAATTATACCTTAACAGGGACAACATTTTCGCGCAATCTACACGATCCACCCTGTGTAATGTACTTATCTTCATTATGAAAATGTTTTGAACATATTCGTGTATTTTTGGTTGGCTTTCAATATACTTCTCCACGACTAAGCCTTATATCACTCGTCACTTAAAATGGGAAAATGTATTTTCACAATTGGGCAACACTGAGTATTGAAACAAAACGTTTTTATTTAAACCTAATTATATACAAGATATTATGAAATATTGAAAGATTACCTGTGAAAAATGATGTTATTACACTTCTTTTGTTTTTCAAATGTGTTGTGACAAAATTTAACCACACAAATCGTCATAATTATTTTTTTTCCGCGAGACGCGTTTGCCATGCATTGTCATTGATGACTACGGAGCTGGCCGGCGTTTGGTGACATATACTACTCACATTTATAGTTGTCAAAGTAGCCGCGCAGACTTCGTTTCTATATGTCATTATTCTAAGTTGACATAATTATTTGGTATACGAAATGTGTCAAAAATGCGTCAAACTACTCGTAATTCGACACGACGCAATTGAAGCATTTATAAATGACTCGCATCAGACTTCGGTCCCAGGTGGAATTTTACTTGAATCAATTGTTTTTTAGAACTAAAGGAATCAATATGCAAAATTTAATGAATGAGAGGATCGGTATTATTTTCCGACAAGACTTGAGCCACTACTTGTTCAACAGGTAAGCACTGTTTATTGTGTTTACTACTAGTATAAATTATTCGTTGTTTGCGAATGTCTGTGATTACTGCTGACATGTTACATAGTCATAATAATTATCAATCAATTATGATTGATTAAATAATTAATAAAATTATTACTGCATCCATACCCTTTTGTTGTATTTGCAACGTTCAATAATTAGGACTGTTGTCTGGATCGCTTATTTTATTTTATTTTCATTTATTTGGGAAACACACTGTGACATATTACTTACAAACAATTAAATATTTCGTATAGCTATACACAATTTATATTAGTGATAAGATTTCCTGTTATACTTACCTATACAGGTAATAGGTACATGTTATTGTAACTCTTATTAGTGGATACCTTATCTTTAGGACCCAGTTAGACGACGCGATAGCTTTCGCGACACCGATTGCGCGGCAGCCACGTGGCGGACGCGCGGTTGGGTAACTTCTAAGAATTTGTACGTTGTGGACTAGTCAATAAAGTTTAATTTGCTATGCACCAGTAGGCGAGCGCACAGCACCCGCGCGGCGGCCGCGCGAAAGCTATCGTGTCGTATAAACGCGCCCTTATTCTACAAACTACATCCACACCAAGTAAGTATGAGATTTTCAACAAATGTTTTCTCCAACCATAAATTTTTCAGAACATTTGCAATATTGAACACAATACTAAAAGGTGGTGAAACCATAGAACGGGATTTGTGCAGTGCGATCACAGAACTATACTTTCTTCCGGGAGAGGAGATTCTAAGAGAGATGGACCTCGCGCCTTGGGTTTATATTGTACACCGCGGACAAATTTGTATCAAGAAAAATGATGAGAAAATTGCTTTACTGACTAAGGTTTTTCCTCTTTATCAGAGTTTAGTGTGCAAGGTGACAGGTGCAGTGCAGTGCGGTGCAGTGTGTAACGTCTTATATGTGATTTGTGGCTGATGTCAGTTCCTGTTTCGAGGCCAAATAAAAGAAATCCACATAAAGTTGCTTTGAAACAAATCTCAAAATAAAGAACGTTATCCTATCCCATTATAGGTTCGAATTCGAAGTATCATTTTTTATTGTAATAAGGGTTTTTATTTATCCTATAATGAAATAAATTATACTCTTTTTTCCATTTAATACTAGTATATTATTGTAAGATGTTTAACAAGAGCAGGTACTTGAGTAGTAATTTTGTTCAGCTGCCAAAATTTTATTTATTCGCCAGGGAGCCATTTTTGGTCAAATGACTGGAACAAAATCTCGTCCAGTACGAATATCAGCACAAGCAGTTAATCATGCAGACATCCTTCAAATTCCTTTCCAGTTATTCCGAGACGTCGTGGGTATGGGAACAGTAAGTTATATTTCTATGGTAACGTGTAAATTTATCTTAAAAACAAATAGGCGTGAACGTAATACGTAATTTCAGATAAAACAAACAATAGACGAAAACCCTCAATCTGCGGATGACTATATGGCAACAGATGGTACATCATTGGAGAATCCTTATAATACTGTCCAATATATACTAAGAGGTAGCAAAGCGATAAAACTGCCTGTAAGTTCCTTTATTATGATATAAACACAATGCAGAGACAAACCGCGCCATATTAAGAGTGCGACCCTTTTCCATCATGCTGGCGCTTTGGTGACTTTAGTTGGATTGACTTTAATCTATATTTTAATGACTTTCAGTGGAGTGACGAACCTACAAAAGCACGAAACGGTACTTGGTATTTCTATATGCTATACCAAACATGGTTTCTTAGCCCCAACATAACATTTTCATTTATTCTTTATCTGACGACGATACCGCCGGAGAAGGTGAAAACTGTCTATTCGGCCCTATTTTTGAGCGACGTTCTTCAAGTATTGAATTTCATCTCGGAATTTTTTACGGTAAAATGGCTGGTTTCCTATTGTGACATTCGTTTTAGCTTCGAAATATTTTAGAGTTTATACTAATCGCTATAATGTAACTGCTAAGTAATTGAAAACGTAATGAAAAATAACAACCGTGATTGCAAAGCACGAGGCCAACTCATAGTAGAGATTTATTGAAGCAATAGCGTAGGTATATTTTTGATATATTGAATACAATAACTTAATATCAATAAATTAATACTTAATCATCCATTGTTTAGATTAGTTTTTGACCTGCAATTACCCAAAACCAACAGAACACGGCCGCAAGGTGAACCTTTGATCCTTGATATGATCCTTACAGCGAAATGGTTACGATTCCCAGCGAAGTAGAATTTAAATGACGCGTTTAAGTTTCTGTTGTCAGAAGTGTGAATGTGAATTAATTTTTGTATCTTGTCAAATGTCCAATGGACATGTTGTCCATGGTGCCCACGATACAGGAAATCTTAATGTGGTAGACCCACATTAAGGTTGTAATTACTCTCTATATGTTGTGGTTATAGGTTATAGTGTTATTACATTTATTTATTCGTAGATCGAGCTTGTCGTAGAGGATGGCAAGTGTTTGGAGCGAACATTAAAGTGGCGTTATTTTAAAAAATGGTCGTGTTATTTAAATCTTCTGGGGCTGCTTCTACCTTGGTGTGAGATTTTTACCAAAAACTACAACTGGGCATACACCAGGTTGATAAGATTGCATTTGTTTGTGGATTTTCACCGACATTTTTGTACCGGCTTCAAGGTTAGTTTGATTATTGTTTCGTTCATTTTATTACATGTCAAGTCACTTAGATTATATACGAGTACTCCCTAAATAGTTACCAGAAAGTTACCAGAAAAACGTACGAAAATTGTCACTAACTATTAGCCTCTAAATGACGTAACATGAGGACATTTCTCTAGTACCTACCACTGATAAAGCTCCATCCAGACAATCAATGTACAAGGTGGTGATTCGTTGAATTGGTGATGTTTTTTTCTTAGGAATGCAATGCAATACAATTGTTTATTTTGCACACACAGGATTTAAACAAACAATTATAGAGACATAATTACTCATATCAAGGATAAGGAAAAAAATATGTAAACTTTAATTTTCAGAGTAAAATTGCTCCAATTCTTCTGAAAATCTCAATCACCTTCCTACTGTTTCACGCTATGATATGTGGATGGATATGCATGGCATGTAGAGGTGAGATTAATAATAAAAATATACGCTAACACACTCATAATCCCACATTCTTTGTGTTGCGGGTGGCATAGCCAACACTAGTGTCACATTACTAACACCCATGACCGGAAAACAAACATTATCTGTCACATAAATGTGTGCCACGGCCGGGAATCGAACCCCTGGAACCCTCGTTTTGCAGGCAGGGTCACCGCTAGACTCGGGGACGGTGTGTATAATATGTATATACTTATAGTTTAAGTATGTCAACATCATCACAACCCATAACTGTCCCACTGCTGGGCACGGGTCTCCTCTCACAGTGTGAGGGGTATAGGCCATAGTCCACCACGCTGGCCAAGTGCGGATTGGTGGACAAGTATGTAATACATATAAATGTATTTTTTAATGCTGTTGTAACTTCAATTATAGCGAAGTCGCTTCAGGCGCAATATTTGCCAACCGTTGCTGCCAAATCTTGATATTGTTACAGTCACTTAAGTTCGCAACTCCAAAGCGAGGCCTTTGGATATCTTGATACTAATTTTCTAACTTTTCATTGTTTAGAAAAAGTTTTTCCAGTGGAAATTCCTCCTCTGCCACCACATATAAATAGATCAGTTGATTACTCTGAATGGGTGCATCCTAACGATAGGAAAGGTGGTAAGTTTTATAATAAATAATAGTTATAAAAACTAAGTAACTAAGTGCTGCTGCTAACTAAATTAAAAGTGCAAAACAATTTTAGTCACTATGCTGTTATTTGTTGAGGATTTTGCTTGTCTTGAGCCAATTCTGTAGTGGTTGTGGTGCTGGTGCACGTCATGAATGGTTGTCATAAATTTTCATATCAGGCTAGTTGAAATTGGTGAAAATAATGCTGAACTCTGTAACATGCATACGCATATTACACACGTACATAGGTTAGCTTGAATAAAAGCGTGTTAATAAACTATTTTTTCTCACGGCTTGTTGAGACAAGCCGTCTTCCAGGTAAGCCTGGAAGACGAAACAATATACCGCTAAAATTGTTCAAAGAGAACGTAATAAAAATGACCTTATAATTTGGAATATTATAAGCACTGAACTTTAACTCCCAAGATAACACATTGTTGAGCCGAGTGTTTTAACTTGTGCCCGCGTATCAAAGATTCACATTATGCGAGAGAAAAGGACCGGGGTTAATACTAATCAAACGCCGTCTTAAGTTACCTGACTACAATCCAGTTAATGTTTCATCTTCGGCTTTACTAGTCATTATCATAAAATTATTGGAGTGCTCAAATTTTCATTTCAATTTCAGGATGTGCAATAGCAACGAGAAACTTCAATAAGAATGGCAGTTATTACGATTACTTCAGTTTTCTTGTGCCGAAAGACATGCGTGCGGATTATATAGTCGCTATGTCATATATTTTAATTATTTATACTCACTCAGAACTTGATGCGGTTAGTATTGATAATATTATTAGTATTAATTCTACGCTTAGTAGTAGTACTTAAAACTCCATTTTTATGACTATGATAGCAACGGCGGAAGAATATGTACCTCCGGGAAATTATTTTTAATTTGAGGCAGTCAAATTTCACTAATTGTCTTAACTACGCTATCTCTACATATATCTCTATCTATATCTTACGTGCGATAATTATTTTTCGCACCCATACTGATATTATAATAATATTATCGGAGAGGATCTTAACCTGCTGTATGGACGCAATTCGTCTATAAGGTGTGTTTTAACTTCAGTTAAAATATTTGCCTTCGGGGAGTAAAGCGATAGTGTTATATTATGGGTTTTTTACTATTTTACATTTTTGAAATCTATATGCCAATTTCCTGGTTTGAATTTTGTTGTGAAAATGCGGGAAAAGAAATTCCAGAATGAAAAAAATCCTGTACCTACTCATGTAGTTTAAATACATGAATAAATAATTAAATATTCAACAAATGTTGGATTTACACATATTACAAAACAAGGCAATGTTCGACAAAAAATAAAACTTAGTAATTGCCACAACAATGAAAATTCCCTATGCCCTAAATGTCTGTTTCGTTCATTACGTACCTTGGACCTCTCGGTAGAAGGATTGTTGTAAAATAAGCAATAGAATCGTCATTCGTCTCTTTCTTCAAGAACGGAGTGAATAGGCTTTTGCTGAGTATGTGCGCTCTCCATCTTAGGCTAAGCTTGGTCTCCACTTACCATCAGGTGATACTGTGGTCAAGTACTACATAATGGCAGCTTGCGTCGATCATAAGTGATCTACCGAGTTAAGCAATAGCCGATATAGTCGGTTTATGTTCATTAAGGAGCAATCGTTAAGCCAAAGGCTTTCGAACAGCATAAACATTTCTGACACTTGGGTTGGCCACTAACCTCTCCACCGATCCTCACTGGAGTAGCGTGGTAAATATGTTCTAAGCCTCCTTAGGTACTACAAAAGACCCGTGCTCAGTAGTGGGCCATTAACGGGTTGAAGCCATTTTTCTTAATGTTACTCTCTCTCTCTCTAATTACGTTTTCTTTCATTTGTATTCAGGTGGTTGCAGTTTCTTTAAAGCAAGTGTACTTCAAAGTATTTATTAATTTCGTCATTTATATCATGAACATTTGGATCTTGAGTATGGCGATCAGCGCCATCTACACCAAACTGCGGAATTTGTATCGCTACGATAGCAGTGTTATTGAACTGTTGACGTATTTGGATCATAATGGCCAATCTCCGATACTGTTGAATTCTGTGAGAGAATATACTAAACAGCTCTGGGAGAGACAAAAAGGTTAGATTTTTGTGTTTAGAGAGAGATTAATTTTAAAGTTAATTATTAAGTTCAGCTTTAAAATTAAAAGTTAGGCTTTTCTTCTCGGTCAAACGATAACTTTATTTTATAAAGCTTAGATGTATATTATTGTATATCTAAGATCTATGGTGGCGTCCTAATTGGCAGCGATCGTACGAGCAAACGATGCGTTCATCGTCGTGCGATGGTCCAAAAGTGTCCTAATTGCGATGTCCATCGCGCGATGGGCTTACAAGGCGCCGCCTTATTTTATTTATCAATGGCTGTCTACAGGGATGCACAGTTTTTGCTGTCAGGCAATATTGCTTTGAAAATTGCAAGTGACATTGAAGAAAGAAAACGTAGACCACATATTATACTTCATAGATCCAGAAGTCACCGCGGTGAATTTTTCAATCATTATTTTAATGTACGGAATAATGAAGAAGGCTTTTACGTACACAATGAACACAATACGCTAGTAATATGTAAAGGGCAAATTAAATACACGAGCTCCATTTTACAATACATTTTTATTGAATGACAATATTGACATAATTCCTTTGTTCTTCTTTTTATTCTTGAAGCCGCCCTGGGATCGCACGATTAAACCCATCGTACAATCGTTATAAGCATTTATTATGCTCGTGCGATGACTTGCGAGCTTTAATTAGGACACACTTATTTAGTGTGTGTGTTTAATTTCGTCGTGCGACTAAATAGCATCGTTTGCTCGTACGATCGCTGCCAATTAGGACGACGGGTAAATCTACGTAGGTATGTACGTCACATGTTGTCTCCGCAACAGTTGTACCTAAATTCAAACCAAAATTGCTAATTTTGGTTCGAATTTACAAGATGACTAATTTTTGTTTCTTTGGACAGTCATAATTTAGGTCTTTTCTGTAATTATCTAACATATTTACTGTAACTTTATAGTTTTATGATCATTTAGTATATATATAAATCCGAATATGTCTCTTCTTCTCGTAAGGCAATTGGCTTCCGGAATTGGCTCAGCAGGCACCGCAGTGTCTGCGAGAAGACATCTTCAGCGCTTTGTATATTCATCATCTTCAAGCTCCACCCATTCTTCGAAATCTGCCCATGTATTTTATTCGCCAACTTGTGACTAGGCTGCACAGAGTCGTTGTATTTCCTGGTATGTTGTGATGTATTGATTACATTAGGTTGTATTTTTGTATATTTCGAAACAGTTTGCAAAGTTACGTTTTTATTTATTTATTCTATCATTTGTCATATACTAATTATTATACAAAACTTATTTAATGTCATCGATGAAATCCAAACGATCAAAAACATAACCTATCATAAATCTCTAATCAATTCAGTTATTTACTCGTAATATCTGGACCCTGATTCTCAATTCGTAGAGATGCATCTCTAACAGAGATATCTCTGAAAAACATGGCGGATCTCTAATGAAACCTAATTTCCTTATTCTCGGGATGTCACATTAGAGATATCTCTGAGCCTTTTCTTTCGACATTCAACGTGTGGTCCGCAGCGTTCGAGATTGAAATGTCTTGCATTTTGACCAATTGTGATTGGTCAAAATTTGCGCTGTACTGTACAACGCAAATTTTGACCAATCACTGTACAAGTTGTACAGTTGTCGTTCGAGATTGAAATGTGAAATGTTGATGTTCACAAAATCACAATTTTATTGACAGTTCGTTTTCGTCTTTCTAAGACTTTGATTTATAATGAAAGGTTTTCGTATTGGTTCTCTAAGTGATAAATTGATAATGGATACATTTTTTCTCCTATTAAATTAGAAAACTTGTTTATAAAACGTATGTTCATGTCCTTGGCCCACAGGTGTTTGTCAAATTGCGATGTAGTGGGTACTGCAGCGGACAAAGCCGCAGCCGCTGTTATGGGCTTAAAACAACTAGAACAAACTCAAAAATCTATGCAAATAGCAAAGCAAACATGTATATAAGTCAAAATTAATATTATTTATAATATAAACATCAAATTCATCAATATCAAATTAATAAACAAACATTCGCTTGACAAGTTGACATTGACATGACAGAATGCAGAGATGCCTAAATGCGGCAGATGCCACAGATAGCTAAACATACAACTGCCATGAATATTTCGTTATACGGTATGCGACGCTTAGTCTTTTTGTTATAATGGTTTGTAACTGCAATATCAAAGTAAATAAATTATAACTATTCAAAGATAGTTTAGAATGAATAATATAGTGATTGTTTTATACTTTTATATGATTTGAGTACTGTAAAACCTTTTTTTACGTGTAGTCGTGTTTTGTTGACTTGGCGTCGCTATAGTCTAGAAAACGGAACGTAAAGGAGACTGGCGGGTTTTCTAGGAGTGTTCGGCCTGGTCACCCACATGGTTATTTATTATGTATTCGCGTAGCGTATTTTAATAGATACTAATTGATATTTGTAATTTCTTATAAGCACTTGTCTGTGTAGCTGAAATAATTATTTAAACTTACGTGTTTCATTTGACAGTTGTCACCGAACTGACTAGGTAAACTGAGGTTGTTTTTAATACGCATTTTGTATAACACGAAACTAATGGTTATTGGAAGGAATTAATTTAATTCATTTTCTTATTTTTAATTTAAAAGTCAAAGTCTAAAACAGAATCCACGGGAAAGCACTAGAAAACACTAAAAAATATCCACGAAGTAACAGAACAGAAGCAACAACTGAATGACAGCTATTCCTTTCGTTCGTCAGTCAACAGTTATCACAGACCATAATACGCGATGTCAATTCAAAGCACAGACACGATATGACATTTACGCATCGATCTCTTTGATCGATTATTCGTCATCCTCATAATTACAAAAAATGGATATCGCTCAGTTCGTACTCAATAAATCTGATTTTATCGAGTAATATCAACCAGAATGTACGATAAAAATCTCTGTGATTTAATGGTGATACAGAACCGGGTAAAAACACAAAGAGACTTTGTATAAATCGATTCACGAAAGATATCGATTTACTAACATTAAAAACAATGTTTTCTGCAAGTCGCCAAGTTCTACGAAAATGCGCATAAGACATTTTACACTAGAAAAAAATGGTGAATTTTTAGACCTATGTGTCGTTCTTGTAGGGCTTGGGGCCGAAAACCGCCAGTCTCCTTTCATATGTCTAATGGTAATGTCGAAAGATAAAATCTCTATTGTGGCCCAGAATGACGTTTTTGGATACAATAGAGATTTTGCCAACATGTCTCGTAGAGATTGACACAGTAGAGATATGGCAAACTTAGAGATTATCTCTACAAAATGAGAATCGGGGTCCAGCCTGGCTAACATGCGCAACGCGACATATGTCGTGACGAGAGACAGAGATATTGTCGTTGTCGACAAATTTCTCGTTTACCCTAACATGCACGCTACGAGAGACTAATTTCTCGTCGAAGACTTGGGTATGTCGAGTAGACAAACCGATGTTGCCGTTTCACAACATAATCTGATATTCTTATGTTGCAACATCGATTTCGTTCATTCATTTTCTTAACGGACATTTAAAAATGACGTTTTTATGACAGTGACGTCTTTAATTATTGAATTTGACTATTTGAGCTTGACGTTGCTTCTCCTTCGACTCCTTCATCGAAGATCGACTCCATCTACTTCTACACACAGTACAGACCCTTAACCCCGGATTGTTGGCGAAGGGCCTTGTGTAATTTTTTATAGTGGTCTCTGCCTTGTGTGCCCATTTAGCAGTAATACAAGGAAGAATTAAAAAATTGAAATGGAAAATCGTCCAAAAAAAGCGTAAGTACTTACCTATAAATTAATTTGGCGATATGGATAATATAGTGTACTTTACTAGGAGTGAAACCTAAATTAAAGGGCCATCGGCTTTGAAATCCGCCAAAGGGATTGGAACTCTCCATCCCCTAAATCAAACGGGTCGCAGACGTCCCGAATATGTCTGCGTTGAATTTTCCGCGCCTCTCGCTCCTCATAAAGGGTTATTAAATGATTATAATAAGGAACGGCCATTGTTGTAATAAAGAGAATAAATATTCGATCACTTTTTTATCGTCCAACAGCTATCTCGTCAACAAGAACTAAGGAAGAGAAATATCTCTTTTGTTAATGTCAAAAGTCGATAAAATATGACAAAATTAGGTTGCCATGTTAGTGTTCGTAGAGAAAAATACCACATAAGTAAAAATTACTTTTATCTCTACTTTTGACGTAACGAGATGATTCACGTGTGCAACCATGTTAGCCTCGGTAGACATAGAGAAAAAAGACGAGATAATGGGTAGAGATAATTATCTCGTGGTGCGCATGTTAGGGGGGCTGGTCATATTATTTATGACTAATACTTAAACCGGCATATTTTCAGGCAAGTTTATACTTCAAGAAGGTGACATTTACTCGGCTATGTATTTTATTCATGAAGGTGAAGTTGAGAAATGGAGCACAGATAAAAGGTGAATAGGTATAGATACCTTTATAAATATGTGTACGTGAATTTCTCCTAATGGTCAAAATTCAACCATTATCAAAGGTCCTACATACTAAATTGCATGTTTCGAAAAAAAAATCCTCTTACACGTTCATTATCTGTGACCGTAGGTACTTTTCTATGTACTTACAATAAAACAGTTCTGTATTATTATAATGATATTGTAATGATTTTTGGTATACAAACAATAAAGTCAATAAATAAATAAATAAACCTCGTCAATAGCTACCAATAATAATAAAGGAATCCACTTAACAAACATAGGCGAAAAATAATGCGTTGGATTACTCTCTTTGCCTATTCAAGATTTACAGATTTCCAGGTATTACTTTTATCAGTCAATCATGATATTACATGAACCAGAACTTATTATTATCGGCAAATAAAATATCTACTCGTGCTCCGTCTTCCAATCCATTTTATTCAATGACAATATTGACAAGATTCCTTTAATCATCTGTCTATTCTCCAAGACGATTTCCTTGCTGGCCAGTAACATTTTGTTAGGACACTGGCCAAAAGCATTCGGAAGGAGGGAGTCCCCTCCTCATCATATCTTATCTCTCCTCCCTCAAACTCCTCACCGCACCTCACCATTCCACAACGCGCCTTACCAGCTCGCCGCACCTCACCTCGCTTCACCACACCTTATCTCACCACTTCCTGATCCTGCTCCTCGCTATTGTTTTAGTAGAGGTGGTTAAGGTATAAAATATATCCGTTACATTATGATTATTTCCGAAGCCTAACGAGTCTAATTGACTAGTATGTTAGAAATGGCACACGTAAAAAATTACACTAAACCATTGACTTAATATATATCAATGCATTAACCATCTGATAAAGCAATAATATTTATCTTAAGGACCAGTTTTTTGTTTATAATTTTTCAAACAAGATGATAGTCCATAAAGATGGTGGCCCCCATCAGGTAGTGATTGCAGCCGTTACCATTTTTTTTAATTATTGTTTATTTTCCAGCGGACAAAAGAGACTGCTATCAATTTTAACTGTAAATGGATATTTTGGTTTAGTTCCGGGGCTTTTTCCAAACACCACATTTCAGCATTCCTACTATACTCGTACTGTAAGTATTATTTTTTTAATTTTAGGCAAATATTTAATCTAGTTAAGGCCGAAAGTAATAAATTTAATCTGTTCTGAAAATGCATTGTATAATGTACGATACTAATGATATGATACATTATTTATTATGCATTCTAGAATTCACAATCATAAACATGTTTAAAAATAGCATGGCAAAAATGATTACAGCATTCTGTGTTGACAGCTTCCGCTGTAGTTCGTTCGGTCCCTTTCTTTATTGGATTATTGGAGATTTTAAATAATTTCCAATAATACAGTTGGCAAATATTATTAAAAAAATATTCACTAATCTTGTGGCACTGAAACCTACTAACTCTATATATAATGCCTCAAATCTGTCTGTTCTGTCGTCTAAAGATGATGATGAGAATGATAAATATAATCATTTTTGGATAATAAATCGTTTAAGTTATAATTTACTTCGATTACTCGAACAAAATCGTACCTAAATCCCGAATGCAATAAGTCACGTCTATTCGGCCCTTTGCCGTTGGTCGATTGACACAGTACCTACCATCTGTGTCGAGGGAATCGGTGGCAGCAATATTGCCCGTAAAAACATCGTTTGTTTATCGTGTTCGTGTCCAACTGTAATAGTTATTACTTTTAGATTTCGTTTTATGTAAACCGTAGTTGGTAGTGACCCTGTCTGCAAAGCATGGGGTCCCAAGTTCGATTCCCGGGGCAGACATTTATCTGACACATAAATGTTTGTTCTCGGGTCGTGCATATTAGTGATGTGTTATTTATGTTGTCCATGCTATCCTTAAACTGTCTTTTTTATTTATAATTTCACTGTTTGCAGGTCTTAAAAGCCTGAAGAAAAATATAGAAAGATTGATTTGACAAAGCTTTGTTTAAATAATGATGCCTAATTGTATAATTGACATCATATTTTGATTCTTAAAGTCCTATGTTTCACACCAATATCTACGCACCGTAGATTTCCTTAAACGAACTTCCTTGTTTGGTTACAAAGGAAGACGCTTACTTTTAACAGGGATGAACCCACTAATGAGAAATTATTTCCAGGTTGTAGATTTAGTTGTATTGAGGTACAGAGACTGGCAAGACCTGCTCCACGGCTACCCGCAAATAAAACAGGACCTATACGCTGCAGCTAAACAGTTCAGATCATAAAACTCATAATCTAGAATAACGTTACCTAGAGTACTTTACTAAATACTACTTTTTTTAATAAATGTGTCGTTTATTATTAATCTTTTCTATTATTAATTTATTATATGAATTATTATGAAATATTATGAGGACTAAAACAAATATTTTTCGATAGAAAATTGAGGATTTCTTAAAAGTGTAGTATTTACTTTATACTCATCTCACCATCTTCTGCTAATTCTTCTCCAAGCTTTTAAGTAGTTATAAAATTTCTTCGTTAAATATATGTATTTATAACAGAAACAGTATAAACTTTCTTAAACACTTTCTAGTATAAACTTTGATTTGGGACTATTTTTGGGTTTTGAAAATTTCTGTAAAGAAAAATGTCAATAAAGATCTACATGAATTCTGGAAACCTTCATCTTAATTCTAAATTGTTTGTAAAATCAAAAGCATCTGCAGAAACATTATAATTTTGTTAATGTTAAATCAACTGATAACTTTGTCAACGAATTGTGACAATCAATTAATTTTTGATTTTGTCATTGAAATTCAAATCTAGTTGCCAAGTCGGTTTAATAAAATTGGAGATGTCGCTAAGGATAAAGTTGAGAGTTTCTGTAACCGTGGAGGAAGTTAAATATAATATTCTTGGCGTATCCTGGAGCTCTGCTTATTCTAAAGTAATTTGGTGTTGTGGTGCTCAAAGTTTTGCAGATGAGTCCCTGGAAACAAGCCAAGAAGTTTTCAGAGAATT
Source organism: Ochlodes sylvanus (assembly GCA_905404295.2). Lineage (NCBI taxonomy): Eukaryota > Metazoa > Arthropoda > Insecta > Lepidoptera > Hesperiidae > Ochlodes > Ochlodes sylvanus. The sequence continues at coordinate 3,654,577 of FR990137.1, forward strand.
AAAAATCGCAAATGACCTTGTAAATAATGCAATTTCTAACTGTTTTGAGTCAAAATTTTTCGAAATATTTCTCGTCTCTGGAATCCTCACAATCATTCATTTTGTTTTGTTTTCTGACCACGGCATAAAGGAATTGAAACACACTAAGGGAGATGCAAGAGAGGAATGAGACCCGCAAATATAGCGCGATGAGTGCCGTGTACTTAATACAAATTTAGTTTAACGCGTTATTATTGTTAAAATTATAAAAAGAAATTCTATAAAGAACTAAAAAGGTTGAGAGCCTCTGATTTCAAGGTAATTCGCTTTTGAATACCTTATCCAAATAATATCGTCCCATTATCATCTTTTTTATTAACGCGGTAAAAAGTGTGGTCCTGTGGGCTCCCTACATCGGCAATTTTGGTAGGATTAAGGAATACGTCCACGATGGTCCGATGACGCATAGAAGTCAGGTTGCCAATAATTTATTACTAGCCGGCCCCGGAGCAGGTTTTTTACTTTTTTAATGTTTTATAACTTTCTTATTTTTGTTTCTACAACTAAAAGTTGCAGATAATTTAATTTGCAACGAAAAATGTTCTTACAAATTTTATGTTAGACCTATAGTTTGCCAGATGAACCATAAAAAAATCTGCACCCTTGTTTCCACGATGGCGGCTGCGGGACAAGGGTTGCGACCCCATAAACTTGGATTTGGCTTTACACTAACCCCCTCTTAACATCTAAAAAATAAAATTGAGTCTTCTGACAAATGCACACTAAGCCCAAAGAAATGTAACATTTCAATGGACTAAACGTTTTATAAACAAGTCAATGTATTTTTAACTCTAGTGGACGAGCTGCATTACACTTTTCTTTTGAAATTTATGTAAGAGGGCGCGAAATGAAATTAATAACTGGTTTCTATGGCTGTTACGGGAATTGGTTACTGAATAAACTGACTTAGGGAGTCATCTTGGAGAATAAAAGCCGTGGTTTCATGCTTTGTGGATGTAGTAGTACCTACTCCTAAGTTATTTCACAGTTGATTAAGTTTTGTAAGCTTTTTGTGGAAAAAGTAGCGACATAAGGGTTGTTAAGTGTGAAATAAAAAGTATAGAATGGGTTTGTATAAAATACCGATATAAATATAACGTTTTTAACACAGTGTTTTATAACGAATGTTTTTGAGGGCGTTAGTAATAAGGTGTTAAGTCCCGCAGTTCATAACGAGAGGGGTTGTTAGGTATAATGAACAACGCACGGTAAGACCACAATGAATAGTGTCCCTCCGTGGTACTATTAGTAGGACAAAAAATTATACCATGACCACGAAAACAATAATTGGTAGTGGTCAAACGCAATCATAATCCATAATTTTCAAACGCCCGAACGATTACAAGACAAATAATTGTACTTATTTGTGCTTAATTATAATACATAAACATTTATGAGATGATAAACGGAAATAAAACTCAAGCCGTTCAATTAAGTGTACTCTGAGTTCGAGAAAGTAATATTAATATTTCTGGAGTTTCATTGCAATAAATAAATACGGATATCTTAAATTTGTAATCTCGGCGCCCATCCAATCCCCAGAAAATGTTCTTATAACCGAATTATCCCGCTGTTTAATTAAGCGGAAAATATTTAATGGTAAATCATAAACATCCCGTTTTGACGTAAGTCATGGAAATGTAGCGAGTTTCATACCTTGTTTTAATATCGAAAGGAATTGATTTTCCTGACATCATTCTTTCAAATAGTCGTAGTAAAATTTGGGTTTACTTAAACAACGATAAGACAAATAGCTAACTATAAGAATACGCACCTTGCAATTATGATAGAGTGTGTTTTGAGTTATTTTGATACACAGAATTCCCTGTTGAACTTACAAGTAGGGCAAAATATAAGATTACGAGAAACACCCTCTTAAACAGATGCGTAGTGAGAACCTTTACTTAAAGCCATAATTCTCATAGACATTCTAAAACACATTTTAAAACTTAAAAATACCGTGTACCTACTTAATTAAGGCTCCTCAGATACATATAATTATGGTTTGTCAAAGAGCTTGCGCACTAGCCTAGATATTAGTGATCCTGCCAGCAATGCGACGAAGTTCCGGGTTCGATTAATATTACAGAAAAATGTTCAGTTTCTGTCTGGGGTGTTTATTTTATTTGTGTTGTCCATGCCACCTAAGTCGTAGTGGAGGAATGAGTGTGCAAGCGTTTATTCTTTAGTGATTTCATTTACCAATATTGTATGATTCTAAAGCAAAGACTTGTGGATACTGGAAAATGGATACATTTATCTCATATTTTTTTTATAAACGCTGCACCTTTTACTTTAGGTACATCAAATTTTTGAAACGTTCCACAATTAAAAGTTAACTCGAGCTCCAAATGGAAAGATAACAAATATTTCACCAAGTAACGATCTCATTCTTGCTCATTTTCGTACAAACTTGCTCGTGAATATCGATTCGGAGAAGTATTTATTCCTAATTAGGGAAGAAGTGATTTTTTATGTAGGCTTCACCTCATAACTGAACACTGTTTCGCTATCTTTATTCCCTTTGCAATCCTGTTCTTCTTGACGCGCGATGACCACGACGACTGAATTTCTCACTGTTTACCATCATTCACCATTAACTGGGTACTCATCTAATTTCTGTCAAGACAACACAAGAGACCAGACTATCACACTACAAATAATTAAATATCTCTGACAACATTGCGGATAGTTTGTTTTGCTTTTTATAAGTTAGTGCTTGACTACTATTCTACCTGTAAACGCTTCACACTCAGGCAGCGTACTACGTGGGCGATCTGGATGCGAACGCGAAGCGGCGCGGCGCGGCGCGGCAACAACAAACAGTCGATAGCTATTGAAGTGGCCTACATGACCAAATGACGTAAAGGTGCGTTGCTCGCTGTCCATGACAGATGTTGACAACCGCACCGCATTCCCTTCGCAATCGCGTTCGCGTTGAGTCGCTCACATATGACGTCGGGTCATAGTCTCACACTACGAATCCCTGTGTGGCGGGTGCCATGGATAACACACAAAGACAAGAACACAATGCATACGCCCAGACCAAAAACAGAAATCATGAGTAAAATTTCCGCTTCACTAGGAATCGAAAACAAGACCCCTGGATGAGTTCGGCATGGTAACATGGTGGTCAGATGTTAGGTGAAAATGTAGTTTAAGATGATAAAGCGCACCTAGAAAGAGCTTCCTTTTTGCCTTGAAGGTTTCCTAAAAAAGCAGTAGGACGAGCAAAAGTGAGTTGCATACCGGATTTGAACCGAGGTTTTCTCTATAGGACAACTCACGGCCAAACCATTATGCTACCATTGGTTTGGCAGACGTTGTTGTAAGAGAATTATGGCCACTTTCACGCAATTCACATACAGCGCACATAAATACGTTTAGTATGGGGCTATAAGCCTGTAGCGTTTAATATAAAACAGGAAAAATGAAAATATTTCAATTACATACAAAACGATAATTGAAGCTCTTACGTTTATTATCTCCATAACGATAAAGTGGTGGAATGAATATCCGCGACTTTTATTGCTCTAATGCGATGAAAAATTCGCAAAATGGAATTGCTCTCGGAGGTAACGGTTCCACGCTTGAGACAATTGAGAAATTGTACGAGCAGACAGTGGATTTAATGAAATTCAGAAAATATCCAGGATGAGCTCGACGGGTGAGGGTCGTGGTTTTGTAATTTAAAAATATGGGTAAAAAGGTGCTAAGGAAGCGTCAAATAAAGAATGGGAATTATTGCGCCATGTGTTTTCTCTTATGTTCTGGAGTTCAATTACTTAGGCGCTCCAGAACTTACTGCTTATTGGCTATTCGGTGGATTGAACCTATTTTTTGTGAATAGCCAAAAAATGAGGAAAGGGCCGATGAAAGGCGAGACTTCACCGTCGCCCATACACGCCTTTAACACCAAAATCCGATAGCAACTAAACCCAAGGAATACAATTGTATAGAATTAGTTGTTACGTAAAATTGCCATCTAGCGGTGGAAAGAAAAACTTTACAACTGTTATGTTCTTAATTTATAAAGGTAATAAAACACCAAATATGGCAAGGAAAAATAAAAACTAAGATAAAATGTTAAGGTGCATTTTCAACTATAAACAGCCGATTTGATAGACTATTTTATGTTGACAAGTACCAACCAATTAAAATGTAAGTTTCTTAGTGTGAATAATACGATTAGGGATTTATTTGTGTTTATTTTGCTACCGTGGTTTCCTTATTAATCAACACTTGTACCATTTCCACTTCTCTCTGTATTCCGTGAACTAAACCCGAAATTAAACTAAGATCCAATATCGTCTTTGTGAAAAGCTAAACAAGCCCATAGTATCTGAATATTAAACTGTTATAAAATATTAAGTAGGTAGTACATTATAATAGGATTTTACAATCAATTAAAGGCTATTATTATCTTAGGCAGTAAAGTACTGGTGTCTTTCGCTTAAGAGAACAGCGGGACGTGTAAATAGCGGAAAACTAAGGAAGGTAAATCCGAGCGGTTATTTTCAAGCGCCAACGGAACACTGGCGTTTAAAGTATAGGGTTGCCTACACTACAGACTGTTTTACTCATGACGAAGTTACATACCTATATATATAAAAGGAGAAGCTGACTGACTGACTAACTGACTGACTGACTGACATATCAACGCAGGGCCTAAACTATAAAGGTTAGAAACTTGAAATATTGCACGGGGGTTCCTTTTATAACGTAGGGGAGCAATTCACCCCCTAAGGAGGTAAAAGGGGGGCGCAAACTTAGTACGAAAGTTCTCTGATTTTATCAACTGTTACATATTTAGGGATTTTTGGCGGGCGAAGCCGCGGGTATAGGCTTGTTATTATAATAAGCGCAAAACGTCCGACGACAGAAATCTGTCGTATAGATAGAGATAGCAGGATTTCCCAAAATAAATTCCATGGAGCCCAAGGATACCATGAAAAGGTCACTGGGTTTGTGCGCGATAAATAAATAAAGTGCCTGACAGAAACTAAAATATTTCCTCAAAATGTTGTACATGGAAGACGTCTTTCTTTTATTTAAATTTAACGGAGGGTTCCATAAAACTAAACGATTTAAAAAGAAAGAAATAATTGAAATAAAGATATGTGATTCTGATTATGGACTAATTTATGTTTTTTAATGTTAATGTTATTGTGTAATGTTATGGAAGATGGACTAGTTTTTAATTTTATACATAATTTCAACGCAAATTGTACTTACTGTAAAAAGATGACACAACATCTGATAGTGTATATCACTACATTATCTACATTTTAGGTAGATACTACTGTGATACTGTATAACTTAACGGAAATAAAGAATTTCAACTTCAATGAAACATTATTGTTTTTTTTTATTTTGAAAGTGGCAACCCTAAACCACTGTGGCATAACGTGAACAAACACAATTTGTTCACCGAGCGGAGTGTTCCGTCGACGGTCCTCGGTGTGACGAAATGGGATCTAAAATTGTGGATATGAGATTTTGCAAGGAATTCGAACATTATTGTCTTTCAGACGAATAATCCGAAATGTTTTGTCCAAGGACGGACTGATATAATCCCTGTCAATCTTGTCTATTGTCACCAAGATATAGGAATTTCAGCGTCTATTACTGGGTTTCTTTATATTATTATTACGATTTAATGGATAAAAGCTGTATATGTTACTGTATAAAATATTTCGACGGTCCCTACGTAGAAAGGGATATGTCAAAAACCGAGGTTTACAGCAGAGTGAAATAAAACTTCAAACCGCTCTAGAAAAAAATATATTAATAATTATAGTTTCAATTTTCTTTGTTGTTTAATTAGCTTTAGGAAAGTTATATTAGTATTCATATACGCATATTTTAATGAATTTCTTGAAAAAACTGATACATAACTGCTTCTACGCTACCATTAAAATCATACCATGTCGAGTATGTCTAACGTACCCGTTTATACTTCGCACATAAGAAAACAAAATTTCAAAATAGAATTTAAGTAAATGTTTTATAAAAACACAGGAATTTGTTATTATTTTCAAATGGATATCTTAAATACCTGAAATAGCTACCCGTAAATATTAAAAATTCGCTAATGGATACGTAACTCTTTATACGTGGCTTTAAAATATTAAGTTGGACTGTTTTTTGGAATGTAAAAAGGACAAATATAATCAGCTGAATTTTGAAACATTCAAAATCACACTTATTTTAGATTAAATTTTCAGTCACCATTTACCAGTCAGCGCCTAAGATTAATTTTCTAAATTATAATTATAAATTACTTATCTAATCATCATGACAGTTTCTGCAGACTTATTAATATTACTTTATAATAACAGTTTCTTCACATTATTAATGATATTTTTATAAACTTTTCTTAATAATGTCACAGGGACAATGGATGGGAAGGAATAAAAGGCCGGCTTCAATAGATGATGTTTTGTTTTATTCACTAGATAGGGTAACACTGGCGACACGTTGACTCAACACGACGCTGTGCACTTTACTTCGCTTTTCTATTCGCTGCTCTTCCTTATTTCTTCTTCTTCTTCTGGTCCTCCTCTCGGATTCGCTTCCGAAACTGAACTATCGCTGCCGTGTTCAGAGACTTCCCATTTCATCTAACGGGGTTATGTAACCAGACCAGGGTTCCTTCTTCAAAGCTAGGACCGTTGGCCCGTCGGTCGAAGCGGGGTTTCATTCGTTAGCTGGCCTTATATCCTGCTTCTCTGATTTGCTCATACACGTCAACCATCGTGTTGCGTAGTTCCCTTGCGTAGTCAGTAATTTCTATCGGTGTATCCGGTGGAGCACTCGAGAACAAATCGGCTAGCAGTCGCAGTTCTCTTCCAAAATTAGCGTACGCCGGAGTGATTGTTGTGGTCTCATGAACCGCAGTCGTATAGGACATAATAAACAGTGGTATATATTCGTCCCAGTCCTTCTGATGATTATCCACCACTTTTGCCAGATGCCTTTCCAACGTTTGGTTAAATCTCTCAAACATTTAATCAGATTGCGGGTGATAGGGTGTCTTCCAAGTTTTATGTATTCCCATGACTTTACAGACTTATTGAATTACTTACGACTCGAAGTTCCGTCCTTGATCACTATGCATCTCTAGTGGTACGCCAAATCTGCAGAACACTTCGGTAACAAGCTTCGTCGTTGCCACGGTGATAGCCTCCTGGTTGGGTAGTGCAAACGCTTCTGGTCATTTCGTAAAATAGTCCATCACTACCAAAATGTATCGATTTCCAGCATTCGTGACTGGAAACGGTACGGCTATATCAAGAGCCACTCTTTCCCAAGGAATCCCAACATTATACAGCTTCATCTGCTTCTAGTCTGCGGTCCCTTAACGGCTGAACAACTTTGACACCGCCGACACCTGTTTTCTACATCGTCACGGCAATGCAACCAGTAGAAGCGTTCCTTGGTTTGGTGAGAGTTCTTCTTATCCCCAGGTCTCCTCCCGAAGAACAATCGTGATAAGTCTTCAACACCTCGTTCACTTTTGCTCTGGGAACAACCATCTGAAGATGACAATCTTTGCCTTTATTCATTCATTTCATTTATTCATTCATTAGCCATCTGAAATTTCTCCAACTGCATCAGTCTGCATTAAACCACTGATAGCCTCCAAAGATTGATCTTGACGAAAAATGAAGTATAAAATTATTTTTTTATACTGCTTTATAAACGTAAACGAAAACAATTCCCTAAATCAACTGAATTATTGCACGTATAGGCAAACAAGTAGGACATGTCTTCATGTACTTTGCACCGCGTTTGCACCGTGCGATATTTAAAACGCAGTACAAACCGTTAAGTTTAGATAACCGCATCTACGTCACCAATCCTTTATAACTATCACACTTGTTCTCTTGTTCGATTTGTATTTACAGTAAAATACATCATATTTCAATAAAAAACTTATATGGTTATGTGCGTATGGACAATCTAAAGCCATATATGGAATAAAAAAAAATGACAATTTTGACTTACTCTTATGTACGTAGGGACCGTCGATTTACTACTGAGATTTTAACATAGTTACGGTATTCAAGCGCATGCACACTGTTGGCGGTTATTGCTCTGAAAAAAAACCTCGAAGTCTGAAACCAGTTAGCTTAAATGGTCTCCCCTCTGCAGCGCACGAGTCTCTGTTCACAATTGAGGAGGCCTAGAGTGTACCCCATCACGCTGCTCCAGTGCGGATTGGTGATATGACTTCAAAGTATCAGTTTTTTAGAGAAATAGCCGGAGTATACTAGCCACCTGATGGTAAATGGTCTCCGTTGCCCATGGACATTAGGAACATCAGACGATTCAGACGTTACTAATACGTCTACGGTTGAAGAAGAAGAAAAAGAACGAAAGTATGTACAAGCCCTCGAGAACCCCGCTGGAACACGACAAGTCGTTTCTCGACTGAATCGAGTAGCGCTCAAAAATAATAACGTTGTTTTTGTTAGGTAAGTATTATTACACATTATACAATTATGTATACAATTATGTATGTTCCCATATTTATATTCAAAAGCAACATTTTCATTCTCTTTTTGATGTTTTTTGACACCTACTCTGCATTACCTACATCTGTCTTTTCGACATCCACCCAGGGCTGACTGGCAGAGCTTGAAATTAGGCATTCATTTTTTGCCTTTGTTTACACTAGGTTACGGTGTTATAAAATAAATAAAATTCTTAAATGCCAAATAATTAATTCACTGTCCAAAAATATTCATGAGTGTAAAATATTAATAAAATTCATATTTAACGAGTAGATAATTATGTTATTAGAAGTGCTAACAATAGTCTATGTAAGTTTATTAAATAAACATTATTAACTCCAAACAAACAATCGTCCCCAAATATTTTGTACTGTTTTAAACATGTGTGTCTGATTAAATTTTCCAATTAATCCCTCGTAATTAATTCGGAATAATAAGTTGTCCGGATTAACGTGTAATTTTGCGGTATTTATTTAAATTAAAGTGTTTGCCATGATTGAAAACTAATTAAGTTACCACAACAAGATAATGAAAGAGTAACAAGGATTAAAAACGTTTATGTTTGAGCTATTCATATTAAAATTGTATAAAAGTCAGAATTCCAAAAAAAAATTGTCACACGACCCGAATGTCGCATTGGTTACCATGCCGAATCGCTGTTCAGAGGATCCTGGGTTCGATGCCCAGCGAGGTGGAAATTAGAATAATGAGTTTAAACTCCTGTTCTTTGTCTAGATGGGTGTTCTTGTCTTTGTGAGTAGTCCATTGCACCCATGACACAGGGAATCCTGGTGTGGGGCTACGAGTATGTAACGTTATTAATAATTATTCAGGTACTTATCCGACAAGCCATATCCAGCCTTCACATGGCATAAGAGCTACCGACTGTCAACTGTTGTCAGTGGTCTTCATCGCCCATGAACATTAATTGATCAAAGGAGTCAACATTAGTTTGCGTTGAGCCAATGAGGAAGCGGGGAATCCGCTTTATTACTAGATTTGCGCCACTGCATTGCAAAACCATTACACAGTAACTTTTAGATGAAGGACGGTAGGTAACCAGGCAGGTTAAAAAACCTAGACCGACATGAATAAATATCGCCAGGATTAAACTGTTAGGTTGGATGGTTTACTCCATGGGTGGAAAAAAATTCTTGGACGCTTCCGTGCTTCAGAGGTCGCGTAAAGCCAGAGTTCAGTCAGAGGAGTTGTTATCATTTGGTAGCAGACATTAAGCCATTCCGGAGGCCTCCGGGAGGCTTAAAAACTTCCGACCCTTGGGTTGTATGCTAACTCCTCTACCAATCCGCACTGGAGCAGCATGGTGGAGTATGCTCTAGGCCTCCTCAGGCATGAGGTGAGACCCTTGCTCAGTAGTGGGCCGTCAATAGATTGAAGCCAATAATTGTCCAGTCAAAACGTATATATATATAAAGCGTTGGGAAAATACGAGCCCATTCACTCTAAAGCTGGTTCTAACAAGTCCAAAATGAGGGTTAAGATATTTAATCCGTTGTTAATCAGCAGTCGACGGTTATTTTACGACTAGCAACGATCCTTTGATCCTTTAATATTAACTTTTAATAGCTGGCTATTTCACGAGAATTAATATGAAATTTGCATGTTAATCGTCCATTCGGGGGAAAATCGTAATTTCCAAGATGAAGTTTCTTACCTTGTTAATGAAATTTCCAGCGGACTTCAAATTGTTACCAATCAACCGTTTTGAATGGTAATTTATGTTGAGGTTAGCGATCTGAAGAAGAAATTACCTACCTTCTATTCTGCGATAGTTATGTATTGCTTGATTTCAAGCATGCTTTTATAACGATATGACAAAGTAAAGCGATGTTTTTATTGAGCCCAGCTTATATAACCAATCTGTAAATGAGTTTAATATAATATTGTCAGCGAACAGAAAAAAGCTTTTTGATCGCTGATTATTGTAAATAATATGATGGATATTTAATATCAAATAGAACTTTTGTATTCTTTGAGACAGAATACCTACTCAGAGGTTGTATTATATAACTATGCTCTAGAGATTAGGTCTGCTAATTATAGACTTTTACTTAGATGAGAAATACAATAACAGCAAAACATTTTCATAATGGAATATTCTGTCTATATTTAAATGTAATAAGAAATACGATCCTGTCGCACTTTAACAAACCTACTCATAATTTTTTTATGATACACAAGAGTTTCTTATACTTAGTGTGAAGGAGTACTGGGAAGGTGATTTGCCCAATTTCTTGGAAGGTTAAAGTCTTAACACACTATATTAAATTTATTCATCATTCGATGTCCAATGATGTCCAGTTTATAGCATAGGATGAACATATGCTATAAACCTAAACAATAGCAAAACTATCATCCGCGTATGTTTCTCTTTGTGGCTTGTAGTACATACATACCTACCATTCTACAATGTATTAAACTTATCTATGTGCAAATTCAGAAAAAATCGTGTGTGACAGACATGCGCGAGGATCAAAAAACGGTTTCGTGAATTCATCGCATATACGGAATCCTAGAAAACAATAAAATTATACTTGGGCGAAGGAAACGTAAGAAAGCTTTTAGGAAGAATAATGGACTTGCATTTTTGCCGTTCTCAATTTTAGGATGAAAAGTTGTTGCAATGTTTCAAAGAGTGAATTCGCGATATGGCTTACAAGTTCTGAAGGCAGTTGCATTTCTGTTTTGTTCTGGGGATAAACAAAGAATAGATATAGGTACTGACTGTAGAATAATACATATTATTTAAATAACGTTTAGATGAGAATAATGTTTTAATGAGATTCTTTAAATTAATATAATTATTTATTATGCCTGGTCCTTAATGTTTTTATCAAAATTTTAACTTTTCCTCTAAGTGATAAGACATAAACATCATCCAAATCGGTTTAGTAGTCTTTGAGATCAATGGGAACAGACACACAGACTAACTGATTTACTTTTTCATTTATAAAAAGCTCTTAGAATTATTTCACATATCTACGTAACATTTACAAAATTTTGTAAGAATACGAAATTAAAGTTTATCGATATTAATTAAATTACGATTTTAAAATCTTGGGACGAGACATCCTGCATTCTCGTAAGACTAGAAAGTTCACCAAAACCATTTTCCAGTTTAAAGTTGGCTAAAATATATCTTTATGGAACAAAGTGTTCATCTCTCTCTAGCATCATAGCGCTTTCTCGAAAACCTTTCCTAAAACCGGGTTCTTGTGAAATAGTCGGTCAAGTCCGAATTGAACATGTATGAGGGGTAAAATATTGAAATGTAGTAACTGGATGTGGAATAACTAAATAACATTCGAAATAACACCCTCTACTAACTGGACTAACCGCCCTAGGCGGTGCATTTAAATCCATAAAATAAACCCAAAGTTTTTGTATTGATAACGCTTGTTCGTCAGTACCTATTGACAAAAATAGTAGGAAAAAATACAAAACTATGTTTCTCTGCCTATTTATATCGATAAATCCACTCATGACAATACACATGCTGACTATATACATATATTATTGAGGAATTGTTGATAATCAGATGCTTGTTTCTACAAAGTAAAAAATAAATACAGTTCTAAATAAAGATAGTTAATTTCTAACGCCATAAAAAATGTTGCGTGATGTTTTGTGCGTGTTGTGCAGACTTCCGGAGTGAATGCCCAATTTTATCCCTCGGTTTATTTCACTTTCATTGTTAATTTCCTTTGTGTAAACTCATAACGATGTTTCAGTAAACTCCGCACGGTTGTTGTTCTAATCCTCCGATAGGTAAACAAGATTAAGATATGAGTAGATCAAATCCAAATTTGAATCTCCTGGAATAGGATTCATTATTGTAATGCCAAGCTTTATTTTTATTATTTCTATATTTATCAAACATTAGATATAGTTAAGAACGTCTATCCAAAGATGATTTGTGTTTAATAAAATTATTACAGTTTATAGTTTAAGTAGATAGTTTTTAACCCGATTATGTTCCCATGGTCTATCGGTATTTCGCCATTTTACCTACCTACCTACCTACCCAAACTGCCTACTCCAAACTATACCTACGAGTATAACTATACATTAATGAATATCTTTGATCTAATCAAGTCGTTAACTGTAACGACGCTGTGTAGGTCAAGAAAGTACAATAAGACCACAGCATACAATTACAGGGAACGGAGAAGTTGACCGCTCCGAGAGCCTTTCCAGTCCGCACCGCAGTAATCACGACTGGCAGTACAATAGTCGTAAAGGGAACTTTCATAATTGTCTACTATTGAGGCAACCAATTTGCAGGTTCGTTAACAGTGCTGCGTTTTGGGTGGACTCATCTAATAGAACTACGAGGAGTTTGGCAGTAAGACTAACAAGTTTTATAGTAAAGAGTTCAAGGTCCAATGACGTAAGAAAAAGACCAGTTGAGAAAGTTTAATCTATAACGCACGCTCTTCTTTGTAACATTTGTAACGTAGGTATGGCTACGAGTGAGATCCAGAAGTATTCCCATAAAATTGTATGTGTATTTCCAATAAGTTTTGAAAATTAATTATCCATGTTATATTTATCTTCAGTTTGGAATTCACAAATGATTTAGATACAAATTAATTACACACACAGTTGATGAAGAAAGTTTGTATGGATCGTATTGCAAGAAAAACGTAGGTATATTACTTACCTATACAAGCTGCGACAACTTTGTATCAACAACTTGCCCAAAGAAAACTTCGCAAAGTAATCATTACCGCAAGTGATTGGCTCCGATCAGAACATTGGAGAAACTTTTACCTGTGTGCGTATGAAGAAGGATGGACAGATTGCGGTTTTCGTCTGGGAATTAACGAGCTTGAACAAATTGGTCAGAGTTCAGTCGACTCGACGTTAATTGCTGTCCCTTTAATCAAGTTCAGGTGACGAGTTATAAAGGAGTTCTATTATTATTATACGAGGGCGAAACAATGTTTGTTTTGTGGACCTCGGGTCTCATACTATAATCGCGAAAAAATGACCCAGTCACAGCCATCGCGAGAATAGAAATGTTAACAAGGTTAACACTAACATCATTTCATCACGGTTTAATTTCGATTGCAGTCAATTGTAGCACTGTATGCGTTTTGTAGGTTATTAGGCTCGGACATTTTTTAGCGCGGACCCGACGTCCATAGTTTAAGTCAATGCTTGTAATAGTTACTAAAGTTAGCCACAATATCTAATTATAGTAAATAACTGGATCTTATTAGTTGTGCGGTAGGCATGCTGCGCAAGTATTAGACATTAAGTAACATAGTTTTTAGTTTTTACCTGTAAGATCGTAATTGGAACGAAGTTCCTTACGGGAGGCTTGGAGGGGATAGCTTTTGCTGCGGCGACCGAACTGAAAAATATGTGATAGTAAAACCGTAAGAAAAAATGCGTGGAATAAAAGCGTTAAATGAGACGTGCGCAGGCGCGACAGTCGCATACACAAGCGAGTAGTGTATAATACCTTTCTCTTTCTCCCTCTTTCTTTTCGTTCGCCGTTGCCTTCATTAGCCGAAGGAACTTCGTTCCTACCTGGTGTCCCACGACACCACATCATTTTTCTTTTTAGGTGATTTCTTCTTTGTAACTCGCAAAGCTCGTTATCTTTTTAACCGACTCCCAAAAAAGCAGTTTCTGTATGTTAAATAACACGACGTAAAAAAAGTAATTTTCTTTACCGTAAACAGAACCTTCCAACAAGTTATTGAATTTCGCGAGCTACAAGGAAGGAAATACCTCCAATCACTTTATTCAATTACTTCGACAGTTAATAATACCTACCTATGTGTATACAAAGCGATGTGTGATTGCCCCCAAGAATAACAGGAGTTACGCTCGTGTCTCCGGGCTTCGGTAAGTTCACGGCACTCCGTCACAGGCGCTTTGTGGCAGATTGCATCTCAGTTCAAGAGCTTTATCTAAGTAACCACGTTCTGTTTAATTTTGTACGAGAACAACTCACGCGGAATTGAAGGATTTATTGCTGCTATACGTTATAAATTACAGGACTGTAAAAATATAACTTACACAGACTAGTCTAGTATGTAAGCAAAAGTGACTGAGAACAATCATTGCGGCGGATTGATTTATCTATGGCAAGATCTTTTATTAATCTGTGAAGATTAAATGTCGTCGTCAAAGTTTCTCGCTAAAGCTTGGAAAGTAAAATCCTAAGTTTTTAATAAACATGTTAATTAGAGTAAAATAACAAGTATGTATAGTATGGTTCAAAGCGTGATTAGTAATTAATTATTCCAAAGCAATAAAACGTATGTACCTATGTAATAAAAGTTGCTCGAAACGAAACACTACATTAAAGTATGTACGTATAGTCTAAGATCCCATAGCAGGATTAGTGCGCTCATCTGTTTTTTGGTAAAATCCAAAATTTTATGCATATTTATAATTAGGAGAATATATATATATATAGGGCTGCCTATCAAAATTTGGCCGCTAGTATTTTTAATTAAATTATTTTTAATTTATTTTTGGGAAAAAATTTCGTTCACTTGTTTTTTAAATAAAACCTTGTCTATATCACGGCAATTTATATAAAGAGTCTAAAAAATCACGGTTGCCGTTGCGCACCTGGCCGCAACCTCTTGGCAGCCAGGTGTAAACAGGTACGATTTCGATACATTTATCCGTTCATAACGTACAACTATTAATTATACATCAAATTACAGGTAATTTTTTTCTATTTATTATAATATATGGCTGCCTAATTACATCCGGCCGCAAATAAGGGTTGCTGGCTGTTAAAGATGATAAATATTTAAGGTAGAGTGAAAGAGAGTTAGCGCGTAACATTATTTGGTGGACGAAGACAGCGATTTCCAGCTGTGCGACGCTTTTAAGCCATTGCGCATGCATTAAATGTTAGTGTTCTCAACTGAACACCTATGACATTTTTATCTCCTAAGGCATGTGTTGACATCGCGGAGGCTAACGGCCCTTGAGCGCGCAATACCTCCGCAGAAGTGATAGTGATAGCCCCGATCAGATTTTTAAATGAGAGTTACAAAATTTTTTTTATTTTAAATTTGCTTTTATGTTTAACTAGCTTTCCCCCGCGGCTAAGCCCGCCAATAGAAACCTATATACAAAGTTTCAAGTTAATCCACTGAAGAAATAATAGTTTCTGTTTATCCCCATTTTATCCCCTAAGGGGGGGAATTTCCAAAAATCCTCTCTTAGTGCTACCCTACACTCCCCAAGGAACATACAGTAGTTTCGGCTGTACGTTGTCTGTCAGACACTAAGTAACGCAAGAGTTTTATTATATTATATTGGAACGAAGTTCCTTACGGCAGGCTTGGAGGGGATAGGGATTTTGCTGCGCGACCGAACTGAAAAATATGTGATAGTAAAACCGTAAGCGTGGAAAAAAGGTGAGCGTGGAATAAAACCGTTAAATGAGACGTGCGCAGGCGCGTAGGGATTTTGCTGCGCGACCGAACTGAAAAATATGTGATAGTAAAACCGTAAGCGTGGAAAAAAGGTGAGCGAGGAAATTTAAATTTGTCATTTTGAAAAGGAAGACATTTCTTTTTGAGTATTTATTAAGTAGTCTCTATTACTCCACTGTGGTTGAGAGTGGCCTACGACGCATGCGCAATGGCTTAAAAGTGTCGCACAGGCACTGGCAATCGCTATCTTCGTCTGCCAAACGATGTAACGCGCTAACTCTCTTTCACTCGACCTTAAATATTTATCATCTTTAACAGCCAGCAACCCTTATTTGCGGCCGGATGTAATTAGGCAGCCATATATTATAATAAATAGAAAAAAATTACCTTTAATTTGATGTATAATTAATAGATGTACGTTATGAACGTATAAATGTATCGAAATCGTACCTGTTTACACCTGGCTGCCAAGAGGTTGCGGCCAGGTGCGCAACGGCAACCGTGATTTTTTAGACTCTTTATATAAATTGGCGTGATAATGACAAGGTTTTATTTAAAAAACAAGTGAACGAAATTTTTTCCCAAAAATAAATTAAAAATAATTTAATTAAAAATACTAGCGGCCAAATTTTGATAGGCAGCCCTATATTTATATATTCTCCTAATTATAAATATGCATAAAATTTTGGATTTTACCAAAAAACAGATGAGCGCACTAATCCTGCTGTGGGATCTGGTACTAGTATATTAATTGACACCCAGCTTAATCCTGATGGTATTTATTATACGATATTTATTATTATTTCGTATTATTATTCTTAAATAAGATTGATAAACCAATGTTCTTTGTAATTATTTTAGATTTTTGTAGGTATTTCGGTACTTAGTACCTTCCGTACATTGTAATATCTACCCATTGACATAATGTATTTACCCAATAATTTTGCCACTCAAGGAATGTCTCCTAAGTACATTGTTATGTGATAAAACAAAGAAGATTCGTTCAACGCAAGCGATTTAACGCCCGCAGAAAATTTCATCAAATATTTCACAGAGATAAATTCTCCGTTTCTCATCTGAATTTCTATCGGAAAATCCCCCGTGATATCTTGAAATTTTACTCAGTATCAAGTTCACGTTAGATTTACCTACTCCTTTTAAGGCCCTCAAAGGTCGTAAAATACGACAACTCTATAGTGTTAAGTTTAAATTTGGAGTATGTTCTGCCGAGATAAGGTCCTCTTCGTATATACCAGTAACACACCCTAGCCTTACTACGGGTAACCAGAGTAGGTATACATTACAGTTTCAAAAATCAACGTGACGAAATTTTTTTTGAATCGATTAAATCCCAGCCCATAACTGTCCCACTGCTGGGCACGGTTCTCTTCTCACTATATGAGGGATACAGTCCACCACGCTTTGCGCTGCGCACCGCTAGTGCAGATTGGTGGACTAACGCACCGTTGAGAAAGTTATGGAGAACTCTCAGGTATGCAAGTTTCCTAACGATCACTCGATCATACCTCGATTAGTTACAATATAATTTTATATAATATGTCTATAGAAAAGATTTTACATACTTACTCAGTATTCACAAAATATTTTATACGCAACATTTTAAAAGTTAACCAGTGAAATTTTATGAAACCGCTTTTTTACGAGAAGTCGTCAAAAGTGTAAAAAATGAACGGTTATGGGTTATTCATTTTAATTTGATCAACAGATTTTACTTTAAAGCTGTTCGGTTCGACATTGACATTTTTATAATGATTCATTATCATTTATGTTCTTATTTCTGCTCGCTGGTTTTTATGTATAACCAGCGAACGAGTGGACGTCCTAAAAGGTAGTAGGTAAGTGGTCATGGGGCTTACTATAATACCTATCAAAGCACTATATTTATGAGCACCGCGAACAACTTAAAATTACCATAATTCTTTTCATAATACATAGCGACATTTGAAATAATTATCAAGTCAAATTATGCAATCTGTAATAGGTATATGTACTTAGGTTTAACGTATGTAAATTGATAGCAAATTTTAAAGTTTAAGGTTAGTTTTGGGCTTAATATGGTTAGTATGGGATTTGAAACCTTTCTGAGAGGAGACCCGAGGAAGATAGAGAGAAATATGAATGATCCCTTCCTAACAGGAGACCAATAGTAAGGTAGTGACAGTTATGGATTGTAGCAATAATGTTTCTTCCATATTACTCATCATCATCATCATCATCATCATCACAACCCATAACTGCTGGGCACGGGTCTCCTCTCATAGTGTGAGGGGTATAGGCCATAGTCCACCACGCTGGCCAAGTGCGGATTGGTGGACATCACACACCTTTGAGAACATTATGGAGAACTCTCAGGTGTGCAGGTTTCCTCACGATGTTTTCCTTCACCGAAGCAAGTGATAATTAAATTTTAATACGCACATAATTTTTGAAAATTAGTGGTGCGTGCGGGGTTTGAACCCGGACCCTCTGGTTCGGCAGTCCAACGTTCAACCACACGGCTATCACTGCTTATCATACATATTACTACTAACACCATATTATTGAGATTTTAAATAAACTTTTATTATATTTTGTTTTACTTAATTTTGAAATAATGCTAGGAAATAACATAATTGACGATGTAAACAGCTAGTTAAACCAACGCGAAGAGTAACGAAGCGTTAAGCGACATTTAACTGCAGTGCCCAAAAGGATTAGGCGTTCACTGACTTGAACGGCTGCCAAAGTGCCAAATGCCCAGTGACCTTGAGGTTTTGTCGTGAAATTGAATTAGATTAAAAAAATGTTAAATTCCGTCCCTGATTCCAGGAATCCTACACTACACAGTCGGAGATTATACGTGGGTCGGAGGGCACGTTATAGAATCGTTCTTAATCGATGTAGCAACATATGGTAGGGGAGCCCAAGAGGGGATTTCGGGACTTACTGAAGCGCGGCAGATTAATATACAGGGGATACCTTGTACCCGGTTAAGTACCCCCACCAAATATGAGCCCCATATATAAGGCCGCCCGTGAAGGATACAGGATCAGATTAGTAAAAAAAAATCGATCATCAGACATTCTCGAGCGCGTCAGATTAAGGTAGGGTGAGTTAATTACCTCCTAAAAAGTGTATATTCCACTAATCTGACAATTTGAGAGTGACGTAAAGAAAGGGGAGGGCAGCAAAGTTGTAAAAAAAAAACGTCATCTTGACATTCTCGAGCGTAGTTAATTTTTTTTTTATTTTGAAGGAAATAATTCAAGAATAACGAAAAATATATAATCTGACGATTTCCGCAAGCCGAAATAACAAAAAAATCATCGATAAAGTTAAATGCGTGCAGCTGCGTGATGCCTATATTTCCTTCTCCGCGTTTCTATTCCTCTCTCTCTCTTTCTCTATCTATTACTCTCTCACTCCGTCCCCACTCTAGTTTCTGCTGTCATGACGCCATCACCATATTCCAGCAAACATTTTTTTGAAAGTGGTTTTTTTGGAATAACTTTTAAACGGCTTTATTGATCAACTTCAAAAACTAATCCGCCCTTGAGCTTAAAAAACCACGTCGATCGCCACCAAGTTGGTCAAAATCGGTTGATTCGTTCGAGAGATATCGTGAACGAAAGAAACCCGAAAAAGTATTTTTTCGGGATTACTCCGAAATTTTTTGATTCGATCAATTAAAACTTGTAATTAGTTAATTATGAAGATGATAAAACTGCGTCAAATGCCGCCAACCACGTGAAAATTGGTTGATCCATTCAAAAGTTATTGCGGTTTGAAAATTCAAAAAATAGTGTTCTATGAAACTTCTATCAGACTTTTGAGCTGGGAGAGCTCAAATGCATAGAAATATTATTTCTTTGAACTCCGCGAGCTCAAAATAAATGTCATAAGTACAATTTTAAGCGCCCAGGAATTGAATTAGCGGGAAGTTGCAGGGATAGCCTTTAGGGTGAACCGTTTTTTTGTCAGATTAGGCGAATCCCTCTAGATAATCGTCAGATTATGAGACAGTACGTTTAGAACATAAAGATGACCCATAATTATATATCTTAATCTGACGCGCTTGAGTATGTCAAAATGGCGAATTTTTTTTGCACATTATGGAAATGGCCACGAGTTTGCGTCCCATCGAAATCGTCAGATTAGTGAATGAGAGCTTATTTTTGGTGCACTTAACACTCCCTTAGAAAATCTGACGCGCTCGATTAAATTTTTTTTTTTCATTTTCAACCCTTACATACAACCACCCCCACCATGCAAACGATCAGATTAACATACGTACATTATTAAAAATACGTAGGGCATTGATGCTATCAATATCTGACGCGCTCGAGGATGTCCATGCATCAGTTTTTTTTTTACATATTTAATAATCTATAGCCGCTTCCCCCACCGATGAAAAGGTATATATCATATAACATTTTTTTCTTCTTATCATCTAAGCTTTGCAACCCAATAGGTCTCTATGACGCTCGAGTAAATCCAGATTTAGCACCACGGGCTCCCCTACCAATAACAGTCCAAGCAATAGCAAGCTTTTATATAAAGACCCTAGTAGAAGCTACCACATAAAACCAGGCTATGATTTTTTGGGTTTCAAAAAATAATTGGGTACGTTTTTATGCTATCTTGGAACGTTAAAAAAACAAAGAAAATAGTGCCTTTTAAGAAACATTAGGTGCATTTCATGTTCTTGAACTCAAGCCAACGTCTCTATGATAAGGCTATAAAGTTTGTTCCAAAATTGATTTTTAACGATGCTCAGGATATACGAGTAAGTATTTAAAATTGAAATAAACCTTATGCCTTGGAAACACATTTGGTTGTAAGTACTAAATTAGATTACAGTTATATTAAATTAGATTAAATTTAGTAATTTGTAAAACTAACATTATTAAGGTAGGTAGATAGAGCTACTTTGAATTTTCCAAATCAAAAAAATACGTACCCTTTTGTTGTTCGCATGTCCATTGCACTTTGGATTATTCACAAGATATTAAATAAAGAAACAAATGAATATTTACCAATTTTATTAATCAAAACAACAAGTAAAGTTTTCCATGTAAAGTAATTTACAAGCTTTTAATCTTAACGAAGTTCGGTGCAACTCCTTACTAAGTTTCTTGTGAAGTTACGGGATTGTCAAGTATTATTAAAATTGCCACGTTGTATGTTAAAACTTAAAATAAATGTTGACATAAATTGAATTAATAATCATTAATTTTAGATAATATATGGGTTTCTTTGTATATCATGCATAACTGCATGACAGACGAAAACAGAGAAAGAAATATAAAAAAAATTATGAATTTGGAAATAAGTAAACGTTAGGTTTAAAACTCAAGATTGTCTGAAGAGTACACCTAGGTACTTAAAAAATATAATTCCTAAAAACATAAAGAAGTACAACGTAAACTATATTTTCTAACATGAATGTAACTAATCTGAAAATGTGAGTGAACACAAATTTAATTATAACTATATCACGAAACAAATCTAGTGCAGAATCATAACAATCTAAGCAGATATCATAGTCTTCTACGAAAAGCTATCCTTTCCATATTCTTTGCAGAGTTTGGCGACATGATGGGCCGCAACTGCCGCGCGGCGGGGCAGGATCGATACGTCATCACCAGTGGCAATGCGCACGTTGAACGCTTGTAGCCTGAATGTTCCGGGCATCATGCGACCTATTACTCTGAAAACGTGTTTATTTATTCAAAAAGATACACATACATTAAATACTTAGGTGCCCGATTCGTTACTTATAAATACTTATTCATAACACGAAAAATATAACATACAAATTAAAACTATTGAATCTCTATACTATAAGCTAGAGTCGAAGCTAGTGCTATGCGAAATAATGAATGGTCAATTTGTATTTAAACAACTGCTATAATTATGTTATTGTTTTTTTAATACAAAAAAATTAAAAACAAACGTCGGTGACGTCACGCAAGGCTTCAAGTTAAAAAAATTACGATTTTGGAATTTTCATATTTCTAACTTACATATAAATTAGACTAAAATTAAACTAAAATTAAAATAAATTTATAAAGCTGGGCCCCTGCGGTGCAGTACCCAAGATGCTGGCAGCATTTCCTCTCTGTATAGCAATGCTAATACGCTGAGCGAGAAAACTGCCAGCTCTGGAGTCGCCAGTCTTGTGTTTATTAATTATAAGTATTTATTATATTATTAGTATTTTTTTTTTGACGTGATAACGTTTTATAAATTGATGCCGCTCCGACAGGAGGCATTCTCGAAAAGTTTTCACAGAGCCGGTCACGTCCAGTCACGTCCGCCGTCCGGTCACGTAACGGCGCGCGCGCGCGCGACATTCGAGAAAGAGGCTCGCTGGCCCGCTCTCTCTCTCTCTCCCACTCAAGCGGAATCGGTTCGCATAAATGACAGTGTAAGAGAAATGACTGAATCTTCATTTAATCCTTTGTCCTTATAGACTTATACTACATATAAAACGTTATCACGGAAATTTCGATCGTAAACCGTCTTTACAGACAACCAACTGTTTTTTATTTCTAACTTAATTACGAACGTTAATACAGGTTACTAATTCATGGTTGAAATGTTAAATTTATGTACCTACAAAAATATAAAGTCCATAGAATGACTTATGAAAGAGTTTTATCGAACATTTCGCTATCTTCAAATCGCTGTCCTTTGTATAATACTTACCTAATGAATCCGCATTGTTCTACTGATAGAGAGAACATTAAATCCCATGTTTCTATACTCAAATACTTACAAGGCAAGAATCAAGTCCGTATAACCTTTTCATTTTCCACTAACCTGATAGTACACGGCGGCTTCAACTCAGGTAAAAAGAAATCGACCTCGTAATAAACGACCTGCATCGCTGGTCCGCTGTCATCCCGCACAACGATATTCTTGGCACAGCGCTCGCCCGGTCTAACGCTTACGCATTTAGCTGGAAAATTGTTTGTCATTACCATAACTATTTGTTTGAATATGGTAATGATAATTTGAATTTTAATAGATTTTACACCAAAATTGTTTACAACTCATTACCACGCCTTTCTTACTATTTGGGTTGCTCACAACAGATGGAGTTACCTATTCTCAAATTGATGTAACTGTAAGTAATTGTATTTGTAAGTTGTATTGTAAGTAATAGTAATTGTATTGTAGTAATTGATCAAAAATATGTTTATTACCCGAAAAAACTTAGCTTTTGTGTTTGATTTACTATTACTATTATAATTTTAACAAAAATGTTGGTCTATATTCCTATTCCGTGGTGTACCTACTAACAAAACTTTCTTGGGACATTGTTCTCCCAGTCTAAACCTTAATCGATAAAATGGAAAATTATTATTTGTCATTGCCATAACTATTACTTTCAGATACTGTCATAATTCAAAAATCCCCTTTTATGTTAGATTGAAAACATTAATAACATTTTATCTATCAACTTGGCCAACACGAAAGCGAACTTGTCGCAAACGATTAACATCGCCGCTGGCCCGTTGTCATTAAATTTAGAGTACAATATTCTTGGCACTGTACTCCCTCGGCCTAAATCATAAGCATTTTGCTGGAAAATAGTGCTATTACCATAACTGTTGAAGTTTTAATGTAGTCGATAATTCATCAATTAAGACTGAATAACAACCCAAGATAATAGTTACTATTTTGAATAGTAATATAAAAATTACCCAACGTAGTGGGATTTCAGAGTACCAATTAACACAATATTTTAGATTTAATTTTATTGTAATTTTGGTTCAGATTAAATTCAATTTGATTTTAAGCGGGTTAAATCCCCATACATAATATCAAACTTAATTATGAATATAATAATTTCATTAGAGCCAAAATATACAATGAAAACGTACAGTACCCGATTATTTTTCATTTCCATTCTCTTGTTCGTAACAAATATGTAACATCAAAAGTAAATCATAAAATACGAACTTTCAAATTTGCATTAGCCGTTTCGCGAAATGTCGAGACTTGTCAACTTTCCCAGTGGCTGATATTAAATATGTCACTTTCATACGACTTACGTTGGGTGTCATTAAAAAAGTTTAGCATTACATTGTTTGTTGAAATGTTTGCAAACAATCAAGAAAGAGATCGTAAGAAATTAAATATTTTGCTTCGTATATTCTTTTTACTTAACTTGTAATATTCTTAATCTAAAGTTAAATATTTATATTAAATATTACCTACTGTAATATTTATTTTCAGTAACGAGTATCATACCGTTAAAATATAACGTATCCCCAAATATTCAGCTATAAATTTATATTCATTGAAAATCCTTTCCGTTTCCGGCTTGTTCAAAGTTAGATAATAATCGTTACATGGACAAAAAAATAAGACATGATATTTTCAATTAATTTATTTGTTATCCTGTCTAAAATCAGTTAAACGTTTACGGCAACTGTCACTAAATTGCCCTAAGAAGTTTCACTTCAAAAAAGTATACAATTATTTTCCCTCAACAATGTCATAACGCTACATCATTTATGTATTTCATTGTATTTCTCATCTTCCAAGCGCTTATTTCACCGCAGCATCTTTAAAACCAACACCAAGCCTATACACGAGGTAAATCTAACCACTTACCGACTATCTCGTAGAACACTAAGAGCCCGATGTCCTGTAAGGACTTGTGCCACTTAAGAACCTTCTCCACGGAGCCGGAAAATGCTCTCGGACCGCTTTTGTGCAGAGCCTGAATAGAAACGTTTATGCGTCAAAAGGATTGAAATATAGTTTATAGGCATTATTTATTATTATTAGGTATAGATACGTATGTTAGATACAATTAATTTTGTGGTAATATTGCAATAAATAAATATCTTTTTAATTTATAGAAAAACAAAAAATGTCCTCTACGACAGTTCCCGATATAATAACCAGCGCTATAAGTTTGTTTAGGCAGCTAACTTAATGGATTATGGAGGGATAGATTATAGAAAACAGCCGTAGATCAATGAAAGAGATAAACATGATATGAGATTTATATTATGCCTCACATAAATGAGTCATCATCCCAACCCTATCCCACTGCTGGGCACGTATCTCGTCTCACAATGTGCAGGGTACAGGTCTTAGTTTACTATTCTGGCCAAATGCGGATACTATGCAGAACATTGAAGTTATAGGAACTCTACAGCGAAACAAAGCATCCACATCGAGTTTGGACTTATTTGATTTTTTTTAAGAAATAACGTTATATGATATCCACTTTTACGGTTCTTTTATAATATAAAAGCTTGTTTCTTTAAACATATATGTCTATGTTAGTCTACTCTATTATACTTATTTCTTTTCATACTTTTCTTATACCATTTATCAAACAATTCCGCAAGCAAGATAACAATAGATAAGTGAGAAAACAGGAACACCGGACGTGATATGGGTCGGGATGATCATAAATTTGTTAATAATAATATATTATGATTTACTATGAATTGCTGTGCGTTGAATACTTCTTTACAAATATTTTCCTAAGACTTGTAACATTATACCTCAATAAATAATGGAACGCGCTTTCTGCAGCGACTAATATACGAGATAAAAATATTTAAAAAATTAGCTTAGCATATTCGACTTCAAAAGCAGTGATAGCCGTGTGGTTGAACGTTGGACTGCCGAACCGGAGGGTCCGGGTTCAAACCCCGCACGCACCACTAATTTTCAAAAATTATGTGCGTATTAAAATTTAATTATCACTTGCTTCGGTGAAGGAAAACATCGTGAGGAAACCTGCACACCTGAGAGTTCTCCATAATGTTCTCAAAGGTGTGTGAAGTCCACCAATCCGCACTTGGCCAGCGTGGTGGACTATGGCCTATACCCCTCACACTGTGAGAGGAGACCCGTGCCCAGCAGTGGGACAGTTATGGGTTGTGATGATGATGATGATGATTCGACTTCAGTGTGTTGTCTGATTGGGAACTGAGCCCTAAATTTTTCGCTTGCTAGATCCTTAACTGAGGTATTTTAAATTTCAATTGAGTAATCTTCCAAAAGTTCCTAACCTACATGAAGAGCTACTGGGTAAGGTGGGAATTGTGCCCACTAAAATTCCCATGCCAGTATCAGCATCATATAATTATGATGATGGATTTCCGGAATCTCGTATTAATGCACTGTTTACTCCTCAACGAGCTAACCCCCAAATATCGCTAATAATCCCCATAATAAGCCTCACGCCACAGTAACCTCAGCATAGCAAATCATTAGAGGTTGGGGATTGCTTTATCATACTAACTACCTTGCATAATAATTATGTACGAGCATTTATACATTGACTTATTATAGTAATTATAAGTTAATGTAATATTATATAATATCTAGAAAATGCCCTCGCTTTGCTTTGAGAAAAAAGTATGTTTTAGAATGCAGACTCCAAAAGATGTTTTAGACAAGATTTTTATTATTTTGTCTCCAATACAGTTCTGAATAATATTTTCTTAGATATTTTAAAATGTCTTTTAGACAAGATAAACCGAAGAGAAAGAGACTAAACAGAAAATAAATTTCTATGTTGAAAGTCGACAGCTCAGTGGCTCAGACAAAAATAAGATAAAATTTTAAATCGCCTTCTTAGAGTGGGAAATTTATTTTTGTTAAACAAACACACAACAATTTTCAAACACCAAATAATATAATACTCAGTGTTAGCAGAAATAAACAAAGTGAAATGTGTGTTCAAAATGAAAATTAATCTTCAGGAGAATAAATGGAAAATTTATCCTTAAAAGCTCTTTTGTGATAACGTTTTGCTGCCGACACAGCTCAGCCACATGAAGGTATTAAAGATTATGTTTTAACGTGGTTAGTAGCACCTATTGGTAGCTGGATCATTTTGTCTGTTCGTCGTTAATATTTACTTAACAAGAATCAATGTGTTTTGTCTTACTGTTTCAAGACTTATGTTTTAATACTGCTATGAAGATTATAATCGGCTTTGAATCATTGTGCATATTTTATTGATTTATTATTATTTATCGTTTTTTATGCAGTTTTTAACATAAATAACTCTATCATGGATTGCATTGCATGATTTCAGTTAAGGATTATTTGTCTAGTACATAATTATTGAAATACACAAGTATTTTAACCGTCCATTTTAGTCCATTTTAGTCCAAATTAATAAATTAATAAAAATTTATCGATTTTATTATTTTTACCTCTTCATTTTTTCTTAGCCGACAAATCCACGGACAACGATGGCTCGTCAGCTTGTTTGCATTAAATATACCTACTCGTATGAAGCAAACTTTTTGTAACTTGCCTTTACATAAAAATAAAGTAATTTAAGTAGTTAACTTAGTTTTAATTCCATGAAATGTTTCATAGGCAGTATATTTCGTTGGTAAGTCGATAATTAAAAATATTAAAATTAATAAAAGTGTCACTCCCAAGTCAGCTACTAGTCCTTACAAAATGTGACGATGTAATTTAGAATTACGTTGTTATTTCCGTCTTTCGTTTAATCAGTACCTCGCTCATATTGTTTCCTCACAGCAACCTTACCATGAATACTCGGGGTATCGCCTTATGAGTTTGAACAGTTAAACCTTGAAACAGATTATACAAATGATATTTGCGTACACACAAAAGATATAAAGCTTTAACTTGGTATTTAACGGTCGCTTAACAATAATAAACGCTCTCATATAATCTCCTATTAGGATGGACTGTGTACATTATATCGAGATGTGCACGATTTTGTCGGTTTTTCTTGTTGTGTCACATTTATGTCCAAAATAATTGTTTTTTATGTATTCAAGATAGAAACCTAGCATGATGCACGACCCTTCCGCTGCCGCCCAAAACAAATGTGACGACAAATGGAGACTAGGATGGTCAGTCCAGTTAGCAGTTAGGTGTTTTAAGAACCTTAGTTGGTCACCTCGTTATTTGGTCTCTGGACTTGGGAAGGTACTTTGATAGTTAGTTCTGTTAGTTGTTGTTAGTAACAGTCCAGTCAGTAATTGTTAGTAAGTCTTCTTTGTTCTTTATTTGGTGCTTACTGATGTGTTGTTAAGTACAATAATGGTAGCCTTAAAAAGTGTGACCGGATCCAAAAATAAGTTCAGGCGAGACTTGAACTAATGACCTTATGTACAGAACAGGATACCAAGTAATGAATAGGATTAATTATTAGGAGTAATCTTAGGATTAAATAGGAGTAATGTTAGGATTAAATAATCCTCCAATGGAAGGAACCCAACTCCACTGCCTCGTCTGTTGGTTAGCAAAGTACACCACAAGTAGGGATGTTGGCTTGTACTGAATGATAGATGGCATCCTTTACAACAAGAAAAGCATTATGTACAGGCATTATACGCTATCTTGTGTGTTTATGAAAGCCGTAGTTAAAACCGCAATTGAGTTGAGTTCGTGCCTAATTCTCACTGTACAGCATTATGTTGTTAATAAATGTACACAATAGGTCTGTTATCTGTTTGTTAGTAAACTATCAAGTTAAAGCGCTTATAACCCGACGATTTGCGTTGAACCTAAGTGATCGACCGAGTTAACCCGGGCGCTGTCGCAGTTGGAGGGGGCACTGTTAGTGGCAAACATTCTTGAGCCCTTCCGTTCCGTCAGGCCATGAGCTTCAACCCATTGATGGCCCACTACTGAGCACGGGTCTCTCCTCATACCTGAGGAGGCCTAGAGC
Source organism: Ochlodes sylvanus (assembly GCA_905404295.2). Classification (NCBI taxonomy): domain Eukaryota; kingdom Metazoa; phylum Arthropoda; class Insecta; order Lepidoptera; family Hesperiidae; genus Ochlodes; species Ochlodes sylvanus. Next base: position 3,683,274 of record FR990137.1, read on the forward strand.
ATACTCCACCACGCTGCTCCAGTGCGGATTGGTGGAGGGGTTAGTGGCTAACCCAAGTGTCAGAAATTTTTAAGCCGCCCGAAGGTATCTGACATGGCTTAACGACTGCTACCAATGGTAACAACCGGGACCGACGGCTTTACGGCCCTCCGAAGCACGGAAGCGCTCAAGAAATGTTGCCACTAGCGGTCACCCATCCAACTACCGACCGCGCCCGCTGTTGCTTAACTTTGTCGATCACTTGAGATCGACGCAAGTCGCCGGGCTATGAGCGCTTCAATCCGTCAGGCCATATTTAGAGGTAAATTCTTGCAATATCATGGACATGTCACATTGGAAACGCGAAGTGTACTGCCCAAAAACGTTGGCCGTCTGTGAGACGTCAGGCCAGTATGAATGCACTGACTTAGCCACGTCAGTACTCATATGGTTAAATTAATCATTGTCCTTTTACACAATACTTGAACACTATTAGACAGCTATGTAGGTTAGATCCTTGTACTAGCCAACGAATGTTTACTCGACAAAATAAATAATGATATCGTACGAATATGACCTAAATCTGAAACACAAACAATTGCTTATTATTAGCAAAATTCCGTTTATTCATCCGGCGCACAAATCTGAAAATCGAATACGAGCTAGCATGTTCTAGTGTTAACTAAAAATAAGCTGTTGTTACTATGGTGCTGTGATTCTAGGCTCGAAATATCCGTTTTCATCCCTTTGAAGGAAAAACGGCTACATTTAGCGTGACGCTTGACCTACTTTGTGATTTGTCCACTTCTGCCAGCTTTTAAGTGTGCGTATTGTAACATTAACTCCACTTGTTATGAGAGACCTTCCTCAGAGTGAGCCAGTTACGGGTTGTAATGACAGGCGAACAAAGGAATCTAAGTATTATAGCGAAAGACCAACGTACATAAAGAACAGTAGGTATGTTCACATCCGTTGGTGCCGAAGTCATATTATCATAGTCAAAGTCAAATAATTTCTGGTATTATTATCTTTCTATAAATCCATTACAAACAAAAAAAAACATACAAAGTAAGAACCGATGCCCCTTGTCGAATAATTGCCGACTAGTCGGCACATCTCTGATTTTTATTTAAATTACTAAGAAATGCTCAGTCAAACCACACGATAGAAAGTGGTCACCATCACCCATGGACAAGAGTAAGTGACGTGTTGTCGGTTCAGAGAAAAAGAAAGAAAGAAATAAAATACTGACACTCAAGCTTTCTAATATATGAGCCACAGAACTCTATAATATATGTTTTGCGATATAAGCTATTCAAAATGAACTTCACAACTTAATTTTCCTTTAAAATTTTCTACCTAAATATACACATAAACTTTTAATTAATAGTGAAAGGTACATGTTCGACGGGGCGTAATAAAAGGGAAGTATTAGCAAACACTCAAATATGAGATCTGTAGAGACGAGCGAGGCGACTCACCAGCGGATATTGCATTTTTCATACCGCAAATCCAGAAATGAATGAAATCTCTAATTACAAGTAAGAGTAGCTAGTGACGGCTTATCTACGAGATCGTAGTCAATTTAGTTTACAGTACCTACGTAGGTATTGGAGCTACGTGACTACGTAGCCTTACACAACTCATGACTTAAAAAGTAGGCATTATAAAAAATCACGGCAGTCGTGGCTTTAAAATCTATACATACTCGTACAATACATCTGTAACTAATTAATGGCACATGCTTTCCTGTAGATACTTGTTCATTTGTACAAGTCATCAATGTATTAGAGAATAACTATAAATTAGAGGGATTTATTAAACCCTTAACAATACAATATAACAATACAATACAACAATACAATACAATACAATACAATTCAAACTTTCACAAAAGTTCTCTCATATTAACCCAATATGTACCTATATAAAACCTATTTGCCCCACGATTTTTTTTGTTAGTACAAAAACATCGCACAATGAAATTTCGTTATATGCCTACTCAACAAAATCACTTCATAAAGTCTTCAGCGACAAAGAAAAGTGATGCAATCACTTTTATGACAGCAATTCCTTTAAGTTTTCAGTTTATGACTCGGGTTGGTTGATACCTACCGCTACGTCAACCGACGGTGACACCAACGCGATTACATACGCAGTTTGCACTAAATAATATGAGGTAATAAATAAAGGCTTTAATATACTACATAATAATATACTTATACGCATACTTTATAAGAATGATAAATGCTATCTATGATTCACCTATTAGCCAAGCGAGTTTGTTATACTACCCTCCAATATTAATAAACTATTGAACATTCAATTATTTCACTAGAAGTATCTTGATATAAAGCAACTTTGTTACAGACATTTAAATCCACAGTTTCTCAGACAATACAACGAGCTAACGGATATTGCATTGCAGCCATTTGCGGCGTACTCACAATGAACCCTCTTTATTTGCTGGACAACAAATATATTACTACGACTTAAATACAAAAAAAACTACACAAATATTATATGCTTTAATAAGTGTTTAGATTATACTAATAATTTAACAGTGCTAATTTGTAACAAGAACAGTATAAAAGATTTATTGAAAATTTAAAGTACATACATAGGTACTTATGTTTTGGCATGACTTACATGACATTAGCAATATTAGCATACCCACTAATTTATTTAAATAACAGCAAAATTTAGAATGGAACTTTTTATTAACAGTTTAACAACAGGTGTTTTGAATTTAATTTGTTTCTAATTTAAAGAACTCTTGAAACCGACATCTTAAAAAGAAAATAGTGTTAACATAAAGCGCCTGACAAATGTGACTAACTATCTTTTGATGCGAGTACTATTTCTAATACCGATTATTTCCCAAAAATAATATCTTACGCTTCGGTGTGACAGTCGATTAGACTTAAAATGCAGTTACGTTGGTCCTGATTTATTCGGCTTTAATCGAATCAGGTAAGATATTTGGGGTGCCGGTGTAAGTAGGTCGTTTACAGCTAGCGGCGGATGAGTTCTTAATAAAGTAGGAGGGGAGGTCCAAAAGTTCGCCGAATAGTGGGGATGGAGTAATGATAGTGGTGCTTGATTAGTATCGCATTAAGCGGGGACTCGTCATTAGTAGGTATATGTATAAAGTAAGTTACAATTTATTGACTTTTTACAATATCATTATAACTATAAAACTGCAATAAATTATATATTTGTTTTTATAATAAATAAGCAGTGATAGCGGTGTGGTTGAACGTTGGACTGCCGAACCGGAGGTTCCGGGTTCAAACCCCGCACGCACCACTAATTTTCAAAAATTATGTGCGTATTAAAATTTAATTATCACTTGCTTCGGTGAAGGAAAACATCGTGAGGAAACCTGCACACTCGAGAGTTCTCCATAATGTTCTCAAAGGTGTGTGAAGTCCGCCAATCCGCACTTGGCCAGCGTGGTGGACTATGGCCTATACCCCTCACACTGTGAGAGGAGACCCGTGCCCAGCAGTGGGACAGTTATGGGTTGTGATGATGATGATGAATAAATGAATAAAGTGAAAACATATACAAAGGAAATATACAAAGTATAGCAAAACCACTGAAACGAAACTAATAGCTTCATTTTTTAGTTTTATTCAGTGAAAAAAGCAGTTTTATTCAATTAGTAACAAAAAGCAATCAGTCGTTACTGCATCATTATGTAAACATTACCTTTGCGTCGTGCAATCGGGTAAGAAGGTAGGTACGACATGAATGACGGTTGTTTTATGAAGTTACTACTTATTTATAGTTTTTGTTACAAAGTAAAAATAATATACTTGTGTTCTTTACAAGGTTACAGTACATTTTAAAACACAACTTCAGTACATTTTATACCCAAAAATTACTTTATAAGTAGCATGTCATTATTATTCTTTTTATCCGATGTCTGCAGTCTTACACGTGTCGCTTCTTAAATACCTATAAAGACTGTCTGTGTTTACCCGAGTGAGTTTATAAAGATATTCTTTCTTGCTGAAAATATACGTTATTTCTACGTCTTCTTTTAAATGTTGTTTATTTTCCTATTAGTATCAATTAAACCGCGTTTTGTCGTAGCCACCCCTCGACTACAGTCTACATCATCAGACATTAAGAAGAAAGAAGAATCTTAAAGAGTAATCTAATCTTTAAGATTCTTCTACTACGAGTCGAGAATCTACTCTTTAAGATTCTTCTACTTCTAGTAGTAGAATCTTAAAGAGTAATTTACTCTTTAAGATTCTACTACTTACTCCGTACTTTCTGCTACGGATTGTGAGCTTTTGTTTCTACCACCTTCCAGCAGCATCATTTGAACAACTCTATGTCATCATTATATTTTGTATTCCGACTTACTTATGAATATTACATTTCAGGTCAATCAAAATTCGAACTGGATGATTACTAACAACAACTAACAGGACTAGTTATCACTCATAATCCCTGTCTTAATACGTACTAACGAACTCACCAATTACCGTACCAAATATCACCTTTTCACGACCTCATTTAGATGAATATAACCCTCTGCTAACCATTCTATTCTGTTTCAATTACAGTTGTCATGGACGGCAGCGAAAAGGTGGTGCTACATGCTCGCTGTCCATAACAAAAAAAACATGCAGCCAGCGTGAAAAATCAACTTTTTTATATCCGGACTTACTTAGATAAAATAAGATAGAGCAAAGACCCGTGTGAACTACACTCATTCCGAATTCCATTTTCCTGATGAGGTAGGTAAAGAGAAAAGTTTGGAGTGAAACAATGATACTTACCTTTAGTTTCTCAGACCGTGTCCTAACTTGGTATTGTGCTTCATTCTTCAGTAAATTGACTTCTGACTGCTTTCGAGTAGTTGCTGAAGGAAATGCGAAAGATTGTTTTAAAATTGAGCGACGGAGTTAGTGTGAAGCCCTCTTAATGAAATTGGAGTTCTACCTACTGTTGAATGAATTGCGTCCGAAGCAAAGTTTTTGTTTTAACAGGAATTCTTGTTTTGTTTCTTGGTAAATTAAACATTGACATCCCTAGATATTATTTAAGACAAGACGCTGACCTACGATAGGTATAGTATCTAAATATAATTATGTATAATGCGATCACCACACTATCGGATAATGCATCACCTGGACACAATTGGATAGTAGGTAGTATGTTTGTTTTATTTCAATTGGTTTACAAAATAATTAAAAAAACTTGACAATGTAGAAAAATCACCTTTTATACATTTTTTGGAGTGTACGTGCTATGTGTATTAATCTATTAATACTAAAGCATAGGTTAAATTCACATATCGTTTTGCCAACGTTGGAGTAAAAATTACATCAAGATAAAATTTCACGCTAAGTCTCTCAGTGGAGTGAACGTGGATCGTAGAAACAAATTTACTAAATCCTCTTAACTCGCTAACAAGCTCATTACTCCATATTTCGAGGAAAGTAAGTTGTGAGGGCAAACTTTGTAATTCCTTGTCACTTGAATATTGTAGGGTATCCTTAGTCTGGACAAGTTTTAATTTTTAAATCTAATATTAACAAGGACTATATTATTATTATTACAAGGGTTTTTAACTGACATTAAATACCCTTGAAATCTAATTTATAATCACAAAACTGGTCAATAGTAACAAAAACATTAGGTTCCTACTTTTGTAACAACTAAAACACACAGCTTTAAAAATTATAATATTACCGGTAGGTAAGCGTTTTTATTCGCTTCGCTTCGGGAACTCATTCCTCAAGTTCATAATTAGGTGTGTTTGAATTTTATAAGTGTTTTCCCGTAGGAATCAGTTAGCTTAGGTACTTTTCCGCCACAAGAACTACCTAACCTATGACACTTTCCAGCTCTTCAAGGAATTCATCATAACAATAATCACATAATTTTGCACATAAGTGTTAACATACCTATTATTCAATAAGTCAATGATTTTGCAGCTCCGTTTTGACGTGAAAGAAGGACAAACAAAATATAATACTCGTATGCCTACCTGAAACCATAGCAGTTGACTTTTGAGGACTCTGCAGTTCAGTTACGTTTCTATTGGTACGAAGATTGTTCGTTTGTGTTTCGAACCGCAGATTTTCAGTAACTGGTGCTCCTGTTAAGTCTAATTATGTTTTATGTACACACACGCACGGAAAAGTTGGTATGCATAGTCAGTTGATGATGATGAACCGTACTATCTATAATGAGATTATGGACAATTATTGAATTTTTTAATTAACTAGATTTTATCACAGACTTATTGGCCGTTGTTGAACCCATCTTAGACCTAGACCTAGGTACCTACCATGTAATTGTGACGGAATAAATGTGTTCTTTCTTTCTGTAACTTATAGACTCCTCAACTATGTATGAGGAGAAACCCGTGCTTATTAGTGACATTAATTGGTTGAAGCCAATCTACTCGTAAGTACGATTAAAAAGACTAACAAAATATAATTATGTCAATTACAAAATGCAACAACCACAAGAAATACTTCGAATTCCACTGCTGGATTTAAACCACCCTAATTAAAGTATAAATCCCTTCCTTTTTCATCCTATCATTACGTTCCTTTTTCACGGGATTTTATTGATATTTTCAAACAAATAATAAGCCCATCTTTAACAGAGTTATCGAGGTACTTAACGCTCATTAGCCGCTTGAATGCTTCTCTGTAGTTTTCTCGTCGAAGACCCCTTCGGTTAGAACTTAATTACGACATTTACCGTCAGACAATCTTTGTAACAAAACAGTTTCATTACGGCCTTTTCCCCGGATATTAGGTAAATTAGCAAGTGTTTTAAAATTCGAAAAGCTTTTCTTTTTTTATTAAGTAAAATAAAAAACCACAAGAGGTAAAAAAAATCAATAATAAATACTAGATACCTATTATGTATGTTTGTGGATATCTCCGTGTTTCATGATTAGTTTCCTATATATCTTTTTTTATGTTCACTACAGCTGTAGTGTTCATAGAAGATAATCACTAAATTATAATAATTGTACTGGATTACCTTGAGGATAAGGTGGCTGCGAAAACTGTTTTATTGCAGCCTTTTGTACGGGATAGAAGTTGTGATTCTGATAGTTGTTGCCGAACGACACATTGCCTGGCAGCAAGCCCTGTTCTTGCTGCATTTGTTGTACTGTGGGGCCTAAATTTAGTTTTTCTATATGTAATCATTAATTTATGTAGTTACCTTCCTACCCCGGCACATGTTGTACCGTATGTATAAAATTTTCATCACAAAAAAACAAATGTCAACAAAATTTAAAATAATAAGTAGGTTTATCCATTTAATTATAAAATCCAAAATGCAATAATAAAATATAATAATAACAAAATTAAGGCTGATGTAGCTATAATAAACATAATTTTAATCACTTTAAAAATACTTACAAAATATAATAATTAGGTATGTCTCTAATATTTTAATTCAAGTTACCTGCGATCGATGTAATGTTGTCACTGGAATACGCAGCTAAATAACACGGATCTATCCCGGATACAATCTGTCCGGGATTTTGGACCATCTAAAATATTATTTATAATTTGTTTGCTGAAGTTACCCAAGTTCATTAAAAGTTAATTAATAATTATAATTATTTGGATATTATGCCTATTACATTTTTAATTTTCGTCATTACTGTCTGTTATGGGTTACCAAGCCAAGGCTCTAATTTTCTATTCTAAAAGTGGATCCATAGCTTAGAGTGTTTTATCAAAGACAAGTCGATATAAAAAAAAACGGATCGATATGTACAACGTAGGTAAGTTGCTTAGAGTATATATTACGGTAGCGTAATATATACTCTAAGGTAAGTTGTTTATAGAAAACCCCTGTAGGTAAAACCACCACGCTGACCAAGTTTAGTGTGAACGTAAACATTTAAAAGCATCATGAAGATTCTAATTTCTGCCTTTTTGCACTGAATGTTTTCCGTCACTGAAAATATAGGTATACAATAGCAATGAAGGTCTTTCGTACAGGAGATTCGTTTCAAACAAATCATAGTAGGTATTCAATAAATCAATCAATAGTATCTAGTAAAATATTGATTCCCTATCCGAAGAGTTGCAGTTTTTTTATCGAGAACTAAAACGTAAAATAAAACTTAAACGTACGTTCGGAACAAAACGTGATGTATTCATGTTTACGTTTACAAATCCGGCGTTGCTCGGTACACCCTGTAGTTCGCCACAAGCGCCATAGTACAGGTTCGGGCTGACTGGACTAAAATAACAAAAATGATTACAGGTTTCATTATTTACTAAATGATTTTATGTAAAAACCTAACAGCGAACTAACAAGCCACATCATGGTATGTTGTCACCATTTCCTATGTAGGTATATCAGTAACACTACACGCAACACCGACACACATACATATCATTCATATCGGCCAAGATAGAAGAGAGTGCATAGAAAGATTGCTACCGGCACAGAAAAACCGCTCAATCAATAGGTGGTAGTAGTTACTACCATCCAACACTAAAGCCAACAGAGACTTTTTATTAGCGTATAACCGACACTACTAAATCAAAATAATATTTTGTAATTTATCCATAACAATTGGTTACAAAAAAAAACATAATCAAACGTAGTTTACAGATTACACAATCTATACCGTCGGAAAGGATTTTATGTGAAACCTTTTATAGCTTAGGTACTTAGGTACATAATCTCTAGACAAGCACATGCTGGAATTGGATCCAATTAACGCGTTTGATCTCAGTTTGTAAATTTAACATGAAATCTATTCTATTTAAGCCACAGTGATAGGGTTCTATTACCCTTTATAACTTTAAACTCGTATCTATTCAATTTGTATTTTGTTAAAAAAAAGCAATCAAGTTTTTCTATGAACCTTTTATTTTTTTATATTAGATAAGTTAATGCTTGACTACACTTCAAATAAGTTCCATACGATGTTGGGTTTAAGGGGTAACATCCATCTTTAGAGTCCAAGCCCACCACCAGCTCGGGATGCACAGTGCTGATCATCGGACGAAGTCGTTGAACTTTGAACTATCCAGTTTAATCCCGAAGGTAGTAAGTTGAGTCGGGGAGTAGAGTTTTGAACCAGGCTAACTTCCACTCTGTTACTTGAGACAGGTGCCCAACGACTTATCGCATTCCGGCTGGGGGCTTGAATGCCAGTATTTTTTTCTTTCTTTCTTGCCTCTTCTTTCTTCGTTGGCCGGCAACGCATCATGCCTGTGGGTCACTGATGTCCATGGGCGAAGGTAACCACTTACAATCAGGCAGTCTGTTCGTTTGAAAGCTATTGACATAAATAACTCCACTGATATGATACAACCAATCAGATAATAGAGATCCAAAAAAATCTTTGGATTGGAAAAGATCCCTTTCTTGTCCCTGTAGAATTAATGAAATTCCACATGCCGTTAATGGAATAAAAATCTTACTACCTATCTAAAATCTTACTGTAATATGCATTAGAACACGCGAGTTGGAGGAATTAAAATTCCCAAATCCCCAAAGAGGGAGATTTTGTTCGTTCTCCCACATTATTTGCTACTTACATCGTAATATTATTTCCTATCGTGCTGCTAGCTGAAAACGCTATCATTTGATTTCCCTGCGGATATTCTGAAATAAAAAACGAGCCTTTTACTATTTTAATTTAAGAATCCCCGACATTATCATCCCTTTAACCAATTACATAACATTACCTATATACTTATTACGTAAACTTTTTTTCTATTAAAACACCATTGGCTTCAATAATAACATTAATAATATGTACTTACTAACATTTTTAGTTGAGATATGAGGTACCTACACCTAGAGGGTAAATACCCTTAGGTCAAGGGAGATGTACACTAAACTTGTACCTTCAATAAATAATTGAAATCGGTAGGGTTAGATGAGTGATCGCTAGTATAATTACTGAGGACACGTTAAACCATGGATTGCAATTCTTTGTCGTTAGAATATTCCTTGTTGTTAGAGGCATCTATGAGGATTGAGATCACCTGGCGGCTTAAGAACAACCGACAATTGGGGGACGGGGGCTGGCCCTGAGGTAAAGCAAGAGGAGTCATCGCTATATAGGCGCGTCGCGCCGCAAATGACCCCAAAAGCCAGTCGGTGCTAAGGCATTGATGGACTTTTATTTAGTCACAAAACTGTTTCAGAAAGTGACGCTTTATTTTATTCATAGGTGCATACATACCAGCGCCAGGCCTTCTCTCTTTAATAATGTATCGATCCATGACCTGTCTTCAATTGAAAAGACACAAAAAAATTGTTTTATTTTTGTCGTACTTTAGTATAAACCCCTTTGTGTATGAATTCCAATGTAACCAATGTTAATTAATAATTATTATTAATTAGTGTAATCATCTGAACTGAACTTGAAAATAGCGCGCTAATTTGAAAATACGCGGGAATTTTTTTTCTTAATATTTTTGGTACCTGGGAAGAAGTCACAGCTATTTATTATATTTACTCGCGTCATATATAAAAAAAAGAAACAGAGAAAAAGGTACTGGGTGCATGGAACATTTTTTCATACATGTATTTTTGATTCCGGTCAGCCGGACGGCTGGCTGCAGTCCGGCTAACCGCATAGTGCGTACGGCGCTTTGAGTGATCGACAAAGTGTTTGATGGGTGATATGACAACAAGTGGCAAAAAGCGCGCCCATTATAATTATGTATAATTTTATTATCGTGTAGTCTCTGGGGCTTACGTAAAAATACTCTGTGGGCTGAGTCTGACATGACACTGAAGTTACATTTAATTTTTTGAGACTTGACAAGTTGACAGTTGACATTGACAACAGTAACTGACGGACGGACGTCGTCGGACGCCTGAATCGCCTGATGGCTGGGCTGATTGATGATTTGAGGCTGAAGCTGAACGAAAAAAAATATTGATTGTTCTTGTTAAGTTTTACAAGTATTTAAACTTCTAAACAGTCATTGATTACTTCTCTTCATTTGTTGCTGTCTCATTTGTTGTTGTCAGCTTGTTAATCATAAACATCACCTTATCAAGAAACAAGGAGGTTTTAAAACATTTCATGCAGTAACAAAAGTAGTGCCTCATATTATTTTTTAACAGTAAAGTAAATCTACAATGGAGCTCCAAGACACTTACTATAATAAGTCGGAATACGTGGAAACAGTAAGTGTTTTATTACAAATTCTTATCTTACACAAATCCACTTTCGCCGTTTCTTCTCCATTAATAACGCAATTAAACACCTGTGCGAATCGGCGATAGAATCAAAAAAGTACAGGTATACACGTGATAAATCATAGTCATAGTGTATCAGTCATACATGTGATAAATGATTTTTGAATTTGAACTGTGTAATTACTAAATACTACAAGTCACATAAATAACAGTAACTATACCACTTATATTTACATTTACAGGCATCAGGGAACAAAGTAAGTCGTCAAACAGTGCTCTGTGGCTCTCAGAACATAGTACTACATGGGAAGGTTATTGTTCAGAGTGATGCAATTATCCGAGGAGACCTAGCCAATGTGAAGACAGGAAGATTCTGTATTATTAGCAAAGGTTCTGTCATTCGGCCTCCGTTCAAAAAATTCAGTAAAGGGTGAGTTCCTAGTCTTTATTAGAAACTTGTTCATTTTTAAACTAGCATCCAAAGAATAATAATAGACTATGTATATCTACAATCCCTTACTTTAATTTAATAATACCAGTATCTATCAATCCATTGTTGGTATTTGGATGATGATCAAAGGATGTTTGTTTATATTGTATAAACAAATACCCTCATCATGTTTATATTGTATAAACAAATATCCTTTCGTCATTATCGTAACCAATAACTGTCCCACTGCTAGGCAAGGGTCTCTACTCACAATATGAGGAGACCATCCTCTGGACAAGAATGGATTGGCGGACTTTACACACCTTTAAGAACATAATAGAGAACTCTCAGGTGTGCAGATTTTCTTGCAGTGTTTTCCTTCACCAAAGCATGTGATAATTAAATTCTAACCCCTTTCAGACATAATTCTAGAAAATTTCATTAAATCTACTGAAGTTGATATTTTTTTGACAGTTTTATTTTCTAATAAAAAAAAGTCTTTGGGTTTAAATTCAACTTTACTTTTCAGAGTGGCATTCTTCCCTCTTCAAATGGGTGACCATGTATTTGTTGGTGAGAACACGGTGGTAAATGCAGCTGTGGTAGGGTCTTATGTGTATATTGGAAAGAATGTTGTCATAGTAAGTAATCATAAGATGAATTAAGTAATTGTAAGATGTCATAGTAGTAAGTATCTTTTTATAACATAAAAATCAAATTTGAAAAAGGATGTTTACTTAAGGGTACGGTCAAACAGCCAACGGGGCGGGACGACGACGCGACGCTAGCTTCCGCGTTGTACTGCGCGCGACGTGACGCGACCCGCCGAGAGCGATGGCTCTGTATGACATACTCCATACTTGCTCATACGTTACAACCTCTTCACGTCCCGCCAGCGTCGCGTCGCCGTCACGCCCCGTCGGCTGTTTGACCTTAAGTTAAGGTACTTTTTGAGCTAATGATAGAAATGTCTAGATATCTTTGTTTCTAAAATAGCAGTAATGCAGTTACAAATACTGTGAATACTAAGACTTTTTATCAACAGCAAGGAGAGATAGTTATTGAACCTATCTATAGGTCATAACTGTACCTGTCAAACACAGTGACTTCTTTTATTTTATATTGTGCTGTTTTATATGATTAGTAAGTAAATAATAATATGAAAAAAATGTTGTTCTTCCAGGGCAGGAGATGTGTGCTGAAAGACTGTTGCATGATTGAGGACAACTCGGTGTTACCTGCTGAGACAGTGGTACCATCATTTGCAAGATATTCCGGAAGCCCTGCAAGACTCATTACAACATTACCAGAAGCAATGCCAGATCTCATGACTGAATTCACAAAGAGTTATTATCAGCACTTCCTACCTACAACTGTACAATGATATTGTTATTAAAATACCACTATTTATTTACATTTACACTTAGTCATATTAATATTGTTAAACTGTATAAATTATATGAAAAAAACATATTACTACATAAATAAATGCTGTAATCAATTATTTATAGTTTTTTAACATTTCAAATAACAACTTAGTATGTGGATAATCCTCCGAGTGTGTATGAATAAAGAAAAAGTGGCCTGCACTATTTGCTAATCAACCATCTAGCCAACAACAGAATTTGTAAGAAAAGAACAGAATTTCCTGAACAGTGAAAACTTGAAAAGTGGCTGAAGTATTTTAAATTAAACCCTTATTAGACCCTAGTGTTTTTTTTTATGGATTACATAAACATGACAAACAGGCCTGCAGCATCATCACCCTGCCTGGCATCGTAGGGTATTTGACAGATTTTAGAAAAATATTTCAAATTTTTCAATGTATCAATACATTTTGCTTAATTATTATGATAATAATAAAACCCTTCAGTCTGTTATTGTATTTGTACTTAGTATCTTCGTAGTTCAAACGCAGTCTTAAACATAATGTAGAGACAAAAAAGTAGTTAATAAATGTTGGAAATTTTATGTGACATGGACAACGTGTCTAGTTTTTGTTCATTTTTTAATTATGTACTCTATGCGTAGCTCAGTACAGCTATGTTTTTCTCAATTATTAGGCATTAAAAAATACGAAAGATTTCAGCCCACCGCGTATGTATTAATTACGCGGTATTAATACTATCATTATAATTTAATTTTATGCATTTTTGAACCTACCAAACAAAACGAAAAACGGAAGTGCCATACAGTCCGTTTTTCTAGCGTAGAGTTAAGAAGTAAACAAATGATTATCCAATATGGCCGACTAGGAACGTCATCGTAACGTCAGTTAGACACTGGCAGTCTATAGAGTACGGAAGTATTCAATTTAATAGCTGTTGGTAACTACCGCGATTTTGTTTTATCGAATCGCATCGATATCGATTTCTACTTTTCGATTTTATTCCAATCTAACAAATATGTTTTATTGAAATTAAATACTGTGTTTTATTTACATATGCCTAAGTGACTGTATAATTAGGAAGGATGATATCTATGGCATTTTATATTAAAACAGTGTAGTAATTCATATATTTTTGTTACTCTTTTAATTAGTTTCAAGATATTTAATTTTTTACTTACTAAAACAGAGAAATTATTATTTTTTCAAACTTTTGCAGACTTAATACAGACTGCATTATTTTATCTCCATTTCGTCTTTCTATTACCAGAAATAAAAAATAACATGATGCAATCATTTAAAAAATTACAGTTAAAACCAATATTATTTTAAACATAAATTTTGAATTTAAGTTACGTCATGTAGGTACATACTAAATGTACAGTAGTATTTGTCCTTAATGTATACTTTTTGATTCCCCTTTAAAGTCCAAACAAGGTAGGTTACGTATAGCTATTTAACTCAATTATGATTCACTCTCTATCGTTGATCTAAAATTTTATTATCTTTGTAAAAAAATCATGAATAAAAAATTATACAACAAAATATTGAAAAACATTTTTATTCATCATCATAGTCATCGGAGTCTTCTTCGCTTGACTCTGATTCCGAAACGTGGATTATAAAGTTCGAAGTTGGTTGATCTGATGCAGCATCCAAAGTACCATCCATGAATTAATGAATTAATGAAATAATTTAATGAATTAATGAAATTAATGATTATTATCTTCTACATAAATCGTTAATTTTACTCGTTTCCGAAAATTACAAATTAATATTCTGTAGAGAAAAACGGGTACGTACTTAAGTACGTGCGTGAGATGTTATACTTTAAAAATAGATTTTAATTGCATGCAAATAAACAATTGCAATAACTATGGTAAAAGTCAAATAATGTAAAAAGTAATGTTTAATTTACCCTTTCCAAAGACATTTTAAGAGTATGCAGGTGCTGCTCCTTACTTTTATTCTCTGTGTTCATTCGCTTGACAATAGACTTAATAAATAATAACTAAAATGTGGACTATAGCTAACTCCGGGGAGGCGGTTTTTCGTGTTTTCGGTTTCGTGTTTTTATTCGTAACGGTTCTATGCTCTTTGTTCTATGTACGTAATAGAGGAGTGACTAACATGACTGTTACCGCGCGGCCATGCAATCTTAGTTAAATTTAGTATTAAATAGCAAAATAATAATTCACTCTTTCCAAAAGTAAATATCGATAACTATCATTCAATTAATCGTTCAAGCCAATACTACTAATCGATTTTTTATTCACATCACTACGATTCAAATGTCCGACATGTCAAATTCTTACTGAAATATTATATCTGTGCAATTTATGCAAATGAGGTTAAATATAATTTCTTAAATTGATGAAATTAAGTATATTCGAAGCAGTTTGTGGTGTAAATCAAAGTGTAATGTATTAAGTGAACCCATTTAATTGTATATATCATAATTGAAGCGTGCAATTGTGTTAAAATGTGATGTTTCCAAAAACAGGTAATGTTTATTACTTTTCTCGCGGCTAGAAAAATGGACTGTACGTAATCTATCCTCCTAATCTCAAATGACATTAAGTTTATTATAATCTACTATCTCTTCTCTATGGTGTTGTTTATCTGTATTGTGTTTTCTTTCTGTTTGTTGATTCTGGCGGGAACCTTGAAAAAGCGCGGTTGTCTTTTTACTTTAATTTTAAAATTTTCTTTTAGATAGTGAATTTTTAATAGTTAAAGTGAATTAAATATAGCTATTAGCTGCTGAAAAGCACAATAGCAATGGAGGTAAACGAGGGGGGCGGGTCTCACCCGCCCGCCTCAATAAAACGGCCACGGCCTGCGGATGAAGGAGGAGGCTCTGGGTCTGGACGATCGGACTGCGGCGATGAGCGAGATGCGTATCTGCCTTATTATAAACCGAATTATAAACGACTCTATCCGGAAAATTCAACCAACACAGACTTTAAAGTGTATGTGGAATCCACAAAAGACGACAGATTGGGCAACAAGAGCCCTACTTACTTAAACCATATTTTCGCAATGGACATTAAAGGTGTGACGGGTATTCAGAGGGTGAATGCCAATAAAATAGCAGTTATCTTCAAGCAATATAATACGGCCAATAACTTTATTAATAACACCACATTCCTCACAAAATATGACATGAAGGCGTTCATACCGGCAGCGCAAATTGAAAAAACCGGCATTATTAGATTTGTTCCAACGAGTATATCTAACAAAGAACTTTACACAAGGCTTTCTTCAACATATGAAATAGTGGCAATAAGAAGGTTTTCAAAGAAAGTAGGACAAGAGCGCATTCCATTGCAGACTGTAAGCATCACTTTCTTATCTAATGTACTGCCTAATAATGTACAATATGATCTATTCTCGTACAGAGTTTTTGAATACATTCCACCATTACTACAGTGCTATAAGTGTTTTAAATTTAATCATTCAGCAAAGATTTGTAATGGTAAACAAAGATGTAGTATTTGTGGAGGTGAACACTTGTATAAGGAATGTGATAAACCAACAGAAATCAGCTGTATAAATTGTAGTGGGCCTCATCTCGCGATATCTAGATTATGTCCGATTAAAACTAAGAAGATTATAGAAAAGAAAAACAACATATCTTATGCAAGTGCCGCCTTAACAAAACAGGTCGCCATCAATGGAACAGATTTCCCTACACTCCCACCACCAAAACCACAACCTGTAAATAGTAATGTTATTGTAAATAAGTCTGTAAATACCTCTGTAAATAAGCCTGTACGAGATGTAAATAAAGTTAAAATAGTTAATTCTAAGGAAGACCTTAAAACTCAAATAATTTCCAACAACGATGTACTTATGGCCCTAGTGCAGACGTTGGTGGAATTAGCCAATAAAGATGACAGTACACCCACTAATATGAAAACTATTAAAGATGCATTATTAAAAAACTTAACATAATGGATTGTGTAGGGCCTAGTCCTACACAATCCAAGCTACGTATTGCTCAGTATAACATTCAAAGTGCAAATAGTAAAAAACCTTTATTAATTCAATTCTTAAAACAACAAAATATTGATATTTGCCTTCTTAATGAGACATGGTTCAAAGATAATAATTTTAAAATACCAGGATATAATATTTACAACAAAAATTCAAACAATGCTCATAATGGAGTTGCAATACTGATTAAACCATACCTTAAGTATAATATATTAAATACCAGATTTTATGAGGACATTCAAACAGTTGCTGTGTCTGTATCAACTGGACATAGCAGTTTAACAATTCTCTGTGTATACTGTCCGCCTTCAAGTGGGCGAATACGAATTAATAGACTCCGTTACATTATTAATGATCTGCCAAAGCCCATATTTATGAGTGGTGATTTTAATGCTCATCATATTGCATTTGGTTGTCAGTCAACCAAAGGTAGAGGTCAGGATTTATTTAATTTAATTGATGACTTAGATTTGTGTATTTTAAATGATGGTAGACCTACAACTGTAAATCGCCCTAGACAAACTCCTTCTGCCATTGATGTAAGCTTCATAAGTGGCAGCCTCGCACCACTATGTGAATGGTCTGTACATGACGACACAATGGGAAGTTACCATTATCCAACAATAACAGAGATTTCATTAAATATAGATAAATATCATCTCAATTCCCCTGTAGATAGGTTCATATATAAAAAAGCTGACTGGGCAACATACACAGCTCTTTCAAAAACAATGTTTAATGATTTGGTACTTCAATCACATGATCCTATTTCAACCTATAATAATTTCTGTTCTCATTTAGATACTCTTAAAGAAATGTCAATTCCAAAGCTCACTAAAACAAACACTTTCATAAGCAGACCACCATCTCCTTGGTGGAATAGTATATGCGAACAAAGTGTTATTGCTTCATATAATGCACTAAAACTATATAGAAAAGAGCCTACTATTGAGAATTATATTAATTACAAAAGAAAAGATGCCCAGAAAAAGAGAACAATTTCAGAACAGAAAAAAATTGGATGGAATAACTTATGTAACACTTTTAATAGAAATACTCCCATAAGTAAAATTTGGAATTTATTAAAAATGTTCAAAGGCATAAGACCTAAGAATAAATCATATACAGATGAGTTTATATCTCCACTTTTAGATAAATTATCAGATAATAGCAATTTAATTGAAGTAGATCAACTGAACATTCTTTTTGAAATCAACAATGATAACCCAAATTCTAAATTTTTACTAGATCCATTTTCATGGTCTGAATTTTCAACAAGTTTGCAGTCTAGACGAAATACAACTCCTGGCTTAGATGATTATCCTTACATTATAATTAAAAACTTAGATGTATCTGTACAAAAGTTGTTTCTTAAAATCCTCAATTTGCTTTGGCATAATAAAGTTATTCCACAGTCATGGAAAACACAGTGTGTTGTCCCAATACTTAAGCCCGACAAATCTCCTGAGTTTGCTAGTTCTTATAGACCAATTTCCTTGTCATCCTGTCTTGGTAAAATATTCGAAAATATGGTGAAAGTCCGTCTTGATTGGTATGTTGAATCCAAGTGTTTAATTCCACATATACAATATGGCTTCCGTAGAGGACGTAGTAGTGCAGACAGTTTCACCTCTTTAATCTCTGACCTGAAAAATGCAAAACATAGAAAATTAAATACTGTTTGTGTATTCCTAGACGTTCAAAGTGCTTTTGACAGTGTTGATCCTGGCATACTAGTTCAAATCATGTCTAGGTTAGGTGTGCCCGGGCACTTATGTAAGTGGATTTATAATTTTTTGAACAACAGGACAATCTATGCTAGGCATAACAATATTTTATATGGACCCAAATGTGCCTCAAGAGGTACAATGCAGGGTGCCACATTATCTCCATTGCTGTACAATATATACACAAGTGAGATTTGTAAATATGTAAATAATAAGGATATAAATATTTTACAATTTGCTGATGACATTGTATTATACAGCAGAAATTACAACTTAGAGATTGCAATAGACAATATTAACAAATCCTTACATCAACTATTACAATATTATAATGATCATTTACATTTGAAAATTAACCCCTCTAAAAGTAGTGTTATGTTTTTTGGTAATGAAACCTCAAATTCAAATATTATTTACAATAATGAAATTATAAATAGAGTCAATTCAAAGAAATTTTTAGGAATAATACTGGATCAAAAACTAACTTTTGAAGAACATATTAAACATGTATCCAAAAATGCTCACATAGGACTAAATCTTATTAGATCACTTTGTGGTATAACATGGGGTGCAGACCCGAAAATATTGTCAATATTGTACAAAAGTATTGTTAGAAGTCACTTAGATTATAGCTCACTCGCTTATATAAATAGTTCTCATGTAAATAAATTAGACATATTGCAGAATAAGGCTTTAAGAATAATATCTGGTGCTATGTGCTCGACTCCCATAAGGGCCATGGAAGTTGAGACAAAAGTGATGCCTTTGATTTTGAGACGGATCTTACTTGCTGAAAGATACTGTCTCAAATTAATAGCATCAAATAACACTCAAGTAATAAACAAAATTGTACCTTATATAGATAGATCCCCAAGAAGACCATTAACAACAGCACAAGGTCTACTATGCGGTAATTCTCCAACACTGTCCGATATATTTCTGGAAATAGACAATAGTTTATCAAAAATTAGAAAACAGTATCCATGGCCATGTTACTCTTTCTCTTATCAGTGTATTTCACATCCAATTAATGTAATTCAAGAGACAATAAACAATAATTCAGAAATGCTTAAATTTTTAGAGGAAAATACAAAGTACTATGTTATCTACACTGATGGGAGCAAAGCAAGTGATTATGTACATGCTGCTCTATATGATCCACAAGCAAAATTTTCTTCAAGCTTTATTCTGCATGAACCCTGCTCTATATTTACGGCAGAGGCATATGCAGTGTATCAGGCATTGATGCGTATTCGTGAAATCAATAACATTAAATATTTTTTAATAATTTCTGATTCCTTAAGTTTGATAACAGCTTTAACTACCCTCACAGTTAAATTCAAGTCCAATTATATCCTTTACTTCATTAAACAAATAATTCACCAATATCACATTAAAAATATCCAAGTTTTCTTTCTATGGGTGCCTTCCCACAAAGGTATCTCTGGCAATGAAATGGCTGATAAAACTGCATATGAAGGAGTTAATGCTGTTGACGTTAGACATACAATGAATGTTCCTATGTCCGATTACTTGCAATGTATTGACCAGAATATTCAAAAGTTGTGGTTAGAAATGTGGAAGAAAGATCAAGATACGAAAGGAAAATGGTATGGAAGCATACAAGAAAGCTTACCTGCAAGACCTTGGTATCATCGTATGGAAGATGCTACTAGAGAGTTTATTACTATCATAAATAGACTGCGTTTTGGTCATAATACTGCACCGTCACACCTTGCTCGACTCGGCATTATTGCGAATAAAAACTGTTCATACTGTAATTCAAGTGATGGAACTGTGGAGCACATTATCTTTGATTGTCAAAAATTTTTAATCGACAGACTAGTGTTGGCCAGTGAACTTAGTGATGTTGAAAATAAGTGTGATTTATTGTCCCGCCCGCCGCCATTAAAACAATTGCTACAAAACGAACTTAATTACAAGCATATCTACAAATACATCAAGAATACAATTAAAACAATTTAATTGAATGTGCTCATAGGCGTAATATTACGCCTATGAATGAGCTATGGAAAATAAGAGTTGACCTAAAGGTTTTAAATACCAGGTCATAAAATCCCAAAAAAAAAAAAAAAAAATTTCTGTTTGTTTGTCTGTCAGTCCGACAAATTCAGTCAATATTGCATTCATTTCATTGCCATTTCATTTTCCATTCATCTAGAAAGCTTGGTACTTGGTAATGCCGTGTGTTCGACGTGGTTTTCTTTAAGTAATGTAATCCTGAATAGCGATAAACATCGCTATTATTTCAAAACAACAGTAAAAAAGCTACCAATATGGCGGGGATTAACAAAAGTGTTTTTGAAGTTCGAATGGGGTTTCATTATTCCGACCTCCGTATACCATCAAATCACCTTATGACTGGTAGGTTTATATATTTCTGCACCTGAAAGTTCAATCAAAATCGTGTAAATCCATGAGATTATCAATGCAATAGTCTATATTTATACCTATCCTGAACTATATTGTTAAAATTTTCGACATGTACTTTTGGAAATTGGCTTCGTGGCTAATCTGCGATTTCGCAGAATTATTTTTACATCAGGTCTAGTTCTTTTGACTATTATTTGTAATGTTTTAAATTAAATAATAATTATATTACGTCTTGGTAAATTGAATACTTTAATGTAAGCACAGGACTTTATCAATCCTAGTGATGTCGTTAGAAATATGCAACAGTTCTTCCTACTATTGTCAATTAACTCTACGGAATAAAAAAGAATATTAAAGAGAGGTTTTCAGTAAGTCTATGGAGATTATGCAAATTAAAGACTTGCAAATTAGAAGAGACCTAATAAGGAGAGCAGATCTAGCTTAGCTTCCATATGTGAGGTCTCAGAAAATTTGTTTATCAATACAAAACCAAGCAAATTAGCTACAGCAAAATTGCTTAGTAATCCTAGCTTTTGAAAAAGGGCTCTTGCCTGTATGGCAAGAGTTTAGAATTAAATTTAACAAGCAATATCCTAGCAGTTAAATATAAATGTTGTGGTAGAGTGCTTAACATCCAGTACTTTCATTAATTCTTCTCTCTCTCTCTCCTTCTCTCGTTCTTTCTTGGCCGGCAATAGATTAATTAGGTGTTGCTGAAGTCCATGAGACTTGGTGACCACTTACAGTCAGGTCTCAGCACCTTTGTCAGCTTACATAAAAAGAAATATAGAAAAGAATCATACTCATCTATGGTGATATCCTTCTTATTCCTTGTTCATTTATCTTTTTATCACATTCTAGAATACCATGCCGAATACCATGCTCACACCCACACATACATGATGCCAGTTCAGAATGCTGAATACGAGGTCCGCCGTAGCGTATTAGTTGATGGAGGGGATCGATTTGGTGTGTCATCAGTTGTGTTTGATAAATTTGAAGAACTTGTGTGGATGGGGAATCAGGGTGTAAGTAATGTTTTGCCCTTTATAATAAGAATTTCTTTCGCATTTGTAATCTATATCACAGTAAGTTATTTTGAGAGAGTTGAAAACTTATTGTTTTGAAAAAATAAACTGAAAATAATACTGGAACTGACAGCAGTTGTTAAGCCGCGCTGGAGGCCTTCAAGTAGCATAAATACTTCTGACCTTTTGTATAGCCACTAACCCATAACAAATCTGCATTAGAGCAGTGTGGTTGAGTATGACTATGCTCTAGACCTCCTCTGTTGTGATAAGAGACCGATGCCTTGTATCGGGCCAATGATAGGTTGAAGTCAGTAATTCCATTATAGACACCATCGATTGTAAACACTATATATTTATAACAAGGATTTTCTGATTAATTCCAGAATGACAAGACATTCATGTTAACAATAAATAATTATATTTGGTTTTGGTTGCTTTTATGTGTGTAGGTGTAGTTATTTTGTGGTAAGAATGCCCATTAATTTTGTTATCCATAACACTCTTCCAGGGTCATGTAACATCCTACTATGGCCCAAACATGCAAAAGTATACGTCATTCCAAATACATGAATCGGATGAAGTGAGAGACATCATCAGTGTTGAGCAGGGGATCTATGCTCTGACAAAATCCACCTTGCGACACCAGATTCGCAGGGGCTTACCAAAACATACATTCAGGTGACTGATTTAGAAATTCGATAAATATCAGGCATGTTAATTATACTTTAGTAATATAGACTCAGGGCTTACTGAAGGCTATAACAAGAGGAATAGTCATTGTAAGCGCTGGGGCAAGGGGCGTTAACAGAAGCAGTCTAATAGGGACTTGATGTTGTTGGATTCAGAAATTTGACGACCTGCGAGAGTGGCGCAAGTTAGGGGAGGCCTATGCCCAACAGTGGACTTTTAAAGGAGGATGGATGAATGGATTGCAGAATAGAATTACATAATTGCTTACATACATACATCGTTTTTCCTATTATTATTGTTAACATTTTCAATAATTATTATCATTCTATTTCTCTATTCATTATTAAATTAGATTTTTCTGCACAGATCTGAGAATATGACAGACATGCAATGTTTGTTTGAAGTCAGTAAAACCAAACTTCTAATGGGCGGTCATCAAGACAAACTTTTGGACTTGGATCTGACTAAAATGAAGGAGACTGTAATTGTGAGTAAATATTGTTATCATTGTGTTTTGTATTCATAGTATCTGTTGTATATTATATACATATATGTATGTTGTATATTATATGGCTTGGCTTGATTTTAAATGGTGACTAAACTGTGTTGTATATCCTATATGTTTATGCTATTATGTTATATGTTTATACATATTTTGGTGTACAAACAACAAAGTGAATAAATAAAATAAAGAATATAAATAAATAAAATTACAATACCTAAAGCGAATTTTTAAGCTTTTCTGCGAATTTTAAGTAGTTTAAATATAAAAGTTGTGTTAGATGATGAAATTGAAACCATTGGAAAAGGCATCCACACAGTTTGTATCAGTTGTGCGATTATATTATGAATTATTATTAAATAAATTTTGTTGACTTTACTCATCTTGTTCATTGAATGATTGAAGTTTGACATTTGACATGGCTACATTTTATGGTCATTTTCAATTTTCTATCGAGACTGTCTGACTTTTTTGACAGTTGCTCGGTAACTTAATGATAATGTTTTTATTTTAATTGTACAGTGACACTTATTACACTATTAATCTCAATACACAGTAAAAAGGTCTGCCCTGACTCTGTAAATAGATTCAATTTTTTTTATAGACTAACCCTTAACTGCAAGATATTCATGATCAAATGTTACAGCCAATCGATCAAGAGGGCTGTGCGGTGCTGCGTAGCGGCGGCGGGTCCCTCGTCGCGTGCGGCAGCGCTGATGGGACGGTGTCCCTTCGTGACCTGAGGACCCTCGGGAAGGCCGAGCACAGCTTCAAGGCACACACGGCCTGCCTCTCAGACCTGGACATGCAGGGAGATCTGCTCATAACTTGTGGATTTACGCAGAGGTGAGTTGCTTATCTCACAAATATGATCTCAATCAATTAATGTCTTTATAGTGATTGGAATAAGTAGGGTAAAATGTTATTTGGGTGCATAGCAGTGAATTGAAATTAATGGTCTGGAAAATAATTGAACATTTAGGTAATTATAGTGTTGATTTAAATTAAGCATTTTTTATTTTTTAAGTGCATGAATGAATATCTTTTAAACTTTGATATAACCTCAATTAAAACGAAACTATATTCACTGATAAGCAAAAAGATGTAACCCACATTCATTGTATTGAATCTAACACGTGCACTATGACCATCAAATATCAAGGACTATAATTTTAAAATCACTGACCTGAACTATAACATCAACCTTTTACAATCACCGGATTATTTGTCACCAATGAAACAACATCCCACTGTCATCCTCCGCCCAGCGGCAGCGTCGCGGTGGCGGAGCCCTACGTGGTGGTGTGGGACGTGCGGTACCTGCGCGGCGGGCCGGCCGGCGCGGAGGGCGCGCGGTCCGTCCCGACCGCGTCGCCGCCGCTCCTGCTGCATTTCCTGCCGGCGTTCTCAGGCCGCGCGGCCGCCGTCGCCGGCGACGGGCACGTCGCGCTGTTGCACGTCAACGCGCCCGCTGGCGTCGAGAAGCAGTCCGTTTTCCAGGTGTGTATAATTATGAGGCGTCGACCTAATTGGCAGCGATCGTACGATGGCGCGATGCGTTTTCGTCATGCGATGGGTATTTCAATACAATTACTTGCGAGGTTAAAATAGGACACTCTGATGAAATCTGTATGTTTGAACCCATCGCACGACGAAAACGCATCGCGCCATCGTACGATCGCTGACAATTAGGACGACGCCTGATACATTTTGGAACTCTCTCACGCTGGCACGCACGTACGCACAAACGCACGCGCGTACTCGCGCACGGAAAATTTTAATTTTAATATATGTAATTAAAATATAATTTAGAATTTTCCTTTTCTTTAGTCCCTTTACTTTAGTTACATAATTATAAATTTAACATACAAATGATACATATTATTTTTTGTAGATATCATTTAGTGCATAACTATACGCTATAGTAAATTATTATACGCGAGCGGTGTAGAAAACTTGATTAACGTGATTCAGGCATGTCATGACGTCACCGCGTGACGTTTGTGCGATGTCGCCACAAAGTTTAATGTCGCCACATGTTTATACTATTCTCTTGTTTAAATTATTATTCTCCGTCAGGTGGACACCCAAAGCTCCCTGTGTAGTGTGATGGACGTGTCATCTACCAGCCAAGCGTTGGTGTTCGGCAACCAGGCCGGCCATCTTCATCTGTTCTCCGCTCAGCACAACCACGAGCCCGTTTTCAATAACTTCTCCAGGTATGGTCTTTTGGGGCAAGGGTTTCGTTTGTATTAACACGCGAATCAATCGCAACGCACGGAGAGGCTATACACGCTTAGAATAATTACTATAGAAACCAAGTCCGCGCGGCCATTTTGAAGCACCTTAAGTGGAGTCAGAAATGACTCCAAACACCGGGCAGCTCCGTAGTGTTCAATGTCAACGCACGCCAAACGTGTCTCGCGAAAAAAAAAGAATTATGACGAATTTGTCCAGCCACAAAATATCTGAAAAGCTATTTATGTATTATTGCGAAAAACATATAATTATCCGCAGCCGAAGTTCGGGAAAGTTTCGGTTTAGTGCTTCACTTT
Source organism: Ochlodes sylvanus (assembly GCA_905404295.2). Classification (NCBI taxonomy): domain Eukaryota; kingdom Metazoa; phylum Arthropoda; class Insecta; order Lepidoptera; family Hesperiidae; genus Ochlodes; species Ochlodes sylvanus. Next base: position 3,709,149 of record FR990137.1, read on the forward strand.
AGACAGAGCGCTTGTATGAAGAGTGTCTTTCTATAGTGTAATTACTCTAAGTATACACGTCTGTTTAGCTTCGCTTTACAAGAAAATGTATGTGATAGTCAATAAATCAAGTCCATTTGATCTTTGCTGCCCAGTGGTCTCCGAACATTATTTATAAGTTAAGATGATAAAGTTTTGAGATTTCAGCAGATTACTATTATATAGAAGTAGGGTTAATTTCAACGCTGTACAAAATTTTCTATAGGTCGTAAAGCCAGGTAACTTGGACTATTCGACTTAGGATTTTTCTCAATCCGAATCTGAATAAAAATAATGTCGTAGGTGTGTTTTACGTTTCCGCTTTTTTGCGTCGATATTCGATAGTATGTACTTGTGTAGTTGTGGTTTTGTATGTATAGAATATATAGGGTAATTTTAACTGTGTTTATCATGGTGTCTGTGGCTTTTAGACGACGAATAGACATTTTTTCTTCTTCATATAGCTCTAGCTACTTCCTTCACTCGGGCCTACCGTTTATGTTACCGGCAGATAATGTGAGTGTCTTCAAATCAAGAGTGAATAGGCTGCTACTAAGTTAGTGCGCTCTACCACCCAAGACCACATCACCACTTACCATCAGGTGGGATTGTGGTCAAGCATTAACTTATAATTAATAAAAAAAGCATGAAATTAGGGATCTCTCGTTCTTGTTGCTAGTCACTAAGGGTACGGTCAAACAGCCGACGGGGCGGGACGGCGACGCGACGCTAGCGTCAACGTTGTACTGCGCGCGCCGTGACGCGACCCGCCGAGCGCGACGGCTCTGTGTGACATATTCCATACTTGCTAATACGTTACAACTCTTCACGTCCCGCCAGCCTCGCGTCGCCGTCACGCCCCGTCGGCTGTTTGACCGTACCCTAATAGCTCGCCAAGCAGCCCTACAGTTTTATTAAGACTTTAAACGCCCACCATTTTTCAGGGCGACGGAGTTCGCGGACCCGGTCCCCGGGCTGCCGTACGCGCGCGTCACCGACCCCAACTTCCATTTCACGTCGGTGCCGCTGCCCCCGCTCACGTCGGGGAAGAAATGGTTCAATGAAATGTCCGAGGAGTTCTTTAAACGTTACTACAGGTACATACGGTTTTATTATACTTTTGATGCTGTAATGCCTGGTAAGGGTCTCTTATCTCTATTAAGCAAGGTTTGTTTAGTTGGTTGATAGTTATTTGAGAGTTGTACAAGAACTATGGGGTAAATAATACCACTCCACTGTGAAACAAATTTATGTGGACATTTGTAACCAAACAGCGATATTAATTTTAATGAGTTACATGTGAAAATATAATGTATTATAAAATACAAAATATGTCAAAGTTAATGTATGTAAGTAACAGACAATATATTATCATAGCCCTTTTGAATGGTTGTTGACGGAGCTAAATTGCTGCTCTTCAAACCGTCATACAAAGTTACTTGTATCAGCATAATGATTCACTGAAACATGTTTACAATACCAATAAGTAATGACAATAAACATCTGACAATCCGTTTCGGTGATAAAAACACCATTCTCAAACTCAAAGCATACTGTCAGGTTGCAACTTGACGTTATTATGCTATACTTAAAAGGTACAGCTTTACTTAAACGGGTACCTTTAATGCAGGAAACCTAAACCAATTGATCCAGAAGTAGAGAAGTCGATGAAAATGCAGGGTCCCATAGGATATGCACCAAACCCAAAGGCTCGCAAAAGAAATCAGGTGAGTACCAACGGGTCGTGAAAGGTTATAATTTTAGCGGTGTTTTGAAGTTTCACGCCTTCGTCGCGAAACCCGCGAACAAATAGTAGTGCCTATTAAATCCATCTAACAAGAAACACAACAAGAACAGATAATAAAATTCAAATAGATGCAAATTTTTAATCAATACATACATATATTATGTATCAATCATTAATCATGTATTTAATTAATAATTAAACTAATAAAAATTTGCAAAGTTAAGTCTTTTAAAAAAATATGCAGTATGTAGTTTGTTTCGCCGTTTCTTTTCTTCAACTTTCAAAAATGTTCGCTATCTGTATCGGTATATTAGCCGATGACGTCACGTTTGGCAGTCTTCCACCTAGCTTGGCTAGTATGTTAAGACGTGTAAGGGAACGTATACATACTAAGTGACCCACTTTTTACAATTTTTTCACCCCACTCTCCCCCTCGTTGACCACCCTAATATATGCCAAGACCCCCCCCCCCCCCCTCCCCCACTCTAGTTTGCACGTAGTAATTTATAATTATGGTTTTAAATCAATTTTGCAAACACTAAGTATAAAAAACAAAATGTGTGCAATTCACACGTGCTAGAAGTGAAAGCTTAAAAAAAAAACGAATACTGTCAGTCCAAATATTGATGGTTTTTATGCTTACGTAAGCCACCATTTAGCCGATGCTTTCTATCTCATTTTCTCCCACGTCAAAATGTGTCTGTCTCTTTTTAGTTTCCGTTTCGTTTCATTTGCGCGTCATTTCCGTTTCATCGACTTTCAAATCACAACGATGCTAAAGAAGTTTTCACTTCACAAATTGGTTCATACTTGTCTTTATAAATACGGCGCTTCACGCATATCTATAGTAATTACAAGTGAAAAAAATCTATGCTCGTAAGAAATAAGGCGTGGTATTTTTGTACGCCTACCCCCGCGAGTGCGTCAAGTAATATGGATACCTTCCCTAAATGTCTTTCATATTATGTACATTTCATCCGATTATTAAATAAGTTTTTATCACTATTTCCAGATGCCATATGTGCCAGACTCCCTGGATGATCTCAAATCAAAGAGTCAGGACAAGTATCACATTCAACCTATCCCTAGACATTATCAGAAGGTAATTCAGTTGCTTTTTTGCCTAGCCTTCATGAATATTATAAAACAAAACAATTTCAAATATTAATTGTCGTCATTCATATATAGAGTAGAGCACACATCAGTCACGTATCTGTGGAATATTCTTATACTTTGGTCGAAAGTAATTGCAGTTATATTCTGTGTCATGTATGGCAAATTACGTATTTAAAAAATTTGGAATTTTGAGTAATTTGTAATATTATTTATTTGTTTTATTTGATATTAATTTCATTTTAATATTCATTTTAGTAGACTATAAAAGAATTCAAGTAAGTTGTGTATATTACTCTGTATTTATAACAACTGTCGTTATGTGTTCCCGCCGATGTTCTAAACACCTTTACGAACATACATACATGCAATTACGTTAAATCGACTGTTGAGATACTATGTTTCATTATATAACTTTGTGACATATTTTTATTATTGATGGATTCATACTGAACTGGTTTGTGACTGATGTATTAGATTAGGTTAATCATCATGATAATAATATGATGATTATATAATGTATTCTCCTATGTATTCTTATTTTTTAAGTCTTTATGGTCATTGAATAATTCTTCGATTACATACCAGTATTATTATAAGTATGTGGTAAGCAAAAATACGTAAAAACAAAAAAAAATGTTAATCATTAGATGTCTGTATGTCAATTTGTCAGTAATTGTAGTGCTTATTTATTTATTGATTAATAACTTATTTATTAATAACCCATGTATCTCAAAAGGGAATGCTATACCAAAGAAATGTAGTCAACACAATGTTTTAATAACAATTATTTAATCAATGTATTCTGATCTCAAATATTAGGTTAAAAGTAATATCTAAGATGATACTGTTTTCTCACGGAGTAGACTTTGTGAACCTTCAATAAAGGATAAAAAGTACACTTTGTTTGATTTTTTTACCATTGTTTTATCCATTTTTCTTTTCATTTCCATTTCTTTTTTTACCTACTTTATTACGAAAATAATATGAAAAGTAATAAACCGGCATAATGACTATATAAGTCGGTAGTAAAGTACTAAGTTTTTAATATATTAACTTTTTTATTTGGTTACTGATCTGGATTTATTTGAATGAGTTCTTGTGTTCAGTTTTAATTTTTCAAAAGCACATTCCTTTTGACATACTTTTAAATGCGTAAATAATCTGACAAATAGACATCCAGCATTTTTTTGGTAAGTATCTTTAAAGTCTGAATCTTTCCGTACCTTGGAGGGCACGTCAAGCGATACGATGGAAGCACTCGTTACCTGGCGGCTTGCGTCGATTCTAATTGATTGAACGATTGAATGAACATCAGGCGCCGACGGTAGTTGAATGGGTGACTGCTAGGGGCAAAATTTCTTGAGGGCTTCCGTGCTTCGGAGGGCACGTTAAGTCGTCGGTCCCAGTTATCATTTGGTAGCAGTCGTCGCAAGTCATGTTGGAGCCTTTCGGGCGGCATAACTAACAATAACAAATTATTAGCAACACTTGGTGGTCACTAAACCCTCCACCAATCCGCACTGGAGCAGCGTGGTGGAGTATGCTCTAGGCCTCGGGTATAAGGAGAGACCGTGTTCAGTAGTGTGCCATTAATGGGTTGATGCCCTACCAATGATCACTGTCAATACGAATTGGTTTCTTTAGAAAATACAAAATGGTTGGGCTGGCGAAGTATTATTATCATAAAAAATATTTTTGATGAGGCAATTTAAGCAGAGTTATTGCAAAGAATACTACTATACTACACACTTCTACACTACACACCACTACACTACACACCACTACACTACACACCACTACACTACACACCACTACACTACACACCACTACACTACACACCACTACACTACACACCACTACACTACACACCACTACACTACACACCACTACACTACACACCACTACACTACACACCACTACACTACACACCACTACACTACACACCACTACACTACACACCACTACACTACACACCACTACACTACACACCACTACACTACACACCACTACACTACACACCACTACACTACACACCACTACACTACACACCACTACACTACACACCACTACACTACACACCACTACACTACACACCACTACACTACACACCACTACACTACACACTACTACACCTACAGTTGGTTTATAGTTATAGTTTGCAGTTTATAGGTGGTAGGGCTAATAGAGTTCGCCCTGGGTATCGTTCACAACGGTACCTAGTACCTACGAGTACCATGTCTACCGAGTAAAAATTGTTTACACTTTTAGAGGCGAATATCATGAACGTCACCTAGCCTTCAAGAAGGTTAGCAACACATCTGTGACCTAATTAGTACAAAACTCTTGTCGGAAGCGTTGCATTAAGTTATATTTATCGTACTTTATTATTGGAACGTAGTGTCGTATGTCGTGTATGTAGCGGAAATCGTCACGTAACGAAATGCCGTATGCTGTGTATGTGTGTGTTTTTAATAGTCGTGTCCGCTGTCTACAGTATCTCATTCCAGAGCCAGTGAGTGGCTTCTAATACTTATTACGATTTTAATATTACAGTTGGATATAAGAATCAATAAACACGGTCCGAATGAGGAATTGGAAGAGTATAATAAGACCGGATTGCCAGGCTTGGAGGCCACATTGCCAAATTCCTACTGCAATCCCATGTTACAGGTACACTTGCCAGATTTTACATGTTTTATTTTACTCGTATTATCTAGTATAAATAGTAATAAAATAATAGTTACATAATAATCTTGTATGTAACATTAATGTTAATGTATGGTTCAGAACATATTAAATTACTATACCTAGTTTATTATTATATTGTTTTTTATCGTCATTTTTACCGTTGAGTCTACAAAGTAAAGTAAAGTCTGTAAAGACGTTACAGTGAAGTGAAGAAATTCGAACGCTTAGGCTGATCGTGCCTCTCTATCGCTTGCACGCTCGGCTCAGGCGGAACGTGACAATGACGTCATACTTTTTCGTGCGTGCAGCCACTGTTCATCGATTTATAGGACGGTATCACGTCAAAATGTGCTACTTTTGAGTTTGGGTATCATTTTATAATTATGGGAGATTTTTGAGTTACGATTGCAGACTTCACACGCTCTTTAAATAAAAATAGGACAAAATAAGGAATTCATATAAGCCACACGTGTACAAGAACCGATGGATCAAATTTTACAGCGCAACATTGACTTATTATTACTATGGACATCGGGTCTCATACTAAAATCGCGAAAAAATGTCGAAGTCACAGCCATCGCAAGAAAATAAATGTTAACAAGGTAATTTAAATACTTAAATCACCAAATAAATCATTACATCACGGTTTAATTTCGATTGCAGTCGTGAACGCGGTCGTACAGTGACAAACGACAACCATCGCAATGTTAACAAGGTAATTTCAACACTAAAATTATGACATCACGGTTTAATTTCGATTGGAGTCGTGAACGCGGAATTGTAGGTCTTTTTGCGTTTTGTAGCTCATTTGGCTCCGACATTTTTTAGCGTGGACCCGACGTCTATAGTATAATAATTCAATGGAGCGCAACAAACGTTTGATATTCTTTAGGTGATTGATATGATACTAGTAAACTAGATTATCATTTGTGTACTAGAAGTAAATAATTGTATAATTCGATATAAATAAAATGAACGTAAATAATTTAGTGTATAATGTATATAATAGTAATAATATATGTTTGTGTTCATTCTTCAGATCGCTATAGCAAGTATACTGCACGCAATACTTTGTAATGCTTAGAACTTTCCGCTGTTGTAAGTAATTCTTGGTGACCATGGGACTATTTTACGTAATATTAATATATAAATATTTATATATATTGCCCATCAATTGTGTCGATAAAGGATGAACTTGAAAACGGCAGCATGTGCTACTGCAACACTAACACACATTTTTTTATTACACTGCACTTTGGTAATAATAATTTATTTATAATAACAGTTGATTCCTTATTTTATTTTTAATTAATATTATTTTTTATCCCCCCTGCATGGTTGTAACAATCAGTAACCTTTGTTTACTGCAATAATTACTTAAAAACGACACAATCTGTTTTAGACATGAACGTGTCACGCAATGCAATTTTGAATTTCATTCTTTATTGATGCATTAACCTAATTATCTCACTGCTAACTGATAAGCGAAGCTATATTTAAAAATATTTTTAGTATTAGTAAATGCTTGACTACAATCCCACAAGAGAGTTAGTGACGATGTAGTCTTGGATGGTGAAGCCCACTTATAATATTGGCTGTTCACTGTTGATTTGAAGTCACCTACATTGTAATATAATACAATTGCATTAGTTACATTTTCAAGAAGTTAAAAATCACAAGTCGTTATAGGTATGTTATTAAAGTTACGGTTAACTAAATATATATTATAATGATAATGTTTAATTAAATATCTATCTATTTCTCATTCACGTTATTTCATCTTACCTACATTGTTCTTAATCTTAAGGTTGCCTGGGAAAGGCCGCCTTTTGTATGAAGTTGATTGTACTTGGTATACGTGCACTAAATAATGAAATAAATCCAAGCAAAATGAAACAATTTCTTGCACGAATGCCTCAATTACTTAACATAATTTCAATGTTGAAGTAAAATTCAACCACTAAAATTCCTAGTAAATTTTAACTACTTTGGCTGTTAAAAACGACCTTAAAGATAATATGTGCAGCGTTCTCAATCCGTTGGCAGTGAGATTTCCTTTTATATTTTATACAATGTGTTGTAGTTATAGTATAAAATGATGATTAATTCCAGGTGTTATATTACATACCCCCGCTAAAGTCGATGTTGCTCGCGCATACTTGTGCGAAGGAGTTTTGTTTGAGCTGCGAGCTAGGTAAAGTTGGTTTATTTTTAAAAATAGTTGTAAGGTTGTGTGTGTTTTATACTATTAGGGCAATATCTCATTAGGATTCCATGGCGGCGACGCCACTGTGGCGTCCGTGGCGTCGCCGCCACATACAACAAAATACATGCGAATGAATGACTGCTATCCCATTCGGCCGCCACGCAACTAAAAACCTTGACAAAGCTACAATTAAATTATGAGCTTTATATCTTCTATCGTAAGGTTTCGGACATACTTATACTTAAATTACGTGTACTACGGGGGAGTAGCAGGGGAGTACTGGCGAGTATATCTTCGAAATTCAACCTTACCTAAAAATATATAAAGCTCATAATTGAATTTTAGTTTTATCTAGTCTTTTAGTTTAGTTGGCGTCGGTCGGCAGTTGAGTAGGTCTAATGTGCGCAGAACTTAATAAGGAGTAACTAAGGCCACTTTTATTTTAGAAATTTCCCCGTAACAATTAAATATCCACGCGGACACAGCTAGTAATTAATATGTATAAACCAAAAGAACAGGTTTCCCGAAACGAAGGCGGATTCACTAGTCTGCCGTCAGAAAGAAAAAGGGCAAAACTAACATTTTTTTGCCGTATATATGTAACTCAATTTCGAAAAAAATGTTAGTTGTGCCCTTTTTCCTTCTGACGGCACAAGTGTAATAATGTGTTTCAGGTTTTCTGTTCAGGATGTTGGACACGTCCGGCGGCGCGCCGTGCCAGGCGAGCAACTTCCTGCGCGCGTTCCGCACGGTGCCCGAGGCGGCCGCGCTCGGCCTCATCCTGCCCGACCGCGGGGCCGATCAGAAGGTCGACCTCGTCTCGCTTATACAGGTCTGTGGAGTCGAATATTCTAGTCCAGGGTTTCCCAAGATTTATTTCGCCGAGCCTCCCCGAAGCAAAAATAATATTTTCATACCCCCCCCCCCCCCCCACTTATGTTTCCAACAAAAATAATTTATTTGAATTTCAAATAGGTACAATAAATATACAAGACATGCTCCCCCTTGAAATCTCTCTACGCCCCCAAGGGGGGCGTGCCAAATTGGTTGGGAAGTCCTGTTCTAGTCCATCATATACAGTTCATTGTTATCTTCAAAGAATTTTATTTAATTGTATATTTTTTTATTAAACATAAATTTGGCCCATTGAATTATATATTGAACGAGCTGTGCCCGCGACTTCGACCGCGTGATATTTAACAAAAAAAAGTAAATAAAAGTAGCTAGTAGTAAGTTACTCCTTATGACATCAGCCATCTTCCCAATAAAAGAGACGCTATTTTGACACTTTTTCGTTTCGGTTTCGTTTCATTTCCGCGTCATTTCCGTTACATCGACTTCCAAATCACAACGATACTAAAGAAGTTTTCACTTAAATAAAAATATTTTATAGCACACTGTGACCTAAACCCGCATTTATGCCACGCTTTTCCGTGCGTAAAGTAGTCGATTATAGCACGGGTTATGATGCTAACTTCACACCGTGCACAAGATGACACTTACACTATTGACACTTAAAATCTGGTAGCAGACAAATTTATAACAAATATTTATGGAGGGTACTAGTAATAAATAACTCAATGGAGGGTACGAATATTTAAGGTGTGTTCCGATATACACTGCGAGCACTGTAAGGTGTGACGTCAATTTAGTACACTACGAAGCCGTTCCTTTATAGTTAACTATACTGGTTACGTTTAAAAAGGAACGCAGTCCAGTATAATAATTTGTTAATGAATTAATCGCATAATAAAACGGCCGCTTTGTAAAACAATATTTAATAATAATAATCAATAGCATTTTTTAAAATTTCTGGACGCTTTTAATCATGTGATCAAAGCACTGAAAGCATCTTACCTCGAAAACACCAGTGCTTACCTACGAGTACAAAAATGGCAACGTTTATGACGTCATAATATTCACCAAGGATACTGCGTCAGTATATTGTAAATCCATAACGGAACGAATTTCTCACCAGTAAGAGCACTGGACAAGTGGACAGTGGACTCGCAGTGTAATTTAGTGTATATCGGAACACATCCTTTAGGTTGCTAGGTAACCTAAATCTGCATTTTAGTCATCCTTAATTACAAATGTTTCATAATATAATTTCAGTAAATGTATGCCTTTAATTTAATTATTGATGCTCTGGAATCAATGCAAAAATGTTTTGAGATATATAGTTTTATAATATATTCTTTTAATACATTTTAAACAATACTTTTGAATGACGTTTGACATGTCGGTAAAGCAGACTAATTAATAATACTTTTGAATGACGTTTGACATGTCGGTAAAGCAGACAAATTAATGTCAAAACTCAAACGTCCAAAGTCAGTGATCAAATGAACATCAACAGGTTCGTAAACATTTCCTTTCTTTTATTTCCCTGTAAATAATTATATGTTTGAGTATAGGCGGGTTTATGTCACTCGTGCTATAAAATAGTATACGATACTCGTGCGTTAAGTACCTATATTATTTGTACAGTGTTTAGCGCACTCGCTCCGCTCGTGCGCTAACTTCACACCGTGCAATAATAAGCTACTTTACGCACACGTATCGTAATGTACTATTATCATTCACAGAGCTGGATACGCTTTATCCTACATCAAATTCACTATGAAATACTGGAAACGCGCAAGAAAGAGAAAGAGCTAGCGATGTTGGCGAACGCGAGCCCGCCCAAGCCGCGCATAGTGAAACTGAACCGACTGACCAACGGCTATCCGGAGGGCTATCAGTATACTGAACTGGAGTATCCGGCCGAGTATGAACCGGAGGTGTATAGAGAGGGCGCGGAGGGAGCTTGGAGGACTCCGGAAGAGGGTAGGTTTATACATAACACATACTCACGTATACAAAGATTATATAATCTTTGTTATATAACACATAACAGTATTATTGCTGAACTCTAGATTAGGTCAGAACGAAAGTGAGTTCAGATAGTCTACCTTAATGGTGCAATGTAACGCAATACTCATAGCTCCACACTGTACGAGTGTCCAGAAATTTAAAAATTAATCAAAATTTCTGCCTCGCTGGGAATGAACCTAGGACCCTTTGAACGACAGACTGGTATTGCGCCAATCGGAGATGTATTCATTTTGACAATATTATGGAGAACTGTTTTTCGTATGATATTTTCGTGTGAGTTTTTAAACTAATTACCTATATACTCATATTAATAAGTACATCTATTTATAATAACTGTTATGCTTGCCACTAGACGTAAGTCACGTGACCAAACAAATTTTAATATAATTATGTAATTTGCTGCCTTTAAAGGATATATACGTAAGTGATTACATTATTTGGTGTAATTTATGTAGAAAAACTTCTAGATTTTTTGTTTATTTTCGTATTACGTATTTAAAAGTTTCGCTAGTACGTCCTTATAGAAGTTGCACGTCAAAAATGGTAAAACTTATGACTGGGTGACTTTTAATTCACTTGACATACTCGAGGACATGAAGAAACATGGTCATCGGTAATGATTAAAAATGTAAACTCAAAATCCTACACGATCATTATTTAAAAAATGGCAATCAAAATTATCTAAAAATACACGGAATGCATGGAGAACAGCTGTGTAGGTACTACCGACCCGCCGGCGGCTCAGCGGCCGGGTTATTGACCTTGTTTATACCGCGCGCTCAGTATGTCTACAATATCGGTTTGTAATGGATAACGTCAAATTTTAAGCACTCTTTTTAATGACATATTTGGAATGCGAATCGAATACTGAGTATCCCCTATTAATATCGCAAGTGTCTTACGAATCACATTGTATACGTTGTTGTGTTCAAGTGGTGGTGCCCGAAGCGACGCCGGCGCAAACGAGCAGTAGCCACGAGGTTACCAACAACCAACCGACGAGCAAAAGTAAAGAGGAGTCGGAGATATCGCAACTGTTCGCGATAGGACGACACCAGCTTAATAGATGTTTGAAGTGTAATAAGGAGGTGAGTGATTGAGATAGTCATCATCGCACATAAGGGTACGGTCAAACAGCCGACCGGGCGGGACGGCGACGCGACGCTAGCGTCAACGTTGTACTGCGCGCGCCGTGACGCGACCCGCCGAGCGCGATGGCTCTGTGTGACATATTCCATACTTGCTCATACGTTGCAACCTCTTCACGTCCCGCCACCGTCGCGTCGCCGTCACGCCTCGTCAGTTGTTTGACCGTACCCTATCTGTCCCACTGCTGGGCACGTGGTCTCCTCTCACGACGTGAGGGGTACAGGCCATAGTCACCCACGTTGGCTAAGTGTGGATTGGCGGACTTCACTCTTTGAGAACATTATGGAGAACACTCAGGTGTGCAGGTGTCCTCACGATGTTTTTCTTCACCGAAGCGAGTGATAATTAAATTCTAATGCGCACATAATTTTTGAAAATTAGAGGTGCGTGCGGGGTTTGAACCCGGACCTCCCGGTTCGGGGGTCCAACGTTCAACCACTCTGCTATCACATCCATAACTTACGTCACACGAATTTCATGACTAACCCCCTAACTACATCACTTATGCGTGTCGCGAACGAGTGGAATTCCTTACCTGCGTTGGTGTTTCCACCTACGTATGATGTGGGAGTCTTCAAGCGGAGAGTGAATATGCGTTATCTAAGTCAGTGCGCTCAACACCTCAAGGGCTTCATCGCCACTTACCATCAGGTGGGATTGTCTATTTTTTTTACTTCTTATAAGGTAGTTAGTGCACCTTATAAGAAGTAAAAAAAAAAGAAAAGTGCGAAAAATACTTGCAGGAGGAACGCGAGTCGGTAGTGCTGGCGTGCGCGCTCCAATACAGCTCGTCGAGTCGCGAGGAGACGCGCGGGTTCGTGGAGTTGGTGCGCGCGTCGCTGGCGTCGCGACGCAGCACGCCCGCATGGTGCGAGCGCTGCTCGAGGTTCACGCCCACAACGCAACGCGGCAGGATTGTGCGGTGCGTATTGTTTGTTTGGTTGTTTGTTTTTATTGATTTAAGGCAGCGAACGAGTATGCAGCACTTTCCGCTGCCGCCCATTACAACTGTGACCGACTTAGAACAAGACTCAAATGGGGACTGGGATAGTTAGTCCGGTTAGGTGACGGTTTTAGAACATTAGCTGGTTAGTTTGTAAGTGTGAGGACTGGGACAGGGACTGTTAGTGAATGTTAGTCCTGTTAGTCATTGTTAGTAATAGTCCAGTTAGTAAATGTTAGTAAGAGTCTCGTTATAATTCGGCAAAAGATGTGTTGCTACCCTTGAGGACTGAGATGGTCGCCTCTAAAAAGTGTAGCCGGCCGGTTTATTTATTTATTTGTTTATTCCACACTTATATCTAACATAACAGTTCGGTTCTCCTTAACGCGCTAGATACGTTATATATAAAAAAACATAATACTACTTAAGTTACTATAAAATGTAATTAATATTTTTGAAGTGAAAACTTCTATAGTATCGTTGTGATTTGGAATTCGAGGAAATGACGCGCAAATGAAACGAAATGGAAACGAAAAAACGACAGACATTTTAAAGTGCGAGAAATGAGATAGGAATCATCGGCAAAATGGCGGCTTACGTAAGCAGAGTTAGCATAACAAAACATCAATATTTGGATTGACAGTGACAGTATTCGTTTTATTTTTCGAATTTTAAAAAAAAATATCTATTCCACACTTGTATCTAACGCTAGCTGTGCCCGCGACTTCGTCCGCGTGCAATTTTAATTGTTACGGGGAAATTTCTAAAAAGAAAGTAGCCCAAGATACTCTTTATTACATCAGCTATCTGCCGGTGAAAGTCCCGTCCCGTTGTTTTAGGCTACCACCAATTCTGGCTATCAATTGCGGTGGAATGTCGGCGCACGAGAAGGCATTCTGGACGAAGGGGCCCGCAAAAGACACGGTGATTATTGTTTTTCTCACCCATTTATGCGCCTGCGCCGTAGCAGACAATGTACGACGGTATTAGTTAAACGACTGGTTGAGGTACGTTGTTTTTTATGATATTTATTTCATATTATTTATTGGCATGTGAACGGTTTGACTTATTAAGGTCATCGCACGTTTAGTTTGACAAGATGCAAGTTTGTGGCTGTACTAATAACTGATGAGCTGTTTTCGATCTTAATACGTGTGTACGTCACTGAACTCCTAAACGGCTGGACCGATTTTAATTAAATTTTTCGCGAGTGTTTTGAGTGTTTCTATGGACGGTTTAGATTCACAATTAGAACCGGTAGGTGGCGCTGTTCTCGAGATTTACCAAGAGATCAGCGAAACTATAGGAGAAATTGAATTGCCATAGAAAAAGTTTGATGAGCATTTCCTAAAAGCATATAAAAATTTATGAAATGTTCACAATGTTGCAGAACCACGCCTGCCAGGCCAGCAAGTATATTAATAAATATTGCCGTTAATAATTATTTTCAGTTGGAGATAGCGAAACGCGGCGGCAGCAGTAAGCCGTGTCGGTACGGTCAGCACTGCGCGCGGCCCGGCTGTAGATTCAAACATCCCGAGAGGTGAGGTGATTCCCAACCCTAGCTCTGTGTGTAAGGGTACGATCAAACAGCCGACGGGTCGTGACGGCGACGCGACGTTATCGTCAGTGTTGTACTGCGCGCGACGTGACGTGACTGGACGCATGAATGACTTGGTACCATTTTCGAATGACTGTTTGTATGGAAGCACCGACCACACAGCCACTAGACTCCTAATGTTTGATTTTCCGTATGGAGAACATTCAGACCACTAGCTGAGGTAAGACGAGCGGGGGGACTGGCTAATTCAACGCTGTGATTGGCTAATTCGAGGCCACACGAAACGTTGGAAAGAAATAGATTAATTTAAGCAACGGGAAAGAATGAAACGGCACGAATTTATATCGGTACTATAATACTGATGTGTTGTTTGAAACCATTCGCCTGTTATTAGGGAGTCTAGTGGCTGTGTGGTCGGTGTATGGAAGGGCGTCCTCTATACTTTATGGCTCGTTGGACATGCGTGTATATAATAGAATACGAAACGCTTTTAGACCGCCGCCCCAATCCCCGACGACCGCACTGAAGAGTCCCGCGCCGGAGATCGCCTGTGTCCTGCCGCACATTATGAACATTCGATTGCAGCCGGATGGCGACGTCGTTGTCAATGATAAGGTTAGTATTTCAGTCAAATCATATACGAAACCTCCGCCAATCCGCACTGGAGCAGCGTGGTGGAGTATGCTCTTGGCCTCCTCTCGTATGAGGACCCGTGCTCAGTAGTGGGCCATTAATGGGTTAAAGCCAATAAATATGTGAAATGATAGAGTATTTTTAACCGACTTAAAAAAGGAGGTTCTCGATTCGACTGTTTTTTTATGTTTGTTACCTCAGAACTTTCGACTGGGTCAACCGATTTTGATGATTCTTTTTTTATTTGAAAGCTGGTGCTTCCTGTGTCCCGTATCAATTTGGTCCAGTTCTGACAATGGCATCCATGAGTAAACCATATAAGTCTTAAATTTTCATTATTTAGAAGTTGGGTTTTTTTTACTTGTAAGGTTATTATGTGTGTTACCTCATAACTTTTTACTGTACAGATTTTAATGATAATTTTTATATTCGAAATTTTCTTGAACTTGTCATGTCCCATTTAAATTCACAACGAATTAGTGATTAGTTTTACTGATAGCGACCACCCATGTCATTACTGATGGTAAGTGGCTCGTGTGCTCATTCGTCAGTTATAGTTATACCTAAACATATACATTATGTAAACTTAGCGTTAGTTCTTAAACAAATAAAACTAACTTATTTTCCATGTGCAGTGCGACGCATCACCGGTAGAGCCGACCCGCGCTTTGCTACCCGCGGGTAGTAAGAAGGGGAATGAACAGCAATACCTGCTGAGCGCGGCGGTAGTGTGCGTCGAGGACAACCCGCGCAACCTAGTCGCGTACGTACGAGCGCCCACTGGATGGTACCTGTTCAACGATCTCAGGTGAAAATATACAATACAAATATAAACTTAATTCATCGCGGTGACGTCACTACTGTAGTTCATGTAATTGAAGGATTAAATAATATAAAACAGTGTTAAACCAACTAGAGTGTGTTTCAACACATGGTGGCAGCGGTGGGATACGAACCCACGCCTCTGAAGACACTGGTGTCATGCCGCTGTCAGCGTTACACCACGCCTGAATCACGCTGTCGAAGTTTACTACATCGTTTTCAGTATAATATGCACAGTGTATTCAGGGAATTTTGGCCGTAGCATTGTCTGTTGTTCAACAGAGTGCACGCACGAGACACGACAAATGTAACCGCTTAACCCACCCACCATAAATCCTTGAGTTCCCTTACCGCAATCAGGATATAGCATTAAATAATTGGTACGAAGTTCCTTAACGCGCGTTGCGAAAGGGGGCTAGACGGAAATAATTCATACGAAAAGTTGTAACGACACTTTTTGCTATAGTAAGCTATTGTAAACCGTGCGGCGTGCGCATGATTTATATTATTAGTATGACATATATAATAGTTATATATTATATATTTTATTTACAATTCCTTCACTAATTAATCGAAAGGAACTTCGTTCCATCCGGGTGTCCCTTGACACCTCTCAAGTTTTTTATTTATTTATTTTTATATATACAGTATAGTGGCAGTGAGTCCGGAGGAGGTGGTACAATTGGGCACGTGGTGGAAGTCCCCCTGCGTGCTGTTCTACAGCCGCGGCTCCTAGCCGACACACGGGTCCGCTGATGCGTACGTACCTTTATTCATTCCGTTACGTATACTGCAATTGAAGCTTTTATAAATTAGTTGACTTGAGCCCCAGGTGAGTTGCTATTGTGTAATTTTTTAATATATACCTATATAGTATAGTTTATAGACATGTATAGTTTTTTATATTATGTATTGTGTAATTTTATGTACAGATAAATTTAAATTTCAGCGCGGGCCCAAATCCCTTGAACGAGATGTTCAACCAACTGCCATTCGAAGGACAACACAACTTCAATCGTCCAATAGTACTTCCTAAACGTAATAATTCCTAATCAAAGTCTGAGCGGAGTGTGGATCGTTAGGGTAAGGTAGAGTTATTAGTCTATGATACGCTGATCTGTATGGTATGGATATGCTGGATGGGATAGTCTGTGTGCATTTATAGTTACGATATTATCCGTAGATAAATAATACGTTAGACAAAATGTGTTGTTCTCTTCTGTTCGCATACAAAAGAAAGAGCGCGTAAGATAATAGGGGAACATAAATGTGTCATTGTTTCTTAAAATTTGTTTTCGTCAGAGGTTTGGGTGGGATATAATAATATGTAAGTGAAAGTAAGTTATTACTTTTCAAAGAATTATTCAACTATGCTAAATATTTAAACGAACTTTTTGGAACAAACTTCTTTAATTTGTGTATTGTGCTAGAACTTGGTATGGACATATTTTTGTCTATGGTATTTTTTATCTATGGCACATAGACCATTATGATGTCGTATACACCTCGCGGAATTGTGTTCTAAGCTCTCTCTCAAATAACAGCGCAAAACGTGACGTGAATAAAAAAAAACTTTAAGCCGTGATAAACCTATTCAGTGTATTATAATATGAAGATCAGTGTTTTGAAAGCAAGATGGATAGGTCTGTGGTGTATAATAAAATGGATGACTACTCAAGATTTTATTTAAAAAATATATTGAGTGTATGTGTTGTGCATTTTGGTCTGTAATTAAACTCGTACAGGTATATAATATCAATATATAAATCCTTCATAGATTCATACCATATACTAAAATTCTTTGTTCCGGTAACATAGTAACATAAATGCGTATTATAAAACTATAATTGGATTAAGGTGTTTCTCTTAAAGCAGAGGTACATCATAATTGTTAAATCCTTTATTTATGTTTTGTAGTAATGTTTGTGGTAGGTGCACCCGCTTAGCAGAGAACCAGGTTCGATTCCCGACCAAGTAAAGGTAAAGGTATTCATTACACTCCATTTAATAAATGAATGCGATTAATTTATCTAATTATTACCATTGCTGGGGAAAATGCAATATTTTAAAAGCGTAACAGATTAAAAACATTTCAGTAAGCCAATTTGATCTTTGATAGAATGTCTTGTAATTTATGAAAGAATTGTATCTGATTAATTGATATATTTTATATTTCGTCTACTTAATATCTTTAACTGAGCAACAATACGGCTTTGGAGTATTTATTGTGTTAAAACTTATTTTTTATGTGTATGTACCTATAATTTCAAAATATAAAAAAAAGCTTTAAACATCTTACGGTTTAGTTAACCATCTACATATTTATTGCGAAATATAATAAAATTTAAGAGTAAATTAAAGGCTAACTGCTAAAACAGCTGTGAAAAAATAAAAAAAAAATTTCTGCAACCATTTTCGGTTTCGTTAAATATATTATTTTTATACGACGTTTATAATGACTATTTTTATAATAAGCTGTTATATACAATATCATGCTACTCTATATGCTCCTGTAAGTATATAATATGTGTTACATGTTGTGGGATTTATTAATTTGAGGGTAATTGTATTTTTTTTAAGAACATATTGTGATATGGAAGTTAATCAATAAGTGCTTGGTTGGGTGAGGAAGTCTATTCGATTCCCGGGAGGAGTTGGCACAGATAAAATAGTGATGATATTTCTTAAATAAACAAATTTGTGACATTAAAAATATCCTTATTTTCTGAATATCCCACAACATAAGATACTTATTACCAATCATCGGCTGCAGTGAACATTGTAGCAGAAATTAAGACAAAGTTAAATTTTCCATTAAATGTAAGACTTACATTTTAGAACCAAAATTACATTTTAATCGTGAAATCGAGTAGACTAAATTATTGTACAATCGATAAGTGACGTGAGATAGGATTTATTGTTGTTTTGTTAATCACCTTGTATTTGCCAATCATGTGTTCTTAATAGCTCATTCGACTGCTCGTATCGATCGTGGGTGAACGATCGAGATACGGCCGCATCAATATTCTATCTGTACCCGTCTGATAGATTTATTTATTTATTTATTTATTTAAACTTTATTGACCACAATAAAATATTACGGTACAAATGGCGAGTTTAGTAGATAAAGTAACAAAGTACTACTATTAATATATCTTCTTGTTGATTGTTTTTTTTTTTTCTTTTTTTTATGTTATTATGTTTCTCATGTTTATATTCGAAAGTCACATTTTCTTTTTTCTTTTGCTGTTTTTTATATCCACCCCGGGCTGGCTGGTAGAAAATCCCATTAGGCATTAAGTTTTTGCCCGTGTAGGTATACAAGGTTTAACGAGGTGTTACAAAATAAATAATGTTTTTGGCAGTTGCTAGGTGACGTACCGAGAGTTATGTACAGATAGAATTTTGGGAGTAGTCGGTTAGTCGGATGGATGAACGATTGTAGCTGAATTTCTCGACGTCTTCCATGCTTCGGAGGGCACGCAAACCCGTCCCCGATTGTTATCGTTAGACAGCGATCGTTGGCCATTTCGATGGATTGCTGGCTTGATTTGTTTGTTATACGCCGTAAATATCTCCAGGAAAATGGCTTAGCATAATCTGTTAACTTTACATCAGAATAAGGATTGTAATATTATGCTTTTTTTATTTATATCAGTTAACCATAGCCTAGTTGGTAGTGGCCCTGTATGCGAAGCAAGGGGTCCCGGGTTTGATTCCCGACCGGGGCATATATTTTTGCTGTTGAGAAAGGGAATCCTAGTGCCGGACTATTTATTTGTTTCATTTTGCAGATGTTCTCAGTAATTTTCAGTACTACTCTCCTATGTAGTATTAAAGTTTATCATATACTATGAACTTTGAACAAGAAAAGCAAGCTACATGAGAATTATAATATGAACAAAATTGTAAATAAATTAAAACCCCTTTAAGCAATGTTCGAGGGATTGTGTTTACAGATTCTTATTCTGATGTAAGATCATTAATGTTATGTAAACCTTATTTTGTTAAATTCTTAAACCATGGCAACCAAAATAATGGGAATTTGCAACGCAGGTAATTTTAGGAAATCGATTAATTTATCTCCTACTGTATTATTTATTTTTCGATTTACCGTAAATTCGAATCAAAATTTTAAATACTTATACTTATAACCAATTGTAGCTTTTGTACAATAAAAGATTGCAATGTACAGCTTCGAGAAATTTAGGTTTTAATTAAGGTTTTAAAATTGTCTGAGTTGCATTTTTCCATTTTAGATACTTAAATATTTATGTTATCGTTCATTGATGATAATTATGTCAGATGGAATAATCAGAAATATTTATGTACATTACTTTTAAAAAATATACATAAACAAATGTGTATGAATCATGTTATATTCCAGAGGTATGTATGCATGTCGACCCTCAAATATGTTTTCCCCACTGCTGGGCGTGGGCAGTGGGATGATTTTATAATGTTCGGTTGTGATGTGAAAAAATTTAGTTTTCTAAACCCAAATATTTCTTACATGCTCTTCCCCGGAACAACTGATGTTATTATTTTGTAAAGTTAGACAGCTAGATTACAATTATTTAAATTGAGGATAGTATTTTTTGATTCTCGTATAAAATAAATTATTTTTCTTTTTATAACACCTGCGGTGGTTGGTTAGGTAGGTAAGGCAAATAAAGTATAAATTAAAAATAATCTTGAGTTTTATTTTTAGTGTACAACATCTTTCCCTGACTGTATTTCTTATTTTATAGATGTCCATGATAATACAGACGTTTTTCCAAGTTTCCATAAATCTGCACATGTTTTGGAACAAAATGCTGCACTCAGAATTACTTCTTCAGTCTTGTTAATAAGGATGATATTCCTGAAATAGATAAAAGACGTCACCAGGGCTTGGTTGGTTTAGATTACATCAGTTATTGTATCGACTAAATTAATAAAGGCTGGTTTCTATAGCTGATCTGTGTCTACCGGATAATGACAGTTATTTTATTGTATTAAAAATAAAAGTGATTTGAAAGCTGGTGTTCCTGCACAGAACAGGGTTTCATTATTAGAAACGAAATATAACTTCGTTTAAGAAAAACCATCACGAGGAAACCTGTGTACCTGATAGTTCCTTGTTCTCAAAAGTAGGACAAGTCTCCTAAGCCACACTTGACCAGCGTGGTGGACTTTGGTCTGTAAACCTTACATTGTTATAGAACTTATTATTACATGAGTAAGTATTTAATAAATAACAATTAAAAAATCGTTCAGCTCGTCGACCCGCTTTTATTCGTATTTTGCAATATGGCCACCGTCAGTAGGGGAAAACCGGGTAATCCCGGTCAGGCGACAATACCGGTCACCCAATTATCTTACAAAATACTTTGTTTACGCGCACTCAAAAATGCATAAAAGGAGGACTGATTGCTCCCCGCTCCGATGCACCAACCTCAGTTCAGTTCCGACCACGCGCCACCGAAAAAAAGACTTGTGTTTTTTTCACGCAACTCTCTTATAACTTTTTGGCCGCAGAATTTAAGAGGTGAGTATAATAATATTTCGATTTCATTTATTGTCTATAATAATTTTTGCCAATTAGTTATCTGACTATCTATTTCATTGAAGATTTCAAGTAATTTGCAACAAGTTTTTTTTTTAAATTATTTTTAACTTCAAAAGTGCACAGGTGGCTAATGCCGGTCAACCCTGACCGGTATTACCTGCAAGTCACGTATACAAGTAGATTATATTTTTTAAGTGTGTTCAACTACGTATATCTTCGTCAAATGTGAAAGTATTTTTATAATTATTTTTTTATGGGAAGGGTATGCTCCCGACATGGTCCTTTTATCATCAGGTCATGATCTGATGATGGAACTCCATTAACCAGAGCACAACATATCAGTAACGGATTCACCATCGCTTCTCAACGATTATATCCCTAGCGAAAAATCTATAAAAAAGGTGAAAAAGAGAATGTTTGAAGAAAGTAATAATGAAAGCTCGTCGAACTCTGAAATTGACATGATAGACGTACCTGATGACGATGAAGACACCATTGAAGATCTTGAGAACAAGTGTATGCTATGCAACGATTATGGCTAGCACAATAAACATTGGTACAGTACAGGTGTGTTCAGTGGGGGCTTTGAGCTCATGCTAAGTGTTCCCGTAGGTTACATATGCGATTTGTGTCGTTAATAGCCTGACCGGTATTGTCATCCTGCTGACCGGCATTACCCTCCATGTCGGGAAATGGCGGTCAAAGACACTTTTTTTTTTAATGTTTATTGTGCCCAATTTATTATGACTATTGATCTTATTGTTTGTGATTATCGTAGAATAATAGTTGAAGTTTTGTTTGCCGAATAGTTTTTAAATAAAAGGTTGATTTTCACTTATTTACATTTGATTTTGCTTAGGTGACCGGCATTACCCGGTTTTCCCCTACATATTTTATGTAGCAAATACATTTGATACATTTTAATTAATTTGAAGGAATCTTAAATTAACCCACTAGTGAATATAATATTTAGGTACATTTAAATATGTAAATTTAATAATTTATATCTACATTAATATAGCGGCTCCGGAAACGGAACTTGTTACTTTATAGGCGACTAGCCCAGCAGTGAGTCAGTTATAAATACGAAACAGTGTTAAAGTTATGATACCTAGGTCTTCACGCATTATAACTACTCTTATTAACGTAGGAATGTAAGACAATTTCAAATAATAATAATTAGTTATGTTTTATACTTACTCCAAACAAAACTCATACAACACATGATCAAAAACCGGTTTTCTACAATAAGCGTTTTCGCATCTCGACACTGGGCCGTTGCACAGATCATCTTTAATGAAACTTGGCAAATAAAAGTAATATTCTTCTACCAATTCCTTTGCACAGTGAAATCTTCTCTTGCCTATAGGAGACAGTGGTTCATATTTGGTATAATCAGAGCCCGTGATCCGATTAAATCCCTCCAAATAATCTTGAAGATTGCTTACGTTATTATTATCTTGGATATCACATCTTTTTGCGTTCCAACCATCCGCGTAAATGCATAATGGGGCCGTGGAGAAGTTCTTAGCGGCGAGAGTAATGGCTTCATAAAGGACTCTTTTGCTAAGCTCAAATAAGCTCGGCGGGGACGGTCTGTCGTTTTCAATAATGTGGCTGTATTGAGGTGGGAATTGTAAATCAATGTTCCATGTTCTGCAGTCCTGCCTCAGTTGTAAACGACATTTAGAAATTCCAGCGGTGCATTGGTTTTCTGGTACGTTTAGGCATCTGCAAGTAAAAGATTTATATTTGGTAGGTAGGTACCACCACGCATGAGTGCCATCGGGATTATGTTTTTTTAACATTTTTAGACGTTTTTTTTACGCTAACACACGTGTCACGGACGTCACACAACACATCATTAACACCCATGACCCGAGAACAAACATCTGTCACATAAATATCTGCCCCGGCCGGAAATCGAACCCGGACCCCTCGCTTCGCATGCCTCTAGTGTTGCTGATGTCCATGGTCGACGATGACCACTTACTTTCTCGGCTCGTCTGTTTATCTAGCTAATAACATACCTACTTAATTATTGCCTCGATTAGGATATAGCAAGCAGAGTAGGTATACTTATTGGAATGGACTCAGTCTTACACGCCAAATAATAGAATTTACATACCCAATATTAAGACTTCTGGTCTGTTGTTCTCGAAACATGTGGTACCACAGAGAATAGGGTATGGTTTGCAGTCCGATGTTCCTCCAGAACCTGAATTCGCAGTGATGGTAATTGTACACTGGTCGCTGTGCTAGCCATTGCAGTTTGTTATCTGTAACAAGTTATGACGTCATTGCAATTACAGCTTTTGTGTCACTTTGCATGGCAAGAAAGATTTTTACCAGCCCTGCTAGATAGCCACCACTCGTTAAAGATTCAAATGTGAAACTTATTTTATATTTATCACCACCATGTGGTATATTTATCACCACTTAGCATGAGTAAAACCGTTATGTAAATAATTAAACATAATATTTTAACGGTCAACAATTCAATTTGCTTTTCTAGAAATGAATGAAAATTTCTATTGCACTTATTTAATTACAAAAGCCGAATACAGCATTTTCTTCCAACCAACTAAAACTAATTTTGATTTAGGTACCTATAAGCATAATTTTATTACTTTCTTACTTCAATTTAAAACATATTTGAACATTTATCGTCTTAAATCAATGTCCGCGATAAATCAACTTCCCCTTTCTCATTGATCTGAAGCTGTCCTAGCAGACCTATCAGCTGCGTCGGAAATAAAATTGTGCAACGGGAAAACGGGAGCTTCCCGGCATCCATTAAATGTATTAACGATAACACTAATGTATTGGACTAAAAATAAATAACAATTTCCGGGTCAATGAAAGATTGGTAGGTAACTTACCTAGGTACAATCTGTAAAAGGTTTATTGGAATTTGTAGGTACGTATATCAGCTGGTATAGGATACCTACCTAATCAATGATAGCCGAGAGGCCTGAACGTTGGAATCCCGAATCGGAGGGTCCGGGTATACCTAAATCTTTCACGCACCTCTAGTATTCAAAAATAACTGCGTATTAGAATTTAATTAGGTAACACTGGCTTTTCGTTGAAGGAAATTATCGTGAGGAAACCTGCACACCTTGAATCAGATTGTAACAATAAACTAGTGCTAACAATATTGGTAGGAACTTTCTTACTTAATTCCTATCTCGGTTGGACTTAAAATACTACTAAGGAAGAAATATATCAGTTGCGCACTACCGTCAGTTCTAGTTTACTGCATCCGGTGGTTTACGGGAATAAAAGTAGGTTAAACGGCCATTATTTACGGGTTACATATATCTAGTTATATGTTGCATAGTTATTTACAAGCTTTTATTTTGCTATAATATATATATGCTATAGCTTTTATATTTATGCTATATATACCTACCTACTTGTCAGTTTAGGTCAAATCTTGCAAGCTGAATTAGAAGAATTCGTGCGGCGGGTTCGATGGTGGAAATAAACCCTTTAGTTCCTGTGAACACTATCCAAAATGTGCCTTTCTTTGGGAATACCGTGAGTCTGAAAACTCTGCGCCTGTGCTAGAGGCTTTGGAGATTGGTCTTAACCAATATAAGGACAACAAAACCATTTAGCACGCTTCTTCATTGAATCAAATGCTACCTAATGGCAGCACCAGGCCAAATGTGATAGCAGTTCCTATCAGTCGGAACCGAGCTCTCGTCGGCGACGGCTCTTGATACAGGACCTCGGAATGGTTCGAAACTAGTCGGGCGAATCCGACAATTATAATACGTGAGGTAAGCCGGGATATACTCGTAAAATGTGATAGCAGTAGGTACTCCACGTGCGGCCTAACCTGTGCTTACCTATATACTTAAGATTAGAAGCTGTTGCGGCGCGAAGTACCACCAGACCTTTCTAGGACCTCAAGCTTCCTACCAGCTGCTTTAGCTTTGCCTGCAATGAGCCGGTTTGAGGATACCTGTACCTACTCGCAATAACTGGAGGCAGTCAGTGCCATACACGCAAGCTTCCAGGATTGCGCCACTATCCTAGTCTTAATTGAGAGCCGGAACAAGCGAATTACTACATGACGCAGCTCGGGTGCACATGCCTTTAGTACAAACGCTGAAATTCCAGCTAGTCCACTGGCTTTGTTCACGTGTAGACTTCGCAACGTTTCAAGAACCCCGTTAAAAATGTGGACAAAAAATCTCTACTGCCCGATGGCTGATCAGTGAAATAATTATGAGCGTTATTTTTAAGCGTAGCTGACCGCTACCAAATTTTAGTAATCAGGCTTGAGTAAACAACGAATCATTGTGCTGTTTAAATAATCCATTTGTCTCGCAACATGGTACGGCGAAGCATTAATTTGGCACTTTCACAGCTGGACCGTAAACCATAAACATTGCAAACGAACAAATTGAATTTACAGCGTCATAACTTAGAACGCATTTGTTGGTTTGTTTGGAGAATTTAGTGCGGAATGATTGGGAAATGTTACTTACGATAAGCTTCTTAAATCGATGCTGGGATTAGATTAGTTGCATGGATCGTGGTCACGGCTGAACTCTGGTCGAAATATTGGCGAACAAAATACAAATATGGTGTTACCTAACTATTTACGTATGTGTTAAGTACCTAGGTACTATAAAAAATCATAATTGAGTATTAAAATATAAATATTAAAGTACAGAAAGGGATGCCTGTTTGTTTAAAAATTACCCAACATTGAAGCAAGGATGATAATTTATGTATTCAACTAACTGGCTAAAATTAAATAAAGGGCTGAGTTAGGAGGTAAATGTAAAAATAAAAGCGCGCGCGATTTAAGGAACTTTTTAAAGCCATTTTTTACAACTGAAGTAGCATTGGTGAAAGAATTAATAAAATCGGTTGGTTTTGAGCTTACATATTCAATACAAATAAATAATTATATGAAAATACAAAAAATTTCCCTTTATAATATTACTATGACTCTTTAAAGAAAAGTAAAAAGCACTCTAAATCAACAAAATGTTTACCACAAACCGATAAGTATCGAAGGGAGCGCAGATCAGCAATCCTCAGTGGCAGCTGGCACAGATCATTCTCATCCAATATCAGAAACTTCAGGTTCCTCACTTCACCGATCTCATCCGGAATACTCCGCAATCGATTGCCACTTAGGTCGAGACACTTCAGGCATTTCAGCTTCGATATTTCCCTCGGTAACTCGGTTATATCGTTGCCGCTTAGGTACAGGCTTTCTAGGTTTTCAAGTTTACCTATATCACTCGGTACGCGAGATATATAATTCTCCTTCAGATATATATCTGTTATATCACTCTCATCACCTTGTATTTTATGTAAAGGGAATTCAGTGAAGCCCCTGTAGTTCCAATGTAGAACAGTGGCTGCAATCATATTTGTATTGTAGTCCATTTAATGTAGTTCTATTGATGTATTAATAGCTCGTTTTGATCAAACAATATTTTTTTGGTCCAAACAGTCAATGTAAACTTTTAGTTCTATTTGTTTGGCACTAAAAACACATTTGAACTCGACACACAAAATTAAAGCGCGGCTGAAATGATTTCATTTATTTTTATACCGTTTCATATATTTAATCAAATTTAGAAAATTTGTAAAAAAGTTGTTTACTCCGATACATTAGTAATGACACTGGAATAAATTAGTTTACTATTAGATTACTAAGCAAAAGTCGCACGTTTCTTTGTTAAATTTTAATATCAAACAAAATAACTAAATAAAAACATAAATATTACTTCCACCGTTTCAGGCGAGTAGCGGCAGTTCCCGCCTGAAGAAGACTGTCTCGCGAGGAGAGATTATGTTGAGTTATTTTTAAATATATAGCAAGGCCTCGTTTAAAATTAGATCACTCATCAATGTTAGATTTTTATTTGAATAACAAACAGAAAGCATAGTCCACTTAGCAAGTAATGCTCATTTCTTGATGACAGCCGAAACTTTATTTTCGAACGCCAGTTCTTTAAAGTGAACCTTTTATAGCTTTGGAGTTGAGATTAACTTTTAGCTTTCTGTTGTGGAGGGACGACCAATAAATTACGCATTAAGATATTTTATTTTTCAGTTCCTATAAAATAGAAATGGTGTAGGAAGGTATATGCCGTCATTAGTAATAGTCACTCCATTTAATCCAAAGACGTCAATAAAAGGGATTTCTTATTAACAAAACTAGATAGATAGGTAGCTAAGTAGGTACTAGAAAATAGACTTTGAAAACCATTGACTTATTATAATAAGTTGAAAACACATATGTAGTTGCCTAGAATTGTATAGGTATATTGTATAGAGGCACTGAACAGAGCACATTATATACAATGTTTTTTTAGAATTTAGAATACTTATTTAGATCTCTCGGTTTGTCAATCTGACTGAGAGTTTGTTTTTGCTTATTTCAAAAACGGCTTTTCACTCATGTGTCTGGCTTAATATTTAATGTTTGTTTTATTTCATCGGTTTACCAACAAACAAGATATCTTTTATGTCAATCTAAACGCCGCAGGAAAGTTTCCCTGAAACGAAGCGAGGGTATTTTAATATAACACTTTCGTTTACAGTCACAGCATTAAGGTACAGGTACCTACACATGCTTATTATAAGCGCGAAAGCATGATTTTAGGGATCAATTGCTACTTACAAGCATGTGTATACGAGCTTTGCTCTAAATAAGCATGCGTAAAAGGACATGCTCAAAAATCAACGGTCGTACGTTTATCGAGCATGCTACCTGCGTCGTACTTTGAGCACGTCCATACAAAAAATCCTAGCCGTATTGTCTACGAGCATGCTTATTTCGAGCAAATGTATACAAGAAAAGAGAATGCTAATTTGAAGTATGCTTATAAACATGCTTTTTTAAAGCATGTCTATCTGTACCTATAATGTTTATGAGAGTGATTTTATTCTGGGCGAGAGATCGAGAGCAAGGTTGGTGAAAATGGGTGTGATGCGAAAATAGAACATTGTTCAGTTTCGGCCGCTCAGACCCTTCGCAATCAGAATGTAGTGCGTTTATTTTATTAATATTTCTGCGGTCTCCGTATATTCCTGTGGGTCCGTAAGGTCAGGCCAATGAAACGTGATATAGTAAAAAAACTTTACAGGTTTAAAAATTGTCTTATCAAAATAAAATCATCAACATTTATGGAACGTCCCCTCCTCACTCCATGCTTTCTAATCATGTTTTTAAGGAATTAAGAGGAAATGCTCCGGGTCATTTTTCCATACAAACGTTCTCGACTAATCCCTCGCTGGTTTTTGACTCTAGATCAATAATTTTTTCACACAAGAATAATATCATCATTATCTATGTCGGTACGTTTTGCTTTTTTTAATATTTTTGTTTTCAAAAGTTTTAGGCTACTTCAAACAGCGCTTAAAACGGCCAAATAAATATGCCGCAAACAAACGCCTAGTACACAAATTGTATAATAATTAGCACAAAGAGCTAAACGGTCCGACATAGAATATCTCCTTCCCATTCAATTTCCAAAATTTCGTTCAGATTGCTTTAGTTTTGGCGGGGGGATTAGTCGAGAACGGAACCTCGATTTTGATGATTTTTGCCTCGGGTTTTTACACGGAGCTGCAGTTGTCCCTATCGCACTGACATACACGCCGCTCGCAAGCGCGACAGAGATATTGAGTGAAAAAATCTCAAATTTGAAAAAGGGTTCGCGTGGTATTTCCTCTTATTGAGATAACTAAATCGCCTATAAAGCAGTGCAACCGGCTCCGGGGTGGAGTCGATTTGAGTTGATGTAATGCGCAGACCTAAAAAGGTAGAAACTAAATAATTATAGAGTCCCATAAAATAACGCCTGATACCTACTAAGTATACAATAATAATTAAGTGAAGAGTGTCAAAACCTTAGACACGCTTTTGAAGTTTTATAAAATGCAGTTGTGCTCCGATTCAAACTGTTATACCTATGTATAACAGTTTGAATCGGAGCACAACCGGTCCCCAAGCATAATCATTTATCCTAGTAGATCTCACTTTGTTAAAACTTTGTTTTAAACAGAAGGAGAAAATTAACAAACATATTTTAGGGTGCATATAACAAAAACAAGTAAAATTTCTCAAATTTATTGAAGAAAGAGTAAAATACATTAAATATTGTATTAATTGTACCGAATGGGTAACTTCATTTATTACCCATATAATTATGTTAGACATTAAAATTAAAGCAACAGTTAGACAGACATAAGATTGAACTTTTATTTACCATAAAAGACACATAGGTCTACTATCACACTCATTCAGTACAAGAATTGGTTCTCAATCAGACTTCAAATTTCTGTTGAAAAATACCTACTAGATAGACTTGTATTAAATTTTGAACGAAATACTGTAATCGAATTGTTCATATATTATATACGCTCATAATTATTTAACCGAGGTGCGGAAATTTAGATCAAGATAGTGTTCTCAAAATAGGTATATAAGGTAATCGTTACATAAAATGGAACTATATTTTCCGATTATACCTACTCGTACCTACTATGAATTTAAAAATCGTAATCCACTTGTAAGTAATTACATTTTTTATTTATAGTTGTTATTGACCTGCAAACCCTCTGACATACAATATTCCATTCCATAACCCTGCATCCCTACAATTACATCTCATCACAGTGACATTAAAGCAATAGTATATTTTATTAGATAATAAAAAAATCTGAAGTATACAGAAGAATATTAGTACATAATTATTATCTTCATGAAGCTGGTTTAAAAATCTACCTTAGGTAATCATAGTAGATAATTTAAGAAACGTTGATCTTATCAAAATCGTTTTTATTTTAAATATAGGTAGGTATAATATTACTTTAAATATTATCTAAAGAGGAATGAATATGAATATTTACTTACAAAGTTAAATGCAAATTATGTTATCTTTGATTCATTTGACTTAATCATAATTTTTATATGTTCAGGGCCAGTTTCACCGGTTACGGATAAAGTTCCGGATAGCCCTAGGAATTTATCTGCCACTTAGTGACTTAACAGTTGACGGAGCGGCAACGTCGCTTTTTTGCGTTTCGTTACTACTACGTAAATTATTGTCATTTGAAAATTATTTTGAAAACTTAATTAATAAAATAATTTTTGTTCAAAATAATCCAATTAGACTTTTTTTAATATTTTCAAGTATAATTTTATCATTATAGAA
Organism: Ochlodes sylvanus; assembly: GCA_905404295.2. Classification (NCBI taxonomy): domain Eukaryota; kingdom Metazoa; phylum Arthropoda; class Insecta; order Lepidoptera; family Hesperiidae; genus Ochlodes; species Ochlodes sylvanus. The sequence goes on from FR990137.1 coordinate 3,739,660, forward strand.
CGAAAATAGTAGGATTCATAATAATATGATTTATTACAGTTCAAATTCCTAATGTGTTATAGAAACGCCACTTGAAACATTTTTTTATCCGTCAAATAACGGCTAACAGCCACTTGAACTGGCAGATACCATAACCAACACTTTTCTCTGTCACTTCTATCAGATTACCTGAGATGCCAAAAGTTGTAGTTTATCTGGGAGTTGAGTTCCTAGGGCTATCCGGAACTTTATCCGGAACCGGTGAAACTGGCCCTCAATGTAGTAATCATTACCCGCGCTGCGCTTGAAATTCGACTGTAATTCATTCCGTCAAAACGGTTTTTTACATTGACACTATACGTACCTACAATGAACGTAGGTACACATCTCAAACGTCATGTCTGTCGTGTAAAAGGCATGTTACGAGTAGGTACATAGTTTGCATAGAGTAACTAAAATTAGTGTGTGTAATCTTATATTTATAAATTTTATGTATTTTTATGCATTATTTTTACAAAATATTAGCATTCTGCACTCCTTCTCTATATAAACTATAAGTGTGCTAAATTTCATACTCCTCCGTCCGCGCAATTTTCGTGAAAAGGGGTACAAATATTTTTGCTTGACATATAATGTAGACTTTATTTTATTCTTTAATAACTTTATAGCACACTGTGACCTAAACCCGCATTTATGCCACGGTTTTCCGTGCGTAAAGTAGTCGATTATAGCACGGGTTATGATGCTAACTTCACACCGTGCACAAGTTCACACTTACACTATTGACACTTAGAATCTGGCAGCAGACAAATTTATAACAAATTTAGGAGGTAGTTATGAATATTTAAGGGTGTGTTCCGATATACACTGCGAGCACTGTAAGGTGTGACGTCAATGTAGTATATTACTAAGCCGTTCTTTATAGTTAACTATACTGGTTATTTTGTAAAACAGCACGCAGTAAAGTATACTGTCATCAATTTATGTAATACCTAAATATGCAAGTGATCTGTTTAAGAAGAAAAATAATTTGGCAATTGAATTAATCGCATAATAAAACGGCCACTTTGTAAAACAATATTCAATTTTTTAAATTTCTGGACGCTTTTAATCATGTGATCAAAGCACTGAGAGCATCTTACCTTGAAAACACCAGTGCTTACGAGTACAATAATGACAACGTTTATGACGTCATAACATTTATCAAGGATACTGCGTCAGTATACTGTAAATCCATAACGGAACGAATTTCTCACCAAAGAGCACTGGACAAGTGGACAGTGGATTCGCAGTGTAATTAAGTGTATATCGGAACACACCCTTTAGGTTGCTAGGTAACCTAAACCCGTAGTCATCATTAATTACAAATGTTTCTTATTATGATCTCAGTAAATGTATGCCTATAATTTAATTATTGATGCTCTGGAATCAATGCAAAAATGTTTTGAGACATATAGTTTTATAATACATTTTAAACAATAAATACTTTTGAATGACGTTTGACATGTCGGTAAAGCAGACAAATTAATAATACTTTTGAATGACGTTTGACATGTCGGTAAAGCAGACAGTCATCAATTAAGAACATCAACAGCTTCGTAAACATTTCCTTTCTTTTATTTCCATGTAAATAATTATATGTTTGAGTATAGGCGGGTTTATGTCACTTGTGCTATAAAATAGTATACGATACTCGTGCGTTAAGTAGCTATATTATTTGTACAGTGTTTAGCGCACTCGCTCCGCTCGTGCGCTAACTTCACACCGTGCAATAATAAGCTACTTTACGCACACGTATCGTAATGTACTATTAATTAGTGCCAGGAGAATAAAACTTACTTACTTATACAGTAAATATTTACTGTTATTTGAAACTTGGCTCTATAGTAATAAGTATAAGTAAATACCTATAGAAGAAGAGAAATTGTGCTCAAACAGGAGATAACAAATTAAGTAATATGAGCGGAAATTTCACAAAAATCGGTCTTAGCGCTAAACGGCGATTTGTTACCTACCTACACTACACGTTATTTAGAGATACAACGAATATTAATAATGGTTGTAATAAGTACAGACAGACAGTATCAGTTTAAAGTTACCGCTACTGCACCTATACACAATACTATTCAAGTAATTTTTACTTAAGCTAAGAAATAACCTAAAGATTTAAATCAAACTTTCAATAAAATAAAATAAAACTCCAATCAGACATCAGGTTGTAGGTACCATGTTTATGCACGTTTAATACATTGATATGTATAAAAATTACACAAACACACAAAAAACATGCAAATATACAAAGGTAAATTGGGGTAAACTTTAAAATAAAGTAGGTATAATTAATTTTAGGCCCTTGATCTTACTATAATTATTATATCATCAATTAATTCTCCTAAAAAATTCTTGATAAAAGTGTAAATTGCAAATGGGTGCAATTTTTAATGTTTTGGTCGACCGTACCGAGTAAGTTATCTACATCATTCGTTGCAAATATTTTTCATTGTTTGCACTACAATTTTACAAGTATATTTTAAAGGATATGTAAGTATAAGTATGGTAATCTTACTAAGTAAACATTTATTTCAATCACGCATCATTCTACCGAAGAACAAGCGTCACTACAGTATAATAAAATGATTATAATGTATTATATTAATATAAATGAAATTATTATAGGTAGGTATGTAGATATTTTTGAATATATTAGGATAAATACGAAAAATATGTAGTATTCGTTTTTTCTAATCCTCATTAGTAAAACCTAAATTGTCTTTTACAATCACAAGCTAATAATTATGAGGAACTTATACCTACTTTAGGCAGGTAGGTATACATTATAATTCATGTATTCCGTGATATAATTATTAGGAATAGATAGAAACCTACAGCTCTCGCCGCCAAAATCTAAGATGTTTTTGATTTGTTTTCAATTAATTATAACCTTAATTTTTAACCGAATTCAAAAAATCAAAACTAAAAAACTTTTTGAAAAACAAACTTATTTAAATGCGCTAAAAAATAAGTTTCCTTAAATCTTTTACTATCCAATTATAACGTCATTACTACAATATAAATGATGTAAACAGGATATAAAAGCTCGCTGACGCTCTGAGTAGAAATCTCACGAGTAGCTTTTGAGTACCCTAATAATGTAGGTATTCCCTAATAATATAATTCCCTAATAATGTAATCCCTAATTAGGTACTTCGACTACGTTGATGATTTATTCATTTTATTACTTGTCGATGTAAAGTGATCAATTTTTGAAGTTGTTTTTAGCATAATGATTATTATTAATTGAAGTTATATTTCATTTGTAAAAACATCACTAGGTAATGAAAAAAATTATGTTCTAAAGTTCTAAAATATCTTTGATTATGCTTTGATAATTTAAGTTTAAAATCTCGAAGTTAAAGTGAACACGCCGTACGAAAAAATCCAAAGCTGCTTTACGCTTTTCCGTGTCAGAATAATACGCAGATATTAATATTATTATGATTATGTGCAGATATACGCAGATATTAATATTATTATTATTAATATCTGCGTATTATTCTTACACGACGCCCTCTCCCGTCCTCATCATCACTATCGAACGAAGGCTGCCTTCCGCCCAGCATGAGAGCCTGGATCTCAGGATTAAGAGGCAGAGCAGGAAAAGACGATCTTCGCACCATTGGTGTCGGTCGTGCACCTGAAATGAAAATACTAAGTGATTATCTTTCTTTCTTTCTTTGCTTTTACTTCTTTCTTGGCAGGTTATGTATTGGTGAAGCATTTGGTGTTACCTACTGATGTCCATCGGCGACGGTGACCACTTACCATCAGGTGGCTCGCCTGTTGGTCGCCAAAAAACATAAAAAGGAATAGTACTTACAAACTAACCAACTAATGTTCTAACACCGTCACCTAACCGGACTAACTATCCCAGTCCCCATTTGAGTTTTGTTCTAAGTCGATCGCAGTTGTCATGGGCGGCGGCGGAAGGTGGTGCTGCATGCGCGTTTGCTACCTTAATTCAATAAAAAAAGGTAGGTAGGTAAGCACCCATTTGCAATACCTTTAAAATAACTGAACTAAAATAATAAATACCTAGTAATACATATATTTAGCTCCTAAAGGTATAATTAATAGGTACACGAGCAACTAATTTCCTATCTTTTTTTCAATAGAAATTGTGAATTTCTAAACTAACATTTTGGCATGATAATGAATCCAGATTTGAATTGCACGAGCCATTTAAATGAAATACATCTAAATCAAAATTAAGGATATTATTATAATACGAGTAATATTATCATACGCGAATTGACTAGCAGCTAATTAATAAGATTATATCTACAATTTGGTACTCCGGCATTTGTTAATAATGTATGCTACTGTATTAATAAAATTAAATCACTGTACGGAGAGTACCAAGAAATAATCTCCGATTTACTTCTACCCTGATTGTGGTTCTTTCCAGGAAAATAAAATTCCTAGATGCAAACAGAAAACATGCATGCTCTCGAAATTATAAGTTATGCTTTTCGGATGATTAGTATCTAGTTGTATTAAAGAGATCACGTATTCACAGTATAAGACGTATTTATTTTAAATTCGTAGCGTTAATGAGGGTAAGAAATGAGATCACGACACATTAATCTTCATGAAGAATATAACAGAAATTTGATGAGATTTACACAAATGTGTGGATATGAACAAAATTGGAACATTAGAATGAGTCCCGATGAGTCCATATTGAGCCAATAGCATTACTCAACTTAACTGAAATAATTTCTTTTTCATGTAGGTATTTAACACTAAATTCGTTACATTCTAGCCTAAATATGATATTGAATGAGATATTTAAGCTTTAAAATAGAAAACCTTACCATTCTTACATTTCTGGACAGTTTCACGCGTTACAACCTTAGATTGAAGTGTTGTTGATCAAAGGTTACAACATACAGCAATTGGGAAAGTACAACAGACAGATCCCGGGTAACTGACAAAATCACAGGATATTCTCCTACGTTTGTGTACTCGTATGAATCTACAAACTGTATTGTAATGAAATAATCAAAAACATTTCTGTGGTTTAAATAAAATTGCTAGTTTTTATTATAACTGCTCTTCTACATACAATTGATGCAATCTATCCTTAAAATCTATCCTTACCCGTTAATCCATAGGATTTACTAAAAATTAAATGGTGTATACCTTAAAAGCGTGAATATCTCGTGTGAAGCTTTCCATTCGATTCAACAGTGTTGTTAAATATTCACAAAATATACTCATTTAAGACTGAACTATTTTTATAGTGTTTATTAAATACATCACTTCGATATTAAAAAATTAATAGGTCATTACGTTATTGTGACTAGGGAGAAAAATAAATACGAAGTGTAGGTACTTAACACGATGTTTATTCGATCCAATAATAATTCTAGGAACACTACACTAAATTCATGCTAAAAATATTGGATATCTATGTACAAAAAGCTGCGTGGGCAATGTCTAAGAAAACTAACTACAAAAAAGTAGAGCGTGTAAGAACATTTATAATTTACCTGAAATTTTATTCAGTCGTCAGACAGACCTTATAAGGAAAGAGAAAAATAAAGATAATAGGAGAGTTAGTAAAGATACAGTAAACATTCATTCATTCGACATTGACAACATTGTAAATATTAGAAAGTGTACACAGATTAAACTTTTCAACATAATTAAAAACATCAAACTTGCACATATAAGCATTGAATTATTGATCGTGAATTTGGAATAACAAATTACTTTTTAAAATACATACCGAATAGTTTCGCAACGGATTGCCGTTTCGCAATACGAATATCCGTGGGTGTTTCACCAATTGAAGGGGGTGCCGAATCAGACGGAGGATTTTTGTCACTTAAATATGAATTAATGGACTCTCCTCGCGTGTACGGTCTAGATTCACGGTTGCTCTTTGTATCATCTTTCTTCCCCATGACCGATTCAGCGATTTGATATAACTGGAGTCCAAACTTACTGGATTCTCTGCTTAAAGATTTCTTGTTTGCAAATTCTGCGAGCGACTTCCTTCTTTCACCATCTGGATTAAGTTTCAATCGCAACCTTTCTTCTTCTTTCACTTTCAGAATATCCAGCATAGCGTTAATCAGTAAAATAACTAAGAAGACAGTAATACCTAATACTGTGACAGTATTGTTTTCAAAATCCATTTCTTTCGTCTTGATATTTGCCTTTTTAATCACCGGCTTTTTGGTAAAAACTTCCAAAATACTGCACGCGTCTTTAATATGCAATGGAATGACTTTTCGTTTTATTTCGACCTTAGGTGATGGCGTATTATTATGTTTCACAGTAACTTCTACGTGAATATCGACCGCGTTTGTGCCCGACACGAGGGGTTTCTCTTCGTGGACATTAACAGTTAAAAACCACATGTGAACACTATATAAGCAATATACGATCACAGAGAGTATAAAAAGCAGGAGCTTACGGTCATCCATGTTTACATCGCAAAAGCGTTGATTTGTTTTGACAGGGGCGAGTGGGCGAGAGGTATTTTCGTGTTTACTTCGCTATTGTTGCCAACGCTAAAACTTGCATTTGATATTCGTATTTCTTCTTTTCACGAGTTATTTCCGAGTATTTCCATTGCGTTTTATAAACGACGCGTACTCTTGTTTCGAGTGAGGTGTTCACTACTTCTGCGCATGTGCGGTATGTCGGTTAGCTGGATCGTTCTCTGGTTTGTTTGTAGACGCTCCCGTATACACAGTAACACTGGGAATTTTATGTGCCTTCTGGATTAACCATTTAATCCTACACACGTTGAAAACCCTGGAATTAATTATTTACTATTATATTTCCCATTCGCGTGTGTTCCCTTATTTGTCAAGGGTTCAGAACTGAAGTGTTAGCAATTGACTGATAGATAAAACGCACGGATTAATTAAATCTTTATCGCCAGATAAAACGGTCGGCTTTTTCAGCTTTAACATTGTCGGTTGTATCGTAAATTAAAAAGAATCTTTTGATTTAAACCATTAAAAAACATTGTATGAATAAGTAAGAAATTATATTATACCAATTTGATGCTTACACCTTGCTTACATTTGGATTGAATGAAACTGTGCATATTAAATCGGAATAGAAAGCACTAAGACCTTTCCAATTCAAAATGTAAGCAAATTCTGTTGTATCACTAGTATGAAATCACGAAAATATTTATAGTGAGCAATAGAACTAACTGGTACTTACTTTTTATGAAGACTCGAGCGTCGAAACTTCAAATTAACATACTCTTTAATACACTATTACAAACGCGTCTATCATTTTATTACGGTTAGCAGTTTAATGTCATCATCTGTCAAAAATCTACTACCTAATACATGAATAACTATCATACAATTACGAAATGTTTTCAAACTACCCTCTGACCTTATTCCTACTTCAATTAGTTTATAAAAGGTTATGAAAAGTATATTTAAAAATAAATATTAGCTATCACTTAGCTCTCTAGTCTCGAAAATTTTTCCTTAAAAGCAAGGCAAATTAGGTGAATAATTTTTGTGGGCTTATTTAAAGTAGAAAATGGTAAAAATTTAGAACGAAATGGAAAAACGAGAGATATTGAACTTTTTTTGACAACCATTTAATTAGTTCGTAGGTAATACTCAAGTAAATACGTACCATATTTTATCTATTTAGTTGATGAATATTTTCTGTAGTGGTAGGAAAAATTATGTAGGTTTCAATCTTCAATTATTGAGATGCTAACAGTACAATACTTAACTGGTATTAATACAAAAGTATTCAAACACATTGTAAGAGGAGACCCGTGCCAAGCAGTGGGACAGTTATGGGTTGTGATGAATGAATGAATTCAAACAGTAATAGCCCAGTAGTCGCTTGGATCGAATACAGCACCTCTTTTTCCCTTGTGCTGTTTGATTGTTTCAATTAGGCGGAAAATATTGACGAAACATCTGCACATATTCTTCTATAAAGTATAGTCATGGATGTCTGGAATGTGTTTTTGCCCAGCACGGAACACGGAATTATCACCATATATCACCATGGCACCGGCCATAGTACCCAAGCTGGCAAAATGCGAATAGGCAGACTACATAGATCTTTAAAGAGTACCTACTATAAATCTTTTTTTCATTTTATTAAGATCTTTTTGTTGAGTTTTGTAGTACCTAACAGTAATCAAGTTAATTGTGATATAAGTAACTAATGTATGAAATAAACGAAGCAACCTTCAACGGGAGTGGATTGGGAGTGATGATGATAATTGTGATGATATAGCTGCAGTACTACGTTAAGTGGTTTAATTCCATTAGGCCAATTGACACACTTACGTAATGTCTATGACCCACCTACACCGGAGTCAACGTTTTAAATTGAATGCGGATGACCGAGGCCGCGTTTTTACCCGAACGAGGGGAAACCAAACGGAGGGTTAGGATTTACGTCTTTATATATTTTGATGATCATAGCGACTAAGGAGTAGACGTGCCATCTGATTGTAAGTGGTCGCCCACGGGCATTAGTAACACTAAAGCACGGTAATAGTATCATACAGTATTCCATCTTCATACAAACGGTCGGAACGCGAATCATAACTACGCTCCTCGGAGTTGGTACACACTCAGTACACAACAGCCACAAATGCGCCGTAGCGACAAACGAACGTGTGGGTTTGTAATCAGGAAGCGTGCGATTTACCTACCTACTAACATTCACTATAACTAGAAAGAGTCAGCTCTCGCGCGCGGGGCTGTAGGCATTTATTTCACGGACAGGGCCGAGTTACAATACTGTATGACCGTGACTAAAGGCATAATGCATGCCGGCCAAATAAGAAGGAAGAGGAAAGAAAAAAGAAAACTATCTCTCAAGCCACTATCCGGAGCACGACAAGTCATTTGGCGGCAGACTCAAGCAAAAGCGTGGTAGCCAGCCAGCCGGGTTCAAAATACACCACCACAGCCCATCAAAATCCTACCACCAGCCAAAATATTTGTAGAGCCTTATTTAGATGAGCACTTGACGTTGACAATATTGTCATTGAAAAAATGGTTTTTAAGACGATGCACGAGTCTTATTTCCTGTTACAATTTATATTAGAAATAAAAGAAATGTAATTAATTATTCATGTAGCGTTTCATTTAAAACGGCATAAAGTTTTGAATATGATCACGGCAAAATTAAAATCACAAAAAGCTTGCGAATATTGTAACGAATGTGAGACGAACGTCTTAAAATGTAATCGTATTGCTAAGTCGTTGAGATTTTTTTCGAAATACATCCAGATATTGCATTCGCGTTAAGGAAAGATTTCCATTTCGTGCTTCGTTGCACTTTCCTGCATTAATATATGCATGGGGTGTTATCCTGTGATAGCTGGCTGTCTAAATATTTTTTACAGTACAGATTTTAAAGATTTAGGAGAGCAAACGAGCATGCAGCACCATCCGCCCGCCCACCACCACTGCCGCCCGAGAAAACTGTGACCGACACATACTGAGAATCTTCGAGACTAGGATGGTTCTTCCAATTATTAGATGGTGCTATTATGAATGTTAGTTCGTCAGTTCGATACTACGCACGTGAACTGGGGCAGGGACTGTTAGAGATACGTAGTTAGTTCTATCACATATGTATACCTACTTAAATGTATATGAATTTATATTTATTAGGCTGACGTTCTATGAGAGTAATAATCCAGTTAGTAATTGTTAGTAAATGTCTCGTTCGTCGTGTCTAATTCGGTCACAGACGTGTTGCTACGACCCAATTTATGGTTAGTACCAATTTAGTACCAATGGGAAGCAATTCCACCTTTTTTTTTTAATGTCTTTTAAAATTAATGTGTGGTCGGTGCTCGCCGCACACCCATTAACGGAACGGATCGGTCGGAGTTCGAGTTGAGTCGACGTCGAGTTGGTGTAATGTGCGCAGCCCTTTTTGGGAAATGCATCTGCTACGCTCTTGTGCTTAACTGTACACATCCTGGCGAAGAAAACAGACGATTGTATCTATGGTTACAAAGGTATACCAAAGCATAAGGATACTCTTGCACTCGCTGATTAAACGCGGAATCAAGGCTGTAGAAGAAAAATTACACACATGTAAGTGTATAGTGATACCAATAATAATATGAATAAATGATCTTGAATATGAATTTGAAAAAACCTCGTCTATTATTTGACCTATTAGAACAAAAATTGACACGGAAATACTTTATGAGTAGAAGATGTACCTAAACAAAGAACGGATTTTGTTTTATTTCACTTCAAAGCGGATAAAATACGAGATAAAAGTTTATTTGAAAATCATTTAAAAGTATATCGGCACCAAACCGCGGACAAAACTCGATAGCTATTAAAACATACTAAACCTTGAAGACGGCTTCATTGGTTTGTATTATCCTAGATATATCTCACCCCAGAATACAACCCCGCTTATGCAAAGGCGGTTCGCATTCGCACCTGCTACTAATGATGTCGGGGATATTGCGAACGCGGCGATATTTGATTTCACTGTTATTATCATAATTCTATGTATCGACATAATATTTCTACGTATTTTAGACTGTATTATTGAAAGAAATAATAATACTTAAGTCTCAAAACACTGGAAAAATAGTTCCACAGTCCACTATAGGACTACAGACTGGTAAGCAAGCTGTTACGCACTTTATACCATTGCCCACTTTACCCACTTTGATAACTAATTAGCAAATATAGATAGTACCTGCAAAGATACCACAAATAAGATAACAAATACACTGCCCTGCCTCCGCCTAAACGTAGTCCTATAAGCACACACGTCCGGAATATTGCTACTCATATATTTCAGGCATTGAATAAATTATATATTATGTTAAACTTATAGTATCGATTAAGGTGTAAAATTTTGTTGTTCTATAAATTAGACATAACACTATAATTTTATTAACACATTTGGTAGGAACTGTGTCAAACAATTCAAACACTACGCAATTGAAGCATTTATAAGTAAGCAGATTCGGCCCCTGGTGTACCTACCTACAATATATTTATACATAGGTACCTACATACTTAAGATCATAATTTAAGTCGTAGCGCCACAGTTTTTTACGTCAATAGTCGACAAACGAGAAAAATACGAGCTATTGTATGGGAAATCTCCACGGACAGTGTATGCCACATTGATATATCACACCAGGGATTCGAACTCGAGTCTCCACGCAGGGCTGGTACTACCGACTGGTGCACAGGGTCGACAAGGTTTTCGAGTGATTTGATAAACTAATCTAAGTGGATCGTTAATAACAGGAGATAAAATCTTTTTCAATTGCCATAAGATATGGAAAGAAAAAATACGAGGACCATAAAATTGTCATTGAAGGAGATAAGAATCCTTACCTTATAACCTTACGTAATAAGAGGAGATGCTGTTTTCTTACCGATTTTAAATCATTATAGAACCTAAACCTAATTAATATCTATTTCCAACATAACATACCTCGACTTTAATTTTTATTTTCACAGTATGGCGTTAAGTTTGATCACCGTCAAGTCTTTATTGTTATTTGGAAGATTAAGATAAATCGATTGACGTAAAACATTAAAATCGGCTTTACGAGTTTTGTCTCCAGAGCGCCACAAAGGACCAAACATATAAACTGTTAAACACATTACCCTTTGCTTTGCGTCGCGCAGTCGGGTGATAAATATCAGTCGCAATGTGTAGTACAGACCAGTACTCAAGAGTATCCTTCTTAAAATAAGAAATTCAATAGAATTCAATCAATCACCCAGTATTGAGTCAAGTAACAAGGTCGTCAGCGTCCCATTCACTCATTAAGGGCGCGTTCAGCGTTCATTTCGGATTCAAATGGCCGAGTAAAAATATCCCTAATCCCGAGATTGGCTATTGAATAAGATTTCCAATTGATACTCCAAGACCAACAGTAACTTATATAAATATTACCGTTTATTAAAAAATCGTCTTTCATAGTGACATGTATTTTATTAATTTAGAAAGCTGTAACGGGTAGGTACGGCTTCACATGCTCTTACACACACACACACCCATTCACCTATCAACTCCGTCCGCTGTTGCTTTACTCGATGCATTAATTAATGCCCCCCGAAGCACGAAAAAGATCAAGATTTTTTTTCCACTAGCGGTCAATCCTACCGACCGCGCCCGCTATTGCTGAAGGGCTTGTATGACACGCATCCGCGTGTCATATAAGCCGCGACCGCGAGGGGACTGCCTGGTGCATAGCAAATTAAACTTTATTGACTAGTCCACATCGTACCAATTGCCTACGTTACCTACCCTAACCGCAGATTAAGTAATAGTACTCCGCCCTAACGTTGCCTAACTGCGCGTCGCGCGCGGCGGAAGGTAAGGAATTTGTACGGTGTAGACTGGTCAATAAAGTTTAATTTGCTATGAAAAAAACCAAATAAGAAGGCCAAATAAGAAGGAAGAGGAAAGAAAAAAGAAAACTATCTCTCAAGCCACTATCCGGAGCACGACAAGTCATTTGGCGGCAGACTCAAGCAAAAGCGTGGTAGCCAGCCAGCCGGGTTCAAAATACACCACCACAGCCCATCAAAATCCTACCACCAGCCAAAATATTTGTAGAGCCTTATTTAGATGAGCACTTGACGTTGACAATATTGTCATTGAAAAAATGGTTTTTAAGACGATGCACGAGTCTTATTTCCTGTTACAATTTATATTAGAAATAAAAGAAATGTAATTAATTATTCATGTAGCGTTTCATTTAAAACGGCATAAAGTTTTGAATATGATCACGGCAAAATTAAAATCACAAAAAGCTTGCGAATATTGTAACGAATGTGAGACGAACGTCTTAAAATGTAATCGTATTGCTAAGTCGTTGAGATTTTTTTCGAAATACATCCAGATATTGCATTCGCGTTAAGGAAAGATTTCCATTTCGTGCTTCGTTGCACTTTCCTGCATTAATATATGCATGGGGTGTTATCCTGTGATAGCTGGCTGTCTAAATATTTTTTACAGTACAGATTTTAAAGATTTAGGAGAGCAAACGAGCATGCAGCACCATCCGCCCGCCCACCACCACTGCCGCCCGAGAAAACTGTGACCGACACATACTGAGAATCTTCGAGACTAGGATGGTTCTTCCAATTATTAGATGGTGCTATTATGAATGTTAGTTCGTCAGTTCGATACTACGCACGTGAACTGGGGCAGGGACTGTTAGAGATACGTAGTTAGTTCTATCACATATGTATACCTACTTAAATGTATATGAATTTATATTTATTAGGCTGACGTTCTATGAGAGTAATAATCCAGTTAGTAATTGTTAGTAAATGTCTCGTTCGTCGTGTCTAATTCGGTCACAGACGTGTTGCTACGACCCAATTTATGGTTAGTACCAATTTAGTACCAATGGGAAGCAATTCCACCTTTTTTTTTTAATGTCTTTTAAAATTAATGTGTGGTCGGTGCTCGCCGCACACCCATTAACGGAACGGATCGGTCGGAGTTCGAGTTGAGTCGACGTCGAGTTGGTGTAATGTGCGCAGCCCTTTTTGGGAAATGCATCTGCTACGCTCTTGTGCTTAACTGTACACATCCTGGCGAAGAAAACAGACGATTGTATCTATGGTTACAAAGGTATACCAAAGCATAAGGATACTCTTGCACTCGCTGATTAAACGCGGAATCAAGGCTGTAGAAGAAAAATTACACACATGTAAGTGTATAGTGATACCAATAATAATATGAATAAATGATCTTGAATATGAATTTGAAAAAACCTCGTCTATTATTTGACCTATTAGAACAAAAATTGACACGGAAATACTTTATGAGTAGAAGATGTACCTAAACAAAGAACGGATTTTGTTTTATTTCACTTCAAAGCGGATAAAATACGAGATAAAAGTTTATTTGAAAATCATTTAAAAGTATATCGGCACCAAACCGCGGACAAAACTCGATAGCTATTAAAACATACTAAACCTTGAAGACGGCTTCATTGGTTTGTATTATCCTAGATATATCTCACCCCAGAATACAACCCCGCTTATGCAAAGGCGGTTCGCATTCGCACCTGCTACTAATGATGTCGGGGATATTGCGAACGCGGCGATATTTGATTTCACTGTTATTATCATAATTCTATGTATCGACATAATATTTCTACGTATTTTAGACTGTATTATTGAAAGCAATAATAATACTTAAGTCTCAAAACACTGGAAAAATAGTTCCACAGTCCACTATAGGACTACAGACTGGTAAGCAAGCTGTTACGCACTTTATACCATTGCCCACTTTACCCACTTTGATAACTAATTAGCAAATATAGATAGTACCTGCAAAGATACCACAAATAAGATAACAAATACACTGCCCTGCCTCCGCCTAAACGTAGTCCTATAAGCACACACGTCCGGAATATTGCTACTCATATATTTCAGGCATTGAATAAATTATATATTATGTTAAACTTATAGTATCGATTAAGGTGTAAAATTTTGTTGTTCTATAAATTAGACATAACACTATAATTTTATTAACACATTTGGTAGGAACTGTGTCAAACAATTCAAACACTACGCAATTGAAGCATTTATAAGTAAGCAGATTCGGCCCCTGGTGTACCTACCTACAATATATTTATACATAGGTACCTACATACTTAAGATCATAATTTAAGTCGTAGCGCCACAGTTTTTTACGTCAATAGTCGACAAACGAGAAAAATACGAGCTATTGTATGGGAAATCTCCACGGACAGTGTATGCCACATTGATATATCACACCAGGGATTCGAACTCGAGTCTCCACGCAGGGCTGGTACTACCGACTGGTGCACAGGGTCGACAAGGTTTTCGAGTGATTTGATAAACTAATCTAAGTGGATCGTTAATAACAGGAGATAAAATCTTTTTCAATTGCCATAAGATATGGAAAGAAAAAATACGAGGACCATAAAATTGTCATTGAAGGAGATAAGAATCCTTACCTTATAACCTTACGTAATAAGAGGAGATGCTGTTTTCTTACCGATTTTAAATCATTATAGAACCTAAACCTAATTAATATCTATTTCCAACATAACATACCTCGACTTTAATTTTTATTTTCACAGTATGGCGTTAAGTTTGATCACCGTCAAGTCTTTATTGTTATTTGGAAGATTAAGATAAATCGATTGACGTAAAACATTAAAATCGGCTTTACGAGTTTTGTCTCCAGAGCGCCACAAAGGACCAAACATATAAACTGTTAAACACATTACCCTTTGCTTTGCGTCGCGCAGTCGGGTGATAAATATCAGTCGCAATGTGTAGTACAGACCAGTACTCAAGAGTATCCTTCTTAAAATAAGAAATTCAATAGAATTCAATCAATCACCCAGTATTGAGTCAAGTAACAAGGTCGTCAGCGTCCCATTCACTCATTAAGGGCGCGTTCAGCGTTCATTTCGGATTCAAATGGCCGAGTAAAAATATCCCTAATCCCGAGATTGGCTATTGAATAAGATTTCCAATTGATACTCCAAGACCAACAGTAACTTATATAAATATTACCGTTTATTAAAAAATCGTCTTTCATAGTGACATGTATTTTATTAATTTAGAAAGCTGTAACGGGTAGGTACGGCTTCACATGCTCTTACACACACACACACCCATTCACCTATCAACTCCGTCCGCTGTTGCTTTACTCGATGCATTAATTAATGCCCCCCGAAGCACGAAAAAGATCAAGATTTTTTTTCCACTAGCGGTCAATCCTACCGACCGCGCCCGCTATTGCTGAAGGGCTTGTATGACACGCATCCGCGTGTCATATAAGCCGCGACCGCGAGGGGACTGCCTGGTGCATAGCAAATTAAACTTTATTGACTAGTCCACATCGTACCAATTGCCTACGTTACCTACCCTAACCGCAGATTAAGTAATAGTACTCCGCCCTAACGTTGCCTAACTGCGCGTCGCGCGCGGCGGAAGGTAAGGAATTTGTACGGTGTAGACTGGTCAATAAAGTTTAATTTGCTATGAAAAAAACAATTACGCGGCCAACACGCGGCTACACGCGGCGGCCGCCCGAAAACTCGGTCGACGATAGCCGCCGGGCTATGAAAGCCATTGAAAGCATTGACTTAAATGTATGAAAGCTTCAGTATTTGATTACACGTTATTGTAATGCGAGCTACGAAATACGGTTATGGTTATGTGTGGTTATTACACATTGTAGTGTTGTAGTTAGGTAATCACTATCTACCTGTGTCTAGCTAGCTCACTAAAGAGTTATCTTAACTGGAAATCTTGCCAAGTTACCCCCTAAATTGTGAGACAAGATTAGAGTTATCCATAGACATTGTTCAGTGAAATGTAGACCAATATTAACTCTGGTGTTCCTTTTGTAACCTTTGTTTTTGGTGTCTATGGTTAGTGTAGAGGTAAACAATATTAGAAGTAATCTATGCTAATAATAATGTAAAGTGTATTTGTTTGTCCTTCTTACACGTCAAAAGATATATTTGGATGGGTGGAGAGTGCCGTACGCTACTTTTGTCGCGGAAAAATATCTTATCTATATGAGTGACAGGTTTTAACACATTTTAGATATTTGTAAACGTAACGAATAAGTTTCCCGAAGTATAGTGAGGGCGAGTTAACTAGAAAATAATAAGCAATAAACGCTTACACACTCAAACCCTTGCAATATGTTTCCGTGTGTGGCAGTCATGGACAACACAAATAAGACATCACTAACACTCTAGACCCGAGAACATATTGACACTATTTACTACATTTTGACACTATTGACACTATTGCACACAATTTGTGGAAGAATGTAAGCTCAAATTTAATGATGATGTTACAATTATTTACTACATTCTGGCAATAAATTATTATTAGTATTATTATTTGTATGTCACGTAATTGTCGCATACTGAATCCTTCGCTTTGCATGCAGGGTTACTTTTCACTACCAGCTACCTAAATTTTTTGCCCCGGCCGGAAACCGAACCCGGGACGCCTCATATCGCAGGCAGAGTCGCTACCAAAAGCTATGGTTCGTCGAATCATTTTTGGTAAAACCAATTTCAGTGTATTTTTAACCATTTTTAACGATTTCATTATTCAAACCCATGATACAAACATGTAAATCGAAATTACATATTGTATTTTATTGTTAATCAATAATTTGAATTAATTAATAATGTGTATTTACACAGAAATATGGAATAATATATGCATACATTAATGAAATAATGTGTAACTGCCATTAATATCCGCGTTACCACAAACACATTACCGAGCCTAAGCGATTAACGCTTGTAATTGAAATTAGGGACACTGGTGAGTAAGTTCACCACACATCTACTCGCCATGGGACAATCCACATTTTTTTTACTTAATAAAAAGATTTGGCAGTGGCCCTGCTTGTGAAGGAAGTCTCTCGGGTTCGATTTCCGGTGGAATTAGACATATATGTGGCCAATAAATGTTTGGCAACAAACATTCAGTTGTGTTATATATTAAAATTCTCATAGACACAGTATGTGGAATTCTACCCATACGCCACCAAAATAGGTGTAACAGCTAGTTAGTATGTAAATTTCATTTAAATTTGAAATTTCATTACAATTTATTTAAAAAAAAACTGACAATGTGTCCGAATTTTGAATATATAAAAATGATGGTGCCACTAAACTTAGGGATTTCTGTTCAGGAGAGGAAATGTAACAGATTCTACGATAACATAATTTTTAGATTCATTCTAAGTTAAAAATATGTTTATTGGAGTTTACTGCGGGTTTTCCATTAACTCCGAGTAATAAATATATTAAATTCCGAATTTGAAATAACGAAAGTAGAAATTAAATTATTTTACATAAAAAAACGTTACAGCGATTTATTTAGTTTCATTTTAAGTATCCATCTACCTACAAGTCGTATTGGCAAAATATAGAGAAGTAAGGTCAGTCACACATTTAGCAACCTAAAGACTGAAAAAAATCTTTCCATCTACCACGTAATAAATACATATTATTATTGAAAATCAAATTCTAATAAAGCGTATCTAACTAAATGTCAAATTATGAGATGGTTGACAACTTTTTATTATTAATGTTGTAGATAAAATCATAAAATCTTGTGTCAGAAGACGTATCACGATCGTTATTGGAAGTATAATGTATATTATTTTTTTAATATCAACAGATAACAAGCGGAGGGTATAAAATATGTGCCTTAATACTTCGTAGTAATACGGAATTCATGAATTATTCTCATAATAAACCGCTTTCGCCGCTAAGTGTGTTCATAAATTGTCCTCTAGGGAGAGAATATTATCTGTTTCTTTATTATAAATATGGAGAAACAGATATTCAATTGTGTTATTATGAGAAATTCAATACAATTCGTAGTTTTTTCGATTTTTTAACGTTACACACTTATAGATATTAACCCCACACTAGGATTCCCTGTGCCGTGATTGCCACACACAACACACAAAGCAAAGAATACACACACCCAGACCGGCACAAATTTTAAACTGCATATTTCTGCCTCGCTGGAAATCGAACCTAGAACCCGTCGAACGGTAGTCCGTCATGGTAACCTTGCCCGTCATTGCGCCACACGCATCGCCAATTTTGCTATTGCAGGATACCTAATCCCGGCAGTGGAATTGTATTGTGATGATGTGACATCCCATAGCTGTCAGATCTCTACAAAACAAAAAAAGGAGGCAGCTAACCAGGCTGGAAGGACAAAAGAATAAAAGTTCCAATAATAACAAAAATAATAATTACTTCATTAGAAAATTGGCAATATAATTCCCACACGAGGTCATTCCAGTCCTACTACCAAGCAATTCTCTAGGCATCCGAAACTCGTTTTAAATTTAGAGATATGGAATTGGTGTAAAATGTTAAGAATTCGGTGGCTAGCGCGCACTAAACATTTTATTAGGGTCCTTAAATACTTCGGTCATTACAAAGGAGCCCTGATAATTTAAACAAGCAGCTGAAGCCCGGAGAAATATTGTAACTGAAACTGTAATGCATGTTTACGTTTCTCAGTTCAGTACGTTTCTCGGAGAAACGACTATAAAAATACCATTGAATTTAGAAACTAATTGTGTCGTGGGACACCAGGTAGGAACGAAGTTCCTTCGGCTACTGTCGCGCCTGCGCACGTCTCATTTAACGGTTTTATTCCACGCTCACTTTTATTCCACGCTCACCTTTTTTCCACGCTTACGGTTTTACTATCACATATTTTTCAGTTCGGTCGCGCAGCAAAATCCCTATCCCCCCCAAGCCTGCCGTAAGGAACTTCGTTCCAATATTTATAGTATGAATATTAAGTACCTAATACGCAAATCCGATTCAGACAAGTTTATTTTGGCCACTAGCCATTCATCCAAATCACGTCACTATGGTCGCCGCACGTTTACGATCGACGAAAGCCGAATGGACGGTTTATTTCCTAACAGAATACCAAACATCGCCAGCAAATGAGCCTAGCGGAATTCACCGTGGACACATAAATCAACGCTTACAAAGGCTATTTTACTATTGTTTCAGAATGTCAACACCGTTTTTGCCCTGATTCCCGAACACAATATGAAATTACCGCTAATTTCCTAAGTGCTATTTTATATTATTACTTGTTAGTAAGCTTGGGCGTGTCATAGTTTGAAGAAGTAAGCGAGCATCCATCATCTTGTTAAATTCTTTCATGAAGTTGTCCACAGATGACGTTATAATAGAATATAACGTCGTATAAGTTTACACAAAAGTTCACAAAACATTGAGGGAACAGAAATTAAAACCCATATTTTTACATAGCACGCTCGAGCAGCGCAAACATAGACATTGCTCACAGACACGAAATATAAGTAAATCAACATCAACCGCGATTGTCACCTGCTATCGATGCTTTTTTATTAGTCAGAAGTTATTTTAGTCCATTTTGTAGTACCTGCCTATACTCGTATATTTATAGAATTGAGTACCTGAATGACTGATCTTTGCTCGATTTTTTTTTTACATCTGGAATCGAACCAGGGTCTTCTGGTTTCGGGACCTGCCGATTTCCCACCTGAGCTACATAACCTTGTATATGGTGAAGAAATTTATCTTCGAATTCTAATGATATTGTAGCAGTTTTTCATTGCCTTATTTTATTAGAGCTTTTTCTTTTTATTTATTCTATTTGTTTCATTATCAATTGTCAATCAAACAACTAGATGGTCACAATCACTCTTTTTTGCATAGCCTAGAATAGGTAGGAAAAATAAAGAACAATAAAACAGTAAATATGAACATTTTTTGTGTTATTACGATTGAATTTTCGTCCGGTTTGCAATTGGCCGTAGGTATATCTACCCCAATCGTCATGTGCGCATACCTTTATAGTTTTTCTGTTCTCTGTATTTTGTGATTATTATTATATTGGGTAACTTATTATACCTGGCTGGAAGTAAACAGATAATATTTTAAAACAAAGTTTTTTTTATTAATTAACCTTTAACATGATATCACCAGTTTTTTTGTTTCCATAAAAAAATACCTTATCTATAGGTCAACCCTATCGACTAGTCGATAAAAAAAGTTTTATAACTCGATAATTGTAGCTCATCCAAATACCATATGTGTCGTCTATTATTTTTTGTGTTCCGTACATTTGAGGAAAAACCAAACTTTCAAGTTTTATTATGATACGGGTAAACACGATATGTTTTTTGTACGCCGATATTTCGACCCAGTCGCGTGGACCGTGCTCTCGGCTTTTTTTATGTCAAACTCCAGCAATCGAGCAGACGAGCCACTGATGGTAATTCGAGAACAAACATTTATATGTAGCATAAATATCTGCACCGGCCGGGAATCGAACCCGTACCTCACTTCGTAGGCAGGTTCACTACCAACTAGGCAACGGGGTCGTCTCGAATATTGAAATAAACAGCAGAGCATGTTTTTAGATTTTGAACCTGTAAATTAATTTACAGACTAGTTAAGAAATATAATAAACCACGGAACCCTTTTTACGCAACGTTTTTTTATTAATGGTTGTTGTGTTCAATTTTTACCTATTTCATAATAATATGGAATTTATTCCGCGAATGTAACGACTTGTGGTAACCTCGGCAATTATCTCACGTATTATTATACATATTTTCAATCATTGTTGTTTTACTTTGCTTTTCTTATTTAAACAAACTTCGATTTAATAAAGGTCAATGTTCAACTCGTGAGTGGTATTATTTCTAGTTTCGTGTGCAATATTAAGACAGCGATGTTAAATGTATCAGGTTTTTAAAGAAAAACTTTCTGTCGTAACACGAGGGAAATCGTAACACATTAGGAAATTTGTATGACGAAATAACAATGAAATATTTTATTTACGAGATGTGATCGCGACTTTGTCCGCGTGGAATTTAACAAAAAAAAATCTTACATGAAAGTAGCCTAAGTTACTTCTTACGACATCAGCAATCTGCCAGTGATAGTCCCGTCAAAATCCGTCGAGACTGAAAACTAATTCTCATGTGAATTTGCGGAAAAAAAAGCAGTGATAGCCAAGTCATTTGATCGTCGGGTTCCTGAATAGGAGGGCCCGGATTGGAATCCTACATATACGAGTATCTCCAATTTTCAAACATGACGTGTAAATACTTATTGTTGATGTTTCGATTTTTTTTTAAGAAAGAAATGGTAAAAAAATCCTACAAAATTTTCTATATCGTGCAAAGCCTAAAAAGGGTTACGTTTATGTTTTTCCTTCACGTATAAATAGCGACTTTTATATTTTTGAAAAACAAACAAACAAATGAGAAGTTCAATGACCCTGTTCCACGTACTTAACGCTGGCAACAACGATAAGATCTCAAAGCAGCATATCAAAGAGAGAAATGTCATAGATCATCTCACAGGGGAGGTTCTACGACTCACCTTTGAGCTGCGGAGTAATCAAAGGTGTTCTTTCTCTAGGGAAAATAACTATTACGAGACTTTACATTCAGTACCTAATGTTATGATTTGAACGTCGCCGCGGCGGTAAGGGACTTGGGTTTGTAGCTTCAAGTACCTTTCATTTTTCAAAGTTACGTGTATGTTTGAAACTAGTGGAACCGCCCTGACTTCGCTTCCAAAAACTTGTTCGTTACGTTTACAAATACTACTAATAAATCTGTAACTGGTCGCTGTCTACTTAGAAGATATATGAGAAAATCTTTTACCTTATTTTGGATTCCGTTGCGTTAATGAAGACCATTAACGCGATAGAATCCAACATAATGATTTTTAGAATTTTTATCTGTTTGTCTGTGGTTTTGTACGCGCTAATATCCGAAACGGCTTATCCAATTTGGGTGCGGTTTTCACTAATAGGTAGGTGGTAAGCTTCACTTAACATATAGTGTTTATTTTGTTTGAATCGGTTGGCAAAGAAAAAAGTTATGTCAGTTTAAATAATCACGCCTATCAATTTCCGAATGTGCGTACTAAGGTACGATGTTTAACGTGAAACATGGGTTTCACGATGCGAAGCGAGGCGAGGGCGAGTCAACTAGTATTAAATATTTTCCTATTTTTGCAAAATTTTTCATTGATGCTCCGCTCTCATTGGTCATTGCTGGCTCGTAGCGTGATGATAGGTATATAGTCTATATTATTCTAGCCTTCCTCGATACATGGACTATCCAACACATTTTTTTTTTTATTTTAACCAGTCGTTCCTGAGATTAACTCGTTCAAACAAAAAATCAATCAAAATCTTCAGCTTTATAATATTAGTATAGATTTATTTGACGACCCTGTGGCTTAGTGCGTAATGACCTTGCCTGTCATCCGAGGTGTACGGAGTTTAATACCCAATATTGATTTGACTAATAAAATACGTTTGTTCTCTGGTCATGGTTGTTAGTGAAATGTTATTTGAGTTGGCTATGCCACCCGCGACATGGCGTATAAGTAATTAATGATATCATTAATTATATAAATCTTACTATATTTATATAAATAAACGATTCAGCTTGTCTTTGATTGCCTACTTTTTGCATAGGCATGTCGTAGTGAAACATTGAATCTCTGGCGTTCCTAGATTTGGCTAATACAAACTCATCTCTGGGACCAAGTATACTCGTATCAATGTGTCAAACTATTCTTATATTTACACGCAAGTGATTTTCACTTGCGTGTAAATATAAGAATAGTTTTGATCTTGTTTACTTTTCGCGTTTTGATCTTTCCCGATTTGATCTTGTTTACTTTTCGCGCTTGACTATCTAAGATAAACGCCTAGGACTGGACAAAAAATAAGTGTTCTTTAATCGCTGTTAGTTTGAACTTTGACTAAGATTTCTTGTCAGACCTGTGGCTGCAGCCAAACCTAGAAACGCCGGAGCTTCGATGTTTGACTGTAACACATAATTATATAAATCTATTTTTTTTTGTGTTTTAGCACCAAATGTCAAAAGACGCAGATATTTAATGACCTTTTTTGTTTCTTTTTTTTAAAATAAGGTTTGTAAAAAGAGAATAACCCATGCAATATATAAGAATTATCTCCGATAACAGAATCTTCATTCGTATCAGAACAGTGATCCGTAAACATGGTAAGATAAGAATAAATTTTCACCTCAATCCTCTCCTCCTTGATTATAATTCATATTTAATAAATATATATTTTTAAATATTTTTATAAAAATAAATCGAATTAGAACCTCCTCCTTTAGAAGTCAGTTAAAAATCAATTTAAGTATATAAAATTCTTGCGTTACTTAGTGACTAACAGACAACGCACAGCCGAAATTACTAAACGCAACAAACAGTGGCATGTATGTTCCCCGGGATTGTATGGGAGCACTAAGGTAGGATTTTGGAATTTCCTGATGAGATAAAAAAGACGTTAAACTGAAACTAATTATTTGTTCAATGGATTAACTTGAACTTTGTATATACTCGTAGATTCCTCAAGTGATGCAAGTGAGCACTAAGAAAGGATTTTTGGAAATTGGCGGGCAAAGCCGCGGGGGAAAGTGGGTATTATAATAATGTAAATAATAAATTGTGAAGTTGCTGAAGACATTTTACAAAATTTAATGTGGTAATATTTTGTTATCGATAAAGAACTACATAATATTTTTTTATCATTAATTGTTTGTCTGTTTGCTTCTGAAGGTCTTACGTGAAAACTACTGAACAAGTTTATAATTATGTAAGAGTACTTGTGTATCATATTATTATGCTAAAATAGCTCGAACAATACTGAAAATCTGCTTTAGATTCAAATTATCCGAACGTTTAGAATCTTTTTCGGATTTTAGCAGATCCAATTTGCTTGATCATCTTACGACGTGAAGGAAATCTTTTTTTTCTTTCTTCTTTTCTTTGAATTTGGAATCCTTCATCTGTTTATTTGCAAAAGAAAAACAATCGAATCAGGTTTATATCAAACTTGTTTGTAATATAATTCATTGCTCACGTTGAAACTTGTGTAGGGTGACCGGTCAAGGTCATTATCAGAGAAAACCCGAATTGGTATCCATTTAATTTTACGAGTTGAATAAATTATGTGAATTGATATTGTCCCTGTGGTTTTTCTTTCAAAAGACTATAAACTTCGATCATAATACTAATAGCATAATTATCTAATAATTTCGATACCCGTAAATGTTTGATGTATTCAATAATTATGAAAATATTTCTTGGATTTAGAAATATTAGAAACTGGAGCAGCGTGGAGGAGTATGCTCTAGGCCTCCTCAGGTATGAGGGGAGATCCGTGCTCAGTAGTGGGTCATTAATGGGTTGAAGCCATTCTGAAAAAGACACGTGCTTACTTTAGGGTGGTAAAATTTTTAATTGATTTATAAGATAATTTTATAATTTTGATTTTCCAGAAATCCTTCCTGATTGTAGTATGCAGCTTGGCGTGCGTATATGCCGCCTCAGTCTCTGATCCAGCCGCAACGATCGTCAGAAGCGTCTACGAACAATCTCCGGAAGGCTCCTTCCGGTATGGATTCGAAACTGACAACGGCATTTCGGCCACCGCTGACGGCAAACTCAAGACTGTAGGGAAGGTAACGGAAATTTCATAAAGGTCAAAACTTTTTTGTGAGTGTCTGATCGTATCAATGGCAATGTTTTACTCGTACTCACGTCGTGTAGTACTCCGGAGCTATTTATCGTACGATTTGTGTTATCTATCGACTTAGTAGTAGTTTCAAATCTATTTGAGATCTTTCACAAGTCCGTACTTATAGTCTTTGTGGATGTTTTCTTCCATGCTGTGCATAACTGTTGTTGAATTGATTATCCTTTTATTCATTTGACTATTAAATACGTTCTCAGTTTATATTAATAAATGCATAGTGATATTTAAGTTAATTAATTTGTGTGACCTTGCTGTGATCATCTACAAATTGATGACTGCAATAAAAAATTATAAAATATGTTGCAAATTAAATTAACGTATTTTGCAGTACATTATTTTATTTTTCAGGATGAAGTAGCTCTTGAGGTGGTTGGAACAAACTCATTCACTGCTCCAACTGGCGAAAAAATCGAGTTGACGTACACCGCCAACGAGTTTGGTTACCAACCTCAGGTAAGTTTAACCTACCCAACCCAGCAATTTTAGTATAATTTAATTACTGTGGCAATGAAAGTACGATCAATTTTTGATGATGTTAAGCAATATTTAGCAACAAAAGTATTTATTAGGTTTATTAATTGTATAACATTATTTTAGCTACGAAATTTCTAAAATAAAAGTAGCTTGTTACTCCTTATCACTGCAGCTATCTTGCTAATAGATAGCTTGACCGCTAGTGACAAAATTTCTTGAGCGCTTCCGTGCTGCGGAGGGCACGTAAAGCCGTCGGTCCCGGTTGTTACCATTTGGTAGCAGTTGTTTAGCCATGTCGGATACCTTCGGGTGGCTTAAAAATTTCCGACACTTGCGTTGGCCACTAACCCCTCCGCCAATCCGCACTGGAGCAGCGTGGTGGAGTATGCTCTACGCCTCCTCAGTTATAAGGAGAGACCTGTGCTCAGTAGTGGGCCATTAATGGGTTGAAGCCAGCCACTACAGCTATCTGCCAGTGACAGTCCCGACAAAATTGGTTCTGTGTATACATCCATATGACTTTAGTACAAAACGGTTAATTTAATATTACAAACACTTTTATTTATTTTTAAAGAAAATGTCATCTTAAAAGATGTACCCCAAACTTAGGTTTACAAAGGGAAAACAGCGCCTATTGGACATTTCCACTGTAACATTTTAATTTTTTTCAGGGTGAACATTTGCCGACTCCTCCAGCACCACTCCCCCTTTCAGAAACCGTCGCCCGAGCCCTTAAATACATCGAGGAGCACCCATACAAAGAACTCTCTTAGGGATTTTAGTCCGAAACATACACCTAACGCCTCCGAACTGCGCATTTCAAGGCATGATACTCAGTGAAGAATGTCGACTCTGTAATTCAGTATATTTGTAAATATTTGTTGTCTTTTGTTTAACTTGTAACTTGTTTACAACGCAATAAATATCAATGTACATATTACTAAACGTATTTTTGTTTACCAGAATAGACTTATTTGTTGTCGAAGATATTGAAGAAGTAATCTCGGAAAGAAACAGCTTTCTAGGGTAACCGCATTGTTTGATTCCCCGACCGTCTTAACGAAGTACTTGGTACTTGCGGGTATGTACTGGAAGTTTGGAAGTCAAAAGGATAAAAACTATAATTGTGTCGTGGGACA
Source organism: Ochlodes sylvanus (assembly GCA_905404295.2). NCBI lineage: Eukaryota > Metazoa > Arthropoda > Insecta > Lepidoptera > Hesperiidae > Ochlodes > Ochlodes sylvanus. Next base: position 3,766,436 of record FR990137.1, read on the forward strand.
CCAGGTAGGAACGAAGTTCCTTCGGCTACTGTCGCGCCTGCGCACGTCTCATTTAACGGTTTTAGTCCACGCACTTTTTTCCACGCGTCTCATTCCACGCTTACGGTTTTACTATCACATATTTTTCAGTTCGGTCGCGCAGCAAAATCCGGCTACTGTCGCGCCTGCGCACGTCTCATTTAACGGTTTTATTCCACGCACTTTTTTCCACGCTTACGGTTTTACTATCACATATTTTTCAGTTCGGTCGCGCAGCAAAATCCCTATCCCCTCCAAGCCTGCCATAAGGAACTTCGTTCCAAAAACGCAATGTGACCTTTCCAAAATATGCAGCTTTCTATATTATGTTACTGCCATTACATTAAAAGCATCATCAGCTATGGCTACACTGTTATAGAATCGACCATCTCAGTCCTTAACTTTAGCTACGTAGTGGACATACATGCACAGTTGTGCAACATACTGGACAGGTAAACCTTAGCGTCTATGGCTAGGTTTTATGTAGTGTACCATCGTGGTAAAAAATAATAGGAGGCCAACAGTAGCAAGGCAGGAAGCCATTTCAAATAGACGCAACTTTAAAATTTATGCATTTCGCTTTAGACTCACTCACCTTCGCTGCGTTAAATTCGTATGAAATATATTTTTATTAAAATTTTTAACGAATTGGGAATGTTATATTGAAAACCACTTTATCCTGTTCTCGCTTCGCGCCGTGTTCAAATGTCAATAAAATACCTGCACACCAAGTTACCCCGAATATTTTTTACATTTTCAACGATTTTTTTTATTGTTCTGTATCATTTTTAGTACCTATTTTTTAATTTAATTATTTTTCGCGTCACTTTACAGTAAAGCTGTGTTTTGTGTGATTATTTTAATTATGGTGATGATTAAAAAAAGAAACGCTGATAGATTCATAGCCTATCAACGAATTAAGTAAATAGAAAATGACAGATACAAAAATGATAAAAATAATATTTTTGGCTTCTATTGGCCTTATGAAGACAAAACATACAGTTTTTCTTAAATATCTCTTACAGACTTAAACCAGTAACAGTTTTATTAAAGGTAGCATAAAATAGCATAGTACATAGCATATAGGGTATGAAAAATAGACAGTAGCCGATTTTCAGACCTGAATATGCATATAAAATTTCATAAAAATCGGTCAAGCCGTTTCGGAATATGGTAAGTAACATTGTGACACGAGAATTTTATACATTACTAGCTGTCCCAGCGAACTTCGTACCGCTCTATAGTTAATAGACAAATAGTTTGCAAGAAAATAAAATTGCGACTATAATTAAAGATCTAAGCTATCCTATCTCTCAAGTTGGACCGGACTGCTCACGGTGTGCCAATTTAATTTAAAATCGGTTAAGTAGTTTAGGAATCCATCGCGGACAAACATCGTGACAGGAGATTTATATATATTAAGATATGTATAAACAAAATGTAAATTTTATATAAACCATTTATTAAAGCCAGCCTTATTCCTTTCCTATCCCATACCCACTGCTGTGACAATATTACCTATATTTGTTTTAGTTGCTAAGTTATAAAAGATAGTGGCAGTAAGATCTAAATGTCAAGGCTGTTTGTGTTCGTTGCCATGTGTTTTTTATGTGAATTCAGAAAATAGATAATCGATCCGATGTTAAATGGCAAGGTTCATCGACAGATAGCTTAATATGCCCCCTGAAGGACGAAAGCCGTTAATAATAACTACTAAATTTACCACCCATTAGAAAAATATTTTGGATTTTTAATGTTCTTAAGTGTAGAAGAATACAAGTCATTATTATCACGTTATACTTACCTATCTTTCTCAAAAATATTACGACATGAGGTAATTACTCTCCTTTTCCTCTTTATAACGTTTTATGGTCTACTCGTAATACTGGATTTTTGCCAATAATTTCGGTGTTCCCATAGTGCTGTGACTAAGGGTTCTCCAAGAAGCGGGTCCACCGCTTCCTTCTTGGCCGCAACGCGTTGGTGACACACCTGGTGTTGCCAATGTTCACGGCGGTGATCACTTACCATCGGGTGAGCCGTCTACTCCATTGCTTAGGTCATAAACAAAGGATTATTCATTGGTTATTCCAGTATTTATTTATTTATTGTTATTAAAGAACGACATGAATCTCTTACACTAATTAACACGTCAATCATATTTAAATATTACAAAATGTTAAATTACAACCTTGCCTAAAGGGACTCCTTTTAATAATATTTTTAGTTAATAATTATGTTATTTTTTTAACTTTTTAGTTTTAGGTTGTGTGTATATTATTAAAGTTTAATAAGATGTTGTAGGTTAAATAAATATTCATCTTGAAATGAATTCAATAGTGAGTATAAGTACAAATAGTCAATAATAACATGAAGAAAAAAAATAAACCAACACCCTGTTAGATGGTAGGGCTATGTGCAAGGATTATATAATTATTATCAGAATTATTAAGTCACATAAATTATTACTGGTATTATAACTGGTATTATTACTGGTATTATTACTGGTATTATTACTGGTATTATTACTGATATTATTACTGGTATTATTACTGGTATTATTACTGATATTATTACTGGTATTATTACTGGTATTATTACTGGTATCATTACTGGTATTATTACTGATATTATTACTGAACTTAAAGTTTCACAGGTCCTAGATGTAAGTGGACCCGGTCATTTGGAAGGCGTGCGCGGGGACACAGTTCCAACACGTAGAGGCCCCTTTGAGACACTTTGATGTTGTGCATGTATGGTACACGAGGCGGATTATTACTGATATTATTAACTACTGGTGCTATTACGTTTCCGTCAAGCCGGTCTGGCAAGCTACCTTCGTGCTTGAATCAGTCGCCAAACTTTTTTTTTAGTAATTATTAGCTAATGCGATTCTGTTTATGTTTTTACTATTCTTGATGTTCCAGCTGGGAGATTATTATTGAGGTGAATACTTCTTTAGTATCGTTGTGATTTGGAATTCGTTGAAACGGAAATGACGCGAATGAAGCATCGGCAAAATGGCGGCTGACGTAAGCAAAGCAAAACATCAATATTCGTTGGACTGACAGTATTCGTTGTTATGAAGTTCACTTCTAGCACGTGTCAATTGCACACATTTTGATTTTTTGTTTCTCTCTTCTTCCTTGGCCGGACGCAACGATGATTCGTTCGGTGTTGCTGACTTCCATGGGCGACGATAAGTTAGCAACAGTTGCCTGGTCTACTGATTTGCCGGCTATATTAAAAAAACGATATTTTTAAAGTAGGATTAGGTACCTATTATATAATTTAGCAATTAACTATAAGACTTATCGCTTAGGTTAGACTTATCCGAATGGTGTCTTCATTTATGTATGTATATGTCATTAATAAAGAATATAAATAATCGATGATACGACTTTTGTCACTTACCCCTCCTCTGACTAACCCCTCCGGTAACTAGAGATATAATATATTTGAGTAACTTTACACCAGGTCTTTAACTCCGAGGATAGACCTGCAGTGCCTGCGGTGTTGCAGCAGACTACAGTGTTAATAGCCCTGCAGTGAGCCGATAATTTAGTATAGAATACAGATAATGCAAATAGACGACAAATTAGGCAAACACTATCTGATCCACAGCTCCGACCCTATCGTCGCTTGACGACCCCGTAGCTTAGTTGGTAGAGGCCCTGTCTGTGAAGCGTGAAGAATGGGATGGGGGTTCGAGTCCCGGCCGGGGAGACATTTATATCACAAAGAAATATTTGTATTCGCCACGCGGGTGTTAATGATGTCTCGTTTGTGATGTCTATGCCATCCGCGACCCCGGGAATTCTAGTGAGTGGTTGTGAGTGTGTAAGTGTACATTTAATTAATTAATTTATGTATTGAAAGATTTCACGGGTGATTCTAGGAGACTGATGGTAGCTAGCCAGAAAGAACACTACCATCATGAATGGCAGGACAAAAAAACGAATATTTGTTAAGAGAATATGAACATAAGAGTTCAAGTGATTCTAAAATTACAAGTTCATACGACACATTATAACAATAAATGTTATGTAAGTACATTATGTAGATGATTCATTATGTTTTTGTGTGTACTTACATGCGTAAGGCGCTCTTGTGTGCTTAAAGGAATGAAGCAACGTGTGAAAGCGCAGCTTGTAGTTGAAGGTTAATATTAGTAAAGATGAATACATTATGAACAAAAATATGGATATTAACAACCGGTTCTAGCCTAACAGGTATATAATATTTTTCTGAAATGAAAAAAAACGGACATGTGGTAAGGAGTTTGCCTTATGCCGTTTCCTTTAGACATATTTTGTACAAACATGAAGAATCTGACCTAACTGACTGTTTTTTTTTAGTAAAAGAGCATGCAGCACCCCCCTACCGATCCCTCCCATGACAACAACCGACTTAGATCAAGATTCAAATGGGGAATAGGACAGTTAGTCTGGTTAGATGGTGCTAGGTTAGTTGGTTAGTTTGTTAGTAAGTATGAGGATTGTTCGTGATATTTAGTCCTGTTAGTCATCATCATCATCATCACAACCCTAACACTAATAAGCGAGGTTATTGTGAAATGAATCAGAGAAAACCGTATCCAATAATAGTTTTTCTTATAATAATGTACCTACCTATATCCTTTATGTATAGACATCGATCGGTTATAGACTAGGTACATAAAGGTTTTAAAATTAGACGGATAAACTACTAAATGCATGTTAAACACGAATAAATATCGTATAGTTTTATTTCCCTATGCACGTACGGGACCATTTTGACCTTGTACCGAAAAATAGAGCCAGGTCTTCACGCTCACATACTCGTATCGTCTTGCATACATTTAGCAAATATCACATATTCTTTTAATAATATTAACACAATGGGCCAAAGATTATGATGTTGCGCAGAAGTGCCAAGTTTTTTTACGCTAGTTCTAAACCTATGGAGCCGCGTGTATATAGGCGTGTACTAAAGGTACCTATTCACTACGGAAAATATTTTACAACAAAATTACAAACATATATCTTTCAACATTTGAAGTATAATAAGAAATACGAAGATTTTTGGTATTTAAATAAATGATTAAACTTAAATAAAAGTTAATATTTTTATTGCATATGAAACATGAACACATCTATTCTACGTGTACATGGAATTAATAAAGAACATGAAAAAATGGATATGTTGCGAAAATATTACCTAAATACCTTCATATTTTCTATAATTATATTAGATATTTTCTTAGTTCAATAATTAGTTTTAATAATTTATCCAGTTTATTAGATTAAATTGATCATTGTATAGGATACTTTTTTTTACAGTTCAAAAGCTCTAAAAGCATTTTAAGCTTAGTACCTACCAATGCTTAAATTTATGTTGTCTTAATTTTGTTTTATTTACACTAAAAATTTATAATGCTATTATGTATACTTAAACAATTACTAGAAGTACATTACAAAATTAAAAACTTAACTTTGACTTACAAATCTTTAGTTTACCTCTTAAGGTAAACATGGTAAGAAAGTGACAATGTTCATTTCATAGATAATCTTTGCCAGATTCGACGAGTTCACGAAACTAGTAGGTAATGTATTCGTTTTGTTCTGGAGGTATCCTATATAAAGACTTTGATGAGCTGAATTCAATCAGACTGTCACAGTACCAGACTCAGCCAACCTACTCAAAATGGTAAGAGATTTAAGTAGGATTCAATCCAATCAATTTCTCTTTAAAGCGTTTAAAATTATTTAATTACAAATTGAAATATTCTAAATACTAATATATCTAAACTTTTGTACTTGTATAATATTTATACTTACTTACTTCAAAAACATTTATTCATAATATATGATATTTTGATTTTAATAATTTCCTTGCTTATTTCTCTTTACTTATTACAAAGTTTATCGATAAATTAATATTTTTTTACTTTCCATTGACATTTTGAAAGCGTAAAGTTGTTTTACAATTAATATTGTTCATATAAAATATTATGTGCATCCTTTAAATTTAAAATACACAGAGAGGGCGCTAAATACTATTATTAGTATAATTACATACATTTTTTCTTACAATTTAATTATCCTGTTAGTTAGAATGGATGATAAATTAATAGATGACATTTTATAAATTACCTACTTAATATAACACAAACAGTGACTGACTGACAGAAAACTCACCCGGAACCAGTGGACCGACAACCATGAAATATTCTATGTATCTATGTATGTGGCTTTTTAATAATTAATCTCCTAATATGGGGTAAACGTTTTCATGACTATGAAATTATTTTTCTTTGATTTACTCTTCTTTGTAACTTGGAACTCATTTCGACCGACTTATGAAAAAACGTGTAATATAATTTTATTATTGAAAATTTATATTTACCGAGAATTTAATATTTTTAACGAAAAGAATATTTTACTAGGTATTTACTGTATTTGTGAATTATTGCGCAAATAGCGGAGAAAAATATTAATTTTGAACTTTGAAAAATATATAAAAAAGATTTGGCGTTGCCAAAACACTTTTAAGAAATAATGTATCTTGATTGTCTAAGTTTCAGCTATAAAAGATTTTCTATCTCCAAGTGTTATCAAATACATTTTCTCTTTGATCATCTGTATCACTTTCACTGATATCACTTTCATTTGTATCACATTGGTTAGTATCAAGATATATAATACACTGTATTATTTCCAGAAATTCCTAGTAGTTCTCGCTATTGCCGTGGCTTGCGCCAACGCCGACGTCCTCACCGGCGAGGCTTCAGCAGCCATCGTCCGTTCCTCGTTCGACAGCAGCCCTGAGGGCAACAGCTTCAACTATGGCTACGAGACCGGCAACAAAATCACCGCCCAAGCTGAAGGTGTTGTGAAGAACCCCAACTCTGTAAGTAATTAAAACATTGTGGAATCAATATCGATCAGATCAAGAATATAGATCACAACCACGTTTTTCGCCACAATTATCATTCATCATAGTTAGTTAAAAGTAGGGTTTTAATAATAAACATCAATACATAATAATATTATATTGATGTTCAACTCATTACTTAATGTAATTCACTAAGCTGTGTTTATAAATTTAATAATATACTTGAAGCAAGGTAATAAACCAGTTTATCTTCTTGGATAAAAGCAATGAAAATATTTATTAAAAAACTAATGTATTCCTATTTAAACTATTTAATGATGTCAACAGAAGAGTTTGCTGCCGTTGTGTGAATATTTATATCCTTATTACACGTACCAGTAATCGAATGTTGATGCTGTGATGTCATTTCAATTTTGTGTTTAGATAATTTAAATATGTTTTTTTTTCGCGACGACTACATAATGTTTTAGTCATGTTGTTTGTACAATGTAGTATGTAGTGGTTAATGATCGTATTCGTATTATTATAAAATATATGTCTAGGATTTAATTTAAAGAAATACGATAATGAATTGGCAAGATGTAAAATGAGTGATCAAAATTTTACGTTTACTTTCATCAAACTTAGTAAAATAAAATATGTAGTTACGTATTCACGTAACAAGGTATCCATAAACGATCTTGCGTACTTCAATGGGATTCCCTGTTGCGGTAACATGTGATGAATAGTTAAATGAGATGTCACTTATATCTATGCAAGATCAAACATTGATCTGTCGAAATCCCTTGATTATCAGGTATTGTCTTCCTCCTACATTGTGTAATGATGTAACCTAACATAAATTGTTTGACTCCCGGTCAATACAGATATAGAAATGACTAATAAATAATTGATCTCGCTTCTCATTTCTGTTATCTGTTAGTTAAGTTAGTGTGCTTTTACAACCCAAAGCTATATCGCCACTTATCATCAGACGGGATTTAGGCCAAGCATAACCTTATAATTACTAAAAAATTGGTTTCATACGAACTCGTATTAAGTCCAAGGTTTAATTGAGAGTCAGTAACTTATTTAACAATATTTATTTATTTTTGTAGGACAGCCCTACTCTGGAGGTCAGGGGAGCGTACGGCTACGTTTCCCCCGACGGTACCCCCATTGAGACCACCTACATCGCCAACGAGTTTGGATTCCAAGCCCAAGTAAGTATGGTTATAAAATAAAAGAGCAGACCTGCCTAATAGTATTGGTTCTGTAGTATTTTGATTCCTACTAATACCTACTAGTCCTACTAATAGTAGTTGGGAGCCTACAAAATACTAGTTTCCCACTCTTACAAAACATTTCATGGTGAACTTATCCATGGAGAGTAGAACCGTTACTATTCAACCGGGTGGTACAGAGTTGAAAAATTTCCAGTAGGACGCCAGCAATGAGCTTGTGCATTAACATAATTATAATATCATTTTGCTGCTGCCGCTGCTGCCGCTGTTAGAGCAAAGTGTATAATGTTTTGTGCTTCAAGGGCCTTTATTCATATTGGTTTTCGTGAGGTATAAAACCATGCGACAATAGGACACTAACCCATCAATATTCTGCATTGGAGCGTAACGAAGAATGCTTTGTCGTAAAGCAGTCCTGTGCCACATTATCGTACCTAAAATCTTGCCTTACAGTTCCTTACACCGCAACTTAATCTTGTTTTTGTTCTTCACAGGGCAGCCACATCCCCGTAGCTCCCGAAATACCCTTGGCTATCGCTCGTGCTCTCAAGTACATCGAAGAACACCCACCAGCGGTCGAACCCACTAGGAAGCTCTAAGTTAAATAGACTAACGCTATAGTACAAACCACATCGGACCGCGCGATTGCCCCACGAAAATTGTTTTCGTTTTTTTGTTTTTACGTAGCAATGTAAAATATAGGATGAAACGATGTTGTAATAAAGTGTAATTAAGAACACACCAATTATTTTTTATTTAATTTGAAAATAAGTAAAAATTGTATACCTACTCACCAAATGAAAAAAAAGATTCACTTCTTATTCAAAATCAAATTAAAAAATTATTGGTATAGGATCTATTTTTGTCAAATATGTTTCATGTTGCGTATTGTGGAGCCGGTAACACTTTTTAGAGGCGACCATCTCAGCCCTCAAGGATAACAATACGTCTGTGATCGAATTAGAACAAGACTTTACTAACAATTCCTAACTGAACTATTACTAACCACTAACTCCATCACACCACCACTAACAGGCCTAACTTTCACTAACAGTCCCTGTCCCAATCCTCTTACTTATTAACAAACTAACTAATGTTCTAATACCGTTTGCTAACAGCACTATCCATCCTAGTCCCCATTTGAGCCTTTTGCTAGGTTGGTCACAGTTGTCATAAGCGGCAGCGGAATGGTAGTGATGCGTTCGTTTCCACCTTGATAATATAAACACATGTTCAGATATCGATCAGAAATTGAATTAATTTTTTTAGGTGTAAGAAAGCATTATTATCATGAAAGCTGCATATCAGAAAATTATGTAAGGTTACGAAACTTCACTTAACTCGGAGACCATTATGGCCGTTTCCATATTTAATAGTAAATGTATATACAGCCTGTCCTATAAGTAGTACGAAAACCTGAAATGGGATATATTTTGAGGATTGAGGATTGAGGACCTATCAGATTACAAAAAAACACTATCGTAAAAGTGTCACTGATTTCGAGAATGAACCTTTGTTTTATTTTTCGGAAATTAGGCACTCTTACACTACTTTTATCTGCTGAGTCCACAAGGGCAGACTCATTTTTCACGTAGGTACTCTCAGATAGTTGCTCTATAATTTCAGAATATAATTTAGTTCTAAATATTAGAAAATAATAAGAAATTACGTTCTATTTTCATTGACATATTATTATTAAGTCTATTTTGGACTTTTTATGTTTTTGACTTTCATCTATTCAGTTACGACAACGGCCGGTGGAAAAAAATTGTACTAGACCAATAGTGCAGATTACTTTAAAAACTTGATTGTTAAAAGGAGATTTCAAAAAGCTACTTCACTTGCTACTTTAAAGGGAAACTTTTAATGCTATAGCCACTTCCGTGTTGAACCTAATTAACTTGAACCTAATTAATGTGAACCTGTTAATTTGAAGATAAAGTGATTTTATGTATGGTTTTGAGTGATAATTATATTTTATAATTGTTCAAACTATCTCTTTTCAACTGTAAGGCATAATTATTGAGACCTATTAAAAATATATTTTAAAAAGATCCTATACTCATTTGGGCTATTTCAGTTACAGCAGATTGTATTGAGACAACGTTTATGTCGCTGCTTTGCACGACCGCACAATCCAAAAAACACAAATTTTACAGGGAAACCATTTGAAAAATAAACAAAATATTAAGAGAGTGCGCGCACGGGGGACATTTGTCTGCGTGACATAAAAGTTTTTGTCTTCGTCGCGTCGCGTTTCCAAAGTGGGGTGCGCTCACGAGGGCGACAGTGACAAAACTTTTTTGATATGGAAGCGTCAATGGAACGACGATCTGGCATGCTAACCATTGCGCCGTCCGGCTCGTCAATGTGAACGGAGAGTGACAATTTAAACACCGACTTCGGTCGGCGGACATAAAAGTCATCCAGTTGTCGCGTCGTAACGTGCGCGCACCTCCATACATATCCAAGGACTTGATAAGAGCGACGAAACAGTCACGGCGACAAAAGTCCCACGTGCGCGCACTCTCTTAGGGCTATATTTCACCGGGCCGCCATGGCGGCGCAACCAGTCGCCGCTACCAATAAAATGTATGCAGCTCTATAGAGCGTTACTCACCTGGTGTCCGTTTGGTTGCGCAACCAATTTGGCGGCGCGACCAACTCGGACCCGTGCACAGAATGTTACTGGTTGCGCCGCCACGCTGGTCGCGCCACCACTAATTACTATAGCGCTATATGGTGCCTCACTCACCTGGCCGCCAGTCCGGCCGCCAGTGACAGTCTTCAAGGTCCATTTTGATACTGTTTCTGTGTGGTGTGGCAACTCTGGTGTCTGTATGGTGTCTAGTTTGGTAGCTTACGGACACCACAGTGGCGCAACTGATCGCGCCGCCATGGCGGCCCGGTGAAATATAGCCCTTCCTGTCATCAAATCAATCAATGACATAACGACATTTTTGCGCGCATTGCATTGCATTTTTGACACTACGCCTGTTTTGCCGTCATGAATGTGAGTTTTAGTGCCCATGAAATAAGGACTATTTTGGATTTGGCTTTGTTATAAACCAGTTTTTTCAAAATTTTGGTTTGTGCGGGTATTCATGCAAAGCAGCGAAATAACGAAGACGATATTGTATTATATGCAATTAAGATAGCAAACGAGCATGCAGCACCACCCTTGACAATTGTGACCGACACAGAACAAGACTCAGATCTGGATGGGGCTGATAAGTTCAGTTAGCAGACGGTATTAGAATGTTAGTCGGTTAGTTAGTAGTTAGTAGGTATGAGGACTGGGACAGGAATATTAGTGATGTGCTGTCCTCCCGTTAGTCCAGTGCATCCTGATAATGATAGTTAGTCGTGTTAATTGTCGTTAGTAATAGTCCAGTTAGTAATTGTTAGTAGGTAAGCGTCTCTTTCTAATTCGGTGACAGATAAATTGCTACCCTTGAGGACTGAGATGGTCACCTCTAAAAAAGTGTAGCCGGCTCCACACCTTTCTAACCAAAACACAATTTCTGTTATACCAATTATGACACGGTAGAAACTAGAATTACTCGTAACTAGTACTTAGTACCGTGGGGGGCGGTAATAGTACCCCGGGCGAATTCTAGCGCGGCGTGGTACCGGGCGGTGTAGGTGGGGAAGTAAGTGCGCTTACCCGAACGGGCAGAAATATTTAACACTAGCGACCCGCCCTCAATTCGCTTCGGGAAACTTATTCCTTCGGTTTGCAAAGATTTAGTTATATATTTAGGTTAATTCACACTACATATATCTTTATAAATTATAGCCTATGTGTTATTCTGATATGTAAGCTATATTATTGTAAAGTTTCAGCAAAATCCATTCGGTAGTTTTTGCGTGAAAGAGTAACAAACATTCATACATCCATACAAACTTTTACTCATTTTTAAATTAAATAAAAAATAATTGGTGTGTTCTTAATTACACTTTATTACAACATCGTTTCATCCTATATTTTACATTGCTAGTTAAAAACAAAAAATGAAAACAATTTTCGTGCGGCAATCTCGTGGTCCATTATGGTTTGTACTATGTCGTTAGTCTAGTTAGTTTAGTACTTCCTGGTGGGTTCAACTACTGGTGGGTGAGCTTCGATGTACTTGAGAGCGCGGACGATAGCCTCAGGGATTGCGGGACCGACGGGGATGTGGTTGCCCTGTGAAGAAAAAAAACAAAATTAAGTTGCGGTGTAAGTAACTCTTATAATAATTAAGTGTAAGCCAAGATTTTGATGATACGTTAATTAGGTATACGTTAATCAGGACTAGTTTAGGACAACGCGTTCTTTTCATGCTTCAATGCAGAACATTGATTGCTGAGCCTAAATGTCACAGAGGTTACTGCCTCTTCATGGAAAAGCTTAATAAGCCCCCTTAAACAAGGTGATTTTTAGTCACTTGACATATTAATAGGGGGTACTCAGTATTCGGTTCTCTTTCCACTACCTATTTAAAAAGGTTGCTCAAAATTTGACGTAATTATCCATTACAAATTCATAATGTGGACATACTGAGCGCACTTGGTTTAAACTACTCCACTAAAGGTCATTAACCCCGCGTGCCGTACCGCAGACAGCTGTGTTTCGGGCGTGTCCATATATTCCGAGTATTTTTAGATAATTTTGATTGCCATTTTTGAAATAATTATACAATGTATCGTTAATCATTACCTATGACCATGTTCTTTCATGTCCTCGAGTATCTCAAGTGAAATGAAAATCACCCAGTAGAAATAACCATAAATTGTGTTGAACGTATCCGGGAACCAATACCTATTGGTAGGCTTGGTCTTGGTAACGCTTCAGTTAGGCTCATAGTCAAGTATCTAACATATTACACAGCCAATACGATATTGCCCTTCTACTCTGTTAAAACCAATACTTACTTGGGCTTGGAATCCAAACTCGTTAGCGATGTAGGTAGTCTCAACGGGGGTACCGTCGGGGGAAACGTAGGCGAATGCTCCCTTGACCTCCAGAGTAGGGTTGTCCTACAAAAAAAAATTAAAGTTATAGCGTATTAATATACACAGACAAAAACTGAGAAGCGAGATGAATTATTTCTTTGTCATTGTATGTAACTTAATTTGTAGTCTTCACCTCCCAGAAAACTGGAAAAGCTAACATTTATTTTGCAAAAAGAAAAGCCCACGGTTTGAATTGAAATATACCTAAATAAGACGCGAGGTGGGTTTCCAAACAACAATTCTTTTGTCGATATTCGTTCACTACAAACGCAAAGTCATTGAAGTAAAATAATGCGTTATCATTGTATGCAATTCTTGATTTATTTAGCTTTTCATCATCCTTGCATTACCGTAACAAAACTTTTAAGTAACTAAGTGTTAAGGTCATCTCCAAAATTGATATATTATAAATTAATTGATAAATGTTAGGTATAATTTTAAGTTGTTTACTTAAAACAAATGGTTTAATAACTTACAGAGTTGGGGTTCTTCACAACACCTTCAGCTTGGGCGGTGATTTTGTTGCCGGTCTCGTAGCCATAGTTGAAGCTGTTGCCCTCAGGGCTGCTGTCGAAGGAGGAACGGACGATGGGTGCTGCAGCCTCGCCGGTGAGGACGTCGGCGTTGGCGCAAGCCACGGCAATAGCGAGAACTACTAGGAATTTCTGGGAATAACACAGGATAACATTAACCTTAGTCTCAAATGTGATACTAGTATCACTAATGAACATGATATCATTGAAAGTGATCAAGGTATCAGATTTTAAATCAGTATTTAGAAAATCTGTTACACTGAAAGTAGAAGAATGATATTATACTTTTTTTAACTTGTTAACAATAGAATATGATTAAAAATTGTTAAGCTTTTATCCTCCGCTTTTGACGAAAATGTAGTATAATACAGTACCTACTGAAGTACCTTTTTAAGCCCGCGAATTCGTTTTATAGCGTTATCCTTTTAGGGGATGTTAGTAAGATGAAATCAATTTTCATACGTATAGATGCGTTTACTCCATATTACCAGATTAATTGCCAAAAACTCTTTCTTAGTGCTTACCCATAGTAGGAACTCCTGAAAAAAGTTTTATATCCACTGTTATGGGGTGTGCGTTGTATGTCAGTCAGAGCGGTATATTGAGAAGTTGTTCTAAAGCGCCATCTATTATCATCTGTTCGAACTAACAGTAGGTTGGCGAGAACAAATATTATTAATCATAGTCAAGTCATAATTATGACGTCCTCTGTCTTAAAAATGAAAATAAAGTGTAAGTACTCCAACATATTGTCCTCTCTTTAAAATATAAATATTTATAAATCGTCATAAACAGGCAAATTATTTAAAATATAGCCTACCTATGTTTTCTTGTTCTTGCAGTTTAAATAATATTGTTATATATGTTCACTTAGATGTATTAGCATTTAAAAGAAAACATTTGAATTATTAAATCAGTAAAAACACTTTAATGAGAAATTGAGTGAATTAAATCCTAGATCTCTTACCATTTTGAGTGGGTTGGCTGAGTCTGGTACTGTGACAGTCTGATTGAATTCAGCTCATCAAAGTCTTTATATAGGATACCTCCAGAAACAAAATGAATATATTTTACTACTAGTTTCGTGAACTCGTCTTATCTCACCAAAAATTAACATGTTTCTTTATGCACAAAATTAACATGTTCACTTTCCCACTCCATTTTACCTTTAGAGCTGAACTAAAAATTTGTAAGTCTAAGTAAAGATTCAAATTTATTACTTTAGTTCTGCTAATAACCTTTTTATTTATACGTAACAGCTTTATAAATATTTATAATGTGCCATAATTTTCGCTTATGTAGGTAGGTACCTACTCGGCGTAAATGGAACAACATTTAGGTAACAGTAAGAACTTATTGTAATTAGCGTTTAATTCTCTCAGAATTAAAGGTGTCAAGGTTATATTTGTCCTGGTCAAATGTGGATTAGCTGACCCACATTTAGCTGACTTTCCTTTAATCACATTTTGTAGATTGATTGCGTTATTATTGCCTACCTGTGTCGGTATTCCCGCCTGATTATGATGTGAGCGTCTTCAAGTTACGAGCGAAAAGGTTCCGGAAATCGCGCATTTGTTTTTAAAATTTCTGATCGTATTTATTGCTTTATCACTTGCTTCGGCAAAGGAAAACATTGTGAGGAATCTTGCACATCTGAGAGTTATCCATAAAGTTCGCAAAGGTGTGTGCAGTCTGCCAATCCGCAATTGACCAGCATGATGGGGTATGCCTCACATTGCGAGACGAGACCCTTGCTGTATAGGATTCATTATATATTATGCTGTATAGGAATTAAGGTAGCAAACGAACATTCACCATGGATCTTTCGCTGCCGCCCATGAAAACTACTAATCAACTCAAATGGGACTACGATGGTTAGTCCAGTTAGCAGACGGTGTTAGAACATTAGTTGGTTAGTTTGTTAGTAGGCATGAGGACTGGGGCAGGTACTGTTAGTGATAGTTAGTCCTGCTAGTTGTTGTTTGTAAGAGCCTCATTATAATTCGGTCAAAGACGTGTTGCTACCCTCGAATACAAAACCTGGCTATTACTGCTCGGAAATAAAGTATAAAACATATCGATTGATTTCAATGTACGGTTCAATTCTAAGTAAGAGAAGTTCTATCTTTCCTTGAAGGCGTCCACATCAGGCGGAAATTCCGACGCAGGTAGGCAATAATAACTGAATCAATCTGCAAATGCTGATTAAAGGTAAAGTCAGCGATTCCACACTTGACCTTGACAAACATAACCTTGACACCTTTCATTCTCATCCTTAATTCTTAAATTTCCGTTTCTATCTGTATTAATTCTAAGCTAAATTACTGTAAATGTCAGTCGCTTAATTAAGTGCTACGGTTAACATTTGCGCTAAAGTTGATAGATTCTGTTGCAATAGTAGAGAATCATAAATCATCTTAATCGTTGGAGTCTTAGAACCAATGAGCTTATACCTATGTAGGACTAGTAAATACATCCTCGCTTCTCATGGGGAACTTATTAACCACATATAAGTACATGTAAGGTAAATAATAAGTTAATCCTTACGTTTACAAATGATTTATTCCTTACTTATTTGATTGACTTATTCCTTTTACATTATCATATAAGGAATTTGTTTGTATTTTAGTTAAATGAACCTGACGACATTTTTTTCATTATTTATAGTGTTTTTTTTATTCTTTGAATAGAAATAAATATGCTTTTTAATTGTGAAATGATTAAAATATAACAAACATTAAATATACCTCAAATTTGTAACACACGAGTGAAAGCTACATCCAAATCGGTTAAGCTCTTTTTGCGGAAGCAAATATCACACAAACCTTTAAAAAAGCATTATTATTCGTTTACTTTAATAAAAACCTTAATAATATTTTTCCTCAAACTTTTTCTCAACTATCAGCAACAGGCTATCTGAACCAGATAACAAAATATATCTCTGAGTCTGAGTAAACCGAGTCTTGTTTTGCATAATAATACAATTTGTATGGCTAAAAGCTGGAAGTACATTATAATAAATCGTTTTAAATATTTTAATTTATCGATCGTCCCATGTGACATTCACGTGTTGGATGTTATAAAAATCATCGTCGTCATCGTCGTAAACTATTCAACTTATACCTGCGGATAACTTCCGCCACCGCACATTAAGAAGTAAACTACCATCAGGTGACCCGTCCACCGTCGTTATGCCGTATACCATTCCGTATACCATCATTTGCCCGTTTAGGCTATAAAAAGGCTGGTTCGTTTTGTCAGGGGTGTCTCACCATCAAAATAATATTAAAACAAAAATAATTCTCACATTACATCACGCCTCAAAAAAACACAAACGAGATATCACATTTACATATACCCAATCCACCTTCAATTTGCCATTAATATTAATTTATATAGGTAATTCTAATTGAAATTTAACGTTATTGTGTTAATTGTTAATTTATTAACGGAGTTGGTATCCCGTTCTTCTAAACAACAAGTAAGTAAAATAATTATAAATTATCCTAAAACAATGTACCTAAGTATAAGCTATCTATCTATTCTTCTACGATACGCATTCCTTTTCTAGATATTTTATTTTGTTGTATCTAATACCCATAGTTATCTTCACTACAAACGTTTAAATGCAAACGAGTGCTCACGATTTTGAATTAGTTTAAAAACAAAAACTGATGAATTGTTTAGTGTCTGCCGTGATATAAGTTTAAAATCATATCTTTACTGCAAGTCCCTAATATAAATACCTATCCCGTGTGTCCTCCTCATTTTTTCCTTTTGCTCCAAATATGAATGCGATTCGTGAAGGACAAGTTACTAGCTCGATTTTTTTATAACGGGTGTCCGACGGCTGCGGAGTTGTAGAACATACCTAACAGAAAGTTATGTTCGGATCACCTATTCATTCATGTGTACGTGACAGAATCATAATGGACGTGTTACGGAGGCTTTCCAAGTCGACCTGCTGATTAGGACCTATTGACAAACATCTGTTGTTGCAACGGCTGTCTGTGAATACTACTGTGAATGCTTTAATTATCTCAAAGGTTTGAATTGCGAGAAAGTTATTCAACTTGTTGAATTTTGCAGCATCTCAGCATTGCATGCATCACAGCATTTGCAGCATTTTGGAGATTCGTATGACGCAATGGTCGCCATGCCGGACTGGTCGAAAGGATCGATTTTTAAATGAGTGCGACTCGTTCAACAACAACTAACCTCCTAACCCACAATCTCCTGAATCCTCTCGAATCTAGTTTTGTCCAGGGTCATAGTACGGTCAAAGCCTTACTTAAAGTCACCGATGACATTCGTTTTGGTAAGAAAAACCAGCAGCTTACTATGTAGGCATTGCTGGATTTTAGCAATGCCTCCGATTGTTGCGTCAGATGTTACGTTCACTCAACATATCGAAAAGACGAGAAAAGCCCTTGTGGCCAGATGAATTAAAATTAAAATTGACATTCATCGCAACCCATACTGACCCACTGCAGAGCACGGGTCTCCTCTTACAATTTGAGAGTTACAGGCCATAGTCCACCATGCGGGCCATGTGCAAATTGGTGGACTTCACACACATTTGAGGACATTAAGAGAACTCTCAGGTGTGCAGGATTCCTCACGATGTTTCCTTCATCGAAGTGATAATTAAATTCTAATACGCACATTATTTTTGAAAATTGCGTGCAGGAGTTGCGTGCAGGATTTGAACCTGGACCCCCTGGTTAGAGAGTCCAATGTTAATCAGTCGGCTATCACTGCTCTGTTAAATTGTCATTTTTACTATCTTGGGAGTAAAATTAACGTAGGATATCCGTCTAGGGTTAAATGGAGTATCCTTCGGCTTACTTCTCAAGGATATTACTTACCAACTAAATAAGAGTAATAATAATCCATCAGTATTCAGTGACATTCTGCCATCTAAGATCGTTGATTAAGATATGCATGCAGATGTTGTTAACGCGTCATGACGAATTTATTTAAATGTATTATAATTTGATGTCGCACAAAGGTCGCAGAGTATTGTTTGTTGAAATATTCGCCTTTTTGTTTTAATAAAGTGCTAAGTTGCAAAGCACAACCTTACGACTTGTCACGTTACTGAAGCACAGTATATAGGTACTCTGTTCGAAATAGCTTACAATTATCAATTGTGATATTATCAGTGTCGAGGGGAATGTTTTTCGATGTGAGTCGCGGCTTTGAAGAAAATTTTCAATAAGGATGTGATTGTGATCTCAAAAATCTCTCTTCAAAATCATTTAATCTTGTAGGCAGTATTGCAATACATCTATAAATTTATTTTTTTGTTTCTCTGTGCTTACTAATAACCTGCAACTAAACTTTTGGCTATATAATTTAAATAATCAGAAATCACCACGGAACATTTATTGCAAAATTCTGAGTAAAAAAAATGAATTACCTATATAAAAACACTCTGACTACTAAACATCTATTCTGATCATTTATCCAAACACGCGCAAATGAATTAAATATTAGCCACTAAAGTCCTTCGTACATCATTTTGGAATCCGACAGTCACCGCGAGATTCTCAACCACACGTGATCGCTACGTGACAGCTTCCTCAATGAAGCTCTTAATTATACCTCGTATAAACTGGTTTTATACTTATGTCATGTCACTAGCTGTAGCCCGCGGCGTAGCCCGCGTGGAAGTGCTTTTGAAACTTTCATACCTAAGTTAATTCCCTTACGGGTTGATTTACTGAGAACGAAAAACAGATGTTTCATTATTTCTAACCATAATCCTAAAGACCGATTTTCATAGTGTCGTAATTTCAAAAAATCTCTCAACTTTTCTACACAGTCGGAACACGGCCCCTCCCTATGCATGACCTATCTTGGCGGGAGATCTCCCGCAAACTCTTTTCAGACTCCCACTATATATTATGTACCTACACTTATAGGCAATTACTTATTAATTATTGTCTCTAATACCTATGCGGTTTAAAGATTACATACCTCCCCACATGCTCGGCTGATGAGAATTTGAATACCGATTAATGTTGACAATGACCGATATTACGATATTAGTAGGCAAAGGTCAATGTTTATTCGTCAAAGGAATTTGTGTTCGAACTGAGATACTCATGCCAGCCGCCGGCTGTGAATCACTATTAGTAGGTGATAAGGGTTCGATACAAAATCTAATAAGAGGCTTTAGATATCAGGGAGTCCGGTGTATTTTGGAATACAAGGGCACACATAAGTGAAAACAAAATATTTAAATTTTTTATTAAAATTGAGGAAGAACTAGGTACTTCGAATTTAAAAATATTCCTGTAAATTCGTTTAAAATCGATAAACGTGATGTATCTAATATTAAATAAAGCCGTTCAATTGCGAGTCGGTCTCGTACACGTAGGGTTCCGTACCTACCACCGAGCGATATTAACTGAATTATTTCACCATAAAAGAAAATGACAAATGTATGTATGTATACACGTTGAAACAATTTATATTTTCGCGCACACTTTCAAGGAAGCCGTGGCCTCGTAGTTTGCGCTTCTCCTGATCGCGTCAAAGCGGGTTCAAACGGTAAAATATATATATTTTTTTTTCAATCATAATAACTCCTCTTTTTTATTATTTATTACAAGTAAATAAAAACATTTTTTGTTTTAATTTATTCCTGTAGGTATAGCGCGAAGTTCAAAAATTACGTTAGCTTCTTGTACGGGAGCCCCTCTATGGAATAAATATATAGTTAATTTTACTATTTGTCGTGATAGAGGCTTTAACGAGTACTTTGGGAAAATTTCCAGTGTATCTCGAACGGTTTATGAGATAAAACAACCCCTTTTTTTAAGGTTACTTATATTATGGGGACCCCTTTAGAAGCCTAACTTTTTACTTTTATATTATTTGTTGGTATAGTAACACGTATTCTGTGAAAATTTCAGGTGCCTCGACCTATTTCCGTTCAAAAGATATAGCTCTGTGACTAACAGACGGACAGACAGACAGTTCAGAGGCATATTAATAGGGTTCAATTTTATATCATTTTGGTACGGAATTATTTAGTGGTTTTTTATGACCACGTATAATAATATTATAATTATAATGACTTATGTTCCGCACAAACTATTTACATAACTCAGATTAACAGCTGCTGTGAGAATATTAGGTTTTAACGTTTTTTACCTGTCTTCTTATAATATTAGATGATAAGTATAGGTAATCGTTAGTGCATCTTAAGGTCTTCTTACTTTTCAACGATTAAAGATATTTAGGTCATAATCTAAATCGACCTCGTAGCTTAATTGGTAGTGGCCCTGAGGTTTCCCAGCCGGGGCAGACATTTGTAAAATGTGCGATTTCGGGTCGCGGATGCAGCTGATGTTTTATTTGTATTGTCCATGTCACCCGCGACACAGAAAATCCTAATGCAGGGGTATGAGTGTGTTCACCTTTATTATTGTTTTATTTAGAGACCCACCCTCGCTTCGCTTCGGGAAACTTTGGATAATTCACACTATATCGTTATAAATTATAGCCTTTATGTTATTCTGATGTGTAAGCTATATTATTGTAATGTTTCAGCAAAATCCATTCGGTAGTTTTTGCGTGAAAGAGTAATAGACATTCATACATCCATACAAACTCGCATTTATAATATTAATAGGACTACTAGCCACATCCGCAAACGCTTTGCAGTGACAACGGTTGCCATAATAACGACAATAGGAACCATATAAAATTTTAATGCAACCCAAATCGAATTAAATTTTCCATTCCAATGAGGACTTCGGAGTATTCAAAAATATTCTTCCATTTAAATACTATCTTGTACAATGATATCTATAAATGATTTGTAGCCAAAAACATACAAAACTTGTATAATTTGTATTGTCGCGATAAAGATTAATCAAGTCAGTAAATGTTTTTTTGTATTGGTGGTAAATCTTATGTTTCCTAATTTTAGTTGTTTTCGTATACAAAAAACAAAAAGAAGAACCAGTATGACTATTAGGATTATTTATTTATTAGACATCTTAATATATATAATTCGAGTGTGAGTGTGTATGTCACTGAACTCCTCCTAAACGGCTTGACCGATTTGGTTGAAATTTTTTGTGTGTCTTCAGGTGGATCCGAGAATTATTTAGATTCACAATTGGACCCGGTAGGTGGCGTTGCTGTCGATATATCACCAAAACATTTTTTAACGACTGGACCGATTTGGATGAAATTTTTTGTGTGTGTTCAAGGGGATCTGGGAATGGTTTAGATTCACAATTGGACCCGATAAGTGGCGTTGCTGTCGATATATCACCAAAACAGTTTTTAATTATAAAGCGGTACGAAGTACTCCGGGACAACTTGTTATAATATAGAGTAGAAATATTTGTCAGACTGCAAATATTTCTACAACAATTGTAGCTTCGACTCATTCATGGTATCGAACACTGGTCTCCAATCCATGAGACCTAAACCCACACTGCCTAACCTTTGGTTTGTTGGAGGGATTAGTGGTTAACTGACGCGTCGGAAGTTTTTGTGATGGCCTAGGCCTCTGAAATGGCTTAACGATTGCTGCGATAACAACCGGGGCCGATGGCCTGCTAAGCACAGAAACTCACACAAAAATTTTGCCAATAGCGTACACCCATCCGACTACTGACCGCGCTTGGTGTTACATAACTCGGTAGATCAAAAAGCTCGGAACTATGAGTATTGTGTTCGATATTTACCTCCATCAAACCAAGTGATAATTAATTTTTACTTAGTAACATGGCAGTGCCTAAAGAAAATCCTGTTCTATCGCAGAAGTAAATAAAAGTACCATATTCCGGGCTAGTACATTAATCCGTAACATTTTGATTTTTGTCGCAAAATAAGAAAACTGTCCGTAAAATCCATAATTTATTGAATGTAACTACAACTACAGTTCATATAAAATCAAAATAACACGATGTTTGAATATAAATAATCATTCTTAAAGCCGTATCGAGCTTCCGAAGAGTCAGTACCGGCCCCCGCGACGTTTCAGTACTATGTTGTTAACAGTGAGCGTAAAGCGACAGTGCATTTTCGTAAGGATCTTATGTGACACTGGTAAGTTAATTTAATTTAATTTTGCAATATTATTAATTGTTACTTATTAACAGAAGGTTTCAGCGTTATTTCGAATTATAACAAACCATATTTTGAGAGAAAATATGACTGCCGGAATTATGTTCACAACAGTGAAACGGTGAACATAAATACGTGCTGTATTACGTAATAAGGGTAAATTAGTATGATGTGTTTATGGATTTTATTCCGAACTGGGGTTAAATACTTACTTAAATATGACATAAATTAATTCAGTAATGATAACAGATTGGTGTGACGTAATTACGGTATATGCTTTTTTTAATTATAATTCTTAAAATCGAGTTTGAAATTATGACATTTTATGTTATACTAAAGAATCAATACAGTATGTTATCGAAATTAAATTAAGTTTATTTCAAAAAGTAAATAAGGATAACTATTTATATCGATGTTATGCACATAATAGTTATATTAACTTTTAATATATTCAGATATTTTATTTTATTTTTTTAATTTAACCTATTTTCTTCAATGCCGTAATAAGGGACAAGAGTTTTTTGCTTATGTCCCATATTCCGGTATACCGTACGGTATTACGTAGTATAGTAATAAGAAGCAGAAACATTGGTTTTCAACATAAAACGCCAAATCTCAATTTTTTCAAGATTTTTGTATTAATCACAAAATGTATCCAAAAATTTAAAACGATACGTTTGCATTTTAAAACATTTTAATATTATTTACAATTATCATTATAACTGTAACCTCGATTTTATTTTATATTTTAGGTTTACCTTTGGTAACCAGGCCTGCTCATAGCCCAGCGGCTTGCGTCGATCTTAACTGATCTACAAAGTTAAGCAACAGTGGGTGTGGTCAGTAGTTGGATGGGTGACCGCTAGTGGAAAAAATTTCTGGGGAACTTCCGTGCTTCGGAGGGCACGTAAAGCCGTCGGCCCCGGTTGTTATCATTTGGTAGCAGTCGTTAGGCCATGTCGGAGGCCTTCGGGCGGCATAAACTACTTCCGAAACCATGGGTTGGCCACTAACCCCTCCACCAATCTGTACTGGAGCAGCGTGGTGCTCAGGGTTATGCTCAAGGCCTCCTCAGGTATGAGGAGAGACCCGTGCTCAGTAGTGGGCCATTAATGGGTTGAAGCCAACCAGGCCTGATCTTAATATTATTATGAATTGATGTTCCTTAGAATAGGTAAGTACTCATAACTTATGTTCTTTAAGATTTTTGTCATAATAAAAGTTGTAAAATTGTTTGTAATTTTGAATTTTCGTTAATTATACTTTTTTTTTAATTAAATTTTCACGATGGTGATTATTTAGTAAACAGCAGCTCTCATTTTGTCGCAGAAGTTTTATGGTAATTGTTTTTTTTTTATTTATCCGAAAGAACAATTATATCGTACTTAATAATTTTAATAAAAGTATAAATTAATACAATTAGGTAGTTTAATTCATTAAGTATATTCTTAAAGACATGTATGATGATTTTAGGTCAAAGAAAACGTATGCTAAAGATAGTACGGAATTACGTACAGTGATTGCCGGAATTAGCTCCGACGCCAAATTTTAGTACGGAATTAGAGACAAACGTGAGGTTCAGCAAAATAACGATTATTCCTATAAATTAAAGGCTACGACGCAAAATATTTTTCAACATTTATCTTATAATACCAATCTAGAGAATAAAACAATTTTTATCCTTAGAACCTTCCTACTTTGTCTAAAAACCAACCTCAAAGTCAAAAGTGCCTTAATAGTCCGGAATATGGGACATTTACCTTACGTAACATCAGCAGATTTAAAGGAACGCCTATGTGTGCGTTGTCTTGGTATTTGTGTGTAAACATATTGAACTAATAGGTACACATATTACGTAAGAGAAAAAAATATGTTTGAATGGACCTATTACCCACACACTAATTATTAGTAATCGCCTTAGCATATGCAATGTTCAAATATTTAATGAGTGGTAAAAATAGTACAACGTTGTACAGCAGATTTTTTTGTAGCCGACGAAGGATCAGTTTAGCCACCTGAAGGTTAACAGGCACTTTTGCCAATGGACATCAGTAACATAAGCATCGATGCGTTGTCGAAAGAAGCGAAAAGAAAAAGAAAAAAATCAAGATGTGTGCAATTCGCACGTGCTAGAAGTGAAACTTCATAACAACGATAATACTGTCAGTCCAAAATATTGATGTTTTGCTTTGCTTACGTCAGCCGCCACTTTGCCGATTCATTCGCGTCATTTCCGTTTCAACGAATTCCAAATCACAACGATACTAAAGAAGTATTCACTTCAAAACTGGCTCTTTGGCCCGTAGCCCAAAGATGACGAGTCGTTTGTTGATGTTGACAAGCAAAGAGAATGGGACCTATCCAGGCCAGGCATGCTTAGCGGAAAGATTAACTTATATAATATCTATAAGCTTCTCTCGCCTTTTTTGATACGCGATTAAATTTGCTTTAAATTTACTCTTTAGGTGAAAGAAAACATCGATAGGAAACCTAAGAATTTATCTATATAATTATATAAAAGGAGAAGCTGACTGACTGACTGACTGACTGACTGACTGACTGACATATCAACGCAGGACCTAAACTATAAGTTTTAGAAACTTGAAATTTTGCACGGGGGTTCCTTTTATAACGTAGGGGAGCACTAAGAAAGGATTTTTGAAAATTCACCCCCTAAGGGGGTAAAACGGGGGTGCAAAGTTAGTATGAAACTTTCCCGTTTTAGGGTATTTTAATGAAATTCAGTATGAAGGTATTTCATTGAAAGTTATGAAACATGTTTTTTCGAAAATCATCCCTTAAGGAGGTAAAAGGGGGGCGCAAACTTAGAACGAAAGTTCTCTGATTTTATCAACTGTTATATATTTAGGGATTTTTGGCGGGCCAAGCCGCGGTTATAGGCTTGTAATGTATAAAATATGTGAAGTATGCCAATCCTCGACCAGCATAGTGTAGTGTCTGTATTGTAATTCAATAATTACGATGTGTACTATAACACTCGAGATCTTCAAGCGGCATGAACTCTTAGGTTGGACACGAACCTAAGAGTTCATGCCGCATAACTCTTAGGTTGGACACGAACCTAAGAGTTCATGCCGCATAAGATTATGCCGCTTGCCGCATATTGCAGTTATAAGAAGGGTCCCCTACTGTAATGTACTGTAATGGGCTATATATGTGATGAAGCCAATACCTACATATTGATAAGCATTATAATAATGTGTTTTTCGAAATCAATTATTAAACCGTTTTAGTTGTAAAGAATCTGACCTTTGGCATAAAGGTCGTATTTATTAACGTTAATGATCTTTATGAGTAGACCGGCCACATGAGAGTAAGTCACCGTAGTCTTTCAGCTTTACCGACACGTTGCCGACTAAAAACAAAGGGGGGATCCATACCGGAACAGAACCACAAACATACTTCTTAAAATAAAAATCAGGCCAAGTGCGTGTCGGTTTCGCAAACGAAGAGTTCCGTACAAACGTGAAATATTTACGAAACATTATGTGTTACGCTTTAGCATCACGGACGCGAGAAAAATGTTTGCTTTGCTTGGATTCAAGGTTAAAAGGAGCTTACAATAAAATGTAACAAAAAACCGTTCCACAGCATTTTATATGTAACTCATATTATTGTAAAATACAAAAACTAAAATGTAAACTGAATATTTAAATTAGACTAGGTACTTGAGAGTAATAAAAAATTATTTTTATTGCTTCGTTAACTTTAAACCCAGAATTAGGTTACAAGATAGGATGACTCATAGATGTAAACATTTAATACATACCTAACCTACATCATATAAGGAACAAATTTACATACATTTAAATTCACAAAAATCAATAACCTACACATGTGGGGCCCGGGTTTGAATCCTGTATTTTTTAATTGTTATTTTTTGGGGTTAATTCATTCGGGCACAGGTGTGTTGCTTCCCTTGCCTTGACGCCTATAGGAGTGCGCACATTACACCAACTCGACGTCAACTCCACTCCGACTCCACTCCGTTTCAACTCCGACGTTCCGTTCCGCGATCAACGCTTCATCGACGTCAACTCGACTCCGTCTCCACTCCGTTTCAACTCCGACGCTATTTACATTACATCATTGTGTCGGTCGACGCGTGGACTACTCGTCTACGGTGAGTCGTCAACGCAACGTCGACGCGTTGGTCTCGAGACGGAACGGCTATGGGTGTAGGGCGAGCCGTACAGGGCTTTTAAGTATAAGTTCGAAATTCAACCTTACCTTCAAAGATATAAGGCTCATAATTGAATGTTAGCTTTGTCAAGGTTTTAGTCGCGTTGGCGTCGGTCGGTTGTGGAGTCGTTGTACTGTGCGCACTCCTTAAGACGTTCTCTGTTAACGTTACTGTAAATGTTACTGGATACACAATGTTCTAACGTGCTATGATGGACATTGTATCTTCGTCTTCCCACATAGGAAATTGTAGGAAATAAGATTCATCAACGGGCGTACCACCAACACGTGTTTCGCCCCCAATTGTCCTTAAACTTACGAGTTATGAATGGTTGAGTATAGCCGGTACCTATAATTGAAGCTTATATATAATTATGATCTTGCATAGATATATATTATATTATGCACACATCGACATATTAAAAAATTGTACCTCTTCATAAGAAAAATGCACGCACGTAACATTCTGAGATTTGACTTAAAGTTTACGTCGACGAGTGCAGCGAGCCGAATTTTATATAAAACAAGTTGTCCCGGCGTACTTCGTACCGCTTTATAATTAAAAAATGTTTTGGTGATATATCGACAGCAACGCCACCTATCGGGTCCAATTGTGAATCTAAACCATTCCCAGATCCCCTTGAACACACACAAAAAATTTCATCCAAATCGGTCCAGTCGTTAAAAAATGTTTTGTTGATATATCGACAGCAACGCCACCTACCGGGTCCAATTGTGAATCTAAACCATTCCCAGATCCCCTTGAACACACACAAAAAATTTCAACCAAATCGGTCAAGCCGTTTAGGAGGAGTTCACTCTCATACACACTCACATTCGAATTATATATATTAAGATATCCATTACAAATGCATACAAGTGCGGGAGCACGAGGAGTTCCTGTGACGCGGGTCGCATAGACAACACAAATAACACATCACTAATACCCATAACTCAAGAACAACCATTTATCCGTCACATAAATATCTGAACCGGCCGGGAATCGTGAATCGAACCCGGGATCCTTCGCTTCGCAGGTAAAGTCACTAGAGTCCTACTAGGCTACGGGGTCGTCAACTAATGGAAAGATAGTTTTCATCTTTCTAGCCATTACTTTAGAACCGCCTGAGGTGTCAACATGAGTGAAGAACGAAGCGACTTTTCAATTGCCGTAAATCCCCTGTAAGCGGCAATAATTTGGCCGAGTACAAGAGTGAACCTTTTTAACAACCCGCGCGTGCCAACTGCGGTGCCAAGACACATTACACATGCCAGGACGGCTCTCGAAATTGGAAAAATAATTGCCACTTGCCATTCTTTGCATCTTATTAGTGTAAAATAAGTGATTATAACATACAAGTAACAACCACTTCTCAAGTAGGTACTGGCACTCTGTTCGTAATTAAGGGTTAAAGCGTAGATTAGTAGAGAGTAGGTACTCCACTATGCTTCTCTGGTCAACGCAAATTTATAGAAGAGTACAAAACAAACTCAAGTGTCATAAGAAGCTATTTGATTGAAGCAGGAAGTTGTCGGATTTAGCTGCCCTCAGTAGTAGGTCTTAGTTACACCTTAGCGACTGCTACCCTCTGAAGTTTGAACTAGCAGTAAATTGGCAATAGTTGACTATCGATGCCACTGATATTATGGTATTTTACAGTAACAAGAGGATATAATTTAGGAGTTGAACTAGACGATGCAGAGCTCGTACAGGAGAAATATGACGTCATTTGTTCATATATTACTATGAGTAACGGTGCATCTTAGAAGCGCTCTTAGCCCGGTAGCTTGCGGTGATCGACAAAGTTAAGCAACGGCGATCATAGTTGAATGGGTGACCGCTAGTGACAAAATTTTCTTGGTCGCTTCCGTGCTTTAGAGGGCACGTAAAACCGTCAGTCCTGGTTGTTACCATCTGGTAGCAGTCGTTAAGCCATGTCGGATGCCTTCGGGCGGCTTAAGAATTTCAACACTTGGGTTGGCCACTAACCCCATTACCAATCCGCACTGGAGCAGTTTTTCGTATGCTCTAGGCCTCCGCAGGTATGAGGAGAGACCCGTGCTCACTAGTGGGCCATTAATGGGTTGAAGCCAGCAAGGGTGCATCAGAAGTCACCGAGTTTGTCTATTATTCAAAAAAGACGGAGCTCCTTACTTTAATGCCTTACCTTATCAAATAATCATGTTATAATAGTTTTCAAATATCTATCCTTTAACTTCTATAATTTATAGAACCTATTTAAATGGGTATACAAAGTGTATATTCATACGACTAGTACGAATAGCAACAGCCTTAAATATATCGATATTAAGGAAAATCCTTTTAACAAAATTATAATGATTAAGAACACGGGTGATGCCGTAAAAATACTTAATCGCGTTCACCTTGTAAAGATTCGAATTATTGAAGAGCAGAGATCTTTCTTGCAAAATAATGCAAATGTCGATACCTAGAACCATATTCGAACGAAGCCGGGCGGGTATAAAACGCCGCACCGGTATTTGAAAATCACAGTTACACATCGTCTGTTAACTTTGACACACAAAATGGTGAGTGAGAATCGTCAGGGTGTTACACCACTTCATATGAGGTGAACGGTGCAGCGGCTCCATTGAGTTAAAGGGCAGTTGTTGCATTACAGATTAGCGTTATTTGTGATAGTGCTCTTTGAATCGTTTTACTTAACAAATAAGTCCTGATAATCGTAAATTAGCGCGTTAATTATTCTTCATGTTAGTTATTTTTTATAATTTAAATTTTTTAGTAGACATTGTAATAATTTACTTTGATTACTAATTACAATTTTTTGCCTCACGTGGCATATTAATATTGACCTGCGTTAATATTTTATGGCGCATCCTAATCATAATATGACAAATCAATGAAACTTTTTTTTATTTTACAATTGCAGAACATTAAAAATGTTCTGCAATTGTAAAATAAAAACAAATTATTTTATTTCTATTACGATTGGGTCTTATCGGGTTATAAAACAAACGTTTTTTCAGTTCCATCCTTGTTGAGTACTTCTTAATGATCATATTTTTTAAATAAATAAACATACATGATATTAATTAAGTCTTAAATTACATGGATTTATTAGCAATTTAGATTATTTTCGGTTTATTTTGGTGTAAAACGTCCTAATAAAATACTTTCCCCATACCTACATCTTTGATATAGTTTTTGCAATCAATAAAAATACACTGTAAAAATAGGCAGTAACTATAGTATAATTATAACCATTCAAAACTTTTATCGAGATGTAGACGGCACCCCGATTATCAGGGCTTCTTCTCTTTAAGTTAATGTCAATATAGCAAACCTTAATAATAAAAGCAAAACAAATGTTTGTACTAATAATCTCATATTAATTTCCTGCTCATAAATAAACTCAATCTAAACATTGTTTACTTACAGAGAACTTTCATCACTATCCTCGCCCTTGCGGCCATCGCTGCTGCTGATGTGTCCCACATCGTCGGCTCGTCTGAGTCTGACTCCGTCATCGTGAAGCAGGCTGCCGATGTGTTCCCCGACCAATACAACTTCGGCTACGAGACCAGCAACGGTATCTCCGCTCAAGAGAGCGGAGTCCTGAAGAACGCTGGCCGCGTAAGTTACAGTCATCGGACACTATTTACGCCCGCGTAATTTTTTTTATTATAAGTTAATTTTTGACTACAATACCACCTGATGTTAAGTGGTGATGTAGTCTTGGCGCAGTAACTTAGTAAAAGCGTATTCACTCTTGATAATCCACTCGTTATCCTTAATGTCCTATTAACTTAGGTCAAGTAATAATGTTGTGTCAATTTGACAGTTGCTAGGTTTGACTTGAGAATAGTTTTTATGAACTTGTTTTTGTTAAACATTACAATTGTTTTGTTTTTGTTAAAAATTACAATTAGGAATCTTTAGGACGCTTAATTATACAATTATCTATAGCTTGATCATAATAGATCTTTGCTAAAAGTGATATTTCTTCAGTCAGATATTTTATTTTAATGACATAAGCAAACGTTACTATTTATCAATCAACCATCAAATATATTCCTAGCTGATGTAAAAATTCTACGACAGAAAACCGAAATATCGATGAATTATTTATAATGACTTCAAGACCAACTAATGATATTTAAATAATAGATGAGTAGGTCAATATATAATTATGTAGATAATCTTTAACCTTGGTAGTTTATCAAGTAAAGGTTGGTTATGCATTTAATTTTAAATAAATTTGAATCATCATTATTATTATTGATAGTTTCACCAGTTTTGTAAGTTTAAATGTATATATAAACCTTAAACAATTACTGTAACACAACATAAACAATTATTTATTGTTACATTACAATTATTTATTGTTACATTACATTTTATTAGTAAAGTACACTCATAAAACTGATTGAACATGAAACCTAGCCGTTTGTGACCTGAAAGCTGAACACCGGGAAATGGAGGCAAATTTTATGAGTAATGAAGGACTTTCATTGAAAATTATCTTTAGTAATGAAAAATGCCACACAGCAGATAAATCTGATAAGTTTTAATTTCCTAACAAGAGTTTAAATTTTCAGGAGGACGAGGCTATTTCAGCTCAGGGAGACTTCAGCTACACTGCTCCCGATGGTTCTAGAATCGGTCTGACTTACGTTGCTGACGAGAACGGTTTCCAACCCCAGGTAAATTTAGACTTAAATATTTTCTAAAAACAAAACTGATCGATAAAAGGTTATTAAAAATATTAAATCTAAAACTACTATGATGTTCTGGCATAAAGTCATAGGTAACAAAGTAAGCAGATTAATTGATTACTACAGATAATATAGTAATTGTTATTCATTTTATGCTTAAATTTTAAACAAATACAAGAGATAGTTTTATAACTAATCAAACATAATGTTCGATTTGTATTCTGTACTAAGCGAAATTTGGTTTAATTTTGAACTCATTATCGCCGCTAAGTTAGTCCTGTCTGTTGGAAGTTCTGGGCTATGTACCACGCAGTTTAGTCCCGAAACTTGCATATTCTTTAACCATGTAATAGATAAATATTACCGGACAACATAGATTCTCCGTTTCCTTAGACAACGCACCGGTGATGTCTTTGTTATTACTCTGTCCACGGTCTGTCACGCGACGGTGACTTAACATGTGGTTCTTCTGCTCATTTGTTGAGTTATGTACATGACGATGTCATGGTAATGTGTGAAGTTAAATTAACATATTATTTTTTGTTTCAGGGTGCTCATCTGCCTACTCCCCCACCCGCGCCCCTTATCCCTGAGTACATCGCAAGAGCGATCGAGTACATCAGGACTCACCCACCCAAGCCCGAGAAATTGTAATTTAATTAATAAGCATCAATTAAACCCAAGAGCTAAGACACTGCCATTACTGTTACCTCTAGTCGCTCCTTTATAATGGTGCAATAAAAGGTTTATTACAAGTTGATTATTGTTGTTTTCTTCATTTTTTTATATTTATGATAGCTTCATATTGTTTAGTATGAAAATAAAGGAATTATTTATATTGTGAATTTCAAAAATCAAACTTTAGGTCATGCCTGTTGTCAGAGACTTAATATGTTTTTTTATACGTGTAAGATTGAAACGATAAAAAAAATCAAGTTTTATCCAGACAATTTGTACACCAACTCGACGTCGACTCAACTCCGACTCCAACCGTTCCGTTCCGTTCATGGGTGTTCGGCGAGTAGTACACCTCTTTCAATTTCGAAATTCCACCTTGCGTAACGAGATATAAAGTTCATAATTTAATTTTAGTTTTGTCGGTGATGGATGGGAGTTGAGTGGATCTAATGTGCGAAGTCCTAAACTCTGTTAAAATGTATCCATTGAATACACTGATATCAATCTACTCACATGTAAGATTCTAAAACAGAAAAAAATGAAAAAATCAAATTTAACTGAACTTGTAAAACAAAGGAACATTTCAATACAACCAACAAATATCAATTGTCAGATAGCTTCGTAAAAGTAGCCCAACTACGTATTTCTTAGCGAATTTATCCATACTTAGTACATATTGCATATTGTAAAATTTACGCAAATATACCTATTACATTATTAACTTACTATATATACTTAATGTATAAGAGATATACAAAAGACGGTCATATGGCATACATCCGGTTGCCAGAGGACACAGTTTTGGGAACATAACTTAAACTTACATGAGAAATAAGCATTTATTTGTTAGTGGTCTTAGTTGCTTGTAATGTTGAAGTGGCCAACAACATAGGACATCTTAGTACAAGTACATGATTTACTGAAAATTTTAACTTATTTTATTTTAATACTATATGTGATATAACCCATGAGTGGTATATGTCTGTTGATAATGACGCAGATTATCACTAGGCAACATGTAAACACATATTTAGAATTGGATTCAAACATTCAGGTTACAAAAAACATAAAAATGTACTTTACATTAAAAAATACGATAAAAAGAAGAAAAAGGAGGAATTTAAGGTTTTTATTATTGAAAGTAGCTACAGTTGTACATAAAGCTGTTTACGAAATTACTTAAAATAATAATAATGCACAATACATTTAAGATTACCTCCGTTGGGGACATTAATAAACATTTTGAGATCCAAAACCAAAGATCTGGGAATTTGAACTAAATATACCTCAGCACTAGAATCTTCCAGTCATTTACTAATTAGAATACGAGGACAGATGTCACATATAAAATAAAACATATCACACATAATTGATACAAGTTTTACGTGTTTGAATATAAATACCTCATTAATTCTAACAAGTTATAAATCAACATTAACATCTCTGCATAAACAAATGCCCGTTCAAAGGTCAAGGTTGGAAGCTAAGGGAGCGGTTGTGTTGTTTCCTTGTATTTTTCTTTGTATCATCACCTTTTTTATAAATATCACCTCATGACCTTTCAACTTTTAAATTGCTGAAATATTATATTACAATTATAATGTCAGAAGCGACATGGACGAGCTTTGCTTTAATGAGCGGCGCAGTAGAATTCAAATGTCAATTTTTGTTCTCTGACATATTATAAGTTTAAAAGATCGTATAAATTAAACGTTATTGATCCGAACTTACTCATCTATACCTATTAATACAGTAACAAGTTGGTGTCTGTATATTTATAGGAGATATTTGTGAAAAAAATGTATGAATATGAGTGAAGTGAAGTGAATTTTTGTCTGTCCATGCATGACGCAAAAACTACTGAACGAAATTTAATACAATTTTCACACACTTTAGTAATATAGAACTGACGTGCGCAGCTTTCATTCCTGTTTGTACTTCACCGAAATCAGAGATAACTATAATTTTATACGCATTTATCAGCTGTTTACATAAAAAGTCATTTATGTGGAAGACTGCCCATCAAAGCATTAGACCATCGCACATGTTTGTCATGTTAGCGTATCTCCTAGCAAATTGCAAAAAGTCATTAGTGACACGGAAATTTAATCTGGCGTAAATATCGATTGAACTAGATTATACTTCATATTACGAGTATAACATCTTTAGCTTCCCGTTCTGTAATTAAGTTTGCAAGACACACCTTTGATCTTACATTTAAAATATAAATATTAATAAAATATATTTATAATTTACGCTGTATACGTAAATAAATGATGATTATATTAAAATTTAAGACAGGTGTTTCTAAACTGTTCTGTTTAATTCAGATCTAGTCTTGAAGACAAAGAGAGTTTAAATTATTGAGCAAAGGATTCCACTTCCAATCGCGATTATCAGGCTTTATTTATTCTTCTGCTTCGGTTTTTGTAACTGCCAACTAGTCGTTTTTCTCACCGATCCTTTCATCATGGGCTCTTAAGACCTCTTCTAACTAACACCAATCCTATCGGTATGAGTCTAGAAGATATCCTTATTCCTCAAGTTCCAGGGCCACATCCGGGCGCATTCGGTGAAAGAAATCACCAAAATATTGTCGTCATTAGACGATTTTTCGCAACAGTTATGATTCGTAGAAATATGTGCTTCACCTCAATCTGAATAGTGGCGAACAGCAATACCCTGTTACCTGACATTTCATTGCAGTTTGGCATGATCATTTTCAGCGGATGAACGACACTCACCCAAGTCGGTTGAGGTGGACCATGGCATAGCGATAATTTTAAGACCTACAAGGAACCTATGTTTGTTATGGTTCAATGAAGTTTGAAAAAATCTTTCATACAATGACAACTAATAATTAATTAATTACTTCACTATGATTTAACTGTTACTGCAGAAGAGCCAAAATACAATACCGTATTCGTAAGCCAGCACTTCGAATGTACGTGTTCACCGCGTTCAGAGCAATAACACTTCATGTAGAACCACAAACAGGTACTCGGATAGAACAATGGCACCTTCGAGGCTTGTAGTGCATTACGTTAGTGTTTGCTGCTACGTACATTATGGAAGAGGAAAACAGTATTGATTATTTAATTTTATTTGAGAACGAAAACTTTTATTTCCTCGCTAGATGAAATGTATAATTTTACCATAATAGAATATTATGTGGGTATCCTGTACAAATATTTGCACTATTTCTTTTTTTATGGAATTAACGTAGCAAAAGAGCACGGAGCACTGCCTTCCGCTCATGACAACTGCGACCAATTTAGAACAAGACTCGAATGGGGAGTGGGATAGTTATTCCGGATAGGAGACGGTGTTAGAATATTAGCTGGTTCGTTTGTTAGTAAGTTTGAGGACTGGGAAAAACATAAACAATGTTTGGGATGTAAGGGGCTCCATCCATTCTTGAATCTAAGCTGACCTTATCTGCTTGTGGTTAACTCTGCTGAACAAAGGATGAGGTTACGGCACCCGGTCTTTCTTTGCAAAGATCGCCGGAATTGGGACCATCTAGCCAGTCCTTAAGTATATGCATAACACAAGTGTACATACATACATAATTTGATTTTCTGTCGAACCTGCAATTAAAAGCAAAAGCTGCGTTACTTTTAAATATTTATGCGTTTTCTACACTTTCTGCTGATCAGAAGAAACACATGCATTTGGCACTGTTTCAGATGTTCATGGGTAGCACCTTCCACTGCTTAATTGGATTAGATGTAGGTACTATAAACACGAGTTTGAGAGATTGAATGATCTTTTTTCTTCGTTCACCAACAACGCATCTTATGGCGACGTTGACCGCTTACCGTCACTAATTTATTTATCGCCCTTAACTATTTGATGCCAGAAATTTAATTTAAACAATAACTATGTTAGAATAAGTTTCAAATTAACGGATAAAACGATATTAAAATTAAATATTAATTTAACGCCAATCAAATTAATCTGCGGTAATAATGGAAGCATAGCCTGATTATGTGATGAAAACCGCATATTATTTTGAGCGCTCTACTACCAGGGCCACACAAGCATCGACGTCCGAACGACCCAAATGCATATTTCATAGACTCCCACAATGAATTTGAATTTGTTGAAATTTGGCTCAAACACCAAATTCGATCATCGAGTGCTTTGAGTATAAAGACACGGTATGGTCATTCGCCGGCTATTTATAATATTCACATAAGAAATAAGCTTATTTCAATTGCTGCTTTTGTAACCTCAAAATCTAAAATGGATAAATTGAACGTTTAACACAAAAAGCAATACTTAACAACAATCGTTTATTTCCATTCCGATGTTAAATAAAATTTAATAATAGCATTATGCTTTTTCAATTGCAACTGAGCGTAATTTTCCATTAAATTTGCTGTTAAAATACACGGTCAGTTGCAGTTAATTAAGGAGCATTCGATAGATTAAATGAATGCCGAAACAGTATGCTATCGTTAGCTATTTTTGAACTGTTTCGTGTTATTATTTAAATCGAATGCGATGTTAATGTGTATCCGAATCTGTATGGACGATAAATCTACGTCATCTTATCTAGTTTTAAAGTTCAATTGATCTACATAGATTTGACATCTTTTTTATGATACTTTGGTAGGGTTGCTAAAGTTATATTACTTAATAACTTAATAACATTTCAGCGTGAGTTAAGTTGTAGCTTCGAAAATGTATTTCGTTGCTTCCGTTACTCCTTTATTGCGGTTTTCATCTTAACAGTGTTTTGTAATGTACATACCAGCTCAAGTTATTTTTTTACGTGTTTATTTATATAAAGAGGTATAATTGACCTTATAATATTCTACATTAAATACGCTGGACATTTGATCCTTGATAGACAGATGAACACTACCGCTCCGAGGCAGAATTGATAAATAATAATAACGCTATACACCCACAGACACAAGGAATAAAGAACCTATCTAGCCACTTACAAGGAATCTATAGAACCTATCTAATACCCTTAAATGAGCAATTCTTGTATGTGTTACTATGTGATTTGTAATTTAACCTTCAATAATTATAAATAGGGGTGCTATAATTTTGACGTGTCTGTGTATCTACTCGTAGCATAATTATGGCATCGTAGCACGTAAAATAATGGACCGAATTACGATTTTTTTTTTGTTGGAAAGCTGGCGTGACCGAGATAGATAGGCTTCAACCCATTGATTTGCCACTTTTGAGCACGGGTCTCTCCTCATACCTGAGAAGGCCTAGAGCATACTCCACCACGCTGCTCCAGTACGGATTGGTGGAGGGGTTAGTGGCCAACCCAAGTGTGAAAAGATCCGACATGGCTTAACGACTACTACCAAATGGTAACAACCGGGACCGACGGCTTTATGTGCCCTCCGAAGCACGGAAGCGCTCAAGAAATTTTGTCACTAGCGGTCACCCATCCAACTACCGACCGCGCCCGCTGTTGCTTAACTTTGTCGATCACTTAATATCGAGGCAAGCCGTCGGGCTATGAGCGCTTCTTCGACCGAGATAGATAGTCTTAGCTATAATTTACGAAGATCTGTTCAAGCGTTTGATGATCAACAGCTCATTAGAAGATATTCTTAGTTGGAAGGCTTTTAAATTTACAATTTATATTTAAATTATTATTTGGCAAAATAAATGCTGTTCAAAATATCATACGCAAGTAAATTGTGTGTAAAGATTGTAAATGTAATAATCGAAACGTACTTTATTAATTAAAATAAAATGAATAAATAATAACGTAAATAGTAACATAAATTAATAAAACTAGTCGTGTTGTTATATAACGTGTATTAGATAAATAATGAGTATAATAATCGGGTAAGTCGTAACGCCATGACAGCCGCGGGGCGAACGTGACATCTTTGACAAATGATACTTGTGTAAAGTAGTATTTCGATACTTTTGTGTTAGAATTCAATTGGATTGTATGTGTGTATATATGTTGTGAGTTTTTGTTAGGTAATATTTGTGTCTTTTCTACGGCACTTGTCACTATGCAAATAAAGAACATTTTATTATTTATAAAAACAGTACAACTTAAATTATACTAAATTCCATTTCATATTAAAGTTAAGTTAAAGTCTAAGAAATAGTAAAAGACAATCTCATTAGTTGCAAAATTTAAGACGTTGTAATACGTAGAACAAACTACATAATTTAATACGATTGCTTTAACGTACAAACCAAACATTGGCACGGCAAACAATTAAGAAATTTATCAAAGCAAGCTTAAGGAGCGCTTGAAAAATACGAGTAAGTTACCTAATGGTGAAATTGCGTTAATTTTTATTGCAGTGGAAGAGTGTAATACATTTTGAGGCTCCTATCTCTTTCTGCCTGGTAAATTTCCTTAACTGTCCACACACACACACACACACACACACACACACACACACACACACACACACACACACAACACACACAAACTGTTTATCTCTCTACCTATTTTCGCGGGTAATTTTCAGATAAAGTTGTTTTTTTTTAATTTATTGAAAAGCAATATTATCAATATTTATTTATTACTTTATTATATTACTATCTACTACTACTGTATTATACTAGATTTGATAAAGGGCGAAACTAATGCCTATTGGCATTTTCTATCAGCCAACCCAAGTTGACAGAGAAAAATGCGAGATAGAGACAAAAAAATAACTTGTTTTAAAATATAAATATAACATTCAAGAAACTAAAAATGTAAAGTTTAAAAGAGATTATGAAAGATGTACGAAATTTGATCATTGTGACTATGTTGAACATTTGGTCTAAAAAAACTTTAACGTGGTCAAGATACAAAGGTAATCAGAATAATTTCATCCTTAGATAATTATTATGATAATTACAGAAAAAAATTAAGTTGGTGGGTACTAAGTATGTTAATGTTAGAACAATATTGTAGGAGGTGACATCATGCAAAAATGAAAACAGCTCAAATTTTATAAATGATATAGAACGTACCCAATTAACATATCGACGGTTAAAAGGCGAATTGATTCAAGCGCCATCCTGGGCGATATTGAGTTATATACATCATTGGAATCGGCGAATTTTTCCGCTTCGATTGAGCCAGGTTTGAGGTTAATCTGAGCACTTTTTTGGCGCTTGGCTCCATGACCAATTTGGGTATCATTTTTGCTTACGTGGTATCAAGTGTAGCGAATTTGGTTGTTTTTTTCAAAGCATGTATATAGACCCACGAAAAAAAAGGGTTTTTCTTACTATTTGTAATTTAAGCCATTTATCCTCGGATGGAATGAAATGGTATCAGCATTTGAATTATTTTTACTTGATCTTAAATAATTAAACAAAGGATGTTAATTCCTTTTTGCTTGAACCATATTTATTAGTGTATGTAACTTAAATCATTTTGCCTTGAACATTCAAACATTATCTCTGTCGCTTGAATCAATCTTACCTGAACTAGTATGTTGAAGAATATGACTTGTGCTAATTTTCCTTGACCAGTTTTAAGTCATATCATTTAGAATTACGACTAGTGCCAATATTCGAAGACTGATTATTACAAATATTACCAACGTTTAAATATACTTAAATTTAAGTAAATGAATAATTAAAACAAAAGTTGATTCATGAAAAGAATTGTTTTATTTTAATTCTTTCGTTGTATTAAATCTTGCGATTAAAACAATTTTTTTAAAATGTTATTACATCACTGTGTAATTTGAGTCATTACCCCTTGAACAGTTTACAACTAGGTGAGTGGTTTAAATCATTTATCCATGAACAGTTTACAACTAGGCGAGTGATTTAAATCATTTATCCATGAACAGTTTACAACTAGTTGAGTGATTTAAATCATTTATCCATGATCTGTTAAAGAAGTCATTGTACACTTGAATTATTTTGCTTTGAACAGATAAATAGTAATCGTGTACTAAGATTCCTTTTGCCCTGATCAGAGAATTGTGCAAAATGGCTCAAGTTACATCTAACTCCGTTAAAAAACACCTTTTATTTGTTATATATATACAAAAAATTAGCACAAAATATGCCGCTTTATGATTGGGGAGACTCGTCAATTTTTATTGTATACTTTAAGAATAGTGATTTTTTTTCTCAAAAAATAAACTTTAAAACGCTCTCCTTTAAAGTTCTCAAAATGGCGCTTGAATCAAGTCGCCTTTTAACCGTCGATATGACCCAAGAAATGGAATCGAAGTAATTAATGATAAATCAATTAATGATAACAATCAATCTTAGTTTTAAAATATTTTAAGCAATCAGTTAAACGGTTTATGCATAAATTAATAAACTTGAAAATGTTGTAAGAATTAAGTCAATTAAAAATTTTGTGACATTTAATTAATGTCACAAATTAATAAAACCTACTATACAATGCGTGTCTGATTGTGAATTACCTTTCCTAGATTTTAATTGTTACACTTATAGCCCGGTGGCTTATGATGATCATTATGTGATCGAGCGAGTTAACACTTAAGCAACAGCGGGCGCCGTCTGTAATTTGGATGGGTGACCGCTAGTGGCAAAAAATTCTTAGGCGTTATCGGGCACTTGAAGCTTTAGTTTAGCCCGGTTGTTATCATTAGATAACAATTGTTAAGCAGTGTCGGAGGTCTATCGCATAAAAACTTCCGATACATGAGTTGGTTGGTTATTTAGCCCTCCGCATATCCGTACTGCAGCGTAGTGGAGTATGCTCTGGGCACATGCCCTTTACTTATCGAATCGAATATTGTGCATTCAATAAGGCGAAATGCAACGGCAACTTAAAGCTTAACCATATAAGTTACTTATGTGACTTGACATAAATAATCCTTTCCACCCTTATCAACTTAATTGTTTCGTTCACGCTCGTGTGGTTCTACCCTAATAATTTCTATATCAATTACATACATGACTGCATGTGAAGTGAATGTACTTTTAATTGACGTATTATTACTAAGGCAGTGCTTAGTCTATTAGAAGTAGGTAGTAGTAATGGTAGGAAAATATAATTGTACACCAGATTTCAACAACGGACAAAAACACAAAAATATATAACAAAGGTGGTCTTTTTACTATATTTTCCAGACAACCAAGGACCTAGTTGGGGCTAAAGAAAAAAACATTTAAATGGCAGGGCGTTCTCAGGATAATTACTGAATAAGAAAATTTTAAATAAAGACATTTTTTTTTAATTAGACGTGCTTGCAGGATGGGTGTCTGGCTAACCTAGAACAACACGTGTTATGCTCAGACTCACACCT
The DNA here is from genome assembly GCA_905404295.2 of Ochlodes sylvanus. NCBI lineage: Eukaryota > Metazoa > Arthropoda > Insecta > Lepidoptera > Hesperiidae > Ochlodes > Ochlodes sylvanus. Next base: position 3,807,998 of record FR990137.1, read on the forward strand.
CCGAATTCGTATATTTTTGTTTGTTTATTATTAAATTTATTTTAATGGTATAAACATAGATTTCTATTATGATTAATTGCTTAAACTAATCGGATTTCACCAACACCTATATTTAAGTCATAGCACATAAAATTCCAAGAAAGTTATTCCTCATAAAGTAGCTATTAACCCGAGAGGGAATTTTCCTGCTAGTAATGGCAATTATTTAAAAATTTAATTAAACTTCAGACAGTATGTCTTCTTTAACTTTTGTCATAAGTTACTTTAATCACGAACCGCGAAAATTAAAATTTATATTAAATGAATATGGCTGGCTTACTGCTAAAATTATGTGGTGACAGTCATTTTCACAAAATGTTATATAATCTTAATATATATAATTCTTCTGTGAGTGTGTATGTCACTGAACTTCTCTCAAACGACTGGACCGATTTTGATGAAATGAAATGAAATGTAAAATGAAAAATTAGAACGTCATTATACAATGAATATGATAAAAAGGTTTGTACCTATATGTATATAAAGACCCAAGAGTAAACATTTATCTGTCCCTGTCTGTCTGTAACATTTGTCTGTAAAGTTGTGCCCCAACCGAGAATCGAACCCGAAGCAACTCATTTTGCAGGCAGAGCTACTTCCAGCTCGTCTACGGGGCCGTCTAAGGACATACATTTGGTCACAACTCACATGTGATAATGTTAAAATTAAAGATGATAATTTGGAATATAACTATAATATGCTTTTCTGAGTTGAACTAAGATTAGGTGTGGAGGCAGAAAGCTACTTAAGTAACTCAGTTAATAAATTACTTAGTTACTTAATAGGTTCTTATGAAACACGTTCATAAAAGTTTTAACCGATCTGTTTTCTCTATCAAATGCATTTCGAGAACTGAAACACTAAAAAAGTATGACGCATAAAATACTTAATCTTAAAACCTACTTTTACCTTCACAAAACTACAATGCAACTTGAACAGTATCAAAAAACTGTCATGCGCGTTGAAGTCTTCACCAGAGCGCATGCGCGGTCCCTATGGCGTCAAACAAATGACAGTTTTGACAGCCATCGCGTCGAGGTTACCTCGTTTACGAATATTTTTGATAATTTCTATTCTATTTACGACAGCAATATAATATGGCTCATTTAGTTTTCTAGTTTGTGCAATGTTTAGTGCGTGTACAACGCGAATGTGAAATTTGTGAGTGATATTTTCAGAGGTTACTAAAACGTGAGTTTGTGTTTACATTTGGTAGTGCTTTTGTAGTATACTCTAGTGTTATTGTAGTACGTGTTGTAATCGAATAGTGTACTTACGTTGACGTGAATGCTACGCTGTGGTTCGCGTGTTTACGACAATAACCAATAACCCTGAAACCAAACAATCTTCATTGAAGAAATTGAGGTATGTTACTTTTTCTTTTCATCCAAAAGAGCAACAAAGGTCATGTCCGAGCAAAACTGGACTCTATTCAAATATGACAAGGACTAATTTCGTATAGTTAAATCTAAGCTGCTTCTTACGAAAAGTTGTAAGCGATTCATTTGGATTGTTAATGGTTTCTTTACAAGAGGATTTGTAGGTCTTCATAGTACTTATATTTTATTTATACTATAGGTAGGTATACTGTAAACGATTACTTACAATTGTAAGAAATTGGAATTGGATACTTCTATCTCCATCTATCTATTAAGTACTTACTAATATTATATCTGCAACTGGTCGCTGTCTGTACATCCTATTAATATTATAAATGCGAAAGTTTGTATGGATGTATGAATGTTTGTTAGTCTTTCACGCAAAACTACCGAATAGATTTTGCTGAAATATTAAAATAATATAGCTTACACATCAGAATAACATAAGCTTCGAGTTTAATTTATAAAGATATCGTGTGAATTATACAAAATAAATACTTAACTAAATCTTTGCAAACCGAAGGAAAAAGTTTCCCGAAGCGAAGCTAGTAGAAAATAATTATAGAACTACTAGTGGTCCCAGCGTACTTCGTACCGCTTTATAATTAAAAAATGTTTTAGTGATATATCGACAGCAACGCCACCTACCGGGTCCAATTGTGAATCTAAACCATTCTCGGATCCACCTGAAGACACACAAAAAATTTCAACCAAATCGGTCAAGCCGTTTAGGAGGAGTTCAGTCACATACACACGCACACAAGAAATATATATATTAAGATTAGATTTTTAGAATTTTCGTCTGTTTATCTGTGGTTTTGTACGCGCTAATCACCGAAGCGGCTTAACCATACCACCATTTTATTTTTTATGTAACTAGCCGTCAAACACGAAAGCCCATGACCATCTTAACACTAAAGGCGTCACAGATTCGTTGCCATTCGAGTCGGTACGAGGGAAGGAAGAGAGTAGAAGTAGCAAAACAAAGTATGGGTTTCAGGGGCTCCCCTTGACTCTAAGTAATTGGTTCATGCTCCAAGTTGGTTCATGCTCCAAGTTGATTCATGCTCCAAGTTGATTCATGCTTCAAGTTAATTAATGCTCCAAGTTCATTAATGCTCCAATTGATTCATGCTCCAAGTCGATTCATGCTCCAAGTCGATTCATGCTCCAAGTCGATTCATGCTAAAAGTTGATTCATGCTCCAAGTAAATTCATGCTCTAAGTCGATTAATGCTCCAAGTTGATTTATGCTCCAAGTTGATTCATCCTTCAAGTTGATTAATGCTCCAAGTTCATTCATGCTCCAAGTCGATTCATGCTCCAAGTTGATTCATGCTCCAAGTTGATTCATGCTCCAAGTTGATTCATGTTCCAAGTCGATTCATGCTCCAAGTTGATTTGCCCCCAAACGACCAGTCGCCCCCAGCTCCCAAATGGGACACCATTTGGGAGCTTGAGAGTCAGATCTTTCATTCTTATTTATTCCTTCTTTCTTGTTTTGTTGTTTTCTTCCTTCCTTCTGTTGTATTGCCGATGTATGTTAGCGACGGTGACCACTTACCATCAGGTTACTCTGCTGGTTCGTCGGCTATACATTTAAAAAAAGAATGCGTAGCGAATAGTACTTTATTTCTATTTCATTGATCACCCACTCGTATTTGGACTTTATGACCGACTTTAGAACAGTGGCGACGTCAAAATTTTGTTTTACCATTTCCAGAGAATTCCCGGTGATCGCCGACCACAAGTGCCCGGTTGCGTTCACACTAATTGGCCCAGTTCAGGGGGTCTATTCCCGCGCTGTATTACTAATTTATCTATTGATATTTATCGTGCAACTGACCTTTCTTCCAGGAGCATATATTACTAGCTGACCGGGCAGACGTTGTTCGGCAACATATTTTATTTTCTGAAACTGAGACCTTACATTTTTTTATGCTTTTAGGACATGCTTATAAAATGCAATATCTTTTAGTAAATCTCGACAAGAGCGCCATTTACGCTCGTATTCAGGTGCACGGTTTCAGGCTTACGGGTACGTCAAAGTCTTCGGAGTACCTATATTTAACGCGCGCAAGTTTGTACCAAAAGAAATTTAATTTGGCTGCAGAATTTAAGGAGTATTCAGAATATTACAATTTTAGAAATATCAAACATATCCTTATGGTGGTTATTGAGATCCAATAACACATAGGATAGAGGAAAGGAGGAGAGGAAAAACGGAACAGATTGGCAGAAAACCTACAAAAAATAGGTAGGTACAGCCACAAACGATTGGTAACCAATATTTTATTTGTACCAATTTTATGATTTACAATGCTTCTTTTTTGCTGACATTACTATTCCATATATTAAGCGACACAAGTCTCAGATGAATCTGTAACGGACTTGAGTTTGCGTAGTGATAAAAATGATATCTATGAATCCAGAATAACCGCAAATTGTAGGTGTCCTGTGAAATTCAGAATTTCGAGCGCCGCGCCAGCTCAAAGGTGCCCGTTGAAGTTTCGTTCATTTTGTGTAGTTTTGATGTACTGACTATTCTTGTTTGAACTTTAGGTATTTCCAAGATTAATTTGAATAATTATTTTCAGATAAAGGATTATCTCAAACTCCAAACTCAAGACGTCATTTATTTAATGTAGGTATATCTATAAATAAACTTTGAACGTCAATTTTACGCATTTACCACCTTTTCGCAATAAAGGTGCCACATTTGAATATTGAATTTTTAATTTTAAATCTACACATTTAACAGCACAATTACAGTCAATGACAGAAAGTTCACACAAGCATAATAAATTTTTATTACAACGGGCGCACAGACCACTACAATATGAGGTAGGTATTGCTTAATTTTAAAGAAAAAATATACGATAATCGAGTAATAATGTGTTATTACTTTGTACAGTTAGTGGGTTAACATTAAATTAAATGCGGTTCCATGTTGTATAGGTACATCTTTACAGAGTATAAAACAAAGTCGGTTTTCGTGTCTGTATGCTTAGATCTTTTAACTACGCAACGAATTTTATGCGGTTTGTACTATTATATGTACTATAATTTGTTCCAGATGATTGATAGTTATAATACATGCATATTATATTTACATAAAATAGAAAAATTTAACTTTACAAGGTATAAGTACATATTATCAACTTCTAGGTAGGTAGGTACTAAGGCATTGTTTCCCGAAGCGAAACGAAGGCGAGTTTACTAGTGGAGCTATAAAATGAGTCTTGTTACTTACTTACTTCACGTTTAAGAATTTATCAGCACAACATCGAATTATTTTATTCATTAAGTATAATCGAATGAATTGGGACATCCACCAAATGAATGAACGGGTTTAATTCACTATTAATTAATATTTAAATTATATTCACGTTAAGTTAATGCTTCATTTTAATTAATGGGCTTTTCGTCATGAATGCCATACAATTTATTATTAGCAATGAAAATAAAAAATATTTTTAACACTAGTTATTTTTATCATCTGTGACATTTGTCTATTATAAACATACAGGCGCTGATGTCGTTGAGCATGTTTAAAAATGCTATGACGTCCCTTTAGCCTTGTTGGTAGTTGATTGTCCAGAATCCTGCTTGCGTTTCAACAATTCGGATGCGACCCCCTAGTCTGGCTACACATCGATATACCACATAATACTCATTCTTGCATCCTAAAGGTGACCCTAGACGATCATGCGGCATGACATGCCTTACGTGCTGTCATGAATGACATGCCATTTCGCATCAATCAATACAATTAAACGGTGGCACGTAAGGCATTTCATGCCGCATGATCGTCTACGGCCACCTTAAGGGTACTCTTTTGCTATGTCAATTTGTCTGTCAATTTGACTGTGCGACGCAAAGAAGGATAATGTGTTTATCACGTGAGCTTTCAAATAAAAAAAACCTGCATCTAATTCGGTCCATTCGTTTAGTAGCTACGCCACAGACAAACACACAGTTAAACAGACACACAGACACACAGACACGTCAAACTTATAATAGGTACCACTCTTTTAGCGACGGGGGGTTAAAAAAATAAAGTCAAGGAATGGTAATAAGTGGGTTAGTATTGAATGGGCATTTGGAAGATTGCTCATACTATATAAATTTTCTTTTTTTAAATTAGGTTTATAATCATTCAAGTTTTTAACCAACATTCTAACTCAATATTAATTACACGTCCGTGCCTCTCAACGTCTTTATAATAATGAGGACAAAATTCCAGAAGTTGCCGTTGTATAACAACAAAACGCTCCTCGGTATTTTAATAAGAGGTCGGAAAATTTTGCCGCGACAAGAAATCACTCACAATAAAGACTGGGAATTTCCCTCGCTTTCAGACCGTATCTGGCGTCAACTATCAACACTTTTGGCTATTTTGGCTTTTGGCAAAAACTCGGTGGAGTTTTGGACCTGATTAGCAAGTTTACGTTTTTTGTATTTAGGTATTTAAGAATCACAGTTTAGAATAAACTTGCTGTGCCCGCGACCCTCTTCCGCGTGGTATTTTATTTTGAAAATTTCTAGAATAAACGTAGCCTAAGTTACTCCTTATATATCTGCCATTGAAAGTCCCGTTAAAATCGGTCCAGCCGTTACAGAGATTAGCCCAAACAAACAGACAGACAGACAAAAAATGTAAAAAATGTTATTTTGGTATATTATTATGTACCGTGTTAACAACCATATAATTATTAAAAAGCGGTTATTTTGATATTACAAACAGAAACTCCAATTTTATTTATTTGCATAGCTTTAGTTACTTAATCTTAAGGAATATTACGAGTATGTTTACTTTTTGCAACAGCCTTGCCCAGAGCAGGGTGTACCATGATTAGGAGGGGGGGGGGGGGGGGGGGGTTGTGTTCGAGTCAAGATTTATGGTGCTCCTTGACTGAATTTGTATTGACCTTGCTCTCGTACCTTAGTGACTTATAATTTTATTGAAGAGATAGATAATTAAATATCGCTACACTTTCATAGCCCCACATCTCAACTCACCATTAAAGGACAACCCCAATTCCCATACAACCTCAGGCCATGACTTGACAAAACTGAAAATTTGCCATCAATTAGAACATAATATAATGTATAAGTGACACAATTTTCAGGGCTGCCAGCAATGGCCATTTAAAGTAATCGTAGGATAAACATAAGGTTTATAGGTTATAATTTTCGCAAAGTAGGTATTGAGTGTCACTTTGAGTGTTACCTGTTTATTGAAGGAAATATCAATAAATGATAATGGTACTTAAGTCAAGTTTTGTATAATTATCTTTAATAATAATATACTAATTGTAAATTCATATTTCTTGACTTCAATTCTTTGACGTTCATAAGTGTATGCATCATACCTACATGAAATAAATGATTTGAGTTTGAGTTTGAAAATACCCGTACGTACTACGTTCATAGTACCTACATACTTATCAGTTAAGGTAAATGCCCCATATTCCGGACTATTAAGGCACTTTTGACTTTGAGGTTGGTTTTTAGAAAAAGTAGGAAGGTTCTAGGGATAAAAATTGTTTTATTCTCTAGATTGGTATTATAAGATAAATGTTGAAAAATATTTTGCGTCGTAGCCTTTAATTTATAGGAATAATCGTTATTTTGCTGAACCTCACGTTTGTCTCTAATTCCGTACTAAAATTTAGCGTCGGAGCTAATTCCGGCAATCACTGTACGTAATTCCGTACTATCTTTAGCATACGTTTTCTTTGACCTAAAATCATCATACATGTCTTTAAGAATATACTTAATGAATTAAACTACCTAATTGTAATAATTTATGCTTTTATTAAAATTATTAAGTACGATATAATTGTTCTTTCGGATAAATAAAATAAAACAATTACCATAAAACTTCTGCGACAAAATGAGAGCTGCTGTTTACTAAATAATCACCATCGTGAAAATTTAATTAAAAAAAAAAGTATAATTAACGAAAATTCAAAATTACAAACAATTTTACAACTTTTATTATGACAAAAATCTTAAAGAACATAAGTTATGAGTACTTTCCTATTCTAAGGAACATCAATTCATAATAATATTAAGATCAGGCCTGGTTGGCTTCAACCCATTAATGGCCCACTACTGAGCACGGGTCTCTCCTCATACCTGAGGAGGCCTTGAGCATAACCCTGAGCACCACGCTGCTCCAGTACAGATTGGTGGAGGGGTTAGTGGCCAACCCATGGTTTCGGAAGTATTTTATGCCGCCCGAAGGCCTCCGACATGGCCTAACGACTGCTACCAAATGATAACAACCGGGGCCGACGGCTTTACGTGCCCTCCGAAGCACGGAAGTTCCCCAGAAATTTTTTCCACTAGCGGTCACCCATCCAACTACTGACCACACCCACTGTTGCTTAACTTTGTAGATCAGTTAAGATCGACGCAAGCCGCTGGGCTATGAGCAGGCCTGGTTACCAAAGGTAAACCTAAAATATAAAACAAAATCGAGGTTACAGTTATAATGATAATTGTGACTAATATTAAAATGTTTTAAAATGCAAACGTATCGTTTTAAATTTTTGGATACATTTTGTGATTAATACAAAAATCTTGAAAAAATTGAGATTTGGCGTTTTATGTTGAAAACCAATGTTTCTGCTTCTTATTACTATACTACGTAATACCGTACGGTATACCGTAATATGGGACATAAGCAAAAAACTCTTGTCCCTTATTACGGCATTGAAGAAAATAGGTTAAATTAAAAAAATTAAATAAAATATCTGAATATATTAAAAGTTAATATAAATATTATGTGCATAACATCGATATAAATAGTTATCCTTATTTACTTTTTGAAATAAACTTAATTTAATTTCGATAACATACTGTATTGATTCTTTAGTATAACATAAAATGTCATAATTTCAAACTCGATTTTAAGAATTATAATTAAAAAAAAGCATATACCGTAATTACGTCACACTAATCTGTTATCATTACTGAATTAATTTATGTCATATTTATGTAAGTATTTAACCCCAGTTCGGAATAAAATCCATAAACACATCATACTAATTTACCCTTATTACGTAATACAGCACGTATTTATGTTCACCGTTTCACTGTTGTGAACATAATTCCGGCAGTCATATTTTCTCTCAAAATATGGTTTGTTATAACTCGAAATAACGCTGAAACCTTCTGTTAATAAGTAACAATTAATAATATAACAAAATTAAATTAAATTAACTTACCAGTGTCACATAAGATCCTTACGAAAATGCACTGTCGCCTTACGCTCACTGTTAACAACATAGTACTGAAACGTCGCGGGGGCCGCTACTGACTCTTCGGAAGCTCGATACGGCTTTAAGAATGCTTATTTATATTCAAACATCGTGTTATTTTGATTTTATATGAACTGTAGTTGTAGTGACATTCAATAAATTATGGATTTTACGGACAGTTTTCTTATTTTGCGACAAAAATCAAAATGTTACGGATTAATGTACTAGCCCGGAATATGGTACTTTTACCTTATCATTAGGTATCTATTAATTAATTGCGATGATCTGTAAACCTATAGGAAAGTACGTGCATTTGTAGCTAGTACAATATTAAAAGGCAGTTCCTTTAAAACAAAAAACACTGCTTTTACTATTATCAATATGACAATTTATTAGCTAAACCAATATTAGGCAGCTATATGTAAGTAGTCTTCGAAGGGGAATTCAAATTAAAAACAGTTTCTTTTTTAAGATGTTTAATCATTATCATCTTCATTATAATATATTAATACATTGTCCAAGGATTGTGCAGGAGGCGCTATATTCTCTTGGTACCTTGCCCAACCAAGGTACCATATAATGCTCATAGTATGAGCACAGCAACCCACAGTCCTTTTCCCCACCACGCAGTTGCAATAATATTGAACTATGGCATCCCTCCCGCTTTTTGTACTATCAATCAAAATATATACAAAATAAGTTTTTGAACTTATGTGCCTAGACTGTATTCGGCCTCTTAACAACCACGTGGTCTCCGATACCGACAGCTCTTGTAGTAGATAGCTGTCGACCTCTCTGCATACTTCAATCGTATACCTGCCATTTGCTCTTATATGCTCCCCATAATATGACCGAGCCTGTTTTAATTGGTATGTACCAAGTGAGATGAGTATAAGCTCACTAAATGATAGCTCAGGAAATTCTCTTAAATTATCTCGGTCAACATCAATGGGCTGATATTCAGCCCTACGTCTATTTACGTTATTATTAATGATGTAATAACTTAGTCGGTTTTCTACATACATATATTGATGAATCTTCTGGAGAATTTCCTGAGCGTCATCGCGGTTTGTTATGGGGGGGTGAAAAGCATTAATTAGAGCGGCTGCTACTACAAAATCAACCATTAGGTTTTTAGAGGCTGTGTTAAAATAATCCTGCCTAAGCAGTTTAAAGTCGCGCTTAAAACGCCCGTTGACTACCTCTACTACCCACCTACATATTGTAACTGCCCTGGATTTGTTCGCTGCTAAAGTTGGAAGTTGGGATTCACCCGTCTGTAATGAACCTGGAACATATGTCCTGTAGCCATAATCATTAAGATATGGTAGTGCATCGCGAAACCCCCTATCTAAAATAAAGGCGTCACCAGGTTGAAAGTATTGTCTTAATGCAGAATTATCTTGAAATTCATTTTTAATAATTTCTGCATCAGAGGTAGTAGCGGGATAGGGACCCAGCACTTCTACTATGTATCCATCTGTACACACCATCAAAAACGGTTTTACTAGATTTTGGTACTTGTGGAGGCTGTAAGTTTTTTTTTGATATGAGTAGTTACTGTTTTTTTGCACATAAATATATGTGAAATCTAAAATAACTATTGGTTTTATATCACCGTTGTAGTCACCAAACAATCCATTAGGAATAAAAAGATTTCTATCTATTATTTGTTCTCTGGTAATATTATTTATTCCCATATGTGTACCTAGATATTAGATTAGATTATAGATTTATAAGTGTACCTAGAGTACTTTTTGGTATTTTTAACAGTGACGGTCCCCAGTTCTTAGCTTTATTAAATAAGCAGCTAATGAAGTTGACCCCCTTTTATTATTTAACAACTGAGGTAGCCTACTCAGAATCTGTTGAAACTGTACTTTATTAAAACCTACCCAGTGGTAAAAAATATGGTCATCAATGCTGTTAATATTTTCAAAGTCCAGCAATTTAGATTCCACATCTTTTAGGGTCAACATGTCTTGCATTTGGTTTGCTGTAAACGTGTTATTTATATTTTCAGTAATTCCATTTAGGAAATCCCATGATGTGCATGATAAATGAAAATCACACAAGCGGTTATTAGGTGGTACATAATAATTGTACATTTTTAGCAAACATTGACGCTTATTAAGGGGAACATTATTTCGTTCTCTTCTCTGACAGCCTTCAATAAAACATCTGCTCTCTGTTACACTTGGTCTAAAATAATCGGGCAATATTATGGAGGCTACAGGGCCAGTAGGGATTATCCTTTCAACCGGTTGAGGTTGTTGTGCTGGTTGTGATGGTTCTTGCCAATTATTTCCTTCTACTGACGAAACAGGCTCATTGACCGTTGATGAAGATGTAGCTGATGTTGAGGGACCCGAATGGAAGTGTCGAGTTGCTGTTTTTGCTCTTTGCCAACAAGAGTGACATACAACACTTGAAGCACCAACCTAAAAATAAATAGCAAGTTTGAAAATGCTTGAGACTGAAAGAAATACAATTTCTATTTAATTTTTTTTTTAAAGATGTGTGTTGTTTAGTAATTTATGCTTACACACTCGTACCCTCACAGAAGCATTTCTTGTATTGCAGGTGGCATGGACAATACAAATAATATCACTAACACCCAGGACCAAATAAATATCAGCCCACCAGGATCAAACATGCTCACTTTGCATTTTTGACTTTAGAATAGACTTTATTGCCTTGGTGGTGATAGCCCAGAGATGAACGATTCAAAATCTCATTCGAGATTTTAGTAACCCTGCTGCACACGTCAATAGTGTTCTATTACTGTTTTTTAATCCCCCTCAATATTTTTTTGGCAAATATATTCAATGTACAGACACGTTTTTACAGTTTTATTATAAGTATAGATAAACGCTATAAAACTACACACCGTTCTTGGTAAGATCCATTCCTTTATAACATCCCTTATTCTGCGTTCTTGCTCAGAGGCAGTACATAATTGGTGAAACCGTATTCTTCTTAAAAGAGACCGTCCACAGAGAATGCAAACTCGACGGTGCCCCATAGATGACACCTCTGGTCTTTTTTCAACATTTAATTCACTGCTGGCGACATTCCAACAAGCTTGGCAGACAAAATCATTAGAATGGACCTGAAAAAATATTTAGTTTCATTAATATTAAGTATGCTTATAGTCAGGGGTCTCAAATGAATTACATGGGTATGTATAAAAATCTATTAATAGTAGCAGTAGCAGTTTAGAGATTATAGAATAACTAAGTAGGTACTTACAACTTGAGGAGCGATCCATTCCCGTACAATGCAAGTATCGCGTCATCGTCCAATGATCTTCTTCCAATAGCATTACAGCGATTGGTTGCTATTCCACAATTAATACACAGATTCATGTTGATTTCAAGCAAACCTGTTAAAGGTTATACAAGAAAGCAGGATTCAGTTTAACCGGTGTTCTAGCCAATGTCAATAGAGATTGCAGGGTACGTAATCCAGTGTTCAGGCAAAGGTCAGTCAGGAAGCAGTCGATCTCGGAGTCCAGTATTCAAGCAGAAGTTGTAGTATAGATATATAAATCGCAAAAACAACGTAAAATCGCAAAAACAACGAAAACACATTCACCAGCGCAAGAGTACGAAAGCGAATAGAAAACAGAACTCTAATCTTAGTGCCATGGACATTTTGACATACGTAGTGATTGACATTTGACAAACGTAGTGAATGACATTTGACAAAATGGACGACATTTTTAAATCGATTCATTGAAGTACTCAGTATCGATTTTTGTTTTCTTCTAGACATCAAACCACCTCAATAAAATAATAGTAGTTTATTTGTATATTATGGATAATATCAACATACATTTTAAACATAATTCATTTGAATAAAGACGTGTAACCGTGGGAACGACACCCAACAATCGATTATTTACTCGATAGTTAAAATAATGTAACGTTACGAGTTCCCATGTCTACGTACGGGCAAGCCCTATTTGCGTACTATGATAAACATTTACAGAGATAGCATTTAATAATACGATTAAAAACTTATAGTGTCATAGTGTCAGATATTTACGGAGACAGTGATAAATAATAAAAAAAGAAAAAATTAATATCTCCGTTTGGCCATTGACAATCAAGCTAATATTTATTTACGTAAATTAAGTAAATAAGACAATTTTTTTGGTATATAATTGATACGTGTCAAGTCTTGGCCGGAAATTGGGTCTCTCCTTTCCTCCTCACTGGGAATCGAATCCGAGATACTTCTTGTTTGGCTTGGTAACCATTGTGACCGACAAACAAACAAACACATTAATCCTAGGGTCCCGTTTTATCACCGTACCTACCGTAGAGAATCCTGAACACTGAATACGTCAAAATGTTTATCTAATGAATTACCAACGTTTTACGAATTCCTCTCGCAAAGCCATAATTTGAAACAAGCTTTTTGTAACTGAATATAAATAATTATACAAAAGTATACAATAGATGTATACAAAAGGTTGTACCTTATACATACAAAGGTTGTTTGGTACATCAAGTTAATTTGGACATGAATACAATCACGTTATTTGCTCTATAAAAGGAATTGTATGGATTGGCATCGAAGAAAGTTTTTAAGTAAATTGGTATTTTTTTACTGACTGTATTTTTATTATGAATGTAAATGCAAATTTTACATTCACAATAAAAATACAGTATTAAATGTAGGTATTATTAATAATTAATTATATTGAAGCACTCGTAGCCCGGCGATTTGCGTCGGTCTTAAGTGATCGACACAGTTAAACAACAGCGGGCGCGGTCGGTACTTGGATGGGTGACCGTTAGTGGCAAATTAAATTTCTTGGGCGCTTCCGTCCTTAAACGGGCACGTAAAGTCTTCGGTGCCGCTTGTTACCAATTGGTAGCAGTCGGATGCCTTCCGGCGGCTTAAAAATTTCCGACACTTTGGTTGGCCACTAACCCCTCCATCATTCCGCACTGAAGCAGCGTGGTGTACCTTATGATGGAGGAGACCTAGATATCCTAGGCCTTCCCAATAATAAAGTACACCTGTAGTGGGTCATTAATGGGTTGAAGTTTTGATTAATGTTCTTAAATATCTTTCATGTATACGCGCATCAATCGGCTAAGTTTTTTATAATAAGTTACTTAGATATAATACTAGTATGTTACAATGCTGCGAAAGCAAAGGCATCATCAGTGTTTATCACTTAAAATACAATATTGAACCATATGTTTTCAACAACAAGTACAATTTTTAAATAATTAACAACCCAACTCGAACATAACAATAATTATTTATAATTGTCGACACAACGAATATTTTAATGGTAACATGTTAACATGTGTTACGAACAAATTACTCGATGTAATCATTACATCGTTATTAGTACTGCCCAGGGAGCCGCGCACGTACCGCGTCCGTACAAAAGTATTTTTTGCCATAAATTCACGTTACAGAGCTATCTTTCTGTACAGCGTCCGCTACGTGGGTACGCCGCGGGCTCTTTGGATTTTAGGATCGTTAAATATCTGGTCTCTGGAAGCGACCTCAAGATTAGAATTATGTTTTCCTGAATGATTGTAAAAAATAATATTTGGGGTTATGTTTTAAAACGTGCTTGTACATTTAAGTAGCTGTTGACTGCGGTTTCGCCCGCGTGGTTATACTTGTTATCACTTATTCAACCCATATTTAAATCTCTTATGTGTAATGCAGCCGGTAAACGCCCAAATAATTTAACAACTTATTTGTCAAACTACGTGTATGCCGAAATATTTGAAATGTTTGATTGACTGCGTGTTTGTTAATATGTTTGAAGGAGTACAGTCATGTTTGTCAAACTTTTCAAGAAATGCTTTGTCAACGTAACTGATCTGAGCGTCAGAACGTCATTTCATGGCGAAAACTGCTTTGAAAGTGAAGTCTTGTTTGACAAACTTTTTGTAGATACGTGTACGGTGATGTTTGATGAAAACGTACAAACAAAACGTAAAATTTTACAAACATGTTGAAGCGTTTACCGACCGCATTACGTGTACATTTTTTCGATCTGCGCTGTTTTTAGCTGATCAACCTCCTTGCCATTTTAATGTTCAAATCAAGTAGTTTAAAAGATTTCGTGTTGATTTAGAAAGTTTTATTCTTTCGCTTAATATAGATATAATATATTTACAGATTGACAGATCAAAACTAGTTCAAAGGGGTCCGTGTAAATAACACAAGGCTGCTGCGTTTTCTTGAACTTGACTTGAACTTTACTGCACGTCTAGATCGTGCCTTTAATTTAATTTTCATGTATTTTCCCCCAAGTTAGCTATAATTATGAAATAACTTTCACCCTTTCGTGTGCGCAATGCTCTATGAGGTACAAAATCGTTATAAAAGCTATAGAATGTACAAATAACGAAAGAACAACAGCACGCGACTGGTAGCTTTAAATATTTATAAACTAACACTCAATTTTAAGTACTTCATTGGCAATGGGTCGGTTTTTATTTTTTTAAATATTTAATAGAAGTCACGTTAATGGTAAAACATTGTGTGTCTTACAAAAGTTTAGTTTTTCATTGAATATTAAATAAACAAAAGGTAATAAATGTTGTGATCCTTCTAATCTCTACGCACGATACATTTCCATCAATACACGAATGAAATGCACACAATGCATAATTAATTATTCATGTTTTGTCTAATTATTCATGTCTAACAAAAGGGATTGGTTAGGGTCTGTCAACATTGTTACAACGTTTGCCGTGTCCAGTTAATGCTTATTCTCTGTAGCCATTTGAATGTATGGTGAAGAGGCATTATTTATGTCGTATATGGAAATGTGCCGTGCGAAATGGGCGCGTAATGTTTGATCGTTTCACGATAAAACAGCCCGTTGTGTCCGACGGTCATTTCTTCCTTCATTTATTTGGCTTTCATTTGCATTCGTCCAATGAATGTTTTGTTATGTTGATGAGGTATTACCTGTCGGGTATTTGTCCTTTGGGTTATTTACGATTTGTAAGTGAGCATTGATAATGTTGCTGCTCCAATATACTTGGGTTTTCAATTATGACGTTGTAACCTAATGGTTGTTACTGTCTGCAAAGCAAGGAACCCTGGGTTCGATTCCTGCCCTGGGAATATATTTATGTGACAATAAATGTTTGTTCTTGGATGGCGGATGTGAGTGATATATTATGTTGTCCATGGCACCTGCAACACAGGGAATCGCGTGGGGTTTATTTATTTTAAAAAAGTATTGTATTGATAGGTATGTACATTTTTTAATTTAGTCAGTGGTATTTTTAGGAGCCAGTCTTTGACCTGTCCGATTCAAATTAAAGTGCATTTTGTGTATCATGTGTGGCGAAATATTAAACACAATTTTTTAACTTTTTATATCTTCTCAGCATTTGTTTCTTTAAGGGTAAAACCCCAGCACGCACCTCTAATTTTCAAAAATTATGTGCGTGTTAGAATTTAATTATCACTTGCTTACTCGTTACACTTGCTTACTTTATTACCCGTTAGAAAAACTCCACGAGCCTTCACAAAGCTAAGCTTTTCCTAGTTATATTTTATGTATGATGAAGGTTTATATGAAATCCTTTTCATCATTCGGTTCATCCGAATGAATGATAAAGATAAGAACATTTTCCAAATAATGTGGTGTCTCCAAGTTTTGGACAATAGCGCTCGCTGTCTAGAACCATAAAGTTATGCTTAGACGAGCCAAGATTTTAATCTTTAAAGACTTTATATTGCTTAAGTTTTCACGAAGCTCAAACTCAATCACTAAATAATATGAACAAAGAAAACATTGAAGTGAGTGAGAAAGTTTAGTTTAAGATGCATTTGAAAGTAATGTAATATATTTAATGTTTTCAGCAAGATTAGGCTTCAAGTATCTTATTTTAATAACTGACGAACTTTGATTTGGATATAGGAGTATAATATTATAGTATTTTTTAAGCAAGTGCAGAAGTTAATTAAAAATAAATAAAAACAAAAATACATTTATTTGCTCTCACAAGATTACACTATACACTATAAAGTGTTAAAAAAGCAAGTTCTCATGTAAGTACATATGTAAACTGAATAGTGCTTTGTGAGACTTTCTTATCATCTTGTGTGATGCCTTTGGTACAGTAGGTGTACGTTTACGCCTTCGGTGTTACTGATATCCATGAGCGACACCAACTACTTACCATCACATAGCGAAACATGCATTTTTTATATTGCGCGTATAACACTGAACACTAAAATAAATATCGTTACACACTCATATGGCCCCGCCCTAAGATTCCCTGTGTCATGGGTACCCAGAACGGGAAGAGCAATTTAACCTCATCATTCAAATTTCCGCCTCGCTGGGAATAGAACCCAGGACCCTTTGAACGGCAGTCCAGCATAGCAACCATTGCGCCATACAGGTCAAGTCAGTGAGTAATGTAATGTGGGTGCAGGAGTCCAACCCAGACCTGAAATGCAAGAGGCTAAAGTTCAGATCACTTGGTCTAATTCTGATAAAAAAACAAAGACATAGTTGGAGAGGTTTTAATTTCGTATGATATAATATATCGTCGGTAATCGTATTGTTACAGAGATATCGATATAAAATCATGTTTGGTAATATTTTCCCGTCGGTTCGTTGCTTGGTTTTACGTTTTGTACGCTTGTACATTTTGCGTGGATTACCATGCAAAATGTAAATGTGACCATAAATTTAAATGGAAAAGAAATGAGCAAGCATTACGCGAAATTGCGTTTTCACGGTTGACGATACATCGTGAGCCGGTAATAGCTCAATGAAAATTACAAGAGTTTTTTTTTTACTGTGATCAAGTGACGTATGGAATCCGCGTAAATAGTGTTATTACTTATGAGTAACGAATATCATCATACATTTAATAAAATTCTAACTGATCAATGTTTGTACGTGGAAGATTTTTGAGAAAAATAATCAATCTTTAGACTATAAAAAAGTTCAAATTGAATACGCGTCTTTTTGGCTATGCCCAATTCGTGAGCCAATATGAATGTAAATTGAAATTTAATTCGATGAAAACGATAATTAAAAATTTAAAATACGGCGTGTTCGAAACGGAAATGTCCAATTGCCTGGGACCAATAATAACATTTTTGTACCTGAAATTGGAATTAATTGGAAACATTGCTGTATTTTTATACCTTGAATGTTATCAGAGCGGTCGTCTCTTAATTTATAAAACAAAATTCTATCATTTATCTTCGTACATGTTTAGGGTAACCGTAAAGCCGAATTCATGAGATTCATGAGATTCTTCGTTTTCGTCGTTATTAATTGTTTCTATCAAATTTGATCAAGTTGATCATGATCATCTTGATCTGATAGAAACGTTCTTTCACTATCTACACAACTTAGGCGTTTGGAAATTTACCAAAAATCCGTTATTTATCGACGCCTACGCTATGCTCGTAAAATGAACCTAGGTACATGTAAGCAGTGATAGCGGTGTGGTTGAACGTTGGACTGCCGAACCGGAGGTTCCGGGTTCAAACCCCGCACGCACCACTAATTTTCAAAATTTATGTGCGTATTAAAAAATTTAATTATCACTTGCTTCGGTGAAGGAAAACATCGTGAGGAAACCTGCACACCTGAGAGTTCTCCATAATGTTCTCAAAGATGTGTGAAGTCCACCAATCCGCACTTGGCCAGCGTGGTGGACTATGGCCTATACCCCTCACACTGTGAGAGGAGACCCGTGCCCAGCAGTGGGACAGTTATGGGTTGTGATGATGACATGCTAGGTACTAATAAAATTTCAAGCTTCAAGGTAAAGCGGTTTCGACTCGGCGTTGATTTGTCAGTAATGGTTTCAAAGGTGTGTAAGGTCTGCCAATAGACACTTGGCCAGCGTGGTGGACTATGGCCTCTTTCATTGTGACCCAAACCTAGCAGTGAGTCAGTTATGAGATGATTGACTTGGAACAGTAAAAAACGCTAACCTAAAATCCTTACTGTCTATCAGAGGAGAAAGTAGCGGACAGCAATTAAATAGACATACCTAATCGATAGAATGTAAGATTAACACCCAAACCTAATACTGGAATCAACTGATAGTGACCTGATAGTGGTAAATTGAAATCTTGCAACACAAACTCTGGTATTAACTCAAATGTTTATTCACTTTATCGATCAATTAAGATCTTAAAGCTCTGAATTTGGCAAGAAGATATACTAAGGCATCGAGAATATTGCTTGTCAATCACATTGCTTCAGTCCCTCAATGGCCCACTACGGGGCACGAATCTCTCTTCATAACTGAGAAGGCCTAGAGCTTACTCCATTTCGCTAGTCCAGTGCGGATTAGTAACGAGGTCAGAGGCAAGTGTTAGAAGGTTTTACGCCACTCGAAGGCTTCCAACGTGGCTTAATGACTGTTATTTAGTGCTAACAACTGGGAGCAACTGCTTTTAGTGCTCTTCGAAGCACGGAAGCAGGTTGTTGTTGTAACCTGGTTGATCACTTGGGATCGACGCGAGCCGCCGCCGCCGGGTTATGTGCGCTTCAATCACTTATTATCATCAATTTTTACCTATTTCTGTATTTTGAACAAAATTTGTTACTTGTGATTCTGTACAAAATATAATTTTAAATGATCTAATTTTGTTTAAAATTATATTCGAAACCCGATTCATTTATAACGAGAGCAGACAATTTTAAATATAATTTATGAAATTCAGACCCAAGTCTTTAAGAGGGGGTATAAAGCTAGGAAAAAATCAAATTTCACCCGCGCGCCCCGCCCCGCCCGTCAAATAGATGCGCCGCAGCAGTTGCGCGTCCGGTTGCATCTGACTTTATTAGCGGCTGTACACTCTCGCGAGACTGCTAGCCGAATGCACTCGTATGAGAATGTACTTGGTAGCGCTCGCCTCGCCTCGTGATGTCTCGGGGGGGTCTCGCCTACTCTCGCTCCCATGACGTCTTGGCCGAGGCGTCACGAGACATAGCGAGTACTCTCGCACGAGAGTGTACAGCCGCTATTATATAACATGGCATCAGTCAAGAATACGGCACAGTATAATGTAAAAAATGAGACAAATTTCGGCTCAATAAATGTAGAATCATCTACCTCAAAAATGGCAAGCTGTTTTTTCTTTATTAGGGTTAGATTTTTATACAATGTTAATAGCTAGAGAGCCAGTGAATGGCAGACAACACATTATTAGGTGTCATTAATAATTTTGAATATATTATTATGTAGGTATCTATTAATTAATTCTCGCTGTAACTATCTGTATTTCTGAAACTAATAACATTTATAGGTAGTGTCGGTCGCATCATGTAACCATAGCCCTGGAAACCTAGTGTAGGGAGCGATTGAATCACTTTTATGACAAGAAAGGCAGTATAATGTCCGTACTGGTGTGACCATTAAATCATTTAAATTCTCGCAAAGCAGAATATCTGCTCTATTTTTACGTGATGACACCTGTATGCCGTATAACATGTAAATAAATAACACGTACAATGTTTTTCAGACATTGATTATTATAGATAACATTGTTTTCATTTTTTCGCTACAAAAAGATAAAGTAAGTTATCTTTTAAATTTATTTAAATCGAAAGAAATCCTTCGCCAGAAAACAGAAAAATTACAAATGCCACTGCCGTTATTATAAGGAAACTAATTAAGTGACAATAATATCATAAAAAAGATGACAATCACTAACTTCTTGAGCGACAATTGTTAGCTTTAAAAATATAGGAAAAAAACAGTGTGTGAAATATGATGCGTGATGATATAATTATGCGTGAGAACAGGAAAAATGTTTAATGGGTATTAAAAGTATTTAAGGTATGGTAAGAACACATAAGTCATCAAACTAAACAATTATTTGAAGATTAAAAATAAGCATAAAATCGAACAAAGCTTACTTAAAACCAAAATGAATTTATTCGAAATCAAGTTTAATTCACTAACTCTAAAATCCGTCTAGAAAAAATAAAATGCCAAAATTATGCATGGATGGAAGTTTTAATTGTTCAAAAAATATATCTTGTCTATTATAAATCGTTGACTTGTATAACATGTGTATTTAGTATCGTCGTTAGTCTTGATATTTGTCTTGACCCGTTCATAAACACGAGGCTTGATGTTACTGAAATTAAAAAAAAAGTCAATCACTATTATACTTCCTAACATTGAAACTGATGATGTCAGGTATCACTTTGCGCCATTTATAATCGGTTGAAAGTTTTAGATAGGACTTAATTACATAAATACTTTATTTTAATGCCAACCGTTCCGGTGCAATAAATTCGTCTGCATTTGGATCTGTATGTTCTAAAATTTCTACATTTTGTAAAAGCGTAATAGTAAGTAATTTTTTTTTTAAGAAAACACAATTAGCAATTAAGAAGTAAATAAAAAAGTCGCTTTAAAAATGCATTTATACAAAATTTTATGTTTTTGTTAAAGTAATTTTGCCTAACTATGCATAATATGTATAGTATAAAAAAAGTTTAGTTAGTATGTGTTATTTTGTAGATTCATTACAATGCAACAACAAGCAAATAATAAATGAAACAATACATAGACAGATGAATTGATACGCACTTCTCTGGTTTAATGTTCCAGTCATCATCAATAGATTTTGGAATATTTTCTTATTCTCTCTTCTCTTATCTTGATTTTGGTTTAAATCTTGTTCTGAAATGAAAATACAATAATAGTTTCAAACACACACAAGTAACAACTACTGTAGGGATTGATCAAATTGACTACCAGAAATATAGGTGTTGCTTTAAAAACAAAAAATGATGGGGCAAAGAGGAAATAATTAACTCAAAATTAAATTTGCTTTTGGATAAAGCTGTATATTTTGTTTGAAAGTACATACCTATACTAACTATTAATGATACATACAATGTGAATTTTTCGTATATACTATGCTGCTTCAGCGATCAAACATCAACATCAACATTGTATTGTGAGCACAAAAGTTAAAACAATAAGGTCTAATTTTGAATATGAAATAGTACTTGTCAACTTACCTCTGACAACTAGCCATGACTTGAATTTTCAGCTTTCTATGATCCCTTTTTAATGTTGATTTTATTCCGTTTGTTACCCATGTTGGATCTTAGTGTCTTTTAACTTTAGTTCACACACACACAATTATTGTTTTTGTAATAAAAACTACGCTCTCAGTCACAAATGTACAACACAAAATAATTTCACATGTCGAGAAGACTGACGCAGTCTTCCCTTCTCAATGGAGCAATGGTGACTGATTAATGAAACAGAGCATGTCAAAATACTCAAAATCCTACAAATGTATTTTATTTTAATAATTCGTAAATTATAGATTTGATTTAGAAATCGCTAATCTAATCCCTCCGTGATACTAATTAGCATAATATATTAAAATATTGACTCTAAAATATGCACCATATTGAAAATAAATTGATTTAAGTGGAAAATTAGACCTAACTTTGTAATTTTTTTCTATCGAGAAAATTTTATTTTTTTATGTTTTTGCTTACATCTTGCACTCAATAATATAATGAAGTATAACTATGTTTTTTTTCAGGTTCTAGAAACTTGATCTACTACTGTAAAAATTGAATCTAAGATTGCCAATTTTGCTTTATACCCCCTCTTAATAAGGGCTTTGTTACGAACTGAAAATTAGGGAAAGGGTTTTCCCGGAGGACGTTACCGATGACACGGATAAAACTAGTGTTTGATAATTAGCATTTGAAAATTTATACCCGACCTTCTCTGGTAACTGTGATAATGTTATTAGCAAAAGTTGTGTGAAGAGATCTTGCTCATAAACAATACCAAAATTAGATATGTAAAATGACTAACAAAATGATCCGATAGAAAGATTTGATAATTATTTCGTGGTGTGATTTTTAAATCCGGTTTTTTAATATTTCATTTTTTTAGGTTCATATCTTTTTGGAGTACCTACCTAAGTAGGTACCTACATAACTGTACGAGTATAATGTAGGTTTAACTTCCGTTTGTTAGTGCCTACGTCTATACTTCTATACTTCTATACTTCTATACTAATATTATAAAGAGGAAAGATTTGATTGTTTGTTTGTTTGCATCGAATAGGCTTCAAAACTACTGAACCGATTTGAAAAATTCTTTCACTGTTGGAAAGCTACACTATCCCCGGGTGACATAGGCTATATCATCTATATCTATACTAATATTATAAAGAGGAAAGATTTGATTGTTTGTTTGTTTGTTTGTTTGCATCGAATAGGCTTCAAAACTACTGAACCGATTTGAAAAATTCTTTCACTGTTGGAAAGCTACACTATCCCCGAGTGACATAGGCTATATCATATTTTCAAAAAAATTCGGGATCATTAATAAAACTCCGATAATATAACCCAAGGTGTAAAAAAAATACCTAAAATATTCTTTACATCGCGTGCGCTGCGAAAACTATGGATAATAGAGCAAAGTGATGTACTACAGTTTTATAAAGGATATCAATATCTACAATAAAGTCCGCGATGGCATATGTCTAACTATTATAGTTATGCCACAATAAGTGCTTTTTTATTTAAAAAACTTAATTGAGATACTGCCACTGGAAAAGGCTCTTTATTTGTATCTTAGTATTAATCCTCATCAAAATAAATTAATTCATATTCAAGACTGCTTAATTACCTTTATATAACTTTTTAAATTATTCAATTCGGACATTCCATTCGAAAGATATCACGAGTTTAATAATTTAAGTATTGGAAAAAAGTTCCTCTGCAAGTCTGCACTAGGAGAAGCTGACTGACTGATTGGCATGTCAATGCAGGGCCTAAACTATAAGGGTTAGAAACTTGAAATTTTGCACAGGGGCTCCTTTTATAACGTGGGGGAGCACCATGAAAAGATTTTTGAAAATTCACTCCCTAAGGGGGTAAAACCGGGGTGCAAAGTTAGTATGAAACTTTGCCGTTTTTTAAGGTATTCGAATGAAATTCAGTATGAAGGTTTTTCATTGAGAGTTATGAAACATGTATAAAATATTTTTTCGAAAAACATCCCTTAAGGGGGTAAATGGGGGGCGCAAATTTTTATCAACTTTTATATATTTAGGGGTTTATGGTGGGCGAAGCCGCGGGGGAAAACTATCATTTATAAAGATATCCTGTGAATTATCCAAAATATATAACTAAATCTTTGCAAACCGAAGGAATAAGTTTCCCGAAGCGAAGCGAGGGCGGGTCGCTATATATTATAAAAATGAATTGCTGTGCGTTAGTCACGCTAAAACTCAAAAACGGCTGTACCGATTCGGTTGAAATTTTTTGTGTGTCTTCAGGTGGATCCAAGAATGGTTTTGATTTACAATTGGACCCGGTAGGTGGCGCTGCTGTCGATATGTCACCATATTATTATTTGTTTATTAATTATAGAGCGGTACGAAGTTCGCTGGGGCAGCTAGTATATTATAAGCTCGTTGTAATATTCATTGATTGTTGACATAGTCTTTGCTAGGAATAGTAGTAAGTATGACAATAATTAATCTGCTTTTTATTAATGACTCGTGTGTCAGTGTAGGTTTCTAATAGATTCTCTACCAATCCGCATTGAAGCACCGTGAAGTTTGGTGAAGGCTTCCTCAGTAAGAAGACGAGACCGATGCCATGTAGTGGGCTAATGTACATACTTATTCTCTCACTATCTTCGACTTCATCTCCACTCATTATCAGGTGAGTATAATATGGTTAATTACATACCTACGTGAAAAAAATATGTAGGTAATCTAGGTTTCAGTTTATCTTCGTATTTACGTACCTATGTACATACTTGTAAGTGCTAAGACGTAATTAAGTCTTATTAGCGTATGTGTTCTATTCCTCATCACTTCAATTTAACGTTTTACGCACTTAATGAATAGCCAAGCAAAGGAAATTCCTGTCCTAGAGTGACTTTTGTGTGCCTTAAGTATTCAAAACAAACACTTTGGAGTTGTAATTAATTATTCATGACTTTGACAACAGCTTAACACCAATAAATTATTATTTGCCTTGTTTACTCCTTATATCTGACAGTTAAATCAGACTTTATCGAGTGTTATGAGGAAAATGGCTTTAATCCATTAGCTACCCAATGCAGGGTTTTCTAGTGAGGGTGTATGAGAATATGAGAAAATATTATATTTTTCATTTTTACTTTTTTATTCTCTACCCATCCGCACAGTAGCAGCATATTGGAGCATGCTCTAGGCTTCCTCAGGTATGAGGAGAGACCCGTGATTAGTAGTGGGCCATTAATGGGTTGAAGCCATACCTATTGGTCTATTAAAATATAATTTTGTCCGGCTGTTTGCGTCGATCCTAAGCGGTCGATCGAGTTAAGTCACTGTGGGCGCGGTCGTCAGTTGGATGCATTTTTGCAAGTGGCTTAAAAGCTTCTTGAGCACTGCCGTGGTTATTAAAAGGGCGTGAAACGTGTAGAGCTAGAAGGCACGTTCAGTCGCGACGGTCCTATTTAGACGTTAACACATGTTGGAGGCCTTCGGCAACTAAAAAATCTCGAAACCTTGGTTTAGCCACTAACTTAAACTATAACTAACAGCTTACTTATATGTAACTTATACTAAAACTAACTTAAATATAACTAATAGTCTAGACCCCAGGCCTACTCACTGATAAGGAGAGACTGGTTCCCTCTATTGGAAGGTTTGAAGGCATACGTACATATAATATATCTGATTTTATTGTTCCAAATGATATTATTATACATTTTTAGACGGAATATGGGACCATTAATAGTTACCTATTGCATTCCCGTGGTGTAAAAGACATGCCCCTGATAAGCTCAAGCAGAGCTTTTATTTAGACCACCACAATTCCGTATTGCGGACAGTTGAGTCCGCTCGTTTTAGTAACGGTTGTGTCCGATTTAAACGCTCTTTTGCGTTTCTACGTGGCCATTTTGTAAAGGACTTGACTCTGGTTTGATTTTACTAAACTAATGCTTAAACGGGAAAGATAAAGAGATTAATTGGGATTTAAGTAATTCCAATTCGTAACACATTTAATTAAGACTGAAATTGTTTGGAAGAAGTCTGAATTTATGTTCGGAATAAGGATAAGTTTCTTTTTAATTTGGCTTAAAACTTTAAGGTTGAAAAGGTTTTTATTTCACGCGATTGGTCACGGCGTACCTACTCTGTTTTACTAGAATTTCGATGGTATGAAAGGTAAGTTATCTTTGGTTACCTAGTGTGGGGGTAATTTATACGATATTGTTCGCTAAGTCGATTAGCGCGCTTCTGTTTAGGTTATGAAAGCAATTAACATATTGAGTGTACGAACGACGTCATCCGAAACAGATTATAGAGCGCTTTATCATCAGGAAAGGGCAGGAGGCAAGGAGAATTAAACAGGTAGACGTGTGACATCAAATTGTTATTCAGTTGTTGCAGTAGATATTTGCTTTACGACAATAAGTAAGTATACGCGAAAATATTCTTTCAACGTGAACCGTTACATGACATTCAATTGTTTTTTTCTTGTAATGGAGGAAATCATTCAGTAAATATCGCTCGGTGGTATGCGAGTTGGACTTGCAATTGACCGGTTTTATTAATATTATATTAACTTCATTATAGTGTCTATGTTAGTTTTAATTACGAGTAATAACTTTTGACCGAGTTTTCTCGCGTTCTTTATTGGATAGGTTTAATATTCGGAGCTCGGTTTCAAATAACGCTCGGTAAGAAATTCTTCGTGAATAAAGTGGTAGATATTAGTAAGTAGAGGAACACACGCGTGCTTATAGGTCAATAGAGTACAATGATCCGAAATAAAAATAGTTTCTTATTTGTTGTTTTCGTTTAATTATAACCTATTTTGTCTTTTTCGGCTAACTATTATGTGGCATAGTGTAGTGAATCTCAGAAATAGCTACGAAAATAACTGCGACATTTTAGCGTTTTACATAAAATTAAAAATTAAAAAATGAAATGGTAGGTACTTAAATTTAACAAAATCTGCGGACTTAAAAAAATCTTCAATTATAATAATAAGAAAGACCTGAAAATTCGTTAGAGGTTGGAGTGGAATTGTGTTGGACGACTTTATTGGCACCTGAAAAATTTTTTTGGTATTATTGCAGGCAGAGCCTATGTACTTACTCTCTTATTTTACCACCAATCACAATTGACACAACTTCATTGATCTAATTATAAAATGGTATAAGTTACTAGCATTATTCAAGAGTAAGTACCAACCTATTTTTGACATTCCAGTAAGTCAAACTACTACTCATTTTCGTCATATTAACTCTAATAATCTTGTGTAACTACAAAACCTTGTGATTTATGTAATGATTTAAGATAGAACCGTGATCATAGGTTAAAGTTGTTTGGAAGATTTACCTCAGTATAATGTATAATGATCAGTTCTTTAGGTCACTGCAATTTGTACAGTCAAAGGTTGTTCTTGATGCACGCCAATGGTAGGGGAGCCCAAGAGGGGATTTCGGGATTTACAGAAGCGCGGCAGATTAATATACAGGGCGATACCCTGTACCCGGTTAAGTAACTCCACCAAAAATGAGCCTCATATATAAGGCCGCCCGTGAAGGATACAGGATCAGATTAGTAAAAAAAAATTGATCATCAGACATTCTCGAGCGCGTCAGATTAAGGTAGGGTGAGTTAATTACCTCCTAAAAAGTGTATATTCCACTAATCTGACAATTTGAGAGTGACTTAAAGAAAGGGGAGAGCAGCAAAGTTGTAAAAAAAAACGTCATCTTGACATTCTCGAGCGTAGTTAATTTTTTTTTTATTTTGAAGGAAATAATTCAAGAATAACGAAAAATATATAATCTGACGATTTCCGCAAGCCGAAATAACAAAAAAATCGTCGATAAAGTTAAATGCGTGCAGCTGCGTGATGCCTATATTTCCTTCTCCGCGTTTCTATTCCTCTCTCACTCTTTCTCTATCTATTACTCTCTCACTCCGTCCCCACTCCAGTTTCTGCTGTCATGACGCCATCACCATATTCCAGCAAAAATTTTTTTGAAAGTGGTTTTTTTGGAATAACTTTTAAACGGCTTTATCGATCAACTTCAAAAACTAATCCGCCCTTGAGCTTGAAAAACCACGTCGATCGCCACCAAGTTGGTCAAAATCGGTTGATTCATTCGAGAGATATCGTGAACGAAAGAAACCCGAAAAAGTGTTTTTTCGGGATTACTCCGAAATTTTTGGTTCGATCAATTAAAACTTTTAAATTACTTATGAGGATGATAAAACTGCGTCGAATGCCGCCAACCGCGTGAAAATTGGTTGATCCATTCAAAAGTTATTGCGGTTTGAAAATTCCAAAAATAGTGTTCTATGAAACTTCTATCAGACTTTTGAGCTGGGAGAGCTCAAATGCATAGAAATATTATTTCTTTGAACTCCGCGAGATCAAAATAAATGTCATAAGTACAATTTTAAGCGCCCAGGAATGGAATTAGCGGGAAATTGCAGGGATGGCCTTTAGGGTGAACCGTTTTTTTGTCAGATTAGGCGAATCCCTCTAGATAATCGTCAGATTATGAGACAGTACGTTTAGAACATAAAGATGAACCATATATATCTTAATCTGACGCGCTTGAGTATGTCAAAATGGCGAATTTTTTTTGCATATTATGAGAATGGCCACGAGTTTGCGTCCCATCGAAATCGTCAGATTAGTGAATGAGAGCTTATTTTTGGTGCACTTAACACTCCCTTAGAAAATCTGACGCGCTCGATTAATTTTTTTTTTTCATTTTCAACCCTTACTTACAACCACCCCCACCATGCAAACGGTCAGATTAACATACGTACATTATTAAAAATACGTAGGGCATTGATGCTATCAATATCTGACGCGCTCGAGGATGTCCATGCATCAGGTTTTTTTTACATATTTAAAAATCTATAGCCGCTTCCCCCACCGATGAAAAGGTATATATCATATAACATTTTTTTCTTCTTATCATCTAAGCTTTGCAACCCAATAGGTCTCTGTGACGCTCGAGTAAATCCCCATTTAGCACCACGGGCTCCCCTACCACAATATTACACATTGTTTTTTATGCGCTTTTTGTGTGAAGAGTTTGAACATTGGGACTCCTACACTGGAGGGCCTGGATGCTAATCCTGCACGTACCTTTAACTTTCAAAGAAAAGTCCAACTTTAAACAACGACGTAAATACCGCTAAAATTATCCCAAGCGAAAGTACTTCCAGGATAAAGACTTTTACAGTATCCTTAACAGGGTCTACTATCTGCCTATGCAGATTAGTTAATCTGAATCGATTCAGCGGATTAAGCCTGAAAAGGAAGGAGACAGACATACAGATACAGTCAGCATAATTATATTTTGTATAATATCAGTATGGTTCGCTATTACAATAACTGTACCGTGTGAAGAACCCATTTTTCCACTTTGTCTCTGGAGTGGATAAAATGTTCTTTAGATAGAGCAGCACTTTAGCATAATTGTCTGCCATAATTCATTTTGACGCGCAGCCTAACTAGACGAGGCGTGCTCAGCGGAGGCAGTCGGCTGTAATTAGATCTATACGATTTTATAGATTTTCAGATGACGAAGGCTCGGTGTGTGTGAAGTTCTCGTAGATACTTACATTATCTTAACGTATTCATAATAGGTAATATACATAGTCTACGGTTATCCTAGATTTACACACTTCACTTATCCTTGTAAATATTTTATAGAACTCTCAGATGTCAAGCTCTCATCGTTATAATTATGATGACTAGCTTTAACTGGCTTCAACGAGTAAATGACTGCAGATAACGGATCTGGTTCCGTAATTGAAGACTCCTCAAGGCTTTCTGCCACTGTAGTATGAGTTTTTAACCGAATTCAAAATGGAGGAGGTTTCTATGTTCGACTGTACCTATATATTTTTTATGTATGTTCACCAATTTTTACTAACCGTACCTACGAGGTGGTCCCACTGACGTAAAGTCAGAATTTGATAATGGAAAACCCATGGAAATCGAGGAAAACCCTCAATTTTTTATTCATTACTGACTTTGAAATCGGTTTTTTGTTTTGCAAAAATTAAG
Organism: Ochlodes sylvanus; assembly: GCA_905404295.2. Lineage (NCBI taxonomy): Eukaryota > Metazoa > Arthropoda > Insecta > Lepidoptera > Hesperiidae > Ochlodes > Ochlodes sylvanus. The sequence goes on from FR990137.1 coordinate 3,837,775, forward strand.
TTATGTAAATAGCGGACAGGCTGATGGCAAAGCAGGCTGATGGGCCACCTGAGGTGACCTGATGATTGGCCAATGTCACCACTGGACACAACTGTAAAGATATAATTCATTAAGGAAAGAAAGTGTTAATTTGGTAAATCTAACTCAACCCAGTCATTCGGAAATGATTTTATGATACGAGAATATCTTATAGTATCAACCATTTCGAATAAGAAACTCTTTAGTCCTTTATGAAATATATGCTTAAGGATCGAAAGCTGTGGAACAAAGGAAATTCGCGAATCACGTTCGATATTGAATGTATGAACGAAGTGACGAAGCGTCATAGTTCTTGCCTGATACTAAGTAGGGGTATGATGGGGGTAGATTGGATGGTACGGGTGAATACTCGTATTATAAAGTATAATATGAGCTTCCTTCTTTGGTATTCCTGGAGCGCTAAGATATGGTGTTTTTTGACGTGACAACGTCTTATAATTCGGTGGCACGCATGAAAAAACATGACTCATGCGTTACCGTCGTTACCGTTGGTGAATTATTATACCAGCGCCATCTATGTATTGTGCAGTGAACAATTATTCATTAAGTTCGATTGGGTCCATTTATCGATGGAGGAAGGCTGGCTGAGCTGGTAGTTCACTCGCAGTACACTAGATGGCGTTGAGTAGTGGGGCGCTATAATTCTGAATCACGATGTAGGATGTATAAGTATCCAGCATTCATTTTTAATAAATGACTTAACTTGTATTGAAAAAGTGTTCTTTTATTGTGCTTGCCTACTCATTCAAAGGAAATTATTTTCTTAAGACGTTGTCACGTTCAACTATCGTCAGTAAACCGACTTTACAGACAACCAATTTTTTTGTTTTTTTAACTGTAAAAGGAATTATGTTTTACAGCCAGTGTTGCATTGGCGTCTAGACCATAGAAATCATCCATAGGCGACGATGACCACTTACTATTAGATGGCTGGCCTGTTTGAGGAAACAAGGGCCTGTCTGGCCTGGTCTGTTGAAGGTCTGAGGCCCTTCAGGCTAATGATCGTGATTCCAAGGGCACGCAAAGCAATCGGTTCCGGTTATTTTTATTAGATAACACTCTTTAAGCCTTGTTGGAGGCCTTCGGGTGGCATAAAAACTTGCGACACATGGGTTGGCCGCCAATCCCTCCACAAATTTGTACTGGAGCATGGTGGTATTGTCTAGGCCTCGTTATTTATGTTACGTTACGTTAGTTATGAGGAGAGACCCGTGCTCTGTTAATGAGTTGAGGCAACACCGGGAAGTGGGGGGTCACAGGTTTGTGACAACGTGTAACGTGGAAGGGTGAGGGGATGTGTATGACGTAATCTAGTAAAGTATTAACTAGAGTCTCACATTAAAATACTTACTACGGTAAATGTTGAGCCTCCCTTCGATTGCCTCATTACATATTCGTGGCGTCAATCCACATCGGATGTAGCACAAAGTAGCTCCGGCGTCAATTTGCGCACTAATTATGTATGTACGTAGGTACTATCGTAGCCACAAATGTATACCGATAAAGGTTATACAGTTCGATTTGACATTTATGTTACCTGCAGTGATGAGTTAAACAACGTTTATTGACGTCCTCATTCATAATTTATCGTGTCCAGTGTTGTCAGTTAAGTATTAAATAAATGTTCTAATGTTCGCACAACTCGGCCTAACATTTCTAGCGATATGGATAGCATCGATTTACATAAATAATAATAAGTAAATACCTATTAAACTATAACAAATTTTAAATAATAGGTAGGTACCTGTGTTGCGGGTGGTATCGACAACACAAAGACACCACTAAAACTCACGACCCGAGAACAAAATTTGTTATAGTTATATATTTAATATATGTGTTTCATGTATAGACCTGTTACAGATCTGTTACAAATCTGTTACAGATTTATTATGTAAAGATGTATAGATAGGTGATGTTAAATTGTACAGTGGTGGTTAAATTTAACACCATAATTTGCCATTGACTGTACTCCATTGACGTTCTCAAAGCGCTTACTGCTAACATTGTTACCGCTATGGAAGATGTATCAAGGGATTAATGTGTGGTTACCACCGTTTGAAGTCGCATTTTGAAGGCAATATTGTGGGTAACGATGAAGGTCGGATTAATTAACAATATCATTCTAGATCTGTATCTATTATATTAATAATATTGGGTATTGTCATCCAATGTATTGCGGCGTTTTATTCAATTTTAAAGTCACTTATATTATAACTCATTACTGTTCTATTAGTATAGTGTGAAGTGACCCTGTCTGAGCAGCAATGGGTCCTGGGTTATATTCCCAGTAGACATTTATGTAACAGATAAATTATTGTTCTTAGATCATAGATGTAAAGCAGTGATAGTCGTGTGGTTGAACGTTGGACTACCGAACCGGAGGGTCCGTGTTCAAACCCCGCACGCACCACTAATTTTCAAAAATTATGTGCGTATTAATATTTAATTATCACTTACTTCGGTGAAGGAAAACATCGTGATGAAACCTGCACACCTGAGAGTTCTCCATAATTTCTCAAAGGTGTGTGAAGTCCACCAATCCGCACTTGGCCAGCGTTGTGGACTATGGCCTGTACCCCTCACACTGTGAGAGGAGACCCGTGCCCAGCAGTGGGACAGTTATGGGTTATGATGATGATGATGATTATCATAGATGTTAGTGATATTTTTTTTATCATTTTTTATAAGTTAATGCTTGACTACAATCCGACCTGATGGTCATGCCGTGAGCGACACAGGGAAACTTAGATATGAGGAGAGACCCATGCTGAGTGGTATGCCATTAATGAGTTGAAGCCAATATTGATAATATAATCCTTACTACCAAGCAAATATATTAATTACATCGTATCACTTTCTTCGCGTTGCATAAATGAAGCAATTTTAAAGAAACTGCCTTGTTAACCCTAAACTTGGCGGATCAGTTTATAAAGCGCCCCAAGGAATTTTATGTTCTATACTTTAGTCCGACTTTTAACTACCTTTGAGGGATAATAGCATCTCAGATTTTACAAGAAATGTTTAACAAGCTACGCTGCAATAATATAATGAGAACCTTAGCAACGATCGAAAATTCGAATGAAGACTTTACTATTTATTGGAGTAACGATTATAATCACAATTACGTCGGCTTAGAGTATAAAATGGAGTGTATTTGTGAGAGAAGTGGAATGGTTATCTGTTTCGCCGACTGTACGGAGGTGTTTTTATGCGCAAAGGGCGTCTCTTATCAGGCCCTTCTTATCTGAGGACTCGTTTAAGGTAAGCATTTTACGAGGTATTTTAAAAAGTAATATTGATACGTACCTACTAACTTAGCTTGTGATTTTTAAACGTATTTACTGATAAGTAACTTATTACGCACCCTCATTAAAAGTTATTGAAGGTTTTGATGAAAGTATGTAAAGGGGACTTAAAAGGTCAGGTAGTCTGAATATTTGAGTTTGAAAACAAATTGGTGCTGACAAGAGCTTCGAACGCCTGTTAATATTCAAGAGCAATGTCAAATGAAACACATTGATTTTCAAACATGCCGGTTCTATTTGTGATTTACAAGGTCTGCGCACATTATATCAACTGGCCTCAGATTCAACTCATAGTAAAAAAGCATTGATATATGCTTTTTATTTCGTGTCGCATACAGTCAAATAACACGAAATACTTGATATGTAATATAAATAATTAACTATTAAAAGAAACTTACCTGTAAGGGAAGTTCAATAGTAATTATACGAGCTGGTTCTTCCGAAAGATCATAATACTTGTAGTAGTTCTTCCATGTACTACCGTCGTCACACATTCAGAGCCATCTCCGTGGAATCCAAGGCAAAAAACACCTGTCAACACTGACATATCTCCTGTTAGATGCATACGCTACGATTGTCATTTTAGTTTAGAGTAGGTACATGTATAAAAAATTTATTTTCATCCCAGGTTTAAGGGTTTGGGCTGGGCGGGATTAACGTATGATCTTTCGGAAGAACCAGCTCGTATAATTACTATTGAACTTCCCTTACAGGTAAGTTTCTTTTAATAGTTAATTATACTTCACTGGTTCTTCCGAAAGATCATAATACTTGTAGATGTTTAGAGCATGAAAATAAATTTGCTAAACGCAAATAGAATAATCTTTCTTTATTTCAATAAGAAAGTTTTTCCAAAAAAAATCAATGAGGATCATTTCAATAATGATAATTACTATAATTACCAAAAATTTGTATTATTGAATCATCTTTATAATGCTAATAACTATAACCTGTATAATTAACTTCGGATTGAAGTAGCAAAACCGACATCTAGCGCGTCCTCATTATGATAATTACTAAAAAATATGTATTATATAATCATGTTTATAATGCTAATAACTATAACATGTATAATTAACTTCGGATTGAAATAGCAAAACCGACATCTAGCGCTTCCTCTAAAACAGGTCTGTCATAAATAGCGAACACCTGGAAGAGCCCGTCCCGCCTGTGATCTGTCTAATCAGAGCGCCAGAGTGTGGTTCCCGAAAAAAGAATAAAAAGTTGATCATTATTACTAGTTCTCAATTATTCAATCTTTCTAATGTATGAAATTAAAGAATTTTCAGGGCAGGTTTTAGGTCTCTAGTTAAAAAACGATAAAATCAAGAGCGGCTGGTATCACTGATGCCAGAAGTGTTTATCAAGACGGGTATTTTTATTACAATTTTTGTATCGCGAATCTGGATATTTGTAAATTTTAATTAATGATAACGTTTGGACACGGTGCGCAGTGACTAATGCGAGAAAATCTTTTTTGTGAGGGAAGAATCCCACGTGACCTGATAGCGAGGAAGAGCAGTAGCTCTTCGATATACACCTTTTAGAAATCAAATTAATAATTATCTAATTGACTGCCTAAAACTAAAAACTGTTCGACAACAATTTATCGTGCCATACCTGGCACTCTTTAAATAAACGTAAATAGCGCAATATTCATCCCAGTATCCTAAGGCTGATAGGTATTGCTTGAACGCGTTTGACGAGAATGAATCTGATAAGATAACTAATGCTCCTGTAGGTACTCCTCTCTTCATGAATACTTTCCGCACAAAACTCCTACCATCAAACACAGTTTTTTTGTGTAGAGGGTGGCGTTGTCTGCAAAGGGAACATAATAAATTTGAGTTATCGTTTAAAATAAGAACTGCAGATATGCAAAGATATTGATTTTTTTTTAATAGAAGAAAATTATTGAATAATGGAAACCATGGATGGTTAGGCCAGTAAGGAGCAACAACGAAGAATAACAGAGAACGGGGGAAATGCGTGAAATAAAATAGCTGCTCCAGTTAATTGTAAATGAATCAAAGCAAAAAACGTCGGGAATCCCATGCCGGGATACGTATTTGGGAAATTATGATTTATCCTACTAGCAAATACATCGATTGAGGAGAAGAAAACTCTTTAAAAAATTTTTTGTACGCTGTATCATTCAATTCCCATTCTGTGTCAATACATAACCGGTGAGATTCACCTTCAGCAATAGCATTATCTGCTCAAGATATATAAGAGGCAAATACGAAATTATGTTTTGTATCACAAAAGTTCCAAATATCTCTTGCAATGTTATTTAAGTATGGATATTGGACACCCCATTCAATTTATGTATGTAACAGCACTGATGTTCTTGAGGCGAATTTAATAATAGGTTTAATATAAATTTTTGAATCACAAGTATCTTCAGCAAAAGAATTTAATGCAAAATTAGCTGCCATAAGCTCTAATGCATTTGTATTTTTTAGACCCCGCATGCGACCAGAAATCATGGGCTGTTTTGCTCCCACAAAAAACTCCCCAACCAGTCTTCAATATATCAGAATAAATTTCTAAAATGATATTGACTGGTCGAATACAAATTTACGTCGAGTCAATATTACTCAACCACCAATGAAATTCTGCTTTAAGATTATTAGGAATGGTCATGGATTGTCATAGTCAACATTTTTTTAATTTAATAATTGACCCTCTCAAATAATTTAGTGTGTACCCAGCCATAAGAAACAGTAGGACACACTGATGTTAGCAGACCTAAGAGCTTTGCAAACGCCATATTACTAGCTGACTGCGTATCTGTAAATAATTATAATCAGTTACAACTTTGTGTGTGAGCGTTTATTAAGCGGAAGTGAGCATTTTTTTGAGTTAAATATGAAGCACACACAAATTCGTGTTGGTGTCAAGAAACTCTTGACATTTTTTATAACAAAACCTTAAAAAGTCAATAGTATTTATTGTATCTTCAAGATTTTTTTGGTATTCGGCATAGCTAATTACCTATTAGCAGCGAAAAATAATCCTATTAATAATAAATCTTCGAGATATATCACTGACAAATGTCCTGAAAGACGCTAATATTGTATAACCGGCTTCATTAAGCGGTAAAACAGAAAACTCAAAAAGTTTCAACCTCTATTGAAATCAACAGAAAGTACGTGTCCTTTAAATCCACCGTACACATATACAAGTATTTATTTAATAATTTCAAAACGGTCCTATAATATTCTAATTCGAAATGAGAAGTTTATATAAACTTATTTAATGGCTTAATATTATATACCAAATTTCTCCTCGTTAGGTTTGTCTATTAAAAATATTTTAGAAATAAACTGATTTTTGCACAGTAAGCACTCTGACACAGCACCGATTGAAATGAGCTTTTGTATTTCTGTGCAAAAAATCCTATGTTCGTCCACATTTTTTTATTTATGTAAGCTTTATTGACCACAATATAAAAATATTATAGTACAAATGGCGAGCTTAATGCTAATTGCATTCTCTACCAGCTAACCATTAGGCAAAACCGAAATACACGAAGTGTGGTATAAAAGTTAGATTAGTTACACATTGTGCGGACATAACATTATAAGTGGTTCCGTCTGTTTCACTTTGTATGTAAACGGTATACAGAACCCTCCAACCCATGAGGGGACAGTATCATCATCAGGTTATGGATAGCCACCGAGAGAAAAAAATGCTTCAGGTTCAGCCTAGCAGCGTGAAGTGTTACCTTAGGAGCGTTCGCTATGTCCACCTGGGTAGTGGATGGCGCTGGTTCGTCTGCGCCCAGCGCGGATGAGCCGGCGCCGGCGCGACCACGGGACGGCGCTCGCGGTACGCGCTTGCGTCATGTTGCTGTACGTGTTTGCTGCCGCCGCCCGTCGAGATGAGCCCCTCCAGTTTAAAGACCCCGCTGAGCTAGGATATTAGCCCTCGGTTCGCCTCTGGTGCGACTCCAAGTTAGCCTCGTAGGCTTGGTTTTAATATCCGCTAAGGATTTAGAATATGCTTTAAGAGTATTTAACTTGTTGGTCAAACCTTCGCCTAACAGCAAGTGGTCTCTCGGTATATCCCTTAATGCATCCTTTGCATGATTATTCAAGCTTTGAGCAAACAGCTATCTTTTAGTAATAGATTCCAAATAATGGAGGCCAGTTAAGATTTGACCACTATTACCAAGATATTTAATAATATCGTCAATTCAATTCAGTTAATATCGAAATTTTCATGGCCATATCAAAGACCCTGCCGATGCATGTGATGCCGGCACGGAGTTGTGTTTGTTAATACGCTTTTATTAACCGATTATTCTGGAACAGCGGCTTTGATTTGATCGTCAAGTTTTGGTGGTTGAAGGTAAATGCTGTTCGCCGGCAGAAGGTACCTTTTAAATATCTCAGATCTTGTTTTAAAATATTGTTCCAACGAATAGCCAAATGAAAATGAATTTCATCAGTAAATTCAGTGTCAAGAGTGGGTTCAGCTCCTAATACAGCATGTTAATATAATATCATCTTGATTGTTTTCAATTAGGCAGACAATTTTATAGTATTTTATAGTTGCGTGGGACATACAATCGGCACTTGCAACTCAAAAAACCGCAAACACGACGTTAAAACGTCGGTCGCTATAAAGTCATTACGTGTGACATCCAGTCAACACTTGTAATGCTTAAATCAGTAAATTGCGTAAGCCATCCAGACATTACTTGCAATTACATTTTTAAAATAGCAACTGGGGGTAGTAGGTATACTACCTTGATATTCACCTTATTAATTTTGATATACATAACGGTAAAATTGCTTGGAATATAGTATAAAAACAAAACTTTACTAACCTTCCTTTCCTTTATCATTCGAGGAATCCTCGGATTCGCTCGAAATAATTCGGCGACGCCAATGACATTTTAAGTAAAAAGAGGGACGCTTACGCGGTCACGACTTTTAGTGCGGCAGAAGAATCGTCGTCCCGCGGTGGCGATTCGGATCGCGTTGACGCGTTCAGACTCTGAGCATGCAAGTTTACGCATAAGCTACCGCTTAAGTCGAAGAATTTCCTTCAAAATTCTCGAGTTATCCATTTTTACGTGTGAACAACGGCGCACAAGAAAAAAGAATGACAATCGTAGCGTATGCATCTAACAGGAGATATGTCAGTGTTGACAGGTGTTTTTTGCCTTGGATTCCACGGAGATGGCTCTGAATGTGTGACGACGGTAGTACATGGAAGAACTACTACAAGTATTATGATCTTTCGGAAGAACCAGTGAAGTATAATTTCCTCTAAACATAATCTAATATTAGGTATCTATTATTTTCCAGTGTGGTATTAGGCAGGTTTACGGATGCTTCTGTAAACCCCGTAAATATTGAACATAACTTAAGGAAGACAATATGGACTTAACAGTGCAAGTTGTAACGAACGAAGCAGTGGCCAGGTGTGCTGTACTGTAAAGTTTGTTGCTCAGAATGGACCGGGATTGTTCACAGCGAATGTGAACGTAACTTGTGGAGAATTTAACAAGCAATTAAATGGACCAACTTTGGTCCGGCGCGGCGGTAGAAACTGTTTGGTTTTAAATATAAAGGGATTTATTTTATTGGCTAGTCTGCAGTGCAGTATTTATTTGATGAACAAAAATAATATGATTAGAGAGACTGCTATTCCCAAGCTAAACATTTATAGTGCACAAAGACATATCTTGTAAAATACGAGAAGATATTGTGAGTCTTTCCGTTGAACGCACTTTCTCAAACTGTCCTATTTCTTGCATATATTTTTCTCCTAATTATGTTACTTAGTTTTCTTTTTTCATTCCCATTTTAGTATCAATTTTTCTTGTCCAATATTATCTAAGTACTTTATTTAGTTTATATGTATAGTTGTGGGATGTTGATTGTTTCAAAGATGTTTAAAGAAAGTCAGCTAGAACTTTCTCAGGAGTTATCAGAATGACTATGAAGAAATGTTCAAGTCGACGTGACGTTTGACAAAGTGAGTGGGGCAACTGAGACGAGTAGTGACGTAAGATTTAAGTTTTTGAGAATAACTTTTAACAGCTATTTATGGAACGTGCATCAACATGAGCCGCATTCAACGCATGACGCAAAGCTTCTTAATTTTGCAACGAAAAAATGAAGTAACGTTCGAATTTAAACCAAAGTCAAATATGGTGTAGGTACATACCTATTTGGTAAAGCACTCATAGCCCGGCGGTTTGCGTCGATCCTTATGGTCCGGGATCCACGGGTTAAATCTAATGATAATTATATCAACAAAAAACAAAAAAAAAAATAGTAATAAATTTTTTGAGAATCACCAAATCAACATATGTTATCCCTGCTACCCCTATTACCTCCCACAATCTAGATTTTTCCTACAGAAATTGTTAGGCGTCTCATCAAAATGAAACTACTCACGGAAAGTTAGCTTGATAGTAATCAAGTGGAAAAAATGTATTGTGGATCCTGGACCATTGTGACCGACCGGGTTGAGGAACAGCGGGCGCGGTCAGTAGTTAGATTGGTGACCGTGGTGGTAAAAATCTCTTCAGCTTTTTCGTCAATCTGCATGGGAGCAGCGTGGTGGAGTATGCTCTAGGCCTCCTCAGGTATGAGGATTGCACATACAAATTGTGGAATGAGCGGAAGCTCCTTCGGGAATACCTCAGAAAGAATTCTAAGGCATTCCCGAACATGGGGTTCTTCAAAAAGATGTAAAAAGAGTTCTCCAGGGCCGGCGTTGCATTGGCAACTACTCTGATGATGCTTGTATCTGACGATGACCACTTACATGATGGTAGTTTGTATGATTTTTCGTCAGCCCTTCAGGCTATAAAAAAGTCAAGGGCACGAATGAGATGCTAGTTCGAAATAGTACTAAACAGGTCTTTAATTTCGACATTGTTTTGAACTCGAATGGTAAAAATTTCTACTACAACTATTTCGACACTGCCGAAAAGTTGTACCTACATAGCTTAATAAACACTGCGGGCCTTGTTTTATTCACGTAACTGGTGGTCGCTGTTAATGTTACTCATTTGGTTTAATTGAATTGCTTCTAATTCACCATTTAAAAGAGAAACCGATTTATTTTCAGTGATTACAGTGCAACCGCTATTACGTATGCAAATGAAGCTGTCTTGTGGTACAATACAACTGTTTTGTGTGACGATTATACATTTTTTTATTGTTATAGACTATAAAATGTTAGGTACGCTATCTGATTAAAACTGGACATTGTGAACTATGGTCGTTGGTACATTAGAGCAAACGCTAATGCAGTGTTATCGCGTTAATTGTAATGAAGATCTTTTATTGCTTTATGCATAGTAAATAGCTTATAACCATACAGCCAGTGCATAATTACATGTTTGGCATATCATGTCATGTGGTAATAATCTATAACACAACTGGCTGAGGATTCTCTAGGAAAAATATGATGTTTAACAATCTTTTTAATCATCGTTAGAGAAAGGAACCATTTTACAACTAAAAAGTGGAACAAGGAGGAAGGGCGCGGACCTCGGCTAAGGTAGTGTTAATAAGAGTGGACACGCTGGTCTCTTTTAGGCAATACCGACCCTAATGGATGTTGAAATATTCGTGGGATAATAAATCGTACCCAAAAGTAGTTAAAAGTTAAAGAAAAGAAAAAAATATTTTAGGGATGTAATCATCATCATTCCATCATCATCCATCCATCTTTGAGTCCAAGCCGTACTCCCTTGCTCGTGGTGCACCCTGCTAAAACGGACGAAGTAACGGCATTAGGTAGCTCTTTTAAGAAGTTACGGCATTCGGTCGCTCTTTTAAGAAGACGGCATTCGGTCGCTCTTTTAAGAAGTAGCTGGACTTTGTACCATTAACTTTAATCCCGAAGGTACATTAGGATAGTGGAGGGGTATTGACCCCGGCTGGCGAGCTATCACCCTCTTGCTACAGTCAGTTTTTTTTTTACTTCTTATAAAGTAGTGCTTGACAACAATCCTACCTGATGGTAAGCGGCGATGAAGTCCTTGAGGTGTTGAGCGCACTAACTTAGATAAAGCCTATTCACTCTCCTCTTGAAGACTCCCACATCATACGTCCATTTGCTACACAAGTTGTCGCGTTCCGGCTGGGGGGGGGCTAGACAGTCAATTTTTCTTTCTTTCCTTTTGATGCCTTGGTCTTACTGATGTCAATGAGCGACGGTGACCACTTATCATGTGGTCACCAGGTCGCTTATCGGTTTTTCGGCTATTCACTTTAAAAAAGGTTCCCCAAAAATAAGGACGACGTGACAAAAGCAAGTTTTAGAGTTTAGAGCAGTTTATGTATAACGCTCTAGGGTCATGAGGGCTCTTTGCCCGGTTACAATACAAATTGAGTGAATACGTTCGACACTTGCGCATAAGGCGGCACCAGGCTCATTGTGCCGGTTATCGAGCGACCGACCCTTTTACGTTAAATCAAGAGGCGACTGTCCCATAGGGTGTTTTTACCCCGTCCGATATCGGGACCGATATCCAAAGTAATCTTGACAGACAATATACAAGTATTCGAGCGCGGAATATTCTTTGGAATAAAAGTAATTTATTTTAACCATGTTTATGTAAAGTGTAATAGCGATACCTAAGTGTTGGAAATACCTAGACATTCACGTTATTACAGATACACCAAGAAAGGACGAAATTGAATAATCCTTCTTTTTTATACCAGCTTTCCCTAGCTGCTTTGCCCGTCAAATTCCAAAAATTCTTTCTTAGTGCTCACATGCGTCACTTAAGGAACCTTTATACGAAGTTTCAAGTGTATTAACTATAAATATACTCATCATGCATTTTCATAATTATGACCATGAGTTGCCTAATTCCTATTCTCGATTTGTTTATATGAAATACTGCAACGAAAATATTTAATATGAAAATACACTAACCGTACTCCATGATAGAGAAATTGAAATTCAATTGATATTTATGTATGTACTTCCAGCATAACTGAAGCGACTCCCTCTCCACTCAATGGATCTTCGCGTCGGATAGTAAAATTTTTAATTACTTTGCGCACAATGCAAAATCCATAAATCGACGGTACAAGGCGAAACTTTACGGGCTCCCTTTATGAAATTTCATAACCAACTCGAATATAATGCGATTGCGTTCTGAATAATTTATCAATATTATTCATTACTTTCATACCCTTTCGAATAAGCGTGAACTTCGCCAAAACTTTTATTGTTTACAGTTTTACACCATTCACTTTAGGTGCGCGGTACAAATTGTTTTTTTGTCTTTATCTACTATTCTTCAATTGTCTCTTGTCTCTGTCTAAAGTTACAGTCTGGTTTTCTTCGCTTCCGTGTTTATTGGATTGATTTCGTTGTATCCCTTTTCCGTTTCGCGAATAGGTTTCCACATTCACATTTCATGAGGTGGATAAATTTGATAATGCCGTGTGTGAGATAGATCAAAAATCAGTTTTTTTGGATTGATAAGTGTTGTTTTATTTCTTTTAGCGTCATAATCAGGAATGATTTTAAAGTTTAACGTGCTAATTGTGTTAAATGAAGCTTTTGGTTTTAATTTATATGCATCATCCATCCATTTAATTCCATATGCTTTTACAAGTCCACTGCTTGATTTAGGCATCTCCTAATCGGTGTCCTTTCTCCCACCTAATGTCTCTTTTACGTGTAATTCATTACCTGCAACGTTACTAACCAATTTAACCGAGAGATACCAACCATAGAAGCAATTTAATAGAGAAACACAAAAATCAAAATTTCTTTACTATATAGTTTTCTTATTTAATACAAAAAATTCACTAGACTTATTGTAATGTAAAGTAAAATCCTCTTTCTTTTTGATGATATTTTCTTACCAAACATCAATCTGAGAGTGCTGAAGCAATGGATTTTTAAGTAGTTCCGCTAAGTCCTAAAGTGATGTTACGAAGAAAAACGTTATTGTTTACTCAGCATTTATTTTACATTGTATATTTCACAGCTTGGAGCCGGTTACTTTTACTAACAATTACTAACTGGGCTATTACTAACAACAACTAACAGGACTAACTATCACTAACAGTCCCTGTCCCAGTCCCTGTCCCAGTCCCTGTCCCAGTCCTCTTACATACTAACAAACTAAAGATGTAATGTTCTAACACCGTCTCCTAACCGGACTAATCATCTCGTCCTCGTCCTCGTCGGAGTCTTGTTCTAGGTCGGTCACCTGTTGTCATGGGCGGCAGCGGAGGGGTGGTGCTGCATGCTCGTTTGCATGCACCTTAATTCCATAAAAAGCTTCTATCTTATTTTATAATAGTAACACGTTCTCGCTTCGCTTCAGGAAACCTTTCATTAGTACCGCGCCTAAAACAATTGCTACTTTAATCAGGTTAACCGATATCGTTGCCCTTATCTTAAGGGTACTAAAACTTACAAATAACATAATTATTTTATTTACTGCGATAGATAAAGCAAGCAACATTCAGATGTAATAACAGACCTTCATATTAACTTGTCACCTATCCCGCGGGAGCAAAGCCATTTTCCGGTATGAAAATTATCCTATATCATTAAATCCTGTCATAAACAATAATGTAATGCTTTCGAGCGTTTTGGCCAAGCTATACGTAAGTCCTCTTGTAAACTTCTCCGGAATTTTGACCGAAGTGTATTCAAATCTTCACTTATAAATGAGTGATATTATAGGCAAAGTATTTGAAAGGAAGAGGTGAAAAGGGGATTAACATGTAACAAAGCTTAGGTATCGTCTTAGGTGAGATTGTGACCATATCCTTTGTAGGCACAGTTTAATTAGCTTAATTAACAAAACTCACTTTATTAAGTCTTTGCTGTAAATCTCTGTAATCCTGAGACCTTTTGGAGTGTCACGATTGTGCTTTTGGCCTTTACATGTTTAGGGTTCAGTAGGGTAAGGTAATAAGAATCACTTGCCTAATGATATTTGGCTATTATATTACTATATTAGGTAGGTACTGCTTACAAACTGTATTATTATTATTACTTAAACATAAAGTTAATGGTCAAAATAAATTAATCAAATGGGTTTTGTATTTAGTGCCCCCTAAATACAAATGTCTCAGTGTTTGTTTTGATTTCGAGTAAGCATTATTTTCCGATCATTGTGTATGAAAAACAATGAGCAAAATTATTTTTGACATTAACGCCTGTCAATATTACATTATAATAATAATACTATAGAAAGACAGTCTTCATACAAGCGCTCTGTCTAAAGTGAAGCACTAAACCGAAACTTTAGTCGCCTCTAAAAAGTGTCGGTTCCTTATAATGCAAGCGTACCCTTCCTTTTAACTCACGAAACGATTTAATGCGACCGTCTGAAAAGTTCATTTAAGAAGTTTCATATTAAAAAAATTGAGTGAATACTATAATGTCACTACGTAACACGAATAACAAAAACGAAACATGAAGCGATATAAGCTTACGTAAGGTCGTAGTCACGTCTTTGACTTGGAAAAGTAAATGGTTGTAGACGTGAAGGGAACGATAAAACGGGTGAAAGATGGATACTAGATAAAGGTGTCAGGTGCGTTACGATTTCCTAGACTTAGATGAATAGCTTCGAGTGGTAATTGATGGTTAGTCTTGTTTGAATCTCGAGAGATTACACCCTCTGCCATTTATTTTGAGAGAATTTGAAAAGAAATGCTTTTTGAATACAATGGATAAATTTTGTACCTAGAATGAATGAATGAATAACTGAATGATTGAATGAATAAATAAATGAATGAGTGAATATGAATTTGCCGTAATTTTGGTTACATGAGATCTACATTGTTCACACAATCAGCTATTTATTATCATGGAAAAAATATTAACCTTGATGTGTGATGTGATGTGTGTGTGATTATATGTATGTGATATGTTTTGTGTGTTGTCCATGCCACCCGCAACACATGGAATTCTAATGCGGGGGTATGAGTGATTAAGCGTTTATTTATTTTTTCATATTTTTATCCTCTTACGCTATAAATAAAAAATCCCATCCCATAGTCAAAACATTTAATGACAAAAATATCTGTTGCAGGTAATCGAACCTGGGAGCCCTCTCCTAGCAGGTAGAGGAACTGCCAACTGGGCTCAGGGTAGTTCGTTAATGTCGTTTTGGGAGGCCTGGACCGTGCCCTAGTTTGGACTGGCATCATGGTTAGTGATCTTCTGTCGGAAGTTCTTTTGATCGGAAAAACTTTTGTTTCTAGGGGTTCTCCAATAGATCACTCAAAATTTACCAGAACTGTAGTAACTGAACTTCGTCACCAATTTCATTATATACAGTTCAACATACCGTCGGTGGTCAACTCTCTCAGCAATCAAATCAATTAGAGGTAATCGCAGTAATAGTGCCTCTTATATCGGCCGACACGACACGGGTATTACGGTGACTCGTTTCGTTCCGTTTGACGTTAATTACTTTTCAGTAACAACATTACTATACTATACACGTTATTATTACGATAAATCGATCTACTTAGTTAGGTTTCATTTTTAGAAAACGTCGTTTTACCCGTGTTTTCAGACAATGAAAAACTGCTACAATATCATTAGACTACGTAGGTAAATTTCGCCACCATCAACAAGGTTATAATAGCTCAGGTGGGAAATCGGGCGGTACCGAAAACGAAGACCCCGGTTTGAGTCCAGTTGTAAAAAAAAACACGAGCAAAGCTCGGTCATCCAGGTACTATTGTTAACTCTGAGCATTTGACGGCAATGCCGTACTGTAAATTTAAAACTTATGTCAAAGGTATTCTAACGACGAAAAGTCATTACAAACTGGGATTACTTTAAAGATAAAATTGCTTTGATACAAGTTAGCTGTAAGTAAGTAGTAAATTTTATTTGTAACTGTGAATAAAAAATAGTACATGCTCCTTGGGAATTTGTTGTAGCTTTTTCATTCAAGACTACCAACTGAAGGGATTTCTTAAAGTGATGGCGAAGCATGACTATCGAATTTTTTTGTACAGTTCATTTTATTTTATTTCAGTTTAGTTTTGCTTCGCTTAATCCTGTTTCTTTTCATTTCATTTCGTTCCTGTAGTCTTGGTTGTCAGTAATTTCTTATTTCTCTGTATGCATCATTACTGCATTACGAAGACATCAGAATGCATACAAAATATTACTTTTCGTAACCTGTGCTTCTATGATCGTATAGTCCGGGCCTCCTTTACTGACGTAGTGAAATGTGAAACTCCTGCTACGCACCCTGAAAAGGGCAAATGTTTTGAATTAAATGTTAAATGGTTACTGACATTACCACATAGACGAACAATCATAGTAAATCACTTCAATTTCCATTCGTTTTGTATGGTAAATACAAATTGACTTGTATCTATTAGCAAACAACGGTACCCCTTAATTGCTGTCTCGTTCGGTAAGAGTAGCGATTAGGGCAATTACCGTCTAGATAGACGACAAGGCTCAACGTACCGTCAGCGATACAACCATGATGGCCCCTAAACATCGGTACTCGTGTATTTGCAAGATAGAACTTATTGCTGTCTGCGCTAAGGGTCAAGTTTGATTGAAATAACGTTTTAAAAATTGAAAATATCGATTGATTGGCATGTCTCCCTCGGTTTGTTCAGTTTCAGTAGATATATTTATTATCCAATGGAGTTTCTAAGGTTTAACATCTTTTTGTTTTTAAATACTTTCCCTTCAGGGAATCTTGACTTGCTGTATGTATGGAAGACGTGGCATGGTACTTCCATGTACAGACAGCAATCAGTTACAGATTTAATATAGGTTTAGATACTCGTATAGATACCTCCATTTATTGCCAATAATGCCATTTATTGTCTGCTCGGAAACTAAACTGCGTAGTTTAAAAGAGTGTTTTAAAAATATCTCTTCAAAAACGGGTTGTTTTTATATTCATTTTCCATTTTATGTTGACGATAAAATAAACATAAAACCGATGCAAATGACGAGTAGGTTAGACATTTTTAACAAATTCTCTTATTTGCTCTAACATCTCAGGTAGAGCAAGCCTGCGCAAATACCGCGGTAAAAAATACTTCATATGCGGTCGGCGACCTAAGTAAACGGATGTATTATGCTAAATAGTTGTCAATATCGTGTGATATTGAACTTTAACTGACTGACTGATGAAAATATTTGTATTGCAATTGAATAATCGTTGAATTTACGGGAAGTTCGTTGATATAGAATTATAATACTTTTTGATGTTGTTACCATATATTTAAGGTATTTGTATAATCTTCGATATGCGTGAATGCATATTCAATTTAATTCAAGATTGGGAGGCGTTCTGGTCGTACGTTACTTTTAATGTACATGACGTAAGGTCATTACAGGGCACGGATATCTCCCAATGATCGAGGAGGCTCAGAACATACTACACCACGCTGCTCTGGTGCGGATTGGTAGAGTTATTAATATTCCATGTTTCCTGATTCCCGTTTAATTTTCAATCTCCACAATAGCTATTTTACGAGTATAATTCAGTTGAAATCGAATGCTGAATATTTCATACCATTCGTCCTGCCCCTTAATCGCATCGTAAGTGTATAAGTGCTTAGTGGGGGGAAGCGGTGGCGGAATCCCCGGAATCTATTATGTAGATAACAAGGTGAACGTACTTTTATTTCAAAAAAAATTGTGACGTCTTCTAGAATCAACAATTAAATTACGTATTCTTTAAATTAAAGTAGCTGTCCTTTCTAATCTATCGTCATACACCTTACTCGTAATAAAATTCTCGTGTCACAATGTTAGTTACCATACTCCTCCGAAACGGCTCGACTGATTTTCATGAAATATTGTGTGCATATCGAGTAGGTCTGAGAATCGGCCAAAACCTATTTTTCATACCCCTACATGTTAAGGGTTGTGCACCCTAAATTTTTTTTCATTTTTTGGACAAAATTTTTTATGGTTATTTTTTTATGGTGTGGCATTAAAAAATACACATGATCCCAAATTTTCACTTCCCTACCCCCACCCCTCAAATTTAAATCGGGCTTTTTGTATCTACATATAATTATGGTGGAACAACGTTCGCGGGGTCAGCCAGTAATATGATAAAATTGTAACTCAGTGCACGGATCTTTATTGAAATGTAAATGAAAATATTAACGATAGTGACTGTACCTACAGTGAGGTGAAGAAGATTTAAATCTTTAATCATTAAAAATGTTTAGGTAAATGAACTTTACTATAGTCGTGTGTTTAAATATTTTAATTATCAGATACATAATTCTTTTCGAATTATAATGTAAGTAGGTACTTATATTATATTTTGGCAGTGGCTTAACTTGGTTTCAACAAGATAATAGTACTGAGCACGGGTCTCTCCTGGTCATTGAAGAGGCCACCACGCTGCTCCAGTGCGGATTGTTGGAGAGTTTAGTGGCCAACACAAGTATCGGAAATGTTTATGCCGCCCGAAGACCTCCAACATGACTAACCGACTGCTATCCATCGATAACAATTGGGACCGACGGCTTTAGGTCCCCTCCGAAGCACGGAAGCGTCAAGATTTGTTTTTTTATTAGTATGAAAATATTTAGACCCTATTAAACGCACGGATTCGGGGAAAAGAGATTTAAATCTTTTACCACCATAACATTGTAACCGTCCTACTCATGTAAGTACATTACCGTCTGAATGTACTTTTAACTGTATTTAAACCAACTTGATCATCCTTTATTTTACCCCCCTGAGGGTTGATTTTCCAAAATACGTTGAAGCGGAATCCCAAATGCCAAGTTCCATAGTCCTACCTTAAAGTTGGCGGTATTTCAAACAAACTTTCAGCTGTTCTGTTTAACTTCGTTAGGGGTGAAATATTACAAAATTCTTTCCTGACGTCTCCTTCTCATGAACTACTTCCCTGTCAAATTTTATCGTCATAGGTCAAGTAGTTTTCCAGACTTCGTGATTAGTCAGTCAGTGAGTGAGTGATCCAAAGACAATTTAGACACACACAAAAAATCATCAAAATCGATCGAACCGTTTAGGAGGCGTTCAATGATATACACACGGACAGATTATTTGTATGTATAAAGATAATTATAGATTGATGTTCATATTATGAGTTCAAACCGTGATCATTGCACTATGAAGTGAAGTTAAAATCATAAATAACAGTAATAATAATGTCTCCCCGTCCTCGTGTTGGTATTCGTACGATGGTCCGTCACTCCGACAGTTATCTGTTTGCGACGGCTGACAGATAAATGATAAGATAACACTAAATAATGCTGATGCAAAATAATATTTTATACATATTATCACGCCTAAGTATATTGACTACACTATTATAACAATATCACGATTAACAATAATATCAGGAGTAATAAAGTGCTCATATCCCAGCGGTTTGAGTTTACTCTAACTGATTGACCGAGTTAAGTAACAGCGGGCTCAGTCGGTAGTTGGATGGGTGACCGCTGGTCTAGTGGCATAAAATCTTGAGCCGGTGCTTCAGAGGGCATAAAAAGCAGTGGATTCGATTTGTTATCGTTGGATAGCAGTCGTTAAGCCATGTCGGAGTCCTTCGGGCGGCACTAAAACTTACAATATTGGTTTGGCCACTAAATCGTCCATCAGGGGCTCTACTTTTGTTTAACGTTAACAGTTTTCAAAAGAGTTGTCTAGTTTTGGATCGTTAATCCGTGCTAAGTTCCACGCGAACCACCTCTGTTCGTGGTTATCGTTACCCAGATCAGGAATGATCGGTTGTCAGTAGGTGGTGGTGTTGGTGGCGGGAGGAACGGTAGAAAAAACCTAAGTCCTGTCCTCGGAGATCGATGTGAGCCATATCATCGTAAAGTTATGTGTCCAGTTTAGTGTGGAGTTTCGGTTGAAGGATTTCGCTAGGTACAAGGTAGAATCACTACTTAGTATAAAACAAAGTCGCTTTCTCTGTCCCTATGTATGCTTGGATCTTTAACTACGCAACGGATTTTGATGGGGGTTTTTTAATAGAAAGTTTATATGTATAATATATTAAAGTTTTTCGCAAACAATTTTGGACTTGGGTACTAAGGCACAGGTTTCCCGAAGCGAAGCGAGGGCGGGTTTACTAGTGCTATGTAGGTAAATAGTTGTTAGCAGTTGAAACTTTTTATTTCTTAAATGGATTCACTTGAAACTTTGTATATAGGTTCCTCAAGTGACGCAAGTGAGCACTAAGAAAGGATTTTTGGAAAATTGGCAGTCGAAGCCGCGGGGGAAAGCTAGTATATGATAAGAAATAATTGGTTGACTTTTAAATACCTTACTACCTACTTTAAAATCCCGCGCTACAGTTCTTTGCGTGGTGGAGTATGGTGTCCAACACCCTAGCAGTACAAGTTATCAGTGGTTTGTTTATGGTGGTCTGATAAGTCAGTGTTCCAGTTTACTAATATAGATATAGTAGGTGTGCGATTGCGAATTTTATCAAACACGTCGAACGGAAGCGGGGTCCGAAGCGCGCATCTCTGCCGCATCCCGTTTCGCTCCGTCCGTCCTCCAACCAATCGCCACCGACCTCCGAATACACCGACCTCCGCGAAGAGTATTGAGGTACTCTTCACATCAACCTCAGTCGTACTCCGCGCTTGGCACACGACGGACGTACGCTCCGTTATCGCGATAACAGTACGCGAGCTTTCGAATTGTACCTGTGGATTGTCAGTGGATTGTGCTTCAATCAAACATAAATATTTTGTTGCGATACCATTTTGGATAGTTGTGGAGTTAACAGTCGAGGATCAACCCTGTCAACTGACTCCAATATTCAAGGTCGGTGTGTTATATGCTTGGCGAATAGTAATGTGATTGGATGCATTCGGAATGTCACTTGTCCAGTCTATATGCTGTTGTTTTGCAAAGTTTACACTGAGGGTGTGATTTACGACCAAGTTGGTGATAAGTTCATTGACTCTTGTCTGTTGTAGGTAACTGTTTGCTTATTTCTTTTTCGTTGATTCCTTGCAGTAAGTTTTTTTTATAATGGACTTTTATAGGAATCTTATCCGAATTGTTTCTTATTATCTTAAATAATTATTGACGATACCACTCTAAAAGGTATTTATTATAAGTACTTATTATAAACTAGATTAGTAAATAGGAAATCAATAACACTTCGAACAAAAAATTACACATTAAGTAACAAACGTTAATGTATTTTGAACAGTATGTTAGTAGGTGGGTGTTTAATGTTATTAAAATCAAATCACGCTTACATCATAATTATTCAGTATTCCAAGAATTGAAGCCATGCAACGTAATATCTTACCATGAAGTTTTGTAATCCACCATCATAGGTACGTGATAGATGAACTAGCTACGTCCGTGAATGTAGTAGGTGCTTGTACTTATAAAAGGGTTCAATATCTTATAATCATATTATCTGCAGCATCCACATGTTCGTTCGTACCTAAACCGTTTAATATGAACCCGTTCATAATAATTCAAATGAGGAAAAAGTCAGTCGAGGCACGAATTCGTTGAATATTAATTTGTAAGGCCGGTTGTGTGTCAGTAGCGTTACTCACTGGAAAAAATACGTAAAGTTACTTGCTTATGTCTTTGTTCTACGTAAATCATTACCAGTACTAAGCCAGACACTGGTTATAAGTCTGCGATTCCAAGGTGCGCTAACTTCCTCAACTATTTTTTTATCTAACAACGGGAAGAGTTACTACAATAAGGTTCTGTAAGATTGAAAATAACAATGTTAGGTGGTGTACAAGATAGTTTCGTCCTTATTTTCATCGGGGTTCTTGCTGTCAACAATATCATTATTATGCTCTCACTAGACTGTGTGCACCTGCATCTTGAATTGTACACATTGGTGCAGCATGTCTCCTTAACAACGTCGCTACAACGAGTTCGGGATCCTGTTCTAACCTCATTCCTTTTAAAAGAGTCACGACTATGAACTTTTTAACTGTCGATTTCACCTATGTGAACCTTTGTGCACAATAAGGCACATCAATAGGAGCATAGAATGTTACTTTCAGAATCATCGTCTTAAGATCCAAAAATAGAATTCGAAAGTAACGTCTTGCAAAATATTTGGCTAGGACCTAGATTAATTTTGCGTGTAAAATACTAATTGTCTCTTTATTGGAATGCAAACAGGACATGTTTACAAACAGGACCTAAGGTTATTGCAATTTTAAAGAAATTACAATTCACATAAATTTTATTGGATCGAATGTTTCGATAAACTGGCCATTATTATTTGTCTTAATGTATACTATTTATATAGTGCATACTTTATCGGACACGGATGTTTTGTTATCTTGGCGAAAAAAGATCTTTCGTATCATCATTAAGTGTCGTTGGCTGGCGGCATTCTTAAAGCGTCTCCATAGGCGAACCGTTCATAGATTCGTTTGGTTACATAATTATGTACAGAACAAATCTGTCAAAACAAACTATTGTATTGTTTTACTTGTTATAACACGTTCAGCGTGTCTTTGTTTTTTTATGGATGTAAAATAGAAAACAAGCATGCAGCAGCACCCTTCCGTTGCAACCTATGATAACTATCACTGTCCCAGAACAAGACTCAAAGTGGGACTGGGATGGTTAGTCCAGTTAACAGTGTTCTTGCAATCGCTTCCTTATTTACCGTCAAATCTCGGCCCTGAACAAGCCTTATCGTCGTCGTCATTACCGATACCAATCATTCACAATCATTATGATCACTTTAGAAACTAGAGACCTACTAACAAACCTAAAACTACTTAAATTTATCGATTTCAATCAAACCTGATGTACCTAATTCAATGTTCGATGTGTCGTTTATCATTATGAACCTGATTAAGTAAATTATTGTGTTCCACTAATGTATGGTCTTATCTGTAGCTAGTAAATATACTTCTTAGTAACACTAATACAATGATAATTATGTACGTAATGTATTTGTTATCTACCTGGCTTATCTGCTAAATTGTATGTCGAGTCAATCAATATATAACAGGGTAAGTAGTGTAGTAGACCCAATAGCTACTTACTTCCATGATAATCTGAAATGTGAAACAGAAAAAATATTTTGAGCAGTTATTAGGTTTGCTTCTTAGCATATTAAAATGAATTTGGTCACATTTTGGTAATTTTTCAACAATATAAGGACAATAATTATGTGTTCGAAGTATTAATTATAAAAGACAAACGAATTTTTTTCAATCATCACACGTCCTAATTTTATTAAACTCATCATAACTGGCAGCTATGTTTTTTGATGTTTCAACATGTTACAATAGTGATTAGATATAGGTATTATTGGAAAATATAGTTAGTTCACACGATTCTCAAATTATGTATATGTTTTCCTGAGTAATGAGTAGAAGAGCTGTTAATAAGTTTTAATAAAAAAAAACCATAATGACTCATGTGTCGCACTGTGTTCGCTGCCACCAGTATTATCGTCAACTACATGGAGAGTTAGGTTCATTGCCTAACTTAAATATTATCTATTCTTAATTCTCTGAATTCTTCCCTTATGACTGCTTCAGTTCGTACTGAAATATTTTCATTAATTTATTATTATCTTTTGCAAGCTTATTGTCTTTTTCCAGCCTTCTTTAATTAGTTTCCGTAACATTTTTAGCTGTACATTTAAAATGTTTAGTGTGATCTGATTTTAATTTTTTATTTAATTTCTTTTGTTGGTCTGTTGTTGACAACGTGTTTAAATGACGATTTGCTTTGATAGTTTTCGTTAATGCTACGGTTTATGTTGTTCAACTATGAAAAATATCTTCAAAGCCTTCGATAATGCTAATTAATGGAGCTTCGTCCCCAAAATTTGCCTAAACAACAATTTCATTGTGTCTACGTAGTCAATAATGTTATCTCTATTATTCAACATAATAGGATCGACCCATAACCGAAAACTGTCCATTGTTATTCCAGCTTCGAAAGTTTGACAATACGAAAACTGCGTTAGTACATGTTTCATATCACGAAGGCGTTGTTATAACACTTATTTCTATAGGTTTTAAGTCGAAAATCATTTGTACTGCGTGTAGTCATGATATTTGTAATTATTAAGGCCTAAGGTATGATGCGTCGGCGCACAATAAGGCTTATAGAGGTCATCGTCGTGTCAAGGTATTTCAACCATAATGGTATAGTGGTGGGCACAATGATTGTACGAATGAACGGATATTTACTTGTTTGTGATGGAAGATACCACTTATACTAGGAAATTGTATGGGGTAACGGTAGGAAGGATTCATAATTTCAACCTTGATTCGCACAAGTTTGACAGCAATCCAATAACACGACCTAAAGCCGCTCGTTTGTAAAGTTTATTTTGTACGTTTATTTTAAAAACACAAAACTTAAAATGAGATGTCTCAGGGCGTTACGTAGGGTTCGAATAAATTGTTGTGTGTGTATAACACACACCTATTTATTTGGATTAGAGAGTTAGAGACATCATAAACTGATAACCGTATTTGCTTCGTTTAGGTAAACCTCCAAAAAATGTTTTACCACGCTTCCGTATAGTCCGCGTAAATGATCCTGAATGAAACGATTGTCAGTCAAATACCTAGTCGTTGGCTGTGTTGAAACTGTATGGAAAATTTAAAGTTTCTTAATTTACGGTGGTACGCTCAAGTTTTATTTTCTATTTTATCCCTTAAAGGTATTGAACCCAAAATATATTTTTTGAAAATTTAATTTATTGTTTAATCATTTTCAAAGTGATGTTTAAAATTTAGTTTTACAGTAGATCCTATACTTTGCATACTAATAACTTTTTGTAATATAATACGGGACTTTTACGGATAATTAAAGAACAGCAATTTTTGCTCCTATTCTTTGATCGTCTGTCCTATTAAAATGTTCGTTTTTAAAATAGTCATGATTACTCTGACCTTTCGGAACGGATTCTTTTTATTTTAATTGCTATCGATCCGAACACTTGTTGGTAATGACGTACATAAGTCGAAGCGGCAGCTAGTAAACTAGTTATGGATATAAATAAAAGAGTGCGTATTCAAGTCGAGCGAGTTTTGCTTACTAGTTCATTGCGCTTAGAATACACGCTTTATGCACATAATTTAACAAATATATTTTATGCAGCAGGTTTTTCTGACTTCTATTTTATAACTGAAACGTTAAGGTTTAATTTACTTTCGATCACTCGTCACAGCTACATAATTAGTGACCGATAGTTAGTCTGGCTTTAATTTTTATTGTCGTTTTATCGTTATGCCCGTTATCGCGAATAAATTCATCATTTAGTGCGCGTCGATTACTGATTAAACATAACGTTCGGTGATACTGCTTTAAGGTGACTAAAATATGGCAAATTTTACAGAAGAATAAAAAAATATCAGTCTTCTCCTGTACTTGTCAAATACGTGTCTGAAACTTTTAGTTATTTAAAAAAGTATTAAGAAGTTAACATAATTATATAAACTTATAACTTGTTTAATAAATACACTGTTTTTCATTTTATAAGGCTTTTGCTATTTGAGATTTTTTGGCATTTACGCAAAATTAGACGGAGACTGAAACATACAGAAAAAAGTTATATTTACTTACAGTTTCAGATGGGTAGTTTCAGATACGCGTCGTGCGCGCAGTTAGGTGACTGCTAAGAATTTGTACGTTGTGGACTAGTCAATAAAGTTTAATTTGCTATGCATCAGGAGGCGAGCGCGCAGTCGCCGCGGTCGCCAAATTTATATGGTAAGGTCAAAAAATGATATTTTGGTTAAAAAGTTTCCCCTTAAACCGATTGATATTTCAAAGTAGTCCATTGAAATCTAAATTCTAATTTTAATCACCGAAATATTAAAAATATTACCTGTAATAAAATAAACACAGTGCTTCGTTTTGTACGTACTTACCTAGTGATAATTAAGTATAACATCGCCATTCGAACGTTAACATAGATTAAAATAAGGTTGAATTCTGAATATTGATGAGCCATTACGGTTAATTATTATACATATTTATCGAATAGAACGTGATGAAATCACTAATCCAAAGATGAGTTTATTATATTTATTAGATATATAAAGAAAAAGAAAGTGATGACGCTAAAAGCGAATTGACAACTTTCATTAATCAATTTCCAAATACACAAGTGGATGATATGAAAACCGAGAGTGGAAAGCAAAAGCAAAAGCAATTATTATCAATTATTGTCAATTTATTGCGTGGGATGGCGTAATGATGATTGTTTTATTAGTATGTTTCGTCTTTGAATTGTTTAACGGTGTCATTGTGTGCACACACACACACAATAATATTGTTTGCACTTTTTCTGCAATTTTACTTTTTTTTTAAATAGCGATTAATATATTTCTTGTTTCTTGGCCAAAAAAGCCATCGGTGATGCGATTTAGTCGTACTGATGTCAATCGGCGACGGTGACCACTTTGAAAGTGGAACAAAACCGAAGCCGGACAAAAACCGGACAGAACTCCAAAAGTCCTGACAAATTCAGTTATTATGGTAACCCTGCTATGGGGGCGACAGCGCAGCGCTGAAGAAACTTCAAAACAATATATCTTTACGAATTTAACAGGTACTTTTAAACAATATCAACATTTTGCGCTCGCTTGCTACGCCAAGTTTGAAGTGAACAACTCCAGGAAGCGTGTTTCTGTACACAGCTTAAAACCTTTATGAGTTTAATTTTCAATTACGTTTCACTAAGCTGAAATCTTAGTCCAAATCAGATAAATGACATGGGTAGTTAATCTTAAAAATTATGTGGAAAATTTTAGAATCGTTTCTTTAGTCGTTTCCAAATTTTTTTTATGAAGAGCATTAAAATTCGTCTTAAACTACAAAAATAAGAACGGCATGCAGAGGAAAAAATGGTGTGTAACTATTTTCTCTCAGCTTATTTATATTTAAACAGTTATTCATAATTTATCTATTATATTATTAATGGTGGTATTCATAACTAATTTAATTTAACATTTTTACACTGTCTTATTAATTAAGTTATTTTAAACGAAACGTATTCATAAACGTAACAACGCTATTCATAAACGTAACAACGCTAGGCTCGAATAGTATTTTGCAATACAAACTAAACATTGCATTTACCCATAAATTTGTCATGTGGAAGCGCATAGCAATTTCTACGACTAACTACCACGACGCAATACAATTCAAAAGTATAATATAAACTTATATACCTACCTACCTAAAAACATTGACTTTGTTGTCAGAAAAAAATACATCGTTTGGAAATATGCTTCATTTCGGCAATCTTATTAGAATAATTCCTGCTGTATCCATCTTGACATTAGCTTGAGCGTACTAAATGTAGTATTTTGCAAATTATAGTCTACGTATAAGTAATAAAAAAGAATAGTACTTAGTAATATGGTTATATCCTTTCAGACTAAATGTAACTCATCATTATTTACCAATTAGTTATTTCGAGCAATTATAGTTTGTTCCCAAAATTGCAAAAGAATTTCGGGAATACACTTCACTCTGCACGTCCCATGATCCTTTAGAGACATTTTGGTTGGTAGTAAGCAACAGTTCGTTTGGCTATCACTGTACTGTAGAGTATAATAAAATTACGCTGTTGTTCATTTTTTTGTATTCCGTCCTGACACTGTAACTTATCTGCATGTAGCCAACCGACTTCCGATATCGATTAATTCTTGGTACACACTGATAACTAGCTAGCTACAAACGAAATGGAAATTGCTATCATGTAGCAGTTCGTCGAAGTCTAGAGCGTCATAATAATTAATTATTATAATTATAACTTTCAGGAGTATGATCAACTACTCTCACTATTTGCTAGTTTCCAAGTCTGGAATGATTTATATTTAGCACGACGTGAAAAAAATGTTCCTGTATTGATGGAATTTTTGTATTAAGCGTTTATCCTAGTGTATTATTTTTGTCTTAATGTACATAATATTTGTTTCAGTAATTTAGATAAAGAAAATTTATTGTTCACATTATGACAATACTTCGTTGTTTCTTCGCTGTTACTTTAATTATTATCCATGTTATTAAAATTAATTTAAACATAAAAACGCCATAGCAACGATGAAAAAAGTATAATGTAAACGCCCAAAATCAAAATTCGAAATGGGCGCAAAGTTCTTTATGCCCTTATTCGGTGGGACCAACAATATTTTACGTTGTAAAGAAATGTCGTAACATTTTAGTGTAAATTTCACTCGTGGAATGTTATGTGCGGGCTGTACCTACGAGTAGGTACGTTGTACGGGTAGCAGTGACACACATAGTAAGTCGATTATAGGTTTCATCCGCATGAATTGAGGCCGTGACGATCCTCCGCGGTTCAGTTTGCAAATTCGTTTGTATGCATTTATATTTTATAGTAGCTGGTATGTGCGACATTTTACTCTAACAAACTTAAAACCCCATTTAACCCCTTCAGGGGATGAAATTAATAATCTTTCTAGATGCCTGGGTGCTGGACATAATGGAGTTGCAGAAATACTTTGCCACAGAAGATTAGGGGTAAGAGACAGAGCCACGTGTACTTCCTTTGGCCCCAGCCTGACTCAATA
This sequence comes from Ochlodes sylvanus, assembly GCA_905404295.2. Classification (NCBI taxonomy): domain Eukaryota; kingdom Metazoa; phylum Arthropoda; class Insecta; order Lepidoptera; family Hesperiidae; genus Ochlodes; species Ochlodes sylvanus. The sequence continues at coordinate 3,866,654 of FR990137.1, forward strand.
GGTTAAGTAGGGGTGCGACACATGGGTTGGCCACTAATCCCTCGAACAACCCGCACTGGAGCAGCGTGGTGGAGTACGCTCTAGGCCTGAGGTATAAGGAGAGACTCGTGCTCAGTAGCGGGCATTAATGGGTTGAGCCAAGCCATAATCATGATGAAGACATAATGTACCGTAATATTCTTTTTAACTCAAATTCGTCTGTTTGACATGAAGATAGTCATTGATTTTGAAGTCTGAAGCGAACAAACTTTTCAAAGTTTCATATGATGAGTGACTTCACCCTCACTGGTACCCTCTAGTGGCACGTTACAATTTGCATCCATAAAACTGGAAATATTCACGTCCATAAATAGATTATAAAACATTCATGAAAACTCGTTATATGTAATGTTACAATGGAATGTTCGAATTAATTATTGTTGAATTAGAATTTCATTGTTCTGTTGCGGTGTGGTGTGGGATGGTATCCCCGGTGCCACAGATGGGTACGTGTATTCTTGAAACCATATTTGAAGCGAAGTGTTCTAACCTAATCTAATAATAACCGCTTCGGAAAATCTTTACACCCGAAATTATTGTTAGAAAAAGAGTCGAGTTTTTAGACGTGATTCTATAATTTGACATTATTATTTTTATTGATGAAAAACCATCGTTATAATTTTAGTGTATCTATATTTTAATGTTGTGTTAAGTTAACAATAATATAATATTGTAGTGGAAAGCGCATCTAAAGTGAAGTCGTTACAAGTATAGCGGGAGAAAACTAAAGACAAACTGACAAACCGGCTTATAGACAAAAAATCAGAAAATAATAATATGTATAATAGTTGCAATTGGGATTGGCTGCATTAAATGATTTTCTCAAATATATTCCATGTACAGATCTTATAGGCTATCGTTTAAATAATTAAGAATAAGTGAGCAAATTTAAAAAAAGATCAGATCGTTAACCGCTATAAAGGATGGACAGGTAATAAAAACAAGACGATACTGGAATTATCGCTAGCACGGCAGAAAACTTGTAATAGTCTTGCTGAACATAAAAGTTAAAACTCGTCCTATTTATTGCGTATTCCTATTTTAACTGAGGCACGCAGTACAATAGTCGTAAACGTGTAAACCGGGTGATTCCAAAAATATATTATGTTCGTCTGTTCCATTTTCGAATGAAACTACAGACGTCAAATGGTATATGCATACATTGTACAGTCATATAAAATTTAAATAATATGCACATTCTTTCACATTCACTCAGTCAATGAAATAAAAGCATGTTAAAATAATAATAATGGGTTTATAATTATTATTATGAATTAGTGATTTGGTTTTTTTTTAAATGTAAAAACCCGAAATTGTCGATCAAAACGATTCTATGAAACCATTTTTTTTTGTTTTTGATTATTTTAAAGATTAAAAGATAAATAATTAAAACTTACTAATTGTCACTCAAGGTAATTATATTATAGATTTCTGTTAATAGTATGTAAGTATCATCTAATTTGTCCCTAAATAAATTGAAATAATACATGATAACGCTACAATTTGCACTGCAATTTCATGGCCTTATAAGGTCAAACACATACATTTGTATTTAACGCTCAACATTTGGGCGCAGTGTGCATTCGCTTTGACCGTTCGTTGCGCCCATTCCAGAATAGCCCAGAACTTTGTATTTTGTACTTTTAAACATTTACGCGAGAAATAGGTACTACGTATAGTACGTACAGTACAAAAAATATATGATAATGCACGTTTTTTGGATTCTGTAAGTTATTCCGAGTCGGTTCATACATTTTGATTTGATGTATTGCAGATAAGAGTTTTCAAGGAGAAAAAACAATTCAAAGATATCTATTTTTTTCATCGCCGTAACAAATAATAATCCTACTGTATAAATGTAATATTAAACCAAATATAAACCTAGAGTTATTTACTACAAATATATATATAACTGGTAGGTACCCTATACTTTAGGTTCCCATGTACTTTTTATTCCCATGCCTTTAAAGGATGTACGGCCATTCATTACAAGCGCAAAGATTATAATCGAAGCATTGACCGGCGCAAGAACTTGCAATGCGAACAGGTTTGACCGTCCGCTACCACGTACCACTTTGATATGCAGTCTCGGATTACATCGGCCTATTCGACGCATGCTTTCTTGTGGGCGCTGTATGAACTGTACGATTGGTTTTCTATACCGGCTAAAGGCAGATAATTCTCATTTTTTATTATGCCTTTTTACAATTTAACGTTAGTTATTTTTACATGAAGTTAAGGGCAATAATCCCACCTGATGTTAAGTGGCGATGATGTCAAGATGGTAAGTGCATTAAGCATGAAGATTAGATTACACACTAGATTTATTGTTTAGACGGAATAAATAGTGAAAGCTCACATATATTATACTAGTGACCCGCCCTCGCTTTGCTTCGGGAAACTTTGGATAATTCACACTATATCTCTATAAATTATATGTTATTCTCATGTGTAAGCTATATTATTGTAAAGTTTCAGCAAAATCCATTCGGTAGTTTTTGCGTGAAAGAGTAACAAACATTCATACATCCATACAAACTTTCACATTGATAATATTAATAGGATGAAGCGTCTATTTTGATTTACTTTACTTTGCAATAAATAACATAAATATAAGTACTTGCCAATAGTCTTTATTTGTGGTTTGTGTCTATGAAAGAAGCGTTAGATAAAAGATTAAAGAGGTTCCATACTACTTAATGTTCTGATCTACTTCGATAATTATCTACAATAATCTGGTTTCATTTCCAATAACTTCGCCATTCACGCTAGTTTATTTTACAACGCTTGCCAGGAAGAGAAGAAAAGTAGGTGTGTTGCCATATGAGTTTTTAAGGTAAGAATAACTAACTTCCTTTAGACTGCCTTATGCGTTACGCGGAAATGTGAGATCATTATATAATCCCCTTACTTTTTTATTCTCTCTTAATCGATTTATATTATACTAATCATCTTAGGAGTGCAAATAGACAAATGATCTTTAATTCACTAAGAAGAACTCCAGTAAAATATTTTTATTGAAACTGGTACAATTTCAAAGAAGACATCATTAAATACCATCCTTTCCGAGAAATGCTTAGACTTTAGATTTAGACACTTTGGATTTTCTCGGAATATACTTAATGGAGTTAATGGAAGGAAAAAGTTTCAATTTGATTCGGTATGAAATCTTATGATAGGCGAAGTAAATTACTAATTCACCAACCAGTTTATTAATATTTTCGTATCAACAAGTTTTTGTAACTTTTAACTTTTTGTGCATCAAATGGGATCTTTTATGCATCAAATGGAATCGTTGTAACATTTATTTATCTATAGTTTCATTCAACATAATCATTTGTTAATTCACCTATGTATTATTCTTCCTTATACATTTTTATATAATAACTATTCCACATCTGTTATATTGAGGTTTCCTTCTTCTGTGTAGTACCCTTATAAAATTGTCTTACTAGTGTAGTGTGCACACTGCGTTCGCGTTGTACCGGACTCTGACCATGTTGGGTGCGGTGTTACTAGAGGGCATTCGTCGGTCAAGTGTACTCGTGAGTCGTATGTAGATACGACTACGATACGATTACGGAGCTTTGTTATTTTTAATGTAAACGGGTACTCGCGATTTTGGATTGTTTTACAGATATTTATATTTCGACATCTACATTCAAAAATGTTTAGTGTCCGCGATGATATCAGTTTATAATCATATTTATCGGCGAATATCTAGTGTTTTAAAATATTTTCCGTACCTACTAATTGCACAGATATTTTAAGATAGGCTTTTGATGATTAATATACCTACTGGAATTATAAACTTTTTGCTCTGTTATAATTCAAGATTCCGAAAATTTAAGCAGCCGGCTTAAATTTTAATTAATTTAATTTAAGCCGGAATGCAATATTGTCGCGGTAACACGAATTGCAAGGAACTGCGTCATAATACAGACAGAAAATTAATGGGCGGCTTGCAAATGGTGCACGCTTTTTAGCCGCACAAGTTCGCAGCAACTATTTTGCCCGGGGCAAGCTGTCTGACCGACTGACGGTACTACATAGAAACTGTGGGAAAGTTCAAAGTTCATGATTTCTTTTATTGATTGATGGATACGACTGCAATTCGCTTATACTTTGATTTATGCTCATATAGACTTTTAGTACTTTCCGTAAATTTCAAAATTTTATAATTGGGATTTTTTTATAATATATTTATTCTTTCTTTCGATAGTTCCTTAAATTAGTCACCGATAACATTTTTATTAACTACAATTAATTTAGTAACCATAGAAAAATCTGTTTGGCCAGATCAATGTGGCCAGATAGTGTGTGTGTGAAACAATGTTTTACCTACAATCCTTTGTACTAAAGTTATTCGTTCATCCTTATATATTTCGGTAAACACAGGTTTAACAGTTGTGGGCTTGTGCGGTAATTTAAAGACGAAAGTTTATGATAAATGTAGTCATTACGCTCTGTTTAATGGCTATTCGCTAAGCAAACTTTTTGTGGAAGAAGCAAATAAGTCTGTGTTGGGGCTTCCAATTCAACGTTGTGAGTTAATCTTGTTACACCCGCTTCATTCGCCCCTTTACATTGACCGGCTAAAAGGTCCAAATAAAGTTGGACGAATTTTATTCTGCTCTTTCTGTTGTACGAATCAATACGATAATATTGACTGAGGGATTAGGCGTAATTGCTTCAAAAGGTACGTCTCTGTTGCTGATTTCACTTTGAAATTGCTGTGTTTGTAGCTAAATAATGTATACATCAAAGTTAACATTTTTTTTAGGTCTGGCGCTAAACGTAACTGGGTTGAATATCAGATGATACAGGTATATTATACACATTGCGAGTACCTGTACCATCTATAAATGTAATAAAATTGTTATTGACCGTTGTCTGTAAATGAAGTATATTTTAGAAAACTTTTAGTGGGAGAAATTAATAACGCTATAGATCCTACGTGTAACGATATTTTTTAGAATCTTTGTGTTCGTCAGTTGGTTTGTATGTGCGTTTATTCCTATTTATCATAGTAACGGCTATTATGCGGTTTTCTTACATAAATATATTGTACGAGTAGTAAGTTTGAGGTATTATTTCATTTTGTAATAAATGAAAAGAATCACATCTAAGATACTATTTTGCAAGGTCGATAGTTACCTAAAGCGAAGTGAGGGTGCTTTAATGGTGTGTTAATAAACACTACAATCATGTGCAATAATTACCAACATCGAAGCAGTTAATTCAACGGTTACCTACGAGCGGTGCAAGTTCGCTTTATCAGATGATGTCATTGATTTCGGTATATTACAATACCATATGGTGCTGTTAACGATAAAACGTGGTATAATATTATGATCGTCGGATGCAAGATGCTTCGTTGTACATCCCACTTGTTTTGCAATAATACTCACTTGGGGATTCATCCGGTAAAGTCTGTAAAAGGTGTGTGTTTTTAATCTATTATGTATACTTAGTATTACGATGTAACTCTTGTTACGATTTAACTCTTTAATATTTGATTCCACATAACATCTCATGCAACAGAATGGTACAATCGGTGGTAAATCGAAAAACAGTTGTATAAATTATAAAGCGATTAATACCAAGTAAAATATCTATGATATTTATTATCAGATTAGAAATAATGTAACAATGTGTACTTTTCATAATAATTGTATGGCATTATAAATAACAGTCACCACTGACAGTTTAAAAGGAACTTTATTACAACGTGTCTGAGTAGCTTCTTGATTCTAAAATACATCTTACGAATGTTTGATCAGGACACGTGTCGTGACGCGAGTTTGACACTTTTTACCCATCCCAAAAAGTGCACAACGCCGCTAAAGAAGTTTTCACTTCAAAAAAATTACCCGAATTGTTCGAGCTATTCTCTATATTATAGATAATTAAGTACCATTCGCTATAATATGGCGATATGAATTATAAAACGATATAATAAAATTATTATAAGGAAATGCTCTAATACGTTATATGGTCGCCAATCGCATGCTAGAAAATAAAATTTAAAAAAGCCATTTCGAAATCGGTTGTAAATGTTTACTTTGGCAGCACTGTAAGGTTGTGAACTCCATACATTTTGAACAAAATGTTGGACACTACTTGTGTTTATGCATATATTTCGCATATATTACATCTTTATTTATATTCCTTAAAATATTGTGTTCTGTACTACGTTCTAACGTTCTAACTAACATAACTTTAAAATTAATAAATTAATTATCTAACCTTCGTTTAGTTGGGTATGGTTCTTGCGTAACACGATGTGAAACGTGATTAAATGTTAGTAAATATGATAATTTATTAATATGGTCGTTAAATACGAAAATAAATTAACGATCTCACTGATTTCAATTACTAAGATAAAATGTAAGATTTAGAGATGTGCACAGGTATTTAAAATTTAAACAGACAAAAAAGCAGAAAGGTAAATAATAAAGGTAAAAAAAATATTATTAATTATTTTAGATTCTAAAACAATTTTAAAAACTTTATTTGATCCAAACATTGTCTCACAAAACTCCGTTCGTTTAGTCACTTCACCGGCTATCGCACGCGAAAAGCTTGTAACAACAATGACGGTGTTATCAGCGGAATGGGCCATTTCAATGTGATTCAATGTGATGTGAACAAACGATGGAATTTTCACATTTTGGTATTGACGAAACATGCTCAAATCATCGCTGGTATGCAATATGCGATGATGTTGAAATTACCTTTTTATTATGTTTGAAAAGTTTTTAGAATTGCTAGTTTGCGTCAAAGCATTGAGTCAAAGCGATCTCCCGTTTTCTTCTTCGAAGGACTGTATTACTACGAATGACTACGAATTACCTATGTCGGTGTTCCCCACTATTATAATATGGATGTCTATAAGTCAATTAGTGATTTTCTAATATTAGTGCACTACTTTCTAAGGGCTACTTTGCCACTGACCATCGGATGGGATCGTTGTCAAGCGGTAACTTGTACAAAGTCATAAAGAAGTGCATCATATTGATTAAGAGGTATATATTATTTAATAGCAGAACATTCCTAAACTTTACCAATTTAGACCTTAGCAACTAGTATTAGAGTTTGAATTGTGCTAGATTTTAGCAGTAAAAATTGAAATTTATCAATCCCATTTTTTACAGTGCGTGAAATTGACCTCCTGGTGAAAGGTCACCACAGTTCACATATAAAAGACTTTATTGGCGGGTTGCCGATCGAAGAGGAAGCAGTGTACGTACATGTTACTTGATCTAATCTAATCAATACCGTCCAGTGTCCAGTCCTTGTCGATGATATCATGTTAATATTGTTATTCTTGAGTGTTGAGTTGTAACCTCGCTAGTGACTACAAAGTATGAACTAGTTTACCTTAGAAATAGTAGTGTAAGAAAATTTACATAAAAATCACCGATCAGACCAAATAATTCGTGTAGTTTTGAAAGTTGGTACAGCTATTCCTGAGGTGTCCAGATGAATATACTAAAAGTCCGCGACTGTGGGGGTAAGCCGGCGGTGGGGGAGGAGTTCGAAGGTCCCTTTTGACAATGGCTCGTATTATCATGTGTTATACTCAAGCATACACTTAATTGGCAAACAAACTGGAATCCGTTGAAAAAAGTTAAATCCCACAACAATCATCACTCCGCATCACGATGATGATGCCATCAATCAATCGCTCTACAAGGCGTTAAACGTTATCAATTATAAGCGTGATTATATTAACAAGGCATCAGTGCTCGAACGCGCTGCGCTATACCGTGACCACAACGCTAAGGGAATGCATAATCACTGATTAACGTAATGTCTCAATCTTAGTGCGATTACTGTGCGGATTACATTTCCTTTAGATGTTCATCGTGGACATTTAGTGAATTCTTAGCGGCATAAACGATAAATAAATTAAAAACAACGAAAAAAACAGCGACAATAACATTGTATCTAAGTAGGTAGGTAAATACTCATAGGTGTATGTTCTACTCAGTTGTCTTTTGTATGCCGTAGTTGTATGTTGTACCTACTCATTCGTATCTACTTATTTCTTTTTTCCGGAAATTGAAAACCGTGTATACTTGTTGCGAATAAGGCGAAGCCAGGAGTGTTGTCGTTCATCCTGTATGTATGATGTAATCTTAACTAAATTTAAAAAAAACGTGATACGGCCTTTTTGGAAATACATCCTCAAAGAGGGGCAAAATAGGGAAGTAAAAGTTTGTATGAGTACAAAACTAGATTATGGACTCTAGATAGTATTGTAAGTACAAATGACATATAATAATTATGTATATTATTATAAATTGATAATTGTCGTACAAACACACGACCGGGTTGTTATTCTCGTTTGATTTATGAACGGCGGGTATTTGTCGTACTCATAAATCTTGCCAATCGTACGTATCGTTTGGTGATATGAAACGGATTTGATTGATTTGCAGATATTGAAAATGGTTTTAATTAAAACCAACCAAAGTATTGAAAATATTCATTTGATATGTAATTCTATTATTGATCCCGTAGCCATGTAGATTGTGATGGCTTCAGGTTTGATTCTCGGCCGGAGTAGGTACCTATGACAGATACATAAATGTTTGTTCTCGGGTCGTGGGTGATTGTAATGTGTTATTTATGTTGTCCATACCACCCGCAACGCAGGGAGTGCTAGGGTGCTTTATATGTATGTAGAGTATAAGTGGTAGGTATATTAATATTTTGTTTATATGTAGGTGTATGTATGCATAACATCATAATGAACTTTTAAGACACGTCGTCTGTTTTTGTAATCACTGAACCTCGGGTATCAATTAATATTCCTATCTTGTCCACTTGCTTAAGTATGTTAGTGACAAGGATTAGGTATTGTCACAGATTGTAGTATCTACCTACGAGTAGGTATACCTCTATCGCAGTGGTGACCTCTTAATTAAGTCTGCCGTAGCATGCTGGTTTAGTGCGGATTGATAAAACCATAAGTACCTACTATAATTATATAGAAATAAAAGTTAATTTGGTATCGAAGGTATTTTGTATCTAGCTTGTTTAACCAGAAATTAAAATAAATAGAATTTTTATAAAATCTGTTTATGATATACTAAATTTTTATTTTATTTCTTCTGTAAATACTCTATCGAATAAGTAACATATTTTATAGAATTTCACAACCTTTTAAATCAATCAATCATTAAGTCACCATGAAAATTAATGTGTGTATTTTTTCATAATGTGTGTGTGTGTGTGTGTGTGTGTAATAAACATTGTGTGATTATGATTGCAACAGAGCATTTATCGTTATTGCATTGCCGTTTACCTGATTCGTTTTTATGCCATTATTGCGCACTAGCGCATCCTCTTTTGCATCCCGCTCTGCTTATATTTTTTTGTTAACTATTACAATTATTAACAACGCCCGCTCTTGTAACTTCCAACCATGCATAGGGTTGTCAATCTTGTAATACCAAGAGTATTTGGGTAGCCGTACTTGGGTCAGCCGCCAAAATGGTTCATCGTGTTCATACCAGCGACTTGAGAGGGTACTTTCTTCCTTCTCTCTTCTTTCATGGCGGACAATGCCTTTGACGATATTTCATGGACGACGTTGATTATTTTCCATCAGGTGGTACCTACGTCTGCTCATTTAAACAATCAAACGCTTACTTACGCTTACCACTACACTAGGAATCCCTGTGTCGTGGGTGGCATGGTCAACACCAATAGACATCACTACAAACATTTATCTTCTTCAGTCTTAAATATCTGCCCCAGCCGGGAATCGAATCGGGGGCCCCTTATTTTGTTTCCTATCAACTATGCTACTTTGTGGGTTATTTATATTATAAAAGTTTATAAAATAAACTCATAATATCAATATCAGTGTAAGGAGATTGTCGTGTGAAGTCACCAAACTGGTACAGCGAACAATGGCTTGGGAACCTCTGTGGGAAGTACGTACGATCGCTGGCCGCCCCGCGCCGTGCGACAGCTGATATTTTGCAAACATCTCTCTACGTTCCCAAACACTGTGCCAACCCAATTGTAATCAAGCGTAGAGCCGATTTACTAGTGAAGTGTTGCATCGTTCGCTGGAAACGATTAGTAGGTATACAGGTGAATCTGCCTGTAATGACATCGAAGGTAAATAATAAATACGTCATTCTAAGTGTTCCTAGTAAGAGTATTTCTAGTTTTGTTTGAGCTTGTTCTAGGTCGGTCACGGTTGTCATGGGCGGCAGCGGAAGGGTGGTGATGCATGCTCGTTTGCTACCTTAATTCCATAAAAAAGTGTTATCTCAACCCATAACTGTTTGCAAGGGTTCCTCTCACAATATAAGAGGTGCAGATACATTCAATAGTCGACCACACTGGCTTACTTTGTCATCTGGTAACACACTTATTAATTACTAGCTGACCCCGCGAACGGTGTTCCGCCATATATGTAGATACAAAAAGCGCGATTTAAATTTGAGGGGTGGGGGTAGGGAAGTGAAAATTAGGGATTATGTGTATTTTTTTATGCCACACCATAAAAAATATCCAAAATAAAATTTGTCCAAAAAATGAAAAAAAGAAATCTAGGGTGGACAACCCTCATCACTAAGGGGTATCAAAATTAGATGTTGGCCGATTCTCAGACCTACTAAATATGCATATAAAATTTCATAACAATCGGTCGAGCCGTTTCGAAGGAGTATGGTAACTAACATTCAATTGTGACACGAGAATTTTATATTTGAAGATATTACCTAGTGCTTATCCGCTTATCTTGTTCATTAGCTTTAAGTCAAACAAGTGCTTTGTGACTACAAATTAGGTTGAGCGTAATTGCCAATGGTTAAATCAGGATTTGTCGAAATTCCAATTGCTGCTTTTATCATTCGCGTTTTACGCTAATATAAACATTATTGGCAATGCGGTTAATGTCATTATGGCCTGCGTGATGTGTTGTTGCGTTCTTGCTGCCAGATGTACGTTTTCGAGGTTTTGTTCGATATGTCGACTGACCATTTCAATGGTTGCAATTTGTTCCGGAAAGTATTTAAAATTAAATTTAACTAACGTACCTACATATTCAGGTCAGTTTGTAGGTAAATGAAATATTGATTATGTTAACATATGATTTTAAACTTATTTTATATCATCGCGTACACTAAACATTTTAAATGCAAACGGGTACTCACGATTTGGAATTGTTTTACCGATATTTCGATCTAGTTGAAGAGAAACCAGAAAGTAATAATCCATGCAACTGGGTCGAAATATCGGTAAAACAATTCAAAATTGTGATTACCTACCCGTTTGCAGTTAAAAAGATTAAGTTACGTAGGCATCAGCTGCCACCCGTCGGGTCGCGTTTCGGCAGGGGGCACGAGAGCCAGCTCTTTTAGATTCTTCGCACTTCTTTATTGGCTGGCAACGTATCAGTGATCCTTTTGGTTCTGCTTTCGTTTGATCGTTTGAGTTTTGTTGATAACTCAAAACTGCTATTTTTTAAATATTTAAAACCCGTATGTTACAATCGTTGCATGCCGGATCGCCGTTCCAAGGGTCCAAAAGGTGGAAATTTGAATGATGATTTTAAATTGCTGTTCTCGGAATACTAGTATAGATCTGAGTGTGTAGCGTTATTTATTTCTGGGTGTGAGCGATTTCTATCGGTCACTAATTATGGCTTTACCCAATTTAACCACGTCTGTTAATTGATGAATGATATTTTAAATATTATTAGGAACCCTTCAAAGGGTACCGTTTAAGATAAACAGTGATAAGAATCAGATCGGATTTGAATGATTTCCTTCTGCTGAAAATTAATGAGTTTGGATTTTCTTTTCATTGGAATTATAAGGGTAAATAAAGAAAGTAAAAGTGTAGATCAGTATTTTTTTAATTCTATGAGACATTATTAATATTAGATGTTTTTGTCCGTATACCTACCTATAGATAGAGGGAGAGGTGACATAATCCGTGTTTGTAAAACAAATGTTTTTTTAATAATAAAAAATCGGTCGTGCGTTCATCTATTTATTACATTGCAGTCCGTTTTGTTTGGAATTATTGGACGGATAATGTTGGAAAATATTTTTATTATTCGTTTTTTGATTTTGATTTGAACAAGCATTCTTTATTTTATCGTTCATAATATGCACATTTTCCACGACGCTCTTATAAGAAGGGAAATAGGATGAATGAATAAATGGATGAATAAAGAAAAGATTTGTGGGAAGGAAGTAGTAGATATTCGCCGGTTCTAACTCATTGTAGGGCGAAAATAGGGCGAAAAACTCGTTTCGACCGGTTTCACCGGCTACTAGTCGCGAATGAACTTTATATTAAGTGATATGAACTTTATATTAAGTGATTCGCGGGGTAATTAACCGCGGATTAACTTAATCCGCGCGCCGATTAAGTAATTCGCGGTTTAATTGGGCGCGAATTACCTTTATCCGCGGATCAATTAATCAAATCGCGGTTCGATAAACCAATTCGCGGCAGCGAATTAACTTGATTCGCGCTTCAATTAAACGATTCGCGGTTTTATTACGTGTCAATCAATAAAACCGCGGATTAATTAATTAAAGCGCGCATAAAGTTAATTCGCGACTAGTAGCCGGTGAATCCCAAACAATCGAGTTTCGCGGTATATGCCGGTTCTGGCTCTGCAGTAGTAGGGATATGCCGGTTCTGGCTCACGAAAACTCGATTCTTCGGGATACACCGGCTACTAGCCGCGAATCAACTTTATTCACGCTTCAATTAAGTAATCCGCGGTTTTATTATGCGCGAATTTTCTTTATTCACGGTTCGATTAATCAATTCGCGGGTCGCTTAACGGTGAATTAATTTTATTTCTGGCTTTATTATCTCATTCGCGATTTTATTGACTTATTCACGTAATTCTTCACTTTACTTAGAAAGCACTCAACGGTATCTCTACATTCTTTTTTTATCGCTTGCCTTAATGGTCGATGCATCCGTTCCTTTATCCACAATACAGATAAGGATATCTGCTAATGTTTCCGCCCACATTCCGCTCCTTCCATATAAATTTAGCTAGCATGGCTCAAAGGACATCATTGTGACAGTGAAAGTGAGCCGAGTCTACTATATAATGGATGTGAGTATTTTCTTAATTTCTTAATTATCTGTTGAAAACTTTTAATTTCCTGTGTGCACACGTTCTAGACATGTATGTACATATTCATGCCCGCGATATCTGTAGGTGTTTCGGTATTTTTTTTTTTCATAATATTGTTGTTCTCATTTTTATGATTTGCTAATTATCTAGTGAAATCTTTTCATTTCCTATGTGATATCTGTAGGTATTTCCATATTTTTTGCATTAATTGTCCATGTATAATGAACCAGCTCTCGATAACCTAATAATAAAGTGTCGTAGTATAAAATTAACCTGTATTATGTTCTCTTTCAGCAAGACACATTCAAAAGCTACTATTTTCCGGACACGCCCGAGGAACCTGACGATTCATTAGTTGTTAATATGAAGAAAAACAATAATATCAAAAGAATAAATGACATAGACATGTTCTTTGAGAAGCCCAAAAAGAAGAAAAAACTCGGAGTACAATCTTCATATGTATCAGCAGCACGTGACGACGGAGTCTCTTATATTTCCTCCAAGGAAGATGACGCTCTCACCGCTACTCATCTCATAAAAATCGATGTCTATGATATGAATAAAATACGCAACATCGAACCTATTAATTATTGGAAATACTCCGACGCTCGAGTAAAATATTATGTGCAATCAGAAGATGATAAGCGTTATCAAAGTACGCGGGACATCATTTACAACATTACAAAGACACTCGCCGGGAAGCACAATTGTTCAAAATATTTTATCGAGGACAAACTCCAAGGAATGTAACGCTCTCACCGTGACTCATCTTATAAAAATGTATATAAGTAAAAGCAAAAGAAGAAATAACATTAACTAGAAGTATCGCGCCCCCACCCACAGCATTGGGCATATAAATAACTAGAAGCTAACAACCAGAAACTATTTCATAAGATATATACCTAACGAATGTGTTCCAAGTTAGCCGTAATGGATTCCAACGATCAAATTGAGTCTGAACTTTATAAGTTATGTGGTGATATAGAGTCAAGCATTATGTTTAATGATGACAATGATGAAGAACTAGTGAAAATTTGTTGTGAGATTGAAACAAATATCATGTAAGTATAAACAAACTTTACATATAATTTTTTTGGTCTTTAGAAAAGAAGTATAACGTAAAATAAATATGATGTGGTTTTATATATTTTTATAGCTCTTAAATTGTATTGTTACAGTCAGTTAGGTGGAGGATCCCGAAAAAGAACCAACAACATCGAAAATAATACCCACAAAACTAAAAGAGTAAAACATGAAGCTTCTACTTCGTCTCATCCTTCTGCTGCACAATCTGATAAGGTACATTGTGATGTATGTGAAATTTTAGTATGTAAGAAGTATTTTACAAATCATTTAAAAAGTAATCGGCATAAAACTAAAGCATCAAAATTACACGATAATTTGCAAAACGTTCATGTTGTTGAATCAGCGTTCGGACAGAGAATAATATCGTATAAAATAAATAGTAAAAGTGATGGATCTTTTGAAACACCAGAGATATTTTTAAATTCAATTCATAATGACATTCAATCATTAATTGAAGAATCTATTCTAAAACATACCGTATTCAAAGTAAATTTTGTATTGCATGCTGATTTTATTCAACAAACAAAAAATATTTCCAATTCCTTCGATTTTCAAACAAGCAATTACATTATATTTCAAGGCGATGATTTAAATATTTTTTTTTCGTCTTTACGTGACACTTTTATTAATAAAATTAATACATTTGAAAAAAAAGATAGCGGTTGGACTCTGAATTTTATTAAGTCATTAGACATGAATGTTAACAAATTTAATCCCCTACGAGGTTCGTCATATATTGATTTACCCAGAGACATTATGGTAAAAAGAGCAATTATTAATGTTAAAAACGTAGATGTTTTATGTTTAAAATGGGCTTTGCTTTCTGCTTTGTATCCAGTAAATAAAAATCCTGATCGCGTTTCATCTTATAGCATGCATTGTAATAAACTGAAGTTTGACGGTGTCTCTTTTCCAGTTAAATTATCCGATATCTCAAAAGTGGAAAAGTTAAATAATATTAGTATCAACGTTTTCGGTTTAGAATTTGATAAAATCAATAAAACTCATTCTGTTGTAGGCCCTTTATATTTTACAAAATGTCGTAAGGGTATCCATGTTAATTTATTATTGCTTTCAAACGGAAGAAATAATCATTATTGTTATATAAAAAATATGTCGCGTTTAGTCAGTAATCAAATTTCAAGTCATGAACATGCTATTTATATTTGTGATGGATGTTTATTACATTTTCCTAGTCAAGTAAAGTTGACAGAACATCAACAGCATGATTGCTTTCATATTAAAACAGAACTACCTAATTCTCAAAAAACATCAAAAAATTGGTTTGGACAGTCAGTTTCTAATGATAAGTTAAAATTTGACAAGTTTAACAAAAAACTTAAAACACCATTTGTTGTATATGCAGATTTTGAAGCTTTTCTAACACCAATCGAATCATGTTCTAACGATCCATTAAAATCTTACACAAGTAATGTCCAAAAACATGAAGTGTATAGTTTCGGTTACTACATAAAATGCTCCTATGATGATAACTTGTCAAAGTATGAAACATATTGTGGCCCAAACAGTACACAAGAATTTATGATTCGTTTGCATAAAGACTTAAAATTTATATGTACCAAAAACAGTACTGAGGTAGCTCCTAAAGCATTATCAAACGATGATTATATTAAGGTTTCAACATCGGATACTTGTTTCATATGTGAAACTCATTTAAACGGTGAACGTGAATTTAATTACAATCCACAAACCGGACATTTTAGAGGCGTTGTACATAATATATGTAACTCGAAGTTTCGTATACCGAATTATATTCCTGTAATTTTACATAATCTTAGCCATTATGATTCTCATTTTATTGTTCATGCTCTTAATTTTGTTGATGGTGATATCGAAGTTATACCGCAGACGAAAGAAAAATATATTTCATTTTCGAAAACATTACAAATAAATAATAAAATTGTTCAATTGAGGTTTATAGATTCTATAAAATTTTTACCATGTGGCCTTAGTCAATTAGCTAATAATTTGATTGATAAAGAATTTATTTCTTTAAAACATAACTTTCCTATTAATGAAGACTTCAATCTTGTGAGAAAGAAGGGTATTTATCCTTACGAATTTATGACATCTTTTGAGTGCTTAAACCTAACATCACTTCCAGACAAAAATCAGTTTTACAGTTCGCTGTCAGATTCTCATATATCAGATAATGATTACAACCACGCTAAAAATGTTTGGCAAAACTTTAACTGCAAAAATATGTTCGATTATTCCAACTTGTATCTTAAAACTGATGTATTACTTCTAACTGACATATTTGAAAACTTTAGAATGTTATGCTTACAAACCTATGGTTTAGATCCAACTCATTATTATACTGCTCCAGGATTAAGTTGGGATGCAATGCTAAAAATTACAAAAATAGAACTTGAATTGCTTACAGATATAGAAAAAATATCATTTATTACAAGGGGTATAAGGGGTGGGATATCTCAATGCAGCAAACGGCATGCAAAGGCTAACAATCCATTTATGGAAGATTTTGATAAAAATGTATCTACTTCATATCTTATGTACTTCGATGCTAATAATCTATACGGGTGGGCAATGTCTCAATATTTACCATCAGGGGAGTTTGAGTGGGTTGATATAAAAACAGATTATAGTGCATCGAACAATACAGAATATGGTTTTATTCTAGAAGTAGATTTAGAGTACCCCATAGATATTCATGACTTACATTCTGACTTACCCTTATGTCCTGAAAAAATATCTGTTGGGGATTCCAAAGACGTTAAACTTGTCCCAAATTTATACAATAAAACTAAATATATCATTCACTATAAAAATTTACAACAATGTATTAATCTAGGTATGAAGTTGAAAAAAATTCATAGAATATTGAAGTTCAATCAAAGTTTATGGTTAAAAAAATATATAGATTTAAATACAAATTTACGTACGCAAGCTAAAACAGATTTTGAAAAAGATTTTTATAAATTAATGAACAATTCTGTATTTGGAAAAACAATGGAGAATGTCGAGAAACGAGTTAATGTAAAATTATTAACTCACTGGGAAAATGTAGGTAAAAGTCTTGGTGCTCAGGATTTAATTGCAAAACCAGAGTTTCATAGTTTGTCTATATTTTCGGAAAATCTAGTTGCGATTCAACTTAAAAGAACAAAGGCCCTTCATAACAAACCCATCTACTTAGGTTTTTGTATATTAGATATTTCTAAAACACTTATGTACGATTTCCATTATAACTACATGCTACCCAAGTTTCCAAACAAAATTAAATTACTATACACTGATACGGATAGTTTAGTTTATGAAATTATTACCAACAACTTTTATGAAGATATCAAGCCTGATTTGCCTGAATGGTTTGATACATCTGATTATCCCTTAAATAACATATACGAATATCAAAATATAAATAAAAAAAAATTAGGTATGTTTAAAGATGAAAATGCTGGCAAAATATTAAGAGAGTTTGTAGGGTTGAGATCTAAAATGTATGCATTGGATATTGACAATACGTTTTTGGCAAAAGCAAAAGGTGTTAATAAAAGTGTTACGAAAAGTTTTAAAATGGAAGATTATAAATCTTGTTTATTTAATGAAAATGTTCAATACCGTACTATGTTAAGATTTAGGTCTATAAAACATAATATTTTTACACAACAAATTAATAAGAAGTGTCTCTCACACAATGATACCAAGCGATATATTGTATCGAATAATGTTAATACGCTTGCTTGGGGTCACTATAAAATATCCATAGATTAGTTTAGTTGTAAATGTCTGATTTATAAAAAAAAAAGTCACGTAAATATCTAATGTTAAGTTATTTTTGATTATTGTATAACTACTTCTAATATTGTACTTAAGATGTCTAGCTATTAGTAACATTGTTTTATTTTTATTCTTTTTATTATTATTATTATTATTAATATGTGAATGATTGTATATTGTATTTCTATTTTGTATTTGAAATATAGTTTTATTCTTGCACAAAATGTTTTAGTTTATTCCAACACCTTTAACCAAACACACGTGAGCTTAAAATGTTTCATTTTATTCATCCTTTTACTGCTATAGTTGCAGGTCCTACTGGATGTGGAAAATCAATTTTTGTCACAAACTTTATTAAATATATGGAGGATATATGTGACACCCATTTCAAACAAATAACTTGGTGCTATGATGAAATGCAACCTTTGTATAATTTAAAAACTGTTAATTTCTATCAAGGAATACCAAACCTTAGCAGTTTTGATGGATGTGAACCACATCTGATAATTATTGATGATTTAATGAGAGAGTCAGATGGTCGCGTTGTTGATATATTTACGAAAGGAAGTCATCACAGAAATTTAAGTGTATTCTATATAACACAAAATTTATTTCACCAAGGCAAAGGCCAAAGAGACATATCTTTAAATTCCGGTTACATAGTTTATTTCAAAAATCCTCGCGATAAAACACAAATTAAATACTTAGCACGACAAGTATCGCCAGATAATTCGAAATTTATGGAAGATTCCTACAAAGATGCAACAAATGAACCACATGGATATTTATTAATAGATTTGAAACAGGACACAAATGATATGTGTCGTTTAAAATCTAAAATATTTCCATCAGATGGGCATTGCATCGTTTACATTCCTACAAAAGGCTTTAAGTATGGTAAAAATCAACAAATTACTATCATTCACAAATGATGCATCGACGACTAAAGACGCATAAAAGTTTACTAGCAGCTTTGCATACACTTAAACCCAAATATCAAAGAGCTCTTTTAAAATCGTGTAATGAAAAAGAAATTAATTGTATTTGCGAGTGTATTCATAACGTACTCCAGGGCAAAATTGATCTCAAGGATAAGGAAAAGAATAAGTTAAGCAAGTACAAAAATATACTTCGGAAATTGGTTCGCAAAGGTGCTACGAATTTGTTTCGGAAAAATCTCATAATCCAAAAAGGTGGTGCTTTTCTCCCTATTATATTAGGTTCAGTTCTCAGTGGATTAGTAAGTTCCCTCATTTAAAATGGAGAATGCTAAAAGAATGTTGCTTGTTGAGCCAAGTGTGATAGAAAAACTAAAACAACCAAGCGCAGGTGATACTAACTTGTCCCGATTGGATGCTGATATGAATAATATTTTAAAAAGAAATATCGATGACCGTGAAAAGTGTATTTTATATTTACAAACACTCCGAAGATATCTTAACTTTACCAAGGAAGATCGCCAACCTTATCATATACCAATTATTTCTGAGGATACGAATACATTTGATGATTTAATATTGAGCTACAAAAATAAAAACTTGGATAGTAAACGTGTAGTCTCAATTGACACACCAGACAAAGAACTACTTCATAAACAAAATATTCCAGAGAAAAATAGTTATACGACTACTGAAATTCTCGATCTCATTCCAAAAACATATGCAAAAAAGGCCGTCTTGTTAATGAATTTGCTATCTTCCAATGAAAATAAAATTAAGTGGGATAATGACGGAACTGTGATTATAGATAACAAAAAGATTGATGGAAGTAATATTATAGATTTAGTGAACGACTCATTGAGACCGTTAAAAAAAAGTGATCCTATAGGATGGGAAACCTTTGCTAAAGCTTTAAAAGATATTCGAGTTCCTCTTACTTATATTGGTAATCCCAAACGGTGTGAGTTTATAAGTGGCATGCAGTCACAGTTAAACTTTTCAACGCCTGAAGAAGAATCATTCTCTACACCAACGAGTGACAAACAGAACAAAAGAAAGTTAAAGAACAAGCTGGAGTGGGAAAAATGGGAACCTTATTAGAAATACATAATCTCTATTATGATCCATCAAATCCCGCAGGTTATAGTAGTGTCGACAAACTAACGAAAGCTATGAAAGGAAAAATGAAAAGAGAAGATGTAAAGAAATGGCTGCAATCACAAGAAACCTACACTGTGTACAAACCTGTACAGAGAAAGTTTCCTAGGAATAAATATATCTTATCAAATCTAAATGATCTTTGGCAAGCTGACTTGAGTGATATGAGGACCTATTCCAGGTACAATGATGGATATAATTATATTTTATGCGTCATTGATGCATTCAGCAAATATGCATATGTCAGACCCATGAAAAGAAAAAATTCAATAACTATTAAGGAATGTTTAGAGAGTATATTTACTGAGGCTAACATAACACCAACACACATACAATCTGACAAAGGAACAGAATTTATATCAAAAGATGTACAAAGATACATAAAATTGAAAAATATAAATTATTATACAACAAATAATCCAGATATTAAAGCTAGTATTGTTGAAAGATTTCAGAGAACTCTTAAGACGAAAATGTGGCGTTACTTTACGTATAAAAATACATATAAATATATCGATGTTTTACAAGATTTAGTTTATTCTTATAACCATAGTTTTCACTCTAGCATTAAGATGTCTCCTTGTGATGTAAATTCAAATAATATTATGACAGTATGGAGAAACTTGTATGATACTAAAAATAATAATTTCTCGTCAGGCAGTGTATTACCAAAGTTGCATGTAGGTGATTACGTTAGAATAACTAAAAGCAAACACATTTTTCAGAAAGGATACGAATCTAACTGGAGTGATGAAATATTTATTATATCTTCCATAATAGATAGAAACCCTTGGCCTGTATACACCATAAAAGATCTGAAAGGTGAAAATATAGAAGGTACGTTTTATGAAAAAGAATTACAGAAAGTATATTATGACCCCACTCTACATTATAAAATAGATAAAATAATACGCTCTCGCTATTCCGGTAACAGAAAGGAAGTGTTAGTGAAGTGGAAAGGTTATCCTCACAAATTTAATAGTTGGATTACATTTTCCCAATTGAAAGAAATATGAACAACCAAAGTTTTTATTTAACTTTACTTAGTAATAGTTCCATGGAATATTTTCCAGATAACAAAACTACATATTTTTCAACTAAATTACCTAAACCCATCATTTTGGAAGGAGAATGGTCCGTTGGAGTAGTTGAATTTCAATATCCTTGCACTATGTTTACCGTTCAAGAACATGAGAACGTTATATATATTACAAAATGGATGCAAATGCCTGGT
The DNA here is from genome assembly GCA_905404295.2 of Ochlodes sylvanus. NCBI lineage: Eukaryota > Metazoa > Arthropoda > Insecta > Lepidoptera > Hesperiidae > Ochlodes > Ochlodes sylvanus. The sequence goes on from FR990137.1 coordinate 3,888,012, forward strand.
GAAACAAAACCATACCTTACATACTATAAGACACATATTCCTGCAACAAACTACGATAACATCAATCATATTCTAAAGGCATTAAACAACATCAAGGAAAAAGTAAGATTTCGTTACGATGAAATTTCAAAGTTTGTGACAGTTACAATACTAGATGAGGCGATTAAATCAGTAACACTATCACCTAAGTTATCTTTACAGTTGGGATTTGAACCCAATATAAACCTCAGAGATAAGAATATTGGTAAATGTCCTGCTAATTTGCATTTAGGTTTACCTTCACAGTTATTTGTTTACTCTGACATTGTAGAACCCCAAATCGTAGGGGATGTGATGACCCCTCTTCTGAGAATCATACCATTAGATCCTTCAAAATACATATATGGTGCTAATAAAATGCATGTTTTCTCTCCACCTCACTATATATCTGTTATGCGAAGGGAATTCGATACTATTGAAATAGATATAAGAACAAGCACAGGTCAAAAAATACCATTCCAGTTCGGAACAGTGTGCTTAAAACTACACTTCAAGAAAATATATGTATAATGTATTTGAAACATAATTATAATATGAAATGCCCATATGAAGATTATTATTCTCATCAAGCGGGATCTGGTATTGGAGTAATTTACAAAGGAACACCGTATCAAAGAGGCCATGGAATCGGGAGTTTTCTAGGAGGGTTGTTTAGATCTGTTTTACCATTGTTATCTAGTGGTGCAAGAGCTATTGGTAAAGAAGCATTAAGCACCGGAGTAGGAGTTTTGTCTGACATGTTTAATGCACAACCCATAGACGATTCAATTAAAACACGTTTAAAAGAAGCTACTACTAATTTAAAACGAAAAGTAGATAGTAAAATTGAAAGAATCAATATGTCTGGTTCGGGGTATAAAATCAAACGAAAACGTTTATCTCCTTCCATTCCAGCATTGGCCACGAAAGTGAACACTACAACAAAGGCAAAAAAGAAATTCAGAAATATTAATGATATATTTTCTAATTAATTATGTCTTTTCTACATAGTCATTCTTGTGAGTGTATTAAATCAGAGTTAGATTTGTTTGCGCTACCGTCCACACAGACGAGCATTGAGAGTGGAGTATGGATACATTACAAACCTATTTCATCGCTGGCTGATGATGGACCCCTAGAATTTCAAGTTCCTGGTGCAGGAGATGACTATGTAGATTTGTCTCATACCTTGATTCATATAAAAGCGAAGATACTTAATCAAGACAACTCCAAGTTAGCAGCTGCTACAGTCGTAGCTCCAGTTAATAATTGGTTGCATTCAATATTCAGTCAACTTGATGTATACTTAAATCAAAAACTTGTGTCACCGCCAAATAACACATATGCATATCGTGCCTATATTGAAAACTTGTTGAACTATGGCCCAGCAGCCAAAAAATCCCATCTTACTTGTGGTCTTTGGTATGGAGATACAGCAGGAAAAATGAATGAGACTGACGTAAAAAATGAAGGGTTTATTAAGCGAGAGTTCATGTCAAGAGAGAGTAAAGAGATTGAAATGATTGGGCATCTACATGGCGATTTATTTAATCAAGATAAATTTTTAATTAACGGCGTTGACATGTGTGTTAAATTAGTTCGATCAAGAGAAAATTTCAACCTAATGGCAGGGTCAGTAGATTTAAAGTTTAAAGTATGTATTACAGATGCAACGTTGATTGTTCGTAGAGCTCGGATTAATCCAAGCGTATTACTTGCACATCAAAAAGTATTAGCGTCTACCACTGCTAAATATCCCATTACGCGAGCTGAAGTAAAAGTTTTAACAATACCATCAGGTGTTCAAGGTAAAACCCTTGATAATATATTCCTTGGACAAGTACCGAAAAGGTGTATAGTGGGATTTGTGAATAATGCTGCATTTAACGGAACTCTCAATAAGAATCCATTCAATTTTGCAAATTATGGTATCAATACATTTTGTTTATATGTCGATGGAAATCAGATCCCCTCAAAGGCATTGCAACCATCGTTTGGTAGTAATGTCTTTACTAGCGCATATCATACATTGTTCTCAGGAACAGGTGTACATTTTCATAATGAAGGCAATGGGATATCCAGAGATGAATATGCTAATGGTTATTGTTTGCTTGCATTTGATTTAACTCCTGATTTATCAGCTAACTCTATGAGTCATTGGAATCTTATCAAACATGGTAGCGTAAGATTAGAAGTTCGATTTGAGTCGGCTCTAACTCAAACTATTAATTGTATTGTTTATGCAGAATTTGATAATGTAATAGAAATAGATAAGCATCGTAATATATCAGTAGATTATAGTAGTTAGGTTTATTATTTTTGTATTGCTTCAATAAATAAAAATATTCAATATATGATATTTCAATGTTTTATTTGCTACACCCTCTTTAATCTTCCTATTTAAAATAAATATCATTAATAAAATTGACATTGTTGTTGGGACTGCAGAGCTGAAAAGCTGTGTTATCTACTTATACCATGGATACCGTGGAAATAAAACAGTACTTAAGTAAAATTGATATGAGCATTGAATCTAACGTATACGCAGCTAATCGTTTACCGATACATGTTCATACTCCTATGTATATCATAAGTAACTTAGATGTTGATACCAAACCTGGATCGCATTGGGTAGCCATACATATAGATGGGAATGGATTTGGGGAATACTTTGATTCATTTGGTCGAGCACCTCAAACATATCATAGATCTTTTTTGAAAACGAATGCAAGGATGTGGAATTACAACACTAATCGTATCCAAAACGATTTCACAACCGTATGTGGAGAGTATTGCATCATGTACATATATTATAAGTATCATGGTAAATCAATGTATGATTTTCTGAAATTGTTTGATGACAACACAATTTGTAATGATATAACAATTGATGAATTTTTTAATAGAATTTTTTAATAAATAACGTGAACAAATTTACTGTGGATTTTACAACGATAAATACCTCTCATTTAGTTTACATATTGTATAAATTGGTTTATCTCTCTAATAACTTCTATTTTCTCTAAAACAATCATTATCATTTTTGTAGAATGACATAGTAGGTATATGAAATAATACAAGAAAATTGCTTAAAAATAGTTTATTTTTAATTTAGATACAAAATCATTTACAGAATTGTAGGGGAATATGAGATAGGTCGCAAATTTTCTAATGCAAGTATTTGTTGGGATTCTTCTTCTTCTTCTTTTGCCCAATCGTATGATAGAGGGTGTATATATTGCGGTTGTATTACACTTCCAATGCACGGTGAGTACACGTTATTAGACATAGATTGCGAGTCGCGAGCAATTCCTTCCTGAGTACATATTGTACAAAAAGCCATCATAATTTCGACTCCGTCCATTACGTCTTCACCATCGTTGGACGTTACTGAAAAACGATGCGTTGGACACGGTGTAAAGTATGGCTTGATGTCACAATCTTCTATCATGTTCTCGGGTAACTCACCGGTGATATACCAGAATCTGATATATTTAGAGTATTTTTTCAATATAGTTGATTTTCCCCACATTTCTATAACTTGTTTTAAAAATGACATATTTCAGCTACTAGTTGAAGTTTTTGAATGAATGGTACTGTATCAATGCCTGTAGAAACATTTATATACCCAATGCCGTGGGTGGGGGCGCGATACTTCTAGTTAATGTTATCTCTTCTTTTGCTTTTACTTGTATAAATTTTTATTAGATGAGTCACGGTGAGAGCGTTACATTCCTTGGAGTTTGTCCTCGATAAAATATTTTGAACAATTGTGCTTCCCGGCGAGTGTCTTTGTAATGTTGTAAATGATGTCTCGCGTACTTTGATAACGTTTATCATCTTCTGATTGCACATAATATTTTACTCGAGCATCGGAGTATTTTATTCATATCATAGACATCGATTTTTATGAGATGAGTAGCGGTGAGAGCATCATCTTCCTTGGAGGAAATATAAGAGACTCCGTCGTCACGTGCTGCTGATACATATGAAGATTGTACTCCGAGTTTTTTCTTCTTTTTGGGCTTCTCAAAGAACATGTCTATGTCATTTATTCTTTTGATATTATTGTTTTTCTTCATATTAACAACTAATGAATCGTCAGGTTCCTCGCTGGTTGTTAGCTTCTAGTTATTTATATGCCCAATGCTGTGGGTGGGGGCGCGATACTTCTAGTTAATGTTATTTCTTCTTTTGCTTTTACTTATATACATTTTTATAAGATGAGTCACGGTGAGAGCGTTACATTCCTTGGAGTTTGTCCTCGATAAAATATTTTGAACAATTGTGCTTCCCGGCGAGTGTCTTTGTAATGTTGTAAATGATGTCCCGCGTACTTTGATAACGCTTATCATCTTCTGATTGCACATAATATTTTACTCGAGCGTCGGAGTATTTCCAATAATTAATAGGTTCGATGTTGCGTATTTTATTCATATCATAGACATCGATTTTTATGAGATGAGTAGCGGTGAGAGCGTCATCTTCCTTGGAGGAAATATAAGAGACTCCGTCGTCACGTGCTGCTGATACATATGAAGATTGTACTCCGAGTTTTTTCTTCTTTTTGGGCTTCTCAAAGAACATGTCTATGTCATTTATTCTTTTGATATTATTGTTTTTCTTCATATTAACAACTAATGAATCGTCAGGTTCCTCGGGCGTGTCCGGAAAATAGTAGCTTTTGAATGTGTCTTGCTGAAAGAGAACATAATACAGGTTAATTTTATACTACGACACTTTATTATTAGGTTATCGAGAGCTGGTTCATTATACATGGACAATTAATGCAAAAAATATGGAAATACCTACAGATATCACATAGGAAATGAAAAGATTTCACTAGATAATTAGCAAATCATAAAAATGAGAACAACAATATTATGAAAAAAAAAATACCGAAACACCTACAGATATCGCGGGCATGAATATGTACATACATGTCTAGAACGTGTGCACACAGGAAATTAAAAGTTTTCAACAGATAATTAAGAAATTAAGAAAATACTCACATCCATTATATAGTAGACTCGGCTCACTTTCACTGTCACAATGATGTCCTTTGAGCCATGCTAGCTAAATTTATATGGAAGGAGCGGAATGTGGACGGAAACATTAGCAGATATCCTTATCTGTATTGTGGATAAAGGAACGGATGCATCGACCATTAAGGCAAGCGATAAAAAAAGAATGTAGAGATACCGTTGAGTGCTTTCTAAGTAAAGTGAAGAATTACGTGAATAAGTCAATAAAATCGCGAATGAGATAATAAAGCCAGAAATAAAATTAATTCACCGTTAAGCGACCCGCGAATTGATTAATCGAACCGTGAATAAAGAAAATTCGCGCATAATAAAACCGCGGATTACTTAATTGAAGCGTGAATAAAGTTGATTCGCGGCTAGTAGCCGGTGTATCCCGAAGAATCGAGTTTTCGTGAGCCAGAACCGGCATATCCCTACTACTGCAGAGCCAGAACCGGCATATACCGCGAAACTCGATTGTTTGGGATTCACCGGCTACTAGTCGCGAATTAACTTTATGCGCGCTTTAATTAATTAATCCGCGGTTTTATTGATTGACACGTAATAAAACCGCGAATCGTTTAATTGAAGCGCGAATCAAGTTAATTCGCGGCCGCGAATTGGTTTATCGAACCGCGAATTGATTAATTGATCCGCGGATAAAGGTAATTCGCGCCTAATTAAACCGCGAATTACTTAATCGGCGCGCGGATTAAGTTAATCCGCGGTTAATTACCCCGCGAATCACTTAATATAAAGTTCATATCACTTAATATAAAGTTCATTCGCGACTAGTAGCCGGTGAAACCGGTCGAAACGAGTTTTTCGCCCTATTTTCGCCCTACAATGAGTTAGAACCGGCGAATATCTACTACTGAAGGATCCGTGTTATGTGAGATCTTTACGAACTGAACCCGAGCCATTCACCCCGTATGGGGAGGCTGCGCGCTCTTCTGTGACCTCATCGGGAGCCCTCTTATGTAAGGCTGGGTTCTTCTCGATAACATAATTAACTTTATTTTACCATTGCCACGTGAAAATCGCCATGCTTTAGCGATTAGAGAGAGAAGTGACTTTTTTAATGAGTGACGTAACATTTCACTTTTTGAACGAGTTTTAATGCAGAGTAAAGATGACTTCATCTTTACACTGTATCTTCTACATACTACTACTTAACTTATTAACTACTAATCAAAGCGAAGCGAAGGTTACTAAGCGAAGCCAGCGCGGTAACGACTATATTCAGAATAATATTGATATTTAATTTCTTAAATGTGATATTAAAATTTAGAGAACATTTGAAAATCGTCACAGTTTTTATATTCCTCACTCTGCTCTGAATTCTTACATCGTATTCTTCACTGGTCTTAGGATTTGCTCGTAATTTCGTTTTTTATTATGGATAATTATGCTGCCTATGACAACTATGACCGACACAGAACAAGTCTAGGATGGTTAGTCTAGTTAGCGGAGGGTGTTATTAATAATGTTAGTTGGTTAGTTCGTTAGTAGGTATGATGGCTGTGGTAGGGACTGTGATAGTTAGTCCTGTTAGTTTTTGTTAGTGATAGTCTTGTTAGTAATTGTTAGTAAGTCTCGTGCCTCTAAGTAAGCCGTACAATCGACAATGTTATCAACTTACTTTTGCATACTCTAAAAACCTTTCGTGATGCTTTTTCAATTAAAACTTAACTGATTTATGGCATTTCAAATCCCCATCACGTATTTACTATTAATGCTCAGATGGCGTTTCGAACGTGTCGCGATAAAAATTTCGTTACAACAGCAATTTGCATGGCATTCTGTAGTTTGAAGAGTTCATTATACGATACTACGGTCGTATGAAACAATGTTGTCGATTTAATGTGTCGTTTGCGGGGTTATTGGGGGTAATTTGGTCGAAATATGAGAGATTCGGGTTAACTGCGATAGTGGAGGATAAAGGGTTCGTTTTGCCGATCGATTTAGAGGAGCCGCTAAGGATGCTCATGGATTATTGCGAATTTAAAATTTTACTTTTAATAGTAAATCCGAATAGTGCATATGTACCTACTCACACCTGAAAGAATGTTTAGTTAAATAACAAACATTAAATGTTGTTCCAAGCTCACTACAATACATAAAGTTGTGAATTGACTTCAGATCGGTTAAGCCGGAACAAACACACACGGAATAAACAAATAATATTATAAAAATCAATGGTATGCCATCTAATGCTTTATCATAAAACCCCAATAATAGTTTTTCTCAAAAATCCTCCGTGAACAGACATCCATAAATTAAGATTTTATTATATGTGTTACATATATAAGATAAATGATGATGAAGATTGGTAAAAACTTTTATTTTATTTCACCTGTCCCGGTCGGTGTGTACCCAAATCTTTCAAGCTAAATTTGACCCACTATAAGTGTATTATGTCTGACGTTTGACAGTCCAAGTGCCGAGTGTAGGTTTTAAGTGCTTTTCATTTATTCATATTCATTTAGATTACCTTTCAGCTTTCTAACAATTAGCTAGGATATTTTCATTGTGTCCATTCCAAAAGTCCGCTTCAGTTTGAAATGTGGCAGTAAAATTTAAAGGCTTCTTTAAAAATTCATGACACATTGTCAGTGTATTGGGGCCTCGTTACCGCTTAATAACGAAATTGTTTTTCTGTTTCAGGTATTTAGTTTCTCCTCAAATGTCTCGGAATAACGGAAGGCTGACGTGAGTTACATAATAAACTAGTAAGCTGCCCTCGCTTTGGGATACGTTTATATTTAATTTATATATCTTTTTCGTTTGTGAACCGATTAAAATAAAAGAAACACTAAATGTCACCCCAGACTTACTAAAACATTCATATTTGTGGAATCTGCGCCCAAATCGATTAAGCCGTTTCCGAGGCCAAGGCCTTAATGAAAACTTCCATCGCCTCATGCACTACAAGCAAAACTGCTAATAGATTAGATATAACCAAATTTTGACAAAAGTAAACAAAAATAACACGTTGAAATTTACAAATACCTTCCTAATTGATTAATACCTACAATAAAACGTTAGAAAAGGGTCCCAAAGATACTAGTGGGTTTATATTGAGTGTGTATAGTATAATAAATCGTGGTATGAGGAATTCATGAAATATTAGGTACATATTTTTAACGTGTTACATGGTGCGGCGAGTCGACGCAAAATGAGGATGCTCGCTTAGGGTCTTAATAAGTTTGTGCAGGAACAAAAAATATTACGTCAACATAAACAACGCCATTTAGCGAACAGACGCTCTGGCGTATTACAGAACACAGAGCAAGGGTAAGGACGGTTTCATATTACAGAGAATTTCGCTCGCTATTTCGCTATTAAAGCTCTTTGTATTCATCAAGGCTATGTCATGAGTAAGCTGAAACGAACTAGCAGTAATTGGCTGTACAATACAATGTGATATACTTCATTGTACACACCAAATAATAGTAAAGCAAAGAAGCAATTAATCAATACAGAAAATTATAAGGAGCTTGAACACCTGATAGAAGGGCGAAGAATAATGATAATGGAAAAAATGTAGTTGAATGAAATGAAATGAATTTGATTAAAGGGCTTAATCATATACTTTTGATTAGGCCCTTTAACTGGTAATTTATAAGTAGAATCAAGTAACCAAGTAAATAGAATTGAAGTTTTAAATTGCAAGTGGATTACTTAAAACCGCTCTACGAAAAAGTTTATCACATACAACATTCTAGATTGTATTTTCGCGTGCTCCCAAAAGGCTTACCACAAAATTCTCCTCTCATGACAAGTGTTGTGCTATGGAGTCAGACGGATTGTGGTAACGGCTCTTGACAAGAGTATTATATCACAGCACTTGGCGATTTAACGTTTTAAGTTTAGTCCTCGATATCAGAGAAATTTAGTGATATTTTTCAATGAACTATTTAATGTGTAGGTAAAAATTTACGACATTTAAATGAACAACATTTTAATCACAAATACCACGCCATGGCGTGACATTTTTTTAAACATCATCAACATCATCAGTTTGCTTGTGGCGTCAACTCATTAATGAACCCCTGAGGATTCTTGGAGCATACTGCACCACGCTGCTCCAGTGTGGATTGGTGGAAGGGTCAGTGGCCAACCTAAGTGTCTGAACTTTTAATCCTGCCTGAAGGCAACCTACATGGCTTAATGACTGCTATCGATCAATGGATCTGATCTATGTTTGAATATTGGTCTCAAATCAAAGTAAAGTTGTCATCTGATGAATTTGACAACACGTCACAAATTGCTTTTTTAGTTGCTTTTCGTAATCATTATGAGCTCAACGGTCCATTAAGTGAATTTGTTTGCCACGCTCAGAACGAAATACGAAAAATTGTAATACCGTGTGAAAGATTGCGCTTCGTTGCTAAAACGGCTAATGGACGCTTTACAGCTGAGGACAACTTTGTCTCAGGCGTAATGTTCGCGAATATACGTCATTGTACATTGTTAATGGAGGGATGGAACGAAAGAAATTTAAAAATACTTACGGAGTAGATGAAAAAATGTAGGCTGTTTACGAAGGCCCGTGACGTGATGCGCGAATCTTTTGGGTCTTACTGGATGGTATTTTGCATTGTACGGGCTGCATCAATCCTTGAGTCTAAGGTAACTAACGTGCTCGTTGATCGTCCTGCTTGATAATGAACGGATCAATGGCGCTGTTCTCTTGTTAGGACGCTGGGCTTTATGACGTTTTATGCGTGTTTTGGCTGCAATGTCATAGAGCAAATGATAATGCGTGCTCCCCTTTCCTTTTCGTTCGGTAACGCGACGGTGATGCCTCTAGTGTTTCTGAGGTGACGGGCGATCATTTACCACCAGGCCTCGCTTGCTCTTTTGTGCTCTACTAATGACATAAAAAATCACGTACATTGAGTTAGGTAGTAAAATGATTTTTTTTTTATAATATCGGTTACTCTCGCTGCTACACTGATAGCGATTTCTTTCAATTTTTAAGGTCCCTCACGAACAATATGTAGCGAACAGCCAAAAGATCCTAATTTACTCTAAAACGCCCGGAGACATCGTAAACTTTCCTTTATACGACAAAACGGTCGTATAACTAAGTTTTAGATAAATTACGCTTTAGAGTAGTATCCTCCATTAGCCAGCTAGGCAGGCCATGTTAGGAAACCGAACATCATAAGTCAACCGAAATGTCACCGTTCCGAACACCGTCGCTTCAGAAGCATACTGCGGTGTTTAGGGACCAATTACTGAGACGTTAGTGTCTGGTGCGTTCCTTGAAATATCGACTCTCAAGACCATTAGAGGCCCGTTGTGTCGATAAGCTGTCTCGGATCGTTTAGGGGATGTGCCTTTGCAATTGAAGACGGGTCTGAGGACGTAATTTCACGTAGTTGGCCCTTAGTGAGTGTTATCTATTAGCGAGTTATGAAAATTGGTGAGACTAACAGGGCAAATGTCAAGAGATGTTTTTGAGGGGAACATGTAAATGTGATAAACGTAGCTATTCAATACTAGTTACTACCGCTGTGAGGCGGGAATTCGACCGTAGCTGTGTAATAAAAATATGAATATTTTATATTCTATAAGGAATTTAACTTTCTGCACTCCTTGTAAGTGTTAAAACTATGCCCATTTACACTCTCCTACGTGCATTCATTATTCCTAAAAATAGGTACAATGATTTCTTTTCACCAATCATTAGGTAGGTGTCTAATAAGATTCTGAAAGTTTCCTACAATTCTTTTATCCGGGATAATTTAATATTTACTTTGATTTCTGCAGTTTAATTTTTAAATGTATGTCGGTGTAAAACATTTCCCTTTATTTAGTATGAAATTGCCTTATAGAATATAAACTTGATTTAAACTTTTCGGATCCGGGCTTGCTATAATTTGTTTCGGTTGCCGCATTTTATGTGAAAAGTTAAAGTATCTCTTTACTTTATCAACTTTATGGGTTAATGGGCGGTTTTTCATTGCCGATATGAAACGATGCTGAGACCTCCAAGAAGTCGGCAATTGCCATGATCCCAATAATGTTTTACTCAAACTCATGAACCGCTTAATAAATTTGTAATTTTTTTTAAAAGTTAAGTTATAACTTATATTGATGCTGAAAGTTTCAAGAATCAAATTTAACTACTACAATTTATATACCACTGAGAATGATTTATTCATTAAACAGAATGACAAAAGCTTTCATTGAAATAGTGATGACAGCTCTTATTTGAAATAAAGGAGTAACCATTCAGCATAAATCTATTATTCTTTGAGTGAGATCAATACGAAACCTTCCGAGCCGTCATTCCGGGTTATCCGTCAGTCAATCATCTCAACTTTCATTTTGATTGGTTTGACGCGGAAGTTCATGGGTCACGTTTCTGTAGCAATTGTCTTCCCGCTTCTGGTTAGGTCGTTATTGTTTTCGGTTTTGTCTTCGACGGCACGTCATCTCCATTGTGTTCCCACGTGTTGTCGAATGTTGTTTTACAATAATGATTCAGATTCATTCATAGTGACGTACTTCATTCATTGTTATATCAATAGTATTGTCATTTATTAATTCGCGGTACTGTATACAATATCATTTTGTTAGATGTTTTTTGAGTTATCGATTTTGTTGTTAAGTTGAGAGTTGTTTTAAATCTTTAGATTTAGTTCATTTATTAATTAACCAAAAACACTAAGTTAGTAATAGTAATAGTAGTCGTTATGTCGGAGGCCTTCGGGCGGCATATAAACATATTCAGATAATTGGGTTGGCAACTAACCACTCCATCAATCCGCACTGCAGCAGCGTGGTGGAGCATGCTCTGGGCTCCTAAATGATGAAGAGATACCCCAGCTCAGTAGTGGGCCAATAATCGGTTGAAGCCAGACAGCTTTTAGTATTCACCTTGTACATAATAGCACCGTATTTTTCCGTTCATGTTTCGTCCTGTTTAGAACGACTGTAACTGCCATTTTAATATTCAACTGATGTCTTCAATTGATAAATGGACACCCGAGTGCCCTCGATTCTCCTTTCGTGCGATTATGCGACAACGAGAATTACTCTTCGTTGAATTTAGTTTTGGATATTGGCATCTGTTGCCGCTTAGAATTCAATTTATTTCTAATCTAAGGCGTATATTGTCTTTAAATCAAGGAATTTTGTATTTTTTTGCCGCGGAAACTGATTATTGTTTATTTTTTATTGAAAATTGGCAACTCATCTTTGGACAATTCAGAGTAGGCCGTATTTTACCAGTTTCTTTGATGTATATATGTAGATGTAATAATAACTTTATATCTCATTTTTGTTCTTTATAATATCAAATTGGTTCTCAAATAATCATAATTCTCATATATGGATATTGACACAACTTATAATCAGATCTATAATTTTAAAATATAGGTACTAAGCTAGTTCTACCTGTAAATTCAACTCTCCTATAAGAAAATTGGATTATCAGATATTGCAGTTCAATTATTTAATATATGTGCAAACAGTTCCAACACGTACGTATATACACATTTTGTCGTTGATGTGTAAATTGAGTTTAGTTTCCCTACGATCTGCTGCTGAAAGATAGTTAAAATTTATTACAAAATATTATTACTTATTATCATATTACGTTTATGTTTAGTTACTTTATGTACTTCGAATATTAAGATGAACTTATTCAACTGCACATAAAAAGACGACCTCTTTGAAAGATCTAAATTTGTTATATGTTTAAAGAGACTTGCTACAGGAAGAAGTTAATTTGAAACATGTAATAATTGCAGTGTTATCGCCATATTTTATAGTAACTTGGTTTAACCCACTATTTTATGACCGGCAAAAACATTTACGTAGATACTAACTGTGCTCGTAAATCATACAAAGATTAAAACAAGACGTTTACTTTAATATATTTTTTGTAGTTCTGCTTGCACATTCTTATCGTTGCTTCAAGTCTGCATTTGGAATAATAAAAAGTTACCAGTTATGACATAAAACATTCCCGAAACTAACTGTTTATTGTGAAATAAAAATAGTCTTAAATGTTTATGTACTTGCAGAACAGGCTTAGGTGAATCAGATGGTTTAGATGTGTAACCTGATGGTGTGAGGTTATGATTTGTGCCGAGCAATTTGTAGCAACAATAACAGTTGTATTGCTTTGTTACTGCTCCGTCAGTATACGGGCATATTAGCTTTCACATACTACTTTATGCTTAACTGTAACGCTAACGCAAGTATCAAATTGTTATACTCGTAATTGTGTTGGTTTCCGCTGTGATCATTTGCTATAAAAATATTCTAATTTCCAACCTACTTAAAATATAAGTCTTCAACTGCATTTTTTTAGTCTTCGGAAATCGGTTCTTGTGAAGTTATTTTAATGATCCTTTTTTATTAGAGTGGAATTTTTCAACGGATGGAAGTAATAAAGTATTTAAAGATATTTGCTGTAGTTAACGTTATTTATATGGAAGTTATCTACACATTCATGTGTGTATGTACATAATACGTTTTATTATTTGTGGAACTTTCGTTATCTGTTGGTTTATTTTAATCTTTTCTACCTTGACCTTAATTTCTCAATTTTTTATCTAGTTTCCAGTATCGACGAATAGAACCAAAACGAGAAACTTTAAAACAATTTGTTATTTTATTGGTAGGTATTTTTTTTCATTGATTATTTATTTACGTTAATTTCACTACTGTGTTACTATTAGGCGTAGATGTTTCTGAATATTCGTTAATAAAAATCTTTATGCACCATAAATCTATTACACACCAAATTGTCATACATTGTAGGTATTTGCAGAATATTGCAAAGTAGGTAGATGAACACCGATTCCGTGACTATGTTACGGTAAGAGTGAATAATTGAAAATTATTAATAATTTTACAAAATTATTAATAATAACCAAACTATCTATTATTATTAATAATTACCGGTTAAAGTGATAAAATCGGTTAGGTTAGGTACCCCGAACTGCGCGCAAAGTGAAAAATAGGTTCAAGGTTATTTTTTTTATGATGAGTACCCCGAACTGCGCGCAAAGTGAAAAATAGGTTCAAGGTTATTTTTTTTTATGATGAGTACCCCGAACTGCGCGCAAAGTGAAAAATAGGTTCAAATATGTGTCGTGAATTATTAATAATTACTAGTAAAAGTAATAAATTTCGATCGTTTATCACATTTACCAAAACATGTGGTTATTATTAATAATTTTGTAAAATTATTAATAATTTTCAATTAATCAGATTTACCGTAACAACTATAATATTATTAAACATTGTTTGCCATTGTTTATCTCGTGGTGTTGAGTGATTACCGATGGTTTATGGCGTGTCTCATTGTAATTGCCATTCGCCGCACCGTTTGTGCACTGAACATACAACAACAAAAACGTATACACCGTTATGGTACCGACGGAATATGTAGAATCCGTATAGCTTTGACCGCCCCACTCGGTCGTACCGTTAGAGCGCTTGACCATTCGCACTGTATTGTTCTTGAGTTGTGTGACGTTTGGTGCAAATCTCAGGAGATGGAGATTTTAATTCGAGTTCGCAATGCACTCGCAAATAATGATTGAGGTTATAACGCTTAAATTGTAGCTTGTGTAGACCTTAAGTTTGTAGGTACTTGATTTTTTATGATTATATTGTTTTGTTATTTATGATTATAAAGTCACTATCGACTGAGCTACATAATCTTTTATGTAGCCCAGTCGGTAGTGACTTTTACATCTAATTAATAAACGACAACTGACAACGTATATTCTGAAGCTGTGGGCATAGAAGCAAGAAGAAACTTTGTAAAATGGTGCTAATATCAGTAAATTGTTTGATTTTAGATCTTTGATATAAAACAGGCACAATACCAGTGCGTGGGCATGAGTGTATAAGCACTTTTCAAATACTTCAATAATAATAAAAAAAAATCCTGAAATTATCGGTGCAATATACCTACAATCATTTATATACAATCATTTTTTAAACAAACTCGTATATTTAAAATAAAATTTACAAAAACGCACTCAGCCTGCACTGTGGTATCGAACCTATCTAAAAGTAACTCAAAACGTTTTAATAAAACTTTGTCGAGTTACCACAGATTGTGTAACATAAATACAAATGTAATCGCTTTATAATATTTATTTGGACCATACATTTTCCTACCATTATGTGCGCGCACAATATTGTATTGACACCGCGAAAGAAGGCTTTGTGCAAAATATAAAAGAGACTTTGTGCTTGTTGCCATGGAACGGAGTTATGTATTATTATGCATGCTATGAAAAATTTTACAGTTCCCGTTTACATACGGAATACATTAGGTATAATGCCTTTGCTTTTTTACGTTAATATTAAAGCAAGTCCAAAATATATGAAACCCAAAAACTTAAAAACTTTTCAAGTACATGTAACGTACCTACACACAAGAAAACGTTGTGTATCTGAAACTATTCTTATCTATCTATGTTATATATAATGTATGTTAGTGCTATATATCGTTGCAGAGTTCCCTTCTCTGGAGCCGGTCCTGAGCGTAGTATCCGGTCATGTTTGTCATAAAAGTAAAATTTCAAGTCTGCAAGCTTGCAAGATTTGACCCGAACATATATACATACATACATTCATACATACATACATACATACATACATACATACATACATACATACATACATACATACATACATACATACATACATACAAACATTGCAAGATAAGTAAAAATTGTACAAAGCTAAAATTTCAATGTTAAATGTTTAATTAATAGTTTGGTAAATTAATTTATTGTCCAATTTTCATTTATAACATTTTCAACAAAAGTTAAGTGCAATAGATCTTTATTTCATAACAATGATGACGGAGAGAGGCAGAAGCGACGCGTTAGGTTATTATTATTTACCGTTTCACGCTCACAAATTATAGTTTTTCGGCTTTACAGACGTGAAACAGTAATTTCGTTGAAAGTTATCGTACTTTATTCTAAACTCGGATGAACTTTTTATATCAGACGTAAAATATGCGGTTCAAGGTGAGTAAGAGTCTGTGTTATAACACGAAATATTTTAAACGAAATATGTAGGTACTTTAATCGATCAATACTTTGAACTTTGAACTTGTTGAGTTTTAGATAAAAATTAAATTGTGTCGTGGGACACCAGGTAGGAACGAAGTTCCTTCGGCTACTGTCGCGCCTGCGCACGTCTCATTTAACGGTTTATTCCACGCACTTTTTTCACGTCTTTTTTCCACGCTTACGGTTTTACTATCACATATTTTTCAGTTCGGTCGCGCAGCAAAATCCCTATCCCCTCCAAGCCTGCCGTAAGAAACTTCGTTCCAAAAAAGTGATAATTTTAGGGTTCTGTGTCTACCCAGAGGGTGATAAACGAAACCCTATCAATATGCCTTCGCTGTCTGTCTGTCACAGGGATCTCTTGAACGGAACTAGGTAGACACCTGAAATTTTCACGGAATGCGAGTTACTGTGGCCACTCTCACAACGACTAATAAATAAAAAACCGGTCAAGTGCGAGTCGGACTCGCGCACCGAGGGTTCCGTAGTAACTTGTCGATAATTAATTTGTTCGTTCCGTTTGTAATGGCTTTTTTCTGTGATATAACGATAATTATCAATTTTCCGGATCTTCCCCGTATTTGTAGATTACAGCTCTCAGTTACTCCCAAATTTCGTGATTCTAGGTCAACGGGAACTGCCCTATAGGTTTTGATTCCCTTGCGAGCGACAAAATATGAGGCATAAACGGCCGCATCTTTTGATTGCGTTGACATAGAAATTTGATTTTTCTCTGCTCCAAGGGATTGCAGATCTGAGTATTTGTTATTAATTTCAGGCTTGATATCTCCACACGTTTCTGAAAGAGTCTTGACAGATGCACAGACAGACAACCGGACAACCCTTTGAAAGAATGAATTACGATCGAATTTTGAGCGCAGAGCGAGTCTCCAGTATAAATAAATTAATGAATCACTATTGGTAAAAACCCGATGAAAATACGTGCGCAGACAGAGATTTCCTTTTATTATTATGTGTGTAATCGTAAAAAAAGAAATCTTCCACTAATTTACACAGTAAATACGATAACAGGAGGTGCACGTAATGCTTTGTTTTGTACACAATTCGAGTGGATCAACTCAACCGGAATGGGATCGTGACCGCAGAATAAATATCTGGTCAAGACTCTTGATATGACTCACCCAATATTGTAAACCGACCCATTTACTACTTGCTATGTGCGTATGATGCTATGGTATTGGTATTTACTTTATATACCTTTACGCTAGTCCCATCTCGGCTGAATCCTCAAGCGAGAGAGAGAGAGAGAGAATACCTTTTGTAGATAGTGGTCAAGTTGAAATTTATAATTGTTTAGATATTCTTAAAGAACGTAATAACATCATGAGAAAACATTGAAGAAACCCCAACGCTTAGGCCAATCGTGCCTCTCTATCGCTTGTTCAGAGCTCTCGCTTGCACGCTGGACTCAGGCGGAACGTGACAATGACGTCATACGCTCATCGATTTTAAAAAATAGGCCTTCAAAAATAATATACTCGCACTATAGTTCCATGCTAATTATAGGTCAATGAATGTTTATCCTGAAAAAGACAAAACAAAATGTTTACTACAAAAACCCTGTTACAACCCTGTTACAAACAAAACAGCAATAAAAAATATCGCAGGTAATCTTCTGTCACAAAAAAGTAACTTCAATATTTTTTATATCCAACTAAAGTCCCAATACAAATATTGCGTTCAAAGCTTAAAATAAAAAAGCAACTAAACTAACACGTCCACAGTGAAAGTGGGTTCGGCGGCTCTACAAATATACTGTTAGCTTAGGATCACTTACAATATCCCAAGAGAATCACGACTCGGTTTATACACGTATGTGTCATATAATATAACATTTATACGTAACATAAGTAATACGCGGACTTCTGATAACATTACAGAACTAATGCCTCGAAGACCCGACAATTGTATCGCAAATCGTATCAATTTTATTGACCTTCTATTGTTATTTTTATTTTATTTTTTATGGGTGTATAACATACTCTATTTTATGTGTTACTTAATTTTAAACTTTTAAGGTTTTAGTTTTCTTTTTATGTTAAGGGTGACTTTTAAAATGTTTATTTAGATATTTTATAACGATAGGAAATAGTCGAAAATACTGAAAGTAGTAGTCATGTACTAAACATCAATTTACATGCCTATGCTCTTGTGATCTCTGCCGCGGAAAATAAAAATTCGCCAGAAAACGAAGTCCAGATAAATGTTTGCGCCGAGATGAATACAGCATTTCAGTCTAAGTGTTTAAAGATAGCTTTTCAAAGCCGATTCATATTGTGTTGACGGGCCAATAGGTTGTGTAGTCGGGGGTAATCCGATTTGATAGTTCGACAACGCTTCGCAAACCGAAACATCTGTTGTGTTGTGCTGTTAGTTTTAGACTTAGTCAATGCTTTTTTTATCGAAATAGCAAATAAATTGTAACGGAGGAATTTTGTACCTCTACTAGAACAACTGCGAGGAGCAGGATCAGCAGGAAATGGTCATGTGAGGTGTGGGGACGTGAGGTGAGGTGTGGTGAGCTGGTGAGGCGAGGTGTATAGTGGTGAGGAGCAGGCTTGAGGAGTGGAGACTAGATTGAGGAGCGGAGAGGAGAGATATTCCGTTGGGAGTCTTTCATAGGTTTCAGGTATTCCAGCAAAATGTTACTGTACTGGCCAGCGAACAGGTCCTATTCAAGAATAAACAGAAGAACAAAGGAATTATGTCAATATTGTCATTCAATAAAAATGTATTGTAAAAGCTCATGTATTAATTTGCCATTTACAAAATATTTGCGCATTCACTCAGACACCTGACTGGAACAACTAAGGATTCAAATTCGAGTTTTTACCCTTTTTATTAAAATCGTTCCTAGGCTGCTACCTAATTACCTACATACCTATATTATTTGTTTAATAACTTTATTCATTTTCTATGTTTTCATATAGATACTGTTACTATACTAAATGCAAATATACTGAAAACTGAATAAAGATACCTTTACAATTTCGATTTCCTACTTTTGCACCATTGAATCACAGATTTAGTACTTAGATTGTGTATCTTAAATACGAAATGTTAGAAATTCGAATAAGTTTCGTTTTCTTCTTAGAGTTTCTTCTTCCGGGATAAAAGCGGATATATCACGAGAAGCCTTTGTTGTATTTAGAACCTAAAGCTTAAAATCGACACATAGCGTGTTTCAAGATATTAGCGGCAGATAGCTTAGAAGAACGTGTGGTGAGTAAAGAGATTCCTATCGCCTTTTGAGCTTGCGGGTAGAATGAAAACCGTATTGTGAGAAATACGTACTTTACAAAAAAGCTACCTATCATCGGCCCCCATTACTGGACGTAACATGATCGTTCAATTGGTTCCTAGCTATTGAATATAGTATCTAAAAACATTGGGTGAATATGACTTTAATCTATGATATAAGTAGTTCAGACTTACACGACAAAAAATATGTAAAAAATTGCTATAGTAACCAAGCTAAAAGAATAAATAGTGTGTAGTGGGTGTAGAATAAATAGTGTAGTTAATAGAATAAATATTGGAAAACAAATAAGTTATGAAAAAATTAAAAATAGGACACCCAAAAAAGTAATAGGTACGATCCAGAAAAGTAATACGATCAGGTATATCAAATGATCATAATATAGTTAATTATGATAAACTGCCTAATAAACGATAATATGCTAAAGTTAAATATAAAAACAAGAAATAAAAAAACAAATAAACAAAATTATAATAATAAAGCTTGTAATCAAGAAATCGATAGTTAAATGCGACGCGACACAACATAATTCGTAATGCTTGCCTATCAAGATGTTGACGTAACAGATTCTGCGCCCAAGGCGGTGCTCGCAAGGTCGTTGGCATTGACCGCTTACGAATCGCTGGACCCATTACCGTTTACCATTCATAGAATCATGGCTAGTTACGTGTCACAGCGATGTAAAAGAGAAAAAAATCCCTAATTGGAATCTTTGGCAATTAGCCTTGAAGATGACATTTTCCGTAGCATCTCAGATTAAGATATCATAATCGATTGAGAATTTCAAATAAACGTTTTAAGGTGAACATGTCCAAAAACGGGAATTTATTAAATACGATCTGTGCCCGCGACTTTGTCGGCGTGGAATTTAACAAAAAAAATCTAAAACAAAAGTAGCCTAAGTTACTCTTTACGACATCAGCAATCTGCCAGTGAAAGTCCCGTCAAAATCGGTCCAGTCGTTCCAGAGATTAGCTCAAACAAACAGACAGACACAAAAATTGTAAAAAATGTTATTTTGGTATATGCACCGTGTATCCATAATATGCATTTCGTAAAAAGCGGTTATTTTAATATTACAAACAGACACTGCAATTTTATTTATCATTGTATAGATTAAGATGATAACTTTACTGAAAGTGTTATGTAAAATATTTTGAGTTGTAATTCGCAAAGAACTTTTATGTATAACTAAGTACCTAGTTTGATGATTGTTTGGAGGAGATAGTTTTCTCTTGTAGAACTTTAATTAAAAGTGGCTAAGGCTAACTGTGATATTTATTTTCGAGGTAAAAACTGCTCAAAACCCTTAATACTCCCTGTTTCTTATAAACTAGTGTAGGAATTTCAAGCCAAGAATCAAGTGGATGCCTTGAGACGGTAATGCGATACAGCGGCACTAAAAGTAAAGTATACTTACACAAGCGTTACTTGAGTCTGGCTATCCAAAGGACTGGAATTTAACCTCGGTATCGGTATAAGAATGCGTACCTGTTTTGAGAGCAGTCAAACTTCATATACTTGTTTCGTAGTCATAAAAGTATTTTCGGACATATTGTATAGGTTTTGAGATGTACTATCTGTTAAAAAATTTCATTTCAATTTGAAGCATGGATTTTAAACGAAAACTAGTAAACCCGCCCTCACTTCGCTTCGGGAAACCTGCCCCTTAGTAACCTTACTCCAACATTATTAGACGTAACCCGCGCACGAATTTATTTTCACGCGCGTTAGTTTTTAATTTTGCGATAACTTCTAAGATATTGATTTAAATTATGTGGTTTAAAGGCTTATCATTATGTGCCTGAAATACTTAAGGTGACTTACATATTTAAGTCGTAAGTAAGGATTAATACTGTATCCCTCTAAATATTTTGTTATATTACCTATAAGGGATTAGGCAGCGTTTTCGCTGAAAG
The DNA here is from genome assembly GCA_905404295.2 of Ochlodes sylvanus. Classification (NCBI taxonomy): domain Eukaryota; kingdom Metazoa; phylum Arthropoda; class Insecta; order Lepidoptera; family Hesperiidae; genus Ochlodes; species Ochlodes sylvanus. Next base: position 3,909,322 of record FR990137.1, read on the forward strand.
CTCCAGGCGGGGGCGGCCTGATTTTTCTGAATTTCTTAACAGTTATCGTCATATTTCAACCAGTTTACACAAAACTTTAATACATTATACTCTTATACCTAAACCTTACTCATATATCCCTCTGCCTATTGATGAAAACCGCTAAAATCCGTTAAAAAGTTTTTGAGTTTGTCGCGAAAAAACAGACAGACAGACGCGGCGGGGGACTTTTTTATAATATGTTAAGATGTGTGATTGAAACATATATCATTAATATATTTGGTTTTGGACTTTGTTTATCATCATTGTCATCTCAACCCATAAGTCTGTCTACTAGGTAATGGGTCTCCTCTCAGGACACACATTAATTAAAAATATCATATCCATAAATCAGCTATTGGATTTTTTCATTTGCTACTTCATTTAGTTGGTATATGAAAGGACAGTAGCAGATCATATCTTGACAGACCACATAAATATCACACAGGAATTCAGCATTAGTTAATATCCACGAAATGTACCGTAAGACACACAATTGCATGCATTTATTACAATGATTAGGGGCACATCTTAGCGTGAAAGAATGAAACAATTTTGACCCTCACAAATGACTTCATTTGTATGAGATTATGCATACATCATTTTGGTTAAATTTTTTGTGACCTTAATACGCCGTAATATTTTTATTTTATCCGCCGCTGGTATTATTTGTTTATTACTTTATTTTATTTCACTCAGTTTGAATGATTTGATTTGAGTGACGTAACGGTTTTTACATCGTAATATATTATGTTAAATGTATTAGATACAAATAATTCAATACGATTGCGCAAGTATGTTTTTTTTCTTAATTAGCATCCCTTTTTAATCCCCAATCAAGAATATTATTTTAAATCACAATTTATGAGATCCGAAGGTGAGAAAACTTGTTATCCATTTGGTATGTAAAACAAAAACTGTTTAAATCAATAAGTTATCACGCTAAAAGCAACCTTGTAACAACGGCTCACAGGTGTTTTAATATTATCAGGTAAACCGAATTATTCCGGCGGTCCCAGCAGAGTACCTTGAGACACGCCAAAACCGACATTCTTAACTTCATGAATGTCAAATTAGTGTTTTCTTCTTATTTTTTCCCTTCGGGAAACCTAGTATTGTCCGTAATATAAACCTTAAACGTTTTGTCAAACATTTAAAAATACACAAGAAACAAAAAATACTATTTCCTTTTTTAATTCCTTTTTTCGAAGATTTATATTTTATATTATATTTTATGCTGAAATTGAGTGCCGTTTAATTAGTACAATATAATATGTTCAACGCTTATCATTATATTTTTACTGTTTCAATCTTACATTTTCGCATTTGCCATTAATCTATTCATCTCCTCATTATAGTGTCTCAGTAACCATAACCAAATTGTGACGCTCCGCGGGCTCGATGCCACCGCTACCGGCCGTAATGGGAAACCTGTTAAATATACGTACCGTTAGCAGAGGTCGTCTGATTAGTGGCATCATGCCTTTATTGGATTAGATTGGACGGCCAATGACCCGATCGCAACGGATTCTTTTCATAATTGATATGTTTTGGAGATTGGAGCCCTGATATCCTTCGGCTCTGATTCTATAGATCGTGAAGATCTAATTAGGGTATTTGTAGCTGTTGTGTGTTCTGATTGAGATTGATAAAACGATTGTATTGTTAAATTCTCAGTTGTATAACCTTTTACCACTGTGGAAGTTTGATAAATGGTTAGTATAGGATTTGCATTTTAATGAACAAGAGATAAGGTAAATAAAGCGAATTATTTATCGTGTACAAAATTATACATAATATATTTTACATCAAATGTTTTGTCTGTATTTGGGCGGCCTGGAATATTGAAACCTTTGGTACCCCACCCGGCAGACAAGGGTGTGTTATGAAACGATAGAAGCGACAGCTTGGTGATAGAGCTTCACCTATTGATTGTTAATAATATTATAATGTAACTAGCTGACCCCGCGAACATTGTTCCGCGATATATGTATATTTTTTATACAAAAACTAGTAAACCCGCCCTCGTTTCGCTTCGGGAAAACAAATTTACACAAAACTTTAATATATTATACATATAAACTTTCCTCTTGAATCATTTTATCTTTTAAAAAAAACCGCATCGAAATCCGTTGCGTAGTTTTCAAGATTTAAGCATACATAGGGACAGCGAAAGCGACTTTGTTTTATACTATGTAGTGATACAAAAAGTGCGATTTAAATTTTATGGGTGGGGGTAGGGAAGTGAAAATTTAAGATTATGTGTATTTTTTTATGCCACACCATAAAAAATAACCAATAAAAAATTTGTCCAAAAAATGAAAAAAATTTTTTTTAGGGCGAGCCACCCTTAACACTTACGGGTATGAAAAATAGATGTTGGCCGATTCTCAGACCTACTCGATATGCACACGTAATTTCATGAGAATCGGTCGAGCCGTTTCGGAGGAGTATGGTAACTAACATTTTGACACGAGAATTTTATATATAAGATGATTCTATCCACGTAAACTTTGCCAGGTACAGCCGAGACAATAGTGCCCGTTCCTTGATCTTGGCGGCCTTGATAAATGCGCTCTGTTCTACACATTCAAGTCCCGAAGGGTAGGTACTCGTGCACGATTGCGATATTTTTTAGGTTGCAGTATCGGACATCCATTAAAAAAGTGGGATCTGTACTTCCTTCTTGACCAACGTTGCGTCACTGTGGCGTTTGTGTTATCGACGGTGCTGTTTACTCAACTTCCGTTGACCCATTTGCTGAGTTATAAACAATTTTAACATCATCATGGAATATAGATTCAGATAATAAATAATTAAATAAATTGCTGTAGGTAACATTTTTAGATAAATCGCTTACATAAACAGTATCTTCCAATCCTTTTCCGTCAGTCGTTTGTTTTTATTTCGTATCAACTTAACCGTGATTTTCGTTTGCACAAGGATTTCGAGCGTACCGCAAAGTTCTGCAGTCTTCTAAAGTTATTCAGTACTGACTTAATCTTCTTAAACCAGTCGCTAGTCGGAGCGGGGGTTTAGAGAATGTTTTAAATGTTTTAAAAAACAACACAGGTATTGTGTGTTTACCCGAATATTTACATATTTATTGCCTCAACAATATTGAAGTTTTGTTGTTGATTGTCCCACATTTACAAAATAAATTTAAGAAAACTAATAAATAGTAGTAGTTTCGGCTGCGCGTTGTCTGTCAGTCACTCAGTAACGCAAGAGTTTTATATAATTATATTGATTGATTAGATCTATTATTAGATTATTATTTTGTTAGATTTATTCTCTGTGGTATAAGGTAGTCTGGATGGTCCCATTGCGGTTGAATTATGATGAATTCATTCATTGTTAGATTGAACCTTTTGTTCAACAAAATTACCGTACCCATTACGAAATAATACGGCATTGTTGTCTTCATATGTTGCTAATGTAAGTGTTTTTGCTTTTGTGAATCGTGTGTTTGTTTATTTTAGTAAAACCATATCTTATAAGCCTTCTAGTTCAGAGTATAATACGAGACTATTCAGAAAATAACTTATCAAGTTTATTACGTTAGTATTTATGTCTACAAATGTATATAACAAAGCTTTATGTTAGTAGTTGCGCATGCATATAATGTGATTATAATATCCTGTCCCATTTTTCTTTTAGATCAGGTGTTAGACTTCATATTTTTTTTTTTAATATTTTATATTTCCATGTAAAACTAAAAAAGCTTTAAGCATATTCTGTTCACCATAGTAATATAGGTAGGTATAATGTTTTCAAGGATGTTAGGAGGAACTGGTCATTACTGGTTCTGGTAACGTAGGATGACTTAGGTATATATTTGTAGGATTGACTCGTTTATCAATCTTTTAAATATATACGTTAGTCTTAAATTAAAAAATTAAAACACTACTTACAGGCAAAGAAATATTAATTTATAATTTACTTAGGTTTTGATAACATTTTTGTACCAGCGGAAGGTATATTAATTTATTAATGTTATATTTTACCGTTTCAAAATACAAAAAATATATATTTTTAAAGTAAACTGTTACGGTTATTGCGCTTATCAGATATTTTTTTTGTTAATCGATATAATCATGTCTAGGGTGTGATAAACATTTATCATCAACCGAAATGCAAAATTCATATCGATTTTTTGGTCATTATCATGTGTAGATACTTCGAGTAGCTGGATTATATACTCGTATATTATAATGCTGTGTAGACTTAATAATATAATTATTTAATGTAAGTTCTTTATTGATAGGTAGGTACTATAGTAACAATTAAATCTTAATGACGTGAATGGACGAGCAAACTGATTAAATTAGGATTTAACAGAGTATCCCTTTCATTTTTTGTAAATTTTCAAGTAATTATTCTTTTAGACTTTTCATTACAAAATGTGTTGTAAAATTGTATTAGCAACAAGCACAGATTATAGTCTGTATTTTTCAAGTAGGTACCTAACTAGGTCTCTGTCAGTTGCATGCAGGTATGCATATTTATGTGTAAAAAAATTCTTTCAAGTTTCAACACTAAGCTCTTTGATCAACAACCCGTCAGGGACTTTTGTGTTGCGGAAGTCCATGAGTAGGTACTTACCATCAGATGATCTGTCTGTTCGTTAGTTCGCTATGGTTAAAAAATGAGACAAAGTAGTATAGAAACATAAATAGCATAAAGGAGATTACGCTTACATAAAAACGCAACCTGCATTATTACAAACAACTTCAGCCACAGTATTCCCTTGACAGCCATGCTCCTAAATTACGTGAATTACCAAGTGGACGATGTTACCTATACAACCACATAATAGTGCGCAAAACGGTATGTAAATGTATTCAAAAGCTGTAAGGGTGAACGCAATAATTTTGTGGTTGTGACCGAAAGATAATAGCATCGTACTCGCGTCCTTCCCGGCTATTTCGTTGTCGTACGTTAAGTGTATGTTCACACGAGCGACCGTAACGTTACTACGCCGCGACTGCGACACTGACGATGCGCAGTAAAATTTATATTATTCTCAGTATAATCTTCAAATTAAGAGTGAATATGCTTCGACTAAGTTAGTGCGCTTTACACCCAAGATGAGTGATGTAGATCACTACTTACAATTAGGTACATGGAATTGTTGTCAAGCATTTACTTACATCATTTAAGGGACATCACAGAGACGTCACACATTTGGACTGTAAAAAGTCCGTTTGAATGAAACTATGTAATTTTAGACAAATTTGCGCTCACCATCGTCACTATGCGACATTTGTCGTGTCGCTGTCGCATGTGTAAATAGATAGTAAGAAGTGGCTAGATTGTCGTGAAATTATGTTCAGATGCCCGATAGTTATCTTTTACTACTTCCCATAACATAATTTACTAAACTATCCTGACGATCAGTGTTTACAATTCGCGAGGAAGCGAATACATTAAAAGCATGAAAAAGATCAATGATATTATTGGAATATTTGTTTTTTTGTTCGTTTTTTTATTCAGGTTGTCGATTATAATACGAGTACATACATATAATCACGCCTCTTTCCCATAGGGGTAGGCAGAGACCACTTCTTTCCACTTGCTACGATCCTTACATACTTGTTTCGCTTCGGAACCGAAGAACATGTATGAAGGGAATAATGAAAGTTAACGAGTATTATATTAATTGCTAATTAGCAAAATTTAAGAAAATGTATGAGAAGAAGTCGCCCGACTTAGATGTTAAACAAGTATCGATATCGTGTTGATCAAATTCAGACCTAGAGATCATAGATTAAGATATGTATAACGCTAATGTAAACTCTTTAGAAATATCTTTAACAATCTATCGGTTTCTAAAAGTTTTAGGATTGAATTAGACATTTATATATTGACAAATGCAAATTTAATAAGAATAAAACAAACACCGTGTTTCTCAAGATTTGCAAAGTGTTTGAACGCAGTTTAATCTGTATACTGTAAATGTTGCGCAGATAGATATATGGCTTCTAGTTTGCGTAATACAAGTTAAAAGAGGCAGGCTTTGTTAACTGACTAACCATCTTTGAATCTTATTCTTCATCGGTCACAGTTGTCATAGGCGACAGCGGAAGGGTGGTGCTGTGTGCTCATTTACTATCATAATTCCAAAAAAATATATATGTACCTACTATTTGATTTTCCAATACAATTAATCGCTCTTTTGTGTGGTCAGTGTGCAACGAACCTTAACTTAGCCAAAAACGAAACTAGCCTAACCACTATTTCACCGGTGAGTTATCTATGTAGTTGGTGTAACGAGCGCAGTTCCCGCGGCGTCATGCTGGAGTTAAGTTTAGTTTTGAATATTATACACAAACAAAGTGAGGGCAAATTGAATGTGACAAGCGACAGTTTGCCGGTAGTGTCGTGGAGTTGAGTCATAATGATGTTTAGATTTGTTAAGTAATATGTGATACGATATGACTTTCCCTCAACCCATTAATGACCTACTACTCAGCACGGGTCTCTTCCTCATACCTGAGGAGGCCTAGAGCATACTTCACCACGCTGCTCCAGTTAATAATAATAATTTCGGAATATTTGTACAATTTCTGTAAAACGTTCCTTATCCCATATTTGAATGAAACACTCCTTTTATAAATAAAAACCAAATGAATGAAAGATAGGTAATCAATAATAAGTGCTACTAGTGTTGAATGAGTAGTACGTAGTACTATTTTATTTCCCCGTAGCATAAATTAAATTCGACAGGTCATTACTGAATTGAGATGTACATATAGCATAGTAATGTATTTTGAAGGTATCCGTTACACAATTCCACTATCTATCTATCAAGGAAATAAACACTTACTGCGCGGATCTGTTGACATTTGCTCGGCGCTCCTCTCGACTCTCAGCACTCGTGATGTGCTAGTGAGCTACATAACAATACGGTTGTATTGTATCTCGCAACCCGACCGAATTGGCCATTTCATCAAGCCAAGCGTTGGCCATATCGTTAAATATTAACGTATAAATTATTGTATAGGAAATCTTCAATTGGTCAATAGAAATAGCCAATTCACATGGTCAAAGGTGGCTGGTCAATTTGTCAACAATGAAACCGTAATGGCTGTTAACTTTCGTTACCGCACATCGCGAAGTAAAGCCAGGTTCAACCAACACCACTTGGATACCTGGCGTTCGCCCACAGCCCGGGTTTCACGTAATTTTTTGCCACGTACGTGTGCTGGCTGTGGCTGTGGAACGAACTTCCTTCTTCGGTGTTCCCACAGTGCTATGACAGTGGGTACTTCAAGGAGCAGGTCCGTCGCTTCCTTCTTGGCCGGCAACGCGTTGGTGATGCCCCTAGTGTTGCTAATGGACATTAGCAACACTATGGGCGACGGTGAACACTCAGCCATCCATCAGGTGACCCGTCTGTTCGTTAGCCTGCTTAGGCTGTAAAAAAAAAGTAATGGCCAATCGAAAGTTTGTGAAATTATCCATCTTATGGTTATCTTATGGTCAATCATTTTAGAACATTAAAATGCACACTTTTCGAAAGACAATTTAAATTTATAACTACATATTTCGAAATTTAAATAGGAACATTTCATGAAACTAACACGTACACTAACAAAACTCGGGACTAGATTACTTTTGTGATCCCAAAGGAAACCGCTATTTTACGTCATCCTGAACCGAGTCAAGGATTCGCGGGTTGATTTGTGGCCCGCGGATAGCATGAGAGTTATTGCGTATTCTCGTGTGAACTGGAATTCTCTTTGACATTTGATTACTCGGGTTAAAATTGTTTGTCTTGTTAGCTGTTTCAATTATATCCGCTTATAATTGATAATGAAACCGTTTGGGTCCTCATAACCGAATATAAATTGTTATTCGACCATATTTGTAGGACTACGAGATAAGGATCTACGAGAATCATAATTGTCAAAGTGAGCTAGGATGTAAATGCAGCTCGAGGTAGATTTTAGATTGTTGTTTAACTTTAATAATAAGCTCATTATTAGACGGATATGTTTCTTTTGTCTAGAAAGTGATACAGCTCAGAACATGTATAGAAATTTCAAGAAACATGAATCAGCATGGCTTAGGGCGGGGTACCAGTATAGATAAACATATCAATGACAAGGGCGCTTGGAAATAAACAAACTATTCGGCTTCGCTCAAATTAGATTTAGGTATAATATAATTATGCAATTAATGCATGCATTATTTGTAAAAAATATGTGTATTTATTATGGGAAACTTCCGCTGTTTCTTATTGTATTAGGCACTTTTTTGAAATCGTACGCAAAATATGACGTCAGAGGAGAAGTATAAAGTTCATAAGCGTGTGGATCTCTATGAATTAAATTATTTAGAGTTCAAACATGAAACAATGAAACAAAAGCGTGATGTTTGCTTCGCCGTATCGCCGTTTAGTCTCGCTTAGGGCCAGTTTCACCAGTTCCGGATAAAGTTCCGGATAGCCCTAGGAATTTATCTGCCACTTAACAGTTGACGGAGCGGCAACGTCGCTTTTTGCGTTTCGTTACTACTACGTAAATTATTGTCATTTGAAAATTATTTTGAAAACTTAATTAATAAAATACTTTTTGTTCAAAATAATCCAATTCGACTTTTTTAATATTTTCCAGTATAATTTATCATTATAGAACGAAAATAATAGGATTTATAATAATATGATGTACTACAGTTCAAATTCCAAATGTGTTATAGAAACGCCACTTGAAACATTTTTTATCCGTCAGATAACGCCTAACAGCCACTTGAACTGGCAGATAGCTTAACCAACACTTTTCTCTGTCACTTCTATCAGATTACCTGAGAAGCCAAAATATGTACTTTATCTGGGAGTTGAGTTCCTAGGGCTATCCGGAACTTTATCCGTAACCGGTGAAACGGGCCCTCAATCTCTTAAAATCTAAACGAAAGGAAACTGCCGATTGTCGAAACATTCAAATAAAATAAAATATAACTGAAATAAAATTGTGTCGCAGTAGGTATGTCCCTTACATAAATCCACACCGGAATATATATTACAAATAATATTACTTGACATTTTACGAAGGACTGTGCCGCGTTTGGGATAAACATTTTGTTACGTTAAGTCGAGGACACAACATAAGTCCCCCGTCGAGAAAGCATCAGCTTCGTCACTTTCACCTCAACGCGCGACCTTTGACTCTTCGGGTCTCGGCTCGATCGATCCCCCGTTAGTGTGCTCTATGGTTTATCGTGTTTTGTCCAGTCGTGTGTAGTGTGCCGCGGCGTCTGTGAGATTATGGGTGAGGGTGAAGAGCTTACGTGGAAATGGAAATTATGTTGTAGGACATGTTTTGTCGTAGGAGTGTTTTGAATTGCGTATAAATAATAGATGGGTATTGATAGAAAGCGTCATTTTTCTATCAATGAGGATGAGGTAATGAGACAGGATGAAGTATTGAAGAAACTGAGCTGAATTTTATCTATCTTTTGATTCAAAACTTTTCGCTTAATCGATGTCGTAGTATTGAGTTATAATAGAAGTGGGTCGTGGTCAGAAATTAGTTGGTTTTCAGCTCAAAACTTGTTCTGAAATGAGCAGTGGTAGTTTGATTCGGGAATGTATGATATTCTCAATATCTCGAGTAATGTGACCATTGAATAATTTAATATTTATCCCATAAAAATGTATCTTTGGTAATGATAAACATCGCAGGGTATCTGCGCATCTGAGAATTGTTGATAGCTTTCTGAAACAGCATGAAATCTTTTTTTTCGATCGTGTGTGTTTCGTTCGTTAATTTGCTTTTGGGGTGCTTGGAATATGTTATTTAGTCGTCATGTTGACAGTAGGAGACACTAATAGTAAAAAAGTTTAATATTCGCCCGAGGTAGTACGTACCACCTACCGCCATGGTATCTAGTACCATTTCTTCCCTGAAATAGTCCTAAGTAAGTAATAAGTAATAAGAAAGTGAAAGGTCAAACTCAAACTCAAACTCAAATCATTTATTTCACGTAGGTATTTTGCATACACTTGTGAACGTCATTTTTTGCATTTACCACCGTTTCGCTAAAGTGCCTTTAAATTTTAAATCTTAGAGGAGAAAAAGAAACGGCGAAAGAAAACTCCTCGGCACATCTTTTAAAAATAGTGCTTAAAAACGAATTACAATATTTTTGCTAGGTACTACCATTATATACCTAAATACTAACTTGAGCGGAACTGGTTGCGGATGTCTATTACCAAGCATCCTTGTCATTAATATACTCATCAATAGTATAATAACTTTTCTCGATAAGCCGTGCTTTAACACGTTTCTTAAATATTTGTAAGGGGAGGACAATGATTGATTTGGGCAATTTATTATAAAAGCGTACACCGAGCCCCACAAAAGATCGCTGAACCTTACGCAGGCGATATGAGGAGGTAACTAATTGGTGCATATGTCTAGTTTGCCGATTGGTAACATCGCATTTTTGTTTGTATAAACTCATATTTTTCCGAATAAACATCAAATTGCTATAAATGTATTGTGAAGCTACTGTTAGTACATCTATTTCTTTAAATTTGTCACGCAGTGATTCGCGTGTTTTTAATTTATAAACTGTCCTAATAGCTCTCTTCTGTAACACAAAAATTGTATCGATATCTGCCGATTTACCCCAAAGTAAAATACCATAGGACATAATGCTATGAAAGTAGGCAAAATAAACGAGCCTTGCTGTGTCAACGTCAGTAAATTGTCTTATTTTCCTTATAGCATAAACAGCCTTACTGAGTTTACCCGCAAGCGTCGCTATATGGGATCCCCACTGGAGCTTATAGTCTAAAGTTATTCCTAAAAATACTGTAGATCTTTCCATATTTAATATTTCGTTATTCAATTTAATAGCCGTATTTCCGCTTTTAACATTTGGCAAAACAAATTCTACACATTTAGTTTTATTTGCATTTAGAACCAAATTATTAATAGAAAACCAGTATGAGATATAGTTGAGAGTACTGTTTACATCGTCAAAGTTTATTTTATCTCTTTTTGTTTTAAATATAAGTGACGTATCATCTGCAAACAGTACTATATCGTATCGGTCGTAATTATAATGTCATACCCTTAGTATAATTAGGTACACTATAGAAACGAAGTCCGCGCGGCCATTTTGAAGCATCTTCGATTTGTCCAGTTAAATTGTGTCACAAAATATCTGAAAAGCTATTTATGTATTATTGATAAAAACATTTATCCGCAGCCGAATCATTCCCCGCTTTCGGGAAAGCTTCACTTTAGACGGAGCGTTTGTATGAAGACTGTCTTCTATAGTGTTATTATTCTAAGGTCATACCTATATCCTATGTAAAATAAAGCATACACATGTCGGTGGCAGCGACCCGTGAAATCGCGCTTAGTTTTGCTGACGCAGCGATATATGAACGTCCATTCAGGTCCACGTCACTACTCCCTTTAAGCTATGAGCACGATAAGTTCGCGTCGTGTTTGTGTATAAGTAACATGACCTCGTTTTGCTTCGACAAACATAAATAAATCCGTAAATTTGCAAATGGAAGGTACAGGTTAACAATTTTTAAGAATATGATTTAGCTATTTTCTAGAAAATTCCAACAAAATATTTCAATATTATTTGATCTGGAGAATTTGAGTCGACCATTATTAAAAAAAAACACTAAAAAAAAATTATTACTAAATATTACAATTTTATTTGAACTGCAGAATTTTAGATGACAAGTATTATTCTAAAAATTCCGGTCTACTTGGAGTCTTAGGCTGAGATGTATAGACGATACTTAGATTTAGCTCAGACTTTACTCTGACTTAAGACAGCGTTCGTATTTATAAGGCGATCTTTGACTTGGCTGAGTACGAGCTGAGCAAAGTCTAATAAGTTCATGAAATAGACGACTTACCAAAAACTTTGGCAATTTCCGAACAAAAATAATGGTCCCAAATGAACCTTGATATTAGTCGGTTTCTAAGACATTTAAATTTTTCGTATTAACAAACAGATAGATGGCAGCAATCAATTATGACATTAGCGGGCTGAGCACAATCTCAGCGTGACGTATCAAGTTTTTCGTAAATAAAGTCTGAGCTAAGGCTTAGTATCGTCTATACATCTCAGCCTTACTTTAGGTAACAGAACTGGTCTGTTAGAATTTTAAAGTTTTACAAATGCTAATTTAAGATGTAACGCCATCAATGATATTATTATTGTGAGCTTCAAACAGGCCGGCAAGCCTATCATAATCTGTACCTATAGATTTTACGACGAAACACAAAACTGCTTCGCAGTAAAAATAGCGAGCGTTTAACTTCAATCGATTTGTTAAAATGTTGCCCGACTTGATACATAAATTTAAATACAATGCCAAATTTAGTATCGTGACATACCAAGAGAATAACCTTTCTAGGTTAGGATAATGTTCTTGTCCTAGCAATGTAACACGCAATGCGTGTACATAATGTAAGCAATATTTTTCTTGCGTTCGCAATAAGTCGCCAGGGTCGTGTGATCACGTACACGTAGTTGTAGCGGCGTTGTGTTTGTTGAGTTGCGTTGTCTGGTGAAATTACATTATGTAACTGTCTTAGGGTTTGTATACAGCCTAATTTGTGCCAGTGTGATAATTAAAATCCCCGAAAGGTATTTTCGACCCCGTAAAGTCATTGGGTTCATCGTAGAGAAGTTGTTCTATCTTGTGAGGAAAATTAATTTTACTCCGGAATTTGGCGCGTCTTTTTGCGTTTTGGTTTCTGTGGATTGAGAAGAATAAATTCCTTTTTAATCCAACCATCATGGTTAGATAAAAATGTTTTGTTTAATTTGGTGTTGGAAGGAATAGCAAACTACATAGTTTGAAATCCAATTGACGTTAAAGGACTACTGCAAATCGTGCATTGCTATTGACGCCAGTATACATAATATTATGTATTGCTTAAGCTTTACCTGAAGCTTAATATGAAAATACCTCATCTGTTAACTTCAATAGTGCTCTTAAAGGATAGACTATCAGACAACCGCCTTCATGGTAAATTAGTTGTTACTGCAATGGCGGCAAAAGTTAATTGTCCATTTGCAATTGCATCTCAAGCGGCTTAGGGCCAGTTTCACCGGTTACGGATAAAGTTCCGGATAGCCCTAGGAATTTATCTGCCACTTAGTGACTTAACAGTTGACGGAGCGGCAACGTCGCTTTTTTGCGTTTCGTTACTACTACGTAAATTATTGTCATTTGAAAATTATTTTGAAAACTTAATTAATAAAATACTTTTTGTTCAAAATAATCCAATTAGACTTTTTTTAATATTTTCAAGTATAATTTTATCATTATAGAACGAAAATAGTAGGATTCATAATAATATGATTTATTACAGTTCAAATTCCTAATGTGTTATAGAAACGCCACTTGAAACATTTTTTTATCCGTCAAATAACGCCTAACAGCCACTTGAACTGGCAGATACCATAACCAACACTTTTCTCTGTCACTTCTATCAGATTACCTGAGATGCCAAAAGTTGTAGTTTATCTGGGAGTTGAGTTCCTAGGGCTATCCGGAACTTTATCCGGAACCGGTGAAACTGGCCCTTAGTGTGGTGCAAATTCGCTCGAATTGAACGTAATTATTCCCAGTTATTAACCGCACTCCAATTACAGAGATGGGTAGGTTACATAGTAAAAGGTCCATTAATAGTGACGTGACGTTACGTGTTCTTATTATTTTACTGAAAAAATATATAGATGGATTCAATAAAACACTCAATATTTCCTCAAGCATGATGTATATTTTTTTATGCCACACCATAAAAACATAACCAATAAAAAAATTGTCCAAAAAATGAAAAAAAAAAATTTTAGAGCGAGCCAGCCTTAACACTTAGGGTTATGAAAAATAGATGTTGGCCGATTCTCAGACCTACTCGATCGAGCCGTTTCAGAAGAGTATGGTAACTAACACATTGTGACACGAGAATTTTATATATAAGATAAAATATTGCGTTATTAAATAAAAAATAAATAGTTTGTTACAATTTTATTATCTGTAATTTTTGAGTGAAGCTACATTGTGTAGCGGCCCATTTATCCGCTCAACAACAAATATACTTCTAAACCGTAGTTTAACAGGTCATAAAATTAAAAACTACTTTCTAAGTTTTATTAATTATAATTTTGATCTATTTCTTTCCAGATACCTCGTGACGTGTCTTCGAATCAGTACAAACGGGCAACGATAACCCCTTATTATACAGGTATGAAAGTTATCAATATAATTGTGATTTCAATCGTCAAATTAACATTACATAATAGTTGTTGCATTCAGTTAAGTTAGATAAACGATATTATTAAAAAATTAAGATTAACACATCTAATAAATAAATCAGTATGGTAGGGGAGCCCAAGAGGGGATTTCGGGATTTACAGAAGCGCGGCAGATTAATATACAGGGCGATACCCTGTACCCGGTTAAGTAACTCCACCAAAAATGAGCCTCATATATAAGGCCGCACGTGAAGGATACAGGATCAGAGTAGTAAAAAAAAATTGATCATCAGACATTCTCGAGCGCGTCAGATTAAGGTAGGGTGAGTTAATTACCTCCTAACAAGTGTATATTCCACTAATCTGACAATTTGAGAGTGACGTAAAGAAAGGGGAGGGCAGCAAAGTTGTAAAAAAAAAACGTCATCTTGACATTCTCGAGCGTAGTTAATTTTATTTTTATTTTGAAGGAAATAATTTAAGAATAACGAAAAATATATAATCTGACGATTTCCGCAAGCCGAAATAACAAAAAAATCGTCGATAAAGTTAAATGCGTGCAGATGTGTGATGCCTATATTTCCTTCTCCGCGTTTCTATTCCTCTCTCACTCTTTCTCTATCTATTACTCTCTCACTCCGTCCCCACTCCAGTTTCTGCGGTCATGACGCCATCACCATATTCCAGCAAAAATTTTTTTTAAAGTGGTTTTTTTGGAATAACCTTTAAACGGCTTTATCGATCAACTTCAAAAACTAATCCGCCCTTGAGCTTGAAAAACCACGTCGATCGCCACCAAGTTGGTCAAAATCGGTTGATTCATTCGAGAGATATCGTGAACGAAAGAAACCCGAAAAAGTGTTTTTTCGGGATTACTCCGAAATTTTTGGTTCGATTAATTAAAACTTTTAAATTACTTATGAGGATGATAAAACTGCGTCGAATGCCGCTAACCGCGTGAAAATTGGTTGATCCATTCAAAAGTTATTGCAGTTTGAAAATTCCAAAAATAGTGTTTTATGAAACTTCTATCAGACTTTTGAGCTGGGAGAGCTCAAATGCATAGAAATATTATTTCTTTGATCTCCGCGAGCTCAAAATAAATGTTATAAGTACAATTTTAAGCGCCCAGGAATGGAATTAGCGGGAAATTGCAGGTATGGCCTTTAGGGTGAACCGTTTTTTTGTCAGATTAGGCGTATCCCTCTAGATAATCGTCAGATTATGAGACAGTACGTTTAGAACATAAAGATGAACCATATATATCTTAATCTGACGCGCTTGAGTATGTCAAAATGGCGAATTTTTTTTGCATATTATGAGAATGGCCACGAGTTTGCGTCCCATCGAAATCGTCAGATTAGTGAATGAGAGCTTATTTTTGGTGCACTTAACACTCCCTTAGAAAATCTGACGCGCTCGATTAATTTTTTTTTTTTTTCATTTTCAACCCTTACATACAACCACCCCCACCATGCAAACGGTCAGATTAACATACGTACATTATTAAAAATACGTAGGGCATTGATGCTATCAATATCTGACGCGCTCGAGGATGTCCATGCATCAGTTTTTTTTTACATATTTAAAAATCTATAGCCGCTTCCCCCACCGATGAAAAGGTATATATCATATAACATTTTTTTCTTCTTATCATCTAAGCTTTGCAACCCAATAGGTCTCTGTGACGCTCGAGTAAATCCCCATTTAGCACCACGGGCTCCCCTACCAGTATATTACAGGCTACATAACAACATCAATACCTACACGTTTCGTTCCAAAACAGAGTAAAAAACCCAGCGGGATGTTTGTGATCTGGTTAACCATTTATTTGTAACTTTAAGAATATGTCAAACTTCCTACTCGAGCGAAGTTAAGTCTAGAACGATATAGCACTAATAAGTCCGAGTTTCATTTGCGTTCAGAAAGTTTGTAAAAATAAGTGCATGTTCAACGAATGCTGCAAGTTGCTGGCTAGAAACTTTATAAAATGAACTCTCGTACTGCCGCCAACAGTTCCTTTTCTGATTTGAAACATCTCATCAAAAGAATATCATGTTGCTTCGCTTCGGCAAGCTTGGCCATTAGTAGGTAAGATTTGACAGGGGTGAGTTTTGTTTTTAGTGCTTTTGATTTAGTGGAACGGAAATTATTTTCTTTAGAATCAAGATTCAGATGTTTCAAGAATTGTTCTCATTTACCTTAGGTAGGTATAGGAACTTCTGTCCATATTCCAATAATTCCAATTTTTCCATACTTTTAGGCCACCAGGTAAGGTTGAATTTTAAGTGTCTTTTATTTTTTTATATGGTAATCTAACGGAATACACAAAGGAGGAATACTAAAAAGTTTGGGAAATAAAATTAAACCTTATAGACAAAGGAGAATTCAGAGAGTCCAGGCATTTGATACCAGCTTCGGCAATCCAGTCGCATATCATCAACACTTGCAATCCTAGCGATGTCTAAACATTGCTGATCCTCAAGAAGGGTTCCTGTTCTATTGCCTATATGTCTGTTTATAATAACATTTTACTATTGCCTTAAATATCTTGATAACGCGGGACTAAAAATTACGTTCCCTATCGGGGTCTGATGGTTAAGCCGGAAGGTAGCTAAGATAAAGGCGTGTTTTAAATATTTGAAATTAAACAGTTATCTAGATAACTGATCAAGGATTTATTTGTAGATAAATACATTTTTAAAAATATGTCATCAAATTCATTAAAGAAGTGTCTAGTAGAATTATAGGAAACTAGCTGTCCCAACCACGCGTTGCTGTGGCTCAGTGATTATAATAGATTAACAACGCCATCTACCGGGTGTCTTCGCAACCTAGTTGTCAAACGAATGCTTTTATTGACGAATTAACCAACAGCGCCATCTATGAGGAATTCATAAAACTAAACATAAAATGAACACTATTTTTGTTTACTAAACATTTAATTTGCAATTAAAATATATAAAAACTATCCTATATCTCAAGTTGGACCAGACTGCTTACAGTGTGCCAATTTAATTTAAAATCGGTTAAGTAGTTTAGGAATCCATCTCGTACAAACATCGTGACAGGAGATTTATATATATTAAGATGATGACGCGTCGAGGACGCTTAAAGTAGTCAAATAATAATAGGCGGAGCATACAATACTTGTACACTATAACTCGACTATCATTGTGCAACGGATTCTGTCCATTAGGTGAATCTTGGTTTCATTGTTGTGCATAACAACGAGAGTAACTTGACTCGATGAGCAGATGAGAGGAAGAAGCGTATATTTTTATTCCGATTTGTTTGAGGATGACTGATTTCAAACCGAAGCGTTGTTGGATTCGAGTTGCTGTGTTGGAAAGCAAAGAGTGTTGGATATCGATTAAGTTTAGGAGATACTTTTACAAGTATCTTGAAAATATTTTTTCTGTCACAGACACTTTGACGGACAAGAAGGAAGGAGATCCGTCTTTTTTATAAATTATTAGTAGCCAGGTCTTAACTATTGTTACATTAACTATGTTATTGTTCTTAACAGCTATTGTTAAATTTGTAATATCCTAATTATTATCTGTTTTAAGGGACACGTAGATTTCTAGTTTATTTTACTAACTATTTGCTAACTCATACGAATAAGCGTAATTTACAACTTATTGTAAAATCAGTTTTTACTTACTAAACCCTTTAACACGCTTAGCTGTGTCAATCTGATATCATTTTACCGAAGCAACGGTTGCCATAGCGACTGAAGTAGCAACTCTGCCCAATTACATAGCAGTCCAAAATGGTAAACAGTCCCATTAAAATTTGTAGTCGACTACATTTTGAGTTTTGTTTGCGTTAAACGTTGAATTTTTATATAGGTTAATAACAACATAAATATCATAAAGTAAGAAGCTAACAAAACTAATATGAAATATTATGATACGTTATAAAAGAGAATCTACGACTTTTACGACCTATAAACAACGGGAGACTGATCGAATTACGTGTAAGCTTTTGTTAGCTTTAAGGGAGCATTGCTATACTTAATATCGTGGTATGAATGATTGATGATCGGCTCAAACAGCACGTAGATTTTATTAAATAGTATACGTCGTTCGCTGAACAATACAATATGAACAAACAATTCCAATAACAAAATGTGTTGACTGTCGTGATTATTCTTTTTTCGTAGATCGTCTTTTTTGTCTGTTATTTTTTTATACTCCATCTATGAGGCTGTTATGATTATGATTTAATTTATTAATGTAAATAATAAATGATTTTATTAATATAAAATCATAACAGGGACACGCTCTGGGCTCGAAATTCGATTGTATTTAATTCTGTCAAAAACACTTCAATGCGTGTTTTAGTGAACTTGATTTTGTTTTGTATAAAAGTTAGCTTTCTGCACCTATACTTCATAATTATAAACTTAAAATGTCACAATACTACGGGTATGCATTATTCTTAAAAAAGGGGACAAAGGTTTTCTCTTTACGTATTAATTAATAGATCATGAGATTTTAACATCTACCACCTGTTGTTGTTAACGAAAAGTACTTAAGTTTCATTATATTATATACAATGTTTTGCTTGCGCTTATAAGTAGCTTCGTTAATAGTATTTAACAATCGTACAGCCAAAGATGTTTTCATAAATTTATTTATTTATTTATTTAAACTTTATGCACTATACAACAGTACAGACACAAAGGCGGACTTAATGCTAATAGCATTCTCTCCCAGTCAACCTTTAGGCAGTACGAACACAACGATATGGCGGCATGAATAAAATACAATATAACAAAAACTATTTTAAAAATAACAAAAATACAATATAATTTCTATATACATACAAAAATCATAAATATATAAGAATACATATATATATTAATATATAAATAAATAAATGATTTAATCATACCGTAATGACACGGATCATTGCTAGAAATTTGTCTCGTATCAGTTCTAACTTCAATTTTCGTCGGCGCTCAGCAAACGGTGGTAATTAAGTCACAATCGGAGGTATTAAACTGTGAGTTTGTTTCGGAGGGCCCGTCTGCGTTTTGGGCGTAATTAGTGACATTCCTTTCGCAAATGACTCAAACTTACTTTGCCATCGCAAGGGCTCAATCGCAGGAACGTTGGATATAATGAACGTGGATCCGACGGTTTAAAATTAATTAATTAGTTGAAATTTGTAAGCTGTTAATGTGCTTAACTTAATTAAACTTTAGCGTTTTCAAGGTGAAAAATACCGGGGCAAGTGCGAATCGGACTCGACTATTTTATGCGTACCTACCTAACGATCGAAACCGCGGGCAAAAACTAATCCGATATAAATATTTACCTATAAACTTTTCAGACATTTCACGGTACATTTTTACTTTTGTTAATATGCTCGTATCTTTATTGAGTCAATATCGAAGGAGTTCGTTGGAAAATTGTGTACCTAAATGTCGAATATATTCGTAACAGATGAAATAAAACCGTTGAAATTAGATTGACTCCTGCGATGTCGACGAACGAAATTTAATTAGCTCGTACAGGCGGCACGGTCTATCATTCGCTTGTGGTAAAATAACCAGATGAAATTGGTTCTGACTACTCCGTTTAGGTGCACATATATCTGTAAAGTATCCTAACGCGCCTATTCTCTTTGATTAAATTTTGAAATAGTGGTTCCACAACCACCATTTCAAAATTTAATCTTAACGGTTTTAAATTTAACTCGACGTAGTTTTTGCACTGCTGTCACTCAATTTCGTGGCCGTTGAAGGTTGAACACATACATTTGTTTTTGACGCTCAAAGCTGATGTTTGCCGTGCAGAGCGAATTCGCTGTGAGCGTTACATTTCGTGCCCCAGGGTAATGATAATGCGGATCCGGATAATGGTAATCCGGTCAAATTTATTCATTGTAAATTTCAATGAAGGTATAATTTATTATGGATAGCTATATTTAAGTAAGGCTTTATTTATATAGGCCATATTTATTATTATTGTAGCCTGTCTGTTATTCAGCTAATACGATAATATAATTATTTTATACACCAGTATTTCCGACGAAGGTGATGGATTGGTTAAACTATTAAATGTAGGATATCTAAGCAGATGATTTGGCTCTTCTTACGATTGACCGGACGATGAATTCTATTATGTGGCGTCATCGAACATACCTCTGTCACACGGTAACGTCACGTCAAGCCTGAATCACGCTATCGAGGTTTCATACACCGCTCGCATCTATACAAGTTCCAAACTTGAACAACCAGAATTCGGCCGCTCCCCAGGTACGACGACTCGCCTGGCGGGAGATCTCCCTTTGCTTACATAGTTTAGCAAACTTTAATACTTGACGAAGTAAGACTCCGTATTCTAATGAGATTGGAGCAATGCAAGGTATTTAACCCGAGGCCTTTTGATTGGAAAACAGGATCACTTGTGAAGTAATTGGGTTTTTTTCTATGCTTAGTGGGGAGGTGTAGTTACGCACCCTTCAGCAATGAAATTCTGAATTCACTTTATTCGTGATGAAACTGAACTGATCATATTGACCTAATACACGTATAAGTTTTTTCGTGATAATATTTCATAGCTATGATAGAGTTCAAGAGATAAAATCTGTTCCACCAGCCTATTCCGAAAACAATAACATAGCATTTGCACTATAGTTATCGTTCATAATATTATCTGCGAGTCACTCATTATACTCACTAAACAGTATTCACGTAACATCACATCCTCTGATAAATGATATGCTGTGGATGGCAACAAAAACAAAAAACTAAGATGTGAGCAAAAAAAGTCAGATGGTTCCTTCGACACTTTCGGACGGCCATTTGTTGTTTACAACTGAGAATAGGCTGGTGGAATGGATTTCATAATCAAACTAGCTTTGCCAAGCGGTTTCGCCCGCCAATTTTAAAAAATCATTTCTTAGTGCTCACTAGCGTTACTCCAGGACCTATATACTATAGAAAGTTTTAAGTGAATAGTAGTGCTCCGCTACACTCCCCAAAGAACATACATACGAGTATATGCCAAATTTCAGCCTGTTTGTTTGTGTTTGTTTGTAAGATTCTATTCTATCAATGCACAGCCGAAACCACTGAACGCAACAGGCTGAAATAATAATTATTATAAACTACTTAAGTAATTAATTACATTACATTATAAGATAAGATAAAATTTTACGGGCTTTTAACATTTCTTAAAAGATTCTCTAGTAACACTGTCTCATCGAGATAAAATCTTCACAATTGTCGAAGGCATGCATATTCATTGGAATCTATGACTGACCAGTGAAAGGCCTTGTGCAACTGCTTGGGTAACTGCTGACCGCAGGTGAACAGGTGAGGATGGGTATACGACGTCATTTTTACCAGTTTCATGCCAACTTTCTAAACAAACATCTCACAATACCGACGGTAATTTGTATAGCTCTCCTTAAATGGTGGCTTAGTGAGTTATTCTACTTGTGCGCAATTGACGCCGAGGAACCTGCAAAGGTTTTGTAGTAAATGGAAAATTATAAGTTATTTAAACTTTTCTAAGGTAATTTAATTTTCGACGACCCAGTTGGCCCTGCCAGCGAAGCGAGGGGTTCCGGATTCGATTCCCGGTCGGGCCTGTGAGTGATGTCTTATTTGTGTTTTCCATGCCACCTGTAACATAAGGAATCCTTGCGCGGAGGTATGAGTGTGTTAGCGTTTACTTATATAGGTCTTAGACCTGATTCAGAGGGAAATAAAATTTAGTTTGAAATTATTCCAAGAATTCTCTTATTTTACCTCGAAGTTATAACAAAAATCGGTGTTATTTTATACGATTTATTATGTCCTCTTTATACCAATACGATTGTAAAATATTAGCACGAAAAATTGCGTTGGTAAATGAAAATCTAAATACAAAATGGAATGTCCATTAAAAATATCAAAAAAAGTAAACACGAGTAATGGGTAAAAGGTAATAAAATATTATGGGTGTTCCAATAGAGTCTACATTTTATCGAGCATTCAGATACTCGTAGTTTCAATGCCCACAATGCGAAATTCTACTACACTAAGAATAATTATTTTGCAGAAATTTTTGAAAAATATCGCAATACTTATTCTCATTTTTATAACATAAGATACAAATTACATTTTTCATTTTAATTATAGAATAACTTTTAGTTATCAGCTTCTTAACACCAGAGCAATTTAATTTTTTTTATAATATCATTTTTTCGTTTATCGTATCGTATCATTTTTCGTGTACCTATCGTATTAAGTTCACCGTAGGTAAATGTGAAGACTCTCCGACCTTATGACTTGTATTATGTGACTCGACGTGTATGTATGTATAAATCATGTGGTTTGCCATTTGACTGTAATGAGTTTCTGCGCAATTCTTTACCTTGTAGGTTGTGTTTGTTCGTTTAAATTAACGAATATTGCATATAAATACCTCATTAGTGTAATCTGTTATGGGTTAATTTGTTATCAATCAAACAAAACATGTTTCTGAATTTAAATGTCGCCAAATTGTTTAGTACGGATTAGTCTATCGAGTGTGAGCTACAAAAGGTTCTGAATGCAAACGGGTACTAACGATTTTGACCGTCTGACGATCAAGACGGAAAGTTGACAGTCTTATATTGGTGTATAACAAGAGTCATCTGTCACGAATTTCTCCTCGCCATAGTCTCGCGTTGACCGCAATCCATGCAACTGGGTCGAAATATCGGTATAAAAATCATCGAAATCATGAGTACACGTTTGCATTTGAAACTTTTAGAGTCCGCAATGGCATACGTTTAAAATCATATTATTTATGTCACGTAAGGTTCCCTGATTGATTCCCGCCCAAGGTAGACTTTACGAGTATGCAATAGATTTATCCTAATTTCTTGGTATAGAATGGCATTTTCAAGAATTATCGAAATGTGTGTATTTTGGTGTGTTTATAGGTATGTGAAGTTATTAGTATCTAAATAAGCAATTAATAGTTTAACTTTACTTACTTACTACTTAATTACAAGTCTAAGCAATATCTAGTCTAGACTAGGCAGTGAAATATAATACCTAGGTGTTGAGTACAAACCTTCAGTTAAATTACTAAAGGTTAAGCTGCTTATATAATTAATAAACGGAATTTATATACTTTAGAGACATATTTTCAAACAAAGAATTAACAATCGATGAGACACCATCATGGCAATTATTTATTGACGAATGGAAAAAGACGGCCCTGACAACCTTAGTTAATGTCTGTCCATCTGAAAAGTTTTACGAGTGGCATTTATAAAGATCGATTTTATCGAGTCAACGTTCAAGAATCTTCAAATGACCCGGATACAAAATACAACTCTAAAGGTCTCACGATGTCTCACGATGCATTTAGATATGAGGGAAAAATGTGATCCTACAAATTTTTTTAAATTATCTAT
This sequence comes from Ochlodes sylvanus, assembly GCA_905404295.2. Classification (NCBI taxonomy): domain Eukaryota; kingdom Metazoa; phylum Arthropoda; class Insecta; order Lepidoptera; family Hesperiidae; genus Ochlodes; species Ochlodes sylvanus. The sequence goes on from FR990137.1 coordinate 3,932,998, forward strand.
TTTTAATATACCTACATTATGGTATTTTTTACAGTAAGATAAATACTTAGTATAGGTAATTGTGAAATTTAAAATAATTTTCTGTGAATTACGAAGTTTCAATCAGACAATATTAATTTTTAACATTTTAATTATTTTGTTTACATAATAGTATAAATATTTTGGTGTATCATATAAATCTACACTAATAATAAATCTGTAAATGGTCGCTACACAGAAGATATTTGAGAAAAACTTTTCATGATTAACGCAATATTAGAACCCAAAGCAATGATTATTGGAATTTTTGTTTTTTGGCTGTGGTTTTGTACGCGCTAATCTCTGAAATGGCTTATTTGGTTGCTGTTTTCAATAATATACTGTGGTAAGTTTCACTTAACATTTAGTGTTTGTTTTATTTCAATCTGTGAAAAATATAAAAGTTATGTCAGTTTAAAGAATCGCGCCTAACAATTTCATAAAATTATACAACAATAAATTAATAAATTGTACCGAAAACGTGGCAAAGTTAAACAAAAAATTAAAACTACAACAATAGTCCAACAAGCTACAGAAATTGTATTTCAATCTGATAATATTATATTGAATTTCAACATTTTGGAAACGTTATTGTATTCGTAAAAATGCATGCATATGCGCTTTGTAATATTAATGTTAATACCAGATTAAAAACAGCAAACATCTCAAAATGAAACAATGAAAATCCAAAATGAGTAAAAACAAAATAAACGAGTAAAACCTCCATCGGAACGATCAATCAATCAAAAATATCCAAGCAATTAACTTTATTCTGCCATTGTTCAGTTTAAAAATAAAGAAAATGAAGGGGACAAAATGTCATTTAATAATAATGTATGATGATTGAGAAGGTTTATGTGAAAACAATATAACTACGAATTACTAAAAATGTAAATTTATTCTTCTTCCCAATCGATACGTTCTTGTCAGTACTATCGTGGTCATCTTGAATGTTGCTACTTTTGGGGCTGATGTCACTTGCCTCACGATGTCTCGCCATGAATCAATCAATCTAGGGCACTCATATACAGGGCCAACCACCGCAGATTTGATTTGGTCAGCCGAACGCATGGGTTATGTTATTACCATGGTTATTGGTGTCAAATTATAGGATGTGTGAGAAACAATACAGGAGGCCGAACTCCTTACACAACAAGTTATTAATAACAGGAGAAATGTTTTCATAAGTGGCTGTTTATTTTAAGCGGTGCGCACTTCAAAAGATTCACCAAAATTCTTCCTCGCTTTTTGCTTTCTTTTGAAATAGATTTAATTGCGTTTTATTCGTATGATAGGTAAAACGATTATACCATTATTTTGTTAGGTAGTATAATTGTCAGTATTTACAAATCTTTATTCCCTTACGAGGTTTGTAATCTTTGTTCACTACTGTTATAAGGTCAACTAATTAAATAATAATTACGATATATTTATTTACCTTAATTTTAAATATTCTACAGTAACAAGCTGTTCTTCCTGTCTAGAATTCGAATTTAACAAACTTGTTTAACAGACATAACTTTAACTAAAAAGCAATAATTGTTGAAAGATCGATCATGATTATAGAACCAATCAGAACATTCCCATAATAATATGAGAATGTCAAGTGGCGACCTCTTGCACAACGTTGTTCAAATGTGACTGAACGCAGAATTAATGGCATTTGATTCTGCTACACTACTTGATTAGCTAGATGGTTCGTATTGCATAATACTGGACGTAAACATTATTGTACGAAACGGTCGTGATTTCATATGACGTTCGAATTTGAATGTGGTTTCTAGGCTACATTCGTATTATTTTGTGAAGAGATATTTTGTAATAATCGTCCCCGTAGTTAAGTAACTTACTTATATTATAACCAATTTGATGTCTCTGTCAAATAACTTAGTGTTTCTTTTATTATTGGGTAAACGAGAAATAATTCTAGTGTAGAGTAATGGGTTGTCGATAACAACTTAACGATTTCGGTGAAAATTGTAGGGTAGGGTTTTTGGGTCAAGTGATCAATTTATCTATATCTATACTTAATATTATAAAGCTGAAGAGTTTGTTTGTTTGAACGTGCTTATCTCAGGGTCTCCTGGTTCGAATTGTAAAATTATTTTTGTGTTGGATAGTTCATTTATCAAGGAAGGCTACATGATGTGCCTACAAAACACAGAAACAGAATGACATTTTTTTTTAAATAATCATTTTAGCTTCTTTTTGCCGTACAAACACAAAGACACACCTTTTTTTCTTAAATATATCCAATGTACACACATATATAGTACATATATACAGCAGTGATAGCGGTGTGGTTGAACGTTGGACTGCCGAACCGGAGGTTCCGGGTTCAAACCCCGCACGCACCACTAATTTTCAAAAATTATGTGCGTATTAAAATTTAATTATCACTTGCTTCGGTGAAGGAAAACATCGTGAGGAAACCTGCACACCTGAGAGTTCTCCATAATGTTCTCAAAGGTGTGTGAAGTCCACCAATCCGCACTTGGCCAGCGTGGTGGACTATGGCCTATACCCCTCACACTGTGAGAGGAGACCCGTGCCCAGCAGTGGGACAGTTATGGGTTGTGATGATGATGACACACATATACGTAGACTAGTTGCTGTTTTATTATAATGTATAGAAATATGTCGTACGTTTGAAATTGTGTAAGAGGCTTAGTTTTAAAGTGTCATCATAGTCCACAGACGAGCATTTGTTTTGCATAACTGGTGCAAATAGATGAAAGTTGTGTGAATGCGATAATTCGTTATGCAAAACGGTAGTTTCACCGATATTCAAGTAGGTAAGCATAACAATATAGATATAATCACTAAATTTTGCCGCATAAAATTAATATCTCATCGGTTATTTACATAATATTATCCTTGTTTATTTTCCTTGTGCGTTTTTTGCCAGTATTCCCTGCTTATGAAAACTTAGAAGATATAGTTTTGCAATAATACCCTTCATTCGCCATTGATTTGATGACCGTTCCTGCGAAGCGTGCCCGGATTCAATTCTCGATCATCTACTCTATGCACACTAACATGCCTTTGACACGACATGACGTTCGAAATGTGTAGGTACGCTCATTGTACGTGTAGTGTCAATGTAAATTATCCGCGCAGAGCGGGAACTAGTTAATATTAAAACATACTTAAATCCTCGTACCAGGATTTCCTGTGTTGTGCGAACGACACAACAAAAAAGAAAAAATAAGACGGCGGGGAATCGAACCGAGGACCTTCGCTCTGCAGGTTACTATTAACAGAGCTTCAAAATTTAAGACGCGAAAAATTCTGATAAATTATAATACTTAATATTACACACATTCATCGTAGCTAGTCAGTGATAATTACATAAGAAATAAAGCATGTTAAAGTTATTAATGATTTATTCCTGCTTAAGGTGTGTACGTAATTATGAGAAGAGCCATGACCTATCGAACTATGATTCACAGGTATCAAAAAAACTTCGTGCCTACGTATGGCGTACATTATCGATGTAAATCTTCGGTCACGTTTTATACGAGTAGGTATCTAAATCAATTAAGGGTACGTAAATATCACTACATTCGATCAAAGGTTACAGATGATTGAAGTTGCTCCTTTAATCACATAGATTTTGATTTTTTAATAGTATTAAAGTAGCAAACGAGCATGCAGTGCGACCCTTCCGCTGCCGCCCATGACAAACTGTGACCAACCTAGAACAAGACTCAAATGTTGGACTAGGATGGTTAATTGGTTAGTCCTGTTAGCAGACGGTGTTAGAACATTAGTTGGTTAGTTTGTTAATAACTATGAGGCCTGGGACTTGATAATTCGTATTCACATAAAATACTTTCACTAAGTTATTCAGCATGAGTGCATTGACACTGAGAATTACCGTAGTGTCGTCGGCGCGTGTGAAAGCATCCTAACCTTTGAGCCTATGACCTTTAGACTCGGGAATCGGCAGAGTGTATTGAGCTATGCCGGTATTATAGAAGTCTTGATTAACGTTCAATCTACATGATTGTATAAAAGCGAAAGGATACCCTCTGATTAAACACGAAATCCCGAAAAGTACTTACTTATATGAAAATGAAATTTGGCAGCAATGTAGTTTATGAGTAGATAACGACAGTTAATAACGGATTTTGTGATGTTCTATTTGCATCTTAAAAGAGTATAAATTATGGCTGAAAAGCACAGGTTTGCTTGGACTCAGCATGGATATAGGGAGCTCGTCATTATTATAATATTACGAGAAGAGACAAGAGATGTCTTGAACGATTGTATTAATTTGCACACGATATACTTGTTATACGATAATGTTTTGTTTTTATTTTATTCCAAGCTATGAACTATGTTTGTTTATACAGTATAAGTAATATTCAGCTGTCAAGGATGGCCAGACAATACAATAGTTTGTGCAGTACGAAATTATATGGAATTATGTTGGTACCGTAACTACGGCGACGCGGTTGCTTCAGTAAGCTTCAATCTAGGTTGAAGAGATTTTAGGTCAAACGCGGCTCAACTAAATTATACTTGCAAGCATACTAAGTAACTCAGGCCTACTTACGAAAATTTAAAGATGAATGAACATTTTAAATGGATTTAGTTGCACACTAATTGAAAGTTACAAGTTACATGTTAATGTAAGTTACAATTTATTACTCTTTATTCTTGGTCGTCTTTGGGCGGCCTAGGCTCTAGTAGACCAGGGTATCTTAAGAGGCGCCACAAGCCATCCCTTACTTGGTGGTGGGGCTGAGCCCTGCTGGCTAGCTAGCACCATCTACTTGATTCGTTCCAGCTGAGAGCTTGAGGTCCACTACTTTTTCCTTCTGCTTTCCTTGGCCGGAAGAGCATCTGTGATGACTTTAGTGTTACTGATATCCATATGTGATGCCGATTCGTCTGCTCGTGACGCACTTAAAAGCTTATTCACTCTCCTTCTAAATTCTCCGAAATCAAAGGTGGGCGGGACACAGAAGGAAGAGATGGTATAGTTATTATAACTGTTTTGTTTACATTTTTACTTAAATCTTAAAATTGTTATTAGTGTATTTGGACGTTTTCTTGAAAGTTTTACCGAGTTTTGCTGAACAGCAAACTGAACAAGCTGTAACATTTAAATGAAAATTATTTTATAGTTGTCAAAGTAAATTTCTGTATAAAGTCCATTCATAGCGACGTTTAAAATTGTAAGCTCAGAGGCTTTTAGATTGCTTTTAATTAAAGTAAACAGATATTTTTGTATTTAACTTCAGAACTTGTAGTTAGTTTTTAGACTTCAACGGGGATTAATTTGTAGTATAAATAGAGGCAAAGTTTAATTGTACAGATAATAATAAATATACGTAAGGAAACTTTATTTTCCATGATTTTGTAATTAGTAGAATTGGCAAATCTGATCCTGAAGCCGGTTGGTAATGACGCAGAGAGTCAAACGATGGGTCCAGGGTTCGGTCCCCGACCGTGGCATATCTAAATGTTGAGACATAAAAGTTTGTGACCAGGTAAATTGTTAAAATTAATGATCTCTCATTAATTTTAACAATTTACTAACAAGCGTTTTTGGACTACGTAGTGAAAGCTTAAACCTTTTAAAAAACTTGTGTAGTGAAATAGAGTTTTGAATGAAATCTCAGTAAATCACAAGTCATCGTTTATTTTCCAGTAAAAGGTTAAACGTACACTTGCATGCCAGTATAATGAACCAAACGATAAATCTTGATGTTTTAAGTTTGTTGTTAAATTAAATAATATGTGTTATTACGAATAATTATATTTAACAACAGATACCAGTTTCAAGATCAATATGTTATAGGTTTGTACTCGCACAATCGTATTTTAAAATTTTCAGCTTGTCATGAATTGTCTTGCTAAATTACTCAAAAAAAATACGTACATTTTCTTCATGTGTTTATAAATGAAATTAATAAAATACTTACTTTGAAGAGAGATAGACTGGAAGCACTTATACAAAAATATTGGGATGAAGTATGTATGTACATAATATTCTGTTTACTGTATTGTAAAGTACGAGTATCATATAGGATTAAGCTTAAGCCTTTTGGACTGTTTATTGTTAAAACATTATTAACATGCGAACGTCACCATTTCAACGGCACGCAAGTGTACATTTCGATATGATGAAATTGTGTTCGGTTTCTCTCGGGAAAATGACGGATTCTCGTGGAGCTAAATCTCGTAGAATGAACGAATATTTTGCAGTCAAGTTTCATGGTACACTTGTTGACAAGGTATATTTTACACGGTGTAGATTTTGACGATAAACCGATTCCAAATAAACGCCATTTCTTAGGCATTCATATAGAAGTGGCTTTTAAGGAGACGTCATATTTTTGTCATTTTATTTCACCGTTCGTATTAGCATACCAGTTCAACGTAAAATGTAATAACTATGGCTGCTGTATTCACTTCAACTCATCAGTGGTTTACGACCATGAATGAATGAAGCGTTCTTCAGGACCTTCTCCATACGACACGAATGTTTAAAATATTAAATTGAATTGATTTGATAGTCTAACAATAATATATGGGACCATCAGATTGACGTATCCTTTGAAGCACCGAAGCACACATGAAAAGGTGCTCATACAAAGGCCTTATTAGATGAGAAGGCGCTTAAATACCCCTTCCTAGCTTACTACCTCGTAAACGTTATCGTCGTTATCTAATACGTTTTTGTTACGAATGAAATCGTAAAATTGCTTCTTGTTTTGCTTTTTTATTTACAGTAAAGATAAAAGACAAAGAGAAATATTATTATCTTACTGAGAAATTACTATTAGACTTGGTAATAGAAATAAAAAAATCCGTAAAAGAAATAACCGAGTGGAGCTCCGGTTGATTGTATCTCGTCAAAAGAAAAATGGCGGTAAAACTACTTAAATCCTACTACAGGCTTGTGTATAAATAAACGAATATTATAAAACTTCCTCTTTGCTCTGTAGAATTTTATTTTAATACTAGCAACTTCGATAGCAGTGAGCCAAGTAGTTTGAACGTTTCTGCGTAATGTTCTCAAAAGTGTGTTAATTCTTACAAACCGCAATTGGATATATGTACATATTTTGAGAGGAGTCCCGGGTCCAGCATTAGCACTGTTATGGGTTGCGAAGAAGAAGAATAAGACAATATTTCATAAATGTCATATTTAATTCAACAGTGTTTAAGTTCAGGTTGTTTTTAAATTTTGTCGAGAATCTATATCAACATTCTTCGCTCATCGATCGGTCACCCTAATGAAATAATGAAGTAATAACACCAACGGAACAGTCCTGTTCCCGATCATTGTTGGAATTGCGGGGCTCTGTATCAACCAGATTAATCCGGGATGGAAGATGGTTTGGTTTGGTTACGGTTCTAGAATTCTACATGGTAGTACCTACCTACTTACCGTGTATTGTACTCTTGTTAACGGTTCTAGAATTCTACATGGTAGTACCTACCTACTTACCGTGTATTGTACTCTTGTTAACCAGAAAAAGAGTTTTCCAACGCGAAGGATCCGCGTCTATCCGCGCGATCGTGCTTGGCAATAGATATCCGCGACCGGTTCTGCTCATGTTAGTATGTATGAATGTATTTGTATGTAGGTATAAAATCAGTAATGTAATTGTAAGCATTTCTTTTTTTTTCAAAAGATGTGCCCAGGAGTTTCTTTCGCCGTTTCTTCTCCTTAAATATTTAAAATTTAACGGCACCTTAGCGAAACGGTGGTAAATGCAAAAAAATGACGTTCATAAGTGTATTGAAAATACCTACATGAAATAAATGATTTGAGTTTGAGTTTCTAGGTATTACTAGTCTAAAATCAAGGCGTAAAGGCCTCAATTGTAGGGCTGAAGCAAGGCTGGGTGACTACCACCCTCTCTCTGGCTTGAGTGTGCTGCCAAGTGACTTGTCGTGTTTCGGTTGAAACCAGTTTTCTTACGTTCTTTCCTCTTCCTTATTTCTTAGCTGGCAACGCATCCGTGATGTCTTTGGTGTTACTGCTGTCTTAGGATGACCGAACCAATTACCATCAGGTGCTCGATAGTCTGCTACTAATTAAAAAATCGTATTTTTTAAGCAACAAAACAAATATTTTTGTTCCCATTAAAAAACGACAGGGACGAATTAATAAGAATATACTCGTAGAACGGGACAAAATGAGAAATAGGAAAAGAGGAATGGCAGCGGTCGGTTTTCTTTATTCGTCCGATCACAATTCATTTTATTCAGTCGCACATCGATACCAATCGTCGCTCGGTCCCTCGGGCTTTTCAATTTAGAATCGTACGTAAGTACAATGGGGTGGGGAAGATTGATATTTGGGATATCTCCAGTAAATCGGCACGAGAGGCCTCACAAGTTGACTGATCGCAACAGTGTGTTCCCGGCTAATGACATCCGAAGCTTATCGGCTCGCGTCGAGTGTCATTTTTACGGATTCCTCGGATTTATGTAAATTTGTTTTGTCAGCGAGCCGGCTTATTACGGCCGCGGGAATCTGTTGCGATATTGATATTCTCAGCTTTGCAAATATCTTCGTGTTTGCCGTCGCCTTTTACGATATCTTGTGTTTCGTTTTTTGGAATATACAATTTCTTTTTTTTCTCCTTTATTCGTCCGTCTGCTTTTTATTGAGTGAAATGAGGCTTCCTTTTTGTTACTGAAACTTGTTCAAATCTAAGTTACATGAATATTTTTAAAGTCTTGTATGCCACGGTGTGGTTAACATGCCGGATCGCCGTTCCAAGGGTCCTGGGTTTGATTCCCCGCGAGGCGGAAATTGAAATGATGAGTTTAAATTTCTGTCACTCGGTCTGGGTGTGTGTGTTCTTGTTTTGTGTGTTGTTCATGGCACCCACGACATAGGGAATCCTAGTGTGGAGCAATAAGTGTGTAGCGTTATTTATATGAATTTATTCTATTATTTAGATAGCCATTCAACTAATTTATTCTGGAGAACTTTATACTGTTCTTCTCGAACCTTAACCAAGTGATTACCACAGAAATGTACAGGACAATTCATCTTACTTCATTGGTTTAAATAACACATTTGTTTTTCGGTTCATGAAAAATATTATAAATGGATAAAAACGACTATTTCCGGTGCGGTTACCGAGACGTTATCGTACCCAGAAGCGGAGCAATGGCGGGTTACCTAGTAAATGTACATATTTACTGTATACTGTTACTGTATACTGTTACCTAGTAACGTTGAATCCTTACTAGGAATTCAAAATCATCTACAAACAATAGTTACATCTATGAGAAAATTAAAATCTCACCAGGCCGTAACGGGTGAGCGTTTTATTGATCGTGCAATAAAGTTTCGTAATCAGCATATTCAAATGTTTACTAATCTGTGGAACGTTTTACGAGTGTGGCAGTAGGTAAAGCAGTTGAACTGCTCGAAAGCGTTATTAATATTCATTGGGGTAGCAACTACATATATATGTTGCGGGCACAAGTTCCTTCGGCTAACTTGACGCAATTTGAACGGTCTAAAATTATTCGATTAGCGATTCGCGCAATAATGTTTATGACAATTTTTACATGCTAATAAAATACCTATGTACTAATACTATAGGTATAAATAATGTAATACTGACTTACTAATCCATACTTCTATACTAATATTATGAATGCGAAAACAGCCTATATTATTATTTCAGCCTTTATGTTGGTTTAATTTACTCGCTTTAATTTCCTTCTTCATACAACTTTACACCTTAATTCTATTTTCAAAACTTCCTAACACGTTAACACCTTGACACCGTTCTAACCTCTTTCGTCTCGTAACTCTCTTTCTTTTCTCGCCCACGTTATCCATTTGTCCGTCCATCCTTCATTCACAACGTTCCGTTCCTACATCTATGTTCATAAGCGTTTTCGCAGAACTAAACTAATTATCATAATTTGACAAATAAGGTACCTACCTATAGTTATGAACTCTTACACTTCTGAATTAAAAGAATATTTTTAGTCAGCAGATTAAAAACGTGTTGCGAAAACTGATATTGTTACCAGGATGACGATGATGAGGCTTTTAATAAAATCACAATAAATTTCTCATTTGCTGCCTCGGTATCTTTATCAATGTCGATGTTATCTTTATAACAAATTATCTGTTTTAATATTATGCAGGTTCGTGGTTTCTGTTTGTGCCTACTTTAATTTGTAAACTTATAACAAAACGATTATATTTTGATTCCACCAGATTCGTATTCCAAAATCATGATTCCATTTTGGGTAAAATACACCAGATGAAATTGTAATCTGTAATCGTGATTACATTTTGCTCATCTCTGCTCAAAGACACCCACGTTATTATCCAACGGGAAACCGACCGGGCGGACTGACGAATGACGAAGCTTAACGCCTCATCCGTTTCGGAGGAATGTTCGTGACGAAAGGATAGATGCGGACGTTAATATTCAGTGCAGATTGATTTTAAAAAGTTTTAAATAGAACAGGGATTGTTTAAAGACTGGCTGAATAAATATTATGAGAATATAGTCTGAGGTCTTAGAGTAGCAATATGCTGTTTAAGACTAGACTAGTAGGTAGTTAATTAAGATAAGGTATAATTATTTACTATTTCACAGGGTGATTTAATTTGATGGCATTGCGGGATCAATATTTAACAATTACAATGGGACGTATGTAGGTATTGTATTTCTTTTTAAACGTAAGTGATAGAAAAGTAGTGTGGTATTATAATTATAAGAGTTAAACATTTGTGTACCTACTTGTCAGTTTACCTTCGTTGTATAAGTATCATCTACATTTATGTCACTGTAAAGATAAATATTTTAACACACATTCAGTAGTCCCTGCACAATCTTCATAACGTCTTAGATCACGGACGGCTCTCCCGCTCACAATGGTCGTATTCAATGAGCGCACATGATTGGTTCTGATAGGTTTAGGTTGGAGGAGAATAGGATATTGTGAACTAAAGCTCACGTCGCCTAACCTTGTTAAATTATTCACACGGTGAGTTGAACTATGCGTCATTACGTGTTATAGATTCCGATTTCGGTTTTGAATAAATGCATAACTCATGAATAATTGTTATTCTAAGCAATTTGAACTTCCATTTCTTTATTAGTATTTTATAATATTATTGTATTTTATAAGATTATTGCGTGCACGGTGTACAGCTGAATATTGCCTATCTTTCCCGCTTGTAAACTTTAGTATGTTTGCTGACTAAAGTAAATTAATTTAATTTCATTTTTTCGTTTAGTTTGATTATATTATACTCTTTAGATAGGGTGTTACCAACTAAAATCGTACGAAAAAATAGCCACTAATTGTTAACATCTTAATGAATTATATATCAGTGAGCGTTTAGAGTTGTTACTCACTCACGTGAGCGAATGAGTATCCTTTCACTTTTATATAGAGAAGTAGATAGATTAGGGCTGCTTCACTCAGACAAATGTTCGTATTTGATCCCCGTGATGTGTGAATTCGCTGATGGCCCATTTAACATTGTTGTATCTGCCATCTACCGGATTAGCCGATGGGGACAGGTCCAGAAGCGTCTTAGCGCGACATGCTACGATTGCTACGGTGGTTGTATAAATTAATATTAAATCTTGCGACTAGAAGTCTACCTACTTAGGTATTAAGTCCAAAAGTGAGGTAGTTTGATTATATTCAGCTACACTATAGTGTAGTTTACTGGCAATGATAGCAATCCACTAATCTACCAATCCACCAATACCGCTTACATAATATGTTTTTGTTTTTATTTTTCGCGGGGCTTTATTAGGCTAATTAAAAAAGAGGAGGTTCTCAATTCGTTTGCATATTTTTTACGTTAATTACTTCAGAATTTCGCCAATATCAACCGGTTTATAAAATGATTTTTATTGATTTGAAACAATATATTCCCAAATTTGTCTATTTTTTTCCGTATAAAGTCACTCGGAGCTTGGCCGCTCCCCTGGCATGTCGTTAACATGCTGAGTTACTCGTACAAGTACACTCTCCCGAGTAAATAGTGCCGACGCGACGCATTAACATTTATACAGACATTATAGCGCAGGTGTGTATTAAGGAGATGTCAAAGGCAGTGGATTTAACAGTTGATTATGGATGCCACTTGATTGATATGTACAGTGTTAAGACGGATCGGTAATCCGAACCGGTTCGGTGCGATGTCCGCGCTCAATGGACCTTGTTGGTGGACAGAATTGGATTTGATTAGATGCGATCGATTGTGTTGTGATGGTGCCGTGATTAGTGCATTGTACTTACCGCTAGGTCTGGGTTCGTTTACTGTCGGCGTAGTTGATTTTCAGACCTTTACTGTTACATTTTTTTATTTAAGGGGATAGGTACTATCTGTTCTCGAGTTCAATTAGTTTTTTCTGCTCATGGTGCATTCTTTAATCAACGATGGCATCAGTTGTATTTTGTTGAAGGATATAGTATGCTGTACGTATGTAGCTCGACAGTAATTTTTTGGGTTTGTGGGTGTTACCTAAAAATTTTTACTGGGAGTACCGGTTTTAATGATTCTTTTTATAATCGAAACCTGGTGCTTTTCATGTAGTCTAATTTAAAATTGAGAGTACTCTGACTATACTATTGAGTTCTTTAATTGACTTCGATTATGTTGATAAATGTTCTCATTCTTCTTCATTCATTTTTGTTGATGTTGAAGTAGGGTTTTGTTTTGATATTAAATTTATTTATCTAAGTCATTGACATAAATAGTAATATGTCAATGATCTAATTATTAAAGTCTCGTGCATACGCGTCGTATGTAGTGATTAGGGGAACTTTATGTACTCGTTTGTACCATGTTCCCCTTATCGCACACAGTACACAGTATAAAACAGAGTATCCTTTTCTCAGAACGCGATTTTATTCAAACTATTGCATAATCGCTCCCACTGGTTCAACCGAGTAGTTCAACGGTTGATATGGTTGAATACAATTTCATAGAACTACTTTATAATATCTAGAAATAGTAATTTTGGAAGTGATTACTGTTTGTGAACGCAAGGATTATTCCCGAAGCAACGTGAGTTTTCTAGAAAGGTCGGTTGTGTTCTTGAATGTTCCGGTCGGGGGTTGAGAAAAAAACAGTAGTCGGGACGGGACGAACGACGAACGAAGAACGACGGAGCGAACTTCGACAGGAGCTCCAGTTCAGGAAATAAATAAATAAATAAATAACGCTACACACTCATAGCCCCACACTAGGATACCCTGTGTCGTGGGTGCCATGGACAACACACAAGACAAGAACACACACACCCAGACCAAGAACGGAAATTTAAATTCATCATTCAAATTTCCGCCTCGCTGGGAATCGAACCCAGGACCCTCGGAACGGCGATCCGGCGTGTTAACCATTGCGCCATCCGGGTCGTCAAAATGTTTTGAATTGTATTCCGGTCAGAAAGATGTGGATCCGGTTACACATTTTTAGAGGCGACGATCTTAGTCCTCAAGGATTGAAAGACACCTGTGCCCGAATTAGAACGAGAATGTTACTGAACAATTGCTAACTGGACTAAATATCACTAAAAGTCCCTGCCCCAGTACTGATGAACTAATGAATTGACATTCTTAATAACACCGTCTGCTAATTGGACTGGCCATCCTAGTCCCGATGTGTCTTGTTCTGGGTCGGTCACAGTTGTCATGGGTGTCGCATGGTGCTGCATTCTCGTTTGCTATCTTAAATCCATAAAAAAAATTGTCATGGATTTGCCATTGAAAAATATCACGATTATCCAATATTACTTAAACAGTTTTTGAAAATGATATGAAACTATTTCTTAATTAGGTACCTACGAGTATTCTCTACACATTAACTCACATTTGATTACAAATAACTTATTGTAAGTCGATAAAGCAGAAATGTATCTAATGTTTCAGCTGTTGTATTGTATGTAACCCAACCGGCGAATTATCACAGCTAGTGGGCGTGAAGAGATAAACGCGTCCCTCGCACGGTTTGTTAAACAATTTGTTGTTTTTTTGTTTTGTTAATGTCCCGATTGTGCGATTGCTCAACAGTCCTTACTAACGCTATGGTTGATGGATAGAAAATAATGGAGATCAGACGAAGCGATCTAAGCTGTGTCGGATTAACCATCCATCACGATGAAATAAACGTTACAACAAACATTTGTTTGGCTTCGACTCACTAAAGGCCCACTAGTGTGTACGGGACTCTCCTTATCATTGAAGAGGCCTAGTGCATACTCCACCACGCTGCTCGATTATTATAAAGTAATAACCACAATAAGAAACCTAACAAAAATTTGCATTTAAAATAAATCGTTATCTTACGTAACTGAAACATTATGCTAAATAGTTTCCTCTTTTCTTGCAGGTAAATAAATTATCTAAGAAGTCGCCGAGGAAGCAGAGAATTTAAAATTAAAATAGGTAAGAGAGCCCGATAACGGCACTACTCGAGTTGAGTGTTCAGAGCGAGTAATATAAATCCAGATATAGGTTCGCCGGCTTCGAAATTAGGAGGGAACTTGGATGGATTCCAAAATTAACTCTCGACCAGTAAGGTGATTCGTGCTGGGGCGGTATAAAATAATATCTCAGTTTGAAATGTGCAAAAGTGCAATTTCAGCTAAATTGATAACCTACTTCACTGCCCAATTATTTTATGACTTGATTCATGTAATCACGGAGTAGAATCTAATTTTCAGTTAAAGGAAGTTGTTTGATTACACATGAGCGTGGAGGAATAGAGTGAGCAGTGTGGACGTGATCGATTGGGGCGCCTTGTACACGACAGACTTATAGTAGATGCCTTTCCAATTGACACGGTAACTTTGTTAGTGGAATAAGTAAAAATAATATCATTACTGAATATAATAGTTATTATTAATTGAGAAGATGTAGTTGACCATCGTCTTCATTATTATTGTCATCATTATCAACGTTCAATACAATATGTACATTATTATTCTATTCATCTTTTTACGTCCAGTCGACATTAACAGTGTTGGTTTTTCGAATTCAGTTTATTGTTCTTTTTCTTTTTGACTATGAAAGCTTAAATCCGTACCAACTGTATTGTCTTAATTTCGTCCATCATAACATTCTTTATATTCATTATTTAATATTCTTTTGACGTCGCTACAAGCATCCTGTTTAAGGCAATACAAAGGTTATATTGTCCTAAAATAGTTTATTGTTTATCGCCTTACCGTTTCTCAACCCGGCCTCCTAGCTGGAAATGTGTTCCATCGTCTTAATTGAAACCCTGTGAATTGGGTGCGCAATAGCAATATTGCTATACTTCACGCCGACAATTTGCTGCTTCCATTACATTTATCTTTAATTTACAGACAATATAAACAATACTCGGTGTACGACTTTATCTAAATCATCTTTATAATGTTCAAAACCCATACTGTTAATGCTTCGCATCGACATTGTGATAAAGAGGCTTTGATTTTTTAGAATATATCCAATATAATTATATAAAATAATAGTAAATTAGTTTAGGCATATCAGATACAATTGTGTTTATTAATATTACTTGAATTTTTAATTTTAACTACATATTTTCATTTGCTTCGTTTAACTGGAAGAGATCGTACGGTGGTACTCGTAACTTTAACTGTACTGTGTAACCTTTTGTACCAGGTAGGTCTCTGTTATTTTTTTTATTTGTT
Organism: Ochlodes sylvanus; assembly: GCA_905404295.2. Classification (NCBI taxonomy): domain Eukaryota; kingdom Metazoa; phylum Arthropoda; class Insecta; order Lepidoptera; family Hesperiidae; genus Ochlodes; species Ochlodes sylvanus. The sequence goes on from FR990137.1 coordinate 3,948,690, forward strand.
TTCTATTTATTAATAATAAGTATAAAAAATATTCTTTATTTCTTAAAGCTTCAAATAAATAATGTTGTTTTTTCATAATCTCTATACTTTTTCTATGGTAGGGGAGCCCAAGAGGGGATTTCTGGATTTACTGAAGCGCGGCAGATTAATATACAGGGGGATACCTTGTACCCGGTTAAGTACCACCACCAAATATGAGCCCCATATATATGGCCGCCCGTGAAGGATACAGGATCAGATTAGTAAAAAAAAATTGATCATCAGACATTCTCGAGCGCGTCAGATTAAGGTAGGGTGAGTTAATTACCTCCTAAAAAGTGTATATTCCACTAATCTGACAATTTGAGAGTGACGTAAAGAAAGGGGAGCGCAGCAAAGTTGTAAAAAAAAAAACGTCATCTTGACATTCTCGAGCGTAGTTAATTTTTTTTTTATTTTGAAGGAAATAATTCAAGAATAACGAAAAATATATAATCTGACGATTTCCGCAAGCCGAAACAACAAAAAAATCGTCGATAAAGTTAAATGCGTGCAGCTGCGTGATGCCTATATTTCCTTCTCCGCGTTTCTATTCCTCTCTCACTCTTTCTCTATCTATTACTCTCTCACTCCGTCCCCACTTTAGTTTCTGCTGTCATGACGCCATCACCATATTCCAGCAAAAAATTTTTTGAAAGTGGTTTTTTGGAATAACTTTTAAACGGCTTTATCGATCAACTTCAAAAACTAATCCGCCCTTGAGCTTGAAAAACCACGTCGATCGCCACCAAGTTGGTCAAAATCGGTTGATTCGTTCGAGAGATATCGTGAACGAAAGAAACCCGAAAAAGTGTTTTTTCAGGATTACTCCGAAATTTTTGGTTCAATCAATTAAAACTTTTAAATTACTTATGAGGATAATAAAACTGCGTCGAATGCCGCCAACTGCGTGAAAATTGGTTGATCCATTCAAAAGTTATTGCGGTTTGAAAATTCCAAAAATAGTGTTCTATGAAACTTCTATCAGACTTTTGAGCTGGGAGAGCTCAAATGCATAGAAATATTATTTCTTTGAACTCCGCGAGCTCAAAATAAATGTCATAAGTACAATTTTAAGCGCCCAGGAATGGAATTAGCGGAAAATTGCAGGGATGGCCTTTAGGGTGAACCGTTTTTTTGTCAGATTAGGCGAATCCCTCTAGATAATCGTCAGATTATGAGACAGTACGTTTAGAACATAAAGATGAACCATATATATCTTAATCTGACGCGCTTGAGTATGTCAAAATGGCGAATTTTTTTTGCATATTATGAGAGTGGCCACGAGTTTGCGTCCCATCGAAATCGTCAGATTAGTGAATGAGAGCTTATTTTTGGTGCACTTAACACTCCCTTAGAAAATCTGACGCGCTCGATTAAATTTTTTTTTTTTTCATTTTCAACCCTTACATACAACCACCCCCACCATGCAAACGGTCAGATTAACATACGTACATTATTAAAAATACGTAGGGCATTGATGCTATCAATATCTGACGCGCTCGAGGATGTCCATGCATCAGTTTTTTTTTACATATTTAAAAATCTATAGCCGCTTCCCCCACCGATGAAAAAGTATATATCATATAACATTTTTTTCTTCTTATCATCTAAGCTTTGCAACCCAATAGGTCTCTGTGACGCTCGAGTAAATCCCCATTTAGCACCACGGGCTCCCCTACCACTATTTAAGTTGTGCAAACTTGAAAAAATATTCCTTAATGATATCAATTTTTCATTATGTAGGCTTATAATTCAAAACGTTATTATGAATCACGTTATACCTAGCGTATTCCTTTGCGGTAGGCAGAAATTTTCGGCCGCCAAATGATGTGAATCACAAGCTTTTATTCGCTTTTTTAACTATCGTTAATCAATATTATACACATGTCGGCTACAAGTACTCCGAATTTAGGCTTATTTGTTATTTAGTTTTTCATGACGTCAGCATTGATTGTATCTATTATATTAATACATAAAGCAAAAAAGCTTTGTACCCTGCTTAACGAAAATTACGCGGACGAAATAGTATAATACGTTCAAATGGAGAACTCGGTTCACAGTGTCAATGTGAAGTAGCCATTTGACAACATTAATTACAGTCTGTTTTATGCCGCAGAGCCGGTCTCTAGTTTTTTTTTAAAGACTACTGTGGGAACTTCAATATGTAAAGTCATCTCTGCCTGCATACCTACGCTTAAAATTTTGAATAGAATGTTAACAATTACCTTAGTTATGTGCAAATGTTCAAATTGGCATTATGAACAAAGTGTATAATGGAGTCTTATCGTTGCTCTTTGGTCTGAGAAGTAACGGCATTTCGCACACTTGCTCCATCAGTTTCCATCTATTACACTATTTCTATCATCTTCATCTAGTCCACCAATCCGCACTTGGCCAGCGTGGTGGACTGTGGCCTATACCCCTCACACTGGGAGAGGATGACGTGTGTGCCCAGCAGTGGGACAGTTATGGGTTGTATGATGATGATGATGATGACACTATTTCCTAAATAGTTATTTTGCGCTTAATTTTCTTTTGTATTGTTCTGTAACTCTTATTAGTTCTAAGAGCGTACGAAGTTTTGTCTTTCATATTTTCTTATTGAAAATAGTTGCGATTTTACGGTCAATTATGTAGGTATAGTTAAAGAAATTAGTAGTTATAAGAATTTCTATAGAGAAATTCTGCTGCAAGAAAACATGTAACACTTTTATAAGTTATTTTTTTGTTTACAATAAAAAATTTCGCGGAAAATATACGGTTTGTTACATTTCCAATAAGGGTCGGAGTCTGTTACAGTTATTGTGTGAATTCTTGAGAGATCACGAATGAAAGGTCGAGCCGGATGTGAAGGGCTCAGTTGGTAATTGTGTTTCGCTCTTGGTCGTTGTTAGTTATTTTGCCTCATTTTATTTACAATTTTTTCATCACGCCCTCTTTTCCTTGTGTTTATTTACGGTATTTGCTGTTTGTGACTATTGAAATGATGCAAATATTTACCGCACTCTTCGTCTTTTTTACGGTTCAGTACCAAATTGGTAAAAAACGGAACCCTTTTTGACATGCCCCCGATATCTGTCTGTTTGTCTGTCTGTCTGTCTGTCTGTTATCTTTCCACGCTAAATCCACTGAACTGATTTAGATGCAATTTAGTATAGAGATACTTTGAGTCACGGGAAATTACATAGAATAGTTATTATCCTTATAATAGGTTCCCTTGAGATTATTTTAACGGTGCTTTGTTATTTTCCGACACACATACAAATACATACACACTCATACACGTACATAATGTAGGTACTTATATGGTGTGAAAATGATTCGGCATAATAAATTGAAATGATTTCTAAATGGAAATGAAATGATACGGGATTATTTGGTGTGTCGGTGGTTGGCTTGGACATAACATAAATGGAACCCTCACATCCTATATATTTAAAGTGACTCTATTAATACTTAACATGTCCCCACCGTATTGAATGTGTTTCTCTCCGTTTTATGACTGTTACGCCCCACTAGATGCGTATAACCTGAATGTTCGAGTGTTACAACATTTTATATCGAATTGCAAACTGGTTGGCGCCTATCAGTATGTTAATTTGTTCAACGAGTGTATATAGTCTATTTGACATGTAACACAAACATTTTTTTCTATTGTCAGTTGTCTAATTTGGGGCAGTTGTTAGTTTATTGAAGACGATACCATTTGTGAAATATGATAGGTACTAGGTGTGTATATAATTTTGGGGACTGATGACATAATTTTTCACATTTTTGAAGTAAAAACTTCTGTAGCATCGTTTTGATTTGAAACTCGATGAAACGGAAATGACGTGAAAAAGCGCCAGTAAAAAGAGACAGACACATTTTAACGTGGGAGAAAATGAGATAGGACGCATTATCCGCTTGCGTGCTCCAAGGTCGGGGTCCTAAGTGCAATACCTGTTACGGCAAAATGGCGGCTTACGTAAGCAAACTAATACATCAATATTTGGACTGACAGTATTGGTTTGTGTCGACGTAAGCTTGGTTGGTAAAACGCACTATAATAGTAGAATTTCCATTGCCTATTCACTCTTTACTTGACGACACAGTACATTATAATCGACTTGGAATATCGACGCTGGCAATTGATTCCTTGTTGCTAATTGACGTCCGATCCAACCAGGTCAGATGGGGCAACCCTGAATTTATATTGTAATTTGGAACCCAAGTACCATTAAGCCAAATTTCCACGTAAATTTCAGTGTGGAATCATCAAAAGTGACAATAATTGCTGGCTCATACATTAATCCAACTAACAGTAATCCCGTGCATACCCTGAGGCGTTTGGCTGGCGACCAATCGCATCGCATAGCCGATGCTCGAAGCATAATAATGTCATTTACAATATCGATCTATTAGCGCCACTACTTAATGATTAAAGATCAGTGTAGTATCGTTCATGGTAATTAATGAGTTTATTAACATTAAAAGGGTTTTTTGTGTAAGATGAGCTGATGGTAAAAGTGGTAGTAATAGCAAGATGGTAATTTGCCGTCTAAAGGTATCAGCGATGGTGGATTGCTGTCCAAAAAAGAAGTAAGAAGAAAGGGAGGACTGGTTCGCAATTTTATAAATACAATTCCGTCTTCCCTTTAAATCAGTCATGATTTAATCCTTTCAATTGGACCCGTGGGTTCATTAAACTTGCTTACATTAGAATTGTTTTTAATTATCAACAATGTGAGCTAATTGTGTCTTAAGTTGTTCGCACAGATAATACTCACAAAGTTCCCGCCCGTCCTTATAGTGGATTAGCTCTTCTCGCAATTGCACGGGCTATCTCTGCCAAGTCGGGACTAGGTACTTATATTGTAGATCTATGACAGCGATAAGAAATCCGTTAAACTCTTTGTGATGAGTGTAATCTCTGTGGTAATTTTACTATTTGTTTCATGTATTTGATTATATTTTTGCAAGCTTTTGTTTAATTTTAATACCAATACTACTGTTCGTTAGGTACACCCTAGGGTACACCCTTACGAGTACTTATGGCTAGTGCCGTATACCTACTGTTCTATTTTTTTCTTTATATCTGTTTGACTATTTTCGGGTTAAGCATAAATATATTATTTTTTAAACTTATTTCGTTTGCAGTGCCAGAAAGATCATTTAGTCTCTTAAGGGAGTGAGTTATCAAGCGATTCCTCTTTTTGGTTTCCTTAAACAACAGTCTTATGACCGATTCAAATTCAAATACATAAGTACAAAATTATATAATCATGTGGGTGTCTCTGATATACTTATACACGTTATTTCTTTGTATCGGCCGTTTCGCAACGTTATTTATAGTGTTATGGAGGAGAAGAATTACCACTACGAGTATTACCAGCACTTGGTATAAAAATTACATATTTTTTCACATTACCTTTGCAACACGTTGGTATAAAATATTTCTACAAATTAATAAATAGAATTGAGTTGAGCAGTATTTAACTGCACCTACCTAAAATAATTATAAAAATACTTTTTTATGGATTAAATAATTTCTTTCACTAGATTTCTTCATAGGAAACAACATAAAATGAAATATGTATTATGCAAATTTTGTTTCATCAATAATCAAGTAAACCTTTAATTTTGTTTGCGAGTTAAAATTAGATGTGCGACATGAACTTTGTGCTAACATTGGGAGACTACATGAATTACAAATCACCGAAGCGTCACATAACCTCCTAATTCACACGAAATTTGAAAGCACTCACAAATTACGCAACGCGATAAATTGGCGAGTGAGTAAAACATACATAATTACATCTGTGATGATTCACGTGAATGCGCTCCCACGACACGATACGCGATATTGTAATGTAATGGTTGTTAGGTAACGCGTTACGGTGCGGCCACATTGCTCCGCGCGTTGTCACGGGCTGGGTGTGAGCATTTGTCACATTTGAAATGAAAAGAAATGTTACTATTAAAATATCTTTGTGTTAATTCTCTGTTATTATTAATAAGTTATAAAAGTTGATGTGTAATTGTACGGACGTCGTAGTCTTGAAGTATTTTTCGGTGTGATTTGCCTCTAATTTGTTTGTGTGGTTCATCACTGATTTGTGGTTATTTAAAACACAAAACTGTTAATTAAAATCTGTGAAATAATATTAATTCATTTGATGCCAATTTGATACATATGCAATGGCTGTGTACCATTTATTTATTCTTCTTCCGTTCCAGGTTCCGCTAATAACTAGCATTCCACTTGTGAAAGTTACCCTTCTGTGCATTATAAGCAAATACACCTTGCTCGTTTCGATGAGACGTCGTGAATAGCGTAGCGTGTTCTCAAGTAACTGCCTCGCAATGGTGCGTAACGTGCCCGTGTGGTAGTGTAGTAGTGTACCCGCACCTTTATGGTGATGTTCACGTGATTGATTGAGATCGCGTATTTTTTTTCGCCACCTCGGAAATAGATTTCGATCTCCTTTGTCTACCGTCTGTTCTATTATCACACGGTTGCATAATTGGCATGTCTGGCGTGCCTCGAGGTGCAATTGATTAGCATTTATGTTAATTTGTTGTGATTGGGTGCGAGTAATTAGAAGTCATTAGAAGCCGGCTGGTTCTCTAGTTTCTACCAGTAGGTACGAATTGGTGACTGGATTAGGGGTCAATGGTCAATAAAATTTCCATTTCGTCTTAAATTATTTTCGTGTTCTTTTTAACTATTCATGCAGCGCATGCTGTGAAAGCTTCGTTCTTAGGTAAAAAAAATTGTGCTTGACAACAATCCCAATTGATGGTAAGTGGCGATGAAGTCCAAGATGTTCAACGCAACTAACTCACGAAAGCCTATTCAATTCCTCTTGAAGACTCCTACATCGTACACAGGCGGGCAAACTATACCAGTCCTTTGCCGTAATAAATTACGGCGCCAACCGCAACCTCCCAAGATGTACGGATTTTTCCAACTTAGTTTACGAATATCACGGTGACGCTGTTGCCTACGTGTCGTCGTTCCGGAGATTACTTTCTCCATGCAAACTCATAAAATCCACACTCTCTCCTTATAACATTACTATGGATAGTATAAAGTTCAAATTAGTTAAGGAAATTAACTTAGCCTTACTTAGCACGTACAAAGCGGTGTTCTACTGAACCTATATCAGACCAGTTCGGAATAACTCTGAAGTTAGTAACACCGAGCAACTGGCTGACTAACTTCGTCGTATTGTCTTAGACAGGAGTGGGTCAGCCGCTTGAACATCGTTTTGAGATTTCGAAACGATGTACATTCCTGAATATTGCTTGTTTGATCGACGACGAATAAAAACTAAGCGAATAAATGAGTATGTCCAGAGTATTAAGGCAAATTAAAATATTATCATAGTCACTTCACTAGTTTATGTTCGCTGCTTCGCCCGCGTGGGAATCGGAGAACGAGAAAATACGGTTAAAATTAGAGAATAAGGAAAGGTATCACCGGAATAAAATCTATCCTAAGTATGTTTCGCGGGTCTCAAACTAACTCCATACGAAATATTATGATTCTCTTTCTCTTCATCTTCTTCTTCGCAAAACCTAAAAGTCCCACTACCTTACTCAGATCTTCTCACACAATCTGACGGGTAGAGTGAAAAATGTGAAGTGCTGATTGAACACAAACATTCTTGAGAAATAAAATTAATTCATTCATAGCTACGATCGCGCGATCAAGCAAGATCCCTATTTGCATAGTAATTTGATGTTCACCAAAGTGGCGCTAGAGAAATCTTATATCTTATATTATAGTCTTTAAAATATGTATATTATTATGTTGAAATAAATATGTAGGTCAATTTTGATGATATATTCATTTATTGCAGAACTTCAGATGACATTCTAAAGATATGACTGTTACAGGGTTAATGATTACTAATGTTCAAGGCGAAACGTTTTAGATGCTTCTTTAAATATGGTATCGAATGTTTTATGTAATTTATGCGGACGATTTAATTAATGGAATTGATCCAGGATGACGCGGTACTTACCTAAAAGGATGCGATACACAGGTTTTGGAATTATTAAACAGTAATAATAATTCGATTTGATAGCCGTGTGGTTGAACGTTGGACTGCCGAACCGGAGGTTCCGGGTTCAAACCCCGCACGCACCACTAATTTTCAAAAATTATGTGCTTATTAAAATTTAATTATCACTTGCTTCGGTGAAGGAAAACATCGTGAGGAAACCTGCACACCTGAGAGTTCTCCATAATGTTCTCAAAGGTGTGTGAAGTCCGCCAATCCGCACTTGGCCAGCGTGGTGGACTATGGCCTATACGCCTCTCATTGTGAGAGGAGACCCGTGCCCAGCAGTGGGACAGTTATGGGTTGTGATGAATAATAATTCTAAGTGATCGACTGAGTTATGCAACAGGGGGCGCAGTCGGTAATTGGGTGGGTGACCGACTGTGGCAAAATTCTTGAGCGCTTCTGTGCAGAGGATTGCACGTTAAGCAGTTCGGATGACATGAAATCATAGTTATTAGACAATTAGACATGTCATTTTCTTTTTTTATAACGCTGTCTCATTCTTATAAAGTCCTCGGTTGAGTACAAAAGCACGAGTGTGCAAGATGTATCACGTCTCACTTTATGGAATAAGATTGTTAATGATAGTTAATCCTGTTAGTTGTTGCTGTTAAGTAATAGTCTAGTTTGTAATTTTATTGTTAGTAAGAGTCTCGTTTTAATACGATCACAGATGTGTTGCTACCCCTGAGGACTAAGATGGTCACCTCTAAAAAATATAACATACCTACTAGGTATAAATAAACTTACGGCGCATACTCAAATGTGCTACGGTAAATTAAACCAACGTTACCTACATTCGTACGCTCGATGCATTAAGTATTAGTTAAATTGTACGTACAACAGAGCATGTAGGTGCAATAAAACAGACACGCGATGCTTAGTTGTCCATACAATAATGAAATATAAAATACGACTCTGACATTGAACATACAATTATGTGTGTTTCTGATAGCAATGCATTAAAACGATCGATATAACTTTTGTTGTGTGTTTGCTGCGAACTAGTCGGACGGCATTAACTCTTTTTTAATTATTTAATTAATACAAGTAACTGCGCTTCGGTTGACCTAAGCCTTAGTACCAGCACAAAATATAAAGGATGGGGTACTTTGAAATGCCATAAAAAAGAAAGAAAGAAAAGATGGATGGATTGTGTGAGAGATGATATGGAAGATAAGGGAGTCAGTGTGGAAGTGACCGCCAATAGGGAGGAATGGAAGAGAATAACATATTGCGCCGACCCCAAACAAATTTGACAAATGGGCAGGAAGATGACGTGACCTTGATGATGATGATGACCTTGAAATGCCATAATTTTTTTTAATGTGAACCGAATGAAGAAATACAGAGACTAAATGTTAGTATGTACCTACGTACTTAAAGTCGAGTCTACTGTTAAGCCGTTTCTGAGATTATCGGAAGCAAATGCACAAAAAATGGACAAAATATAAATTTATTAGTAGACAAGTTTTGCTATTATGATCATGATTATCAATCATCAATGTAATCATGGTTACAAATTTAGTGCACGCGCTAAAAAAAATATCAATGTTGTGTGCGCGTTACAAATAAAATCTCATTCGCTTTGATGAAGGAGTGTTCTTTGTACTAACAGGTTAACCCTTCAAAAGATTAATGCGGATGAAAAGAAATAACGCGAATAAAAGAGATTACCTACAACCCGGAAAGGGCAAAACATGCTCTCTTCGTCTTTTTACGTGAATGTGGACCGGGAACAAGCCAGGTAATGCGAGTGTACGTATGTTTAAAGGGTTTTATACAAACCCTCAAATAACCCTTTAATAACTATGTCAACCCGTGCCATACAGGAACACATTAACCTAATGCCGGCTAGGGTACAAGGTGGAGTAACAGCTTAGGGGAATAATGAATTTAATTGTTGTTTATATTGTAAATTTTTGGAGTTAAACCAAGTCAAAAATCCAAGTAGGTACCACGTTTAACAACTAAAAGTGTATGTGGGGACACTGGCAGTGTGTTGTAGAAAGTTGCTTGATGACTTTTTAAGTCCTCCTTACCTATGCGTAAGTTGTGATGGGTTTCCATTTATATTCATTATAATACAACTGTCGTGAATTTTTTCACATGACTGTCTAAAACCATTAAAATTACTTAGATATCAGGGGTGTCAAGTGTTCTCTACACTTGACCCCAACAAAATTAGCACCTTGCGGAACATTTCCAAACGTATTCCTTAATCTTAAATCAGGCGTTTACACACCGGCTATAGCCATAGCCATAGCCATGAACGACCTATACAATGGTACACAATGGGATAGACGAGAGAAAAGAATCATCTATATAAAAGGGTTATTTACCTGAGGGAAACGTAAAAACAAATTAACTTTACGGAAAGACATTAGTATGGGGCATTATAAACAAACCACCTAAGCAAAATGCTTTAGGATCACGTTCGACACGCCCACATATTAGGGCAATGTTTATTGTCAAACGTGTGTGTTTACGCAACCAATAATATGCGAAACTAACCATATCTGGTTAAGTGATGTTGTTGTAAAGTTCGGAAACAACATTAAGTCGACGGCAAGATGTGTACACCTCAAATATGAAAGTTTGAAAGGTATACGTCATACTGCTTATGAGAAAGCGATGGATGTGTTCGTAACGATATTACTGTTATAGATAAATAAATATTTTTATGACATCCAAATACAAGTTTTTAAACTGGGCTTATGGATATTTACGACAAAAGTTTCAAAAGAGTCCGCGTATACATACGAAAAACTCAGTAATTTTTAAATTTTGTATTACCTATACCTACAAATCTTAAATTATCAGTTTTTTCATCGACATTCACTACTTTTTATTTTTTTGATATGGCATTAATACTTAATACCTACATTATGTCAAAATGCCGAAAGTGAGGCAGTCACCTAACCCTAATTAATATAATTTTAATTTAGCTATCTCTTTCTCTTTGTGTGCCGACACAATAATTTCATCGGAGCGCATCACAAAGTGCAAGTCGCGTTTTATGAACGTAACAGATCTATGTATAGCTATTATAATGTTGGTACGTAGGCCGTTAAACTCGCTTATCGCAACTCTTCGATGGCGTGCCAAGTGCGCAACTTGACTTTGTAGTTTGAAACTCGTAAGGATATGCGAAGACGTCACGGCCCGCCGCGACGAGGCAGTTGCGTGGGCAAAGGCTTAAAGTTTACACAATGTTGTATTGTGAGTTCCATGTTACCGGCACATTTACTCTTCATAATACTAATTCTTAAGAACGGCGTATGTGAAAAAGTTTGTTATTGCTGATAGTGTTATTATACTTTTATTAGACTATAATTAATAAAATATTTCACGTTTGATGATTTTTTATGTTAATAATCGGCAAACGAGCAGGCAAGATACCTGATGGTAAGTAATCACCGTCGCCCATGGATATCAATGATACGAAAGCCATCACAGATGCGTTATCAGTCAAGAAAGAAGCCAAGAAGGAAAGAAAGAAAATATTTTGCTCCCTAGCTTCCAGTCGGAACAATCGGTAGTCAGTCAATGATATAAATAATTTTAATTGAAAAATAGTAATACTTTACAATTAAAATTATATGAAATGAAAAGTACCTACCTATTACTACTTTTTAATTTAAATTATTTATATATTCTGACCGGATAGTTAAAAAAAATATTCTCATCATTATTCTCTAACGCGCCAAAAGAAGTATAACTTAAAAAATTAAATTTCACACAAATGTAAACACCTAAAGAACGGTATCTATCGATCTCAGTTGCAAGTCAAGGTTGCTCATTTTTAAACGAACGTGTGATACTTAGATAGTTTTTTTGTAAAAAGCCCATAAACGAGCTGACGAGCTATATGATGGTAGGTGATGATAGGTAAGTGTTCAACTGGTCACCGTCATCCAAGGGTCTTTAGAGTCAGTCACGGTTGTCATGGGCGGCGGCGGAAGGGTGGCGCTGCATGCTCGTTTGCTATCTTAAGTCATTAAAAAAATACAAATTCCCATTTCAAAGCGACACTGTTGTTTGATCGTAAAAGAAAGCATTAATCCGTAAAGCCTTCAAATGTATTTATAAATAAATATGAAGAACGGGCCACCGCATATCGCGTGCCGGGGAAATTTCACCCTCGTGAGAGGTCACGCTCATACCGCTTCGTGCGTGTAAATCTTTTATTAATCTATGTTAGGATAATTGAATGCTTATTTATGGGATATATTTTATTTAAAAATGTTAACATTGAAGATTGAAGAATGATGTATGGTTTCAGGATTTCGTAGCTAGGTCCGATGCCAAAAGGAATGTTTGATCTAAAATTACAAAATGGGTTAGTTTGTAAAAATGGCTAAATAAGAAGACCCACTTGCTTGTGAGATTATGTTAAATTACAAATTCAGTAGTAACGAATACTTTATTTTACATCAAAACGGATACTTATTAATTGTTTAAAATGCTATATTATATAATTTTGTCTGGAATTATTATAATCTAAGTTATTACACAGTTAAGTTACCTATGTGTTGTACGTAAGAATTTTATTAAGGAATTGCTGGTTGTGTATTGTAATGCACGTATGATGATAGGTACCTTTATTGTTCAGTAAAGTCGTATTAATGTACAACAATAAAATACTAGTTTTATCCGCATTTTCTAGGATATTGGCAACCTTCACGGATGAAGGATTCCGCGTAGTAGATATCGTTTGCGCGTATTATGTGTGCTAAATGAAAGGTTTCCGTAATCTATCCGCAGCATAATCGCAAAGGGACGGTGGATGCACTTGCCGGTCGAAGTGACGAGACGCTCTCAGTTGCTCTTGGAACAGTCGAGGACGAGGCCAATGCGCCGACACGTGATTAAGGACCATATCAGTACCGTTTCATGCTGACTCAATGAAGTGGCAGTAGCTTTGCTGTAATAAGTTGCGTTGCGGTATGGGAACTAGTCTCCTGTGCGTGGAACCCGGTTTCCGAATGACGCCGGCAAAACAATTTTATTTGGACGCGTAGTTTTGTTTTGCATAAACAAGATTGAAAGGTTTATAATGACGCAGGAAAGCGATCTTGTCGTATCTCGAATAAATGCAATTTTACACCAGAGCAATTTTAAAAATTCAACCCTTGTAAACTAGAAGACTTACAGATATCATTTTTATAGCAATTGCATTTTACACTGATATCTTCTTTTTTGCAATTAAGGGAATCATCTGATTCCAATGAATTACCTATATAACTCATATTCGAATTTTTTCGAGGTACGACAAGATCGCTTTCCTACACTCTTGTCAGAATGGTAGTGGTCATAATGATGGCGATGGTTTTGGGTCATCAATGTCTTCCTTGTAGAGTGCAGCTCTCGCAATACGTCGCCATCGGGTTATATTGCTAGCGTTGCGACATTGGATCACAGAACATGTAGTAATTAAGTAGTTAAGTAAATTAATAGTTTGTTAAATTAAATATTTTGATTCGGCAATTATAATACCTACTTTGCATTTATCAACTTTATGAAATGGTTAATAGAAAAAAGATGATGATATTATTTTTAACTTGGTATTTTTGTTATAATATGTGAGTTTTAACCTATTTTTCTAAGCGACATAATATTTCGACATTCACCCTTTGAGTACACTCAAAGCAGATACCAAATTTATTATCGACTTCGAAATTCAAACCGATAAAATAAGGCTAAACATTTAAAATACTAATACGTCCAATAAAATTACCCCGTGCGTACAAAATGGGTTGCACAATTAGCCCGAAATAAATTGTGAATAGGCTCGAAAATCGCTTACGCCTTTTATCCCGTGTGAATATTTTATAATTCAATTCAATATATTGCAAACAACCGAAGCATTTACCTGTTTCTGTGGCCTAATCCAATCTATCGAACAATAAAGCTGTACGTATTCATTAAAAAACTGGCTAAAACCGTATCAAGCCACCCGTTATAGGGTTCCGTAGTGTGTATTGATGGATTTGAGTAATATACTCGTAACTATTATTACTAACAGTATGAATATACTGTTAGTTCTTGTTAGGAATAGGTAGTCCAGTCAGTAATTGGTAGCAAGAGTCTCGTTCTATTTCGGTCACAAATGTGTTGCAAACCCTGAGGACTAAGATGGTTGCCTCTAAAAACCAAAATTACTCGTTACTTTGTTAAAGCTACGTAACTGCGCCAGTTTTACATTTTTTTTTACATTTTCGAGTATGTTTTACATTTCCAAAACCGAGAATTTATCTGGGGGATGAGGGGGAGGGCTCATGCTAAATTATACTTCCAGTAATTAATTAATAGTCTCTGAGCTAAGCCACGACTGGACGGACGGACATGGCGTAACTTTACAGGTTCCACACACGTACACAAGTACAGTCCAGTACACCAAGGAACCCTAAAAAACGTACACATAGTTTCATTTATTATTCGCATAAAAATTCGACGAGCGCACATCGAGAGCGAAACTGTATTAGCCACCAAATAGTATTAGAGCAGCTTGCATATCTCGGTCGCTGTTGGTCGGCATGCACATGTTGGTTGCATAGGAACACACCTGACACGAGTAGAATGAATAATTAGAAAAACTAACAATGCTGTTTTATTATGCTAAGTATTATTATTATTTTTTAGCTGGAAGTTTTCCAAAGATTCAAGTTAATAAAGTGAAATACTATAAATGGCTTCAACCCATTAATGGCCCAGTACTGAGCAGGGTCTCTCCTCATACCTGAGGAGGCCTAGAGCATACTCCACCTGGAGCAGCGTGGTGGAGTATCCAGTATAACACAGAGTAATGGAAATCATAGCTATTTAAAATGCCTGTGTTAAGGAGCTTTGTTATGGATTTTGTTTAACACGTAGGCACTCGGTCAATTCCCAAAGCTCGTTAATAAAATAACAAGGAAGACCTTGCAAATTGGATATTGTATTTCCTTTTCGCAGAATTAATTGTAAATAAAACAGCAGCAAATACCTACTGCCTGCCTCCTTTGTTCGTGGATTTATTTATTTCGTCCTCGTAGCCTATTTGGTAGTGCCTGCGAAGCGGGGGTCCGGGGTTTCATTCTCGGCCGGGGCATATATTTATGTGATAGATAAATGTTTGTTCTCGGGTCGCGGGTGTTAGTGATGTGTTATTTGTGTTGTTTGTTTGTGATTGTCTGCGACACAGAGAACGCTAGTGCGGGGGTATGAGTGCGGTACCGTTTTTTTTTAGTTATAATTTTTTTTAATTATAGTTTTTCGTGTCCAACGTCTGTGTGTGATATCAACTATTTACCACGAAGTTACTAATCTGCTCGATGTGGGGCTATTTATATAAAAAAATTGTCTTCCTTAACTTACAGTCGAAAAACGGCGTCTTTATAATTATCAACTCACCCCGAAGTATTACATGTTGGAATAGAGACAAAAAGGTCGTAACTAATACCACTGTCACACGATAGATAAAGAATGCGAAGTCGTATTAAAAATAACCGCGAGTACAAATTACATTTTCCCAATCGTCCGCTGTCGATACATCCCGACGCGGCGACGCGGACGGTCAGTGTTGTCCGCAATAAAACCGATATCTCACTTGGTTCTCGTCCGGATTGAGTGTGATCGTAAAGTGGATGCCGTGCCGTCAGCGTGCGGGTGGCGTATCTTTTTAAAATGCAAATTGACGAAGGTGTATGGCTGTTTTACTGTTCATACGAATGAATATCAGCATTCTATGCATACGATTTCATGTAAAACGATTTCCGCCGCAATCATGATTGGTCGTTTTATTGGTAACGATTGGATTAGAACAATGATTGGTTGTTTTAGTAATAACGATTGGTGTGACAAGCGTGATTGGTTGTTTTAAATTTTAACGATCTGTTAGCGGCAACGATAAGGTGTTTTGATGTTAACGATTACTTTTAAAGTAACGATAGTAAATAAATACGAAAGTACAGTTTTTCTTGCAATTTTTCTTGAAGGATATTTTAGATGCCTCGAATACAGCCAATTTTAATTAACAATACATTCAAGGTATCCAAGGACGCTATGTTAATATTGTTCGTGAAAGTAATTATCAACAGACCTTATACGAAATCTTGAAGGCGCGCACATTGCTTGAATTTTATTAAAATTGTTTTGCCGAAACCAGTACGGCAAAGTATTTGATGTCATAATGAATGTAATAAAAAAGTCATTAGATGCAAAACATAACGTATTCTTTAAATGAAAAAGTAAAAGCTGTCGTTACGTCGGTAAGGATCAGCTTTTTGTTATTATGATAATTGTTGTCATTGGGCCATTTGAAATTATAAAAGTCTTTAACGATTTTAATGGAGTTGTTTATATTTAAACCTTAAACTTTCCCTGTTGTAGACCTTTCTGTGTTACTGAAAGTATAGGTATAACTACATATTCGACAATAAAAATGTATAATGTATGCAGCGATATAGAAAAAAAGGCAGATGGAGCGTGCAGAACAAAAAAGTGAAGCCACAAAAGCAAATACAAATTCAAAAGCGAATACAAACTCGCATTAGTGCTATTCAGACCGTCGTACTGTTTAGACGTCACGCGTAATCACGCGTCACGCATTACTACAACTTAAAAATGCCGTCTTGTATATTTAAACATTGTAAAAGTTGTTCCCAAACACATAAAAACGTAGATGGGATATCTTTTCACAGATAACTATTTTTATTTCACCGTTTTGTTGTATATTTACCCATGTAAATAAATAAAGAAATAAATAAAATAAATAAATATTTTATAACCAAAAAGCTACTCAGTTACTTGGCAATAAGGTTCGTTTTAAGTTTTAAGTAGTAGTGCTACTTCTAGAACTTTCTATGCTACTCGTGAAGGAATGGGGTAAAAATGTATCGATATCGACAATTTTATTATGTTATTTCTAGTTAATAATTTTCAAATGAATAAATAAGAGTCTTGTTCTAAGTCGGTCACAGTTGTCATGGGCGGCAGCGGAAGGTGGTGCTGCATGCTCGTTTGCTGCCTTAAATCAATAAAAAAAACATGTGTATACAGTTCTGCTACATGGTGTGGAATAAATAATTATTATATTTTGCCCTCTACACCACTCCAAGCTGTTCATCCAATTGTAATGAGATTTTGGTTAGTTGTTATGCGTAAGGGATGAAAATGCAAAATAAAGGTGGTTAAGATTTAATACCTATAATTATCTGTGATTTGAATAAATATTTTAAGTTACCTACGTATTTATGTCTCTCAAATTCAAAACACCTTAATATGTTATTACCCCTGTGTGTGATAAATTAATTATATCACAATATTATCATAAAATGTAATCACGGCCGTCTGTTGTAGTAATAACGTGACATGTCACTACACGTAAGATGGCGGATTCAAAACCCGCCACGGACAATAATAAAATATTTTAGTTTTAAATAACGGGAACTTATTCAATACCTAGCAACATGACACGCACACAGAGATACACGTGTCCCTACAGTGGCATTCCTCGTTGTCACGCATACATACATCAATGCTAAAGTGGCCTATGTTCTGTCTATTGAATGTTATAATAAATAACATAATATTATAATAATATAAGTAATAGCACTAGGCTATTACTGCCTTTCATAATTATGATTAACAAATATTATACGAGTAAACAATACAGTACCAGTTTCTATCGTTTTCATATAAAAAAGCAACATCATAATAATGTATTGTAGATCTAGTTCTAGACCATGCAACAATAAACTGTCGATAATTGTCGATAACGTGGCAAATCACCGGCACATCACTAAGCCTAAACCGATAATGGTACTATGCCTGAAGCAGTTGTTAACCAAAAATGTAACTTAAGACTATATGCGTAAGGTCAATCTGTTATAGATACCAGTCACGCCATCTAGCGTTCAATAGCGTTACATAAAATTCCATTGCCATCTAGCGGTGGATAGACGAACTTTATAAATATTATGTACTTAATTGATGAAGGTAAGAAGACACCAAATATGGCAAGGAAAAATAAAAATTAAGATAAAGTGTTAAGGTGCATTTTCAACTAATAACAGCCGGTTTGATAGACTATTTGAAGTTGACAAGTACCGACCAATTAAAATGTAAGTTTCTTAGTGTGAATAATACTATTAGCGTTGTCACGCACACATAAATGCTAAAGTGGCCTATGTTATGTCTATTGAATGTTCCATCTAGTTAATCTATGAATGTATGTATGTATGAAGAAGTTTGCAAAATATGTTTAAGATCCTTCTACTTTGTTTTCCTAAGAATGCCGAGGCATATTCATTTTGTTCACAAAATTAAATACATTTATTTAGGAAAAATGTTCACATACGGCTTATAGAGAAAGGGGATTAATACTATCGATGAATATATTAATTAATGAAAAGGACTCTTGGAAATAGATATCCGCGGCCGGTTGCGCTCATAATTAGCCTGTTAAAATATTATAATTAGGGCCAGTTTCACCGGTTACGGATAAAGTTCCGGATAGCCCTAGGAATTTATCTGCCACTTAACAGTTGACGGAGCGGCAACGTCGCTTTTTGCGTTTCGTTACTACTACGTAAATTATTGTCATTTGAAAATTATTTTGAAAACTTAATTAATAAAATACTTTTTGTTCAAAATAATCCAATTCGACTTTTTTAATATTTTCCAGTATAATTTTATCATTATAGAACGAAAATAGTAGGATTTATAATAATATGATGTACTACAGTTCAAATTCCAAATGTGTTATAGAAACGCCACTTCAAACATTTTTTATCCGTCAGATAACGCCTAACAGCCACTTCAACTGGCAGATAGCTTAACCAACACTTTTCTCTGTCACTTCTATCAGATTACCTGAGAAGCCAAAAAATGTAGTTTATCTGGGAGTTGAGTTCCTAGGGCTATCCGGAACTTTATCCGGAACCGGTGAAACTGGCCCTTAGTGTAAGTGCTTTCTTTGAAAGATGTGTCGAGGTGTTCCTCTTTAAAATAATATTTAATAATATATGGTACCTTTGTGAAACGGTGGTAAATGTAAAAAATTGTGATGCATAAGCGTATTTATAGATAACTACATGAAATAAATTATTTGAGTTTGAGTGCTGAAAAGTTAATCCATACTCCAGAAGATAAATTTCAAAGCAGCCGAATTTGGTACGTACCGCTCATGTCAAATAGCTCGTGTCGACCGGAATAGCTTGCGTCAAAACTTTGTCGCAGCCATCTCTATGATTCAATTCTAACTTTGCCGAAGTGAGTCTCATTACTCCCTTTCGCTCGATCCTAGGTAAAAGTTTACCCATCTACGGCAAAAGTATGACTGCGGCGTACAATGTTATGCTGAATTTTTGATCATGTCTTCTTGCTGATTGGATTTCTTTTAGGTTAAAACTTTTGTACGGTACAACGGAACGGTTTCGGAACGTGTTGTTGAAACGCGTGTTGATTTGTTGCGTTGTTTTCTCACAACTAAAGGTTTCTTTAGCAATTTACCATGCTTCTGCGGTGGTTCTGTGGTGATGATCTAATAATAGATTAGATTATGTAATTTTATTTATTGTTACAAGCTAGAAATACAGCACAGTAAATAGTACTGGGTATTTATATCTTATCTCTTTAAATTCCGTCTGTTTACGTCTACGGATTGGTGATGGTTTGATCTATATGATGTTTTCGGGCGACTTTGACCATTTACCATATGAAGTGGCTAATTTACTCGTCAGTTTTTATTTACATAAAAAAACTTAGAACACGTGTACACAAAATACTTAGAATCTTTCTAAAACTGTTTTATAGTTCGATTAACGAATCACGAGCGCCAATTTAATTTTCACCAATTGCCTAGCATGACAGGCGGTATTACCTTACAACCCTTAAGTCTCGAGGCTTTCGTATTAATATAGCGTAACGTGCCATATCTGTTATAAGTGTAGGATTGAAGAATTACATTTGTCATTTTGATGCCATTGCTATTATGTAGCCTTTCCTAATAAATCACTAAGACTTTTATGACAGCGTTTACCATAAGTGACAAGTCCAAAACGAAGTCAAACTGTAGTAGTAATACTCGTACAATTTGATGTCATCATAGCCTCAAAAACTCAGGTTTGTTTGTAGGTGTTGCTAAATTATCACCACATAAATTGAGTGCGTGTGTTTGTGTCCTCGGTAAGTACCAAGAAAAGTAAATTTCTAAAGCATTCGAAAAGCGAAAAGGTATTAAATAATTTTAAGTGCTTTTGTTGAATTACCATCGTAACAACATGGACTTATTATAATTCTCGGAGAATGTCTAGAATGGAAGTAGTAAAACTTTGTGTGGAAGATCCGACAGGCTTTAAATCCGTGCTTGTACTTCCATTTTCCAAGTTGAATATTTTACGAAAACGTTTCGGTGTGGATAATGTACTTTTTTAGCTTTTTGCCAGGGAAAATTTTGCATAATTTGACATCTTCGCCGTTGATACGACCATGTTTTGTTCCATTAGTTGGCACGATAACACAGGAAGTAATGGCGGAGTTATGGTGCCTAATAGTCGTAGCTAGACGTATGAGAATTTGGTGAAGCTTGCAAGCGGTCTGACTTGACACTTTGCTTCATGACATTTTTAAGTCCAGGTAAACACTAAAATAACTACTAAGCTTTGCGACGGAGGCGTGGTTGGCATAAGAAGATCAAAAGGCACATCAAAGGAAAATCTAATCTAAATGAAAACCAATTCATTAGTTTAGATACGTGACGTCCATGCATTTGTTTATTTGTTAACTTTGTTTGGCCTCTCCTCTTCTATTTGGACAAGAGTTGCGTACTCAGCGTTGATTGGCAAATGGAGGTTTTAGGCGAACACGGGAAAATGTTGATTTGTACATTTTTACCATTATGGTGGGTTCAAACGTGTGTGTATATACTCGTACTTATATGTTAAGTCCAAACTTCCTCTACTGTAAATAGCTCTATTAAATATCTCTCCTTTTTATTACTATCGCCATGGAAAAATGAATATTCGTAATTTCTGAAAAGATAGCTAATTAATGAAAATTTTAAGTTATAATTATATAGCAGATAAAGGAAGTAATTAGCCATCTGATGATAAATAATTATTCACGGCTGTTTATGGACATCCGAGACATTAAACTCTTCATTGATACTAAACCGGCTAAGATATAAACGATACTTCAAAATATTTTTATTTTTGAGCCTAGAACTATAGATTTACCATCTACCTTCGGGATTAAACTGTTTGAATTTGACGCAATTGTTTCGTTCGCAATACGAACACGGGCATGGGACATGGGCTTAGACGTCAGGATAGAAATAACCGGAAATCAGGAATGGCACTGCACCCAAAAATGGCACTTTATATTTGCAGGTACCTGTAATAGATATAATACCCTATAAGTATACAACAACTTTAGTGAATAAAGAATAAGTACATGCCTAATAGATTTGCAGTTTTTTGACGCGACAACACCGTCAATTCATAAATAAATTACATATAATTATGTTTAAAAACTGGAGCTACATTATTTAGATTAGGAAATCGATCAAATGATATTATCATATTATCATTTGATCGGTTTCCTAATCTAGGTTAAAACTGGTTCATTTGTAACTAATCTATAGGAACAAGTTATTCTCATGAAGACAAGGGACGATTTCTTGCCGTCAGAAATTTCCATTCTTATTTGAATTCCTGGTATTACGAGTACATTTCATTTCCCATTTTAAATGTAAGAGCCAAGACCAAAAGCTTTTGTTATCTTCCTTTTCATGATGAAGGCTTGACAGTTGTAAAAAGGTATACCATTATATTATTCCACCATCCTCCACCACCATATTTTATTATGTTGTTACGTGCATTTTAGTGGTCACTGCAGCACACAGGTTCTATTTGTCAGTAGCCCGCAAATTAGCGGACAGGCCAAGTGGTCAACGCATCCCATGGTTGGCTGTCACCAATACGCAAGTACCTAATATGTATGTAATATGTTTATTCTGAGAACGCCTTCGATGCACTCCCAAAATTTATTCGATATTATTGAGAAGAAGCACTATATTACCGTCATAAAATACAGTGCCGATTCCAACGTATTGGGCGGGAGCAACTTGGAAGCCGCAGTCAAAGTTTATCGCCTATTAAACCAAAACTGTTTACTGCGGGATCAGTTCAAAAGTCCAACCCAGTAACTGCACTCTGTCGGGCGATTAACGAAATATGTGAAGCCGGATCGCTGTGCGTGATTTGTACAACTGCAGTTACATCTAAGAGTTAAAATCTTTACACGGCACAATATTTATGAATTTGGACGTAAATTTCCACAAACTATTAATGTTAACGAAATCTTTGTTTCAATCGATCAAACAATGCGAGCATCATGTGGGTATCCACATTGCAACATAGTTCAAATAAAATATTTGCTTCTTTCGGTATCGTAACTGTTGTTTAATTAAATTATGAAGTATTAAACTAGTTTCAGTTAAAAATGTAATGTACCCTGTCCAATCAAAAAAAGCCACTGGCTCCTCATCCTCTCACATTTTATAATTTTCCGGTTTTCGTCGTAAATACTTTTACCGGTTAAAATATAACATTCTGCTTGACAAAACAGAAATGATACCAATAACCAACAGTTTCTAGAACAGTGTAGTTTAGAAATTGTCACGTCCACCGTTCGAAATCTGTTTTCCCCCAAGAACGTGCAAATCCATTCCACGAAAGTAATTACAATTCTAGTTGGTAGGTATACGGATCCAACTATACAAAGATAGTTTATATTGTGTACGGAACACTAATTTAGGTGAAGTGTTTACAAGTTTCTAATAGTATTTGGCATCGCGTTTTGGAACTGTTTATTGTTAGTGAATGTAACGTAATAATAACTATATAACATAATATAATAATAATACTATACTAAAATAAATAATACTATACTAAAAATAATACTAATACTAAATAATACTAAATAATAAATAATCCCTACTAATATTATAAATGCGAAAGTAACTCTGTCTGTCTGTCTGTCTGTCTGTCTGTCTGTCTGTCTGTCTGTCTGTGTCGCTTTCCCGCTTAAACCTCTCAACCGATTTTGATGAAATTTGACACAGACAATCTTTAGACCCTGAGAAAGGACATAGGCTACCTTTTATTGCGACAAAAAGGGATGAAGAGGTTGAAATAAAGGTTGAAAGTTTGTATGGGATTTATTCGGATTTTAAGCACAGCGCCATCTAGGGGTGAACCTTCCTAACTTAAAGAATAAGAACGCCTAGCGCCATCTCTTAAAGAACCATGAAACTAATAAGTTTCCCGAAGCGAAGCGAGGGCGGGTCGCTAGTACTATACTAAATAATACTATACTAAAATAATATAATATAACCTAATTGTATAATACTGTATAATTATAATGCTAATATTGCTAAAATTGCAATATATTGTGTGTCGTTGTTATTGTAGGTAAATGTTTTTTTGGTAGCGTCATTTGTTTCATAGCTCTCATTATTTTTAGTAGATTATGCCGTAATAACCTGAAATTATTACTTCATTTAATCTTATAATCAATTAAAACATTTGAAAATTTAATCTTTACAGTGAACAGTACTACTAAAACGCTAAAGTCAAATTGTTAAATTGATCATTTTCGTTCTCCTTAGCGATTTGATCAAAGCATCATTTCCATGATTTTATTAATTACTCTCCAACTTTTTAATTGTCTCCATACCAAAAATAACATCGTTACGTTTCTCCGTTTTGACGTGAAATACTATAATGGAACACGTAATATTCAATTATAACCATGTCTTTAGTTATTTCAGATTTCGAATTCCACTTGGTACAACGAAACTCTCTTGGTAGGGGCTCAAACTAAACACATTATAGTGATATAGCAAACACTAGTAGCCAATTTGGTCTACGTCGTGTATGTCCCGGTAGCCGCAAGCAAGCGCAAGGCGTTATTTGAAGCGCACTCGACTATATCACCAGGAATTGGCATTTATTGGGGACCAACCGCAGTTTCTGTTATTTGCGAAGTGCTTTTAAGCGAAACAAGGTAATCAAGAATTATTTGGGATTGTTTAATTGTGAGTGTAGACCAAGATGTAATTGAACACTATTGAATTTGACTTTTTTTTGCGAATACTAAAATATTTATTTTTAGGGTCTATTTTTACTACTTGTATTGTATTCGGTAGAATAACTTTATGCTGATTACGATTTTAAATACGATTTTGTCGATTTAAGTTTTTGAGGGGGATATGCTTTCCGTTTTGTCCAATTAAATTTTTGAGGAAATAACACTACCTCTCAGGGTGTAAAATATTGTATGACTTACAATTGAAGTGAGTTATTGTTTTGTTAATTTTTTTACTTTTCTTACTCAAGAGTCATATTTTTTTCATAAGTGAGACGCTCTAAATGATTCCGTATAATAATAAAGATAACATAAACAATCGCTTTGAGCCCATAACCGTATAGTGCGCGACAAATTTTAAGTACACGTGTATTTTCAACAAAAATTCCCCTCGAGCGTCGCTAAAACAAACTTTGCCGGTTTGAAAGTCTCTCGCTCTTGTATCCGTAACACAATATTCCGATAGTGTACCGTTTCCACTTCACAAAATGAGATTTCGAGAACGCCACCACACAAAAAAGAAGCAGCTCGTTATCGACTTGGTTTATACGTAATACAAGATATACGACGGTTTTCCCATTGATTTTCCACAAACCTTTTAGTTGTATGAAATCGAATAAAGGCCGCTATAAGCCATTATTCTTACATTGATAACGCGAATTCACAAGAGGACAAGTTTCTTAATTTAACTGAATCTTTTTATGGTCCGCTAGTAAATCTGTTTCCCTCGCTTCACTCCAGAAAACAGTGGCTTACGAGTAACTAATACCCACTATATACCAAAGTATATACCCACAGTAGAAATGTTCGAATGGGAATGTTTAAATTGATATAATATATTTATCTGTTATTTTAAATGGTTATGGTGGATATATTATTATGTCGTAGTTTAATCAGCGTTAACAATGAAAGCGCCCAAATATACGAAAAGATGACCTTTTTATATTTTCTGTAAATATAATGATATGCATGAGAACTTATAGGATTAATGCGTTTTTGGCTGTACGTTTATTCCCTCATAAACGGAATAACCGCTTACAATGCAGTATTCTCTTAGATATTGTAGTAGTGGGCTTGAGTGAAAATCTTAGAGTATATATATAGTTAATATATATACTCTAAGGTGAAATTATTGTATTTGTTTTATTTCAATATACCTATATGGTAAATTTAAAGAATCGCGTCACATTCCGAAGCCGCATAGAGAATTCTTCTGTCTATCCGGTCGCGTTTAATATTCGATTCTCTGATTTGTGTCGTAAAGTAGCAATAGTTTTAAATCTGTCGTATAATTGTATCCTTAAGGAAGTCTAATGAATCTTCACAAATTTAGTGATCATTTCTTATGTATATCTATCTCTGTTGACGTAGTTTCAAGTTTAATCGATCGGAATAACCATATTCCGAAGTTATCTGGAACTTGGGCGTTAAGTGTCATCTTTGCTTTATAGGATATTGCTTTGGAACACGAAGATTCTATGATGCCAGCGCATAAGTTCTACGTTCTACTTAAACGCTGAGAATGTTCTTTGTTCTTGTACTGGTGAGAGTTCTTGATTTCGCTCCACCTATTTGTTGAGCTCTGCAATATTTTTTGGCACTGAAATATTCAGTTAGTATCTGATAAATGTACAGACCCGTAACCAACGCTATGAAAGTTAGGTGAGATACATTGACCATGGACATGGCTTCAACCCATTGATGGCCCACTACTGAGCACGGGTCTCTCATACCTGAGGAGGCCTAGAGCATACTCCACCACGCTGCTCCAGTGCGGATTGGTGGAGGGGTTAGTGGCCAACCCAAGTGTCAGAAATTTTTAAGCCACCCGAAGGTATCCGACAGGCTTAACGACTGCTACCAAATGGTAACAACCGGGACCGACGGCTTTACGTGCCCTCCGAAGCACGGAAGCTCTCAAGAAATTTTGCCACTAGCGGTCACCCATCCAACTACCGACCGCGTCCGCTGTTGCTTAACTTTGTCGATCACTTGAGATCGACGCAAGTCGCCGGGCTATGAGCGCTTCATGCCCATGGACATATGTGGCATTAAAGCTTATTGACTTACTCGTTGCTGACCAAGAATGAAGCGCTTATTACTGGTTCTCATACGGTGCAAACGAAATACGTAAAATACATTTCACGGCACCTATTCGTAGATTCTCGAAAGAAGGTTGCCAGATGGGTAAAAGTCTTAAAATTGTGCAGAAGCGAAGATTATATCTTTATTTGCATTCGCTGACTATATGGGCAGGGCAAGGCAGTTTGGAACCAAGAATGAACCTCAACCCGTTGGTAAGCCACTACAAAGTATGTATTAGGAAGAATTTTTTCTAGTGAATTGAAAGTCGATGCAACGAAAAAGGAAGAAAGCATTATCCGCCTGCGTGCTCCAAGGTCGGGGTCCTAGAGCAATACCTTTTACGGCAAAATGGCGGCTTACGTAAGCAAAGCAAAACATCACTATTTGGACTGACAGTATTCATTATTTTTAAGATTTTACTTCTACCACGTGTGAATTGCACACATATTTTTTGGGCTTGACTTACCACACGGCTTAGTGCTGATAAAAGTTGCTACAGAATGATGAAGCAGAGCTCCTTTTATCATCGTGACATCTATTTATTTAATCATCCCTCCAATCAATAATTCACGTTCCGATGTGAATGAATAACTACGAAAAATACGAATATGTCTTTGGCATTAAAATAATATTCCTTTTATAACTTGAGTAACAAGTCGTCTTTGAAAAGTTATTACCGATTCTACACTCATATTCTGAATTGCATATTCGTCCGCATTTTCCAGGGGTATCCTTATTCGCAGATCGATTCCAGAAGTTGCTAGTTTTGATCGTATCGAGGTATTCTAACATAGAACTATGTCTACCGGTCGACCGGCTGGCCATTTGACCCCTGACCTACTGCGCTTAGTAATGCATGTGAAACTCACTTTGCGCCTTTTCTGAACTTTCTTATCGGCGAAATAATAAACCAAGCATCCACAGTTGTGTGCACTATCATTAACTTTTTTGTTGCCATTTGAATGTTTTATGTGTGAAGTTGAACATTACTAAGTAGTTACAGGTACTTTTTTCAGGATATTGTATTTCTTATGTTCATCGGACCGATTCCCATGTAGGGGTAGGTATTGAACTTAGACTTAACAGTCCTTTGCAGCCTTGTACCTTATCGGTGAAACTAGTGATATAATTTGTCTAATTTACTCCAAACGGCAGGTATTCGTTTGCGTGATATGGATTAAGAAACAGGTTATTAATTAAATTAATGTTAGCTATTTACGAAATTCTAATGTAGTTGGAGGAATCGCATTGTACGATTTCCTGTGCTATTAACATTATACAATACGTTTACTGAATAATTTGATGTTAATGTGGCGATTAAAATGCGATACCTACTGAAATCGTTTTTATTATTGGTAACACAAGCGCGGTAAGATATTTTTTGAAAAATTATGTGCGCATTAGAATTTAATTATCACGTATTTCAGTGAAGACAAGTAAAATATCGTTAGGACTACCTACACATTCGAGTTCGCCATAATATTCTCATCGGATGTGAAGTCAAATAATCAATGTAGACTAACCTATAGAATCTTCCTTGTGGACTGGTGGTTTTTGTGGTGATGCATTATGCAAAGAATTGTTCATCATATTAACGCCATTTACCTTTTCCACTCCTAAGTCACTTACGAAATGTCTGATACGAACAGAAGGTCAATATTAACGCAACGCCAATTTACGGTGGTAGCGCGATGGTCAAACAAAAGGAAGGCTCCTTTAGAAATCACTGTTATCAAATTCACACGAACGTCTGCGTGTAAAGTTACAAAACCATATCGTTACGCACGTTTCACAAACGATTTGTGATTGTGTGGGTGCAGGGTGTGTCTGTGCGGTGGTTGGTTTCGTCATCAATCAACGCGCTCGTGATGCTCGCAACGGTTGCATCTGAAAGGAATCGTACAATAGCTCATCGAGGCTAAATGGGCCGTCTGTGACCGCAGTAAAAGCCATATTTGGAGGCGCGGCAACTTGACAACTGCTACGATGATCGTTAAAGCATTTGATACGCACCGATGTGAAGATTTGTAATGTACGTGTATTGGTGTAGAGTCATGATGATGATGATGATGATGGTGATGGTGACGACGGTGAGTGAAACCTGCAAATATTTCAGCAGGCTTGGGTCCTCTCCTAATAGTCATATCTACCACGCGCGCCAAAGTTGTGAGATTTGGTTTGACAATGTGGCACCATTTACACTTATTTACGTCACTTAATAATACCTAGAAAATTAAATGATGGTATCTACGATAAACAATACGTGATACATAATGATTGATTTAGGTAAGTGATAATTAAAGATAAGATAATACATAAACTGAATTGATTAAAGATGAAGTAGTAGTAGGTAATAAGTAAAATAAAAATTTACTTATATTTTTTATGCTTTTTAATTAAACCTATTTTAATTGAGTTTACAAGTAAGATTAGTATTCAATTATTTTATCGTTTTTACTTGAATTATAAACTCGGGATAAAATTGTAACAATACCTACTATTATGCATTTACCATGCGGTAAGTCATTTTTAATTCCTGTTGAAGCTAGCACCATTGGAAATATAATTATTGAGTGTTTTGCTTTCCGCGGGGTTGTTCGTTCTTTTGCTAAAATACTTACTTAATAAGCTTTTTCGATACAATACTCTGAATGTTCTGAGAGTAATTATTAATACTCGTATTACATAGACCACCCGCTCTATCATTGTGGACGCTTTTACAAAACGTTTCTTACAATTAATGTAACGTTATACATGCTACAATAGCTGTAATTTAGTAAAGTCTGGCATGAATCATGTAAAACAAACATCAGAATAGTTTATGAATACGAAATTGTGACGGAAACTTAAGACAATGGAATATTCAATTTTATTGTTTGAGGCGATGAATCGAATATTCCACTTTCAATTTAAGTCATAGATTAAAACAGGATTAAATAATGATTAGTTAGTTTATAGTAGAACGTTATTATAAGTTTTAGATAATTATATTTTTAACAAGTCCAACATTTCGATTTGGAACTATTCTCATTTAACAAACTACATAATTATTTTATGAAACGTTCCGCGTTTCCTTTTCATATTTTTTCATTTATGAACATGAACTATTGAACATTAACACAATGAGCAAAGAATATTATGTTATGTAGGAATAGGATTTAAGTGTAATGACATCAAAATGTATATCTTAAATAAACAAGATGACTTAATTCAGGTAGTCGTAGGTTCCGGAAGAGTAGGTAGTTTCTTATGATTTTTTCATCCACTTTATATTTCTATTTATCGCTCGCCGACTTTTTGGCAAAGAAATTACGAGTACAATATTATACTTTTACGCTTTCCTGAGGATATCCTGCGCGCATTTCCCGGCGGCATGCGACAGAATATCCACACACTCGTATTTTTAGTAATAATTGTATATAATTTATATATTTTCTAACTAAAAATATTTATTAAATTGTTTAATTCCGCCCGTTGTACCAGTTTATTAACAATTTATTTTCTTTTTGTGCAGGTATGTATTGGGCAAATCCGTCTACAATAGAATACCGGGGTAAACAAAAATATATATTATGTAAGTATATTCATAGGTTTCCATTAAGTTAATTGTTGTTGGGTGCTGTCGAAGTTTTAATGGGTAATTGCTTTTTACAAGATTATTACCCGCCCGGCTACCTACCACCTTTCTCTATAATAACACCTACGCTTTAATGTCGACCTTGAACGACATTGACAGTCCCGAAAGTCCCTGTCTGTGGCCCTGTATGCGAAGCGAGAGGTCCCGTGTTCGATCAAAAAACAGTTTTGCAGTTGAGACCAAGGCCCAAAGTCTGCTAATTTACATAATGTATAAGCTTCAATTGCGTCGTGTTTGAATAATTTAAAATATTTCGTATACTATTCAAACACGGCGCAATTAAAGTATTTATAAATTAGCAAACTTCAGCCCCAGGTTGTTATCTAAATCTTTAAGTTTACGTTAATATGAATTACATACAACGAGTCGAGTATAGAGTATACTGTATACCACTACAGTGATCCTATAAAATAAGTTAGAATTTTATTCTCTTCCCGAAAACAAATGTTCCATTGCTTTCTACGATGTGAACATTGTACTTACGAGTGTTGGAAACTGGTCGTTGCTAACTTTGTTTTGCTTTTTTTTACATGCATCGGGATTCTGGCTAGTCGCACAGCCTCGCTTCTATAGTTTTTCGATAACTTCTGCAGCGATGCATTTCGAGTGAGCTGCGTTATTGGCATCGCGCACAATAGTTCAAAACTTTTAACGGTTGATACAGCTTAAATCGTAACGGTTTCGTTTGTGAAGGTTTTGTAGGTACTTATATTTTATATCATGTCGAAATTTTAGGGTATTTGAATATACTTTGTTTGATATATACTCAAGTTATATAAATTATTTATACGAAAACATACTTAATTGATCAGTTGTACAATCTTGAACTTCACATTATTTATTTATGTATACTCTTCTTGACTTAATACCAACCAACAAGCATGACCCAAAGGCACTTTGAAATTATGAAAATGCCAGGCCTCTATCTACTCGTGGAAGAGCACCAACGCGTAATTACGAAATTACAAAATGACATTGTCGCTGGAACGAACAAACCTCGAAGCTCGAAGCTCGAAGCTCGAAGCCCGTCGGTCGTCGAAGATAATAACAAAATTATGGCTGAGTCTACAAACGTCGAAGGTATTCAGTTATTGACGTTAGTTCCATGGTTAATCATTTCCGTTCAATCAGCCCTTTCACAGTTAATCGCCTTGGCTCTTTTCAACCCCTCGTGGTCTTTTGATTAGAGGCCGCTTTATACAGAGCAAGGGATATTATGCCATCCAATTGACTTATCTTATCTGAATTTTCGGTTGAGTCTGGAACTTACAGTGGTCTCTTTTGATTCGTAATCGATATAATATTAATATGTCAGTCGTTACAGAATACTTCATTGATAACGTATTTTTTCTTTATTTTCAAACACACTGTTCTCTGTATACCCAATAGCATGGACAATATAAAGGTGACGTCACAAACACCCATGACTCGGGAACAAACATTTTTTTTTCAGATACATTTGAAACTTTTGTCAGACGCTTTAAAGCCCGTGGTGAGTGGAGCTTTAAAGCGTCTACCAAAAGTTTTGGCCCATGGAAAGTGTCTGACACTTACTATACTATTTAAAAATGATATTCTACAAAACATATTATATAAAAATCAGCCACGTGAAAATAAGTGAAGTAGCTCTTATTTTGAGCTGCCTTTCTTACCTGGTACCTGCCCAGGTGTCACGAGGTGTGCTTCCACAAGCACGCAGGTATTCAAAGAACATGGACGCTACTGAGAAATTAAGGTTTCATCCATGTGAAAATAAGTTATGTCAGATCGCTCTGGGCTCTTGGACTATTAGGAAATAATATAATATAGGAAATATCCCAGTTTGTTTCCGTACTATGTCTCAAAAATGATTCGGTGTTGGGAAACGACCGTGATGGCACCTATAATTTATTCTAAGTACATCTACATTTCGAATAGAATACGAAATGAAGATCGTTGTATTATGCTTATTCTCACACACAACGACCGCACCGAATCGTGTTCGGTCACGGCAAACCATAAACAGTTCACGCGACGTATGAAATATTTTAAATATATTCGACAGGTTTTGTAACGGGTTGCGCGTCATTTTATCGTCAATATGGACGGCGGGGACAGTCGTAACTTTATCAATGTACTGCTAGCATAATATTTTATTACTGTTTCTTTAATACTTGTTTAGCGTATTATGCATTGGAATATGGATTGTTTGTGTATTCGTATTATTAATGACACGCTTGTGGTGTTTGATATCAGCTACGAGTACTTGATAAAACGCTAAACTTTATTGCCTTTTAGAGTACGCCACCTTGAACCGGTGGACCTAGAAACATGAAACTTTGTACAGGATCCCTTAATATGCTATACTTAAATATTTAAAAGATTTAAAGATCTTTTAAATATTTAAGTATGTCATATCGTAAACAACTGCAATATGATATAACAAAATAGTTAAGAGTGTGTCGCAGCCGTTTACGCTCACCTGAGTTCACGAAGGAAGTATGTTCAATGAAACTTACATTATTTAACAGTATTATAAAATTGAGTATAATTTAAATCTACTTATATTTACAAACGTTGGTACTAAATAAAACTAAAAAATTATTTTTGAAAAATCACTGCCGGAAGGGGGAATTTGTGTGAAGTGAAATTTTTACATTACCTTTCTTGCGCCATTTTGAAGTTAACAATGTTTTTGAGGAGAAATGAAGAATCTTATTATAGTTCGCGAAGATCCACTTTGTCAGCATTGAGATCTCCTGTACCTAACGAGTAAGGGTGTACTTGAATTTTTCATTTTCTCAATTGGCAATTAGTTGACGTCACTGACCGAAACGCTTATAGCTTTACTTCTAACGAATATCGAAGGGGATTCAGAAATGAGCTATGTTTGAAAATCCCGAGGCTGTGGTGCATTTAGCACAACTCTTAATTGATAATATGCCGCGATCGGTAGTGGCCTTTATTCTGCTCTGAACCTGTAGTGCTAATGTGCAATTTAATTAGGTACTGTATAAAAAGCTAATGCAAAATTGTTTTCACTATATCAAAGAAAATTATTCTGTTAGGTTTAAGAGTTTGTTGTGGGTTGTTAATTCAATTTGTCAACCGACTTGCGGTCGCGGTGGTCTTGCGAAGCTCCCCGGCCTCGCTGCAACAGTGTAATGTCTTAAGTAGCGTTTACACCCGACTAGTCGAAGAAAACTACGCACACTGCTTTTTACGTACACACTTTTTTACGTAAATAGCAAAAAAACGAGCATATCGACTGACAAAAGCGGAAACGCTGTAGCAAACAAAATAGAAAATGTTCACCAGAGCCGATAAACTTTTGAAATTGCAGAATTTTACGCATGAAAATAGGGTTAACTTCAACGCTGTATAAAATTTTCTATTGGTCGTAGAGCCACGAGACTAAGCATCTGTAATAAAAATACGTCATAGGTGTGGGTCCTCTTTTTTATGGAATTAAGGTAGCAAACGAGCATGCAGCACCACCTTCTGCTGCCGCCCATGACAACTGCACCGACTTAGAACAAGACTCAAATGGGGACTGGGATAGTTAGTCCGGTTAGTTGACGGTGTTAGAACATTAGCTGGTTAATTTGTAAGTATGAGGACAGGGACTGTTAGTGAATGTTAGTAAGTACTATTTAATGCAAGTAATTATTTTAAAATTGTATTTTAGGGAAACACTTTGAAAATTATCGCAGTGGTAAATTCTTATAATAAGCATTTCAAACACTATTTATTTTGCCATCCATATTTACTTTACGCTATACAAAAATGTAGTAAGCAGTAGAAAAATCTACAATTTCACAATTATTTATTTCCAATTTACGATGCCTTGTGTATAGAGCCTTACTACAAGAACTTTAATACTTAGTTACTACATTTTTCTAGTTCATTTTGCAGTTCGGACAGCTTTGTATTGCGAGAGCCTTCAACTTTTGCTATTAAGCGTTATTAAATTCTGAAGACGTCGAATTTTATCTGAAAGCCGAATATTGAAAGCACTTTAACGATCTCGAGGGAAGTTTTATCATATCCCGTTGTAAATATTATTACATTTTGCGAGGGTTTGTCTTTGATAATAAATTGAATTATATTTTATATCTTGGTAACTAGAAACAAGGCAAACAGCCCGTCATAATTATGATATGTAGTAAGTGATCGCTATTGTCCGTGCAAATTCATAAAAGTTAAGTTACCAAAGCCTAGCAGACCAAGGAAAAGATTTTAAAAAAATCGCAGTAGATTTACAGAAAGTGGTCGGGTTAAGAATCTTATCAACATGCATGAGTACACATAAACAAAGAAATTTTATCGATCTGACTTTTCAGTCTGCTTAGATGACTTAAAGATGGAATGTACTAGGAACCAAGAAACAGTAAGAGATACAAAATAAGTATAATAATATGTAATATGAAAAGGATAGAAGATAGTCGGCAAGCGATTCTGCAATATCAGCTCGCGTCATTAAGTGTGGAAGAAGCAATCGCGCAGAAGAGATTAAGTTCCACTGCGGCGCCTGGAACGACAGTTTTGCGAACGATATAGAAAAATAGAAAACGAGATAGAAGAAATATGTTGTTAGAATGCTGATGTACCTACACCTGAAAATAATACATGATTTTGAACTGACAATAGACAAACTAGATTGGGTGATTGAACTTCGATCGGTGTTTAGTCGATTCACAAAATACATTTCAATTAGTACAAGGTAGATTTATAAATGGCGCTGATTTCAATAAATTTAAAATACTTTAAACTTACTAATACTTAAAGTTTAAAATACGAGAACTCATAGGTACTCGTATTATGGTCGCAAGCTCGTTCGCCTATTCGCAGTAAAATGAAAATAAATTAGTAGTTTATTGCATTTCAGTGCAAGAAACTATCACGCTACTTTCTTGGATGAATATAAGTGGCAATTTTAATACGGCAGAAGGAAAGTTTCACGATAATTTACTCGTATTCCATATTGCTCATATCAGCGGCATCAAGTCGGCGTCAAATTAAATTATATCAAAGTGGGGAAGATATAAGCAATTTGCATAATATTCTAGCGTTTCCAGCATATATGAGTGCTTTCTTGTGCTGATATGTACGCTTAAACGTTTGTTACGTAATTGTGGACGCTCAGTATAATGTATTTAGTTTCGACTTAACATTAGCACTTTTGTTGTAAAAAGAATTTGATGAAATAGCAACTTCTTTTAGTTTTTTAACCAAGCAAATTCTTTATTTTATCTTCCAGTGTCTCTACTTTTAATAGACATTCGATCAATTCTATATCAAATCTTCTCTTTATATTTCTTGTAGCTTATTTATATTTGAGCATGTGAAAATCAAAGGAATACATAAATCTGTAATGCTTCGCGGTGAGGTCGCAAAGCAAAGCGAATACTTGCCAAAAAGGCGACTGTGTGGAAAAGATTAAGTTACCTGCGCGAGAAATATGAATGTCTGGAATATATCATTTCGAGTAAAAGTAAGGGGGAATTATTCTGCGATACTTTCCTTTCAAAAATATCTGGATGCTTTTGGTTATTGGTAGTAGATACATCAATTCGATTGGAAAAAATAAGACTCGTGTTTTATTTATGACTTACCCGATGGCGGAATACATTTCGATTAGGTCCTCGATAAGTGTGTTTGCTCCGATGTGTGTGTGAGCCTTTTACGATATACCGCATACTTACTTTACTTTAAGAAGTAATAAATTAAAATCAATTATCAGTAAATTAAATGCAATTCAGAAGACTCAGGACTGGTCAGAGTAGCGCAAGTTAGGAGAGGTCTATGTTCAGCTGTGCTTTTTTAATGGATGAATGGAGTAAATGATAAGGAAAATGTTATAATGCAAAAAATACAGTGTATTAGTTTACATCGCACGCAACTTCTATTCCTAAGTGGATGTACACTTAGGGGCCCAAGTCTGGTATTTTATAAACAAGTCAATTCAACCCAAATGTGCCAAAATATTCTGACACAATTGAATTGAAACATTTATAAATTAGCAGACTCGGGCCTCCTATCTGGTGAGTTCAGATGCATCGTAAGATGTATAAACTCAAAAATACAGCTGGGCTCTAACGTGAAAGAGCTATAGTTCAATCAGTTGAACCTTTAATGGCTTTTTAGTTTGAAGTATGCATATCAATAAATAATTTACTACATAGTATTACAGAGGAAATATCTGTAATTTTCATAGTTTATTTGTACAGAAAATGTATAGTGTACTGTTTATTTATATAAGAATTTGTAAGCGAAACAGTATCCAGTGCAATCTTCTTAGAATAAATGCCTTCAACTTCAAACTTGATCTAATACACGCTCAAGATCTGCAGGAATATTTTTCCTTTATAGAAAACGAAGGAGTTTGCGTGCCTGATATAACAACTAGAGGAACACTGGCGTTACTGTGTACGAAGAAGTTGTTTCATAGAAATAACATTTGGCATTACGAAAATAAAACATGGGTTGTAAGATAGGATGTTTTTGTAAAGTAACTGGAAAAAATAATCTTTGTTAGTATTTTTATGGTAATAACCGAAATAACAAAAGTGGAGACGAGTCATTTGATGGTAAGTGGTCACCATTGCCATTGTCTTCAGCAACACCATAGACAGACAGTCAAGAAAGAAAGACTTTAATATTAAGTAATTATCTCAAAAAAGCAAGTCATATTTTACTGTAATAGTAATTATTTAAAATTTTTCCACTGAAAGAAACTACAGTTACGCAAAAATTAATCCACATAATATTGCTTTTATATCACATTTTCCCATTTATTGCCAATAAGCCGTAAAAACTGAGCCAGTAAAATCCTTGAATACATCGCATAGGCTGTTTCTATTTTATTGCTTAACGACGTGTTATAAATATGTTGTAAACTTACGCAAACTTCGATAACAGTTTCGAAAAGTTGGAAATTTTTATGTGTATATTTTTAACTGTACTACTATGGAAATAATAATATGCTTTCAACCTATTAATGGTCCACTTCTGCGGCATAAAAACATTCAACAATTCGGTTGGCCACTAATCCCTCCACCAATTTGCACAAGAGTAGCCCATGCTCAGTAATGGACCATTAATGGGTTGAATCCAGGCAATCCGGCCAGCTTGGAGTAAAATTTAGTGAATGTTTTACTTAAATTAGTTCACAAATAAAAAAAGAGTTGTGTCTATTTAAAGGACGCCGTGCTGTCTAAAATAACTAATTTCCAGTGAACATACGAAGCGAAGCGAGTTAGGTTACTGCCCATAAACACAAGTGTTTAAATTTGCACTAGTCAGAAAATAAAATTGGAATTTAAAAAGGAGCTGCGGAACCGTAATGGATTACACTAAAGAATAAACCAAAGAGACTTTTATGATTTTCCAACTCTAAGTGTGGACTGCGAAGCGACAACGCGGCTAAGAAATGAAATTATCTCTCACAGAAATCCAGAGCCATATAATAAATACGTTTACACTGTCACAAACGCTTCCTCCGTCGTTGTCAGTGCTCGGCGAACTAAATAGTTATTATGTAGCTCCTACAGCGAATCCCACTCACTTGCTTCTATTAGAGAAGCTTTGCTATTTATTAGTGATGGTGTTGGTTGGTTTATTTATAAGATTTAATTAAATGCTTATTTCCTTGCTTGGTAAAATATGATACTCGTCTCGAAAACATTTAACGTAAAATGGGTTCTAAGTAGACTCACAACCTCGTAACGCTTTCACTGTTAAAATGTTATCAGATTTCATGAAGAGCCAAGCTCCTAATTGTAACAAAGATGATTCTACAAGATTTTACTTTTTACATACCCTAGATCTTGGGCGTTTCGCAGCCATCACCCAGTCATTACCATGAGCTTGTTTTTAAGAAATTGTGTTAGGCAATAATTATATGAAACATCTCTTGCCCCAGATATAAATTTCGATTGCAGATCGGATCTCTCGTAATGAAAAAAAAAACAATTTTATCAGGTGTATCCAAGCGACCGTAAAATATCATTTAGGAATACGTAAATTTTTTATTTGCGGTACTTCCAGAGATTGAAATATCTTTTCAAAGCGCTAATCGTCGTTCGCTTCAGCGCCGCAGCGGTCTCGAAATGAAAGGCGGCTTCTGTGAGATTCTCGTGGAGATGTTTCCGCAAGTTTAGCCGTTTCCCTTTATTTATGAGCTCTTCAAGAGGCAGGTGTGTCTCAACTAAAAACAGTTCCCTCTGTCCTACTTGCAATACTTGCAAGCTGGAGGTATTTTCTCATTTAGATGTTCTAATTCCACCATTTCGTTTTAGGTCCATGTGCTACGTAAAAATATTGTTTGGGAAATGGGACACATATGAAGGTTTTCCGTCGCGGAGCCGAGTCCTTTTTCAGACTTAAGTGGGAATTGTTCCAAGGCTACATAACAGTGGATCTTGTCATCTGAATTTTTCGACCCCGGCAATGAACATTCTCGCTGTTTTATAAATGCGATTCGAAGCAGTGCTTATGTGCCAACTAATACGCAATGTTAATAGGTATTTTAGTCCTTAGTATTAAAGGTAGGAACCATTATAGTCCAAGAGCCCAGAGCGATCTGACATAACTTATTTTCACATGGATGAAA
This sequence comes from Ochlodes sylvanus, assembly GCA_905404295.2. NCBI lineage: Eukaryota > Metazoa > Arthropoda > Insecta > Lepidoptera > Hesperiidae > Ochlodes > Ochlodes sylvanus. The sequence goes on from FR990137.1 coordinate 3,987,214, forward strand.
CCTTAATTTCTCAGTAGCGTCCATGTTCTTTGAATACCCTGCTTACTTGTGGCAGCTCACCTCGTGACACCTGGGCAGGTACCAGGTAAGAAAGACAGCTAAAAATAAGAGCTACTTCAGTTATTTTCACATGGCTGATTTTTATATATGTTTTGTAGAATATTATTCTTAAATAGTATCCATAAGTGTCAGACACTTTCCATGGGCCAAAACTTTTGTCAGACGCTTTAAAGCTCGTGGTGAGTGGAGCTTTAAAGCGTTTTTACTCGTATCATAATAGATGATACGAGTAAAAACATCGTAATTAATAATCACAATTATGTTAAAGTATAGCAAAGTGGTCACTTTGAAATTGTGCGAAAAAAAGAACTGCATTTAATGAGATATAAAAACTGATGTTACGTTAGGTATAAAATTTAAAAATGTAGCCTCTAGTCATTAGGGGGTTCTAGGGATCGACAAGTTCTGTCGTTAAACGTTACAAATAAAACCCGAAGAGGTAATAACCCACGCACAGGTTAGGGAAAATGGCCAGAAAACGAAACCAAATTTATTACCGACATTAACGACGAAGATCGGTGAAATGATATCTGAAACTGAATCTATAGACTTATTGAATTATGAGTAATTGGAAGATGAAGTAAGATGAGACATAAGTACGTGAAAGTTGTTTCCACTGGGCATTAGTTTGATCCAATAAAGGCCGAAGTTTCACCGAACTTCGAGGTCACTCAATGTTCACGTCTATGGAATTATTTTGCCCGCGTGGTTATTGTTTCGGCAGGATTTCGGCCAATTTTCTGAATGGATTATCTTTCCTTTCCTCGTGATTACTTTTGTAAAGATATTCAGTTTCCGAAAAGGTATACCTAATGGACATAGCAGGAGTGCTTCTTTTTGATCTAGTTACTACTCGCCTTCGAGACATATTTAGCTTTTTGAACTTTTTCTAGGTATATCAAAACTAGACTCCTACGTTCATTGTCTATAAAAATTGATATAAAGAGAACTTCACGGATTAATAAATTTATTAATACTGTATACCCTTGCTGTGGGGTGACAAAAAATACTTTATGTAATATTGCCTAAAACTTTAATTTATGTTTATTTTATTACTTTTGATTGATTTAATTAAACTTTATAGACCACAAAATACATGAAGTACATAATATGGCGAGTTTAATGATTTACTAAACTTAACTTAGCTTAACCGTGGCTTAATTTAATTTACCATTAAACCTGAAATTTAAATTATTTTTAACTATAAATGTAAGTAAAGGTATATAAAAAACGTGTGTACATATTATGTTATACTGTTTTTGGCTTTTTTCATTCGCATCTCAATTTTACTGTGAAAATGTGTGTTAGTTATCAACACTTTCATCCATGCGAGACCGTAAAAAATACAGGACCGTAGGTATTGTTTGAAAAAATGTCACGCCATGAACCAAACAACTATGATTGGCGATACAGTTTGATAAACAATACACGGTTCTTGGTCATGTTTGTGTTATTATACTAGAAAGTATTTTTTATAATATAATGAAAAACAATACTAATGATATTTCCTCTTCATAAATGTTCCTTGAAAATTTTTACTAACGTTCAAATTATTCAATTCAATACAATAATATTATAATTTATTTTATTTGAGAACGTTCTTTTAGAATATATTTAGGTCTTATTTTTATCTTATTCATAACAAGAATAAAAAAATCATGCGTGGGTGTTCTCATTATAATATGGGGAGCATTCAAGTTAAGAATGAATAGGCTTTTTATTCAGTTAATGCACTTTGCCAAGACTACATCGGCATTTACTTACTACGTTGTATTGAGGTTGTTTTACATGAAAATAAATGTTTATTTCGTAGGTATCGTGACGTAATGCGGTCACTAAAAGTCGTTTCATGTTCCCCAGTTTTTGCGACTTCGCGTAATCGCTAAGCCAACAATGAAATATATCCGAAACTGTGTTTGTCGTCGAGTGGGATATTCAGCAATGATTTATGATCCTATGTGGTGTTTATTTTTTAGGAAACTTCTGTTACCTCACGCGGTTGATGTAATTTTGTGTCCCTCCTCAATTTGATAGAGTGTTTATCATGAATATTTGTTTATTTTCAACCATTGTTGGAATGGTACCTATATTACTTTTATTGTGCCTAATTGACCGTTATACTCGTAGAAACAACTCTACTACATTAACATTAAATTTATATACATATACCAAAAGTCAATCTCATAATGTTCTGAATTTGTAACACTTAAACCAATAATAATTATTATAGTAGTACACTAGAAATACATATAGGTACATTATGCAACCGTGAAGAATATATTAAAATGCTAGACTACGTTTAAAACTACAGCTATAAAGTGCTACATATATAAGAACAAGTAGTCGATGAGAAAGGAATTAAACGTAAAACGTTAAAATGTACACAAAAAGAAAGAAATGCTTAATTGGTAAGACTTAATAATTTACGTTTTACTGTGTAATTATTCAGTGAACTCGTCAGTCTTAAAGTTTAAAGACTTAAGTTAGCAGTTTTAAAGTTCCAACTTCCAAGTGCTCTAAAGGCTTTACAGCGTTATTTTGTGTTGGCTGAAACCCAATTTATAAGCATTTATGCATAAATAAAAAAAAGTTTTACTATTTATGTTTATGTTTAAAAAATGTTTATGTTTATAATTTTGGGTTTTGTTAGAAACACAGGTAGGTATACTATTTAAAATTTGGTATGTGTATAAAAACTATAATGACGAACTCTTATAATTCTTTAAAAAAGATCTCCCGAGTATCTAAAAAAATATCATATTGCGTTTTATGGTTGGATGTTACTATGTATCTCTAAATATATTATGCAAACTTGTAAACTTGTTCACAATTTATTTAGGTTTCAGAGTTCTTTATTAGACTAAATGACTCCGTTAGAACTGATCTCTTACTGTCACAGTTATTAATAAAACTAGAACTCCTTTGTTTATTCTATTTTATTACCTATAGTATGTGTTTCATGGGATCAATGTCGATAGGGGTCGTTCACAATTTAGCATTATGTCAGCGACATAAGGGCCGGTCGTACAAACTAACGATACAATTCCATTCCTCTATAGGAGAGCTGTTCGAAACACACCCAGAGTTCGATACGAGTGACGCCAGCAGGACACGAAACTGTTGTTATCGTTGCAATATATTTTCATTTTCAAAGTCTCTTAAAGCTCACCTTATGGGCGATAGCGCAGTTCGGGGAGTCATAACGGCTGATAGTGCTGGATAACTCGACTTGTATTCGCTCTTAAACAGATTATATCGTGTTTAGCAAGAACACGCATAAGGGCAACGTCCTTGCTTCAAGATGGCACGAGCTTTATTCGTAGTGGGAATTCCATGTTCGTTGTTCCAACTGAACTAATATTTACGTGCGTAATGGGAGTCCACCAAGGTTCGACCGCAACTTTTCTTACTTGTCTACTACGATCGTAAGTAAGATAGAATGTATTGTATTTGTTCCTCTATATAATATGAAATAATTAATATCATGAGAATAGTAGAATTGGATACAAAACTACAGTACCATTTAACACAAGTCTCATATTACGTAATTATTATAACGCATTCATTAATAAAGACAATAGCAGCGTGAACTAGTTCAAATAAACGCATTGTTCTAGCAGGTCTGTTGAACTTTTATTAGATCGTGATATTATATTTCCGACCCAGAAACATCAAGAAAGTTCAAGGGTTTCAATCAAAACGGACTGCCGCGTTTGTCGCGTTCTGTGTATATATTACACAGACCTAATTTAGCGAGTCATATAATTTAGTTAGGTTTTTTTATTAATATTCAACAAGCAATCCCTCTTGTAAGAGAAATATATTATGTCTGCATGTTCAGTAATACTAATGTGTCATTTTGATATGACAGTCTGATCGTGCCTTGTTTGGCATTGTCGTTTGAATCTGTGTTTGAGTTATGCCAATATCAAACTGGGTTGGGTTTGCAATTTTGCGTGTCAATGTTATAATGTATATAGTGGACAACAAGAGTTGTGAAATGATGAAGACTTTTAGTTCAACCATAATATTACCATTATAAAGTAAGCGGTAATAAATAGCGCATTTAAAAATACGCTTATCTGTACATAGCAGCGGTTCAAGCGGCAATTCGTCATTCTATGCGGAAGGAATATTCAAATGAGGCTGGATAGAAGAAATTCACTGGGTGGTGCAATTCTCTAAAATGTCACACGTGCTAGAGAAATGTCCCTTTTCGTATTCAATACATTGCGAGTTTCAATTCTGTAGGTGCGCAATCCCGGCGTTAGCAGCGAGAGGTGTACGTAAATCAGTGATCGGTATCGAAATCGAATTTTTAATAGAACACTATCGGTTTGTCCAATAAATCTCCAACCGGGAGCACATCGGACGTTTCCGCTGCGGAGCGACATCTGGCGTTGACTGGAAGCTCTCCAAGCTAGCTGGCCTTTCGATTTAGGGATGGACATCGATAAAAGATGGACTATTTTTGCAATTTTATACAAATTTTACAAAACTTTTATAAAATCCATTGGAAAAATTGCTCGATATCACCTACCTATGATACCTATGAACGACTATAAGACCCGTATGACGCAATTTGACGGGAAGGGTGTGATTATGTGATTCCCAGCGACTTATACTGTTACTGTTATTTATTTATTTATTAACAATACCTATGAATCGAAAGGAATGTTGGAACCAAATATTGAACGATTATATTTGATGACGATATATTATATAACAATACCTTACAAATATCAAAGGTATTGCAATATCGCAAACATTATTAATGTACGTCCTCGATGTTGCTTTGATTGGTCTTTAACGATTAATTGTCCCATGGGAGATGCGACTAATTCGAGATATCGTTGCCCTATATAACGTGTTTAGTTTCACCCAGTTGACAGTTAAGCATGAGTTCTAATGACCTAGATTGCAATTTAAATAGAAAAGAGCAGTGATTTGGAAAAAATCATCTACATCCCTAGCACAGAAAGTACATCCCTAATACATGTCTTATAAATTATGTACGAACGTGTAAGAGAGTGGCTTGACTTGGTGATATCGAGTCCTATTTCGTTACGTTCTTGCAAGTCCTTGCAAATTTGTTCAGAATTTTATATTAGCGGATTTTCTTTTGCTCTAAATCTTTAGTTTTTATCTCAGCAATCATTTAAACCATTGGAATTGTCCTTTTAATTAAGGGCCTACTGTAGGGCAAAAATTTATAGTTTATAGTTATATTTATAGTTCTAATTTCGCTTGCAGCAAACTTGGAATGCCTTTGTCTTAGTTTGAAAATACGACATTTGAGTACAATAGAAAACGTTCGAAGTGCTCCGTCTATGCTACTGTTCTTCTTCGAAGATAATCTTTGCAAATTAATCTCAAAGTTGTTCGTGGAATAATGTGCAGGCTGAAGGAGTCGATCATTTGTAAATTATTCACTTTATCAAGGTACTTATAAGGAATAGGTATCGCTTCGCATCGGTAGGTAAACTTTAAAAAATATAAGGGATTCGTTCATTAGACTTAAATTTTTTAATTTCTGAATCGATTGAAATAAAAAAAAATGAAATAAGTACTAAATGTTACCCTACCTTACTGCAATACATCAGTGAAAACCGCATTCGAATCGGCTAAGCCATTTCTGAGATCAGCGGGAACAATCGCACATACAAACAGCAGAAATTCTAAAAATCATTGTCAATAGATTTATTACCCTCAGTAATCATTTTTTTCAAATATCATGTACAGACCTCGCTCAGTAATTTTTTTTGATAATAGGTAACATACCTATCAATTTTTTTTAATATTTATGATGTTATAACTGTAAATTTGTAACTCGGAAACTTGTAAATGTAGTGTAGATACGAAATATTAAATTGTTTGTATATAATAATGTAATATATCACTATATTATGTTTTCCAAAAAAATCACAGGAGTTTTGTTTGATATAAAATGGCTTAACCCTGGTAACTGTGAAAAATTTAGTAAGGTACTTAAAAGGGTTTACATACATCTGTGACCGATTTAGAACGAGATTCTTACTAACAATTATTAACAGGACTATCACTAAAAACAATTAACCTGCTGGACTAAACATCCCATTCCTCATCCCATCCCATCCCAAGAAAGTCTTGTTCTAAATCGGTCACAGTTGTCGTGGGCGGCAGCGGAAATGGGGGCGGTGCTGCATACTCGTTTGCTTCCTTAATTCCATAAAAAAATTAACTGTGCCCCCTGTAATGTTATTTGACTCGGACCAGCACTGAAAATCGAGGCAAGTCACTGGGCTACGAGCGATTCAATAAAATTCATTTAATAAAATAGTCAGTAGTACCGCGACGTAAGTTAATATTACGATGACATAATACACATAGTAGATTCCAAAATTCCACTTTCAGTCAGTCGCGTGCCGAGTAATTAATATGCAAAAATTCCCGTTACCGCCTCAACTCATTAGTCCGCGGAAGCGGTACAGTGAAAATTATATTTTCAGCCTCGTAAAACCACTATAACGTACACGATTTCTTTAATTATTTCCCGTGTCCGTGGCGTCTCCGCTTCGAGCTTTCTGGAGCTTTTTCGTATGTTCTCTATTGACCTCGACAGGAAAGAGTGCGGCCGTAAAATTATACGAATGTGCGTAATTTGTATAATTTCAGGGACGCGAGCTAGCGGCGTAGAAGATTATGGCCCGCGCCGAATTTCACGACGAAATTGTTGTACATATTAGGGACGTTTTTGTAGAACAATAGGTATGTGTGATTGAGACAGAATTATATGGCAGTTGATTAAAGCATAGTCAAATCACTGATTAATAAAATTTACCTTTACGATTGTACTATGCAGGTGTTTAGAAGCGAAGCTAGTACGTGTACCTACTAGTAACAATACATGTCATGTTTAAACTTTTTTCAACTAATCACTTTTTGAATGGTTCAAAACAGGAACTAGTTACTATTTGTAAAACCAGTGTTTAACCAGCACTTTGGATGTAATTAACATTTTTAACGGTGTGGACTGGCACGCACAGGTTAGTTTTTTAAACCGCTGAATGAAGTGGACAGGTAAATAGCGATAACAGTTTAATGACTTCATTGAGGTAATAGGTATTGAAATATTGTTTGAAATAATAATGAACGCTAACACACATACCTCTAATAAACGCTAATACACGAGACAGATTGTTTATGACGACAAACTATTAAATGAGTAATTATAAGTGGTCACTAATGGACAACAGTGTGTGTATGTAAGCTAAACAAAAGCATCCTAACAATGTATTATGAAAGTCGCAAAATCAAACTTTACTTAAATTTGGTTTGCGGCTTATTTTGATAGGAATATAGAAAAAAAACCATAGGGTAAAAGTGTGTACAAGTTAATGCTGCAAACGGTACTTAGGGTAATGCGGTACCTGAAGCAGTCCGGGGAAGGTCGCATTCCAATCCAACCGTTCATCTACTTCATTTGATCAGTTTGTACATGAAAATAAAATATGAAACGTAAAATCGGAAATATTTCAAACATAAATTATACGTGTTACTGAAAACATCAAATTAACGAATTACAAGCTGACCGCAGCACTGAAAGAGGATTCCGTATGAACGTAGCCACTTTACTATAATTGAAGCACAAATGAACATTTTCCCGCAACTTCCATTTCATTTTTAAAATTGCAGCGCGTAGCACGTGCTATTCACACTGACCTGAATATTATGGCTTGAGTTGGAGTTGGTTGCCATTGGAGAATATTTCTGGAGCAATATTTGATTTGGCTCGATCGTGAACGGGTGTGTGTGTGCAAGCGTATTGACTGGTCTTTAAATGTTTTAACCTTTTCAGTAGCGAGCCAGGCGGACTTAAGTACTAGCAGCAACAATAATTACTTAATAATAATATTCTACATACCTATGGCTACAACCCATTAATGGCCCACTACTGAGCATGGGTCTCTCCTCGTACCTGAGGAGGACTAGAGCATACTCCACCACGCTGCTCCAGTGCGGATTGGTGGAGGGGTTAGTGGCCAACCCAAGTGTCGGAAATTTTAAGCCGCCCGAAGGTATCTGACATGGCTTAACGACTGCTACCAAATGATAACAACCGGGACCGACGGCTTTACGTGCCCTCCGAAGCACGGAAGCGCTCAAGAATTTTTTGCCACTAGCGGTCACCCATCCAACTACCGACCGCGCCCGCTGTTGCTTAACTTTGTCGATCACTTGAGATCGACGCAAGCCGCCGGGCTATGAGCGCTTCTACATACCTATAATATAATAATATTCATACTATGATTCTTGCGCGATATCTTACCATCCATCGGGGAGCCGGATCGTGTCGTCTGTTTCGAGCCTGGTCTACGACTTCTACGAGCATAGGATACGCGTCAGAGTTTAGGCTGCCGAAAAGTGTTACGGAGTTTTCTGGGTTCGATCGGCTGAGGATGTAATAGATCTCTTTTTAGTATTTTAATACAACAACTGTCCGTGAAACGACCTGCTTATAATTGAGATAGGATATTTAACCACAGATTAGAACATCTTGCTTTTTGTGTTTCTAATAAACCTCTCACTGAAAGAACTTGTTATATGTACGTTTGATGGCAGAATGAGAGTAGGTATTTAGCCATTAACGGCAACACCCGGCGCAAACAATCGGACGCGCCGAGCCGTCTTCACAAAGCTTAATTACCCTCCTTCTATAACACCTCGTTTAAGTGCTGCGCCCATTAGCTGCTCCTGAACTACTCCGGTGAAGAATATTGGACTTGCTTTAAATGGTCATATTTCAGAGCTTATGCTAGAGTTTATATATTCTACTTTCTCGTGCTTCTGGCCGCAAAATTCAGAAAGATTATAGTATCGTAATGTTACATGACGACACTATAGTCTAGGCTACACTATAAAACGCTAATGTCCTTAATTTACACATTACTAGCATTTTTAAATAAATGTCTATGTAAATAGAAACCGGATCTACATTTAATTATGAAAGCAAGAAGCGTGCTATTATGCCCTTGTCCATATAAAATCGTGACTAAGCAACGGAATACAGAAGCCGCGAGAGATATTATTGCGGCATTTGTTAAGGTACGCTTTCGAGAGTTCCAACATGAGACATATTATGCTTCCTTTGCGTATAACATGGTTAATGCTCGGCGTACTAGCATGTTAGGAACTTTATCAGTTCTATGCACCTTGCAGAAAATGGCGCTAAGTCTGTCCTGCTTCAATTGCTTGATTCCCCTGGGCTCTGTGATATTATCTACTTTAATTCCAGTGATACCGTGCAAATTAGTAGAGTTTTTTCCAAAAACATAATCAATAATAACACATAAAAACATATCGTCAAATGTTTTATCCGTTTGTCGGCTTTTACTAAAAAAAACGTGATAGATATAAAAAGTTGAGTCACATGTAAATCTCAATCGCGCGTCGCAAGTATTGGAAATTAAAATTACACATCGGAGGGGAATGTAAATGTAGCGTTGAACTTTTATAAATGGCAAAGTTATTACCTACGTACCTACATACAGAAGAATATTTTTTTGTTTGATGAGACCATACAATACATAACTTACCTATATCTATGACAATTATTTTCCCGTGCGACTTAATTACTACTATAGTTAAATATAATACTAACTCCATTATAGTTATAATCGTGAGTGTTTCTAGAGATAGCACAATGACAAATTTTACTGACTGAATAATTAGGTATCTAGGTCGCCAAGTTATAAAAGAAATAACCATTAACGCTCATAACTTCATCTTATTATAAAAACTGTTATTTAACTTACTATAAAGTATAGTACCTGCAATTTGTGGATAGTTAGTTTAAATTGACAGCGATGATTCCCTAATAGATAATCTCGCTCTAATTGTCGAACTTTCATTTCGTTGTTTTTCGTAACAGGAATGTTTAATTAATCAATTTCATGCGAACATTGTTGAGCAAATGAGCACTCGTAGAATTTGAAGCTGTTTGAATAAAATACAAATTAATTAAATTTCTTAGAGCACCTACCGTTTCTTATTGATTGCAATAGTCTTTTGAGCTAAATCTTGTTTAGTATTTTATAGGGATATAATTATGGCTTTAGCGATTGTGAGTGAGCGACCGAAGTTTGATTGGTGACAGCTAATAGCAATTGTTTTAATGCTTTCGTGCTTCAGAAGGCACGTTAAGAGGGGGTATAAAGCTAGGAAAAAATCAAATTTCACCCGCGCGCCCCGCCCCGCCCGTCAAATAGATGCGCCGCAGCAGTTGCGCGTCCGGTTGCATCTGACTTTATTAGCGGCTGTACACTCTCGCGAGACTGCTAGCCGAGTGCACTCGTATAAGAATGTACTTGGTAGCGCTCGCCTCGCCTCGTGATGTCTCGGGGGGTCTCGCCTACTCTCGCTCCCATGACGTCTCGGCCGAGGCGTCACGAGACATAGCGAGTACTCTCGCACGAGAGTGTACAGCCGCTATTATACATATAACATGGCATCAGTCAAGAATACGGCACAGTATAATGTAAAAACTGAGACAAATTTCGGCTCAATAAATGTAGAAACATCTACCTCAAAAATGGCAAGCTGTTATTTCTTTATTAGGGTTAGATTTTTATACAATGTTAATAGCTAGAGAGCCATTGAATGGCAGACAACACATTATTAGGTGTCATTAATAATTTTGAATATATTATTATGTAGGTATCTATTAATCTAAAGCAATTCTTCTCGCTGTAACTATCTGTATTTCTGAAACTAATAACATTTATTTATAGGTAGTGTCGGTCGCATCATGTAACCATAGCGCTGGAAACCTAGTGTAGGGAGCGATTGAATCACTTTTATGACAAGAAAGGCAGTATAATGTTCGTACTGGTGTGACCATTAAATCATTTAAATTCTCGCAAAGCAGAATATCTGCTCTATTTTTACGTGATGAAACCTGTATGCCGTATAACATGTAAATAAATAACACGTACAATGTTTTTCAGACATTTATTTATTATAGATAACATTGTTTTCATTTTTTCGCTACAAAAAGATAAAGTAAGTTATCCTTTAAATTTATTTAAATCGAAAGAAATCCTTCGCCAGAAAACAGAAAAATTACAAATGCCACTGCCGTTATTATAAGGAAACTAATTAAGTGACAATAATATCATAAAAAAGATGACAATCACCAACTTCTTGAGCGACAATTGTTAGCTTTAAAAATATAGGAAAAAAACAGTGTGTGAAATATGATGCGTGATGATATAATTATGCGTGAGAACAGGAAAAATGTATAATGGGTATTCAAAATATTTAAGTAATTAGTAGTAGTAATTTGGTAAGAACACATAAGTCATCAAACTAAACAATTTTTTGAAGATTAAAAATAAGCATAAAATCGAACAAAGCTTACTTAAAACCAAAATGAATTTATTCGAAATCAAGTTTAATTCACTAACTCCAAAATCCGTCTAGAAAAAATAAAATGCCAAAATTATGCATGGTTGGAAGTTTTAATTGTTCAAAAAAATATATCTTGTCTATTATAAGCCGTTGACTTGTCTCACATGTGTATTTAGTATCGTCGTTTGTCTTGATATTTATCTTGACCCGTTCATAAACACGAGGATTGATGTTACTGAAATTAAAAAAAAGTCAAACACTGTTATACTCCCTAACATTGAAACTGATGACGTCAGGTATCACTTTGCGCCATTTATAATCGGTTGAAAGTTTTAGATAGGACTAAATTACATAAATACTTTATTTTAATGCCAGTCGTTCCGGTGCAATAAATTCGTCTGCATTTGGATCTGTATGTTCTAAAATTTCTACATTTTGTAAAAGCGTAAAATAGTAAGTCTGAAAATATATATTTTTTCTTTAAGAAAACACAATTAGCAATTAAAAAGTAAATAAAAAAGTCGCTTTAAAAATGCATTTATACAAAATTTTATGTTTTTGTTAAAGTAATTTTGCCTAACTATGCATGTATGTATAGTATAAAAAAAGTTTAGTTTATGTGTTATTTTGTAGATTCGTTACAATGCAACAACAAGCAAATAATAAATGAAACAATACATAGACAGATGAATTGATACGCACTTCTCTGGTGTAATGTTCCCGTCATCATCAATAGATTTTGGAATATTTTTCTTATTCTCTCTTCTCATATCTTGATTTTGGATTAAATCTTGTTCTGAAATGAAAATACAATAATAGTTTCAAACACACACAAGTAACAACTACTGTAGGGATTGATCAAATTGACTACCAGAAATATAGGTGTTGCTTTAAAAACAAAATTATGGGGCAAAGAGGAAATAATTAACTCAAAATTAAATTTGCTTTTGGATAAAGCTGTATATTTTGTTTGAAAGTACATACCTATACTAACTATTAATGATACATACAATGTGAATTTTTCGTATATACTATGCTGCTTCAGCGATCAAACATCAACATCAACATTGTATTGTGAGCACAAAAGTTAAAACAATAAGGTCTAATTTTGAATATGAAATAGTACTTGTCAACTTACCTCTGACAACTAGCCATGACTTGAATTTTCAGCTTTCTATGATCCCTTTTTAATGTTGATTTTATTCCGTTTGTTACCCATGTTGGATCTTAGTGTCTTTTAACTTTAGTTCACACACACACAATTATTGTTTTTGTAATAAAAACTACGCTCTCAGTCACAAATGTACACCAAAAAATAATTTCACATGTCGAGAAGACTGACGCAGTCTTCCCGTCTCAATGGAGCAATGGTGACTGATTAATGAAACCGAGCATGTCAAAATACTCAAAATCCTACAAATGTATTTTATTTTAATAATTCGTAAGTTATAGATTTGATTTTGAAATCGCTAATCTAATCCCTCCGTGATACTAATTAGCATAATATTTTAAAATATTGACTCTAAAATATGCACCACATTGAAAATAAATTGATTTAAGCGAAAAATTAGACCTAACTTTGTGATTTTTTTCTATCGAGAAAATTTTATTTTTTTCTGTTTTGCTTAGATCTTGCACTCAATAATATAATGAAGTATAACTATGTTTTTCTTCAGGTTCTAGAAACTTGATCTACTACTGTAAAAATTGAATCTAAGATTGCCAATTTTGCTTTATACCCCCTCTTAAGCCGTTGGTTTCGATTGTTATAAATATTTACGTAATTTATATAGCAACCACTATGACAATATAAAGATATTTAAAGTACTGCGATATCGTTTTCTATCTAATATTATTTTATCATGCAATGATAAAAAACGTTACCCGACTATTTTAAGTTCCCTCTGAGCAATTAAGCGCTGATAAAACATAATGTAAAATTTTAGTAATCGAACACCGATGATAGCCTAACTTTTTAGATAACTTACAATAAACAGAAGCGTTAGCGTTAGTTAAAACATTATAACTCATCCCCTACCCCGTGTTTAACGTTAACAATCATAATTGAACTCGCATTACTCGACAAATTAAACAAAAGTTAAACAAAAGCTCGTATCATCACTCTGTAGCCTCAGGCCATAAATGTTACCAGTAATAATAAATATAACCGTAAAATTTCGCAATAGCTTTCCGACAACTCATTATACACAAACGTGCTTACGAGAGTTCAACGAGAAAAAAAAACTTTTAACTAAGCAGTGTTTTTTTTCTTTGCTTACGTAAAAATCGAGGTAATCTGGTGATTATTATTTAGAGGGAGGTGTTTGCCTGAAACTCTCATATTGGTTGGGCCAAGCCAACGGTGCTCAACTTGGAAAACCGAACAACAACAAAACAAACGAGTAAATGAAAAGGTTATGATAGGTATATCAGTTTATAACGGTAATTATTAAACACCTACATAAATATTTAGGAAGTTTGCCCTACTCACATAAAATTATAACATTTACGATATCCATGAGGGTATCTAATGAGTACATATTCACCTTTTTAATAGCCGATTGCAAGTTCTTACATAATAAAACGAAGAGTACTGACGAGAAGAGAAATGCCAACTACATACATAGTTACTTACGATTTAGATCTCAAGAGACAGTGTTGTTGTGACAGATGATGATCTGATATGTTTCGGCTGGACGCAATGCAGAAAAATGGGCGTATCACCTTTTTTTCTAGTCATCATTAGAAGGATGTAATTTTTTAATAGGGGAATAATAACTTTTTATTTAACAAGCATTATTCGGATGTCTATTATCATTATAAGCGCTTACATTATTTTTGGGAACCGTTGGTTCAGAGGCTAAGGAAAGTATTAAACGAAAGTATTATAAAAGCAGGAGGCGGATGAAAAAGTTTAAACGTTCGAAGTTATATCGGAGTTACATCGACGAAAACGAAAAGTTTTAATTGATGAGAACCGAACAGGAAGATGTTAGTTGAAGGCGAACGTTCATCCGCGAACAATGTATGGTTACATGCTGCGGGATTGATGTAGTGCTAGCTAGTTAAAATTTGTATTAAGACAGTCTTAGCGCTAGTCGAACTTTGCCGAAGTCCACCTTTAGACGGATCAAACTTGTGTGGCTGTTATATTTATTTTGAGTGTGTCCTTTTTTGCCTATTCTAAACATGTTTTACTGGTGCATAAAAAATATTTATTAATCGATTACACTTTCCACGTTCACCCTAGGACTACCCTACATTTCGATGGTCATAAAGTAATAAGCCACAAATCGCTATCACTAGACCATCACCAGGTGAGATAAGCATAATTTAGCGCTAGGCCTAATTTTGCATGCGTACCAATTAATACCATGTCTTTGAGTATAAAAATTATGGATTTATTTAAATAAAGACTTAAAAATTACTGAATTCGAATTTCACGAACCCAAATTAATTCCGTCCATAATAGGACAGAAAAGGGAATTTATTATTAAACAGGGTGTGTTAAAGGGCCCGTGTAGTCCTAATGGAGATTGCCTTTAACCACCACCAGAGACCGTCCCTAGTGACGTTTAAAAACGATTAAGAATTAATGGTGTTTGTTTTAGACTAAGGCGTAAAAATGTAAGTTTTTTGAAGTTATTTGAAGTTAATATACTGCCGTTACTTATTTCTAGCTAATTGTCTTTTTTTTTCGTTTAAATAATCGACAAACGAGTAGACGCAGCACTCGAGCAATACCAAAGGAATTATCGACGCGTAACAGGCCAAAGAGAATCTCATTGTTTTGTATCTACGAAACACTGAAAAACCATTTTTAGGTTGATTCTACAAAGAGGATGGTGGCTACCATTGATGGTATATTTGAATAATATTTGAATATTGCTATCTATCAGCAAGTAAAACGCTATGAGATATCCGTAACCCGTTACGTCACAAGTTGCCAGGCAGCAAAATTGCTGACAGCAAACAAGCTTACGAATGTTGGAGTCGACAAAACTTTTCCGAAAGGCAAAAAAGGTTCGTAACGTTCAAAAGTTTCCAAATGACATTCGAACTCTGCCGAGTTGGCGAAGTAAGGAAACCTTTAGCCAATACAGAGTACTAAGTAACTGTAACATGACAAAGCAATAAATTAATGAGACATGCTTCATTATTAACGCACATTATTAAATTTAACCCTCCACACCTCATACAGTAACTCAAAATGTTTTCAACAACTTTATTAATAAATTCTCCGTTACTTAATTATCCAAACATCGATTTCCTTTGATTCTGTTTATAGTAAAATAGGGACAATATGAAGAAATCATTTGAAAGGTTTCTAACAAGTTAATTAATAATATCAACCATAATTATACAGTATTTCTTGAGCCGGCTACACTTTTTTAGAGGCGACCATCTTAGTCCTCAAGGATAGCAACACATCTGTGACCGAATTATAATTACTAACTGGACTATTACTAACAATACATAACTAACAGGACTAACTTTTACTAATTATCCTAGTCCCCATTTGAGTCCTGTTCTAAGGCAGCGGAAGGTGGTGCCGCATGCTCGTTGGCTACTTTAATTCCATAAAAAGTATTTAGTCGTTATAAGTTAGTATTAATCTATTTTACAACAACCTATGCGCAAGTATGTGCATTCAAAAGTGCGTAACACCTCTGTTGCTACCATCTAGGAAATATGCTCCTTCAATAAATAAGAGTACCTACACCAAAGTAGTACATTGGTAATAGTATGTTCACAACCACATGACTGTTTTTCATCACGAAACTTATCATTAACACAAAAAGTTGATTACAATATTATGTTAAAAATAAAATCTCAGGGTTTCCATAAACTTTTAGCCAAGTTTCTGTGAAAGTACCTTCGAATTTCAGACGAATGGTTTATTTCAACGTCGTTGTGCACCACTCAATAAAATAATGATCCAATTTAGCGGCAGATTCAAGTACAAGTTTGCCCCACCTGACGCTCCCTGGCAATGCCCGGGGCGCGTGATTAAAAAGAAAAGTTGTGCGGTAACATTTCTCGTCTTTATTATGGCGCAGATTGAGCAATAGTCAGCTTTGGTTCTTCTAAGTTATAATCAATTTGATTACAAAAAAAAATATCTTGGGTTATTTTTTATCGAACAATAATAATATTAGATTGTTTTTTGTTGCCACCGACCACACAGCCAATATACACCTTATGTTTGATTTTCCGTATTGAATGCATTCTGGCAAATAGCTGAGGTAAGACGAAGCGGGGTGACTGGCTAATTCAACGCTGTGATTGGCTAATTCAAGGTCACACTAAACGTTGGAAAGAAATAAATTAATTTAAGCAACGGGAAAGAATGAGACGGCACGAATTTATATCGGTACTATAAGCCAGATCTGTTGACAGAAGCCATTCGCCTGTTATTAAGAATCTATTGGCAGTGTAGTCGGTGGTTGTAGCATCCTTTCATAACTGAGACTGAATTGCCGAATATTTAAAAATAAACCACCATGAAACACAAATACCTATTGTATGGCTTGATGAACACAAACATTAATTAAAGTAACAGAAAAAAAAGTGTTAAACCATTTAATTTCTAACGAGATTATTATAAAATACCAAAACTGTTATTTACGCGCGGAAACATTTTGTAAATGGCTCATGCATAAATAAACAATGAACTAAGTAATCCAGCGTATGTGAAAGTACACACTTTTAAACGAAAAGTCCATGCAACGGGTTCGTCGGTAAACATATTTCAGTCCTTAACCGTTATTAATCCAATGTTAAGTCAATTAGGCGCAGAGTCCCTTATTAGGGGCGGATATAGCCGGATAGGGATATAAGTGCTTTGGGGCGCGTCGGAACGGAAACTAGAATCGCAACGCGGTCGCCGCGGCCTAATGGACCCCGCGAGACCTAATGCGCGTCTATGTAATGAAGGGACATGTGCCCTCGTGCGGGGTTGGGGCTAATGAATTCACGGTACTTATCAAACAGTTATTTAAAATTCAGGATTAAAACAAAATATTATTGTGTAACTACAAATTTATTTATTATCATTAAAATTAAGTTAATTATTAGTGATATTTAATTAGTAGTTACTTGATTACATGTTAATGTTAAATTTTCAGTAACATTTAGAGACATATAAAGTGGAAATGTTATTTTTACATAAATATGTTACTTTATGTATGTAGGTACTTTAGGTAGGTTCTTTACAAGTTAGGAATTTATTTTTAGTGTTCCTGAAAAAACAAATTTAAGTGCCTTTGTACTACAGAGCTTGTTACCTGTTTTTGTATCATTAAAGTTAAGGTCGATGGCAAATTGCGATGATTATTCGGTATTTATTACCTTGCATTAAAATTTTAAAGAACTAGCTGAATTTGGTAAGCAAATTTATTTGTTATTAAAATACATATAATATGAGTTTTATTCATAATGTGTACATCAAATTCCCACTCTTTATATCGTTTCAGTTACGGGATATATGATACACTTGACTGATATTAAATGCCACTGCATTTTCGGAGCACGGTAGTCGAGAGATCCAAAGGGCGTAACGAGGCTTAGTGGACCTCTAGTGACGTGTGAAACGAGCATTCTTGAGGTCGAGTGTGAGATGTCCAATTTTATAAACTTTATAAGCCATTTTCTACTTTGAAAACTGCATTAACGCGTTGTATTCACATCATCTAGAAAGCTCAATAGCCGTTTTTGTACGTTGGATTCCCGCACAGAGCCTTGGTTAGAATCTTGCCCGCAACACTAATAAAAAGCGCGTATTGTAAATTAAATATCACTTGCTACGGTGAAGGGAAACATCGTGAGGCCGAGGAGTTTCTTTCGCCGTTTCTTCTCCTCAAAGATTTAAAATTTAAAGGCACCTTAGCGAAACGGTGGTAAATGCAAAAAATGACGTTCATATGTGTATTGAAAATGAAAGTGTATTGAAAATGTGTATGAACCTACATATAATAAATGATTTGAGTTGAGTTTGAGTTATGTGTAGTTATAAGCATGTTGATAATAATTGACTCATTATAGCTATAATTTATTAAATTATGTTCATGTCAATTTGAGTTTTGACACTTGAATTAACATTAACATAACTCGAAACTATATTATTTAGCTAGTAAACCCGCCCTCGTTTCCGTTCGGTAAACTTGTCGTTGTTTATAAAGGCCCTCAATAATAGTTTTTCTCTTATAATTGTTCCATGTACAGACAGCAATCATTTACATTTTTATTATATCTATAGATTATTTGTATAGACTATATATTATGTAAAGATTATAATGTGCAACATTTGATTGATAATACTATCTATTAATAATTTGTCGACAGGTAAACGCTGGGGGCGATATCGTCGGTGGGGCTTTTATAAACAAGATCGCCAGAAACACATTACGACGGCTAATGGAAGAGAAGTAAAAAATAACGGAACGAGAGAAAATACCATTAAACATTTTCAATAAAGGTCGGTTGATGTCATTTCTTTCAGCCATTAATTCGGCTATTGTGAGTGACGGGGCCGATCGGCTACGAATTCAATCAATTGACCCAAACCCCGTTTGGGTCAGTTTGAAATGTTGGGGTGGTTGGCCCTAACAATCATTACCAGTGAGATTATTAACGATAGTATTGCGGCTGATGGGTAGGTAGGTATGCGTATAAATTTAATGGATACGCTCAACGTCGTTAACCACGTTTATTGATATCAGATCTTCACGTTAATGATAGTGGTTGATAAGATGGCTTTGAAGAGTACTAAATGCGTTCAAATCCCCTTGTTAGATATATGTAACTACATATTTCTCAGAGACGATTATATCTCTAGAATTTATAGTTCATGTAGCGTAAATCATATTCTTCATTGTTATAAAGATAGGTATTATCCTCATAACATACTAACTGACTGACTCATAAGCTCATAACGCTGTTAAAAATTATCAGATCTCACAGTGAGCTAAGCCTTACTACCTACTACTGTAAAAGTCACAATTCTGCAAGCCTTATTAACTATATAAATCCCACATCTCGGCAAAAAAGTAAAGCTACGTCGTCGCACAGACATTTCCAATGTCACGGGCTTATGATAGCAAATTATCTTACGTCTGTGAAACGGCCAAAGCCATACTTTGTATTTATGAACGGACTAAAATAAAATAAACAATTAACGTCATGGTAACATTAGGGTACCCAAGCCAGCGAAAACTGAATTCCATTTTGTTAGGCAATTCTGAAATTAGCGGGAACACACGCACAGGCTACATATAAATAGCCAAAAATTCTAAAAAATATTGATATAGGAACTATTGCGTTAACAAAAACCCCCAAGTATATGCGGTTTTTTTCAGACATCTTTCATTTAAAGACATTGATCAGTTTCACACGGGTAAAAGTCGTAATTGTAAAGGATAATAATAACATCAACTTCCAACATCAATAGTTCTGTCACTGACAGGTCATCGGCTTCGGACAGGATGACAGCGGTTATTCCATTGCTTTGAAATTCACTTTTATTGCATTTAAATTTTGTTTGATGCGTCCTCATGTCAGGCACTGAATGCATGCTATGATACTCGTAACTGAGAAGACATGATTTCAGTTGCTTTTGATTACACGAGTAGGAATATCGTATTAAAACTAATCACAGTTTCTTGACGAGACACTTTATGTTAATTTAATTTACTTTATTTTAAAACCGATATTTTATTTGTGATATTCTATTATTTTCTTCGTAGACTGCCTTTTGATATCTCAATCTATTATTTCATATCAATATTTTCAAAGTAGGTATCTATAAAACAATAAATTTCATCCTCTCCATGCTCGATCATGGAATGATTGAGGTGTACTTAGTATATCTCATTAGACGCTACAATCACCTGTGCTAATAATATTCTTGCGGTCTAACGTATCCAATGATTCTTTACTCTCGGTGTCCAGTTTGAGAAGATCTTTTTCTATATTATAGCTTTTGATATATTAGCTTAGAATTTCTATCAGATGTCGGTTCTGGTTATACTAGTCGCAGTCAGATGGAATAACAGCGTCAAACATCAAGCGTGGAATTTTGCCATTTCCAAGATGCGAACGGTTATTTATCAATGGAACCGTTGCGGTCACCGCGCTCCACTGCACTCGATTCACGGTTCCCGTTCGTATCGTGTGTGATGTCAGTTGGATGATCGTGCGGGAATCTTGGATTTCCTTTAGATTCATTATTTTTAGGGTTCCGTACCTTAAAATAAAAAACAGAACCGTTAAAGAATCACTTTGTTGTCCGTCTGTATGTCTAGACGATTTTTCTCAGGCACGCGTAGAAGAAGAAGTATCTGGAAAACTGTATGAAATTAATATCAAATACGCAGGTCTGCAATCCTTTGGAGTAGAAAAAAAAAATCAAACTTGTAAGTCAACGAAACTAAAATCGAAAAATCAATCAAAAATCTCCTGTTGTGCCGCCCGCATATTTTGACGCTCGCAAGGTAATCAAAACTAATACTTATGATATATTATTATGTGACATCATATATTATTATATTAACATGAAATTTGGCAAGAAAAAAGAACTTGACCAAACTGAACCAGAAGGAAACCTTGTGCTGACTACAAAGCTTGATTTACACTACCCAGAAATACGAGTAACATCCAGAGCCCCGACACTATACATTTACATACACACTTAACATCACGACAAAATGCATCACGAGTCGACACGCTATTACATTTCCTCCCTTACAATTTTACTATTCATTATGTACTTACCTAGATTGTTTAATTCATATGGTAAATTACCTTTTACTGTCAAATGCAGGAACTCAATAGAATTCAAGGAAGCAACAGAATGATGATCGGTAGACAGCCGTGCGTCAGGCTAGTCACGTAGTGTTGCCATTAGATCAGCCAAGGTCACGATTCGTCTGCTCACGGAGGTATCAAGGTTGTATCTTTAACCACGCGTTCTGTCGGGAAATGACGTAATAATTTTAACGTAATGGTTCAACTCCAAGTGTCTGTTCAAACGTGCGACAGCGACGCGACAGCGATGACGCTGCGACAGTCGTTATGGCTTGGCCACGAAACACGTCCCGCTAGATCATTTTTAACGATACAAAATAATGTCATGTCAACGTCAATGTCAATTTGCTTATAAATTCAAATAGTAGTTACAATCTGTAGCGCAATTTCGTGGCCACTCAAAGTCGATCATACTCGTATATTATTATATTTGTTGTTTACGCTCGACGCCAATGCTTGCAGCGCAGAGCGATTTAGTTTTGAGCTTTGCGGTTTGTAGCCATTGGCTCAATATTTTCAACGTTGCACATATTAACTGCAAAATGTCGCACGTGTGAAAGAAACCATGCGTTTGCATACAAACTTGCGTCATTGTCGCATGTGTGTGTAAACACTAAGCAGGTGTAAGGTGGTGTTAATTGTAATAGCTTTATGGCTAATGCGTCAGTATCCAACGTAATCGCCTTAAAAGTCACGCTTGTAACATAATACATTAAATTGCCTGGTTAACAAAGCTTTTCTCAGTAATGTTGTGATATTTTTATGGCTATGAATAATAATGGTACGTTTTGTTGAAAATGTTGTTTTAGCTAAACTATTTTTTCAATCGTGCTCTAAAATTAATTATTAAAAATATTGCATTGAAATACAGCATGTTATTGTGTCTCGCTTCTCGTGAAAGTTACCGTTTATAAGGTTTGCTACGTGCTGACGTTTTTCGGAGGGCACAAAATATTTAATTGAAAACTACACTAACTTACGTAGGTACTTTAAGATAATATTATGTAGCTCGTTAAAGGTTAAAGTCGTGTCATGCACGATTAATTCAATGGTACTTAATATTAATGAAGTTGTAAAGTAAGTATTCTTGAACTTAAATCCCTGAAGTTTATTGTATTTCTTTTGTTAGTCAGTTATCTCAGTATTTTTTTTTATTTTTTTTTACATCTGGACTGGAACCGGGGTCTTCTGGTTTCAGGACCGCCCGATTTCTCACATGAGCTGGCTCAAGGAGAGGGTGGTAGCTAGCGAGCAGGGCCTTACTCATACCACCAAGCCTAGAGTACTTTCGGGATTAACTGGAGGCTACAGAGTCCACCGACCTCTGAAAAGAGGGACCGGGTACCGTAACCCCGTCCGTGGTTCAGCAGGGAGCAGTAGATGTCGGCTTGGATTCAAAAGATGGAAGATGAATTGAGAAATACTCATTGACATTAGTATTTATGTCAATGGAAATACTTGATTAATTTGCTCTTTACTTCGTCGATGTACTACTCATTGCTTTATTACTCTGTACGAAGTCAATATAGTTAATTATATTGAAGTGCAACGCAATGTTGCCAGTGTACAAACGTATACACGTAATATGTACGTAATTATGTACATCAACTACTCGAACAACACTTAATTTCTATAACATATATAGACCGCCGTAAAAGCATCCATTTTATATTCATTAAATTATTTGTTGTCTGCACGAGGTTACTGTTAAGTTTTATAGCGTATTAATGCTTACGTTTAAAATTGTCGACTGGTATTATACAGCTTCGGCGACTAGTAAGACCTCTTACACACGACAGACATATTTGTGGTTATTATTAAGATATTGATCAAGACTTTTTTGGTTTTTAAATAGCCGACAATTGAACGGATGGGCCACCTGATGATAATAAATGATCATCGACATCCATGGGCATTCATAAGTCGATATCTTGGACGTTCGTTTCTAAAAATAAAATTGCAAATCAACAACGCCGCCACTGTAGTTGCCATCTTAGAAGGAAACAGGAAAGTCGGGTCATAATGTCTCAAAATTTCGTGATGTTTTCGTAACCTTAGAAGGACCCGCATTTGCAGTTTTTTTTGTAAAGCTTATATTTTGTAGATCATGATAGTATTTTTGGTTAAATGAGATTCCTAATTTCCTACTGCTATTATAGATAGCTCACTTATATTTACGGTTTTCTTCTTCCTTTAAATACATAAGCTACTCATAAGTCGTAGTGTACTTGAATGTTTTATCAAAATGATGTTTTATTATGATAATTATGCTTTTAAATGTAGGTACTGTAAAGCTAGATCTCAAGTAGCATTCAGCCTGATAACAGAATCAGAAACCGGTTGTTCCTCGCGTGTAAGGAGCCTAATAAATTGCCATAAAATATTTATAGGCTGCGACATACGCATGGTTCGTAATAGGACAATCCATTAAATATAAAACTTTGCCAATTTATGTGGTTAGGGATTATATTTTAAACCGACATTAAAAAGGAGAAGTTTCTTGAATAGGTTTAGAAAATTCTTTTTTTTATTCGAATGGACATTTGGACATACTTCCAAATTTCATCCATTTTTTATTGAGTTATTTGTTGGTAACAGTAATATTATAGATCCATCATTGAATTCGATTGTTTGTTAAAATTTTCTTTTATATACTTACCTGCTTACCTATAGAAATATATTATCAATTTTTATACACATTACGTGCTAATTAAGTGGTTACGTACTTCGTACGTACGGATGTATTTCTCAATACACGTAATTCGTAACAGTTACAATTATTTTGAATTTATTGGACAGAAAACTATTATCTGCGACTGAAACTTTTTGCATTCTGCGTCTATGATCTAATGATATCAACCGGGAACTTCTGCGATCTAATGATATCAACCGGGAACGTCTGCGATCTAATGATATCAACCGGGAACGTCTGCGATCTAATGATATCAACCGGGATCGACGCAACGATTTTATGTCCCATCCGTAACACGGTGATGCTCAAGAAATTTTTATCACCACCTACCGACCAGGCCCATTTTTGCTTAACTTGATCGATCTACGCTGGCTGTGAGCAATGAAGACCACTGATGAAGATCCTTAGGGGGAGTGAAAAGATGACGGTGATAGTGACAATGGTGATGATAACGACAATAATAAGGCTAAAGGTAATATAGTGGCCGACGAGGGAAGCTCAATTAAACTCTTGTCTGCATAATGTCGGGCAACGATTCATTGTGGCGGCCCTCCGGTTTCATTAAACGGTAGAGTAACCGTGTTAAGGCCGAATGACTGTTCTGCGTACACTTATTTATTTAGCAACTAGCGAGTCCAACTCTGTTTACTTTGGGAAACTCTGTTTTCAGGATCCATTTTGTGGCGTTGACTGTAGAAGTCGTTTTTAAAACATTTCATACTCATGTATCGGGCGTACTAGGATGTCCTGTTTTGTGGGGACACAAAGACAAGAATTCATGTCTAGACCGAAATAGACATTTAAACTTATTGAAAATCCACCTCGCTAGGAATCAAACCCTTCGAACGGCACTACACGCGGAAACATTGAATAGATTTTGTTGATACTAGGTACTCATATTCGTACCTCACTCACTCAAGGGTTACGGGTCACTCGTATTTATAGCTTACTTACTCGCTCACGGGTCTGACCTTAGGATACTTTTTTATCCTGGAAGTTAGGGCCAAATCGTTTTTGGTTCTGAGATTATTGGGGACAAACTTACAGACAAACATTCATAAAATTATTGTTATGGGATCTGTTGTGTTCATCCGATGCTATTCGAAAGCGTCCAATATTAAACACTGGCTTTTTATATTTCTGTAAATATAGGAAATTATCTGAATGTATCGGAGTGAATCCGCTCTTGGTCAGCGTGGTGGACTATGGCCTGTACTCCTCACGCTGTGAGAGGATCCTCGTGCCCAGCAGTGGGCCAGCTATGGGTTGTAATGATGATGATGATGATCTGAATGATATTAAAAACCGCATCAAACTACGTCGTGTAGTTTAAATGATCTAACTGCAGAGACACGAAAACCTTCTTCGTTTTATACTATATAAAAATGTACAGATATTATTATCAGTAACAGTTTTATATTGTATAGACAACATTATTTGAACTTATGAGGGATTGTTGATACATTTACATTCCTAACAAACACTATGGCCACCCTAGTGAATTTGACTGAAATTTAAATCCACAGTGCTGTTTATTGACATTATTGTCACAGCGGAATATAGTCCGAAATAGACGAACCGAATAACTGTATTGAATTAACGGACATTGTGATAGTTTGTAAACAATTCAGTTTGTGGATTCTCTCACTTTATCCTTTGACAGATGCATTTGCCTAATTACGGATCATTTCGTTCAACAACGTTTGAATGTGTGTGAATATTTATGTAGGTCTTGCTTAGTTTGCGACTATCGCACATTCTCAACATCTCTATGTTTTAAGTGGTTATAAAAGCATAGCGGAATATACAAATTTTATTTTAATACGGTTGCACACGATATTTAATTTGTAGTCGATATTTCAACCCTATCTGTGATCCATCTGTCATTCTGTCAAAAGTACCTCCGCGCCACCGTAGATTAGGCGTCACCAAGATCCATGCAACTGGGTCGAAATATCGGCGTACAAAATAAATATCTAGAGTAATAGGAGTTTGATCATAATAAAATTTGTTGAGAATGCTTCTAGGCATTATGTCCGGCCAGTATCATAATTATAAATAAATTTATTCTCACATGTAGCTTGGTGTTACTCATAGTTAACTTCCGACCTCGCTGTAAGTTGCGGAATACGGCCGATCTGTTACAATAAACACAAGCCGTTTCGCTATGCAACGCTTCTAGCTAATTAGACGCGAAGAATTCCTTATTACATTTGCATTCTCCTCGTGTGGGTTGTTAAAATTATTAGTTTTAAACATAGGACCATATAAGCAATTATTGCCGACTGGTTTGAACATTGGACTCAAGAACAGGGGGCTTAGGTTCGAATCCTGCACGCACCTCTAATTAAAAAAAAATGTGTGTATATGTAATTTTATAATTATACCTCCAACCTACACAAAGTAAGTTACATAATAAAAAAGGTACGATGAATTGTCTGACCTTATTTCAACGAATGAGAAACTTGAAAATCGTTTTCAAACCTGGTTCGCAAGCAGAAAACAAAACACAATAAAATGCTCCACTTAGCGGTAAGTACCTCTCGTATTATCACGGGCGTTTCGTGCTGAAGTAAAAAACACACAAGCGTCTAACACGAGGAGGGTGAAAAAAAATTTAATTCAAAAGATTTATAACAGCGTACACGTCAAACGAAGCGCCGAGGCGACATTTTAAAATGTCGTCTTATAAGTATTTCCTTAGCTACATCGATGGGTCCTACGTATAAGGGCCAAAATGCAAAATGACAACTTTACAGGAGAGGCTTTCAAAGTTTAAACTTGCTGTAACTTAAGATTGATAAAACCGAAATTTATGAAACTTTGCTTGTTTACTAAGACAATTGTCCTACTTATATATACTGCACCATTTTATATATATATTAAACAGTTTTTTTTTTACTGCATATTGGCCCTTTTACGTTAGTTTTTGTTAAAATTATTTGTATTTTAAAACACCATAAAAGGGCCAATGTGTCAAATTGGCCAATATACGTGTATTATGCCAAGTTGCATAATATAAGTATTTTTAAATATTTTTGAATTAATTATAAATTTACTAAATTCTGACTTCTACTAAACTTAGCACGATACTTGGATGCCATCTTTCAGTTATTAATCTAAATTGTAACGCTTAAACACAGTAACGAGATTTTGTTTTATCACAGCGCGGGCGTTGCTCCGTCTGACGTATAAGTGTCAAACTAACCGATTGGCCCAAATAATAAAAAAAACGCGCGGGAAGTCCCCGCGTATAAGTCTCAAATTACTCTTTGGACCTTATACGTTTCAATCCACGCTACATATGCCGTTATACTTTAATAGAAAGTCGTGTTTCCATGCAGTTTTTCTTTTTTTTTAAAAGCTCACACGATTAATCATATCGATAGGATGCGTTTATCATAAAAAAGTCAAAATCGTCAAATTGTTAGTTTGGCCCTTATACGTAGGACCCATCGACATACGTTACGACGAAAGTATTATATAGTATACGTTAAGACCTTAATATTAGCGAGCGCGGGGTGGCTGCGGGTTTGCGATTCAGTTACATGCGGATTTGCGATTGAAAGAAAGAAATCATTTATTTCGTCCCTAAATACAACTCGTGCAGTATGTAAAATAGAAACACTCTACAAGACATAAAGCTATGAAAAGATTCACACTCAATTTGTGTCATGTGGCGACCCACGACTACTGGTTTTCAGTTTGAACCTTTTTTTGCGCGAGGTTCGAATAGGTAAAGTATCCAATATATTAATTTTGATTGAGTCGTGTTGTTATGTCAGCAATTTTAATGTTACGCTTACCATAGTACGCTTCTCGTATGGTGCAATCTTAATCATTATTTATCGAAATAATTTGTCACAATTATTATACACCCAACAAATACTAATGGACAGAGTTTAACCCCTCAAGTATAAAAAAAATTGCAATTTCACATCGATTAAAAGAAATAGATTTAGTAATAATACGCGGAGAACCGCAGCACGAATCATTATTATACTTTATAACTCATAATAATGGAACCATTAAAATCCGTGTTAGTTTTACAGCCATCATTAGTTCAGTTGAGCGTGTGCGAAACGCCTTATCTGTTCAACAAAGCCAGCATTGCGACTATTTTTTTTTTCAAGTGCATTTCCCCCGACATGGCGTAGCGCAAATGAAAGGTGGCGGGGTAAGGGAAGCAATTTACGTCACCCTTGGTTGCTCACGACTGCGCCGCTAGAGGGCGCTTTGATGCGTATTCATTAAATGCGTAAGCTTGAAGTAAATGAAGACCAATATGCGTATATGTTGCCTGTGTACGTACCAAGTCTTGACTTTCCGCTATGAAACGTATTTGGGTCAAGATTGCTGGCTTAAATATATCGCTTTAAAAAGCATACAGTGCGTCTACTCTATTAATGGCTCTCGACAATCTTCGTTCTTCGTGTTTTAGCTGTTTATCGTCATTATTTATTTTTTATTTATATATTATTCATTTATAAACATAACAAACATTACAGACACAATCTAACCATCATAATCTAATTATAATTATTGACTTACTTAATGTTGATTATTGTCATACTGCCGTAGCCTAGTTGGTAGTGATTGCATGCTAAGCAAAGGGTGTTTGGTTACCTAGTGGTTACGTCCTATGGCCCCTATTTCCCCTTGAAAAAAATTACAACCGTTTTTGCTGTTTTATTATTTACCTTTTCATTAACTATATCTCTAAAATGGTAATAATACCTGGTACATGTGCTCCTTATATCAGAAGTAGGTACTACATTATCTATGCTAATACAATAAAGCTAAAGATTTTTTTTGTTTGATAAACGCGCTGATCTAAAAAACCTTTTTTTGATTATGATAACCAACCACATTTATGAGTAAGGCTAAGCTAAGGCTACTTAGCATTACGCAACAATTTTTGGTAAGTCTTAATATCTACTTTCCCGAAGTCTAGCGAGGGCGGGTTACTTGTAGTACATATTTCACGATAAAACTTTTTTATACGGCCCTTACGTCGTTTTTAAACGTAAGCTTGCGACATTAGCACACAATACATTTTACACGGAACACTAGCGCTCTCGCTCCAATTTTCTGCTGCGTTAAACTTACGAAATCACTTTTTTCGAGGCCCACGCCGAGTGGTGGAGTTTGTCGTTGTAATATCGTAGGTTTTCTTCATAATTAGGTATCTTAGTATCGATTTATTTTAAACGAGCCTATTTTTTACTAATTATTACTTTTGTTATTTATTCTAAGTTATTGCTTGACTAAAACAACAACAAAAAGGAAAAGGAAAACATCGTGAGCAAACCCTGCACACCTGATAGTTCTCCAAAATGTTCTCAAATGTGTTTGAAGTTTGCCAATCCCCACTTGGTCAGTGTGGTGGACTATGGCCCATGCCTCTCACATTGTGTGGGGAAACCTGAGCCTTACAGTGGGATGGGGTGGCCTTCATGATGAAGGTGGATTGTAGTTGTGAAGCGTACTCTCAACTGATGGTAAGCGGTCCCTGTCGCCCATCACAGGCACCCCCGATGCGTTGAAGGCCAACAAAGAAGGTTTAAGAAAGAAAGAGAATCGCTGGACTGTTATGCAAAAACAACCGAACATAATGAAGCATTCGTTAACGATCGAAGGTCGCGTGCTCGGCCATCATTAATTACGCGGTGATTACGATTTTCTTACGGTGCTAACGCGGCACATTTGTCATTAGTCAATTAAACATCTGTAATTAGTTGGCCGTTATCGATATGAAATAATGGTAGCCTATTAATTGATTGTTAAGTTTATCTTTACTAACTTAACCCGCGCGCGCTTTGCTGTGGTCCTAAAGAGTAGTAACACATTGGGCCCGAACGTCACTTGAACAATCTTACTTCTTTACATACCTTGTTACTAGCTGTTATTAACTACAACTGACTAATTTAACTATCACTGACAGTCCCTGTCCCAGTCGTCATACTTATTAACGACCTGACTAACTAATTTTCTTAATAACACTTTCTGTTAACTGGACTAACCCAGTCTCCTAGTCTCGATTTAAGTCTTGTTCTGTGTCGGTCACAGATGTCATGGGCGTCAGTGGAACGGGAAATTATAAGTAAATCGCCTAAAATTTTTCACATTTACATTAATTGGATTACATTAGCTAATTATAGATAAATGTTCTCCGAATAATAAATTGAATTTGAATTTTAACTTGATATAATATGTATCTCTAATGGTTAGCTGTGTAGTCAAATATAAAAATTCTAAAAATCATTATAGCGTAAATTTAAAACATTTTCTTATTTTTTTTTCCATGTAGGTACATCAGTGAGAACTTTATTATTACAAATAAACAAGCGAATTTATATGCATGTAAAAATAGTAATGTTAAATCCAGTTAGGTATGGAGGAAGCAGTCGTTTTCTAGATAGCAAGCGAGCTACTTAATCACATAATAAGTAAGCAATTAAGCTACTCAAGTCCAACTGGTTGTGAATAACATGCGTTAAGCTGGACTGTAGTGTGGAGTTATTAAAGTTTGGTATGCTAGGTATATTTCTTCATTTTTTATCATTTACACAAGTGTTCATTGCTATCAAGCAAGCTATCAAGCAGTGATAGCCGTGTGGTTAAACGTTGGACTCCCGAACCGGGGGGCCCGGGTTCAAACCCCATCACACACCTCTAATTTTCAAAAAATAAGTGCGGATTAGAATTTAATTCGGTTGCTACGGGGAATGAAAACATCATGCGGTTCTCCATATTGTTCTCAAAGGTGAGTGAAGTCTAATCTTCACTTGGTCAGCGTAGTAGACTATGGCCTGTACCTACTCTTCACAGTGTGAAAGGAGTTCTAAGCTTAGGAATGGGACAATTATGGGTGCATGTATTTTATTAATTTATTGTGAAAGTATTGAAACGATCAGTTTAATTTCTTTTCATTTTTTTTCTTATTGATTGATACGTAGCAATGCCGCATTGCGCGTAGAGTGCGTCAAGCCAGTCCCGCGGGATCCCGCGGAATGAATCACTACCATTAAGCGGGCGTTGGTTAATGTCCCCGGCCGGTACAAACTTCGATGCCCCTGGAACCATTAGTCTACCTTAATGAATCCTACTAAATTAAATAAATAAACAAAATTTTAAAAATTCACATCTCACTGTTCAAGGGTTATTATAAGGTTCATGATAAAAAAAATGATATTTTTCATATTTGTTGGTAAGATTCTGTTTTATTCAATGCCCCTGGAATCATTAGTCTACCTTAATGAATCCTACTAAATTAATTAAATAAACAACATTTTAAAAATTCACATCGGACTTTTCAAGGGTTATTATAAGGTTCATGATAAAAAAATGATATTTTTCATATTTGTTGGTAAGATTCTGTTTTATTCAATGCCCCTGGAATCATTAGTCTACCTTAATGAATCCTACTAAATTAAATAAATAAACAACATTTTAAAAATTCACATCGGACTTTTCAAGGGTTATTATAAGGTTCATGATAAAAAAATGCTATTTTTCATATTTGTTGGTAAGATTCTGTTTTATTATTTAATATGAGCTAGATGCTTTTGGCATAATATTATATAACCAGCGGTTAGAAATAATTAAGAAAAACAAAAGGTTGCAATCGCCATAAAATATGACGCTAAAAATGTTTGGATTTTCGAGAACGAAAAAGTGAACGGTAACTTTCGATATCGAAAACCTTTTTAGATACGACCATTACAATATCAAATTATTCGTAAACCGAATCAACTACATGACACTCAACATTTGCAGTATATTCATTAGAGACACTCTATTTTGCTTGAGAATAAAATAAAAACGTTAGTTAATTGTAACTATAACTGAATTCGCAATAGTATTAACAGTCTGATTGTATCATCGCCTAAGGGAACCGAACAAAAGTTCTTTCACTCATCAATGATTTAACCTGGAACACCTCGTCCAGAACTGAAATTCAACTACTTTAGAAAACTTACAGCGAAGAGCAAGAAACTCGGTCTTTAATCAGGTTTTAATTTATGAAATACGTTTTAATTGGAACCTAGTGTATAACTTACTTGATTAAATCACGAAGGAGAATTAAACTGAGCATTATTTCTTAGAGAATATTTTGTAATGAACAGGTTGTCGAACTTTATTTAGAGTGACACTGAACTACTTCGAGACGATACCTTTGATCCTCAAGCAAATATAAATACTAGAAAAAATTACAGAAAAGATTTTGCAGACTAATTAACATTTACATTATCCGTTTGCAGTACCTACAGCAATTTAATATTGTAACTTAAAGCAAATACGTATCATTTTTTAAGGTACAAAGCAACCGCAGAAGCCTTTAATTAAATTGCTAATAGGTGTTCATGAATTATAGTAAGTACATAGTAAGGTTCTTTAACAGCTTGGCTAATTATATTATCATAACTCTTTTTATTTAAAAAGAGATATGGTAATCATGTTGACATTTGTCAATCTGAAAATGACTAAGTATATTTGTATTCAGTATCTAAATTACAGTGCACGAATGAGTTCTTCGTTTTTTCTATGGACACGTATCGGTGTAACCCACGTCCCATTTTCCACGGACGATGGTAATGACTTAAAACCAAAACAGTTCCCGTTTGCTTGTTTAAAAAAGTAGACGTCGTTGAATTCGTTGCCGAAATTTTGTGTCTTTTTTATCTTTTGTGAAGATAATCAGTTATCGATAGAATTCACAACGGACACAGAAACCATAGTTGACGATTTTAATTGGATTACCCGCTTGCTATCCACCCTTTAAAAGCGCAGGAATCTTTGAAATAACATTTCTGTCGCTCGTAAAACCTACATAGTTGGTACATTTCCCCGCTAATTGGTTTGTTGGAGAGATGTGCCACGGTAGAGATGATAAAATGGAAGCGGCGTGTTATGGTACATATAAAATCATTAATAGGTTGGGAAAATAAAGAGACAAACGCAAAATTTTAGCTTTGCGATGTGCAAAATATTTTATGAAGCTGTAAGTATGCCGCCGTCTTCAGTAGTTAGTGGGGTTTTGAATTATTTCATTTTTATTTAATTTGTAATTAGTAGTCACATAAATCTTCGTCGTCGTAATTAGAAACATCATCATGATTTAATTCATCATCATTTACCCTTATGGGTATTCATTTGGGAATCACTTAATAAGTCGTATCGCTTCGCTATCGTCTCGCTTCAAAGTTATAATTGTTAAAATTGTTAGGTCAAGAGTCTTATGATCTTCCCTCCTGACAAATATCATCTTTTTTAGCAATTTCTCCACTTTTTCCGGACTTCCTTTTCTTTTGTAACCTTGTGCTAAGCTAAAAATTAGATTATTTTAAAGGTCATGGTTAATGTATATGAAAATCAAATATCTGTAGGCATAATTAAAAAATAACAAAAAAAATGTTTGTGTGCCTGAAATCTTACCGTTCATTATTTTATTTTTGAACAGACTAGAATAAGCGTTGTTGCCTGTTTAATCAGGCTCTGTTAAATTGTAAAGTTTATCAATAATATTATTGTTAATTATTATTATATTTTGCGTCCAACATCCTCGACTTCATCGCCACGTACCATCAGGTGGGATTGTTTTCAATCTTTAAATCAAAAAATGTAAAAAAAAGTAATCAATATTATCACTGGTATTATTTATTATCTTTCCTTGAAGGCTAGCTATCACTGTCTTAACTCAGCCGCCAAATAACACTGCTTATTCTGTCTTATGCTGGCTCTAATTGGACCATTTTTAAATAAGTTACGCTTTAGTTTGATTTTATAGACACTTTTTCTTTACATAACAATAATATAAAATATTGTTATTAGTCTAGGGTTATCTATAAATTTTGAAACTCCCTAGAGCCGAACCACACAAAGGTTATACGAAATGTGAGGTAATAAAACTAAACACAGTAATAAATTCAATTACGATGCGAATGACAAAAACCATTATTGCGCGCCATCGCCGCAATCTCGTGACGAGTGGGCGGCATTCAACGTTTTAAGTTCAGACTCAGGTCACGGTTGATGTTCTCGCACATTTGCGGAACCTAGCTTGGGGGCAACAACGTGAGCGCTTTTAATTTATCTTCTTCAAATATAACGGCCATCTACTGAGTCTTTATTATATCGACTGGCGACTTTATTTCGTTTCAAGGAACATTCTACTCATCATTTAGGCCACGGCCTATCATCTTCTAGGCACGGCTGATGTGCTCCGGCATTTGTGGAACCTAGTTTGGGGGCAACAACGTGAGCTTTAATTTCTCTTCTTCAAATATAACGGACATCTCCTGCGTCTTAATTATATCCCTGGCGAACTCACTTTATTTCGTTTCCGGAAACATTATCCTTATTAAATTCACAATTAGCATCAGTATTTGAACCATCTATTAACTTAACCTAACCTAACCTTTACGATCCGTACTAACTTTTATTTCATAAACAGATGCATGTAATCTGAAAAAAATGGGTTTTGTTATAAAAAATAATAACAAGTTTTATTATTATAAATATTAGAGAATCTATAATAATAAAAGTTCGTTAGTCTTGCGTTCTTATTTATGTATAAAATTACCACTTGCATCAAGTCTTTTCCACATAAGTGCGATGGATTAAGATCATTACCATTCATATTGTTGAAAACCAGATATCTACAGTGGGATATCATGGGTCATGAATTGTATCTAGGAATAGTATCGTTTCATTTTAAGAATCAGAATCCTATTCGAGTTCAGTTATGGATGGCCAATTTGAACTCATGCTAGGATTGTTAGGCACGTATGAAAACTTTACTTTTGAGTGTGCCTATTAGCTATTTCTAAATAGCTATTATTATTTTTCATGTATTCAATAACATTATTATCTAGAGAACATTTTAATTAAGATTTATTTTCCACACTTTCGTTCGCGAGGTACGGAAAAGGCAGAGTTAAGATTTTAATTAGTAGGTAAGTACGCCTTACAACTGAAAGGTTTGATGAAATAAATTTTCAGAGCGAAAGTAGAGAAATGAAGATCATCTGAACAAGATTATTTTTTTGTTCTTAAAGTAAATTTACCTTTTTGTGACGCGTTACGTTTTATTGTGAAATTAATAGTGATTTTTATAAATTACCCGACTTTGCTTCTCTGATTACTTATTATTTTATTATAGTTTATTAATTTAATTAAATTTAAATATTAAATTATTATTTTACTAGTACTAGTAGCTTACTAGTAGCTTAGTAGTAGTAGTTACTTTGTAGTTATAGTATGGTAAGATAAAGATATTTATTACAATAGTTGTATAAATGCCGTCAACATCCGTACTAAGTCAAATCTGATATCCTATTATCCCTGTTGATTTTCCTTGAGATAAACCCGTAACATAAATAAAAGACATGGCAAGTAACATCGATACGATTCGATACTCGAAAAATCGTTCAATGGTTGCGTGATTATAGAGCAGCCAGCCACACAGACAATAATGAAAAAACAATGTTTGCTTGTCTAAATTGAACTAAAAAAAATGTCCACTATGCAGATATGATCCCGTCACCACAGATTAATATGTATAATGTTAGAGGTTTATTATTAGTATAGATTTTGGAATACGTACCATAGTCGACGTCCTTAATAAAGTACAAGTACGTAGCGTGATAACATAACAGTAATACTTAACTATTATATCCGTTTTGCTCTTTTCTTCCAACTTAAATCTACACTGAGATCCATTCATTCTTTTATAAAGCAATACGTATAACGAATATCACTTTAAATGTTATTTCAGACGTTGTACAGAACCGTAAAGATTTCATCAAATTTATTGCCTATATCTCGGTACGCCGTTTAAGCGTATTGAATTGATAAGTGCCTTGGGTTATGTTTGAGATGGAAATTGTGCCCTGTTTCATGCTGTATCTCTGTTTGTTCCAGGTCCTCGTGATATATAGGCGCTGGGGAAATTTGCAGATAAAGGTAAAGTTTATTCAGTCAAACCTCTGAAGCCCTTATGTACTCGTAGATCTTACTGAACATATCAGTAATTATTAGGCAGAATGTACGAAAACGAATTTTAAATTGGAGGATATGGCTGAAAAGAATATTGAAGCTATAATTATGTAAGATACTTACATTACAAACTCACGACTAAGAAAATCCGTAATGAGCTGATGATCGTCAAACGCTTGAACAGATAATCATAAATTATAGCTACTTAGGAACCAAGTCGATCACGTCAGCTTTCAAACATTATACTGGCACGCGTGAAGCACTTAATACGCCGAAAATGCTTTACATCGTTTTGGAAAATAGCTGTTATTCTTACATTGCTGGACCGATATTAATCAAACATAGCTAAGAACCACCACCACAACAAGGAAACTGACTTTGAAATGAATAAAAAACCGCATCGAAATCGGTCCATTCGTTTCAGAACTACGATGCCACAGATAGACGCACAGACGGACATACATCGACGTCAAACTTATAACAACCTTCTTTTTGCGTCAGGGGTTAAAAATAGGGCTGATTTTAGCAATCCATTAACAACACAATACAACGTAATGGTAGTTCTTTATATTTGAGGAGGCATAAAGCTTATTGCTACGCAGGATTGGTTATTGGTAAACCCAAGTATCGTTACCTTGACGACTAACTAACGAAGACAACAATTACCAATGGTTTACGTGCCGCCTGAAGCTCGAAAGTATCCAATTAAGTCTGCCACAAACCAACCATTGGCAAAGAGGATGTAGCATAGTTAAGCCGAAAACTTAAGATTAATGTAAGCCTTCATTGTAATATGTATAATATTATTATGATCGTTTCAAATGAAAAAATATTTTTCGTGTCCTAGCAAATTAATTTAACAGCGTTCGTGGTATTGTTCCTTTTGCTTTTGCCGTTTCCTCGATTACTTTTCCCAATCAAAGGCCTTCGGTCGCGTGAACATTGTGAAAAGTCGCCACAATCGGGTACAAATCGCGTTCGCGCCCGACTGCTTGAAAAATGGCAACGACGTCCAACTACGATAATGCGCCACGTCGGACGATCTATCAGCCGGGCGCCGGAAACGCTACGAACAGTCGTACGTCTTCTGGAATAACTCCATTGTGCCTCGGTTGGTCAAGGAACTTTTGTGGCGCTTTTAGGCTTCTGACATTTTTTTCTTGACTTACAATTAATTGGCCCTTGTGCGACTCAAGTAGCTACCATTGATGCGAATAAAGTTTACACTTTATTTGTCATTAACTTTATTTTAAATTAAATATATCATTTTGATGGAACCATTGAATGAATACTCGCCTTATTATTTGGCATTAGTTTTTATTTTAATAAAAATAACGCTGCCCAAACTTACTTACTCATTAGGATTCCCTGTGTCGTGAGTGCCATGGAAAAAACACAATGATAAAAACAATCACCCAGATCGAGAAAAAAAAACCAAGACAAACAAATAGTACCTAACTGTCCAAAAACCGTACGCGTAAAACATGTCTTGTAGCTTGAAAGAAAAAACCTTTGTCATCATCACTTTTAAAGTATTAAAAATTATGAATTTTGACAATAATATAACAATTAAGTAATTTGTTTTCATTCTGTTTACTTTCATGGGAGCTAATAATCTTAATTGAGTCGTTACACGCTTAAGAAACGGCAACGTAGTCATTGGAAAGATTGCAGAAACCCTCTTAAGTGCAGGAAACGTTGTGAAGCACTTTAATCCTGCAAGTGCAGTGCCGCTATTGTATTACCTGTAATAGCTAGTAATCCTCTAGTGAGACTGAAGACAGGAAAACATTAGAAGGCCTGTGGAAAATAAATATTTCATTGGACTATTGACCGCAATGTTGATTTTTTTAAAGGTGTACGTTGAGTGTGAGGTGTTTAGAAATGTACCTATAAGCCAGCCTAGCCAGGTCTATCTTTACTTACCCATTAATGGACTACATAAATAAAATAAGCGCTGCAACTATCCATTTAATTTAAATTTTCTCAGTTGTATCAAATAACAATTTTACTCATTTATTTCATATATAATCATTTATTTCATGTATGTAGGTATTTATATACACGTATAACGTCAATTTTTTGCATTTAAAATCGTTTTGCCAAGTTTTAATTTTAAATCTTAAAGAGAAAAAACGGTGATATAAACTCCTCAGCACAACTTTTAAAAGCAGTGCCTACAATTATTTACGATTTTTTTAAAACAGGTCCACTCCTCTGCATAATTTTGTTCAGCATACAAGGGTTTTATACTATTGTAGTAGTAACTATCAGTGATATCAGTCTCCACATATTTAGAAAAATCTGTATTTCAGTAGATCTTTGCATGTACATAAAATAAGAAAGTAAATAAATTCGATCCATTTTATCTTTTTCCTATTCTAAATCGTAGTCCCCTAGCCCTAAGCTAATCTTTGCAATTATCCAACTGCCAATTCAATTGCGAACATTCCGAACCCTCAACGAATATATCTCCCTAAAAGGAAAGATTGCATAGTCTTTCCAGATCATATCTCAATATTCATATTTGATCGTACAGTTATGAAACTCTATGGATCATAAGGAAAAATGAACCTTTTTATCCAGTGATGTAGAATCAAAATTCAATGGCTTTTAATAAAGTCTGCCTTCGCAATTACCTCCGCTGTCGCTAGGGGCGGAAATTTTACAAAAAATCATCGTCAATACATAAGAGTCCATGCATATCTTAACAGTCATCTTAGCTCGAGATTTGACGTATTACATTTTGGAGTCTGTATATTTTTAAATTTTAATGCTATTGAGGGTAGTAAATATTAATATAATAAGAATTCAATTTAAATAGGTTTGTAGAAGGTTATTATTGTTTTTTTATTTACAGTATTATAACGGCAGATGAAGACAAAGAACCGGAACGTGAATAAACAGAAATGAAACTGAGAACTAGAAAGAAAATTTGCTAATATTAGCATTTCAGCCAATATAATAAACTAATCGCTCAAAGAACCAAAGACATGTGAGTCTAGATGAAAAAGTCTTCTTTAACTGTCATATCGAAATCGCATATCTTGAATTTATACTTCGGAGAGAATACGCGAACATATCTAATTGTTGAATACTGGTCACCGTATTGTGATTATAGATAGTGAAATCTTTATTGCTCAAATACTTTGTAATATATTTTCTCGTATATTAAATTAGATTGTAATAAAATCGAAGATTGGTCACTAAAATATATTAGATAATAATCGATGAATTTTAATGGAATGAAGAATTAATATATATTGGAAGACAATATTCAGTAATTGAATATGAAAATGAAGTACAGTATGTTCTTCTTACGAAGACGGATTTGGTTATTGAAAGCTGTACTAATTCTAACAGCCGTTTGGTTTATGATAGCTTTGCTTACAACAAACGGCAGTACTAGAAATGCAATCGGAGCTCAGCCAATCGAATATGATGATGCGGAAGCGAAAACATTGAAATTGGCTAAGCCAACATCGACGAAAAGAAAAAGTGAATCCTATGGAAACAATTTATCGGATGGTAAGTTTTATTTTGACTTTACAGCATGTATTTTTAAGGTGTAGGTGTTGTTAATTAAGCCATTTATCTGCTTTTTATTACTATCACCTCGTTTTGTTTATACTATATCATCTAAATTTATATACTGAATCGTAGAAAAAATAAATATTAAAATGAGGGCTGTCATACTACCCGAAAAGATTTGTTCGAACATTTTCTCTGCAGAAAACTCAATTATTTTTCAATTTAATTCCAAAGCTATCAAACTAATGATCTTGAGGAACAATAAACTTGGAAACCCGCTTTCCGAGAGAACACGCCACTTTTCAATAGGCAAATGGATTCTTAATTATGTCAGAAATAATCTTTGTTAAGTCTATTTAGTACGCCGCCGCCAGGTTTAATTTATCGCCTGTCAGATTTTTATGACCTTTGTATATTGGGAGATTGAGTGTCCATTAGATACTCCCTCACGCGCATTGTTCGCATTTACTTGGAAACTTGTACAATTCTGATTGTCTTTGAGTCCGCGCAATAGAAATGGTAATGAGAACAGACATTATACTCGTAGTATTCTAGAATTAAAATTACAAAGAGAGTTTTCTTCGGAGATTTACAACCTTGATGTTACGGTTCGTTATTATATTTAAATTATCTTTTCGTTGTGTTCTTATATCGTGTACTTATTCTTTTACTTTTTAGTTATATAGTTATATAACGTGGTTGTGTCGATGATAATAATATTTAATTTCTATGTTTACATAAACAATTTTGCCAATTTTTTCAGTAGCAGCACTAAACAAAAACATATAGTTGGAATCATCAATTTGTGTAACACGATAATTCAAATCAAATTCAAACTTTAAATTTTACTTTATATTTATTTGATCATCAAGCATAACATCTTTATTTATTATTTTATTGTGCCCTTTATTTTTTTGAGTAGTTAAATGACTGTCTGGACATATATATATGCCTTATTGTTACTGCAATGCTATTTGAAAAGGCTGTATGCTTATGCATGTACTATTTTGCCTGTAACTTAACCTGTTTGACTATGATATAAAACTTGTTGCTTTTATATTTCAAAACAAAAAGAACTAGCCAATATTAGATAATGCTAATCTATTTTTGTTGCGTTTAATTTTTATTTACTGACACTATGCATGATAACGTGCGTTTGTCCGTCACAGCGAGGACCAGAATCGATTGGATCGGTCGGCTAGCGGGAATCGAAGGTAATTTTATGCTTATATGTTGTAAAGCTTATTTTTTGTAATTTGTGCTTATATGTTAAGGTGCCGGTTTTAAATGCTAATATTTAAACAAATTCGGTTTGGTGGACTGAATTAGTATGGTTTAGCTGGTAAAATAGTAATAGTATTAAATAGTCTAAAATTTAGACTAGAAGTTACTGCTTAACATACGTCTATGAAACGTCTTGATGTTTTGTGGTGTAGATATTATGTTAAATAGGTACTATTCAGTGTATATATACCAGTTAATAAAGAATTACTGTCAGATTCGTTATTAACAGATAATATTTTACGTTACTCATTTCAAATGTGATGATTGTCATTCTATCTCATTTATCATCTTGAACTTTTTATTGAATTGAAAATGATTGATAAATTTCCAAGGTGGATGTCAATACTGATAATTCATGGTTTGTTTTGTGGCACGTTTCAAGTAGAGAAATTCCTTTAGGAATGATTTTATATTTATCCCAGAGGGTACAGTATTTTATAGACAGGTTAAATTTAGATTTCCTTAGATGAAAATAATTTTCAAGTAACAAATAATCAATGTAACTTAGGAGATGACAATATTCTTGGCTCATTTATTCAAATATCGAACGAACAGTATTTTGTCTCTATTCAGTCTTAATTTGGCCATTCAGGTCAAGTAGGCAGAATGCATAGTACAGAAGTAAGTGAAAAAGGGAGAAAGATATAGACGAATAACACGAGCAATTTACGACCAACTAATAGTCGATGTTCCCACGAGCTTAAAGGATGCTATTAATCGGCTTGCATTAATCTGCCGTATCCCTGCAGGGCTAGGTGTAATAGCGGCGCCGGGATCGGACAACGCACCCGGTGAACTGGGCAAACCGGTCGTTCTGCCGAAGAACATGAGCGAAGAAGCAAAGCTTACTGTATCTGAGGGTTGGAAGAAAAACGCCTTTAACCAATATGTCAGTGACCTGATATCGATCAGACGGAAGTTACCCGATCCGAGGGACGAATGGTAAGGAATTTGAGGTTATCACAGAATGTTTGAGGGTATATAAAAACAAGATTTTTCGCATGCGATAATAATGCTGTCTTCTGTAAATCTGGGTGAGATGAGAACCATTTGTCACCTCGTAATGGTATCTCTTAGGCAAAGAACATATACCTATAGGACAACGACCTTTATCTCTTGAGAGAAAATGACGTTCTATCGAATCTCCAATGTAGCCGTAAGCGACCGTCACTTGCGAGTACATACTGGTTAAACCAGATCGATCGGGCGGAAACTCCCCGAAGCGCGGGATGAATAGTAAGGGATTAAAATGAAGATGCTACGTGTAGTAGGTGTCAGGTGCTACAACTGTATTTTCTATCAGCGAGAGTTTATTAGTTGCTAAGTATATTACTCGTACATTTTGTTCTCTAAAATTTATTGTTCGCGTTTACTATATTAATGTTTTAATATTCGTACAAATAATCAAAATTTTAACATTTTTGTAGAATAAAAGCGATTTAGGACTGTACACCATTGAAAGAATTTCCTTTTATTTTCGCAAACATTTAGATTTCCATTTCGAAGGCGGTAATAAGGTGAAACGACAAATAATATACTACTCGTACACCTCAAAAACGCTTTTGCTAAGAATAAGTGATATTATTTTAACATATTTTGGCGTTATAAAAATATATGTGTTGTTATGACGTGTTCCTAGATAAATTCCTACATAATTTTCTTATTTGTTTACTCTGTTTTAGGTGCAAACAACCAGGACGTTACTTAAAAGATCTTCCTCAGACATCAGTAGTTATCTGCTTCCACAATGAAGCGTGGTCAGTTCTACTAAGAACGGTGCATTCCGTGCTGGACAGATCACCGCCGCATTTGATCAAAGAGATCATATTGGTTGACGATTTCTCGGATATGCGTGAGTTTTTCTAAAATAATAACAAGATTGTTACCAAAATTTTGACCAAGCTTTCTACGTTAGTGAACGGAACTATCAATTTGATTACACCTAACTATGTATTTCTTCTTCCAGCGCATCTGATGCAGCAATTGGATGACTACATGTCTTCTCTACCCAAAGTGCGGATAGTAAGGGCTCCTCAAAGAGAGGGACTCATTAGAGCAAGACTATTGGGTGCCCGGTATGTGACCGCACCCGTTCTCACCTACCTTGACAGCCACTGTGAATGTACTGAAGGTAAAATCATGATGTATCTTTAGTTGTTTATTATTAAAATACGACTTTTAGCTTTTTGTACCTGGGTAACTACGTTACTAATTAACTTTCCTGATTCAGGTTGGTTGGAGCCGCTGTTAGACAGGATAGCCAGAAATAAAACAACAGTTGTTTGCCCTGTTATAGATGTTATTGATGATAACACACTAGAATATCACTATAGAGACTCGTCATCGGTAAACGTTGGTGGGTTCGACTGGAATTTGCAGTTCAATTGGCATCCAGTACCAGCAAAGGAAAGAGCAAGACATCAACATACTGCCGAACCAGTTTGGTCTCCCACGATGGCTGGTGGTCTTTTTGCT
Organism: Ochlodes sylvanus; assembly: GCA_905404295.2. Taxonomy (NCBI): domain Eukaryota; kingdom Metazoa; phylum Arthropoda; class Insecta; order Lepidoptera; family Hesperiidae; genus Ochlodes; species Ochlodes sylvanus. The sequence goes on from FR990137.1 coordinate 4,030,448, forward strand.
ATCGATAAAGACTTCTTTGAAAGATTAGGCACTTACGATAGCGGCTTCGATATTTGGGGCGGTGAAAATCTGGAACTTTCTTTCAAAACATGGATGTGCGGTGGTACATTAGAAATAGTACCATGTTCACACGTTGGCCACATATTTCGAAAGCGGTCCCCTTACAAATGGAGAACTGGTGTAAATGTATTGAAGAAAAATTCAGTTCGCCTAGCAGAGGTAGAGTACTTTTTGCCTTGAAATCGAATTATTTAGAACAACAATATTGTTACTTTCATGCTATTAAGGGAGTTCTATTATTATTAGTTATTAAGAATAATAATTGCTTCATCACAATGCCCATAACTGTCCCACTGCTGGGCACGGGTCTCCTCTCACAATGTGAGGGGTACAGGCCATAGTCCACCACGCTGGCCAAGTGCGGATTGGTAGACTTCACACACGTTTGAGAACATTATGCAGAACTCTCAGTTGTGCAGGTTTCCTCACGATGTTTTCCTTCACCGAAGCAAGTGATAATTAAATTCTAAAACGCACATAATTTTTGAAAATTAGAGGGTCGTGTGGGGTTTCTTCCCGGGCCCCCCGGTTCGGGAGTCTAACGTTCAACCACACGGCTATCACTGCTTCCACACGGCTATCACTGCTTTTCAATTTCTTCAGGTATGGTTAGACGACTACGCGAAATATTATTATCAACGAGTAGGTAATGACAAAGGCGATTATGGAGATATTTCAAGCAGAAAAGCACTGAGGGAAAATCTTGGATGTAAATCATTCGAGTGGTATTTGAAGAATATATACCCAGAGCTTTTCATTCCTGGAGAATCTGTGGCACATGGAGAGGTATGTATGATCTTATTGTGGTATCATAAAATCACATCAAGTAAATCAATTACAGTTCTTAAATTTGGAGGACTTCTAGAATCTGTTATGATTCTTTTATTTAAAATAAATTCATTAACCAATGAATAGAACATCGTTTCGGTTCAATTTCTATTTTTTGTGATATTTTGAAGGAAATCAACTCTTTGCATTGAATGGTATTGAGTGCATTTTTTTATTAATGTTTTTGCAAATAATTACCTGTACAGATACGAAATATCGCCTTCCCAAAGACATGCTTGGATTCACCGACGCGCAAGTCTGACCATCATAAACCCGTCGGACTATACCCGTGTCATCGGCAGGGAGGAAATCAGGTCTTCTGTCGTTATCATTTGAAACGAATGCGGCAGTACCATGTTGTAACAGTTATGCTCTGAATTCAGCATGATATTCAATAGAACGTTTTGCACTCTCTTATTTTATAGCACTCTTACCATGTAACGTGTTTAGCACGCATGTCTTGATTATCACGTTAATGTTTGTATTTTTTTTCCAACCTTACTGACATAAGGTACGAAATCAAGCTTTTGATGGAAAGTACTGTCTAGATGGTGATTTGATAGATGAAAATCAAGAAGAAGAAATGATACCTATCATGATACACAAATGTCACAGAGGTGATGGTAATCAGGTAGAAATAAATAAGAATTTGGAAAATGTTTTGTGAACATCATTTTTCTCGTGTATTATTGGGTTTTGATTTGTTTGTCCACCTCTGAGATTTCTAAACTTATCCTCGTTTTAGGGATAAGTTTTTGCAAAGGCAACTTTGTTAGGAATTCATATCCATTGTCACGTCATCATGACATCATCTCTTGAGGAAGTTCTTTTGAAAAATATTATACTATTGCAATAAAATTACACAAAAAGGTTGCAAGTAATTTGGTTTCATGCAACAGCAATAATACTTTATCAATATAAAACTCAAGAGATGATATTAGGATAGCACGCTTGCTTTTGGCACGCCTTTTTAACTTATGGATGGCATCAGATCGAGAACCCCTCATCGGAAATGTGCATCGACTCTGCGGCTGGACCTGAGGATATGAAGAAGCCAGTCAACGTGTGGCCATGTCATGGGGAGTACGGGAATCAGGTTTGTCAATGGACGCCATCATTGATACCAGCTTATGCTTATGCTTCCCATGTAGATGGTTGTTGGTGCTCATCTTCAATACGGTTGGGACTTAGCGTAAAACCTTGTGGCATAGTTCCATAATGAATACGGCTTCGGAAACATAAATAACTTTCGGTAAGTGAACGTGAAGCTTTTTTGTAAATTGCCTACCACTAATCAACAAAGCTTTTGCGTGTTGGCAAGCTCATTCATTATCCTACACGCGTACGTTTTGTATGTTTTTTTTCATTTGAATGCCATACTAATGCCAGCGTTATAATAATGTTTAACGAAATAGCTTCCATCAAGTAATTTATACTAGCATTTTAACAATTCATGCGTTGTCAGGAATATAACTGAAATGTAGGACAATAATGTATTGTTGTTTCATTGAACACGTCATGTTCAGCAAATAATTTTTCAACTGGTACTTTTTCAACTTGGTACTGCCGCTAGGAATTTTACTAGTATGTAAGTTATTAACATTATCTAGTTTAACATTTTCACTTTATTTATAGTACTTATAATATATACGATTTTTGTAAGTTTTTGAATATTTAAAATGTAATAACATAATTAGGTATGCATTATAACTTTATAGATTTTATTTGCGTGATCATGAATGGGGTTTTGGAAAAATTCATGTATTTACATTATTTACAATTGTATAGTTTTATCTACATAATGTATATATATTTTCCATTTCACAAATGATTTACGCTGCAAAAATTCTAAATAGTATTTTTATTTTTATTGGGGTTATTAACCACTTCTGCAATCATTATTTTAAAGGACATTGCTTTTGTCATAAGCCCCTTGGTTTGGATTATTCAATTTTAGCATATTTGCAGCGTAAACATCTAAGTGACAGGTCGATTGATATTTTTACAAATACTTGCAGTACTGGATGTATTCGAAGAATGGTGAAATACGTCGCGATGAGACTTGCCTCGACTACTCGGGTCATGAAGTTGTATTGTACCCTTGTCACGGCGCCAAGGGCAACCAGCTATGGCTGTATGACCCAAATGTAAGTAAAAAAAGTAGTCAAGTTGTTGTTGGATGTAATTTAAACCAAACAGTTATTTGCGTAGTAATTCGCGTATATGTTAATATCAAAAGCAATAAAATTGTATAATGTATTTTTTTTTCTAATAATGACCTCCAGTTTTTATCTTCACTTTCTTAACAAATAATAGTATTCCGTGAAACATAACTACATTTATGATCCGTTTTAAAATATTTTCCCATTCCTTACAGACAAAGTTACTGAAGCACGGATCAAGCGAGAAGTGCATGGCGATATCGAGGAACAAGGATAAGATTAGCATGGAGTCTTGCAATGAGGGAGAGAAAAGGCAAATGTGGAACATGGAGAACTTCAACGCTGAAAGGATGACTTCAGAGCTAGCGGCCGATTAGCCGGAGGCCTACGACGAAGTGTTGTTTATATAGGCAAAAGCTTCCGGAACATTCCAGGCGTCTCTTGACTGTGTGGATAGTTGATAGTCTAGTGTTGATGTTCACTTGTTGTTGAATGCATCGTATGCTTCATACTTGTAGTTTGTGCTTGAAAGTGTTTCATGACATAATTTCGGATATTGTCAATCGAACTTGAAAAATTCTAGTTTGTTGATAGATGCCATTTTCAATGTACTGTTCCTTTTTATGTTAGGAACGGATATTAAAATGATAGTGTAAATTTATATTTTAATTAGTTTTGTATATTTAGCGTAAGACGTTTAGAAGTCGGGCTAAAGATGATAGAATTTACTCAGTAGATACCTTTATGTTATATTGAAAAGTTACTGATTACTTCTTACGATTGGATTGAAACCAAGTAGACCTACAGCATCGAGATACGCTTTCTTATCTCGATACGTTATTTTCACTCAGTGGCAATCCAGTCTTGCGTAGATTTAGAGGGGAGTCATGTTCGATAAATGATTCAATATTCTATTCGGTTTTTCTTCTTGTAGATTTTAATATAATTTTAAATTTAGTATTTCCTGCTGTTATTAATATGTGTATGTATATGAGTTAAGTATTCTCCTGTTAAAAAACACTTTCTATCTTGACATCTAAGTCGTTAATGTACATATAAATTTCTTAAATAATAGTATTCCTCCTAAAGTATTAAAGTTAGATTATAGTACCCCATTTCAATCTGTACATATCTTAAATACATATTGTTATGCCCGTGTCTTTGGGTCAACTAAATTTTTGACTATCTCTGTGTACTCGTGTTCGTCAAATTTCGATGAATTTGCTTCTATGCGAGACGTTTTTGTGATTTACCTTATAATATAATTATTATAGTAATCTATAGTAAATATTTATTATTAAATAATAGTGGTAGGTGTTAGAGTTATAATAAAGAAATACTTCAGTTACTATTTGAAGGTAAGTAAATATTTTTGTATTAAAAACTGTCTGGAGTGAGTTTATTTTAGTTGGTTTTAGTACAGTTTTTTATTTTCAGATAATTGTCATGTGACTGAATATTTTTTAGAATTGTGAGTATTATACATAAAACTTTGTTGTCTATAAAAACTGATCGTACCTTGCACTATGAGTATCATTAAAATAATACTAGCAACTGTTTTTAATCCCGTATTGCAAGTTTTTGATATAAAGTTTTCGATTAAAGTTTTAAATAGTGATGTCCCACGATCGGAAAGAAGTAAGCAATATTTTCCGATTTATTTGTTAACTTTATTATTATTTAATTAATCTTAACTAAAAAAAAATTGCCTGCAAACCTAATACATTTCTTTCGATCGAACCTTGTAAAACGTTTCTATCAAAAACAACGGGTCAGATTTATTTTACATTATTTTTTTTTCTACGCCTGTCAAATTAGTTACTCTACGGAATTAAAAAACAGACTTTAACTAAGTCCTTTGCTGGTAGAGATTTGTTTTTGTCAAATTTCAAGTGGTAAAATAAACGATTCCATATTGTTATTAACTCAAGACTTAGCATTTCTATGCATTTAACATGTTTCCATTGTTAATCAAGATAACTTTACTTTAAAATAATTTTAACTATTCATCAGATATTCTAACAATCAAACTGCAGTCACGATCTCACTGTACCTAATGTTTTTTTCCTTTTAACATATAAAAGACTTAAACATTCCTATTATTGTTTGTATGAACATAATTTTTATGTAAATAAATACCTGCCAGTAATATTGACTAATATTGCATAAGTATGTAATTGTATAATTTAAATAATAGTGATATCTTATTATGTTTTGAAGTTACATACAGAAAACTTTAATTAACAGCAAAATTATAACCAAATTATTATTAGTGTTGTTTCATGTTAAAGTTTACTTTGATGACCTTAATTTTACCTGATTTTTTTGTTATATTTTATTTATGAAACACAGAATATATTTTTGTGTTAATTTTGAAATTTACGTGGTAATTATATGTCGCAAAAAATTCGTACAATGCTTGAAAATTTGAAGTTAGTAGGGACTTGAAAAATTAATTTAAAAATATATATAGGACTTTTTTGTTTTACTTTTATGTAACTTGTAGATATTCATAAAGTATGCCAATGACAATTTTGGAACGGATTCTAAAATTTTTCATTGAAATTATATAATTAATTATAGGCGTGTTAAAAATTCAGGGTTATTTTCTAGAATATTTTCGTAACAGACAAAAGATTTTTTTGTTTAAAATCGTTAGTATTTCTAAATTAAGTTGAAAAATTGCAACATATCTGTCACCTGATGGTTTAAGTAATTATTGATTGTTTAAATTATCTTGACGAAAATTACATGATAATAATGTTAAAATAGAAATTGTATAGAATTTAAAAGTAGATAATTAAAAGTCGTTTTGAGATAGGAAGTTATACATGTGCCTTATATCTTTACGTAATAAATGTATTTGAATGTTGAAATTTCTGTATATACCTAATTGCGGTGTCGCCTATTGTATTATATTTAGCGTGGTAGCGTACGCATAGCTGGCGATAAATAGTATTTGTAAAATAAAGCATATGTTGGATTTATATGTAAACAGTAGTTTTATTTATTTAATAATAAATGAATAGCGCTTCACACTCCACAATAGGATTATCTATGTCGTGGGTGCCATGGACAATACATAATATAAGACATAATATAAGAATATAAGACAAGAACACACGCTGACCACATAAAGACTATTTTTTTTTAATATTTTTTTAATAACGCTACACACGCTTAGCCCCACACTAGAATTACATGACATGTGTCGTGGGTGCCATGGACAACACACAAGAGAAGAACACACACACTCAGAATTTGATATATTCTCTAGTGAATATAATTCAACTATCCACACTCAAAATCGTACCGTTGACAAAAATAATACTCATACTAGGTACCCACTAAAAATAAAATGCTTTAGTGACGTGCATCTGTCAAGACGTCATGACACTATCGAAAAATGCAAGACTGTTGAGCCTATGAGAGCCGACAGATATTGGTCACTTATACAACCAAAGACAATTGGATAACTCGACTCTGACGAACACAATAATAATTATAGTGTTACGGCGCGTACACATAGAACGTCCGTTTTACAGGTCCAACTGCCTAGTCACTCTTCAGGACACCCACAATCATTAAATAATGGGGGCATAGTTGATTAAATAAGTCAGAACTTTGTTACTTCACGTAACACGTTCGCGTTTTCTAGGTCATTGGAAAAAGAGTAGGCAGTGGGCTTCTGCTGGTGGTAGGACTGGAGTAACCTACCATACTCTCGCATGCGTCAGCCGCCGAACCACTGTTAGTGTTTCGGCTGGGAGCTAGACAGAAAGTAATTTCTTTGTCATTCCTTCTAGTTAAAATGTTGTGGAAGCATGACGGATTAAACGTTTCTTTTTCTTCTTCTTCTTCTTTCTTGGTCGGCAACGCATCGGTGATGCCGTCGTTTACCGACGACCGGTGACGGTAACCACTTACCATCCGATGGTTAGTCTGTTCGTTTGTCCGATATTTACTTAAAAAACCCGTTTTTTTTTAATTTTTAAACGTAACTATTTTAATCTTACTTATTTCATTGTTCATGACACCAATTTCATTTAACTAATCATTCTCTACTATCCATTATTTGACTATCATTAAGAATGTCAGAAACTGTTCGCTGTTGAAACTAAAAATAAGAAAGTCAATTAGGTAAATTAAAAATACATAATTTAAAAAGAGCTTTCAACTAATGACATTTATTTAAACGCGACATCGTTTCTCGTAATGGAATTGTTTAATAGTAAAATACTTGCTTAATTTTCGTTATGACAATAATGGGTTTTTGATTGTGCTGCGTGTCCTGTTATAATATTTTGTTATTTTGTGCATTCTATTATTATAAGTAACCTAATTTATTGTATGACTAGTTTTCGCCCGCCAAAACTCCCTAAATATATAAAAGTTGATAAAATCAGAGAAAATTTTATACCTAATAAGTTTGCACACCCCTTTTACCCCCTTTAGGGATGATTTTCAAAAAAATATTTTATACTTGTTTCATGACTTTAAATGAACAGTGTATAATTATAATCAAAGGAAAAACCTTTATACTGAATTTTATTTGAATAACTTCAAAAACGGCAAAGTTTCATACTAAGTTTGCAACCTCGTTTTACCCCCTTAGGGGGTGTAATTTTCAAAATTCCTTTCTTAGTGCTCCCCTACATTATTAAAGACACCTCTGTGCAATATTTCAAGTTTCTTACCCTTATAGTTTAGGCCCTGCGTTGTCAGTCAGTCAGTCAGGGCGCCTGCTTGTTGGTAAGGTCGCGACTCTGGCTAACTAACAACATCTTGCTCGAGCTGCCAAACCACTTGTCGTGTTCTGGCTTGGGGGCTTCAGAGCCAGTATTTTCCTTCCTCTCTTATTTCCTGGTCAGCAACAAATCGGTGATGCCTTTGATATTGCTGATTCGTCGACGACAGTAACCATTTATCATCAGATGGATCGTCTTTAACTACTTTAAATGAGTAAGTACAAAGCCGAGAAATCTTTAACAGTAAGCACAATCCATTGTTCAGGGTACCTACATCAATAAAATGATTGTTTTGGAGTGAAAGACGATTAACATCAATAAGGTATTAACTAATAGTTATTTACTTCAAAAAGATATTTGTTTATTTTCGTTTGTGCTCAGAAGATTTAAACGCCTACGAAATGACAATAGCAAAGTAAATATTAGTATTTGTTTGAATGATATTTATACGCCTACAATGTTTTAAATAGCAATATTCTGAATAAACTTCCAAAAGGCACTCAATCTTAATAATAACTTAAGATTAAGTTAAATATCTTGAGAAAACTTTAATACCAACGAGTGGCTTATACCATACCCTTTCATAAAATATTAAATCACTCAAACCACAATCATCTATTTTAAGGATATCGTGTTTAACTAGTACTACTACAATGTACTACATCGGATTGCTGTTTATTTTGTTGGATCGGTAATTTTTACTGGATCCGGAATACTGGATTCTGTGTGAAATCGCTCATATAACTACATACGCTAATAACATATCCGTTTAAACGGACCTGTAAAACGGACGTTCTATGTGAACGCGCCGTTAGGTGTGAGAAGTCCACCCCAGTCCACACTTCGCCAGCATGGTGGGCCGTGGCTTGTACCACTCACATTTTGGGGGGAGATCCGGGCCAACAAAATATATAGGTGGAGACGATGATGATGACTCTAGGGCGCCCCAAAGCCAGTTTGGTACTCGTTTAACTTTTACAGATTCTATCTGTAACATGTCATGTCACAGAGTGGAAAAGCAAAGTAACAGGAACTTGCCTCTTGGTCTGCAACGCGTCGGATACTATTGGTATAGATGATGTTATAGATGATCATTGGCGTTGTCTATGACCATTTACAAAATAAACTAGTTTTTTCCGACATAAAAACAATGGTTTTATTCAAACAATTCTGCTAGAAATGTTACTTCTTTATAAATGCAATTCTTTCCGCATACTTATTTCTCGTAGTTTGAATCTAAGAAAATTTCCAATCGGCCGCCTCTCAATGTATTCAATGGACTGCGCTCTGAATGAAAATTTACTCGTACCAATACTTAATTTTCCTAGGTTTTACGACATCTGTATATTTTATTGAGCTACCTTCCACCTTTAGGTTCAAATGGTATATATTTCAGCGCTTAGCTACTGTTACCATTTCGAAATTAGGAAAGTAGGCTAGACACAGGCTTAAAGCAGCAGGCTAGAAATCATTCAGAAAAATCCGGATATTAAAAAAAAATCTGGTATACGTATAAAAAATGAAATAATGTTACTATGTTATAGATCAACACATTGTTTGTAATTATTGATTGTATCTGTGACTGTGTGAGTGTCTGTGCGTTTCATCATCACGCGGAAACTACCAGATTTATATGATACTTAGCGTAGTTGTAGTAATATCACAGTCATGTCTCTAAGTTACTTTTCATATAATAAAATAATTTGTAGCATGTGCTAACAGACAAGTAGTATGCAATACCCCTGTATTATATTAATATTTTTCTAATTTATAGTCCCAAAATTGTCTTCATAAATCGATGAAATGAGGGTCCTAAATAATTGGTTACTGTTTAATGCTTGATATAAATTAATAGCAGTATATCGGGAGCGTGAACTTATACCTAAACACGGGTTTACCGAAGTAATGTAACGAGGCTGATAGGTTAAAAAATATGAAGCACTCTTAATTTCGTTAAAAAATCCGGACTGATAATATATTGTAATACAGACAGGATCCGATCATGTAAGGGAAAGTATGACTGGGTGGTAACCCTACGTTCCGCTAGTTACTCTCAAGTGTGTAATAAAAACCGAGACCTAAGGATATAAAATTCTTCAGCGAGTTGAATGATAAACGTAACTGTAGATTGAATGTGAATAATTGAAAAAGAAAGTAAATTGTGATGCTTTATTTTGGGGTGTAATAATTATCATGCCATAGCCGAACTCTTCTTTAAATGAAAGCGATTTTTATGCAAAGAAAGTTGTAAGAGTTAGTTTTCGACTACGGCATAGAATTTGAAATAGAACTAGAAAACTGATTTCTTTTAAGGTTCTTACAATTTTGTTTGAATTTGCAGATGCTTTAGTGTAAATCAATTACCTGTTCATGGACAGCCCGGTCTTCCTAATGATTCATTTGGTTAAAGTTATTACAGAGTTTTCACAATAGGGATCTGCTATTTTATATGCACTACTTTTCGATTATCTTACTGCAAGAGAATTTACCATGACACCATAGGAGGCATGGTACATTTTACGAGTATATTCACAGAAGTACTAACAAACACCATTTCGTAGGCAAAGCGAAGCGGAGTTGTTAATAACAGAATCAAATTGAGATTAAAATTCAATCATTGCGCCCTTTAGACCACCAACTTCTCCCAGCACGTTTGTTCGAAAACAATTTCTCTGAAGAAAATTCAATTATTTTTCAATTTATTCCCCAACCTATTAAACGGTCTACGAATACAACATAACCGGGGACTGGCGTTGTTTGAATAGGCAAATACATAGTTATTATTTATTGTTCCATCCGTCCAAAGATGTAGATATATATGTATATCCAAAAACATATTGTATGTAGATGCATTACATTCATAACAACGAGAGGTGCACTTTTTGTAGAGCCTAGAGTTCGCCAGGGATAGTACTACCGCCCGACACGGTACTTAGTACCATTTATACCGTGTCATAATTATTTTAACAGTAATTTTGTTCCAATTAGAAAGGTGTGCAGCCGGTTACAGTTTTATAGAGGCGATCATCCCCAAGGGTAGCAACACATCTATTACCGAATTAGAACGAGACTCTTACTAACAATTACTAACTGGACTATTACTAACAACAACTAACAAGTCTAACTATCCCGGTCCTCATACTTTATAACAAACTAACCAACTAACGTTCTAAATCTCCTAACTTTCCTAGTCCCCATTTGAGTCTTGTTCTTGGTCGGTCACAGTTGTCATGAGCGGTAGCGAAAGGGTGGTGGTCTGGTGGTGCATGCTACTTCGCTACCTTGACTCCATTAATTGTAATAGTATTGTATTATAATTGCGTTGTAGTCAAGCATTAGCTTATTCAATATATAAAAAAAGACCATGAATTAGTGTGTCTGTGCGAGACTTGCGAGAGTCAGCGCATTGTTGATTGCTAGCAATATGCCCTATAAAACATGTAACGTACATAAAGTAAGATTAAAAGAACTGCTGGCGTTGCCGCAATAAATCTCGTCACATGTAAATATTTTATTGGAAATGTCATACATTTTTCACATCAATGCTCAAAAAGTCGGGAAAAAATATTTTATCGATCACAATATTTTATAATAGTATGGCGGCGTGGGGATTAAAATGAGTGTCACAGAATCTAGTGGTATCTTTTGGATGAATCAGAATCTGGAATATTTGCACATAATACTGAATGCCTTCACATCTGTTTCTACTGGCTATGAGCGATTGTTTTGTTTAGTAAATTTTATCGAGTTATGTAAACCTTCCAACAATCAAAACAACTTTAATACGTAACTTTCCTCCCTCTTAAGAAACGAGAGACTTAGGCACATTCAAAGTAAATCAAAGTATCATAATATGACAAGAATCAAACGGGGACTAGGATAGAACGACCAGTTAGGGACCGGTGTTAGAACATTTAGTTGGTTACTTTGTTAGTAGGTAAGTACATAATTATTTGAATTTAAGCTGAGAGTGCAAGTAGCTAACCTCCCATGCTTGTTGTCGACGCTGCTGAACAAATTGAAAGTTAATATCACTAGATCTCTCCTGTTGAAGATAGCTGAGCTTTGTACTATACATCAGCTTCATGTGAAGTTACCTTCCAGCCTAGAGGGAACCGTAAAAGGTTTAGATATTACTGTTCATTTACCGCTTCGGAGATTATGAACGGGTTCCTTGGTGTCATGTTAACTGGCAATGTGACGATGATAACCTTTGGTAAGCACTACATTCTTGCAGCGTTAAACACCACTTACTATATTGCGAGCTGGGTGATATTTAGTGAAATACAATAAAAGTAATAATATAATCTAGGACCTAATTTATAATTTACCAAATTCCTTCTCAAATCATGGCATTTTTTTATTCAAATGTCACGGTTAATTTCACCACCAACTTCTCGTAGTGTAAGCTGTTACTGATAGATCAGTCTACCAAAAAAACTCCACTCTTTATTTAAGTTCGATATTTCTGATACAATAGAATCTAATTTAGTAGTAAACGTCTATCGGTGCCAGGGTCTGCTTACAATCAGGGGGCGACGGGCTCGTTTATATAATCGCCCGAAACGGCGAGCAGTGATTTGCAGCTTTGTAGTACATTTGTAGCGAACAAATCGTCCAAATTGCAGTAATGTGACAACCATTGCAATAATGTACTAAATCGCCTTTCTTGAAAGAACCCTAACGTGATTATGGTCAAGACGGATAAGCAAGCCTCTCTGCAACCCTGCGTCTGAATACTTTTCAGGAGGCCTACTACGAAAAACGAAAGTCGACGTTTCGGACGATGGATACAGACAAACAGACAAATAAAATATGTTTTAACCTACAAATAGACAACAATTCCTTTCCAAAAAAATATCTAATTAATAGATTTGCCCTGGTAGAGTTTTAAGGTAAGGAGTTGAGATATTAAATCCCGATAAATACAAGGAAAAAGCTAATGTCTATTTTATTAATTTAATCAGTTCCTTTTCAATACCAAATTGAATGTAACAAAAAAATCGTTACCTACAAATACGAGGGTGAGAATCGTAAATGAAATATTTAGTACGCCATCGACTCTAAAGAAGCATCCTTCAAATAATCTTACAAAATACTAACTCCCTTCATTCGAAGGAAAATAATTGGAGAATATCTTGGAGAGTCTTTGAATTGAAGTGTTCTAGTTACGCAGAATGACACTTCGGAACGTCCTTGCCCCAGAAATGTAATAGAAGTGAATTTTACAACACTTCTAGTACAAGGACGGAGTCTTGCGTATTTTATCGCCTAAGTTAACGAGCTAATAAACCACATCGGAGAGACATCAATGGCTGATGACCGTGGATGGTGACCACTTGCTATCAGATAGACTCTTTTGCTTGCACTATCAACTAATGAGAAATGTATAATATATGATATCCCACAAAACACAGTACGAACTATAAAGTGACGCGACAAGTACAAAAAATAGTCAGTATAAAAAAACTAAATTATGACATAAAAAACAACCACGTACTTGAAACGTTACAGAAAAATAAAAAAAATCGTTGAAAACGTAAAAAGAAATAGGGTAACTTGGTGTTTTTGTGCGCGAGATACGACCGTATCTCCGGAAATTAAATTACAAATTGGCTGTTAAAGTTAATATTTTTTTAAGTATCGATATTTATCTAATTCTTCAAAAACGAAGTAGATTTTTAGAGCACTTATGTATTTCTTTAATTTGACATACGATTACTGGGGGAACATAGAATTACAGAAAAATATTAGTTTTAGTAAAATTATTTCTAAATATAAGTTTCAGATTAGATTGTTCAATATTTTTTAATTGCGTTGTTTTCAAATTAATGTTACTCAAAATATTGTAATATTATGCCTATACCTAAGAATATTTACAGAAACATTATTATACGGTATACAAGACGTTATTATCTATCCATAGTTGTTCCGCTTTGCTCGCTTACTACGGGCTAATCTAACCCTCAGCTATTCCTGATTACGTCGGGCACAACAGATTACGTCTAGTAATGTAACTAATCAACATATTTAGTAATCAGGCAGCGTTGCCGCGACACCGTCCGAATACTTAACAGCTGGGCGAAACTTGTCAAACTTGTAATTTTGGACCGATTCGAAAACTTCCACGGGTTTACGAGTATTTTTGTGGTGTTCCAATAGTCATTGAATACGAGAACTTTTTCATTTACGCCGTTGGACGCACACTGAATAATATATGAAGGCTGCACGGGAGCTGTGGAGATCCTTTTGGCTTTAAGGATTTTTTAAGCTTTCTAGCTGAATTAATGACGTTATTCTCGAGGGAAGCTGAATTCGAATAAAAATAGGTTTGTTTATGAAGTGCAGCGTGGAATAGATAATAGTCGGATTTAGATCAAGGAAACTCTTAGAGGAAATATTTTTGTGTAGGAACGTGACCATTGTTTTATTCAGAGCCAGCAAGTTACCTTACAAATATGATGTATGATTTAATGATGGTTTACGGCCTCCTAACTATTTTAGGAGGAATTTCTAAGGTAATAATTATAAGATAAGGTAGTATATTCATTTTTCGCCTTGATGTGTGAAAAGAATATAACAGATTGGTACATAAATATTTTGATTGTTGTATTTTCTCAAATCTTTCCAATAATTGATGTCTAGTTCAAATTCGGATATCTGGTAACCCTAGTCATTTGTACACACCGCTTAATGGTTGGAGCACACTTATCAACGTGTAAGAATTCGACATCACTTCACCTCGAACCTTAATTCGAGGCGTGGTGTGTTTCTTTATTCATAAAATTCCAATTGAAAAATATTGAATAAAATGTAATTGGATAATAAGACAACCACATTGCTAGTGACCCTGCCTGAAACGTTTGGGGTCCCGGGTTTGATCCCCGGCCGGGGCATACATATATTTATGTGAGAGATAAATGTATGTTCTCGGGTTGTGGGTGTTAGTGATGTCTTATTTGTGTAATCCATACCATCCGTGACACAAAAAAACCTAGTTTGGGGTTATGAGTGTGTACAAGCGTTTAGTATTATTGCTTAAACCAAATCTATTCACAAAACTATAAACATTACAGGTACTCATAATGATAAATCATTATATTCCACAGTATAATTCGAAACTTGATTTTCGACAATTCGAGGAAGCTCCTCCAATATTTGAGAACCCCACCACAGAAAGAGGATGTACATTACATTCGCATCAGCGCATGAATAACACATGAGTTGCGTAGCTACCTTTATTTGAAAGACTTGAAATATCCACAGTGAATTTGAAAATGAGCTCTAAATTTATGATTGCTGAATCGTCGGGATGATCAGATAAGTGATTCTTGAACGATCTCAGAGAGATTTAAAAGGAATAGCAAAGAGGTTATTACGAGGAAAATAAATTATATTTAAGATTTAAGAATCACTTTCAGTACGAATAATTTCTGAAATTCTCATTTTGGTATGAATATTATACATAATTTTATGTTATGGATGGAAACTAGAACTAGATATTTCACATGTTTAGACTTAAATTTAAATTAAATTTTTAATGATCGTGTCATTCAAAACCTGTGCAAACTCGGGAACACACGATATTTTGTATCCCCATATATTGTATGTGTGTGTAGTTTGTGAGTATAGTGGATGTATTATCAAAGAATACTCGGTCTGTAATTGCTACATAATAAAACCTCCTGCTAAACTCACTTAATGAGGAATACGTGTATCACCAATGTTTCTCGTGCACCATTTTTAGTTAAAAAGCCCCGGTACCCGGTGGTTTCTAGAAGTTTATACACTTTGTGATGTGTCACCAAGCACGTAGCATCTCAAAATATGCGGAAAAGGAGCAACAGCATCTTATAATAACTCTAAAATAATATTTGTATCTTTAAACTCTAATATCGCCCTGGTTCTATCGACGTGTGGTCGTCATCTTTGAACACCTCTCAAGTCATAAACTGAATAGCAAGTGTCTGTGGACTTTACAAATGCTTGTTTGTTTGAAATTTGCTGATAACGACAAACATTATAGCAATGGCTCAACATGAAGTCATAGACAAAGAAACGCAGAGGAGACCGTAAAAAGAGACGACGTAAAAAATTCATTTCCCCAGAGATATTACCGCACCTGGCCGATATTAGAGGACGGCCGAAAGGTTTGAATATCGAGCTCTGTGGAGTTTGTCTGGTTCAAATTCTCTGTGGTCATACAGTACGAATAAAGATATAAGATAACCTTCACACGAGGGGAGTAAGGGCCACCCGCACTAGGTTTCCCTTTAAGGCGGTAACATAGTCATTCACAAATTAAACACAACAAACACTATTTACAAGGTTTATTTGTCACAAATATATATATGTCGACCTGAAATCTAATTCGAGACGCCTCACTTTGCACACAAGTTGGGTACTGACTACCAACGAGGCTACAGCGTCGTCAAGATATAAGATAAAGTTTGGTAGTTGAGGTAATCAATCAATCAATGGCCTTCGGGTCGCTTCAGACGATTTAAACAGCGCTTTCTTGATAGAACCTCTTTTAGTTTAGTGCTACGGTAAGCGAAGATCGGAACAATATTCAGTTTAGAGATGAAAACAGAAGAGAAGTTTGATAGTTGGTATAAACGTACGTGTCAGATACTCCGAGCGTTCTGCTCGGAGTAACTAGAATGTTTTAATTTTGGCTTAACCTTTATCAACATTTCTTATCGTTCGCCATCTACTTAGCTACCAACTTTTAAATAAGTCCTAACGTAGACCATATCCGAGGGTAATGATATAGCCGTTGTACATTGTGCCTAAGGACCCGCTCAACAGCGGGGTCCTGTCCCTCTTCCGGGAGACACACTCTCTCTACTGAGTTCATGTCCTGGTAAAATGGAGACTCTTGGGACCCGCAGATCCCTAGCCATAGTAGCCATTATCCTCGCAAAGTGTGTGACGGCGCAGGAAGGCTACTACTACTACATTGTGCCTACATGATTCGTCACATTTACTATAATATTCATAAATTACTAAGTACAGTGGTAAAAGTTAGGTAGCAGACAATAAAGTACAAGAACACTGGCTATTTCTTGAATGGAGCGTTGGATTAGTGATGTTCCTATCAGAAGAGTTGTAAAATGAAGATGACGAAAGAACAAGTGATTTATCACATGCTAAGCTAAGTAGATTGGACTTCTTTATGCACTCTCAAGGACAATGAACTACGTTATGTTGGGATGTTTCTGCGGTATGAAACTCTTAGGAGTCTGAATCGTATAGGACTGTGGCTTTATTTGGTAACCAACCCTCGTGAGTCATGAAACTTAACTTAGATAATTCAAAAATCTGATACTTTTACCAATCCTATGTTCCTCGCGTCACTTTTGCGGTACAACTTCAGTCTTAAAGTTAATAGCGAATGTAGAATAGAACGTGACGAAAGAAATTTTGTTCGTTTTGCATATCGGCTAACGTTGTAACTGGGGGCAGTTTCAAACTATCACTGGAATGATATTGAAATATAACTACCCTTCGAGTTTTTATCTTTTCTCCGTCGATACAAGAGGAACATTATGTTATTTATCTAAAGTTAATTTTTTGTACACGCGCCATTTTCTTATGCTGATGTTCTTCGTTGTTATTAATTTGTTGATTAATATTGTTACTTTAGATATTATACATAGTTTATTATTTATTATTATGAGATATATTTATTTCATAATTTATTTTGTATTGCACATTTAGCAACTTTGATCATGCTATCATAGAATCTGATTAATTTTGTATTATCTTTGTCTAATCAATTTTATATTATGTATATTTTGGTTTATACATATGCGCATTGGAGTTTACAAGTTCTTTTTTCCATTTTTA